>CM062817.1:743408547-744835812 GCA_031772625.1 Pinus tabuliformis | reverse complement strand
CATGAAAACGTCCAGAGATCCTTGGATGTTGGCACAAAGGCCTATGGGAGCATCCGGAGCTTCAAAGGCAGATCTGGAGGTGTCCGTCCCCGGAAACTCGCACAAAGTGGTCCTAAGAGCATCTAGGTTTTCCCGGATGCATGCACAGTAACTACTTGGGAGCTTCCAAGGGTGTTTGGGTAGATATGATAAGTTTCTCCTCGGACGCATGCATAGAATGGCCTAAGAGCTTCCAGGTTGCCATAAACACTTGCACAGCTCCTCCTCCCTATATCCAAGACTCAAAGATGAGATTTCTATATTCTGAAGTATCTGCTTAGTGATAGCAGTATTCAGTAGTGTTTGGAACAATGATAGCGATATTCAGTAGTGTTCAGAACAATGATAGCAATATACAGCAGTTGACTTTAGTCTATGATAGCACATTACAACCATCAATATGAGGGTTTTGATTTCAAGAATTATTAGATTTTTTTATGGATATCTTCTTTTTTTCTCTTACATAGATAAAGTTATGGATCATTGTACTCTGGTTTTTTGTATCATTTGATGACGATCTAAGAAGAAGAATATTTGCAAGGTTTCTCCCCATAGTGGGTTTTTCCTTGGTCTTGGACCAATCCTGGTGTCTCTATGTATGTCCATGCTTTTCTTCTACTATTCCTTTATGTTATGATGCATTGATGATGATGATGTTGTTGTTCTTTCTACACAATTGCATATGTTGATGTATAATGATGTAGATATGAATAATGTCATGATGATATGGGGTGAACTTAATGTATTAATGATGAAATGAAATTATCAAAACAAAGAACAATGTATCCCTTTGAAAAATTAACATTACTTCAGGTAGCCATCAACACTTCATTTTTGAGCTTAGTAGACAAAAGCATCAAAACTATGTTAGATGAAGTAGGGTCCTGGGTAGCCATATTGGTCTCCTGATTTGGAAATGAATCTGTTAACACAACGGGTGTAGCAGATGATTTAATGAATTGATTCACCTCAGACCGGTGTGGACAATTACAAGTGAAATTCTCCTCATTACAGATCAAACATGGGTAACAATGTTTCCTCTTATCTTCAGGAGATTGATTGTTTTGTTTATCCTTCGAAGCATTGTCTTTTTTCTTCTTTCCTTTTCCTTTCTTATTACTTCCTAGCTTTGGAGATTTTCCTTTAGATGATTGAATGGCATTGATATCGGAAGTAGAAGTCACAAGAGTGGAAGGATGTTTTTGAGCAGTGACAGCAAGAGTTGAACCAAATGGTTTACTCGTTGACTGTTGGCTGGTAGAACCAATCACGCCATCAGCAACATGTGATTCTTTACCAGGAGTTTGAGAAACAGTATTGGTAGGTTGCAGAGCATTTGGTATCTTATCATAAAGCGTTCCAGATTCGGTATAAATGAGATCTAAGTATTGGGCACGAGCGACCACCTGTTCTTCAATTACGACTCTATCTTTGGCTACAACTTTTGTGATAGATGGAAACAGAGACTTAATGAGCCATTCAGCTAATAATTGGTCAGGAACGAATGTTTTAACCAAATGATGACGGTATCGTCACTCATGAATATGATTAGAGATGTGAGTGGAATTATTCTGTTTGAAATTGGTTAAGAGTTTTATTCCAATATCATATCTGATGGGTAACTAGAAATGTGTTAGGAATGTAGTAGCCAAGGCACTAAAGTTATCAAACGAAGCTCGAGGTAATTCAATGTAACATTTAGTTTTCGTACTAGTGAATGTATGCTAGAAAAGACGCAAATCCACAGAATCATCATTAAGGGAGTTCGAAGAACACCATAAATGATAAGTCATTATGTGCGTGGATGGATCTTCTCCAAGATTTCCATTGAATTTAGGAATATCAGAAGGAAACTTGGTACGAATAACCAGCCACCAATGAGAATGAGCAATGGGATCATTGGTGAGCCCAGTCAAATCTGGAAATCCAAGACTTGCTACGAATGGAAACTACATGTTATGTTCTGGTGGAGGATATCCTGGATAAGATGGGATAGCTTGAGAAACAGGTATTTGTGTCCTGGGATAGGGAGGATTTTGATAGCCAGTATACACATAACCTTGTTGTCCAGCTCTAGGATAACCTTGTAAAGGTTGAAATGGTTGAGTTTGGACTTGTTGACTATAAGGAATTTGAGGAATACCTTGATACGATGGATATTGTTTCCCTGTGGGATTTTTCATCATCCCAACATAAGGTAGATTCAGTTGTGGTTGTGCATGTGCTATACCATACACATTCTGACCCATTTGATTTTGAGGAATGACTTGCCCAAACTATTGTGATTGTAAGTTACATTGAAGAGGCTGGGTATACATGGCTTGAGATGTGCTAGATACCAGCGGAATATGTTGAGTTAAAGGTACAGCTTGTAAAGGTTGGCTCGCATTCATTTGAGTTTGAATGGGTTGAGATATTGGTTTTTGAATAGGAATATGAGGTGTAGATGAAACAGGTTGAGAGGCTAAAGATGAATCCACAACAGAACCAGGTTGGATAGGCATACTAGGTTGCCAAACATTAGCAGTCATTCCTGAATATGGAGGACTCATTTGAGGCTGAGCACTAAATTGAGGAGATGAAAATGAACCTACAACAGGTTTCCCCCTACCGAAATAGGAGGGTAATATGGAGGCAAATTCCCCCCAAGAAGAGGGTTCCCAATAGGAGATGGATTAGGTTGTTGTAGATAACCATGTCCACCAACATAAGGACCAGTTTGTTGTTGAACTCTAGATTTATATGGAGGGATAGGAGAAGATTGTGTCGCTCTCATTAAAAAAGTGCCAAGCAGAATTCCATATGTATATGTCATGGGAGAGATCCATGGACTGGATGTTGCACTAGAGAAGGTACTAGACAAAGATTGGTAACTGGGTGGGACAAATGGGCCACCATACAAATGTTCCTCTGCTGTCGTTACAAACATGGATGAGGTTACAACTTGGGTTGTCTTAGCCATGGTAGCAGATAAAAGTTGGGATCATGGTTATCTGTCCCAAAGAATATTGCCAAGGAAAAGCAAAAGTGAGTTGAAAGGAAAAGAATCAAAAAAAGGAGGTTGAAATGGAGTATGAGGAGAAGGAAAAGGATGGGCCTGATAAAAATGATCCCCTGCTTAAATGGGAGAGGAGAGTTAAGGCTCTTCCTATGGAATCTCTTTAATACTCATAAGACCAGGTGGAAGGGGTTCACCGTCGGGTCCAATATATATAGTTTTGGATTATGTCTAAGAGAGAGGAAGAGAATGAGAAGGTCCTAAAGTAATAGGCTGAGGTACCTCAGGTTGTATAACCTCAGGTTGAGTTGTCTCTATTTCGAGAAATTCAAGCTCAATAACCTAAGGTAAAGAGAATTCAGGTGCTTCCATTTTAACTGTGTCAAATTCACCAACCAATGGAGAGGTAATCTCGGGCTCTGTACTCATAGGAAAAGATGATTCTAGTGAATCTATCTCATATGGAGGACCATAAGTAATAGACCCTAAAGTAATGGATTCATTAGTCTGTGTTTTATTATTCTTCTGACGATGGCTAGGAGTTGCCTCTGGTGGAAGAGGAGGCTTATTTTTCATTATACACGAACAATGGGGTAAAGGGTTTTGTTCTTCCACGTTGGATTAATAAATTTTAACAATTAACACAAGAAATAAATCAAATATGGTAAACTATGCATAACAGTTTACCTAGCAACTATGAACTACGATATACAACCTTAGAGAACTAAGGATTTACGTACGGGAAGGAAATCTCCCTGAATGTCATGTTCAGTGTATAACAGTGTACAAGGTAGTCGACTCGGCTACCTATGGCAAGGATAGAAACCTATGGTGGGATTCTAAAATATACTCGACAGTAAGTGGAAGTGTAGTTTTTTTTAGTGTTGTCTAATGTGTAACCATACGATGATAGCATTCCCATATACTTTTCATGTGTGGAGCACCGTCCAATATAACCGAAGATATGTGGAGAACAATCTGATACACTTACATACACAGAATGGGATATCACCCCTAGAATGCAATGCTAGAAAAAAAAATGGCATCTCCTATGTTTATAGATGTCAGAACACATTTCTGGCCTAAGCCTCTAGATGTTTGCGTTAATGTTACAAATTCTCCTTAGGTTGATTCAGTAAATTTTAAATTTTATCTTGAATATAGTTTTGGTTTTCAAGGATCACCATGAATTTCACCTGAATATCCTAAAATGAAAACTAGTATGATAAAATGACACTTTTCTTTTTAATGAAAATTTATATATATGAGGGAAGAGAACAAAGAATATGTAGCATACAAGATGCAACAAACAAGATTGTTAAGCGATTCTCCTAATGCAACTATTTCTAATTACATTTTAACTCACAAAACCCTAGATTCAATACATGATGAATAAGTTTTTTATTTTCAATTCCACTTAATTTTCATATGAAAACTAAGATATTTACCTAATCACAAAAAAAAAACACTTTTCAGAACAATGACTGAAACACCAATTCCTTCAAGCAACCCAATGATCAAGCAATCAGTTTGCTAATTACCTAATGACAAGAAGAAATTAAAATCTAAATAAATTCTTATCAAAGGCACTCAAAACCAAAATCAAACAAGATGAAGGCTTCTGAGAGAGCTAAATGCACTCAGGGACACAAGGAGGACCAACTGGAATCAAGTTAATCAGAGAGAAAAGCATGAAAAGGAAATTTTTTGCATGAAATAGGGTCAGCACATGTGCAAAGAGGCTACTAGTAATCTACAATGTAGGTACAGAGAAGGCCAAGGTGCTCTGCAACACTTTGTTAGTAGACCAAGTGGTGCGTTAACCAGGGAAAAGGGATTTTTCGACATAAAAACCCAACTGCAAGTCAATGAAAGGTCTTCCTAGGGTCAATTCAGACTGAGTGAGACATTAGAGGCCTATTCAAGAGGTGTAACAAGGGAAAAAGTCATGGAAACAACTAAGGGAGTGAATTGATCCCCAACGAAGTCACCAATTTTTTATACGGAATCTACCACTATGGACAGAAGTATCTTCCCTAGACCTAGTGGCCTGGTCTAGAAAAACATAAATCAAAGACTATAAAGTTCTCCTTCAAGGAATTAGAGAATGGAAATATGTTTACTTGTGATATGTTGCAAGTTCTTCTCTCCTCTTGGCTTGTAAGCTCCAACTGTAGCTTCAATCGCTATAATTAGAACCTGCACAAACAACAACACAAGCCAAAGATCTATGACATCTATGTAGCATTATCCAATCATTATATTCAATGGATCAGCATAGCATTGAAATATATGAATGTAAACATAACATAACACATATAAGAAAACAGTATACTCTTTGTATTAATATGAAAGGGAGAGAGTTTACAACCAAATGTGGAAATTGATCTTGTCGATATCTCCCAAAGTTGACTTGTCCTTCCTTGCCACAATGTACACCTCAAGGTCACCCTAATGCATGTAAATGATAACTCTCTTATGATCAAAGCAGCAGCATAAAGGCATGATTAGTCTCCAAAATCGAACATCTAGCTTGTCAATGGTATTAAATGTATAGGAGAGGATGGTAGTTTAGGAATTTTTATCCATTTACCAATCTAGGCTTGAGATCCACTCTTGATGGTGTTGAAGAATATAACTAGTTTCAGTATTCATAATTGTACTTGAGTCAAAATGAAATATATTTGTCAAAAGAAAGCAAAAGAAATTTTATTATTAATTTAATTGACTTTTTAAAGCATGGGTTTCATGCTTGGGTCAATTGTCTTAGGTCAAGCCTCCATTGTAGGTTTTAGGATTATTATTTAAGTCAAAGTCAATTCTTGTTTGGTCAAAGACTCCTCCATCAAAGTCTCCTTGTTGTCGGCCTCAAAAAGAATCATCATCAAGTCATCTTACCTCAATGAACTCATGTCAACCTAACACTTCTCTTCATGAACTCATGTCGGATCATTCATGATGGAAAAACAACTATATATACAACCCTAATGACTTTGCATTAAACACAGTTTAGAGCTCGAATTTCAGTGATCTTAGAGGCAGAGTTTCGGTGATATCAGAGATAGTTTTTCAATGATATCAGAGAGACAAATTTTGGTGAAGGCATAGTATAATGGAGAGATGAATTCGCTCTAAATTGCAGAGATGATTTCGGTGCAGTGATAAGGTCTAGGTGTAGTGACAAGGTTTTGGTGTTGCTGTAGTGACAAGGTTTCGATGTTGCTACAGTGAAAAGGTCTAGGTGCAGTGACAAGGTTTCGGTGTTGCCACAATGACAAGATCTTGGTGCAATGACAAAGTACCGATGATATCACAGTGAAGATGATTTCATTACTATCACAGTTATAAGAATTCAGTACTATCACAGTGATAAGGACTCAGTGCTCACATAGTAACATGAATGACAAACTAGAGAAGATCAAACAAGGATGAATTGATGGAGGAAGTCTCTAGTCTAGTTTGTAAGGTTCTTGGTTGTCTCAACTTGAATCTATTGAAGGAATAATTTTGATTGGATTTTCCCCTAGAGTGGGGTTTTTCCCTGGCAGCGTGCCTACATCTTGTGTTCTCTTCTATTTGTTGATTGGAATTAGTCTTGATGATAATGAAAAAACAAATTGAATGAAAGAATAATAATAATAAACAATCACAAGATAATGTCATAATAAGAGAAATCATTTAACTACCACACTTTGGATTTCTCAACATAGTATCAAAGCTAAGGTCATGATCAAAGGTAGTTTGAAGATCACTTATGCATCTTTGAAGTATTCTCAGTGAAAGGTTCATAGCTTAAGGACATCTTTGGGCTCATAGAAATAAGATTACAGAGAGCTAGTTCAGTCTTTTCAAGGCACCTTGAAGAAGAAGGAGGATTTCGGTATATCTTAAAGAGACAGAGAGAAACAAATTTCAAGTGAAAAAGTCAAATCATTTTAGAGAGAAAGGTTTGATGATCTCATAGTCTAGAATAAATGTAACTTTTCTCCATAGGACAGTGATATAATCCATAGAAACAAGTGAAGTTTAGACCAAATTTCGGTGATGAATTCATAAAAGTTGCAATGATGAACTCGAGACATCTAGTATCACAAGTATAAGGTAAGTACAAGCCTCACAAGACAGTTTGAATCAATTTCGTTGAAAATCACGAGACATGTCTAATCATTGATTACGTATAATCTCATAAGTAAATGAGGATTAGAGAATGAATTAAGCTACAGTGAGACAACTCAATCACTTCAAAAATTGGGTTCATAGTTTTTCAATGAAGTCATAGTCACAGTCATGACTTCACTATAGATTTCAGAAGAAGGATTTGGGTTCAGTGATATGTCCATAGTTGAAGCACTAAGTATTAAAGCAATGATAAGTTCAAAACAGTGAAAAAGTATATTTTTTCTTCCAATCGTTGAAGGAATGGAACTTGGTACAGCTTCCTATGGATATATATCAAGTACAAGCACAAGGAACAATCTTAAGGAAATTAAGTAAGTATTCTGTACTCAATAAGATCCACTTGCAACAAGTCTAATGAGATATCCAATCAAAGGTACGTAAATATAAGGTACACTTTTAGATTTTTAATATATCTAATCTTAGATGGTCCTAGTTTACAGTTATTCTAGGGAAAAAAGAATGTAATCCCTAGATAACATACAAGAGTCTTAATCCTAATAAGTAATCTAGGATGTCAGAAAAAAGTCCTAATATTGATTGGAAGAAGGAACAACTTGATCTTCAATATCATAGGATTCCATCCTCCCTAATTATGTAGAAGACCTACCTTGAGAAATTAAATCATGTTCTTGGTATCACATGTTTTGCTTGTAAGTATGTATTACAAGTATACAAGATCATGGCTCAATACAAAGAAGACACTTCAAGGAACCCTTTTATGGTTTGTCAATCTTAAGATATGTCTTAGATTATACACCCTATAAAAACTCTCTTAATATAAAAAGCATCTTCATCTTATTTTTGTAATGCGCATTACATTACAAACATCGTTATGTCTAGTTGTCTTGAATCATAAAGATTTTTGTTTAGGGTGATTAATCACTTGATAAATCTACCCTCCTTACATCCTTGATTGTTCTTATAGAACCCTAGACAGGTTCTCTAGAAAACCCTAACTTAAGGGTATGCTAATGTTAATGTGTAAAACCCTAGCCTTCTTAGGGTTATTGGAAATTATATTTAAATTTTTGATGATAATGTCATGTTTGGGGTTTTGGTATGATCATGAAAACCCTAACTTGTTAGGGTTGAATGATGTTGTCTAAAATCCTAAAGCTTTGATGGTTTTGGTAATGTAGGGTTTTTTTGTTATGTTATGAAACCCTGGATATTTAGGGTTTGATTGGGTCTATAAGAAAAACCCTTTTTATGTAAGGTCCTAGGAATGAAACTCTAGGTGTATGTCCATTGGTTGAATCCCTAGCCTGGTCTAGGTTGGTATATGTCTAGTGTATTACCTGACATATGATGTGATTATGCCTGATAATGAATTCCTAGATATGTTTGTTGACCTAATTCTTAACAATCATGGGTCCTAGGGTTTGGAAATAAGCCCTAGTCAAAGTTTGAAGTTCTAGGATGATGTTGTTTGGAAAATCTAGGGTTTTGCAGCTAAACCCTAGTAGTAGTTAAATTCTCTAGCATGTATAACAATCTAGAATCTATATAGTGATTGTTGATAATTTGTAGATGGAAAATCTAGGGTTTACATCAAACCCTAGTATAATTTATTCACGTTATTGATTAAGATGTGATTAGTTTTGATTGTTAAATCTCATATATGAAATCTAGGGTTTGTATGAAATCGTAGTAGGTAGTCTAACATATGAATTCTGAAATTCATTAGATGCATTGATCTTATTTGTTTCTAGGGTTTTATATATGAAAGAACTTGTCATTGAAATAATATTGAAACCCTAGACATAATGAGTTTGATATCTTGATGAGTTGTGGATGTGATTTAGGGTTTGTAACAAAACCTGGGCAATAAGTTGAAGTATTTAAGTATAGTCTCTTGTTGATTATGTTTGTAAAATCTAATTCTTTCGTTATTAAAAGATTGTGTTATGGCTAGCTTCATGCTTCTATAGATTAGGTTCTACTTGTTATCTAAAGTTGTGCAGGTACATCATCTTCAAGATGGTGAAGATTATCAAAAGAGAAATTGATGTGATAAGCATGATGTGAATGGTGATGGCAATGATAACTTTGATGAGAAGGATGGAAGCCATGAATTATTCTCTGATGTCGTAAAGAAGAAATAGAAATCCCTAAGTTAAGAGGAGACTGGATGAAATCTCCCTAAGTTAAGAGGGAACCTGAATGAAAGGAATCTCCCTAGGCTAAGAGGATGGTTAAGAATATTCCTTTTACATGAATTATTAGATCCTCTCTGATTAAGAGGGAGTGACAGATATGGTTCTCTACTGCATATGTCATGCACTAGACCAGGACTAACAGTCGTAAGTTTTAGTGAAGGCCATGAGTGAGAGAAAGAAATTGGAGAATGTATTTTTTGAAGGGCTGCTGAGTTAACAAAAGCCATATCAATTATGAAATATGTTGCTACATGAGAAGTAGGAAAGGAAGTTTCATGTTTGAGGAATCTTCTATCAAGATTCATTGGGAAAGCTCTAAGTCCTACTATGAAAATTTGAAAAGCGACATCTAGTTGTATGGAAGACCCTGGAGGTTTGTATACATTTATGTACATTTGAAACTTTGTTACTGATTGTGGTTGTGTTTGTACAGGTAAATATCTAGAAGTTTTGATAACATGTTGGTTACCGATCAGTTTGATCGGGAGAGATTTATTTTCCTTGATATGTTGGATCAAGGAGTGTTGAGGCCTTGTGAGTGAATCATTTCCTGGGAGGACATCTGGTCGACACTTTGTGTTGATGTCTAGGTCCCGAAGTTTGGATGGTGGTGTTTCTCATAGACCTCTAACCTCGGTTACACATCTATATCCCTAGGTTGATGGTTAGCAAATAAGCTTGATGGTACCTAGAGAGGTTGAAAGCTTTAGTCCATCATAGTCCCACTCGGACAGATTTCCCTGGTTAGGAATCTAGTCCGTGGCATTGCGGTGCCTAAATTGTTGACAGACCTTCAATAGATTTCCATGGTCAGGAATCTAGTCCATGGCATTGCAATGCCTAAACTTCTGCATAGATTATGTGTTTTGAGATCTTCCATGTACCTCTATGGTTATATGCAAATATGAATACCTCCCTAGTTAAGAGGGATTGTTGAAGAAGGTTCGGTCTTCATAATTGTACTTGAGTCAAAATGAAATATATATGTCAAAAGAAAGCAAAATAAATTTTATTATTAATTTAATTGACTTGTTAAAGCATGGGTTTCATGCTTGGGTCAATTTTCTTAGGTCAACCCTCCATTGTATCCTTTAGGACTATTTATTTAAGTCAAAGTCAATTCTTTTTTTGTCAAAGACTCCTCCATCAAAGTCTCCTTTGTTGTCAGCCTCAAAAAGAATCATCAGCAATTCAGCTTCCCTCAATGAACTCATGTCGGCCTAACACTTCTCTTCATGAACTCATGTCGGCTCATTTATGATGGACGAACAACTATATATACAAGCCTAAGGACTTCACATTAAACATAGTTTAGAGCTCATATTTTAGAGAGGAATTTTGTTGATCTCAAAGACATAGTTTCGGTGATCTCAGAGATATTTTTTCAGTGATCTCAGAGAGACGAAATTTGGTGAAGGCATAGTATAATGAAGAGCTGACTTCCTTGTAAATTGCAGAGATGATTTTGGTGCAGTGACAAGGTCTAGGTGAAGTGATAAGGTTTCAGTGTTGTTGCAGTGACAAGGTCTAGGTGCAGTGACAAGGTTTCGGTGTTGCCACAGTGACAAGGTCTAGGTGCAGTGACAAGGTTTTGATTATGCCACAATGACAAGATCTAGGTGCAGTGACAAAGTCTTGATGATATCACAGTGAAGATGATTTTGTTACGATCACAGTGATAAGAATTTAGTACTATCACAGTGATAAGAAGTTGGTGCTCACAAAATGACATGAATGACAATATGGAGAAGATAAAACAAGGATGACTTAATGGAGGAAGTATCTGGCCTAGTTTGTAACGGTCTTGGTCATCTCATCTTGAATCTACTGAACGAAGAATGTTGACTAGCTTTTCCCCTAGAGTGGGGTTTTTCCCTGGAAGCGTGCCTACATCTTGTGTTCTCTTCTATTTGTTGATTGGAATTAGTCTTGATGATAATAAAAAAATAAATTGAATGAAATAATAATAATAATAAACCATCACAAGATAATGTCATAATAAGAGAAATCGTTTAACTCCCGTACTTTGGATTTCTCAACAGATGTGAGGATCATCTCAAGGAATAAGAGGTGAAAACTCCAAGGTAGTATTAGATAGGATTCGAAGTTCTTATCCAAGGTAAATGGTTGTAGTAACTCTTGGAAGCTTCTGGAAGAGGAACCTTTGGGATTCTTTTTATTTTTCCCAAATTTCTAGAATCAGCACACCCCCAGCAAGGGATAACCTACTCTGATTAAAACAACTTGCCTTTGATTGAACGACTTTCAAAAGCAATGGTTCTTCCTTCTTGCATTAAAACAAAACCAATTCCATTTCTCGAGGCATCACATTCCACAATAAATGTTTTTGTGAAGTCTATTGTAGCTAATATTGGTGCTTGGAACATTACCTCTTTAAGATGTTCAAAGGAAAAGATGTTCAGTAATGTTGTTAGAGGTGTTGTTATTCTCCCATAATTCTTAATAAACTTGTGATAATACCCTGTCAACCCAAGAAACCCTTGAAGATACTTTATGGTTGTAGGGATTTTATATTCCATAATGGCTCTAATTTTGTTAGGGTCTACCTTATCACCCTCATGACATATAATATGACCCAAATATTCCACCTCCTGTACTTCAAAGAAGCATTTGGAGGTTTTTGCATATAGTTGTTTCTCCTCCAATAGTTTGAGCACCCTTTCAACATGTTGAACATGATCCTTCCAAGACTTTTTGTAGAATAGTATATCATCAAAAAATACTAACACAAATTTTCTAAGGGTGGGTTTGAAAATGGAATTCATCAAACCTTAAAATGTGGAAGGTGCATTAGTAAGGCTAAAAGGCATCACCAAAAATTCATAATGACCCTCATGAGTTCTTAATGTTGTTTTCAGAATGTCTCCAGTATTCATTCTAATTTGATGATATCCTGAATGAAGATCCAGCTTGGTGAAGTAAATTGCTCCATGTAATTCATCCAACAATTCATTAATGACATGAATAGGAAATTTATCTTTAACAGTGAGCTTGTTGAGATCCCTATAATCCGGACACACGTGCCATGATCCATCCTTTTATTGCACCAATACTACTGAAGCAAAGAAACAAGTTACTTTGAATAGGTTGAATTATACCGACCTCTAGCATTTCTACAACCATATGTTCAATTTCACTCTTTTAGGCGTAGGGATATCTGTAATGCCTGATGTTTGTTGCAACACTTCCTGGAATCAAATGAATAGCATTATCATGATCACCAATAGGTGGGAGGCCTTTGTGAGTCTCAAATACCTTGGAATGATTGTCCAAGGATTTTTGGAGATCTGGAGAAAAATATGATTTCGATGTTTGAACCTCTAGTGAGCATAATTGTCCAATTACGACCCATTGTTCTTTCTTCAAAATCTTTGTCATGCCATTAGAGCTAATTATTTTTCCTAGTTTCCCTATGATACCCCTTAACTCAAATCCCTTTCTTTCTCAAAAAAAATTCAAGAAAAGTTCTTGAAAATTATAAGTTATCATCCCTAAAGATTGTAACCATTGGAATCCTAGTACAACATCAGCATCACCCATTAGAAAGTAAAGCATTGGATTATTCAATACATATTCCCCCATGGTTAGCTTGATATTATCGCGCTTTCTAGAGCAATTTATAGTTCCTCCATTTGCAACCATCACTTAACACTTTGGTGTTGGATATAGGAAGAAATTCAATTCCTTGGCTATCTTACAATGAATAAAATTATGGGTACTACCTGAATCAATAAACAACATTTCTTTTTTCTTCTTGATATATCCTTCTATCTTGAGAGTTTGAAGAGTGGTAATTCCTACCAATGCATTACAATATATTATCAGATTCATTTCTTCTTTCTTTCGGGTTTTTTCTTGGTGTATATCCTCCTCTTTTGATGTTTCTTGTTCCTTTTCTTCCTCCTCTTCACAATATATGTAGAATAATTTCTTTTCAACGCACTTATGACCTTTAGTGTATTTTTTATCACAACTATAACAAAGCTCTTTTACTTTTTTTTCCTCCAATTGTTTTGGTGTCAACCTTGTAGGTTGAGGAAAGTTAGGAGCAACAACACTTCCATCTTTATAGTTGTGAGTGGTAGACTTCCTTGTTTCCATAATTTTGCTTTCAACTTATCTTCCCACCCTGAATGCCTTCTCCAATGAATCAGGTTCCCAAAGGTGAACCTCATGTTGGATGTTATCCTTTAAATTCCCTATGAAGACATCAATCCTATGCTCCTTTGGAATATCAGTTACCCTGATATTCAATTTTTGTAATTACTCAATGTGTTCCGCCATTGAACCATTTTGTTTGAGATTTATCAATTCGTTAAAGAAGATGTTACTCTTTGTGCCATCATAATGTGCTATCATTTCCTCCATACAAATTGACCAAGTGATAAGTGGTTTACAAGAAAAAATCCATCAATACCATACAAATTGATTGGATTCTAAATATAAAGATGCAATGTGTACCTTATGTGTGTTTTGCACATCATGGAGATCAAAATATTGTTCCATCTGTAGTATCCATGTTACCAGATCCTTGCCATCAAACTTCCTCATATTGATCTTTGGAATGTGGTGGTTTTTAAACCATACATTGGATTCTATAAAATCATAATTCATATTCCTTTTTTCCTCATCATGATTTTCATGGATTACCTTGTCACCACTAGGAAACCTTTCTTCTAACAACTTTTCCAAACCTTCCTTCAACCTTTCTATCTTGACATTCATCATTTCTTCCATGTATGCTTTTAAACCATCATTAAAAACTCACATGTCCCTTTTTATACCATCTATCTTAACATTCATCATGGCTTCCAATTTTTCTTTTTTTACTTTTTGCGAGAGTGAAATTTGTTGCACTTGGTCTCGTAATTTTGATATATCACGCTGCATTGTTTCATCTTCTTCATGCGTCATAGAATATCTTTATGGTTGCTTACTAGGTGTTTCCATTTTTTTGTTTCGAAGCATTTTAGAATCAAACAATGATATTTATTCTTCGTTATGCCCTTTGAATCACTTCAAACTAATTTTTCAAACAAAAATTATGCAAAATTTTAAAAATAAACACATTTTTCTTGGTTTTTAGGAGCTCGATATTGAAATTGTTGTATCTCTGTCATTTCGGATCTTCAAGGTCTGAAATTTTGTCCTGTGGTAGCCCTACGAATCTTTTTTCCAACCCCACAAGTCAGACCGATATTGGATTCTTCACGAAAGAGTTATGTTCAATCTCCCACAATGACCTCATTATAGACTAGTTTAGTAGAGTGAACTTGTATGGAATTCCACGTGTCACTTTTTCGACCTTTGGCCCTGAAAATGATACACAAAAAATACCATTCATGCACTTTCGATCACTTTTTACAAAATTCAAATTCAATGCTCAAATATAAAGTTATGCATATTTTCCCTAGATCACCTTTTGGAGATTTAATTCTGGAGACTACAAAAACTCTAACTTATTCGAACCATATCTCAGAAAATATAGCGAACCAAGATTTGAAAGTTTTATAAAAAGTTCATCAAGATTTCTACTCCATGTGGTAAACAATTTAGCTTCTAAAACCTTATATAAAAATAATTATAGAAAAAATTCCAAGATGGCATGTTTGGAACAACGAAACCCTAAAATCCAAAGCTCTGATACCAAATGTTATGCAATCGTCTCACAAAACAGGAGAAGATATAGATCAACAACTTAAAAATTATCCTGTTCAAGGGGGGAACCTCATTTACATTACATAAATGAACAATTCCTGAATGATACAAGTGATAAGACCTCCTTGGTATATATAAGAGTTTAAGGAGTCACAATATAATCAAAGCCTACATAATAATAATAATGTAAGGGCACAACAATAACAATAGTGGGGTTCTATGGGGCACAATAATAACAATATGGAGGATACATGGGAACAACAATAAAAATAGGGGTCTACACTAACAATAACAATAAGGGGGATACACTAGTATTATAGGGACCTAACATTTAGTAGGGGGGAGATGATGGGCCCCAGAATTGGACATTTTACAAGGCTCATTTGGTCTTTCCTAGACACCTAAAACATTAATTTAACCCCTTTACTTGCACATTATAGATTTAATTCATAGTATTAATGGGTCCCTAGGAATTTGATTTCACCTTGCTTATTATGTGCCGAAATTATTATTTTTTGCTGAATATTAAGAAAATATTGAGTGAACTCTAAAAGATCTTCAGAATGAGAAAATATAGGGACTTGTTCCCTGCCAATAAATGAATGGAATATTATGGAGTTTTTGAGCATATTTTGGAGCTCCATTGATTGAGAAAATCTAGGGATGTGTTCCCCACCAAAAGAGGACAGAGGATCTATCCTTTGTGGCACTTGAAATCAATCAGGGAAGCAGATCCACAATTTTAGGAAATAGGGGGGAAGCAGTCCCACTCTTCAAGGAGGTTTCCCCTCAAGTATTTTTATATAAATAAGAGGTCCTAACAGCCCACATGGGATTTGAATTAGATATTAGAGTTATGGAGCTAGGAGAAAGTCCTTTGTATTGAGCATTTTGACTATTGATGTATGAACACTATTTCCAGTTAATGAAATCCAACTTCTTTTCAGTTTGAGTTGTCTTCATAGGGGCCTAAGCTCCCTAGGGTTAGGGCCCAACCCTAGGTACTCAAGTCCCTTTGTATTTTGTTCTTTGCTTTATGCATTCAATCTAGATTAGTTTGTTGGTTATTACTTCATTGAAAACAGTCTTGATATCAGAGTTTGTACCAGATTTATAGTGTTAATATCCACAAGGTTCCTTTGTTGCAAGACTCGCCAAAAATATTTATGAATATGCATATGTTGTTTAGAGATCATTTTCCATTCACTATTTTCTTGTATTTCCATTTCTAGGTTCTATTTAATAACTAGTTTGCACTCATTTAAAGGTTTTGGTTACACAGTTTTAGCACATGCATGCATTTTTGGTGTATAGGATTGTGTTGAGGGCCCCGAAATCGGGTCAATAACAAGGGGGATACCCACCCAGTCCGGAACCTGGTTGGCGGCTCCTTGCCCGTTTGGTGTAGCGGGTCCGACTGGGGATAATGGGACCAGCTTCCCAATCTAAAGGATGTGTGTGTGTGTAGATTTTGACGATGCTAATTTAGAAGTAATTTTTAAGCTAATTTAATTCTAAACTCTAAACTGACTCTATACTACTGTAATCTAACAAAAACAGCACATCTAATCTATACTAACCCGGGGTAGAATTTTTTCATTATGCGATCTAAAAAGATTTCAGACAATAACTGGTAATAAAGATCATTCAGCTATCATAAGAATATAAATCAATTAAGATAAACCATTCTGCATAAGAAGTTAGGCAAAACAGTTGTGAACAGCATATCGCATAACAGTTTATTCATATGTCAAGCACAAACAAATGACTCCACCGTACAAAAGTGCCAAATGGTAACCCACATATTCATACATTAACATATAAACAACTCAGCTGTATATCACTCTAAGAATATGAACAGAAATTAATCAAGAGATAAAAGTACCATTTATGACTGATTTCACTCACAAACTTCAAGCAATAACGATTTATCTCTACTTACTTCTAACATCTACTAAGAGTACAGAAGTGCAACATCAGTAGTAGACATTAAAATGCAAACATAAATAAATCTCGATCCATCCATTCATCAAAAACCCCCTCCGAGGGTGCAAAAGTGCATGTTCTGAGGACAAGTTTTTTGACAAATTTCTGGACCCTTCTCCAAATGCCATGAGAAGGGTTAAATACTACTAACTAACTAATCTTAATTACACAAATTTAGGAAATGACTTCAAATGACTGCCCTTTTACTAAAACAAATTTATTTCTAAAAATTGAATCTAATTTCTAACCGTTTCTGTATCTGCTCCTTAGTGTTGTAAGCAATGCAAGGTTCGCCTAGAAAGAGTCCGCTGGTTGTCTTTTTCTTTTGCTCGAGCGATAAAAGTAGAAATAACAAAAGCTGGCACCTCTTTCTGACAAACTAGAAGATATTTTCGAAAATCTTCCTCTAGCTGGGTGCATTTGCTGTGTGTATACTTAGTATAACCCAGATTTCTTTCAAACTGATTGTGTTGTTGCTATTTCGGTTTCCGGCCGTGTGAATGACTCAATGAGTTAGGGATTTCGTTGCCTGAACAATCTTCCGTTCTTTGTTCCAGGATTTTCTGGAGCGTCCTCCCTCTTTAGCGTTTTTCTTTTTGCTTTACCCAGTCTGAGCTTCATGATCTTTTGCAAACATGTTGCTTTTGTGCGCCTTTGACTCTGAGTCTTGGATAGTCTATTTTCATCAGTGTCTGTTGAGTGATACTTTGGAATCCGCGGCCCTGCTGCATGCGGCATCCATCTGCGAAGGCATCTCCTCTGTGTTCTTCTAGTATTGGCGCTTTCCCCTTTTCCTTAGATGTTTCCTGCATATAGATTTATATTAGTTGCTGCCTTGCAGTTTACGCAAAGGAAAAGAGAAATGACGAAAAGATTGACATGAAAGCTTTAAGTTCTAATGAATGCATAATCATGACACTCATAATGACTTGACTCTTCGAAAAGCGAAACACGATCATCCTTGGATACTCAGGCGTGCAATCATTAATTTCCCTTAAGGTGCGCGCTCAATTTTGGGTTTACAGATCATGCCGAAGAAAATTTGCAATGAGTGGTTTCTGCGATTCGCATCGCAGCAATTAATAGTCTCATTCATCGCAGATCGCAAATCACAAAATCGTAGGTCGTAATATCGCAGATCGCAATATCGCATTTTTCATTTGATCACTGTGCGTTGCTTATGCGACGTTGCGATATGCGACGTCGCATATCGGCCATCGGCGATTCCTTTTTGTTTTCTTTTAAGGGCGCTTTCAAAATATGCGATGCGATGAATTTCGCATCGCTTCTTTGCAGCTTATTTATGCACATAAGGAAACGCTTCACTCTCTCTTTGCGATGCGATATAGATTTTAGGGAGTTAAATACAAAAAATTTTGATAAAAATATTTTTGGGATTTTTTGTTAAGGGTCCCCCTTTGCTTGATGTTATTGCTAATATCAAACAAAGAGGGGAGTTGTTGGTGACCACAACAATGGCGATTCACTGTGAAGAACCAGTTATCTCTGCTTTTCTATTGACATTTCCACTTCCGAAATAGAAAAATTTTCATATGTCTAAATTTTGTTATGGACAGATAGAGTAGATTACCCCTTATCCTGTCAATGATACTTTATCTCAACCTTTCTCTTATTCCAATTGTCTGCTTCCTTAGGCTTAGTTCTTGCATTCATACCAGACATTACTCGGTCCTTTTTAAAGATAAAATAAAGTCTTCTCTGCATACTGGCTTTAAAATATGCTCATTTTTCGTAGGTAGAGCCTCTGCTGCCCGCAAGCGTCCATAGCCTCGACAGGGTTACCATGTTATCCAGCAATGATCCTTTTTCCTGCTTGAGGTTATTTACAACATTTCAGAGAAAAATCCTTTTTGACACTTTTTCCTTTTTTATTCTCTAAAGAACAATGTCTTGGTTTGGTGGCCAAATTATGACACAGTCATTCACTTGATTTACACTTTTGCTGAACAAGCTGGCTCGTGATGAGACCCCTTGTCTTTTGATTGCAACAATCTTTGAGTCGTTGCCCTGTTTTGATAGACAGTATTGGCAAAGTCAGCAAGTTATAATATCTGTGATCATGATAAGCCGGCTCGTGATGAGACCTCTTATTCTTTGAGATATAGTGTTTTCTCGGATTGTTTCTCTGAATGCTGCGGTTTCCTTTAGCAGGGAGGAAGTCATTGTTTTTCCTTAAGAAAGCTCTGGACGACAATAATAGAGTTTGAAAACAACAGCTTTACAGAGAATATTTATTTTATTATTGATGATACCTTTCATTATGCTGACATAAAAAAAAAAAATTACCAAAGGTTGCTTTCATCAAAGTTTTTTGAGAGGTTGAAACTAATATCATATTCAGGTTAAAGTTAACTCTATTTGTCAATAATAAAAATCAGATTTTTCGAAAAGTTTTGCTATTTGTACAAGTGAAATCAAAATCTGATAGAGAGTTGGTGTGCTCTTTCATGAATCCTTTTCAATGATCATTTACAACCGGTTTTATTTATAAGAAAGAGAAAAACAAAATAAAAGAAACTAAAACTATCCTACAAAAAATAGAAGAATGATCTTCTATGGAAAATACATTTTAAGAATCTGTCCATTCACAGGCAAAGAATCTCTTATACCTGCCAAATCCTGCAACACAAACGTCGATGGGCCTATGACTTCTACAATTTGAAAAGGACCAAGCCACAGCTTTTGAAATTTCGTATGTTTGCCCTTTTCTTCATGAGCCTTATCCCATTTCAAAACTAAATCTCCCATCTGAAAGTTCTTTCTGGTCATGATGTTTGAGTCAAAAGAGGATTTTATTAGCGCTTGGTGATGAGCATGGGTTTTCTTAGCTTGTTCTCGTCGTTCTTCTAGTTTGATTATCTCCATTTGTCTCAATTGTAAGGAGGAAGTAGATACTTCATCGATGTGTTGTACTAAAGACAAAGAGGGAATGACTAAGTGAGTTGGAAGAACCACTTCTTTCCCATAAACTAAATTAAAGGGAGAAGTGTCGATTGAAGCTTTCTTCATAATTCTATCTGCCCATAAAGCATTTACCAGCGCTTTGTGCCAATTCTTTTGGTTTTGGTCGACTGTTCTTTTAATAATCCTGATTAGGTTTTTGTTTGTTGATTCAGCCAACCCATTACCTTGCGGATAGTAATTGGCAGAATATTTCAGTTTGAATCCTCTTTTAAGTGAAAACTCAGTCATTGCATTTCCAGAAAAGTATGATGCATTATCAAACATTAAGGCCGTTGGCAATCCAAACCTAGTGATGATAAATTGATCTATGAATCCAATAATGTTTTCAGAATTAATTGTCTTGAGAGGAACTGCTTCTACCCATTTAGTAAAATAATCTGTTGCCGTGAGGATATACCTATGCTGCTTAGAAGAGTGAGGAACGATCTCACCTATTATGTCCAAGCCCCATTGGCTGAATGGTTGCTCGATGTTAACCGGTTGTAGTGGCATGGACGATTTCCTTTGTTTCCCTGCAGCAGTCTGGCAGATTTGGCATTTCCTTACGTAATTGTATGAGTCTTTGAACAGTGTGGGCCAATAATATCCTGCACGTAATATCTTATGCGCAGTAGCTTCTCCAGCATAGTGTCCACCTGCTGGTCCATCGTGGAGTTCCTGCAAAACCTTTACGGCTTCAGTTTTCTCAAGACACCTAAGAAGTACAGAATCGTAATTCCTTTTAAACAGAACATCACTTATGAGCTGATATTGTTTAGCTTTCAATCTCAGAGCTCTTTTCTTGGTGTGATCCAGATGTGATGGAGCATACCCGTTCTTAAGATAATAAATGGTGTCCGCATATAATGATTATGCTTCGTTTAGGCTTACCTCATATGTATGTACCTCTTCAGATGAGTTCTCAGGAATTTGCGATGCTCCAGCTAACATTTTGCAGAAGCCTTGACCTCTTACGATGTTTGCTGGCTTGATCTCAAGATCGTATTCTTGTAAAGTGGTAATCCAATTTGCTCTCTTTTCGCCCACATCCTTCTGTACTAACAGGTTTCTTACCGCTGGAAACGGTACTACGACTTTGGTGTGGGCCTTAAGTAAGAAAGCTCTGAAATATTTGATCGCTTTGAAAACAGCATATGCTTGTTTCTCCATGTCTGAATAATTGAGTTCAGCACCTTGTAAGTTCGAGCTAAAGAATGCGATTGGAGCTTCCGCCTTCTCTTGATTTGTTTGAGTTAAAATCGTGGCATAAGATTTCTCTGAGGCAAAAGTGTATAAGATAAAAGATTCTGAAAAATTTGGGGTAACTAAAGATGGAGCGTTGATGATAGCTTGTTTGATCAAGTTGAATGCTTCGTGCTCATCTTGACCCCATTTAAAATTTGAATTCTTTTTTATCATATTTTGTAAAGGAGAAATAATACGTGAAAAATCCGGGACAAACCTTTTTACAAAATTGATTTGTCCAAGGAAAGATTGCATGGCCTTTTTGTTATGGGGCATGGATATTTTAGAAATTTCTTTGATTCTGTCAGGTTCAATGTGAATACCAGATTTCGACACTATGAATCCAAGAGATTTCCCTTCACTTAATGCGAAAAAAGATTTCTTTGGGTTAAGTGAAATCCCATACCTTAAGCATCTTTGAAAGATTTGTTTCAAATCTTTGAGATGGCCGCTTCGCTTCTTGGAGTACACTGTTATATCATCTAGGTAAATCACTACCGATTTATTGACTAAACCTTTAAACGCGATGTCCATGGCTCTCTAAAAGGTAGCGCCGGCATTGATCAGACCAAATGGCATCTTCCGATATGCGTATGTGCCCCATTTGGTTCGGAATGTGGTTTTCAACTGATCATCGGGATGTACCAGCACTTGATTGTATCCTGAAAATCCATCCAGGAAAGACATTAATTCTGAGCCCGCTACTGCCTGTAATATTTGCTCCATAGGTGGGAGGGGAAAATTATCTTTCTGACAGGCTTTGCTGAGATTCCGGAAATCAATACAGATCCTGATATCTCCGTTCTTCTTTCTAACGGGCACCATATTGGATACCCATTTGGAGTGTCTGACGGGGAAAATTATTCTGGCTCTCAAAAATTTATTTAGCTCAGTCTTTATCTGATTTTCTAAGTTGGGGTGGATTTTTCTGAGCTCCTGCTGGACAGGTTTTTCATTGTCAATCATAGGGATAGTGTGTTGAATGATAGAAGTGTTTTATGTCTTCAGCTCATCGTAATTCCATGCAAAAACGTTTTTGTATTGTCTCAGAAGACGGATATATGCTGATTTTTCTTCAGGGGCTAGGCCGTGGCCTAGATTAACGTTTTGCGGCTTCTGATCGGTTCCTAGGTTCACTAATTCATAGTTCAGAGTTGAACTGTAGAGTTTAGAATTGGCAGACCTTTTAAACCGACTTTTCAAATCATATAAATCTTCTAACTTAACCACCGATTTAGGTATAGCATTATCAGTGCTATTTTGCTGAATTTGGTGATCATGATGGTCTTCGTCAATTATTTGATTTGAGTAGGAGCCTTCAGAAGTGAGGAAATTTACAATGTCTGGATCGTCGTTGAATACTCTCCAGTTGGTGATGTTGTCAGGGATGGATGGTCTAAAGATTAATTCTATTGAAAACCTATCTGGACTGAAATCTTCGGAGGGAATAAGTCTAGAGGCTACGTTAGCTAACAGGTCTGCGCTCGCATTTTGGAGTCTTGGGATTGACGAAATATTGAATGCTATGAAATGTGAAGTCAGATCTTGAACTAAAGATTGATAGTGCTTTAAATGACTTGACAGGAAATGTATGGTGTTACGTACCTGCTTGACGACAATTTCAGAATCTCCAAAGACTTGAAGATACTTAACATTCAACCCGATTGCTTTGTATAGGCCTTGCACCAAGGCTTCGTACTCCGCTGTATTGTTTGTGCAATCGAACTCAAGTCTGCATGTAAGCATGATCTTGTTTCCGTCTGGGCTAATCAGAACGCATCCTGCTCCTGCTCCCTCGTTAGATTTAGAGCCATCAAAATATAATTTCCAAAATAAAGACGTATTTACAGAGTTATCTAAAAAATTAAAACACTTTGAATCATCAGTTTGGGAAAAAATTTCCACTTGGGACAAAACTGAATTTTCTAAGTAAGGTGAGGTGTGAGCATTGAAATTTATGAGGAAAGAATCTACCGAGTAATTGCCTATGATACTGCTGTTGTATGCTATTGCTTCGTTCTCTCCTTCCAATTCTGTCACTATGTACTTTTGGTGCAACTCTCGTTCAACCTTTATTTGATTCGGTTTACCGTTGTAGGGTAACCACATGTGCGACCAGTCGGTTGAGAAATATCCGTGGAGTTTTTCGGACCAATCCCTGCTAAGAATTAAACCATAAAATTCAGGGATATCAGCTACTAGAATGTCGATAACCTGGCATACTTTTGGGTTAGACGACAATCTTATGGTCACCTGGTTAAGTTCACCAATCACTTCGACTTGAGATCGATCAAGTTGAACTATGTGCACTGCGGATTTTTGTGGCTGAACATTCAATTTAGCACATATTGATCTGGGTAGAATATTCGTTGAAGCGCCAGAATCAACCAAGCAATTTTGCACGTTTTTATTGAAAATTTCATAAGTGAGAAGAAAAGGAGGAGTATGGGATCTTGACCTTCCTCCAATCAAGGCAATGTCATTCGGATCAATCTTATTGATCATGTTGGTTGGAGGTCTTCCCATGTTGTGGGAAGCTACAGCTGTAGGTAAAGATGTAGTAGGCACGGCATGTAATTCTTTCATCATTATTTTCTGTTGATGTTTCAATTTGCTCAATTCGTAAAGAGTGATATTAGCCCTAGTCTTTTTCATGTCATCGATAATGTTATACTCCATTTCATCCGACACTATCAGTGTTCTTGATGGAGGTGCTTGATCTGATTGGACTAGGCTAAATTGGGTCGCTCTAGCAGTTGTTTTCTTTGATGCGACCTTATCTTTTGTTGCAGGGCTTGCGCCCTTCTGTTTAGGGGTAGTTTGGGGAGGATCAAGTTGATTTTTGCTTCGTGTGCTAACCGGAAATGCTTCTTGATCCTCTTCTTATGGGAGGATGAAATCCCACATTCCTTGTAGTTCCACAACTTCTTCATCATCGGTCTGCCCTTCAGTGGTATTCTCTTCTTCTTCTTCTTCTTCAGATTCGACGTTTGAGACAGCATTGGGTGGTTTCACCTCCATGGGAGGATTTCTTTTAAAAGATCTGTAGGGATTTTTTGAAGAAGTTTCTGCTACTTGTTTTCTTATGTCAATCATCTCATTGGACATGGCCTTTAACACCTTTTGTAATCCTTCCATATCGAAAGGATCTTTCGTTTGCTTCTTCTTGGTGTCTTCTTTGAAAGAGATTTTCTTAGATTTGCGTTCTTCTATTGCAGATCTCTTTTCTAGGGCAACTACGCGTTTTTCTACTGTTAACGCCTCAGTTAAGTTTTCAACTAAGGTCGTCTTGTTTGCCCTATCTATGAATATAGCCAAGTTTGATGGTAAGGCCGTGATGTACCATTCACATCTTACTTCCTCGCTGGGTTGAGAAGCAGCGGGAATTTTGTTGAGGATCTTATTGAACCGTAAATTGAAATATTTAATGGGTTCTCTAGCCTCAGCTTTAAGATTAGATAGGTCATTGATCAATGTCGTTGTTGATCTGTCATCGCCAAACTTGGTGAGGAATTGACTTTGAAAAGTGTCCCAACTTGTGATGGACCCGGAAGGTAACGAAAAGTACCATGACCCGGCTGTTCCTTGCATTGTATAAGGAAAAAGCCGGACGACAGCATCTTCGTTGGTAACTCCGTTGAGATTAACAGAAAGCATGAAATTATTGATATGCTCTTCAGCTAGCATGCCTGTTTCTGGATTGAACTTAGGTAGCCATTTCTCAGGATGGGCCGGTATTGGGCTCAGGGGTGGAGGCATTAAAACCGCCCCAGGATTGTTCCATGGAGAATGGTCCATCGTTGAGCCGCTAGTTAATGAGAGTGCAGAAGACGGTCCCTGATGCTGAGAAGATGAAGGTATTATGATCTTTGATGATTGAAGAGGAAGTGTTGTGGATGATGGATGAGTGATTTGGGATGAGGATGTGGGTGGTTGACTTCGCGGTGAGGGTGTTGAAATGGACGAAGTAGATGAAAGAGTCTCACGGTCAGACTCTGGTGGTGTTTTCCTTGCTCTTTTCCTAGTAGGGAGAGGGAGTTGACTTGGTTGAATACCAAATTTCTCACTCTTCAATCTGGTCAGGGGATGAGCAGGATTGTACTGTGAAGTCACGCTGCTGTGAGATTTATCAGACACCTGAGAAAAAAATAGAGAATCCCTGGATTTTACGAATCAAAGTTTGAATTTCCGGGGGTTCAATGATAAGTTGGTCTGATATATTATGGTAGGTAGCAGCGGTGGATACTCGAGCGACTTCTAACTCCAGGTTTAACCGTATTAGAGAAGTCGGGGGAGTTTATGAGGGTGATTTACTCTCAGAATGGCATTTAGATTTTGACTTAGTTGCCATTCATAGTTCGTGCCCTCCTTCTAGCGCCAAATATGTTGAGGACCCCGAAATTGGGTCAACAACAAGGGGGATACCCACCCGGTCCAGAACCTGGTTGGCGGCTCCTTGCCCGTTTGGTGTAGTGGGTCCGACTGGGGATAATGGGACCAGCTTCCCAATCTAAAGGATGTGTGTGTGTGTGTAGGTTTTGACGATGCTAATTTAGAAGTAATTTTTAAGCTAATTTAATTCTAAACTCTAAACTGACTCTATACTACTGTAATCTAACAAAAACAGCACATCTAATCTATACTAACCCGGGGTAGAATTCTTTCATTATGTGATCTAAAAAGATTTCAGACAATAACTGGTAATAAAGATCATTCAGCTATCATAAGAATATAAATCAATTAAGATAAACCATTCTGCATAAGAAGTTAGGCAAAACAGTTGTGAATAGCATATCGCATAACAGTTTATTCATATGTCAAGCACAAACAAATGACTCCACCGTACAAAAGTGCCAAATGGTAACCCACATATTCATACATTAACATATAAACAACTCAGCTATATATCACTCTAAGAATATGAGCAGAAATTAATCAAGAGATAAAAGTACCATTTATGACTGATTTCACTCACAAACTTCAAGCAATAACGATTTATCTCTACTTACTTCTAACATCTACTAAGAGTACAGAAGTGCAACATCAGTAGTAGACATTAAAATGCAAACATAAATAAATCTCGATCCATCCATTCATCAAAAACCCCCTCCGAGGGTGCAAAAGTGCATGTTCTGAGGACAAGTTTTTTGACAAATTTCCGGACCCTTCTCCAAATGCCATGAGAAGGGTTAAATACTACTAACTAACTAATCTTAATTACACAAATTTAGGAAACGGCTTCAAATGACCGCCCTTTTACTAAAACAAATTTATTTCTAAAAATTGAATCTAATTTCTAACCGTTTCTGTATCTGCTCCTTAGTGCTGTAAGCAATGCAAGGTTCGCCTGGAAAGAGTCGGCTGGTTGTCTTTTTCTTTTGCTCGAGCGATAAAAGTAGAAATAACAAAAGCTGGCACCTCTTTCTGACAAACTAGAAGATATTTTCGAAAATCTTCCTCTAGCTGGGTGCATTTGCTGTGTGTATACTTAGTATAACCCAGATTTCTTTCAAACTGATTGTGCTGTTGCTATTTCGGTTTCCGGCCGTGTGAATGACTCAATGAGTTAGGGATTTCGTTGCCTAAACAATCTTCCATTCTTTGTTCCAGGCTTTTCTAGAGCGTCCTCCCTCTTTAGCGTTTTTCTTTTTGCTTTACCCAGTCTGAGCTTCAGGATCTTTTGCAAACATGCTGCTTTTGTGCGCCTTTGACTCTGAGTCTTGGATAGTCTATTTTCATCAGTGTCTGTTGAGTGATACTTTGGAATCCGCGGCCCTGCTGCATGCGGCATCCATCTGCGAAGGCATCTCCTCTCTGTTCTTCTAGTATTGGCGCTGTCCCCTTTTCCTTAGATGTTTCCTGCATATAGATTTATATTAGTTGCTGCCTTGCAGTTTATGCAAAGGAAAAAAGAAATGACGAAAATATTGACATGAAAGCTTTAAGTTCTAATGAATGCATAATCATGACACTCATAATGACTTGACTCTTCGAAAAGCGCAACACGATCATCCTTGGATACTCAGGCGTGCAATCATTAATTTCCCTTAAGGTGCGCGCTCAATTTTGGGTTTACAGATCATGCCGAAGAAACTTTGCGATGAGTGGTTTCTGCGATTCGCATCACAGCAATTAATAGTCTCATTCATCGCAGATCGCAAAATCGCAGGTCGTAATATCGCAGATCGCAATATCTCATTTTTCATTTGATCACTGTGCGCTGCTTATGCGACGTTGCGATATGCGACGTCGCATATCGGCCATCGGCGTTGTTTTATTTTAAGGGCACTTTCAAAATATGCGATGCGATGAATTTTGCATCGCTTCTTTGCAGCTTATTTATGCGCATAAGGAAACGCTTCACTCTCTCTTTGCGATGCGATATAGCTTTTAGGGAGTTAAATACAAAAAAATTGATAAAAATATTTTTGGGATTTTTTTTTAAGGGTCTCCCTTTGCTTGATGTTATTGCTAATATCAAACAAAGAGGGGGGTTGTTGGTGACCACAACAAATTGTCACTATTATTTTTATATAACATGTTTGAATGATTTAGGTGCCCATAATTCCACCCTCTCAACTCTTCTTCGATTCTCTACAACATGTCCAACATTACAATTTTGCTACAAGAAGAGGAGATCTTGTCTTTTCTGCTACAAGATAGACCAATTGGCCCCTCTAAGGATTGAATAAGGGTCTTCCATCCCTTATTGACCTACTCCAACCTCCATCACTCCTATTTCTACCTTATGTTATGCTCAAATAGCTCTCGGCCCTATCCTGTAGCACTTGCAGGCTATCATGTAGCACTTATAGGTTATCCAGTCACACTATGAAAAAAGCCTCCAAATGCATTATGATTCACCCCATAACACTCACAACCACCCGTAGGCACTCCATAGTGATCATAAGACCATGAAAATTAATAAAATGGATTCATATACCTTTTAGGAGCTTTGCTTTGGTTAATAAAGTAGATAGACAGTCATTCCCAAAAATCGTGTAGCAAAACATTAGTATTTTTCTATTATTTTTATCTTGTGTTAACGAGGCTCTTTTGAGTTTATTCCAATTGTATTGAGTCATAAAAACATTATATTTGATAAAAAAATTACCCCATAACATTTTCACTTGATCAAGTTAGGCATTTGATAGGTTAACTAGCTCACTAGTTCTAGAATTTCTGGTTTTTAGAGTAGTAATTTTCTGCTATTTTTTAGCACATGTTAACAAGGGTATTTTTGGGTGATTCCACTTGTATTGGAGTTCTAGGACATCCTAATTAATAAAAAAATCTACCCCATCCCATTTTAATTTGATTTTCTTGGTTATTTGGCAAGTTAACTCGAGAGATAGACATCCTGTAGCAATCATGTAGCAGTTTTCTTTCAAGATCTTCCTTGACCAATTTCACTCCAAATTCATAGTAGAAGTATATTTATAGCCTATGAATTATTTAAGACCAATTTGGTTGAGTTGAGGCTTGGTTAGGTCTCCATTTATCTCTTACATTGTTTGCTTCTTGAATGTTGATTTCTGCAATTAGTCTAGATTTACTTTCCAGCAAAAGTAGAATAGATTTGCTTATTGTTATTTACCTTTTGCAACTTAGGATTGGTGGCTTACCTAGATATTTTCTCATTTGAAGTTGTTTCATTTCCTTCTTTCACTTGCATCAAAGGGAGTCAAACTAGGAAGAGGAAGGTTTCTGTTGCACATACAGTGTCAACCCCTCTTAAGTTTGTACGAACCCTGGGTTGATAATTTAAGTCGATATCCTCAGGAGTTGCAAAATTCTTGTTGCAATACTGGGGCTCATCACCTCCCTAGGTAGGAGTAGTTAATAGGAAAACCTATTATAGGTTCTAAACCCCTAAGGGAAAGTGGCATGTCCTTGGTCCACCCTTCAATCGAAGTGCCATGTGAATAATGATGGAACGGAGGGGAAAAGACTTCATCACCAAGTGTCATGGTCAAAGAGACCATATTGATTGGGATCCTCATCCTGGGTGTGTAGATGTGAGGAGGGAGAAATCATGGATGCATGAGTTGCCAACTTGGCCTTTTTTTCCACCCCTCTTATGCCTTTTACTTTTAGTTCATTCTTCTTTGCATTACTACTCATAACTCAAGGAAAGAAAACTTACTCTGTGTGATGTATAGTAGTTATTTACCCCTTTAATGATGGGGTTGTTCATTGCCCATCAGGGGTTGGGACATGCAAGGATTCTTATTCTTTTAATGATAGGGCAACATTGGCCCAGGAAACAAGTGATGGCCATAATGAGTGAGGTAGAGCTCATGCTTAGCTTTTTCCCACATACTAATTTGAATGTCCTGACCATCTTTTGCATTATAATTTTTCTTTTGTTTTGCTTGTGGCCATGATATGTTCTTTTTGTTTCATATAGTTGCAACAACCTCCCAAAGAAAATTTCCAAGATCAACCCAGGTATGAGGATGTGTGGGTTCCAAATCCTAATGAACTAGTGGTCAGTTGAACCCGAAGAATGGAGGTAGTCTAGGGGCTTGTAATGTAAGATGGAAAGTGGTAAGTATGGAATAGGGAGAGATGGGGCTACGTTATCTCAATCATGGCTTTCCAAGTAGTGCCCTTCCCATACCCATTGGGCCATTGGGGGAGGTCCCACTAGACTAGGATTGAAAATTAGCCACCCATTTAAGGTGAGGGAACAGGATCACAACCAAGACCCTTCTTTCTTCCAAGTTACCCCATGATCCATGCCAAATTCCCAAAATACAAACAAGCATAAGCACCCGATTGTAAAATGAATAAAGTAACCTTTGATTAGAATCCCACCTTCCAACGTGTGCTCTTTCTAGATGGGCGAGGAACATATGACTAATGTAGGTGGCAGAGATATGAATGGCACGTCATCATCAACTACTAGTGGCTTGTTAGGGGATACTAGCTATCGGCTGGGAGAGATGATGGGAGAAAAAATTCTCCTATGAGGTCACCCACTTTTCTTTGGTAATAGTACCTTGGTTATGTGAGGCCTAGAAAGGTACCTGGAAGGCATGTGAGGGCAATGGAACTCCTGAAAGCCACAAGATTGTTGATTGGATGTTGTTGAGCTTGGTACCTTGGTTGGTAGTTTTTGGTACTAGATATGTACCAGATTTTTGGGAAACTTAATGTTAATGCCCCATGGTGTCAAATCCCCAGCTTTCAAATCCCTAGCTCTAGGGTAACCCATTGTTGAAAGAGGTTGGGTGGAATGCCACAGGCCTGCAGCCAGTTGCACCATTTCTACATATAAGTCTTCTTTTATGTGTTTACTTCCACTACAAATGTTAATTATGTGTTAATGAAACACAACTACATGTTAATTAGATCAAGAAATATTTTAAAAACATGTATGTGCATATATCATGCATTTTGGGATGCATTGTTTTATGTAAATTACTAGGTGAGATATCCCCAAGAAGGGAAAAACTTTCAAGTCACGAGTTGTAATGGTTTTCAGGAATTTTGGGCCTCATGAGAGGCAAGAATGAGCTAGAAGTGGCCGAGGTACATTACAATTGGATAAGTGTGCACTTCCAAATGGAACTTTTCATTTGAGTTGGGAATTCTTGCATAAATATAGGATATCCTAATACCACTATCAATCATTCTTCCACACAAATTTATCTAATGCACTTGGACACTTACTGTTATGCAACCATCTCACAAAATAGAAGAAAAGATAGATCAACGACTTCAAAATCAGCCTCTTTGAGGGGGCAACCTCCTTTATATCACACAAATGAACAATTCTTGGATGATACAAATCACAATACCTCCTTTCTATATATAGGATTATAAGGGGTCACAATATAGTCAAAGCCGACATAACAATAATAATGTAAGGGCACAACAATAACAATAGTGGGCTTCTATGGGGCATAATAATAACAATAAGGGGATACAATGACAATAATAATAAGGGAATAGACTAGTATTATAGGGACCTAACATGCCCCTATCCTTCAAAAAAGTGTTGTCCTCAACGCTTGAGTATTTCTAGATGCTTTTGTATAAAATTCTCATCCTCCCATGTGGAATCTTCAGCGGGTAAGTTCTTCCACTTTATGAGATACTCTGAAATTGATCGATTTCGTAGTTGTCGAGTTTTTGTTTCTGAGACTTCTTCAGGTTCCAATATGATTTTTCCTTCCTCGTCAAGTTATGGAAATATTGTTTGAACTAGGATATTGTCACCTATAACCTTCTTTAAGCATGAAACATGGAAAATTGAGTAAACTCGGGAAGTTGTAGGAAGCTCTAATTTGTATGCCATAGTACCAATCTTTTGCAACACCTTGTACGAACCATAATACTTTAGTGATAACTTATTATCCTTCTTAGCTTGCTTGAGGGACATTTGCTTGTGTGGTTGTAGCCGTAGAAATATCCAGTCACCTACATCAAAACTTCTTTTGTTGTGATGTTGATCTCCCTGTTGTTTCATTCTATTATGTGCCAAAGTGAGGTTATCCTTTAAGAGTTGGAGTACTTCTTGTTGATGCTCGATGTGATCTTCCACTGCTTGAACCTTAGAATTTTCTCTTAAATATGATGTGATGGATGGTGGATGATATCCATAAAGTGCCATAAATGGGGTCATTTTTACTACAGTATGGAAGGAAGTGTTATACCACCATTCAGCCAGAGGCAACCATTTGACCCATTCTGTTTGTTTATCAGATACAAAACAACAAAGATATCCTTCCAAAAATTTGTTCACTATCTCAGTTTTCCCATCGAATTGAGGATGATAAGATGAGTTATGAGCTAACTGAGTACCCAGACAAGAAAATAATTATGTCCAAAAATTTCCAGTGAAAATGGGATCTTTGTCGCTTAAAATAATCTTTGGGTTTCCATGTAGCTTTTGAATTGTTTCCATAAATGCAGTAGCAACTATACTAGCTTTAAAGGGATGAAATAATGCACAAAAGTGTGCATACTTGGTAAGTCTATCAACTACCACCATGATGACACTCTTTCCTTCGGACTTGGGTAAACCTGTGATGACCTAACACTAGTATTATAGGGACCTAACACTTACAACTATTGGATGATCTTGCTTCCATTTTATCCTTGCTTCTTCCACTCAATCAAATTCCCGAATGGAAATAACATATAGTAAACCCTCTATGTCTTCTTCTTTCCTTGAAAATGCATCTGCCACAAAATAAATAAATAAATTCATTTTGTAGATAAATTAAAAGTACTAAAGTATCATTTTTGTAGCTCATTTTTGTTAAACAATTTTAAATGTTGGCCCAATTAAAAAATAAGTTAAAAGTGATATCGGGGATGAGTGTAAACATTTAAATGTTGGCTCAATTAATAAGATAAAGTTAAAGCAATAAAGTTATATTTTGATTTGTTATTAACTTTTGAATAGGCTTTGTTACAATACCATGAGTCAAAACCATGGCTTATCAATACCACATGCTCAAAAACCATAGCCCATTTCAAAACCAAAACCCTAACCTATTTCACAACCAAAAGATTTTATAGCAATACAAGATTCTTAACCATGGATATGCATCCCCAAGATTTTATAACAATACAAGATTCTTAACCATGGATATTCATCCTCACTTCACTATGGATATTATTAACTTGTAAAAAATAGGTTTTGTTACAATACATTTGGAAAATACCATGGCTTATCAATACCATATGCCCAAAACACATAACTTATTTCACAATCAAAATATTTTATATGGATATTCACTTCCACTTTACCATGGATATTATTAACTTGCAAATATTCTTTGTTACAATACCATGGGTCAATATTATGGCTTATCAATACCACATGACCAAAAAACATAACTTATTTCACAGTCAAAATATTTTATAACAGTATGAAAATATTCTTAACCATAGAAATTCACCCCCTCTTTACCATGCATATTATTAACTTGTGTTGGCTTGAAGGGGCCTGACCCAGGTTCGGAGTTATTTAGCCAAAAAAATCCCTACACTACTGGCCCTTTCGGCATCAACCCACAGAGCTTGGACTGAAGTCTCACCCGAAGCAGTATGGGGGGAAGGTGGAACCAAGTTTTCGCACCCTTGAGATGTCTTTGGTATCGATTTAGTCCAATTGTACCTATCTTCACGCAGGTTACTTTGCACACTATTCTAACCTTCAATATCCTCACGATCTGTTATAATCACCTTTCGGGCAGCCCTAACCAAGGGTTGAGATGCTTTCACGTTGTTATGGCAGCGAACTGCACTATTTCCCCAATCTACACCGCGAATCTTACTTATCTTCTTACATATGTTAGTCAACTTCGTGTAAACAGACATTATATCTTGTATTCACTTAATCAATACAATCATCTATATTCACACATCATATAAACAATAGAAGTGTAATTTATACCCAATATATTCAATGCATAAAACAATAAATAAATACACAGAATAGATATGAAAATTCTCTTTATTAATCCTTCCAACTATTACAGACTTGACTCGCCTTGTGCATGTTGGAAATAATACTGAGAGGGGGGGGGGGTGAATCAGTATTATCAAATCAATAAAATATTGTCATTTCCATACTTAGATACATATACGCTACTTCAATTAATGGAACCCGCGTTTATACGCAACTGTGTCTAATGCAACTAGTGTATATCCAAAATACTTATGATTCAGTTAATCCATTAAATGTTGATCTTTAGTTAGTGCATCAGAACTTCATTAACCATACGTACTGTAAGCAGGTGCAGTAAAATAGAACAGATCATCACACAAGAAGCACACATGAACACCATGATATAAGGTGGAAACCCAATGTGGGTGAAAACCACCTGCTGCAAGTCATCTCTATCTTCTTTTAATAAGAAACTTCATTTTACAATAGTTCTGTACTGGTGCAGTCTTATACCAGTACGCAGGCTTCTACCTATAGAGGGATACAACCCTCTCTCATTTTTAGACTCTCCTGGATGGGAGCTACAACCCCCTTAGCTCTTGTACTAGTTGATCCATTTACTAGTACGTAGGTGCCTGCCTACTGAATGCTCCAATCTTCACTCGTTCTCTAGCTGCTACTGGAAGGAAGCTACCACCCCCTTTGCTCTTGTACTAGTTGATGTACTAGTACGTAGGCATCAGCCTACAATCTCCTTTCATCCTTCGGGGACCACCTTTTATACATTTTCAGACTGGATACTCTTGAAGCACAACACTATAATCTGAAGGCCATGTTTCATCCAATTTTCACACTGGACCCATCAATATCATTGAAGCACAAAAACAATCAATACTAGCATCATCAATCTCAATACTGAATCACTGAGACCCTGTCAACAAAATGCAGTCACCAGAATACACAGAGCATAACACTGAACTCTGCAACAATATTCAGAGCCAACTGTATCATCAAAATCATGCATCAAAGTGCATACACTACTTGGAAGTGTTGAACCAGCGTGTATACGCAACTTCACCAAAGTGAAACCAGTGTATATATCATCAATTACTTACTTATAACTTGATTCACTTCCTGACTTCAGACATATCCAGATTATTACATATACAACGATAATATGTGTGTTAGCAACCAGATCTAGTCCATCAGATCACATAAATATGATTCGTTATGATCCTGATCCATTATTAGTTCTCATCCATCAACACTGAGGCTAAACACAATCAACCAAACTGAATATGCAGAATACTGATACCATTAAACAGTCATCAGAACTCATCAACAACCAGAACCACCTATAACTTCAAACATCATAGCTCAAATGGTATACGCTACTACAATGAACCAAACACGCGTACATACGCGCTTTCACCAAAGCCAACCCGTGTACAGATCTATAAATATTCAATCATGACTTGCAGCTATTTCAAACTTAAATTATACCCAGTTCAGAACATTACATGCGTCTAGAATAAGCATAATCAACCATATAGAGATAGTTCATTTCAAACCATTTGATGCCGATGAGATCCCTCCTTAGCTCAGATCAAGCAATACATCATAAACCCCTATCCTGCATACTGGATCTCATCCTTCATCCGATATTCAAGAATTTTTTCATTTCCCTTGCCTAATGATCTTCTTCTCCTTTTATAGTCATAGGCCTTTTTCAATACCATGATCCAAAACCATAACAAAACAATACCATGGACCCAATAGTTGGGATCAACACTTCTGACGAGATACCATGGTCCAAAACCATAGGTTCAAATACCAAGGACTAAATACCATGGACCAAAACCCAATGTACATGCCTTCCCTTGCATGAAATTGCGTGTATATGCATACGCGCCTTTTGATCTATGATCCCACGTGTATACGCGACTTTGATAAGAGGAACCTGTGTATACCTTATTTTCTTCATTCTTTGTAGTCTGATCATCAACTCTTTGCTATTGACTTGTTGCACTATGATATGTCATCTATGTGATTTTCCATCAAGGACAACACTTGTCTCATAATGCCAACAATCTCCCCCTTTGGACTTGATGGCAAAGCTAACTTGTCATTACTGAGAACTGTCATCTAATTCCTTTGAGCTGTCCTGCATCCCGTGCATTCAGTCACATTTGATATCTCTTCTGTAGATTCATCTAGTTATAAATAAGTGAGATGTTCTTCTATGAGTGGGTTGCCATCAAGTACAACACATGCATCATAATGCCAACAATCTCCCCCTTTGGACTTGATGGCAACAACAACAAATCACTCTCCCCCTTTGACATCAAGGGCAAAGGGCGGACCAAGATATTCTCTTTCCTTGATAAACATTCCACTGTCCATACTCCCCCTGAGTACCTTCTGAAATCTCTGAATGAGCTCCCCATTTGTATATGCCAAGGTGTACCAATCTGTCCATTCTCCCTCTGATTACATGCTAAAATCTATGCTTTGTTGAAGTGTGTTGTTCATGCTCCCCCTGTCTGTAAGCAAGGTTTGCAAAAAGATGTTCTACAAGAAGAACATGACCCTATCATAAATGACCTTCCTATAACTAAGGACTCATACATATCTCCCAACCAAGTGGGAATTGACTCATCTACCTAACCAAGTGGGGATACATCAAGGTTTACACATGATAACACAAGAGTATAACTTTATCCACATGGGCTCCAAGAACTATAGGAATCCTGTGTCACAACTGTATTATATGATCTTGATGCATATGACGACAATAGCATATGAGTGACTCATCATCAAGTAATGAAGTTGTGTATCGCCATGTAAGCACCATATATGTATTATCAGAGAATCAACCACCAATCTGATCTGAAAATCAACTATGTGACCTCAAGAATCATATGAGATGGACAACTCATAATCATATCATAGCAAGATAAGCATCATTACCAAGGACTACTAACCATAATGCCAACACTGCATTATTCAAAACATAACTCCCCCTGAACTTGTGCCATCTGTTTACTGTCAGATCTGATCATGCATGTATCAGCAATAAGACTTCATCATCATCAAGTTAGGATCAAAAACTCTTCTAAACATTTTAGGAGTACCACGACATTTCCACACATCATTAGTAGATTGTAAGTATTATCAAACAGAGCAAATAATGAACTGAATCATATTAGACCCTTTTTCTGAGCCTGTCCCTATTGCTTTTCCTCAAACTGACATATACGCGACTGTGCGGTGTCTAACTCGCGTATATACGCGACTTCCATTTATGAAACTTGCGTATGAGATTCAGGACACTGAAGTTTTATACTTTCATCTCCCCATGAGTCTGTGATATCTGTGTTGTGCTGTGTTTGTGCGGTGCCACATCTCTCTGACGGAACTTCCTTCTTTTTCCATATCTTCAAGCGTGATGATGTTTTCTCCTTTTGGTATGGTGCCCATACTTTGTTCCTGCATTCCTTTACTATATGTCCAAGCTTGTTATAGGCATAGCATCTTACCTGTTTCATATTCCTTCTGTAGCAATCAACAGCTTTGTGACCAAACATATTGCAAGAGAAACAATATCCCTTAAAGTACTTGGACCGTGGTGATCTTTCTGTGTGATGGTCTTGAACCATTCTTCTTCTGCATCTGGCTGCAACATGTCCAAGATTATGACATACATAACATTCCACATTATTCATTGGAGGAATAAAAGATTTTCTTTGAAGAATTTCTTTCCTTGGTTGTTGATGGGGTCGACCTTTCATCTCCTTGTTGAGCATTTCAGATTTTGCATTAGAGTTTCTTGTCTTATTTCCTGAACTAGATTCACCTTCAATAGATTCATGAAAACCAAGACCAGTTTTGATAGCAGGAGACCTTTGACTACTAAATATATCATCCAAGATCTTAGTAATATCTTGAAATCGTAAGAGCTTATCCTTTTCTTCTAATTTATCATTTAGAATATTTACCTCATCCTGAAGTTGCTCTTCCCTTTCAAGATGTTGCTTCTTCATGTTTTCTTCAACTTTTCTTTCTTCTTCCAACTGATGTCTTAGATTGAGAACTTCATTTTCTTGTTTTTCATGAGCTTGGAGAAATTTTTTATTCTGCTTCTTTGATTCTTCATGATCTTCCTTTAGCAAGAGGATCGTAGCTTCAAGACTTTCATAGTAACTGGATCTATCTCTGAGTTTCTTTATTGTTGTGTTCTTCTCACTGACTTCGTCTCTTAGAGATGTTACTTCATCCTACAAGTTTTGATATTTGTACTTGAATAACTTCCTTACCTTGTTTCCTTCCTCTAGTTGAGCTTTTATTTTGGTAGCTTCTTCTTTGAAGGCACATTCCCTTTTGTTCAATAGATCTTGTTGATCTCTAATTTTATCTGTAAGCCTTTTAAATTCTGCCTCTATTTGATATCTTTCTTGCTCACCCATAAGAGCAAATTCAGTTGTTTTGCTATCACTTTCATCTTTTCCAAATGGATAGATACCTGTATCACCAGAGGATAACAAATTCATACCTGATAGATCATTTGCTTGTTCATCTTCATCATGAAGTATTTCTGAATATGAAGTGCTTCTTCCACATATTCCCCAATCGATACTCCCACTGTCATAGTTCTTCTGAGATGTCTTATTCTTCTTACGTGCTTTCTTCTTAAGCTTCTATCCCATTGCTCTACGGATCTCCTTCAAGCGATCAATCTTCTATCAAAGGACCTACTCTAATACCAATTGTTGGAAATAATACTGAGAGGGGGGGGTGAATCAGTATTATCAAATCAATAAAAAAATTTCATTTCCATACTTAGATACATATACGCTACTTCAATTAATGGAACCCGCGTGTATACGCAACTGTGTCTAATTCAACTAGCGTATATCCAAAATACTTATGATTCAGTTAATCCATTAAATGTTGATCTTTAGTTAGTGCATCAGAACTTCATTAACCATATGTACCATAAGTAGGTGCAGTAAAACAGAACAGATCATCACACAAGAAGCACACATGAACACCATGATATAAGGTGGAAACCCAATGTGGGTGAAAACCACCTGCTGCAAGTCGTCTCTATCTTCTTTTAATAAGAAACTTCATTTTACAATAGTTCTGTACTGGTGCAGTCTTATACCAGTACGCAGGCTTCTACCTGCAGAGGGCTACAACCCTCTCTCGTTTTCAGACTCTCCTGGATGGGAGCTACAACCCCCTTAGCTCTTGTACTAGCTGATCCATTTACTAGTACGTAGGTGCCTGCCTACTGAATGCTCCAATCTTCACTCGTTCTCTAGCTACTACTGGAAGGAAGCTACCACTCCCTTTGCTCTTGTACTAGCTGATGTACTAGTACGTAGGCATCGGCCTACAATCTCCTTTCATCCTCCAGGGACCACATTTCATACATTTTCAGACTGGATACTCCTGAAGCACAACACTATAATCTGAAGGCCACGTTTCATCCAATTTTCACACTGGACCCATCAATATCATTGAAGCACAAAAACAATCAATACTAGCATCATCAATCTCAATACTGAATCACTGAGACCCTGTCAACAAAATGCAGTCACCAGAACACACAGAGCAGAACACTGAACTCTGCAACAATATTCAGAACCAACTGTATCATCAAAATCATGCATCAAAGTGCATACGCTACTTGGAAGTGTTGAACCAGCGTGTATACGCAACTTCACCAAAGTGAACCAGCGTATATATCATCAATTACTTACTTATAACTTGATGCACTTCCTGACTTCAGACATATCCAGATTATTACATATACAAGGATAATATGTGTGTTAGCAACCAGATCTAGTCCATCAGATCACATAAATATGAGTCATTATGATCCTGATCCATTATTAGATCTCATCCATCAACACTGAGGCTAAACACAATCAACCAAACTGAATATGCAGAATACTGACACCATTAAACAGTCATCAGAACTCATCAACAACCAGAACCACCTATAACTTCAAACATCATAGCTCAAATGGTATACGCTATTACAATGAACCAAACCTGCGTACATACGCGCTTTCACCAAATCCAACCCGCGTACAGATCTATAAATATTCAATCATGACTTGCAGCTATTTCAAACTTAAATTATACCCAGTTCAGAACATTACATGCGTCTAGAATAAGCATAATCAACCATATAGAGATAGTCCATTTCAAACCATTTGATCCCGATCTATGCTTAGATCTTGTTCTCCATCAACCGATGAGATCCCTCCTTAGCTCAAATCAAGCAATGCATCATAAACCCCTATCTTGCATACTGGATCTCATCCTTCATCTGATATTCAAGAATTTTTTTCATTGCCCTTGCCTAATGATATTCTTCTCCTTTTATAGTCTTAGGCCTTTTTCAATACCATGATCCAAAACCATAACAAAACAATACCATGGACCCAATACTTGGGATCAACACTTCTAACGAGATACCATGGTCCAAAACCATAGGTTCAAATACCAAGGACTAAATACCATGGACCAAAACCCAATGTACGCGCCTTCCCTTGCATGAAAGTGCGTGTATACGCATACGCGCCTTTTGATCTATGATCCCACGTGTATACGCGACTTCGATAAGAGGAACCTGTGTATACCTTATTTACTTCATTCTTTGTAGTCTGATCATCAACTCTTTGCTATTGATTTGCTGCACTATGATCTGTCATCTGTGTGATTTGCCATCAAGGACAAAACTTGTCTAATAACGCCAACAGTGCACTCAGCTGCAGGGGTCCACGCACTCAGCTTCGGACTACTAGGCCTCTGCGCACTCAGCTACAGAGCCTTCTCCTACTCTACGACCCAAAACTATACTTTACACTTCAGATATGACTCAACTCTTCATCCTTATCATTATTCTTCTTTTTATTTCCCCCTTAACTACTTAGAGCCTCACTCTATTTATACAATCCCATGGTCCGTGGACCACGGGTAGATCTCTACAGTCGACATTACATTACAAAATTGAGGGTGGACAACCCTATGACTCTTTTACAATCTACGCACTTCGTGCCCACAAAATGCAGAGTCTTTACATTGAGGTTACAACTTTTGACCAAAATCTAGGCTCTAAGCCCCAAAACTTCCCTTAGGGGATCCCACGCGCAACAGGCCCCCAACAAAAACATCGTGACTTGCCCTCAAGTCACTGTGTCGGTGCGGAGATCTTTGCGTGAAGACCTCCCAATTTTGCCTGGATTGTTGCAAGATCGGCAGCGCACTGAGCGACTGCCTGCTGCACTTCCTAGATGCGTTATTCAGACACCGCTATAGTTGAACTACTTCCCTGAACCTGTTCTTATGTTCCTTGCATCTGCACGAGCTTTGCTTCAATAAAGGCTATAATGACATATGCCTCATCAATCCACAGCTATAAGCACACCTTCAAAACTGTTTCCTTATGTTGAGTAGCATCCACCTGCTCCTTGAGTGCTTTCGCCTGCTGCATCCTCAAGAACCTCTGTGTAAGGGCAAGCGCCTGCGTGGTCCCTTTCACTTCATCATATTTCTGTTGTAGCTCGCACACCTCTATTTCTAGGCACTATATGTTCAAGTACTCCTACAGAGTAGTGAGAACCTCGAAAGACTCCTCGAACAGCTTTGTGCAGTCTTTCACTGCACTGTTGACCTCCGCTATTGTTTCTGTAATCATGTTGGCGCGTTGTTTCTTAACCTCAGGCGGAGTTGAAGGTTGCGCCTTCAATTGCAGTTCGGCTATCTGGAGGTTCAGTTCGAGTTCAACCCTGACCATTTCTTCCTTTGCGTCACGCACCCCTACTGCTAGTTTACGGACGCACGCCTCCACTGGTTCTTCTGCTTGGATGGCCAGCTCTAGGACCATCTGGCAGGCTTCCTCGACCACCTATACTAGTTGTCGGTTCTGTGCCACTACCTCGTCACACCGCATGCTCAACTGTTCAATGTTGATGCACTGTTCGCTCATGACCTAGAGCGGGCGACCCTCCCTGGCTCGCAGTTCTGCAGTAACTTCGTCGTACAAAACATAGAGCGTCTCGAGAGAGAGCGCAACCATATTTAGCCTGATTCCCTTCAGCCCGCTGACCATAGGCATGTTGGCCTCATTTTCTGTAACCATTGCTCCCTCTATCAGCACTATTGTGTTAGTCTTCTAGGCGCGCAGCATCTCCTCGGTCTCGGTCGTGCCTAGTGCGAGGTTGGTTGACACAGTGCCAGCCTGTAGGATGCGCACCTGCAACTCCTATATCTGCGTTCGGAGAGCCCCCAACACCATCTAGTGTTCCTCCGCTATTAACGGGAAAAGTGTCTACTCAGAACGCCCCTATCCCACTAAGGTGTGACAGTACCTTAGAAACAAACAAGGAAAACTACTTTCGTATTCTTCTTTATGAACTATAAACGAAGAGGAATAGGATGAACCAACCTGTGTCTTGCGCTAGTCCTTTGATCCAATCTCTCTCCTCTTTGACAGCTTCCAGCTACCTGCTCCCTTACTTGCCCAGCTTCACCAAGTTCTTGCAAGATCACAGAAGAGGAAAACTACACAAAGACATGGATTTATATTCATAAATAGCTTAGGATCATATTTAAGCTAAACATGCAAATATAACAAAACATCACTGATACACAAGCATGTAGGAGAAACTCAAATAGTTTTATTGATATAACAAGAAGGTCCAGGAGGAGTTAAAACCGATGATTCTTGATCCAGCATCAACCCCCCAGCAAAGGAATCCCCTCTTCACCTCCAACAAAGCATAAATCACCCAATACACTGATCTTCTATCTCAAAACCAACAGCGATTCTCTGCAATGTAAAAAATTCCAGCCTCCTGGATCTCTAGGATGAGGGATCCATATATAGATGTATGCAAAGAGGATGAATCAGCTTATGATTTGACTAGTGGCCTCTCTCTGTCAGTTCTTGCTTCCACTTGGAGACTGAGAGCCTCTTACTCATCCTTGGTTGAACTCAGTGAGGCAAGTGTCATTGGGGAAGATTCTGGAAGCTTCCATTGTCTGTCCACCTCGCGGAATGACACTGCCATTTGTCATTTCCCGCTCAGCGCACCCTGGTAGTGCATTTAGGTGCGTTGCAACGCACCTAGCTAGTGTACTGGGGTGCTATGCAACGCAGCTAGCTAGTGGAGCAGCTAAAATGATCCTGATTTGACTGATTCTGAGCAGTTTCTGGTGGAGAACTTCTGGGAGAAGCTGTAATTGGTTGACCTTGTTCCTCTAGGGGTAGGAACAACACTTTTAGGGACTTAGGATCCCTTGGTTTATGGACATTTCATGCTTAGAGCTGTAAGGCACAAAAATGTCTATAACAGTTGCCCCTAAAGTATGAGGCCGTTTATCGGGTGAAATGCTTTATTAGGAGGATCCGAAGTTCTTTCAATGTTGGGAGGAGACCTGTAATAAGATACAATACAATACATTATCTTCATACTGTTTTCATGATCTAGCTGAGGCGGGCATTCCCATGCTCAGCTTTATAAATTCATTTTTATGTACATAGGACAGACAATCGTCAGATGGTAGACTGATGATTCTGATGAAGTCATCATCCTTTTGGTAGGATGATTATCTGTGCTGCAATGATGTACATGTCAATGTTTTTATTTTTCCTGAATATATATCGCAACCCGGATGGATGAAACTAGATCCGGGGTCTTCAATCTCGTCCGATCTTCACTTGAAGTACAAGTCGATCCATGTGAGAAATGTTTTGAAGTCGAACATGGAAAGACATCGCTTGATTACCAGTCGATGATGTAAACTGTTAACAAGCGCGAGAGGAATCACCGATAATGATGATGACCCTCAAGGTACTGCAGTACAATTCACGTGGTGTGAATAAAGGACTTGGCGTCGAACACCACGCAAAATCTTTCGGTCGAAGGTCATTGATGTATACCTGTCGCCGGAAGTGAGAAACTTGCCATTGAGGCATGCAAGCTTCAAAGTACTGAATGGGGTGTTCCTAGGACAACTTCTTGGATAATGAGCTGATGTCGACAAGAAGAGATCCGTCAAGGGAGGGCCTTGATGAATCCCACATCAATGACATGGAACGGAGCAAATGATTTTGATGGAGGTGAAAACGATCTGATGATATATGGTTCAGGATGGCGGTCATGAAGGAATGAAGTATAATGTATGGTAGTGGATGGGACACGGGTGACTTCTCTGGATGACTTCTCTTGAACATGTCGGCAACACTTATGTGATGGATTGGTAGCATTTACCCCAAATGTGGATGGTATGGCGTGACCATGGTGATGTGACCGGCGAATGAAACAACCCAACCCGACTCAGGCACGGAGCGGAAGTGTCATGTTCAAGAGCGACTTGCTACCAATAAAGATCCTTTGAGTTTCTTCCCAATTTTTCCCCAGTCATTGCTGACCAGTACCTCTTTATTTTTGTCAAGCTTGAGGAGGATAACATATGCTTGTTCTATGATTTGCCCTTCGGGCAAACCCATCGCTATGTTTTAACGAGCCTAGCGATAGTGAAACTCGTTCTCGTCTAAAGACAAGTTTGTCGCTATTAATATTTTTAACGAGTTTAACGACAAAGATAACTCGGTCCTTTTCATTTTTAGAGAGTCTGAAAAGGTACGTAAAGGTAACTCTGAAATTCCTTTTTCGTCATCTAATCCCTTAAGTCCGAAAAAGTATAAAACAATACAGAAGGGATGAATTTTCGATAGTTTTAACGAGCCGAACAAAACAAGCGCTCGATCTTTTTGTGCAACAATCCCTCAGGTCCAAAAAGATTAAAATCTAGAGGAGGGATAGCACTTCTGGTCGCTTTAACGAGCTGGAAGGCCAAAACTCGGAAATCTTTTCATATTTTACGAGTCAGTTGAAAAGAGCTTAAAGAAGACTCGTCTTTTGAGGAACGAGTGATAAAATGGGTAGCAGCTGATTCCAGGTAATGGTTGGAATTTTCCAATCACGGCAGTGTCACAAGGATGGCTAGTGAAATCACTCTTCGCAACTGTTCCTCAAAATGGGTAAACAATCAAATGGAGGTGAATGATCGGCCAATGGAAAAGTGGAGGTGACGGTGCAAACACGACCAAGGCTTTAATGGCTGAAATCTTCATTCACGGTGGTTATTTACCGGGGAATAGTTCATTTTTTAATGAGCTTAAACGCGGGTGGAAACACTTGCTCATGTCTTACGTTTATTTTTTAACGAGCTTGAACTATGCGCTAAAACTGCTCGATTAATCCAGTCATATGATAATAATGTCTCGTATAAAACGGAAACTTTTAGATTTTTGCCCCACATCCTTTCTTTATGCAAGTTAGGTGACGACTAATCCTACGAGTTTAAAGGGTTAGAGGTCCTAAAAATTTAAAAAATAAATAGTCGCCCCTCGCTTGCACTCCAAAAGGTTTGCATGCCCCCAGGTATAAAGTATGGTTTCAAGGTTACCCCTTCTTCGGTCCAATAAAACATTTGTTTTACCGGGAGAGGCCTACCTCTTATAGGTTACCCAAAGATTGTTCGATTCGCGGTGCAAACAAAACACTTCTTTGGCGATGTCTACCGAGATAAACAAAGGCGAGTGACTCTATTCTGTCAACTCACATAACTTTGACAAAAGAATCTTGTTCTAGAATAACCCCTCTTCCAATCACGGACGGGGTGCAGACTAGTCATATTCTCCCACGGAAATCTACCCTATACCCGAAGTTTTCCTGCCGAAGCAGACCAGGATGCATGCCCCCTGGGTTTCAGTCATATCCCTCTAAATTACTCGCGCTCGTCGGGAGGACGGATTGGAGATTGAGACATTTCTTGCGTGAATAGACCATTTAGGGATGGTATATGACTATTTGCTATGCGCGATCCGGGAAATGAAAGCTGGTCCACGAGCTTGACCACTCTTCCTTCGTGCGGAAAACACATTACTCTAAAGAGTGAGGAGATGATGGCTCCCATGCAATAAATATAGTCTCGTCCAAGGAGTAGGTTATAATCCAAGGGTCCTTGAACTACCATTACGTTCATTTGAACTGTCTTCCCTCTCAATGTTATGGGCACATTGGGAAGGATCCCTAAAGGTCGACTGGTTCCTTTATCAAAGCCTGTCAGATTTCTCATCTCAGGCAACAGCGATGGCGAACCAAGCGCTTTCCAAGCAATAGAGGAAAGGATACTCACAGAAGCCCCCTCATCTATGATGGTACCAGCCATGACCATTCTATATATTTGAACGATAATTCGGAATGGTATGCTTGCTGGTAAGCGGGGTCTGCCTAGTTGATTCCAATCGAAGGAGACAACTAGGTTGCTTGGAGGTGGGACCGAGTAGACGGCCGGGTATGGCTCTGACGAACTCCCCTCCTGCGGTAAGGGAATGGGTAGATTGCCCCCATGTTCGTCGGAGTCTGTGTTGATGAAGAGAATTTGGACGGTGTCATCCTTGTTCTCTTCAGTGACTGTATCATCCGAAGATAAAACCTCTGAAGGCAAGACCGGGTCAACTGCCGCCTCGACCTTTTGACTTTCGTCTGGTATGGATTCAGATGGTTTATCTTCGATGATAGGTGCTTCAGCCGACCACTTGAGCGGGCCGGCTGGATTCTCAACTAGCGACGGACTCAGCAAGAGTTTTTTATATCCAGGAGGAAGTCGTAACGGTGAAACCGGACGATCATCCAAAACTCTTTTTGCTTCGTCTAAGAAGGGACAATGGTGGAGGGCATGATTGCCTTCGCACAGTTTACAGGGAAATCTAGCTTTCCCTCTTTGTCCTGGAGCTTCACTTTCGCTAGTTGACGGTGTGCTTTCAACATGATCATCAGAGGTTGATGACACCGGATTGTGCAAACGAGGAGACCAGTCCCTTAGTATCCGAGGGATGCAAGGACAATCTCTGTGAAAGTGGTCTCCTTTGCAAATGACACATGGCAATTTAGGCCTGGTTGGTGCAGTGTGTGGATTTTCGTTAGACGACACTCGTTTTCCCCCATTCGCCTTTGGCTCCTTCTTCTTCTTCTCTTTCTTCTTCTTCTCCTTCTTCTCCTTAGGAACTTGACTTTTGGCTTTTCCGGCCCCATCAAGCGAAGAGGAAGGAGGAGAGGAAGAATTAGAGGAAGTAGAAGGTTGGTGGGCAACTCTGGACTCGTCTAATTGCTGATTCGATTGTTCAGGAATAGTGGTGTTCTGAACGACATTGGTTGAGAAGAGCCAGACTGGCAAGCCAATTGTCAGTCCTGGAAGCGACAATGTGGCCATATGGGGTGCACCAACATCTCCCCAAGAGGAGAAGGGACTAGGATTTCCACCAAGGGGAATTCCTTGGTTGGTAGACTCCATTTTCTCAACCTAAGATCAACGTAGGAAAAGGGTATGAATATTTCGTTTAAAATAAATTTTAAGACGCTTTGACACAACTTGTTTTTACAATTTTTAAGAGTTGAGAAAAAACAAAAGATGACTCTAGTCTCCTTCGATTTTTAATGAGCATGAAGTGACAAGTGCTCAGATGGACCTTTTCCGTTAAGGAGTCTGAAAAGGAACGAAAGGGACTGCTCTGGAGATCTAGGTAGAGGGAGTACCAAACCAATCGCAAAACTGTAGAATACTTTTTACGGTACGGCAGTCAATCTTCCCGAATGTTGTGTTCGGTGCATTGCGATCAGTAGGGCGGTCGACACGGCTTCCTATGGATAAAAGGTTTTAAGCCTATAGGGGTCTCCCAATATATACTCGATGGTACGTGGGAGCACAAGTCCGTACTGGCACTTATCGTCTCAAAGTGGAGGAATCACCCAACCATCAGTGAGGACAACAGTTACCAGGCTTTACGACGCCGGAATACGTCTCTAGCCTAGACCTCTAAATGTTGTGCGTTAAGTTCCAAAGCGTTGTTAGACTCATTCAATTTATTTTAAGTTGATCTTTCTTAGAAGTTTGCCTTTTGGGATCACCACGAGATGTAGATGTAATTCCTAATATGCAATCTAAAGATGATAAGCAAGCTTTTGTCTCTTTTCAGCAATGAAAATCCTAGCTACAAGGGGAAAAGAAAGACACAAACTTTTCTCAAAGAGCAAAGAGCACACTGTAAATGCACTTGTCCTAAATCAAGCCAAACAGACTATCAATATGCAAATGCACATATGCATGTATTTGTTTTCACTTTCTTAATATTGATGCCTAAAAAGAAAGTTGATGTACAAATCTGAATTCGCTTTCAAGCGACAAACACAAACAAGCTTCTTTTCGAAATCAAAAGGTAGAGAAGATTACGACACTTAATGATTTTGAAATAAACACTCGTTTCGACACCAGAAAGTGACAAATTCAAACCAAAGGTAAAAGTAAAAGCATAATCGATTGTCAACAGCAAATAAACTTTCTCCTAAGATCAAAATTGAATCTTACGACAGATCTAAATCCAAGGACGACAGTATGACTATTTTACTCTTTCAATGGAAAACTGTAAATGATGTAACAAACACACAAAGAACATCTACAGTCTTTTTGTATAAAGGAGGCGGAATTAAGGCAAAGAAAAGGGGTTTTTAAACAGACACACACTGATCATAGGCTGCAAAATCAGAGACAAAACTGAAAAAATGAAGCAAAGAACCTCAGCTGCACAGGGCTAGGCTGATCAGCGCACTTGTTACACAGAGAAACTGAATTGCAGCGCAGGTAGCCCTCTCAGGAACTGCGTTGAAATGCAGAATCTCTTCACTGTGCCTGCGCTGGGGCAGAAACGAGACTTCTATTCGGGTTTTGGGTCATGGTTTGCAGTTTAATCTATGGATTTTGGCCGAGTAAAAGCAATCAGTAATGCACAATCAGAGGGTGGATTTAAATGAGGTATAAGAGCTATCACAAAGGGTAATCAGATCATTCGTGAATCAGTTGTTCAGATCATAAACAAATCCAGTGAATGGATTGAAGTAGCAGGTGTCTACTTTGCATTTGATGATGGCAAATGTAGTTCGATTGCTACTTCTGTGTTTATGAAACAAACAACAAGAGAAACACAAACAAACTAACTAGACACGCTCCCTAGCGGAGTCGCCATTTTGTTAACGGGAAAAGTGTCTACTCAGAACGCCCCTATCCCACTAAGGTGTGACAGTACCTTAGAAAAAAACAAGGAAAACTACTTTCGTATTCTTCTTTATGAACTATAAACGAAGAGGAATAGGATGAACCAACCTGTGTCTTGCGCTAGTCCTTTGATCCAATCTCTCTCCTCTTTGACAGCTTCCAGCTACCTGCTCCCTTACTTGCCCAGCTTCACCAAGTTCCTGCAAGATCACAGAAGAGGAAAACTACACAAAGACATGGATTTATATTCATAAATAGCTTAGGATCAGATTTAAGCTAAACATGCAAATATAACAAAACATCACTAATACACAAGCATGTAGGAGAAACTCAAATAGTTTTATTGATATAACAAGAAGGTCCAGGAGGAGTTACAACCGATGATTCCTGATCCAGCATCAACCCCCCAGCAAAGGAATCCCCTCTTCACCTCCAACAAAGCATAAATCACCCAATACACTGATCTTCTATCTCAAAACCAACAGCGATTCTCTGCAATGTACAAAATTCCAGCCTCCTGGATCTCTGGGATGAGGGATCCATATATAGATGTATGCAAAGAGGATGAGTTAGCTTATGATTTGACTAGTGGCCTCTCTCTGTCAGTTCTTGCTTCCACTTGGAGACTGAGAGCCTCTTACTCATCCTTGGTCGAACTCAGTGAGGCAAGTGTCATTGGGGAAGATTCTGGAAACTTCCATTGTCTATCCACCTCGCGGAATGACACTGCCATTTGTCATTTCCCGCTTAGCGCACCCTGGTAGTGCATTTAGGTGCGTTGCAACGCACCTAGCTAGTGTACTGGGGTGCTATGCAACGCAACTAGCTAGTGGAGCAGCTGAAATGATCCTGATTTAACTGATTCTGAGCAGTTTCTGGTGGAGAACTTCTGGGAGAAGCTGTAATTGGTTGACCTTGTTCCTCTAGGGGTAGGAACAACACTTTTAGGGACTTAGGATCCCTTGGTTTATAGACATTTCATGCTTAGAGTTGTAAGGCACAAAAATGTCTATAACATCCGCGAACTGTTGTAGGGTCTCTGTGGTGACATCCCTCACCGTCTCCCCAATGTCATGCAGATCCCCCTCAGTGAGGGTGATCAGGTCAAAAGAAGTCTTTGAAGCCTTCGACTTCTTCCGCGGCCGTACCTGCTCTCTTGGGCGCTGTCATTTCAGTTGTGTGGACATTGTCTACATGTCTGTGCCACATTGCTCTATATTTGTTTCATGTTCGGGCGAAGGCGACTTCTGTCCTTCACGCTCTTCCTCTGTTTCCTTCTGCTGCTCTTCCGCCACCTTCGCAGCGTCCCTCGCCGCCTGGGCCTTAGCGGCTGCTTCTTTGTTCCTACACTTCTCTGCCAACTGCGCCATTCGCAGCTTTGCCTCATCCCTTTTCCTATGTGTGGCGAACTTCTCTACTTCCACCGTAGAGCTGGCTAGAGTGCGCCACTCCGGTGGCCATGACTCAAGGACCGTGAATATGACATCATCCGTAGCTAGATAAGGTAGCTCATGCCATGTCTTCGTAGGTCCTTCCACGCCCTGATGTACACGTGGTGGAAATCTTCCTAGAACTCCACGAAGCTCTACAGACTATTATAGACCGTGGGTGATAACCGCGGCTTGCGATTAATCCCCATTTTGATGTTCATCTCCATGAACACCCAGAATATCTTACTATCCCTTATCCTCTGCCCATCTCTAGTTGCCCACAGCGAAGCGTACTTCGTTTCCTCCGGAAGGTTATGTGCGATCATTGGGAACTGGCTGTCTTCAGGCAATTCCCATGCCACCAGTAATATGGACAGTAGCAGCCACGCATAATGAAAAGTATTTTCCTGCCCCTGTGCCTCGCGACAGTTCTCAAGGAACTCTCTGCACAAGTAGTTCACCCAGTTGAATTGGGCCCCTTCTACGCATTGTGCTACAAGTGCAACCACCGACGCGGGCACCTCATCCACGCGACACTTCCGCATAACCTTCCTACCTATATCTGTGTTGCGACTTTGACCGCAGGGTTATTGATGCTGGAAATCACGTACACTCTCTTCTTCTTCTCCAGCTTGAACTTCTTCTTCATGGCCTCCGCAATGGCCAAATCATCACTCTTACCCTCTGAGATGTTCACTGGGTCCTCCCCTTTGCAAGGGAGCTAGGTAATTCTGTGAATCAAGTGGTCCGTGATGGGGATGGGCTCCTCCAACCACAAGCACCCATCATGTACCAGGAAGAGCAGCTACCTGATGAAAAAAATGGTCAATGGGGCGTGATGGTAATGCGGTACCCAGAGCATGTTTAACAATCCTGCCTTTTCTACACCTCTCAGCCACTTACGCGGCTCCAACTCTATAACTCCAGTCGGCGCGTCTTTCTTCTGGCGCGCAGTTGCCAAATGTGGGAACTTCTTATGGTCCTCGAGATCCCAGTCTTCAAATTTTAATACAAGCACTCGCCCCAAGTGCGCTTCGTCAAAAATAATGTCGTCAAGGAGCAGCGGAGTCTGCAAAGAGATTTTGCTCTCATCTATGTCTTTGAGCACCTTTGCTTTACCCTTCCGCAGAGGAACATATGCGGGCAGCTTGGTAAGAGGGTCTGCACCCCAGATGTCAACCTCCATTTCTACATCCTCCTCCTCCTCTACCAAGATTTCTTCAAGTTATTCCTCCTTATCGACCTCCAAATTAATAGCCTTCCCCTTTTCTTACATGGTAAGTTTAGTCCTCAATGGGTTTCTAAGGGATACGCGCATTGGTACCATAGCCTGCTTGTCTTTCCTGGGTCTTGACGTGCGCAGTGATTTAGGGATTTCTGCAACTATCCTAACACTTTCTGGGATTTCTACTTCCGTCATGGCCTGTGCGGCTTCCTCAGCAGTCACTACTCCGGTATCCATGGCTTCCTCAAGTGTTTCCATAGTGTTATTCCACAATTCTCTTAACTGCTCTGGTAAATGCTCAAACAAAAAATTCACCTTCAGAAGATCGAACAGATGTGGGTTCATGAATGTCTGTGTGTGAAAAAACTCAGTACTCAAATTGCCAAGTGTTGTTTGCTAGACAACCCTTTGTAATTTATAGCGCCTTTTAAATTTGAATTCGACCGTTCCCCCCACATTCGGTCCATTAATGCTCGATTGGCGGCAGATTTTCAAGAATCTATCCCTTAATGTTCGCCTTAAATGCCTGTCGCCCGCTCCATTTGGTCTCAAACCAAGCATCACATCGTGAATAGTGATTGTAATGGTCACTTTCCAACTGACCCGTGCAGCAATGCAGCTACCCTGGCGCTGTCGCGAAACCTGCGACACTTTGCTACTACGTGCAGTCCTGACATTGCACAGCCCTTGGGAAGAGAAGTTTATAGTCCCACGCCTCCTTTCAGCTGCCTGGAGCGCTAAGACTGTGCTTATGTCGGTTAGTCAGATGGGTGAGCCCCCTATGTACACCTTCAAACGACTGCCATTGACCTTTCCAGGGAATAGTTCTCCATTTAACTTTACCAACTGCACCGTGCCACCATCTATGATCTCCTTAATAACATACAGTCCCAGCCAATGCATTCAAAGCTTCCCTGGGAATTTATCAAAATTATTATCATACAACAACACCAAATCATTCACCTTGAAGGTGTGCAACCTAATATGTCGATCGTGCCAAGCCTTTTCGCGTTGCTTTTGGACCTACTGGTGAAATCTAGCCAAAAATCGTTCTTCCTCAAGCTTCAGACTTCGGCCTGCTAAATTCTATGTTTAACACTGCTTAGATATCCACGATTCCCGCATTTGGATTATCATTGGAATGTTTAATATACCAGGTCAACGCGTGGTCATGCAGGGCGCTAACCAGTGTCACTTTCTTTATATTGTCATCTGTAACTCCTTGCGCTTCCCATACAGCCCTTACCATGAACCAGAATTGGTTTGGATCCTCATTTCCCAAACCTTTGAACACAGGCAACTTCACTGTGCTTGCCATATTGAATTGTGGTGGTGGTGGAGGTGGTACAGGTGAAGATGGAGGTGATGGTGGTGAAGTCAGTGGCAGTGTGGGTGGAGGTTGTATTCGTGTAATTCTTTGCCTTATCAGATGGATTGCACTTTGCGGTGAGACCTTCACGAGCTCTTCCTCGTCCCCTCGCGGAGATGAAATCAAGGGGCTAGTTTCTAGCCCCTTATTCCTTTCGTTCTTGTAAGCTTTTCCACTTCGCATAGCCCCGAACATCAAGGTAACTACATAACACTCTTTTCGCACAGTAGCATATTAATCCAAGTATTCAAAGACTTCACATACTTACCTCACGGTCCTTTGAGAAAGCGTCGCTTTGCCTCGTTGTAGCTAACTGAGGTTTCAACTACGAACTCAGTAATGAATCCTCCTATAATACGATTGAGACAATGATCAATGGCATGTGCAATCTTATCCTCTGATGCTTCCAACCTTCTCACTAGCTCTGGGGTCCACACAATAGGACCGTCAAGTTTCCACCTCCCTTGGCTATCTGCTAGCTCCGCGATCCACTCGTATAGCTCAGTAAGGAAGTACGTGAAGAAGATTTCATGGATCTCCGTGTACAAGTATTAGTCTAACCACTCCTCTTTTGTTAGTCGCAGGTTCTCGTTCTCCTGTGCCGCGAAATCGTGAATTCTTATGTCCAACTAGCCTTCAATTTCCTTCTTAGTTGGATTCCAATGATACGACATCGGACATCTCTTATGCAGATTTCAGTCCTAGCAACGGAACCATTTGTTGTCTTGAAGAGGCCTGACCGAGGTTCGAAGTTATTTATCCAAACAAATCCCTACACAACTGGCCCTTTTGGCATCATCCCGCGGAGCGTGGACTGAAGTCTCACCCGAAGCAGTATGGGGAGATGCTGGAACCAAGTTTCCGCACCCTTGAGATGTTTGTGGTGTCAATTTAGTCCAACTGTGCCTATCTTCGCACAGGTTACTTCGCGCACTGTTCTAACCTTCAATATCCTCGCGATCTGTTGTAATCGCCTTTTGCATAGCCCTAACCAAGGGTTGAGATGCTTTTGCACTGTTATGGCAGCGAACTGCACTATTTCCCCAATCTACACCACGAATCTTACTTATCTTCTTATAAATTTTAGTCAACTTCGCGTAAACAGATATTATATCTTGTATTCACTTAATCAATACAATCATCTATATTCACACATCATATAAACAATAGAAGTGTAATTTATACCCAATATATTCAATGCATAAAACAGGAAATAAATACATGGAACAGATATGAAACTTCTCTTTATTAATCCTTCCAACTGTTACAGACTCGACTTGCCCTGCGCACTCACCTACATGGGTCCGCGCACTCAGCTGCGGACTACTAGGCCTCTGTGCACTCAGCTGCAGAGCCTTCTCCTACTCTATGACCCAAAACTAGACTTTACACTTCAGATATGACTCAACTCTTCAACCTTATTATTATTCTTCTTTTTATTGCCCCCTTAACTACTTAGAGCCTCACTCTATTTATACAATCCCATGGTCCGCGGACCACGGGTAGATCTCTACAGCCGACATTACATTACAAAATTTAGGGCAGACAACCCTATGACTCTTTTACAATCTACGCACTTTGCGCCCACAAAATGCGAAGTCTTTACATTGGGGTTACAAATTTTGACCAAAATCTAGGCTCTAAGCCCCAAAACTTCCCTTGGGGGATCCCGCACCCAACAAGACCCCAACACAAACATCGTGACTCGCCCTCGAGTCACTCTGTCGATGTTGAGATCTTTGTGTGAATACCCCCCAATTCTGCCTGGATCGTTGCAAGATCGGCAGTGCACTGAACGGCTGCCTGCTGCACTTCTTAGACGCGTTGTTCAGAAACCGCTATAGCTGAACTACTTCCCTGAACCTGTTCTTGTGTTCCTTGCATCTGCGCAAGCTTTGCTTCAATAGAGGCTGTAATGACATACACCTCATCAATCCACGACTGTAAGCACGCCTTCAAAACTATTTCCTTATGTTGAGCAGCATCCACCTGCTCCTTGAGCGCTTTCACCTGCTGCATCCTCACGAGCCTTTGTGTAAGGGCAATCGTCTGCGCGGTCCCTTTTACTTCATCATATTTTTGTTGTAGCTCGCACGCCTCTGTTTCTAGGCACTGTATGTTCGAGTCCTCCTGTAGAGTAGTGAGAACCTCGAACGACTCCTCGAATAGCTTTGTGCAGTCTTTCACTACACTGTTGACCTCCGCTATTGTTGTTGTAATCACGTTGGCGCGCTGTTCCTTAAAATCAGGCGGAGATGAAGGTTGCGCCTTCAATTGGAGTTCAGTTATCTGGAGGTTCAGTTCGAGCTGAACCCTGGCCATTTCTTCCTTTGCCTCGTGCACCCCTGCTGCTAGTTTCCGGACGCGCGCCTCCACTGGTTCTTCTGCTTGGATGGCCAGCTTCGAGACCATCTGGCAAGCTTCCTCGACCACCTGTACTAGCTGTCGATTCTGTGCCACTACCTCGTCGCGCTACAAGCTCAAATGTTCAATGTTGATGCATTGCTCGCTCATGACCTGAAGCGGGCGACCCTCCCTGGCTCGCATTTCTGCAGTAACTCCGTCCTGCAAAACATAGAGCGTCTCCCAAGGGAGCGTAGCCATATTTAGACCAATACCCTTCAGCCCACTGACCATAGGCATGTCGGCCTCATTTTCTATAACCAGCGCTCCCTCTGGCAGCGCTATTGTGTTAGTCGTCCGGGCGCGCAGCATCTCCTCAGTCGTGGCCATGCCTAGCGCGAGGTTGGTTGACACAGTGCCGGCCTATAGGGTGCGCACCTACAACTCCTATATCTGCACTCGAAGATCCCCCAACACCATCTGGTGTTCCTCCACGAACTACTGTAGGGTCTCCACGGTGACGTCTCTCACCGTCTCCCCAAGTTCATGCAGATCCCCCTTAGTGAGGGTGATCGGGTCAAAAGAAGTCTTTGAAGCCTTCGACTTCTTCCGCGACCTACATGCTCTCTTGGGCACTATCATTTTAGCTATGTGGACGTTGTGTGCGGGTCCACGCCACCTTGCTCTATATCTGTTTTATGTTCAGGCAAAGGCGACTTCTATCCTTCACACACTTCCTCTGCTGCCTTCTACTGCTCTTCCGCCACCTTCGTAGCGTCCCTCGCTGCCTGGGCCTTGGCAGTTGCTGCTTCGTTCCTACGCTTCTCTGCCAACTGCGCTATCCGCAGTTTCGCCTCATCCTTTTTCCTGTACGCGGCAGACTTCTCTACTTCCACAGTAGAGCTGGCTAGAGCGCGCCACTCTAGTGGCCACGACTCAAGGACCGCGAATATGACATCGTCCTTCACGAGATAAGGTAGCTCACGCCATGTCTTCATGGGTTCCTTCCGCACCCTGATATACAAATGGTGGAAATCTGCCTTGAACTCCACGAAGCTCTGCAGATTGTTATAGACCGTGGATGATAACTACGGCTTGTAATTAATCCCCATTCTGATGTTCATCTCCATGAACACCTAGAATATCTTATTGTCACTTATCCTCTGCGCATCTCTAGTTGCCCACAGCAAAGCGTACTTCGCTGCCTCAAGAAGGTTCTGCACAATCGTGGGGAACTGGCTGTCTTCAGGCAATTCCCATGCCACCAGTACTATGGACAACCGCAACCACGCATAATGAAAAGTCTTTCCTACCCCTGTGCCTCACGGAAATTCTCAAGGAACTCTCTGAACAATTAGTTCACCCAGTTGAATTGGACCTGTTGTCGCATAAAAGGTCTAAATACCGCGACAACGCTCAGACCGAGGGCTATCACCCTGATCCCCAATCTCTCCGTTTAAACTGTCTCCCTAGGCTAAGGGGGGTAGACCCTTTGGGATAAAACAAGAGCCAACTGACTGCCAGTTGGTCTTCTTTTATCCCAAAGGGTCTACCCCCCTTAGCCTAGTGAGACGTTTAAACGGAGAGATCAGGGATCTGGGTGACAGACCACAGTCTGAGCGTTGTCACGGTGCTTAGACATTTTATGCATTGCACTGCAAGTGCAACCACCGGCGCGGGCACCTCATTTGCGCAGCACTTCCACATAACCTTCCCTGCCAATATCTATGTCACAACTTTGACCACAGGGTTATTGATGCTGGAAATCACATACCCTCTCTTCTTCTTCTCTAGCTTGAACTTCTTCTTCATGGCCTATGCGATGGCCAAATCATCACTCTTACCCTCCCAGATGTTCGTTGGGTCCTCCCCTTTGCAAGGGAGCCGGGTAATTCTGTGAATCAAGTGGTCCGTGATGGGGACAACAAGACCCCTTCTATGCATTGCACTGCAAGTGCAACCACCGGTGCGGGCACCTCATTCGCACGGCACTTCCACATAACCTTCCCTACCAATATCTGCGTCACGACTTTGACCACAGGGTTATTGATGCTAGAAATCACATACCCTCTCTTCTTCTTGTCCAAATTGAACTTCTTCTTCATGGCCTCTGCAATGGCCAAATCATCACTCTTACCCTCCGAGATGTTCGTTGGGTCCTCCCCTTTGCAAGGCAACTGGGTAATTATGTGAATCAAGTGGTCCGTGATGGGGATGGGCTCCTCCAGCCACAAGCACCCATCATGCACCAGGCAGAGCAGCTGCCTGATGACAAAAATGGTCACTGGGGTGAAATGGTAATGCGGTACCCAGAGCAGGTTTAACAGTCCTGCCTTTTCTACACCTCTCAGCCACTTATGCGGCTCCAACTCTATAACTCCAGTCGGCACGTCTTTCTTCTGGTGCATCAGTTGTGCGATTGCCAAATGTGGGAACTTCTCGTGGTCCATGAGATCCTAGTGTTCAAATTTTAATACAGGCACTCGCCCCAATTACGCTCTATCAAAAGTAATGTCATAAGGGAGTAGCGGAGTCTGCAGAGAGCTTTTTCTCTCATCTATGTCTTTGGGCACCTTTGCTTTAACCTTCCATGGAGGAACATATGCGAGTAGCCTAGTAAGAGGGTCTGCACCCCGAGTGTCAATTTCTACATCCTCCTCCTCCTCTACCAGGATTTCTTCAAGTTCTTCCTCCTCATTGGCCTCCAAATTAATAGCCTTCCCCTTTTCTTCCATGGTAAGCTTAGTCCTCAATGGGTTTCTAGGGGATACGCGCACTAGTACCATAGCTTGCTTGTCTTTCTTGGGTCTCGACGTGTGCAGCAATTTAGGGATTTCTACGACTATCCCGACACTTTCTGGGACTTCTACTTCCGCCATGGCCTGTGTGGCTTCCTCGGAGGTCATTACTCCAGTATCCATGGCTTCCTCAGGTGTTGCCATAGTGCTATTCCACAATTCTCTTAACGGCTCGGGTAAATGCTCAAATAACAAATTCGCCTTCAGAAGATTGAATAGATCTAGGTTCATGAATGTCTATGTGTGCAACAACTCAGTACTCAAATTGCCAAGTGTTATTTGTTGGACAACCCTTTGTAATTTATAGTGCCTTTTTAATTTGAATTCAACCGTTCCCCCCACATTCGGTCCATTAATGCTTGATTGGCAACAGATTTTCAAGAATCTAGCCCTTAATTTTTGCCTTAAATTCTTGTCGCCCGCTCCATTTGGTCTCAAACCAAGCATCACATCGTGAATAGTGACTCTAACGGTCACTTTCCAGCTGACCCGCACAGCTACCCTCGCGTTGTCGCGGACCCTGTGACACTTTTCTACTGCGCGTAGTCCTAACATCGCGCAGCTACCCTTGCATTGTCGCGGACCCTGTGATACTTTGCTACTATGCGTAGTCCTGACATCGCGCAGCTCCCAGGTAGAGTAGTTTATAGTCCTATGCCTCCTTTCAGCTGCCTGGAGCACTAAGACTATGCTTTTGTCGGCTAGTTAGATGGTCGAGCCCCTTGTGTACGCCTTCAAACGACTGCCATTGACTTTTCCAAGGAAGATTTCTCCATTTAACTTTACCAACTCCACAGCACCACCATCTGTGATCTCCTTAATAACATACGGTCCCATCCAATGCATTCGGAGCTTCCCTGGGAACTTATCGAACTTACTATCATACAACAACACCAAATCATTCGCCTTGAAGGTGCACAACTTAGTATGTCGATCGTGCCAAGCCTTTTCGCGTTGCTTTTGGACATGCTGGTGAAATCCAACGAAAAATCGTTCTTCCTCGAGCTCCTCCAACTGCGCAAGCCTCTCCTCAAGGGCTCCACTGTCTATCATACCTATGAGCACCACTATGCGTAGACTAGGTACGATGTATTCCATATGCATTACAGCTTCCACTCCATAGACAGGCCTAAAAGGTGTCTGTCCCATCAGTTTCTTACATGTCATCCTATAAGCCCATAATATTGCGGGCACGCGCAAGTCCCAATCACTTCGCAGCGCGTTGCACACCTTGTGGAATTCTTCCACGTGGATAACCTTCTGCGCGATTGTTCTTCCTACATAATGTTTCCCCAACATTGAGAGCCATTTACACATTTTCCCTCCCAACAGATGCCTATTGATCATACATTTCAGCGAGAGCTCATGTTTATCTACATAGGTTGTTTTCCACATGCCTGCGCCCACCTGGCCAGATGCATGCGTGGATCATCCTGCCCATTGTACTTATATGTCAATCGCACCCTAGGCTTCCCATATTGTATGTGCATCATTCCCCTACACTCACGCCAGTCATCAAAGCTCCCTTTGTGTGTACCCCACCACCTCGCGGGCGTAGCGCATAGTACCCAGTCCAAAGCTTGAAAGCGTTTCTTTTCAGGCACCTTCCTTTCAAATTTATTCAAGAAGGTATCTACCTCACTTAAACCATCGTAAGTAGGCAGGTCTCTTACTTCTGTCGATACGCAGCACAACGACTTTGTCATCATATTACAATTCAATGTAGTTACCTCATGTAACCGATTCAGCCATCGCTCCGTCTCCTCATCCGGATCCAAAGTACAGGAGCTTTCACGCTCCCATGTAATTTGCCCATCCGCAATGGGATTCATCCAGTCCTGGTTTCACAGTGTTATCTTATAGATACAATCCAAATCATCATCACTTTCATAGTCGCGCAGTAGCTTCATACATGTTTCCAAGAACGTTGTGAGCATAGATGGGTCCATCTCCGGCACTGGTTTATCTTTGCTTCCGGAAGTGGAGGCATCAGCGAAGTTCTTCTTGGCTTCCATGAAGGTTTCCCGAGTGGGCTCGAAATCAAACTCTGCTTCCTTCGTCGGAGCTTTGCGAACCCAAGTACTATCTTCTGGTTGTTTGCCTTTGTCATCTCCGTCGTGATTCCACTTCGAAGCACAATGTTCACATTTGGATCTTCCTCGCGTGGCTTAGACCTTATCATCTCCAGGTTCTTTGTCAAGGGAGAAGGTAGCGCTCCTTTGTCACGTATCCTAGCTATCAGTGTAGGACAATCTTTTATATCATGATCAAACAAGATGCAATACAAACACGACGGGCGCGTTGGATTTGTGCATTCGCGGGCATAATGTCCTGGCCCTCTGCAATTATAGCATATCAACTGTCCGCGACCTCTTCTAGGTCCTCCTCCGCCTCAGCCTCGTCCGTGCCCCTGAAATCATGTTCGTGTCATTCCTGCATTTTGGTTAAGAAGCCGTGTTTCGACCTGAACTCTGTAGGTGGGAGTTCTGTCCATCATTAACTCATAGCTTCTACAAGTGTGCTCATCATGTCCCACTGACCTACAAAAGTTACAAAACAATTGTTGAAAATTTTGCATATACTTCTGTAACAAGTGACAATTGTCCATGGCATATTTTCCTGCTATTTGACAAATTGCGCACCATAAAGAGGGTGTCACGCTAGGTCCTGCTTGCACTTCTGGTCTTAAGGGCATCGATCCTCCTCCTGCAAGATAATTTGCGAAAACCAAATAGTGGTCCTTGTCATGACCCTGACCCTTACATTTTACGCACCACACCTCTTCACGCACTTTTGGTCGAGCTGTCCTGTCCTGTTTCAAACTCTGCATCTCAAGGCATAAATTCTTCAGCTGCGTGTGGATCTGTTGAACTCCTAAGTTAGGATCCTGCATCAAGGTCTCATGTAGCCTCATAGCAATCTCTAAGGCCTCCACCTGAGTCATTATCTTCTACTGCGATGGCGCACTTCTTAAATGTGGCATTAGCGAAGCTACAAACCATTCGCGATGTTGTCCATTCATCAGATTCATAGGAGCTTCGCAAATCATACATTTCAGCCTCTGATCCAGTGCTCAAGGAGTCTCGCCTGGTAGCATCATGATCTCTTTGAATCCAATGATCGACTGTGCTTCAGACTTCGGCCTGCTAAATTCTCTATTTAGCGCTGCTTGGATATCCGCGATTCCCGCATTTGGATTATCATTAGAGTGCTTAATATACCAAGTCAGCGCGCGGTCCTGCAGGGCGCTAACCAGTGTCACTTTCTTTATATTATCATCTGTAACTCCTTGCGCTTCCCATACAGCCCTTACCACGAACCAAAATTGGTCCGGATCCTCATTTCCCAAACCTTTGAACACAGGCAACTTCACTATGCTTGCCATATTGAATCGCGGTGGTGGTGGAGGTGGTATGGGTGAAGATGGAGATGATGGTGGTGAAGTCGGTGGCATTGTGGGTGGAGGTGGTATTCGCGGAATTCTTTGCCTTATCAGATGGATTGCACTTCACGGTGAGGATTTCGCGAGCTCTTCCTCGCCCCCTTGCGGAGATGAAATCAAGGGGCTAGTTTCTAGTCCCTTATTCCCTTCGTTCCTGTAAGCTTTTCCACTTTGCGTAGCCCTGAACATCAAGGTAACTACATAACCCTCTTTTTGCACAATAGCATTTTAATCCAAGTATTCAAAGACTTTACGTACTTACCTCGCGGTCCTTTGAGAAAGCATCGCTCTGTCTCGTTGTAGCTAACTGAAGTGTCAACCGCAAACTCAGTAATGAATCCTCCTATAATACAATCGAGCCAATGATCAATAGCACGTTCGATCTTATCCTCCGATGCTTCCAACCTTCTCACTAGCTCTGGGGTCCACACAATAGGACCATCAAGTTTCCACCTCCCTTAGCTATTCGCTAGCTCCGCAATCCACTCGTATAGCTCAATAGGGAAGGATGTAAAGAAGATTTCATGGATCTTCGTGTACAGGTAGCAGTCTAACCACTCCTCTTTTGTCAGTCGCAGGTTCCTGTTCTCCTGCGCCGCGAACTCGTGAATTCTTCTATCCAACCAGCCTTCAATTTCCTTCTTAGTTGGATTCCAATGATACGACATCAAACATCTCTTATGCATATTCCAGTCCCAGCAACGGAACCATTTGTTGGCTTGAAGGGGCTTGACCCAGGTTCAAAGCTATTTAGCCAAACAAATCCCTACACAACTGGCCCTTTCGGCATAAACCCGCGGAGCGCAGACTGAAGTCTCACCCGAAGTAGTATGGGGGGATGATGGAACCAAGTTTCCGCACCCTTGAGATGTCTGTGGTGTCGATTTAATCCAATTGTTCCTATCTTCGCACAAGTTACTTCGCGCACTATTCTAACCTTCAATATCCTCGCGATCTATTATAATCGCCTTTCGCACAGCCCTAACCAGGGGCTGAGATGCTTTCGCGCTACTATGGCAACGAACTGCACTATTTCCCCAATCTACACCGCAAATCTTACTTATCTTCTTACAAATGTTAGTCAACTTCGCGTAAACAGATATTATATCTTGTATTCACTTAATCAATACAATCATATATATTCGTGCATCATATAAACAATAGAAGTGTAATTTATACCCAATATATTCAATGCATAAAACAGGAAATAAATACACAGAATAGATATGAAACTTCGCTTTATTAATCCTTCCAATTGTTACAGACTCGACTCGCTCTGCGCACTCACCTGCAGGGGTCCGCACACTCAGCTGCGGAGCACTAGGCCTCTGCGCACTCATCTACAGGGCCTTCTCCTACTCTACGACCCAAAACTAGACTTTACACTTCAAATATGACTCAACTCTTCATCGTTATCGTTATTCTTCTTTTTATTGCCCCTTTAACTACTTCGAGCCTCACTCTATTTATACAATCCCATGGTCTGCGGACCACAGGTAGATCTATACAACTGACATTACATTACAAAATTGAGGGCGGACAACCCTATGAATCTTTTACAATCTACGCACTCCGCACCCACAAAATGTGAAGTCTTTACATCAGGGTTACAACTTTTGACCAAAATCTAGGCTCTAAGCCCCAAAACTTCCTTTGGGGCATCCCGCGCCCAACAACTTGTAAATAGGCTTTGTTACAATACCATGGCTTATCAATACCACATGCCCAGAAAACATAACTTATTTCATAATCAAAATATTTTATAACAATATAACAAGATTCTTAATCATAGATATCGACCCCCATTTTTCCATTGCTACTTGTGAATATCTGTTGTTATAATACCATGGGTTATCAATACCACATGCCCAAAACTCATAACTTATTTTACAATCAAAATATTTTATAACAATGTGACAAGATTCTTGACCATGGATATTATTAACTTGTAAATAGGTTTTGTTACAATATCATGGGCCAATACCATGGCTTATCAATACCACGTGGCCAAAAACCATAAAATATTTCACAATAAAACTATTTTATTTTAATTTAATTTTATAACATTTGTTTAATTGAATCTAAAAGGAAAAAGTTATAATTACTTTTGATATATATCTAAACCTTGTATCGTCACGTCACAAATACTAAAAATATTCCCATATAACTTAAATTAAAGTTTTAATAAAGTTAAAAATGAGAATACTTTTATATATAAAGACGTGAAATTTATATAATATAAATAATATTATTAAAAACCAATATAGATCCATCCTAACTAAGGATCTAAGCGATGAGAGAAAGCAAAGTGACTAACAATAATATAGGAAAGAGTGCATGATTTGTTTAAGTATTTCATTAGTGTATTTTAGTTGACATGATTGATCCAATTAAGTTTTTTTAATTTAGATACTTTCCTAAACACAATACATTGTGATCAAATATGATAATATAGGAAAAAAGTGCATGATTTTTTTAAGTATTTCATTATTGTATTTTAGTTGACATGATTGATCCAATTAAGTTTTTTAAATTTAGATATTTTCCTAAACACAATACAATGGGATTAAATTTAAGAGAGAGGGGGGGTGAGAGAGAGAGAGGGAGGAAAGAACAAATACATACAGAGATAGAGGTGGAGAGAGAGGGGGAGTGATAAGGGAGAGATGGAGAGAGAGTGATGGAGAGAGGAGAGGGGGGAAGACAAAGAAGGGGAGAGGAGAGAGATAGGGAGAGAAGGGGAAGAGAGAGAGGGAGGCACAAAGATGGAGGGGAGAGAGAGATGGAGAGAGGGAGGGAGATAGTGACAAAGTTGGAGGGAAGAGAGAGAGAGAGAGAGAAGGGGAAGAGAGAGAGATGGAGACACAAAGATGGAGGGGAGACAGAGAATGAGAGAGGGAGGGAGATAGTGGCAGAGTTGAAGGGAAGAGTGAGAGAGAGAGAGAGACGAGGGGGGAGAGACATAGGGAGGTGGGAGAGAAAGGGAGAGAGAGGACTCAAGAGAGAGAAGGAGAGAGAGTTGGAGTTGGAGGGGGAGAGAGAGGGAGGGAAGAAGAAATACATAGAGGGAGAAAGGTGGAGAGAGAGAGGGAGTGACAAGGGAGAAATGGAGAGAGAGTGAGAGAGGAGAGGAGGGAAGAGAGAAAGGGAGAAAAGGGGAAGAGAGAGAGGGGGGGATAGATATAGAGAGAGAATGTGTATGTTTTGGGGGTGCGATAGAGAGAGGGACTAAGAAAGAGATATATAGGTACAAATATAGAAATTATATAACCAACCTAGATCCATCTTAATCCTGGATCTATCAAGTGTCGAGAGGGATCAAATCTCTCGAGGCGCAATCCTTTCATCAAGTTTCGCACTCAAAAACTAGGTTTGCACCTCGAGAGATTGGATCCCTCTCGGCGCTTGATAGATCCGGGGTTAAGATGAAGCTAGGTTGGTTTTATTGAAGACAAATATTCTTCCAAGAAGTACTTCAAACTATCATATCTATGTTTACCTTGTAGTGTCATTTCTTAACTACATGTAATATGGCCAACATTTCATTCCCAAAAATGTGAGTAAAGTTTTTAATTTAAGTTGGTTACTTTCTATAACTAAGGGACTTCCTTTGTGCATTAAAACAACACCAATGCCATGCCTTGAGCCTGACACTTCATAATAAATTTTTTCATGAAGTCAAGCATGGCTAGGACAGAGGTTGTACACATAGCCTCCTTAAATTTTTGAAAATATTTGGTTGCTTCTTGAGTCCAAGAAAATACCACCTTTTTAATAAAATTGTCAGAAATGTTTCTATTTAACCATAATTCTTAACAAACTTGTCGTAATAGGACGTCAATCCTAAGAATTCTCTAAAGATTCTTCAAGTTTTTGAGAATCGGTCATTTTGCCATAGCTTCAATTTTGCTAGGGTCTACTTTAACACCTTCATGGAATACAATATGACCCAAATATTCCACTTCTTAAACCTTGAAGGCACACTTGGAAAGTTTTGATATAATTTTCACTCTTCCAATAGTTTTAAGACAATGTCAACATGTTGTACATGCTCTTCCCAAGATTTATTGTAAATGAGTATATCACTAAAAAGTACTAACACCAATTTTCTAAGGAAATGTGTGAATGTAGAATTCATCGAGCTTTGAAATGTGGAAGGTCCATTAGTAAGGACAAATGACATCACCAAAAACCCATATTTGCATTAATGTGTGCTAAAGTATTTTTTGGGTATATCTTCTTACCTCATTCTAATTTTGATAATATCTTAAACAAAGATCCAACTCAGTAAAAAAAATTACTCCTTGGAATTTATCTAATAACTTATCAATGATGATAATAGGAAACTTATCTTTAATGGTCATTTTGTTGAGTTCTCTGTAATCTAGATACATATTCCATGAACCTTCCTTTTGTAAAACATCACAACTAGTGAAAAGAAAGCACTTTCACTAAGTTGAGTGATGTTAACGCATGACATTTCTTGAACCAACACTTAATCTCACATTTTTGTGCATAAGGTACTTGCAAGGCCTAATTTTATATGGTACATTTCCCAATTGTAAATGCATAACATGGTCATGATCTCAAGTAAGTGGAAGACACTTAGACATCTCTCCAAATAAATTGGGATAACTGTCAACAACATTTTGTTGATCCAATGAGTAGAAATTTTGAACATTTGAACATCTAGTGAGCATAATTATGCAATTACACTATGGCATCCCTTATTAAGAAATTTTTTTATACTATTATTGCTTATCACTTTAGAGGGACTCCCTTAGATACCTCTTAGTTCAATTTTCTTTCCAAGGAAAATCTCATGAAAAGTTCCTAAAAATTAAGAGTCGTCGTTCCTAAGTATTGTAACTATTGGAGCCCTAAAACAACATCAGCACCACCCATTTGGATTGCAATAATTGAACTATCCACTAAATAACCCCTACACCATCCCCCTCCCCAAAAGTAACCTTTAGTTCTACAGTACTTCCCTAAACAATTTACGACACCTCCATCAATAATCATTACTTGAAACTCGAGTGTTGGGTATATAAAGTAATTGAGAATTTTGGCTAATTTACAACTAATGAAGTTATGGGTACTACCAAAATCAATCAATCGTATTACCTCTTTCTTTTTTATATAAACTTATATCTTGAGAGTTTCAAGAGTGTTTATGCCAATCAATGCATGATAAGATATTCTTGGAGTAATCCCTTCCATTTCTAAATCTTACAATTGTTCTAGTTCTTGATTGCATTTATCTTTACAATCTATGTAGAATCATTTTCTCAACCGCGTTTATGCCCCTTACGATACTTTCTATCACAATTGAAACATAGTGTGTTTGCTCTTCTTTCATCCATTTGTTTAAGTGTTAACCTTGTAGGTTAGATGAGGATAGGAGGTGGAACACGGTTGTCTTTATAGTTGTTGGTGACCACCCTTATAGTAGCCATATTTCCACTTCACTTTCCTTGCCACAGTGAAAGCATGCTCTAGGGATTTAGGTACAAAGAAACACACCTCATGTTGAAATTATCTAACAAGTTATTCTATTGAATGTTCTTTACCCTGAAACTCAACTTTTAGAATCGTTGAATGTACTTTGTATTTCGACCTCTTTGCCAAAGATTTATCAATTGACTCAAGAATGTGTTGCTCTTAATATCCCCATAATGTATTATCAATTCATCCATAAAAAAGGGACCAAAAGAAAATAGATTTTCTTTTGTTCACAAAGTTATTAGTACCAAACAAATTGATAAAGTATAGGCTTGCAAGAGTTACCTTTTGTAATGTGGCACTTGGCGTTGATTAAATAATTGCTTCATCTTGAAAATCCATGTTATAGGATCTTTACATCAACTTCTTGTATCAATCATAGAATTTTGTTCCTTGGTGCCAAGTTGAACCACCAATGGTACAAACCTTGGAGTGATGAATACTCATGATTTTAGCACTCAATATTTGTGTTCACCACATTCATTAAAATCTCCCTCATATGTAACTTGAGTTCAACAATTTTGTTCTTATTTTTCATTATTTCTTACATCAAAATATCACTTTTAAGCAACCTCTCATCTAGGGTATGTAAGAGCATGGCTACCATGGAATTTTGTAAATGTTTCATCTTTTGATCCATTTCCCTTTTAAATAATTCTTTCAAATGTTCTAGATCAACCTTCAACACAATATTACCCATTTCATTAAATTGGCTCCTCAATAGGAAAACCCAATAACCTAAGTGTCCACCTTCAAGCGTCGTATATGAATTCTCTAGAGGTTTAGCCAAAAAGGCACTTTTAGCAAAACCCTTCTCCATGTAAAGAAATAATAGCTCTTTATTTCTCTTTATCACAATTTTTAAAATACAAAAATAGATCTTTCAGTCAAAAGTTATGCTAATTTCAAGTTAAAATACCTTTAAAACCCTAGTTTATAGTGTCTTGTTGTCCAATTGTTCTCCTAAAATATCTCTAGAATTTTGACCTCTCTGAGTCTAAAATTTTAAATGTAGTTGCCTAATATGTCTTATTACACAAGCTTGACCAAATTCAAATGTCCCAAGAAAATGTTATGGTAACTTTCCCAAAAAACTATTGTTTATATTCCTTTCAAGATTGCAAACTTGTACGGCCTTATATATGTCCAATTTTTTTAATCTGCTTCAAAAAAATTGTCCTTGACTACTATGATCTATATTCTTTCCAATGGAAATGGCAGTACCCTATTTGAATTTTTCTAGCTTCAAATATGACAGTTTTACCAAAAACATGCTTGAGACTAGTTTTAGGGCTAATCAAAAACCTAATTTCCACAACCTATATTTCCAAAAGTATAGTGAACCAAAACCTAAAATTTTTACATGTACTTTGCTATGTATCCTCGGTCTCCCAAAAAATCACTATTTAAACCACCTCAAAGAAAACATCACAACCACAAAACAAAAATTGAAATAAAATAATAAAAAATAGACAAAATGAGTCATTTGAAACTAATTTCAGGACTAGTCAAAAACCCTAATTTCCTTTGGTTATATCTTCAAAAGTACAGCAAACCACCACAAGTATTTTACTATGTCTCCTTAGGCTCCTAAAAGTTCCAATATGAAAATATACAGAAAAAAAAAAAAAAAATTATAGCAAAAATACCAATATGAATCATTTGAAGGAATCAAATCCAAGAATCGTATGCTCTGAGACCAAATATTATACACCAAAACACCCAAATAAGATAAAAGGAAAAAGAGAAGTAACTCCACACCTTGAAAATAAAAGAGGAGTGAATGAGAAGCCTCTTCAAGTGGGAAACCTCCTTTTACAATATAACAAATGGACAAGATGAGATGCTTGCTAAAGCTAAGTTTTATTGTTTGTATATATAAGAGACAAAAGATACAATTACAATTAAAGGGTTCAACCAATCAATCAAGAAAATACTAATATAACAACAAAAAGGAAATAACTTGATATCTAGGTCTTAACATGTGACCACAACTCTACATGTGTTTGAAGGTGAGTCTTAGCCCATTTTTTTAACATGATTGCTTTAGGCTCTAGGGCTTCCTCCTCCCTATCCAAGGAATTTGTGGTTGAGAATGCACTGGAAATATATGTTGTCTCTCTTGTAGAAGAGGCACCTTGTAGCTTCGTTTTCATCATGATCACAGACGGATCTACAATTTTCATGACTTCTAGCCTAACTTCCTAGCCTCCAAAATACATGATTAAATCTTGGAAGCTTACGTCCATCCCTATGATTGAGTTTTTTTCATTAAGAAATTTGGATACATATGACAACCATATCTTTTGGTTTGGGCCTTGGTTCATGGGCTACATCAATCTATGTATGAAACCTTGGTTCCCAAATTTTGAACTTTCACAAGATTCTTAATTATGTTACTATTGGGTCAAAGTCTTAAACCTACCATTTTTAGTGCTTATAATCATAAAAATAAATTGAAAATGTTTTTGGAAATTTTCATCTTATGTCCTACGAGATGGGAAGAAGGCACTTGACAACCTTTGCAAACATCTACATTAAATGGACCCTACCAAATGCCTCCTGAAAGAAATTTGGTTGAATGTTGTAAAACTTACATGGAAATAGAAATTTGATTAAGAGTATATTGCTCCTAGATGTAAGACATGCTTCACTTATGGGCACATAGCTCCTTCTTGTCCATCAAAGAAATATAAGTGGGGTAGGACTCAATTTCCAACTCAATGGCAAGGTGTCAATGGAATCCACTATTGATTCAACTGATACCAATACAAATCAATGTTCCATCGAAAATTCCAGATGAGGATTCCTTGGATATAAACATTTTAGAAAAAAATGGTTTTCCCAATAAAGAACCTTTCATTACCACATCACAACACTTCATGGATTCAATGGCTACTTCTCAAGAAAGAGAAGGAAAGGATTCAAAACCTTCTAATATTATGAAATTCAATAAAATATAAAGCATCACTATCAAGATCTAGGGTGGATCAAAGTCGAGAGCCAAAAAAATAAGATGGCTATCCATATGAATATTTGCCACTCCTTTTGTAACAAATCTGATTTTCTCAAGTTGTATTCACATATCAATTTGTAGTGCGGTGTTTAGATAGATACAAGGATGCTACAACACCCATAATCAATATTGAGAATGTATTGTTATACAAATTCCAGTGTTTTTAATAAAATACATTCTTTTTACCAGTGTATGTGTATGTCAAATTTCTGGAGGGACACAAACAAGATTGCCACATCATGTGCTTTACCTTCTAAAAGCACTACACCAATCAAAACTTCTTCAAAATCACTTTCATCCATAATGATTTGGCCTATGTGACTTTAAATCCTCCCTCCCTATTGCATTTGAATTTCTTCAACATGACCAAAGTAGAGGTTTATAGTTCATCATAGCCTAGATGTTACCAACCTACGTCAAAGTTAGCCCTTTCACAACTCTGGCATCCAATGATGTTGCAATTGGCATCTTGCAATGTTGTTGAGTATTAATGCAAGATGTTATTCCCATTACTTTGCATTTGGAATAACTCATAAACTGGCAATAATAGACATTAGCAAAAGAAGACAAGAAAATAGTCAATTTAGAACATCACAAGCAACAATTTCCAAAAGATAATATATTGTGATTACGGAGCATAATTTTTTTATGGATTTGTCAATTGGGTCTAGTTTAGAAGGTTGGGAGGAGAAATTATTATCCCCCCTATCCAAGTTCAAGTGTCACTTGTGACATGTTTAATTCTTCATTTACAAGATGGAAGGTGGGATGAGAAGTTACTCTCCATCTTGTAAACGAAGAATGAAATTTCACAGGCAAGAACTTGGAATGGGTGCAGGGATAACTAAAACACACACACATATTAACATTTTATAGATTTATGATGTATAAGACTAACAAGGAGTTTATGGTACTATATTTTATACCAACTCAAAAATCAAGAATTCTAATAATTGATGATATCAAAAGCTAAAAGCAAAAAGTCAAAAATTTTGAGATATATATTCTTCAAATATGAAGACACTAAGCAATGAGATGTCGAGCCCAACTCATGGTTGGGGTTTACCCTAACTATAATTCCCATACAAGATCTAGAGCACATCCATTCCGTTGAAACTATGCCCCTCTTGAAAAGATCAATGCAAGAAAATGAATTGAATTTGATTTGTTGCGCAAGATTAGTTTAGTAGAGCAACATTATGAGGATTCAATGCAATGATCAAGTCAAAATTGAAACCCTGGCCACCATAACAGTGGAGGTGAAGCATAACTCCATTGGAGTGAAAATGGAAAAATTCTCCCTTTATCAAGAGGAGTGTTCAAGTCTTTGATTCATTCCCTAAAACAAACCAAAGGATCTCACCATGTGCGTAGCATATTCATCAAGCAATGGAGTTCCATCCCATATTTGGATCTCCCATCCCCAAAGCCAAGCAAAAAAGTTCTCGTTCCAACTAAGAATGGGTTGATTGGAAAGTTTACAAGCCTTTGGCCTCGTCTAAGAGCTATTTGATACATTGATAGTAGAGCATTGGAACCCAAAATTTGAAGGCAGGGTTTTATCTTTTACATGTAACCATGGAATTTTTATTCTATTTTTTCAGAATGGGGTGGACCAAGACATGATCTTTTGCTCCAAATTGTATTTCATAGAATCAATTGGTTTGTTTTATTCTAATTGGACCCTTGACTTCAATCCATGAGAGGAGATTATAGTAGCCCCAATGTGGGCGAGGCTACCTCGTATTCCCTTAATTCCCTAGGATGAAAGCACCTTTAGACCCACTAGGGGTAAATTGGATTGATACCTTGATCAAGCACAACCAAAAGGGATGATGTACACTTATGCAAGAATATGTGTGAAAGTGGACCTAGAGAAGGGTCTCTCATAAGTGTTGCAAATTAATTTGGACAATTGGAGTGGCCCACAAGTATTATATTATGAACAACTTCTTTTTTAGTGCAATCCATGTCATGAGTACGAGCGTTTTGCTAAACATTACCCAAATATTCAAACAGATTAACCTCCATCAAAGAAAACTTTGAAACCCTCTAGTGAAATACAGAAAAATCCATTTCAACCAGTAATCAATAACTACATAAAACCACAGCCCAAGGGCCTGCAAAAGTTAAACCAGAAGACTTAATGAGACCCACTCAAATCAAGCAACAAGAAATATAGACCCTTGAAAATCTAGAGGACTCAGAGAAGGGAAGTGGTGGGTTGAAGAATATGGGGATGAGGAGCCCGAAGGTGGATCAAAAGCACCCAAATCCAAGGGTGAGAATTCATAGTTTAAAGAAGTGAAGGCGGATCATAACCACCGAATACCCAAAAGAACAGATGGCTATTCCAAAAGAGGACAACCAAGATAAGCTCCCTCGTGAATCAAGGGAAAATCAGAATCAGAATGACCAAAAACTCAACACAACAGTGGAGAAAGACGAGAAAAAAAATGGAAAAGCAGAAAAGGAGGTAGAGCAAGTTACAAGAAGACCCTCAAAATGGAGTAGAACTCTCCAATTCTTGATAGGTCCAAGAGGTTGTTTCAGAATCCCAGGCAACAAAGACCTACAAATTCGTGAGCTCTTCCCCGACACTTGATGTCTCCTACATAAACACAGTAAGAAAGCAGCCCTCGCCTCCACTTACAAGAGGGTGGAAAACCAATTCCGAACATCGAGGAACCTAGGCAGAACATAACAAAGAAACTTTAATTGCTTATTATTCAAAGTATCAGAATTTCTGAAAGAATTGTATAAAAGAACCTTTTCTTGTGATGTAGTACTTGGGAAGGGTGGATAGATCACTACTTAGGATGAAAATTTTGGTTGTTTCAACTTTTTAGAGCTGTAGGTTGCGGTCAATCTCATTTTATTTTGTATTACCAAGCTGCCTGTTCCAGCCGCAAACCCCATCTAATACAATTTTTATCCGATACTTTGAAAGGAATAAACAACAACAACTAGAAGCAAAAAGCAATAACTGCAACCGAAAATAGAACATGGTGCATAACATATTTGGAAGTAGATTCAACTCAGAAACAATGACATTAAAATCAAATCTCCGAACATAAATTCGTCCCATAGCACACAAAACCCAAAACATATCATTTAGAGAAAAAAATAAGCCATTTCTCCATGACATTCACAATGCACTGTACGGAAGCAACCAGCAGGATCCAGAAAGAGTTTCCTTCTATTTTCACATCAAGCACTATTCATAATCCTTTGTGCCAAAGGCTTAAAATGATGATCGTTTAATCATAAGAATGCAGGATAGCTCACTCAAGTTAAAAATTAATTTTGAGAAAATTAAACCATTTCTTTCTGAAGTTCACACGGTACAGAAACAACCAGCAAGGTCCAAAACGAGCTGCCTTTGTATTTTCACAACCTCCAATACTATCAATCATCCTTTGCACCAAAACCCTAAAAAGATTGATAAGATGACAGAACGCAAGATACTTTACCTACAGGTCAAAATAGATCCAGTGAATTTAAAGTTGTAATGATATTATTTTCTGGTAATATTACTACTAATTATTAGCCTAGTTCCATCTTAACACTGAATCTACCCAGTGTTAGAGAGGGATCAAATCTCTTAGGGTACAAACATTTTTAGAGTGAAAATAGATTTGATCCTCTTAGCACTTGGTAGATCCGAAGTTAGGATAGATCTATGGGATAGACTGGTCTTTCCCCTTTTAAAAAGCATTTAAAGAATATTTCCCCCTTAAATAAGCTATATTCCACATAAATACTGAGTATCAATATATTTTTTTATTTTAAAATATAATTATTTTTATTATTTTAGTTTACATAAAACAAGACACAAAATTACAACATTTGTTCCATACTAAATTGGTAATTAGGGCTTGGCATAGACACAAAAATATAAAACAACACCAAGATTGTTCAAACTTCTGCACCAATCGTGCAGAAACCCCTGCGCATTTTTCAAACTTGAAACTTCAAAAAAAATATAATTCCCTGTATTTCAAAGAATAGTATCGAAATGATATCACCAACCCTCCCAGCAAAGCCAAATCACCTCATTCATGATTGTGCCGAATTCGTGAAAAACTAAATTTGAAAAGGTTGCCAACAAAAAGAATAGAAAAATTCGCCATTTGGTTGGATAACGACAATTGTGTGTGAATTCCATCATCGCTTTAAATATTCAAACATAAAACGAATAAAATTATTTTTTAAAATTTAAATTTGATATAAAAATACGTTATTAAATAAATAAAATTATTTTTTAAATTCAAATCCATATGTTACTCATGATATCATGACATGTAAAATTAAATGTTTAAAAATTATATTTTAAAATTAAATCCATACTCATGACATGTAAAATTAAATGTTTAAAAATTATTTTTTAAAATTCAAATCCATATATTACTCATGGTATCATGACATGTAAAATTAAATGTTTAATTTTATATGTTTTAGTGTTTTTTTTCCTATATTTTCTAGTCAAATTTATTTGAAATCTCATTAGAATACAGTTGAAATCACAAATTTCAGATGTGATTTTTACTCAATTCAAATGCCCCAAAAAAAATTCTAAGGTGATTAATCCATTACGATTTGACCAAAAATTAGTAAACCTGCATTTTGATTTAAAAAAAAAACAACCAGAAAACAAAACTTTTAGTTACATAACACCAAATAAATAAATAATAAATGTCTTTTTATATATTTTAAATTTAAAAAGGGTTAAATAAATAAATAAAAACATGTACATTCCAACGAAATTTGAGTTTTATTTTAAAATTGCCATACGCAGTGATCAAGCATGAAATAATATTCTGTAGAATGCACTACATATATAGTAATACAGGCTTGTTTCAGAAAAACAAAAATTAGCGGTAAACAAGATTCTTCGAAAAATAACTTCCTAAGACAAACCATCCCACCAAAAGAAGAGAAAAAACACACATACCAACTACAAAGGGCCAGCCAGCAACTAAAAGACCAATGCAAAATACGACCAGGAAGGGAGAAAAGGACCTGGCAACGGCCATTTTGTTCACCCAGCGGCCCTTCAAAATAATAAGTACACATACATTAACCACATTCCAACTAATGGATCCTTGATAAGCAAGCCTGTTTAGACAATTTGCTACGAAGGAATGGCAATTACAGGTGAACAGATTATAAGTTTTGTGCTGGAAATGATTCGTACAACTTTGAAGAGCATTGTCCCATGACATAGCTGTCCCCAGTTCTGCATGTCTGAATCCATGTTTGCATTTGTGTCCAGATAAATGAGGGGGGAAGCAACACTGCAATAAAATGAAAGAGAAAATTGAATTTAATGCAGAGAATCACGAGGCACTGAGACACAATCCCCAGTCACTTGTTTCTCTAGTAAGAAAGCAGGAACGTGGATGAACATGGGCGCACACAGAAAAACTTGTAGGATATAAAGGCCAACTATCGAATAATGGAACATGCATTCTCTCTGCACTAGTCAGTTAGCCTTACACCCAGCTGCATATATGCAATTTATTGGCATTGTGCATCCTCCAGCATGGAAAATCGGATCCAATACAATGCTCAAGAAGTATCCCACTTCCCACCTTCTCACTAGAGGAACAAAGCATGAAGCTGATAATATAAATCTTCCAAACTTGAAAGAAAAGTGGAAGGTACAAACTTCATTATTAAAATCACATAATTAAATTCACGGTACGTTGTACAGACCCAAAACAAATCCAGTCACTAAAGCAGGAACATGGCATACCTGTTGTGTGCTAAGTTGAACGTATCTTGCAGTTGCCCCAAATGCAAAGTTATTAACATTCACAAAGTAAGATCCTGCAAAGTCCAAAATGGTGCCATCTTCCTGACATATACCCATATGACCAATAAATGGTGCCAACCATGAAACTATTGGTAAAGGTGTCCATACTAGACAACAAGGAAAACGGGCCCTTTGAGGTTCCACTCGCATAATTGGCATGGATCCTACAGGCAATACATCAGGAATCCTTTCTTCGTAATCATCACAAGAACCCGTCATAATTCCAGTAAATCTACGTATCAGGAATCTGTTTCCCTTAGATTCTTTGCCCAGGAAAATCTGAACAGCATGATCTTTGTCATATCACATTTGCACATGACTTCATTGCATTCAAATAAAGAGTTGATATTATTAAGATACTGTCATGCTCCAAATGGGTAGAGAGTGTAAACACTGAATTTGAGTTGCATTCCTTTAAATCCCCACCTTTCCTGTTAAGAGTAAAAGAATATTTTTACTGCAGAATACAGATACAAGATATCAAATAAGCCAAAAACAAACTTGTGAATAGGGATTTTAAAGCATAGGATATATTCTAATAGCCATATATGATATAGACTGAAGCAAAAATTAAGTATTTTCCAGTGCGCTAATGAATAGGGATATTATACAATAAAAATAAACAGTCATCCATAACAAAATTAAATTAGGCCTTCTAGCTGAATGAGGAAGGCGACAACTTCTAACACCATAAACTTTACAATTCCAAAAAAAAAAGCACAAGAAATGTGATGTTTCTGCATCACAGAGCTCAAGAGAACATCTGATAGCTTTCTCACTCGTTAACAGTAATGGCAGACCGTATGGTATAATCATGTCACAATTCATGTTAGCCAAGACCAAGAAAGGTAATAAACTTCTCAATTATCGAGCACCAGCTGGAATGTTAAGAAGCAGCTGGTTTGTTATGTTTTTTCTTAAACCATGGTGAATCAGTAACTCGTTGGAGTAATCTGGGCGAGGCCCAAGATCAAACCTAGTGGCTGCCACTATAACACCAAGAGATATCCAACAGCCTATAAGCCAGATATACCAGGAATTATGCCTTAGCAAGAGCCGAGACTCCACGAGGGTGGGGGAGTCTACTACTTCAGCCTTATCACAACGGGCCAAAGATGTCCCCCATGGGATTTGAAACTGGCTGGAGGGGATAAAATCCCATTGTGCCAACCACTGTTATGTGAAGAAGCTATCAAGCACCTTAATAAGGACAGCTTACCACTCCTAAGAGGTCAAAATGGAATCCCCGAAGGGAGGACAGTTCAAGTCAAATTTTGCTAGGGCTGCAAAAAGAGATCCCAGAAGAGCAGTTAGTGGTAGGGTAATAACAAGCAGGAATGGGGTGATGATTGCAGTCTATATGGAAAAAATAGGAATCAACATGAACAATCAAGCAGGAACGAGGGATCTTATAGTGGAGTTAAATTTTTCCTAGACCTAGCCAGGAAAGAGTGGCAATGGAATGGAATTCTCATATTATAATCAAAGTTGTGATGACAGAAGGCATTTCTTCTCGAAGTTGGAAGTTTGAACCCCCAATGTCAATGGATTAAAGGAGGTTTCAGCAGAAAGGTTAGCAATAGAATTCATTATGCTAGAAGGGCAGCCAACAAGGTTGCTGATTGGCTTTCTAACATGCCATTGAGTGTATGACATCAGGATTTTCAAAACCCGAGGTTCAAAGGAAGAATAGTGGTTGGAATAGTGAATTATTGAAATTAATAGTTAGTCAAAATGTTGAGACTTCCAAAAAACACTAGGCCTTGGGGAGCTGACATAGACGTCCCAGTTTTTTCAATTAGAAAGATCAAGGCAGGATGCCTTAAGTTGCAGGACATCAAATTTATGGACTGATTTGCAAATCCTTCCATAATTTGTGATAATGGCGACAGCCATTAGTGAGTAGTATAAATCATAGTTTAATTCTTATGAAGTTTCTGTTTGTTTTCACACCTGTAGAAGAACTGGGCCTGTTAATTCACTCGCTCTCTGCATTACCTCAGTCTCTATTAGCCATGAACAATCAGAAGAAGGCTAGAAAGGAGAGGAGCAAAGCCCAAACACTGCCTCAAGGAACTGTGAGGGAAGAGGGTCCTGCCTGTCAATTGCATAATTAAAAACGATGGGATTTGATGGGACTCGTCTGAGGAGACAGCCCAGATTGACAAGCAATATGTTCATAGGCAGAAAGAGTCCTCCACGTGGAATGATACTAAGCAATCCTGTGGGTGGTGAAAATTTTCCAATGTTCCACCAAGACTCCGGTGCGGGGAGATGCACAGGGGGGACGTGTGGGAGTGCCCTCAAATTTTAGGGAAATTTTGGGGTTGCGGGGGGATGTCGGGGTATATAATATATATACATATATATAATTCAAGTTCATATTCAATAATGAAAGCATAAATAGACTAATAGTAACACATTGATCCACACAAAATTTAAATTCATAAGTGAATTAAATAATGACATACATTGATCCATCCTCATCATTCATTTTGATAAATGCATCATTCATATGACATACTCATCATTCATCCATACCATGAGATTCAATACTGAAATATTCAAATACATTGATCCATATCATTCATCATTCATCATTCTATAATCTACATTGATTTAAAAATTAAATTCATCATTCATCATTCTATAAGAGCTCGACGGTGGGCAAGAGATCAGAGCTCGACGGCGGCAGGAGACCACAGCTCAATAGCGGGCAAGAGAGCACAGCTCGATGATGGCAAGAGAGCACTCAGCAGAGCTCAACAACAAGCAAGAGAATTTGGGAAATGAATAGGTAAGTTTTAACTTTTTAATTTTTAGTTTTGTTTATTTTTTACATTATTTTTTAAGTTCTTTTAAACATGAATTTTCAATTTTTTTTTTATATTAAGTGTTATTAGACAAATTCAAGGGGGGATGCCCAAAAGCATCCCTTTTGGGGAGTCGCGTACCCCACATTGGGGAAAAGCACCCCCCTATGAATTTTTTATCTATTGCAACTACTGGAAATTATTCTTCTGACTTCAAAATTAATTGTGCAGTTTATTTGCTTACGACAAATAACGAATAAAATCACAGCTGCAATTTTCACCATAAAAATACTGCGAAAAATAAAATACTGGAAACAAAGAAATTCTAGCACACACACAATAAAATTGACACAGTTATTTTTGGACAATTCTAGCATACACACAAATTGTCCCCGAAAAACCCAACTTGGGAAAACCGGTACAGCAGATGAGGGTTTTATTATCAATGTTCAACAACCATTCTGAGTACAATAATTTAGATGCCCAGTTGGCAATCTAATCTCAATAAAACACTGGCAAAAATATTGTGAGAAATTTTCTCACCCCACAGCCATTTTCTGCCTCTGAAATAGCTTCCCTGACCTCTACACTAAGATGCTTGCGTCAGCCTCTGCGCAATCCCTACGCTGGCCTTTTGAAGATTTTAGCCTTCCTTCCTTCGACTCTTCCGGGAACTGAAAACTTCCTCCTGAAGTACTACTACTCTCTTCTTCCACCTGGTACTCACCCTTTGGCTCTATCTTCTCTGTTGGGCTACTGCTACTAAGAAAATCGAACTGCCTGGGCAACTGAGTATCTGCACTAGGATGATCTCCATCACCACATTGACTTTATTTTATAATCCAATGTTGGAGCACCAACAACCAAGATTAAACTTTAATCAATGGCTAAGATCATCTCTGGGTCGATCCGTGTGAGTTTCTAGAAGATTCACACATTATCTCAATTAACACTGAATAATTAACCATATTCCCTAAGCTTAGACTTAGGAAATATTTAAAAATTAGTTAGTAATCTAATTGAGACACTTCTAGGCGGAATTTCCAGAAACGATTTTTGGGTCTTGGAGATCTCGTGTATTCTATCCTCTCGGCAAAATTTTGTGGCTAGAACACATCCGATGCTACAAAAAATAACAATCCCTCTTAGCAAGGAATGTGTTCTAGCATTGTTGCTTCCTGTAGCAACACTTTGTCTCTGCATTATCTCCTGTTACGTTGTTGATGTTTTCTGCCCACCAACCACTGCGCAACTCTGATATACGTTGCATTTGTGTTGCTGTTGACCCTGCCATACTGTTGTTAGCACTGCAACTCCCTCTCATCTGTTGCCGCTGCAACTGCAACATCCAAAATACCCTGTCCCTGCTACTGAAACGGGTTCTCCACCATACCCATCTATTCTCTGAAATAGACGAACTTAGCTCTCCCTAGAGCTTTCGTGAGTATCTGCAACCTGCTCTTCTGTGGGAACATATTGTAGTTGGACTGCTCCTCGTTGTACACAATCTCTGATGAAGTGACACCGAATATCGATGTGCTTTGACTTGTCATGAAACACTAGATTCTCATAGAGCTTTATGCAACTCTGATTATCACAATAGACACTGGTCACCTCCATCCTTTTCCTGAACAAGCTTACTAGCAGCTTCCGAAGCCATATAGCTTCGCACGTAATTGTGTTGGCTGCCATATACTCTACTTCTGCAGAGCTCAATGCTACTGACTTTTGCTTCCTACTACACCAAGAAACCATCCCTAATCCAACACTGAAGCAATACCCAAAGGTACTTTTCCTGTCCACTGAATTGTCTTCCCAATCTGCATGTGTACCCACAAAGTCTGACACCATCCTCTCGAGTATATTTCAACCCATACTCGATTGTGTCGTGAATGTACCTCAGAATATGCCTTGTTGCTGCCCAATGTACCCTTTTCAGTTCCATCATGAACTGATTAAGGGTATTGACTACGAAGCAAATGTCTGGTCTAGTATTGACCAAATACATGAGAGACCCAATGAGTTGTCTATACAAGGTGGGGTCGACATCATTGTCATCTGATGCATCTATCTTCTTCCAATTGGTAGTCATGGGTGTAGATATGGGTCTGCAATCCTCCATTCTGAACCTCTTCAGAATATCTGTAGCGTATCTTCCTTGCCCAAGGAACATCTCCCCATCCTTCTTCCACACCTTCAATCCTAGGAAATAGTGCATCAACCCCATCCTTCATGTCAAATTTTGTTGCCAGGTTCCTTTTGCAATCCTCTATGAGCCCTAATGATCCTGTCAAGAATAGATCATCCACATACAAAACTAGAATGAGAGGCTCATCCTCCACCATCAAATAGTAAAGGTTGGGATCTGCGTCACTCTTGACGAACCCCATCTGCTGCAAGTAGGTGTCAATTCTACCATACCATGCCCTGGGAGCCTACTTGAGCCCGTATAGAGCCTTCTTCAATTTGCACACATGTGTGCACCTCTCCTAAGTCTCAAAGCCCTCTGGTTGTTCTATGTACACTTCCTCCTCTATCACTCCATTCAAGAAGGTTGTCTTGACGTCCATCTGGTGAATCTGCCATCCCATCTAAGCTACTAGAGATATAACTGACCGAATAGAAGTGTATCTAGCAACTGGGGCGAAGGTTTCCTCATAATCTATCCCTTCCTTTTGTGCATACCCCTTTGCCACAAACCTAGCCTTGTACTTTTCCACACTGTCGTCTGCTGCATATTTGATCTTATAGATCCACCTCGAACCTACAATTGATCTGTCTTCTAGCCTGGGCACTACCTCCCAAACATAATTCGTCATGATAGAGCCATACTCTTCTACCATGGCATCTATCCACCCCTGATGTTGTGCAGCCTCCCGAAAGCTGGAAGGTACTGCAACTTGGCCTACCAATGCCTAGTACCTGTCAGGTTGTCTGCATTGTCTCTTGCTCATCCTAAGAGTTCCAATAAACTCCTCTACATCTCTTAATGTCTAACAAACCTCTCTGCTAGCTCAACCACTAGTCGTGGGAGGTTCTGCCAGCTCCTCCTCATCCTGTCTCTGCTGCTCCATCTACTGAGAACTCCCCAGATTTCCTGCACCTGAGGAAATACTGGTATTGGTCACAATACTTGACCCTTGTGACTGTCCTCCTGCTTGTCCCATTGGTTTCCCCTGTGGCTGCCCCTGCTACTGGACTAAAGGAGCTTCTGTTGACTGATTCTGATCACCTGTAGGCATCTCACGAGACCTCTTGAAAGCTCAGTCCTCCATGAACTTCACATCTCGCCTTACTACTATCTTCCTACTGCTAGGAATGTAGATTTTGAATGCCTTTGAGGTTTCGTTGTACCCAACGAAAAACCCCTTCTCTGTAGTCTGATCCAGTTTGGTCATTTTATCATCTGGCACGTGACAACAAGGAATGTTGCCAAAAAATTTGAGGTGGCTGACTTCTAGCTTCTTCCCTGTGAAGACAACTTCTGGCGTTTTCTTCCCCAATGCTCTATGAGGAGCCCTGTTCTAAATATACACTGCTGCGTTACATGCTTCTGCCCACAGCAATCTGGGTAGATCCTAGTCATATAACATAGCATTTGCAACTCCAACAATGGTTCTGATTTTCCGCTCCGCTACACCATTCTGTTGTGGATTGTATGGAGATTTCCATTCTCTCTTGATGCCATCCTTCGCACAAAAATTTTTGAAGTCTTTATCAATATACTCTCCACCATTATCATTGATTCTGATTCTGATCACCTTGATCTTCTTCCCTGTCGCATTCTTCATGAGAGATTTAAACTCTCTGAAACGATCAAAGACTCATCCTTGGTCTTCAATAAGTACATCTAGGTTTTCTTGGAATGATAATCAATAAAGGTGATGAAATATTTGGCATCGTTGAGAGCTATAGCGGACATCAGGCCACAAATATCTGAGTGTTTAAGTCCTAACAGGTCATCAGCTTTGTTGTCACTCCTTGGAAATGTCGCCTTAGCATACTTCCCAAGTACGCACCCTCTGCACACATCATCGTGTTTGGTTCCAAGTTCAAGAACCCCTGTTACGGTTTCTTTGAGCATCCTGAGTGCTCCATGATGTAGATGTCCCATTCTCCTGTGCCATAATTCATTCAGCTCCTTCCCACTGCTACTATTACTGCCTATCAGTGCCATTGGAGAATCGATTTGTAACCGGTACAACCTGTTACTTCAAACTCCAATTTGTCTTACCTTTTTCCAGCTCGGGTGTTTGACATACACTTTCTTCCCTATGAAGTGAACATCATACCCCTTATCCTGTAACTATCAGGTTCATACCCAATCCTGGCACATGCAATACATCTGAAGCGTTGGTGCTTGCTCCTGATTCCCCCTAAAAATCTATGGTACCTCTCCCTACAAGAGTACATTTAGTTATGTTTTCCATAGTAATCTGGAAATCCATCTACTCCTCTTTGTAGTTAGAGAAATATTCTCTAACCCCTGTCATGTGAGCTGGAGTTCCACTGTCTATATATCAGACTCCCTGTGAAGTTGATCCTGCTAAGCAAGCGAATTCGTCTTCCAATCTAGAAGACAAATCTGAAGTCTCCTGAATGTTACTTCTGTCCATGGCTATACTGGAACAATTTTAGTGTGTTATTTCTCTTTTTCTCCCGACGCAGATTCTGCTCTACAGCCTGCAACAAAAACTCTCTGCGTCCAACCAGGATTCTGCTCAGTGAAAATTTGAGTTGCAACTGCTCCCTCTGACTACTGGAAACACTAATTTGGGTAGTTCGATTTTCCTACCTCCCTTCAACTAAAAAATCGAACAGCTGCCCTAATAACTCGAAATGTCTATTCTGGGCTCTGCGTAGTCTCTCTAGGAATTTCGATCTGCTGCTCCCTCTGAATAGCGAAATTCCTTTCTACTTCTAAGCTTCCCGGTGATCATTTAAACTTTGATAACATGTGAAATTTTTATCTATTGCAACCACTGGAAATTATTCTTCTAACTTCAAAATTAATTCTGCAGTGTATTTGCTTACAGCGAATAATGAATAAAATCATAGCTGCAATTTTTACCATAAAAATACCACAGAAAATAAAATACTGGAAACAAAGAAAATCTAGCACACACAATAAAATTGACAAAATTATTTTTGGACAATTGTCCCCAGAAAAACCCAACTGGGGAAAACCGGTGCAACAGATGAGGGTTTTATTATTAATGTTCAATAGCAACTTTGAGTACAATAATTTAGATGCCCAACTGGAAATATAATCTAAATAAAACACTGGCAAAAATATTGTGAGAATTTTTCTTACCCCACAACGATTTTCTAACTCCGAAATAGCTTCCCTAACTTCTGCGTTGAGATGCCTACGTCAGCCTCTGCGCAATCCCTACGCTAAGCCCTCTGAAGACTTCGACCTTCCTTCCTTCGACTCTTCCGGGAACTGAAAACTTCCTCCCGAAGTACTGCTGCTCTCCTCTTCCACCTGCTACTCACCCTGTGGCTCTATCTTCTCTGTCGAGTTGCTGCTACTGAGAAAATCGAACAGCCTGGGCAACTGAGTATCTGCACTAGGATGATCTTCATCACCACATCGACTTTCTTTTTATAATCCACTGTTGGAGCACCAACAACCAAGATTAAAACTTAATCAATGGCTAGGATCATTTTGGGTCGATCCGTGTGAGTTTCTAGAAGATTCACGCTTTATCTCAATTAATACTGATTAATTAACCATATTCCCTAAGTTTAGACTAAAAAAATATTTAAAAATCGGTTAATAATCTAATTGAAACACTTCTAAGCGGAATTTCCAGGAAGGATTTCTGGGTTTTGGAGATCTCATGTATTCTAGCCTCTCCACAAAATTTCGTGGCTAGAACACATCCGATGCTACAAAAAATAACACCCCCTGCATCTCCCCATAACTCCCCAAAAGGGGTGTGTGGGGAAACGCCCCCTCGTCCCGGGTGCATGGGGTACGTGAACCTGACCCTGGGGGACGTGTCCCTGTGGAACACTGAAATTTTCCATGAAGATGTGATTCTCATACAATAAATTCACAAGTCACTTTCCAGTGTGGGTGAGAGATTTCAACGAGTGGAGGATAATACTATGTTTTTTAAGTTGGAGCTGAGAGAAATCATCAGGGAGGCAATGGAGAAAGCTATGCCATAGTTTGATACATGAGTGTGTAAGCATGAGGAAGACAAGAGGGCTGCTGATATTGAGTTAAGGATAGAACATTGTTGCAAGCCTGACCGCATTCTCCAGCTTTTGTTCAATGCAAGACTAAGTTCAAAGTTAGGGAGATTAGATCGTACACTGATGGTTCGAAGAGAACAACTGACAAAGTGGATGCCAACAAGGTGCTACTTAGGGACTGGGAGAGGTGCTTTGAGCAGCTGCCTCACTTAACCATTCTGCCAGTGATAAGCTCAAACAGCGATGATGACAACCCAAGCCAAAAAAAAAAGGCGATCCATAAAATGTGCAATAAGTCCCCATTATGCTTATTAGTTGTTAAAGGAGGGACAAACAGTCTTTGTATTGTTACTGCTCTTAATAAAGCTGAAAATGAATTGATGCAAGCAGCAGAAACACTCTGAAATCCTCTTATACATGTAACTGATAACAATGTTGCCAGAAGCGAGAATCTGGATGGAAAAAAAATAGGAAATGGGAAGTGAGAATCCTGAAGAGGATTAAAGAAAAAAGAAAAAGAAAAAAACTTGAAAGATAAAGAAGATATAAAACAGTATAATTGCAAATATATTTCAATATTTACTTTTTTACCTTAAAGCATGAGCAATTACATCATGATTCATAGTTCAAACTTCATATTAAAAGGATCAATAACTACTTTTTTCGCCAAGAAAACCTCCCAAGATCCCCCCTCTTCCCCGAATATCCAGATGTAGGGCAGGTCATCCACCAGCCACAACAGCAGCTGGTAACCCTGACAGACTCGACTGGCTTTGAACCTGTGACCTATGGCATCCCCATCAGCAACATGCCTTTGGCAGATCGTTCAACTAATTGAGCCAACCCTTGGGCCTACATAACTAATATTTATAAGCCAAATTTTGGAATTTACAATATGACTACACAATCTCATCATTATTGTAAACAGCCAAAGACCACCCTGTTCATAATCCAACTTCTTTTGTTTACTCTGCAGGCCAGAGCCTACATCATAGTGGACAGCAGAGTGCCTAAAGAATGGGTGGATAAATTAGCTAAAAGGGTTTTTATTCCATTATTTGGCATTCTTACACACATCCCAATTTATACATTTGTTCAATGAACTTTCAACTTATGTACTCTTTTATTTATTGCCTCATTCTACTCTGACATAGGGAAATGCCTTTTTCACTTCGATATGTTCAATACAATTATTTTTCGTAGGTTCCATTGTTTGCTGATATAAAAAATATTTTGTAAAAAATTCTCGGATGATGTTTTTAAAAGATATCCCAGACAACTTCCGCTAGGCCAGGGAAATGCTACTTTTATCCCTTTTCCATCCCTGATACCCTCCCTTCACACCTGACTGTCATCATCTTTAACTTTATCTCAGTTACCAAGATAACAGGCATTACTTTGACAATACAATTGGTTGCATTTCCTTCTCCATAGAAACTAGCTCTACTAGTGATGTTCCTAATACACCATTATGAGCGAGACAGAAATGGAGATTGATAGATTCAAGAAAAATGAACCTCAATCCTTGAAATAAACATTATGATCGTTAAACAAAATATACTTAACAGGGAAGACAAAGTAATAAAGTAGTAAAATAAGGGACTAAGCCTGGATGAATAAAAATCTATATAAGACCAAAAGTGAAGATAGTAAATATGAAAAAGAGACCCCTACCTATGAAGTACACAGCTCACCAAAGAGATAAGGGTGGTAAGGAAGCCTAGCAAACTGGAAAAAACGAAATCTAGATTCTAGATAATCAATAATATACAAACACAATAATTGACCAAACAACACAGAATTCTACGTGAAATCCAAAAAATGGGCACTCCACGTAACATGCTTCTATATGTCACATAATAATATCTACTTTGAGATTTGCTAGTAAAAACCACATCATAATATCTTTCAAGATCCGTTAGTAGACGTTGTAGAACGTGATCCTTGTAGAAGTGTTAGTCATTCAAGTCTCCATTAAGAAAAACCTAGGAAAAAGCAATATTGTAGGGAAGCACTCCCCGGGCTCAACTTTCAAGCAAGTCTCTACAGTAGTGCACTCCCAAAATACTCCTGATCGAGTGTTTTCAAGAGCACGCTCACAACCTGTAGATTCATGTTCTCTAGAGAATGTTGAACATTCCCCAAAAAGCAGGGCTAGTCCCATGACAATTGGAAAACCTATTTTTACTTTTTTGTAAACAAGTTGGGGCCGACGAGAAGGCCCCAATAGGCCCTGTTGTTGTCTAAGATGTACACCTAAATGTGGGAAAAGTTTCCAACCCCACAAGGTATAAACTTTATGGCACAACGCTTAGAGTAGGGGTTGTCACCTATTCCCTACTCACTCTGTTTAAGCTCTCTCCTAGGCAAGCTAAGGGGGGTAGCCCCTAAAATATGGAAAACTTGTTGAAACAACAAGTCTAGGAGATCTAAGGGCAAGGCAATTATTATTAATGTAACTCGATTATCAATTAGAGCAAGTGTAAGTGTTTATGAGCAATGTATATAAGATAGATTCAATTAAGATTATGACAAACACAAGATGTATAAAATGATAAACCAGTGCCTTGAAATGATGCTCAAATATGAATCTAGATACTTAAAAATAAATGAATCCTTCAAGTTACAATAACAACAATGCTGCAAGGCAAGTGTTAGTACAAAAGGACAATATTGAAATATGAGCAGAAAATATACCCTGCAAAAATGAAATAAACTTGTACTTCACTTCGAGAGAAAGGCTCAAATAAGATATGACAATGTCAATGGACAATGACCAAGGAATTTATAAGACAGTACAGAGCAGTAAATATTGCAAGTGAAATAAAATGTTCATAGTTAACAATATGCCCAAATGAGAGAAAGTTAGAAAAATGAATGCAGAATTAAGCTATGTGATATGCAAGATCTTGGTTAATTTCAATTAAAATGCCTAATCTAAGGTGAATTTCTTCTCAATTTGCTCCAGAACTTGTCTTAGAACATGGTTGTAGAAAGAAGTATTGGGGAAGGAGGCGGCTAAGGCCTCATTAACAATACCTACCCAGGACTTCTAACGACCCAAGTATCTTTGTTCCTACAAGGATTGCCCACAAGAGAACTGCAAGGTCACCTGTTTTAACCGTGTTTAAGGGTCAAGCTCATCAAATTGAATGGTGGAAAAGGTGGCCCTATCTTTCTATTCAACCAAACTTATGCTTGGAGGTAGATTTTAAGGATGCAAATCTAGCCCTAAAATGCAAGATGATGCAAACGGTGATGCAATGTTCCAATGAGACACAATGATATCAAGATGCTTCAAAAGGAAATAAAATGCCAATATGCTTATAATAAAAAATGAGACAGATACTTTGAGCACAAGATTAATAGATTATGACAATGACCAATGAAGCAATAATTACTCAATGAAACAAAAGATAATTAGATCTAGATGTGTTAGAGCAAAATCCCACAATGCCTTTAAGGTGTGTTTATTAAAGATGTTCTTCACTTAAGTTTAGACAATGCAATAAGTGAAAATTATATGATGTAAACACAAATAAGAGATGGCAGATGAGATTGTGTTATGTAAAAATTAATCAAGTCTGTAAATTATTAATTAATTAGGCAAAGGGCATGATCTTTGATCATGCCCCTTCAACAAGAGGCACCTAAGGCAGTATTTAAGCCAGGGGCCACCAACATTTGTAATCATCATTTTTCAATCTTTAATAAATATATGTATAAATTTCTGTCAATTATGAGCTATTCGCTCCATTTGGTATCAGAGAGTGTTCGCTCCTCAGGACTCTGTTGTTGCTCGATCCACTGCCATCGTTTTCCTTCCGTTGTCGTTGTCCCTATACACTCCATCATGTCGACCCTCCACCTCACGGTGTCGTTCATTGTTGCCTTACCTATTCCTCGACCACACTGTCTTCAACTACCACCTGCGTCGTCTTCTGACTAGCACCGTCACCACCTTCTCCTCCGTTCACCATATTCCTCGTATTCCCTATTGCCGCCGCAATCGACCTACACCTTTTCCCGATTGCTCGGTCCGCACCACTCCACCGTTGACAATCATGTTCTCTGACACCCTGTCACTCATTTTGTTCTTTGACCGTTGTCTTCCTTTGAAATTCCTTTTATCGACTTTCATTGGTATATAATATATGTATATAGTTATTATATGGTTTAATTATTAATTTGTTATATAGTTTATAAATATATAATTAATTAATATTTAATAACTATATAATACAATTAATATTTTGAACTCCAGTTCCAAAATAGTGCAAACAGTATCTCCCTCCTCAAAGATTGGCAAATAATACTTTCAGCAAATGAATTCAAAGACTAGGCCACAAATCAGCAGAGATTCTCCCTCTTTTTTGACGGGGCTGCAAAGGCCAATCCTGGAAGAGCTGGAGCTGGAGGCGTCATTTTGAATCCCGATGGCATAAGGATACACAGTTTCGCCTGGGGTCTAGGCATAGCTTCTAGCATACAAGTTGAGGCTTTGGCTCTTTTCCAAGGTCTCAAGATTATGAAAATGTTGAACATCAGGGAGGCAAATGTAATAGGGGACTCCCAGGTAATAATTAATATTATGGTGACTCATTCTAAGCCAACGGATCTAAGGCTTGCAAGGCTGATTTTCAGAGTAACAGATCTTAGAGACTCTTTCCAGAAGTTGAATTTTTATCATGTGTTGAGAGCTAACAATAAGGAGGCGGACATCGAAGCCAACAAAGCTGCCCTCCTTACGGCTAGAGCCTTACTCAGAGGAGGACAAGAATCATGGGAACCAATTCCTTAATTTAGATAGCTGTCATGTTTTACTGCATTTTGTTAAATCAGTTTGTATGTACCCATAAAGTTGGGAAAATCTCAGAAATAGACTACATAGTAGCAGGCAAAAAGAGATGTGAGCTAAGCATAAACGCCATGGCCTTGCATGGTTGTGCGGTTCTTGTGGAATCAGACTCACCTTTTGTAATCTGATTTTTGGCATTAAGGCCAAGTATTTAATAGATCCTCTATCCGTTTCTGTAAAAAAAAAAAAAAAAAAAAAAAAAAAAAACTATATAATACAATTAATTTTTAATTAAACATATAGTTAATTATATCATATATTAAAAAAAAAGTTTTTCAACAAATAAACAAAAAAGAATTAGGTTCAAGTTAAAGAAGAGGGTTAAGTTGGATAAATATACACCACGACATACCCGATCATTGTCTTCATCAATGACGATAACTAATTTTAGTAGAAAATCGATTGATCTTGAGAATAAGGTGACCAAACATTCCAATGAAATCAAGGAGCTCCAAGGTACAACAAAAAGAATAGAGAGTCAGCTCGAGCAGAACCATAACGAATTTAAAAAGGATCATGAAATCCTTTCAAATAAGGTGAATCTAAATCATAATCAAGCAATGGTGATGTTGACCTGTATTTGTGACAAGTTGAAGATTACACCTAATCAAATACCCCAAAATAATGAAGCTACTCAACGTCTCAATTCTCTAGATACATCAAACTCGTCAAACACACATGAGAACCTTGAGTCTCCAAAAGCATTGTCCATCCCCCATCAACAGAATAGTAACACAAATTTTCAAAATATGCAGCTCTAGAATCAATATTCGAATATGCAGCTTGCAAATCAATACCCCTTCTTCACCCCACCAGTTGCTACATATCAATGAATAGCAAAACTTGAGCTCTCCAAATTTGACAGTAACGAGAAGTGCAATGTTGTATGGTTCAATAAAGAAGAAAAATATTTCGAGATTTACGGTATTGACAATGATGATGAAAAGATCAGGCATGCGTCCATGCAAATGGAAGGCGAAGCATATAATTGGTATATGTGGTCGAAAAAGACGACACTTGCTATCAGCTGGAGGAAATTCAAAAATGCATTTTTTAAAAGGTTCCAAGTTGTCAAGGAAGAAGAGTTCTTCTCAGCACTCACCAGACTGCAACAAAAAGGAGATGTGGATGAATACACTTGAGAATGGGAAACTTTAGCTACACGAGTACCTGGGTTATCAGAAACTCGTCTCATTCAATCATACACCACGGGACTTAAACCCCATCTCTAGGTTGAGCTTGAGCTTCATGACATCACTTCTATAGAAGTAGCAAGACAGAAGGCAAAAGCTGCTGAAAAGAAGCACAAAAATGCAGTCGCCAAAAATTGAAAGAGTCTATTTGAGACGAAGATTTTCCCAAGCTGCAAACACGGATAACACAAAATATGTTCCACCACATCTTCGTGAAGGAGAAAAAACTAACTTGGAAATGCAAAGAATGAAAGAGGGAAAGTGCAAACGTTGTGGCGAAAAATGGGACCCTAAACATAGGTGTGTTAAAGGAAAAGAAACCAAGAACCTGTATAAATGTGAAGCAACTAATGATTCAGACAGTGAAGAATCAGAGGTAGAAGAAATCGAAGATTCTCCATAACCAAATAACGAGAATATTTTGCAAGTGTCATTATCGGCCATGACAGGTATATCGCAGCCCTAGACATTAAAGTTAAAAGGACAGATCAAGAAGAGCAATGTAATGACTCTGATCGATACCGATAGCACCCAAAAATTTTTGGACTCAACAATCGTGAAAAGACTCAACATTTTCAAATTCCCCATGCCCAACATGAAGGTTATGGTGGCTGACGTTAAGAAAATTGAAAAAGTAGAGAAATGCCATAAAGTCAAATTACAAATTCAAGACTATAATCTAGAATCTCCATTCTACACTGTACCATTAGGAGGAGTGGATGTGGTCCTAGGTATCCAATGGCTTCAAACCCTAGGTACTTACTCTGCCAACGATCAAAAGCAATATATAAAATTTAAATGAGAAGCGCAGAAATACAAGTTATATGGGTTCTAGCCCCCTAAGAATCAAATTGTATCATCATCCCAAATGATGAAAATGATTCGGAAGGGAGCACCAGCCTATTTAGTACAGTGTCATCAATTAGAAATGTTAACTTCAAATCTAGTCAGCAAAGAAGCACCGGAAGTCCAAGAGCTAATTCAAAAGCACGAAAAAGTATTCCAAGATCTTCCAATGAAGTTGCCTCCTAAAAGAGAAATCGAGCATACAATCAAAGTCAAATCAGGATCAAATCCCATCAACATCAAACCGTATCGATATCCACATCATCAAAAACCAAAATTGAAAGATTAGTCCAGGATCTTTTAAAAAGTGGCATTATCACAAAAAGTAGAAGTCTGTATGTTGCTCCAGTTTTATTAGTTCGAAAGAAATACGGGTCATTCAGATTATGCATCGATTATTGAGGACTAAACAAAATAACAATTAAAAACAAGTTTTGAATCCCTTTTATCGATGAAATGTTGGATGAACTACATGGAGCTAAATACTTTTTAAAATTGGACTTAAGGTCAGGGTATTACAAAATCGGAATAGGATTGGAAGACATAGCAAAAACTGTGTTCCGAACACATGAAGGTCATTACGAGTTTAAAGTAATGCCTTTTGGTTTAACCAATGCACCAGCAACATTCCAAGCTACTATGAACGAACTATTTTGTCCATATCTAAGGAAGTTTGTGTTAGTGTTCTTTGATAACATTCTAATTTATAGTAAAACATGGAAGGAGCACCTACAACATTTGGAACAAGTTCTTACTATATTAGAAGAGCATCAGTTCTATGCCAAGAAGTCCAATTGGAACAAGTTCTTACTATATTAGAAGAGCATCAGTTCTATGCCAAGAAGTCCAAATGCACTTTATCTCGGACATATAATATCTAAGGAAGGAGTAAAAGTAGATCCTAATAAGATCAAGGCTATAAGGGAATGGACCAAACCAATTAATATGTCCAAGCTAATAGGATTCATAGGATTGACCGGGTATTATCGAAGATTTATTAAATACTATGCCCATATAACCGCACCCCTAACGAACCTTCTAAAGAAGAACTCATTTCAATGGAATGATGAAACAAAAAAGTGCTTTGAAGGCTTGAAGTTATGTCTAATGCCCCTGTATTGGCAACTCCAGACTTCTCAAAACCATTTGTAATTGAGTGTGATGCTTCAGGTTTTGGCATAGGAGCAGTACTAATGCAAGATGGTCACCCAATCATGTTTGAAAGCAGGAAGCTCAATAAGCAAGAATGTCTCAAGTCTACATACAACAAGGAAATGCTTGCTATTATGCATGCATTAGCCAAATGGAGGCAATATCTCTTGGGAAGCAAGTTCTTAATACGAACAGATCATAATAGTCGTCAGCATCTCCTCCAGCAGAAAACGTATCTACAGAACAACAAAAATGGATTGAAAAAATCGTTGCCTTCGACATGGATATATTACATAAGAAAGGGAAATATAACGTAATAGTTGATGCTCTGTCTAGGAAAGACAAAGAACCATCATTACTTGCAGTTTCAGTTGTTGTTCCTGAATGGCTTAATGAGATTCGAAGTGAATATGCAATGTGAAAATTCTATCACTGCAGCAACTGATTTACTTTTCCTACTTATTTCACCATAAGTTATTAATGAAATTACTTCAACAAACATTAAATAAATACTGCTGCAAATATCACACCGTAGTACAGAAACAAACATATGCACAAGAATCAACACATTGACACAGTTATTTTGGACTAATGTCCCCGGAAAAACCCAATGTGGGAAAACCGGTGCAGCAAGGGAGGATTTTATTATTCAATAATATTCTAGTACAACAGGGTGCCAAACTGGCTTACTCACAGATAGACAAATTTTCCAGCACTTCTTCTGAACCCAGCGTAAGCCCTACTGACCTCTGCGTCAGCCTATTGAGGCTCTGCGCAGCCTCTCTGGCCTTTTGCGTCACTTATGCAGCCTCTGTGTGGATGACGCAGGCCTTGCTAGCTCTGCTGCCTCTCCGTGGCTTCCTCTGGCCCTACGTCTGATCTCTTCTGCCTCGACGCTGATCTCCTGTCTCTCTATTCCGTACTTGTTGCCTCCTGACTGCTCTCCAGACCACCGTTTCAATTTCTCAGCTAACCCCGCTCCAGAAATTGAACTGACTGGTCTCCCTCAATGCGTCCTCCAAGTGACCCTCAAGCCTCCTCTTATACTTTTCTCGTTAACAAATCAACGGCCGAGATTAAGTCCCTAATCAACAGTTAAGATTAGATCTGGCTTGATCCATGTCTTTTGAACCATTCTAACACAGTTTCATATTAATACACATTAATATTTTATTTTCCCTAAGTTTAGACTTAGGGACTCCATTAAAAATATTAATTATTTTAATCTCCTGAACTGTTTAGAATTTGCCCAAACCCTTTTTGGGTATTGGAGATCTCATGTGCCCCGACCTCTCCACCAAATTTCGTGGCTAGAGCACATCTGATGCTACCCCAAATCAACACTCCCTCTTAGCGAGGACTATGCTCTAGTAATACTCCTCACTGAGTATCACCCTGATCATCCAACATCGGTCCCTGTGCTGATGTTAAGCCTCCCTGCCCAACATCCTCTGCACTGTTGCATCCTATACTGCTGCCCATGACTCTACTACTACCACTGTTGCATCTGTACGACAACTCCCTCTGCATCCATGCTGCTGCTGGTCCTTTCTCCCAACACTGCATCTGCACTGCAACTCCCTCTGCATCTGTGTTGTTGTTGGTCCTTTCTCCCAACACTACATCTGCACTACAACTCCCTCTTCATTCGTGCTGCTAACACACTACTTCTGAAAGGGGTTCTTTACCATCCCCATCTTTTCCCTGAAGTAGTCAAATTTTGACTTTCCAAGGGCCTTGGTGAGAATATCTGCCACTTGTTCTCCTGTAGAAGTGTAGCTCAACTGTATAGCTCCTCGTTGGACATAGTCTCTGACAAAGTGACACCGGATATCAATATGCTTCGACCTATCATGAAATACTGGATTCTTAGAGAGTTTGATGCAACTCTGATTATCACACATGATCCTGGTCGCCTCCATATTTCTTCTGAATAGGTTCACCAGCAGTTTTCTAAGCCATATGGCCTCACACAAAGCTGTGCTTGGTGCCATATATTCTGCCTCAGATGAGCTCAGAACCACTGACCTCTGTTTCCCACTGCACCAGGAGGTCATTCTTGATCCAATGTTGAAACAGTACCCAAAGGTACTTTTCCGATCCACTGAACTTCTTGCCCAATCTGCATCAGTAAATCCACTCAACCTGATATCCTTCCCCTTGGTGTATAAGAGCCCATAATCAACTGTTCCCTATAAATACCTGAGAACGTGTTTGGCTGCTGCCCAGTGTGCCCTCTTTGGTTCCACCATGAACTGATTGAGGGTGTTGACAGCGTAGCAAATATCTGGCCTGGTATTGACCAGATACATCAGGGACCCTATGAGCTGTCAGTATAGGGTGGGATCGACATCCTTGTCTTCTGATGCATCAATCTTCTTCCAGTTGGTGATCATTGGCGTAGCCATAGGTCTACAGTCTCCCATCCGAACCTTTTCAAGATCTCTGTAGCATACCTCCCTTGCCCAAGGAATATTTCTCCTTTCTACTGCCAAACTTCCAACCCTAGGAAGTAGTGCATTTGTCCCAGATCCTTCATATCGAACTCTGTGGCTAGATTCTTCTTGCAGTCCTCAATGAGTCTGGATGATCCTGTCAGAAAGAGATCATCCACATATAATACTAAGATAAGTGGCTCGTTCTCTATGACCAGATAGTAGAGATTCAAATCTGCGTCACTCTTGACAAACCCCATCTGCTGCAAGTAGCCATCTATTCGACCATACCACGCTCTCGGTGCCTGCTTTAGCCCATACAAGGCTTTCTCCAGTCTGCATACATGAGACTTCTTCTCATGAATTTCAAAGCCCTCTGGTTGTTCAATGTATACCTCTTCTTCTATTACCCCGTTCAGAAATGTCGTCTTGACATCCATCTAATGGATCTCCCACCCCATCTGGGTTGCAAGAGATATCACGGTCTTAATAGATGTATACCTGGCTACTGAGGCAAAGGTTTCCTCATAGTCAATCCCTTCTTTTTTAGCATACCCCTTAGCTACAAACCTGGCCTTGTATTTCTCAACACTGTCGTCCGCAGCATATTTGATCTTGTAGATCCATCTTGAACCTACCACGGATCTATCTTGAGGCCTTGACACCACCTCCCAGACATCGTTCACCATTATGGAGTTATACTCCTCCACCATCACATCTAGCCAAACCTGATGCTGAGTTGCCTCCTTGAAACTGGCAAGCTCCCCATCCTAAGTTACTAACGCCTGATACCTGTCTGGCCATTTTCGCTCCCTCTTACTGTTCCTTGGCTCACCGATGAAGTTCTCTGCATCATGCAGAATCTGACGAAGTTCTCTGCTAGCAGGTGCTTCTGTTCGCTCCTCCTCCTCAACTTGAGAATCTTCTTGACCTGAGGAAGGCTTCTTCACTTTCGTTGGTTGAAGAGGCATGACCAACAAATCCTCTTTCGACTGCTCCTCGGAAGGCATTTCGCGAGATCTTCTGAAGGCTTTGTCCTCCATGAACTTTACATCTCGTCGTACTACTACCTTCCTGCTCCCTGGAAGATAGATTCTGTATGCCTTAGCGTTCTCGCTATATCCCACCAGATACCCCTTTTCTGCAGTCTAATCCAGCTTCTTCCTCTTCTCTTCGGGTATGCGACAATATGCTAAACTCCCAAATATCCTAAAATGACTGACTTCAGGCATCTTCCCAGTAAAGACTTTCTCTGGAGTAATATTGCCCAATGCTCAATGAGGAGTCATGTTCTGAACGTAGACAGTTATGTTGCATGCTTCCGCCCACAGGAATTTTGGCATATCCTAATCATACAGCATGGCCCTAGCTGCTTCTACAATAGTCCTGTTTTTCCTTTCTGCCACCCCATTCTGCTCTGGATTGTAGGGAGTTGTCCACTCTCTTTTGATGCCCTCCTTAGCGCAATAATCAGTGAAGTCCTTATCGACATACTCTCCACCATTATCTGAGCACAAGACTTTTATTTTCTTACCAGTCAGATTCTCCACTAGAGCCTTGAACTCCTTGAATCGACAAAAAACCTCATCCTTGGTTTTCAAAAAATAGATCCAAGTTTTCCTCGAGTGGTCATCAATGAAGGTAAGGAAATACTCGGCACCGCTAAGAGCTTTGACGGACATAGGTCCGCAGATATCTGAGTGTATCAATCCTATTACACTCTTGGCCCTGTGTTTGCTCCTAGGAAATGTCGCTTTGGCATACTTTCCTAAAGCGCATCCCCTGCATACATCATCTCGTTCCATACTCAGATCTGGAACTCCTGTTACAGTGCTCCTGAGAATTCTCAGAGCTCCATGGTGCAAGTGACCCATCCTTCTGTGCCATAGTTCGTTCAAGTCCTTGTCCCCATGATTGTCTATTAGTGCCATCGGAGATTCTAGTTGTAATCTATACAACCGATTACTTTTGATCCCGATCTGCGCTTTCTTTTTCCAGCTCGGGTGTTTGACGTATACCTTTTCCTTGATGAAGTAGACGTCATAGCCCTTGCCTTGTAGTTGTGACATGGAAAGTAAGTTCATCCCCAATCCTGGTACATGTAGCACATTTTGGCACAAAACCGCTCTCCCGATTCTGTCTAAAATGCTATGGTACCCTTTCCTACTGGAGTACACTTTGCCTTGTTCCCCATGGTGATCTAAAAGTTCATCTTCTCTTCTCGATATTCTGAGAAACACTCCTTGATTCCCGTGATATGCCACGAGGCTCCACTGTCTATATACCATACTTCTAATGATGCAGCACTAGTCATCACGCCACTTCTTCTTCCAACTTGGAAGCCAACATAGAGAAATTGAAATCTCTTTCTCTTGTGCAATCTACCAAAAATTTGTGTGAGTCCCGTGAGGTAGATGCCTCTGCATCGTCGTCTCGACCCATAACTGATTTTCCCTTTCTGTCTCTGATTACTTGCTCTGATACCATGTGAAAATTCTATCACTGCAGCAACTGATTTACTTTTCCTACTTATTTCACCATAATTTATTCATGAAATTACTTCAACAAACATTAAAATAAATACTGCTGCAGATATCACACCGTAATACAGAAACAAACATATGCACAAGAATCAACACATTGACACAATTATTTTGGACTAATGTCCCCAGAAAAACCCAATGTGGGAAAACCGGTGCAGCAAGGGAGGATTTTATTATTCAACAATCTTCTAGTACAACAAGGTGCCAAACTGGCTTACCCACAGATAGACAAATTTTCCAGCACTTCTTCTGAACCCAGCGTAAGCCCTACTAACCTCTGCGTCAGCCTGAAACCCTCTGCGTCAGCCTGAAACCCTTTGTGTCAGCCTACTGAGGCTCTGCGTAGCCTCTCTGGCGTTCTGCGTCACTTCTGCAGCCTCTGCATGGATGACGCTGGCCTTGTTGCCTCTGTGCAATCTCTGTTGCTTCTACGTGGCTTCCTCTAGCCCTGCGTCTGATCTCTTCTGCCTCGACACTGATCTCTTGTCTCTCTGTTCCATACTTGCTGCCTCCTGACTGCTCTCCAGACCACTGGTTCAATTTCTCAGTTGACCCCGCTCCAGAAATTGAACTGACTGGTCTCCCTCAGTGTGTCCTCCAAGTGACCCTCAAGCCTCCTCTTATACTTTTCTCGTTGACAAATCAACGGCCAAGATTATGTCCCTAATCAACGGCTAAGATTAGATCTGGCTTGATCCATGTCTTTTGGACCATTCTAACGTAGTTTCATATTAATACACATTAATATTTTATTTTCCCTAAGTTTAGACTTAAAGACTCCATTAAAAATATTAATTATTTTAATATCTCCTGAACTGCTTAGAATCTACCCAAACCGTTTCTGGGTATTGGAGATCTCATGTGCCCAAACCTCTCCACCAAATTTTGTGGCTAGAGCACATCCGATGCTACCCCAAATTAACATGCAAAAGATCCAGAAACAAGTGCTATAATCAATAACCTTCCTCAAAATTCAAAATTTGAATGGAAAAACAATATTCTATGGTACAAAGGAAGAATTTATTTGAGTTCAAATTCCAAATTTAAAGCCAAGATTCTCAAAGAGTCGCATGATTCACTATCAGTCGAACATGTAGGATTCTTTAAAACCTACTATAATGCACGCCAGTCATTCTTTTGGAAGGGAATGAATAGTGATATTCAAAAATATGTAGCAAAATGCGATAAATGCTAGAGCAATAAAAATGAAAATATTATGACACCTGGCCTACTTCATCCTTTAAATATCCCGAATCATAAATGGGAAGAAATATCAACGGAATTTATCAAAAATTACCTATGTCTGATGGTAAGGATAAAATTCTTGCAGTAGTCGACAAACTCACCAAGTATGCTCACTTTATTGGAATGAGGAAATCAGATAGCAAAACAAATCGTTGAGATATTTTGCAAAAATGTTTACAAATTACATGGATTTCCCAAGGTCATTGTGAGCAATAGAGATGCCAAATTCAAGGGTAGTTTTTGGAAGGAATTTTTCAAACATATAGGAACCTACCTCAACATGAGTTCAGCCTACCATCCTCAAACAGATGGCCAAACAGAGGTTGTCAATAAATGTTTAAAACTTACCTACGTTGTTATGCTACAGACAAACAAAATAAGTGGGCTCAATGGTTACATCTCGCTGAATTGTGGTACAATCCTACTTACCACACATCAGCAAAAATGACACCATTTCAAGCTTTGTATGGTTACAAACCTCCGAAATGGAAGGCCTTTGCTATCATCGAGACAAAACTTCCAGTTGTTAAAGACCAGTTAGAAGAAACCCAAAAAGTCATCCAAACTCTAAAATAATATCTAAATAATGCAAGAAATCGTATGAAGCAGCAAGCTGACAAAACAGAACAGGGAGAGAATTTGAAGTTGGAGAATGGGTATTTGTTAAACTTCAACCTTACAAGCAGTTGTCCTTGAAACAGAAGGGAAAAAACAAATTGGCACCAAGGTTTTATGGATTGTACCAGATCAACAAAAAGATTAGCCAAGTAGCATACAGTGTAAGCCTTCCTGATAAAAGTCGTGTTCACAACGTTTTCCATGTATCCTGCCTTAAAAAGGCACTTGGTGAACATCAATCAGCACAAACAACACTTCCGACTTTATATGACGAAGGAAGGGTCATTCTAGAACCAGAAGGTATCATCTCCATCAGGAAAAAAAAGTTGCGATCACGAGTAATCAAAGAATCCCTGATCAAGTGGATGGACTTCCCTGAAGAAGAAGCTTCTTGGGAGACAGAAGTGTTTCGTCAACAACACCCATCGTTACGTATGCTTTGAGGACAAAGCATCTTTTCAAGAGGAAGGCAATGTTATGTAAAAATTAATCAAGTCTGTAATTATTAATTAATTAGGCAAAGGGCATGATCTCACCAAGAGGCACCCAAGGCAATATTTAAGTCAGGGACCTCCCACATTTTTAATCATCATTTTTCAATCATTAATAAATATATGTATAAATTTCTGTCAAATCTGAGTTATTCGCTCCAGATTGCTAACAAAAGATAGAAGAAACCACTTTAGATCATCAATAGCAAGTGAAACAAGATGAGATATTTCAAATGCACTTAGATCAAGAAGCTAGTTAGAAAAGTTAAGAGATGAAACTAGGATCCAAGAGAGAGTTAGCAAGAGATCTAGATCTAAAGTTAGTAAGTTAACAAGCTCTCCCTTTTAAATAAGGAGAAGGGATACCAAGGGATTTAAATCCCAAGCTCCCTCAAGAGATAGGATTAGTTTTATTACTAAGATTACAATGGACAAACCTTTTGAAAAAGGGAAAGGCTCCTCTACTCGAGGAGTTTTACAACATAGATAAGAACTTTACAATAACAAGATATTTCCTCAAGAAGCAAAACTGGTCCACTTGTGATTATTTCGAAAAACTTCCAAAAGATCAGACTCTTAAATGTTCTCGGCCCTCAACCAATATGAATGCAATCCAAAATTGCTCAGAGCCTGGGAGACAAAAACTCTAAAATTTCTCAATTTCGATGCTCAAAAATGATGATGAAGTATCTTTGCAAAACAAAGGCTTGGATGCTTGTGAAACTTCTCCTGCAAAACCACAAGATTAGTCCTCAGAAAACAAAAAAAACTTTGCACTAGTGATGACAATGCTCTCGGCCACCTCTAAAAAATGATTAAAATTTTAGTTTAAATTTTATTGAAATTTTGAGGGAACATTAGGGTTTCAAGGCTTGAAGCCTTCCAAAAATTTGCAATTAATCAAAACGTTTCAGAGCCCAAGGCTTCTCGAATCAGTAAAAAGAACCAACCTCTTAGGCTCACAGCAATGAGTAGAAAGAGGCCTCCAAAGAGGCTTTCAGCCCTAGCAAGAAATCACAAGGTTAGACCACTAAATCTCTTGCCAAATTTGAATGATAGACCCTTAGCAAAATTATATGAAATCTCTGCAAAACAAACGAAGGTTATTCAATCAATTGATAAGAGAAAAACCAGACCTTCTCGGCTTGCAGCCTAGAGAAAAAGGCCTCTAAAACCCTTGCGGCTTAGCCAAAGAAATTTTCAACAAAATCAGGGTTCTTCAAATACTAATTTGTCTCCAAAAATATGGTGTAAAACCCTCTCAAAGTAATTCAGATCCTCTGCAAACAAGGGTTAATGGAATGATAATGGAAACAAGAAGAACGAGCTCCTCAAACCTTGGAGCTATGCTAGAATAGACCTGAAAAATTATTTAAGCCCTCAAGATAATCATATGCATTCAGATCTCATCCTTAGAGAGGAAAAGGAGACCTCAGCTTCCCTAGAAAATCATTCCAAGGTCTGCAAGGTGAAACCAATGTTAGAACAACCTCAGAAAAATTTTACAAAAAAATTTACGCTTGAAACCCTCAAAAATAATTCGTTTCTCTTGCTGAAGGGGCCAGATCTACCTACAAAAAAATTCTTAGAGAGATCTGAATTCTAGTCCTCAGATCTGCAAACAAAAATGTGAAATGAAACCCAACAAATATATATACAAGATGAATGAAAAACATATACAATGGCTACATTTATTCACAAGAGGATTTATTTACAAATGTACAAAAGCTAGCTTGAAGGAATATGAGTCCAACTCCATTCCTCAAGTAGCAAATAGTAGCTCTAGATAGCAGATCTATTTAATTAAGCACCTTAAAATGAAAGAGAGAGATTTGAAAATGAAGAGGCAAGAAGCTCCCTTTAAAGATATCCTATGATAAGCCCTTGAGGAGTCCCACTATGGGTTCTTAGCTTCTATGTGTCAAGCAGTGAATGATTCAAACAAGAATTTCTCCAAATGTCTGACTTAAGGAGATGGATGATTCAAACAAGAATTACTCCAAATGCCCGAAATCTGATCACATAAGATATTTTCTACACAATCTTCGAAAAAATTGTTAGTTTCATAGGGATTGGATGGCATAGTGAGAAGGAAGTCTACTATCTAGTGATTCAAGCAAGAATCCACCAGATCCGCCCAATCAAATGTGTTTCCCCAATCCAAATAAAGGTGCAAACAAGCAACAATAAATCTAATAGGCTTATGAAAATAACAAGTTAAAACATTAGTAGAAAATTTAGGCACAATTGATCAAAATAACATTACCATAACAAACTGGAGACATACACCATAACTTTGCCCCCAAAGACTTTTGCTTTTATTGATCAGAAAAATATTATAGTATAGAGCTTCCAGAGCCAATTACACCATCCAAAGATGTTACAATGAGGAGCCTTAGGCTCAATTTATAGAAAAATGAAAGATCTAGATTCCTCTCCAAGTGGAAAACGGTTAAGTCCAACGAAGTGCACAAATTTGACTTGATCCCAAAGAATAACAACTAGTTAAAGCTTGATCCATGCCAAAATTTAACCCTGACCCTTGATCTAGAAGAAAAAATTCGAATTTGTTGAAGAAGGTTTTAATCTTGGTCCAAAAATTATTTTTTTCAAATTTTTCTCCTCAAAAAATCCCCATTCACTTAACCAATTTGGTCTACTAATTTGATTTTCCTCAAAAAGTCATTTTTTTTCTCTTGATGGAGGACCACAATGTATTTTTCTAATTTTCTTTTCTTGAAATTCCCTCATTCAATTTAACCAATTGGACCAAAAAAAATCGATTTCCCCTAAGAAATTAATTTCCCTTGATCCAACGAAATATTTTGTGGGATTTTTCTCCTTGGGAATGAGTACTTCACATTTAATCTTCCTCGGGAAAGTGCACTTTCTCCAAATATTCGTTTTTCCACTTAGAGGATTTTATTTTCTCTCACTTTTAATTTTTTGGCTATTTTCCAGCTAATTATATGCCATTTTTCGCTGGAAAATCAAAAATATGACTCTAGAGGGGTATAAACACATTTTTCCACCCTCAAAGTGTGTCTAGATAGAAATTTTAGGTGATGAGGTCTAATTTTGATTACTCATACCACCTATAACTTCTATAGACAACACTTTTTACATCTTTTACATCAAATTTTACATGAAAATCCCGCTGGAAGGGGAAATTTGACAATTAAAAAATGACCTCTAGACATAACCAAATTCTGCGAGACTCAAGACATGATCTAGCATGATAATTTACATCGACTCTATACACTAGGACTCACCTAAGACATCACCATGGAGTCCCAACTCTAGCTTTAGGGTACGCTTGGGAAAAAAACTTTGCTAATTATTTGATGTTTAGGAAAAGCACAAATTATTAGTTGAGGTTAAAAAACTCCCTAAAGTTGAACTCTTTGCTGAAAATTCATAAGCTTATGTAGGTGTGTTACATGGCCTTATAAACATGCTAGAATCATTTCTACATATGGCCCACAGAGCTACAAAATTTGGGATTACAATTTTGACAAAAATATTGAAGAATAATGATGATCTTTGGATGTTTCACTGCTCGAACATGATGGAATGCTTTGAAAAAATGTGCACTGCTATAGGGTAGTTGACATAGAGTGGTCAACAGGCCTCGTGTGCTCAATGAATAGGGTTTAGAGCTGATTAAATCCCTAATTCCTCTTCATTTCTCCTTGCACTTTTCTTTTCAAAAAATAAAGGTTTTGACAGCGTTAAAGGTCAGCGTGGATATACTAGAATTTTTAGAGCTTGGAGGTGTGAATGGAGACTAAAAAAGACGCTCTCTTCTTGTTAGAGAATTGAAGCTTCACTAGTAGAGGCAAGGCAATCAGCACATAGACTACCTCCACACTCACATGTGGGTCGTGCAGCACCTAGTGATGCACATGGTCGTGGTGTGGCATTTTCTATTGATCAACAAAGACCAGAAATTGCTAATGGCAAGCAGAAACAAAAATTGACTTGTTTGTCTTGTTTCATCTCTTTACTTATCAAAGACTTCAGTTCAATTCCTATTTTGTAAATTAGGCACTTCACATACTTTGGAAACATCATTCCCTACATGTTATAACTCTAAATTATGAATGCTTATCTCATTTCATATTCTACTTCATGCCATTTGCGTTATAACTTTGTAACTAATAGATCGTTGACATTATTTGGTTCAACTTCATTTCCTATTCTACTTCATATTATTTGATTTTTAACTTCGTAACCTACTACACGTTTGCTGGTATCTAGTCTTGAGACTTGTATTAAAAGGTTGATGCTCTAATCTACTATAAGTATAGTTCTAACTTCTAACTCCTTAATAATGTAATATTTGTCTTAGCAGCACTCAAATCTATGTTTTTTTTGCCACTAATTTAGGATTTTACACTTTTGACTTATATATATATATGTGTGTGTGTGTGTGTGTGTGTCAAAAGTGCAAAATCCTAAATTAGATGCAAAACACACACACACATATATATAAGTCAAAAGGGGTTAGTTCAACCATTTGTTGCCAATGTTGTTGGGCATTTAGCTAATTCTATGTTAGTAGGTGTCTATTATGATATTTTTCCTAAGTCTAACTTAGGAAAAGCACATTGATTAATTAATTGATTAATGTTGGTTATTGGGCTAACGTTGTCCAAGGAAAAGTGAATTATTCACTTTAGTGATATAGATCCAATCTCAACCATTGATCTCAAGTAGATTAGGATTTAATCCTAGCCATCCATCACTTTGAAGATTAGAGTTTGGGATCTAGTTCAATCAAGAATTATAAAAGACAGTCTAAAGGGAAGAAGACACAACACAAGTGGCAAGTGATTTGCAAATTTGAGAGAGATTTTCTCAAGTGACTGAGATACTCAAAGGCTGAAGAGAAAAGAAAACGATTGTAGCAATGAGAAAAGTTTGAGGCAAGAGATTGAGCAGAGGTCTTCCAGCAAAGAGTGTTGTACCAGTTTTTGAACACAAGACAGCAAAGTTGCACGTGTAGAGCGAGGGGGGCTTTCGAAGAGCACAGGGAACTCACACTCCAATGGGTTTGTGTTGCAAAACCTATACGTGTTGCGTAGAGCGAACAACAACTTGCATGCACCATGCAAGGAAAAGCCAAAACTCACATGTACCCCACAATTTGATGTTGGGCTGCACATGTCGCGTGGAGTAGAGCTTCAATGGGTCCGCACGTGGTAGGGTTGCACTAGAGTTGCCATACAGTGGTCTTGGGGTGCAGATCAGTATTTTCAGGGAGCCAAATTCTCAGGTTCAATCACTGTAAATCTATTTATTTCTCTGTGGGCCATTTTACCTATAGGGGGAGCCCTTATTTATTCTGAGAAATAAAAGTGAAGGATAAATTGGAGGGTTTATTGTTTCTGTTGTGCTAATAAGTCACATGACATGACACCGGACACAGAGGACAAAAATACGAGTGTCTGACATGAGACACAATGACCCCGGAAATAGGACATGCAGGACATGTTACACACACATACAAACAAATTTATTACATATATTAAAAAATGTAACAAAGTAGTAAATTACCCATACAAAAATGAAATAAGAGACAAATTCAATTTTTTTTAGAAGTTAGAAACTGTAAACATTTAGAATTTTACATGATCATGATACAAATTCAATCATACAACTTTTTCTCTTTAGCCTGTTGTACTGCTAAAACAATATTTTTTCAGCATTTGAAGCTACTATTGCAGCCCCACTTCTAGCAAATGGAGCAAATGGAGGGGGGACAACATTAGTGGGGGGCATTCCTCCCTTTTCTTTAACTTTTTCCAGCTTCCCTTGATGATTGAGCCATGATTTATATGAAATGAGGAAAACAATGGACTGTTGTAGGAAAAAACTTGAAGATTGGTGGACAAATCCACTTGTACGGGACTTGGAATCCCTTCTAAAACTACACAATAACCCTCATCTGCTCTCCAAGACATCTGACACCTCCAACTTGTTGAGCGAAATGAGCTAAAATGAAAGGGAAAGTGTGTTTTTATGGGCTGCAGGCCTCTCTTTTATGCGGCACACAGTGAGGGCATGTATCGAACACATTTGGCAGGTGTCCCGTGAATAGGACACATGCCAAACATGTGTCAGACACATGTCTTCATTTATCGGTGTTCGACACATAGGATTCAAGACACGGGCCTTCGTTGGAGATGTCCTGTTACTTAGCTGTTGTGTGATTGATTTCCTACTTGTGCTTATGCTGTTAAATTTTACTGCTAAAAACATCAGTGTATTTTATTCAGTAATCTCAAAACATAATTTACTGGGCTAAATAAATTTCTGGGTTATAAAAATTACTTGGGATATAAATCAGATCTGGTATTTAAGAAACTAACATCCGTGCCAACACAATCATAAATCTTGCTTCAATAACTACTTAAAGCAACTTATCATAGCCTATTCATAATCATAGCAGAATTTAGATGTCGTAAATTAACAAGAAGTTCATAGAAGATCGCCTAATATTGATGATTAATCCATGCTACTCCACTTCAAAAATTCTTGAACGAGCACAGCAAGGGCATGGATTTGCCTGCCAGCCAATTATCAAGAGGTACTCTTCTTATATTGAGACCGACCATGTTGCATAGGGTGGCCTAAAAGAGTGATGAGGAATTTGTTGCACACTGACCCAAACAGACACTTACCCAACTTCACTTTCTCACTCACTGTTGGCTGAATTCTTCCTTGCATATTCAGAGATCAATGGTTCCAGCATATTTCTAAAATGATTCCCAAAAATATTCCTCCATCCTCCTTGCTTCTTTTTGGCACCCAACTCTAGCTGTTAATTCCCGAGCCTTATTCTAGATTATTTTCCCATGCTATCGCTCCCTTCAGTCTATCAAAACTCTTCTCAAATTCTAACCCTTACTGTCAATTTCAATTTTCACATGCTTGCTTCTACAAAGCTTTCTTCTAAAATCTAAAGGCAAAGAACAGACAAATCTGTTTCCTCTTTCCTTTGCTTCCTTGATTGTTCAAACCCTTTGATGTCAGACTTAAAAATATTTCTCCTTCAAAAATAATCAAGCCAATCTCTCCAAATTCTCCACACAATTTTTGTCCAAGTTGTTAACCCTTCCTCTCCCAGCTGCACATTTATGCCCTTCTTTCACAGTTGGATAATCCCGGAGAGAACAATGGGGGATGACAGGCAAGGAACGGGTATGTCAGCCTTTACCATAATTGCCCAAAAGATTTTTCTGCCCACTTGTAAATTGCCTTGATGCCTAGGATCAAAACCATGGGTCAATCCTCCTTGTTCACGATTGATTGGCTCTACTGTGATGAAATCCCCCCAACCTGTGGCAACCACCACCATACACTTGGTGCCATGCACTCACTTTTCAATGTAACTTACTTTTCCAACCATTCAATTTATCCTACAAATTACCATATTGATATCGCTCAATTTTACTATACACATGTTATGTTATCTTAGGTATACTTATAAATTTTGATTTAAAGGATCCAATTAAAATGTGTTCTATTCCACTGTCATAGATTAGGGTGTATGACCTACCATTGCATATCCATCAACTACACAAGGTTGGTAATGAAATCCTTTACCCTAAAACTGACATTCATTTGCGCTTGTTAAAACCACAACTGCAATGCGTTCATACCACACATTAGTTCCCTGTCCAATCACTCCTAATACTCCTAATGACCATGATACATCTAAGGCCGATACTAGTCTTAAAAAGAACATTGAATATACTTTTCTATACCTGCACATACCAACAAGTCATCAAAATGTCCTCACCACATTTAAGTATTCATCGTTACTCCATTTATCATAATAACAACATCAATTCATCTTTGTCACAACAATAATCATCAATCATGATCCTTTATCGAATTATATTCTTCAACACACTATGTTATATTTGTTCAATCAACTATGTGTCTCAAGGGTCTTGCTCATAGTTGAAACTTCTGTAGGCTTTAACTTTTAATGCAAAACAGAAATTTCATCTTGTAACTAGACATTTCCCATCTTTTAACCATGTGAATTTTCAGCCTTGGGGCTTTTATGGCATATAGAATAAAACAGTGTTAGTTTTCCTTAAAACCCAGCCACTAATTTATGATTTTCTAAGCATGCAACCCGAAAACAACTAAACTGTTGTATTGAAACTTAAATCACAAATACCACTGAGTTTTCTAACCATAGCATGCACAATGGAAGTAAATAAAGCTGAAGACAAACACATAAAACACAGATGTACCCAGAAAATCCCAACTTCAGGGAAAACCTGCAAATTATGTATGTTTTTTTATTAGCTCAGCAAAATAATAATCTTTAGAAATTATTACAACAGGGGAACACTTCCCTTTCACAGCAAAATCCTTTGAACAGCTTCCAAGCAAAATTGAATCACCCCCTCCACACTTCTATTGTTGTACGGCCACACAGTATGGCCTTTCTTTGCACACACTTACGCATTGTACGGTCACGCTAATTATGGGCTGAGATAACGTTGTTCGGCCCTATCTCTTTCTCCCTCTTGGTCGTTGATCTTCCTGTTGACTGTTGAAACCCTAGTCTCATCTTTGTTGAGCTAACACACACTATATGCCAATTGAACTAACCATTTTTGCGCCCTATTTCCCTTTATAAGTGACCTAGGCCCGCCATCATCTTCAACGGCCAAGATTAAATCTAGATGAAGGGCTGAGATCTAATTATATGTTGACTTTGGCCTTTTTAACTTTTCCTAGTCCAACATTAGGAAACAATTAATTAAATTGATGATCTGCTAAGTGGTTGTCTTGTGGGTCCCTCTACTAGCCTTGGCACCTAGGCAAGCAGAATTGTTGCTACTCTACTCCAATCAACACTCCCTCTTAGAAAGGAAGGCGTTCTGCACTACACCCAACATGTCTCTGAGGTAAACAAATCTGCCCCTTGGGAAGGCCTTGGTCAGAATGTTTGTTGTTTGCTCCTCTGTTGGTATGTATTGGAGTCTAACTGTACCTCTCTGAACATTGTCCCTAATGTGATGATAGTGTATCCCAATGCGCTTTGCGCGATCGTGAACATTGGATTCTCAGAGAGTTTGATGCAGCTCTGATTGTCACAGTCGATCATGATGGGTTCTAGCTCTTGTCCAAACAAGCCTATTAGCAACTTTCTTCAATGGCTAAGATTAAATCTAGATGAAGGGCTTAGATCTAATTATATGAAGACTTTTGCCTTTTTAATTTTTCCTAAGTCCAAAATTAGGAAATAATTAATTAAATTAATAATTTGCTAAGTGGTTGTCTTGTGGGTCCCTCTGCCAGCCTTAGCACCTAGGCAAGCAGAACACTTGTTGCTCTACTCCAATCAAAACTCCCTCTTAGAGATGAAGGTGTTCTACACTACACCCAACATGTCTCTGAGGTAAACAATAATGTCCCTTGGCAAGGCCTTGGTCAAAATGTTTATTGTATGCTCCTCTGTTGGTATGTACTAGAGTCTAACTGTACCTTTGAACAATGTCCTTGATGTGATGATAGTGTATCTCGATGTGCTTTCAGTGATCGTCAAACGCTGGATTCTCATAGAATTTGGTGTAGCTTCAATTGTCACAGTGGATCATGGTGAGTTCTAGCTCCTATCCAAACAAGCCCATGAGCAACTTTGTCAACCAGATAGCTTTGCATGCTGCCAGGCTAGTAGCCATGTACTTGGCCTCTATTGAGCTCAATGCAACTGATCTCTGCTTCTAGCTAAACCAAGAAACAATTGTTGATCCAGCATTGTGCAACCCAATGTGTTCTTAACTTCTTCCTTTCTGTGGAACTCCCTGCCCAATCTGCATCAGTGAAGCCCTCAAGCATCACCCCATCAACCTGTCTATACCACAATACATACTCTATTGTCCCCCTAAGATACCTCAATACGTGCTTGGCAACAACCCAATGCACCCTGGTAGGCTTGACCATGAACTGGCTCAAGGAGTTAACTGCAAAACATATGTCTGGTCATGTCTTCACCAAATACATTAGTGACCCAATCAACTGTTGGTAAAGCGTGGGATCTACTCACTCCAATTTGGATGTGTCCAACTTCCTCCAGTTTGTGACTAGAGGCATGGTCATGGGTCTGCAATCCTGCATGTGGAATCTCCTTTGAATCTTTAGGGTGTACTTTCCTTGCACTAAGAAGATCTCCCCATCTCCCTGCCAAATCTTTAATGCAAGGAAATAATGTATCAACCCCATATCCTTCATCTCAAACTCGCTTGCAAGATCTCTCTTGCACTCCTAGATGAGCTTATTTGTGCCTGTCAAAATAAGATCGTCCACCTATAACACCAGAATGAGCAGCTCACCTCCAACAACAATGTAGTAGAGGTTGGGGTCTGCTTCACTCTTAGTGAAGCCCAATCCTTGAAGGTAACTATCAATACAAGCATACCATGCTCGTGGAGCCTATTTGAGCCCATACAAGGCTCTCTTGAGTCTACACATGTGAGTCTCCCTATTGCATGTCCCAAACCCCTCTAGCTACTCAATATAAATGTCCTCCTCAACAACCCCATTTTGGGACATTGTTTTAACGTCCATCTGGTGGAGCTTCCACCCCATCTGAGCTGCAATTCTTATAATGGTCCTCACAGACAAATATCTATCCATAGGGGCAAATGTATCATCATAGTCAATGCCCTCTACCTGCAAGAACCCTTGGCCACGAATCATGCCTTGTATTTCTCGATGCTCCCATTCGCCCCATGCTTGATCTTGTAGACCCAACGAGTACCCACCACAAATTTTCCCTCAAGCCTCAATACCACCTCCCAGACGTCATTTTTCATGATGGAGGCATACTCCACCATGACATCTCTCCACACCTGTTGAGTGGTTGCCTCCTGGTAGCTAGAAGGCTCAGCATCCAATAACTCTGTCATATGTGCCATATACCTTGTGTACCTCTATGATTGTTTGCTCTGTCTAACTGATGTACTAGGAGAACCAACTTGCTCCTGCACCTCTTAGATCAATTTCTCTGTCCATCTTGCTCTCCTTCTCCCTATGTTGGGAGTCACGATCTGAGTGGGCTCCACTTTCTCCTCCACCTGTGTCCCCCTTGTCCTCATGTTGCTCGACCTTCCCATCAAAATGTACAACTATAGTTTGAGGTGTTCGCTAAGCCTCCTGCTTCGAATCCTACTCCTCCTCCTCCTGCATTGTAGCCTATTCAACCTCTAAGGACTTCCTCAAGGCCCTTTCTTCCTCAAACTTCACATCTCCAGTGATGATTGTCTTCCTGAGTGTTGGCATGTATACCCTATACGCCTTGGATATCTTGTTGTAGCCCACGAAGATGCCTTTCTCTTTTGTGGGCTCCAACTTCGACCTTTCCTATCAGGGTACATGGCAATACACCAAGCTAACAAATATCCAAAAATATAACACATCCGGTCTCTTGCAAGTAAAGGCCTCCTCTGGTGTAACTCGCCCCAACACTCTGTGTGGGCTCCAATTCCGCAAGAAAACAGTTGTAATGAATGACTCGGCCCAAAGAAACTTGAGCAGCCCCTGGTCATGCAACATGGCTTTGGTCGCTCCAACTATGGCCCTTTTTTGCGCTTTGCCACACCATTTTGCTGAGGGTTATATGGTTTGGCCAACTCCCTCCTAATGTGTTGGAAAATCAGAAAGGCAGTAAAGATTTTCTTGACCTTGATAATTATTTGCGATGTTTCTTATTATTACAATTATTTATATCTTCTTTCTTTAGTTCATCAAGTGATTACCAAAAGCAGCAGCACATAAAACAATGGACACAAGATGTAGGCACATGCCAGGGCAAAATGCCCCTCGAGGGGAAAACCCAGTCAAAGTAATTCTTCCTTTCAATAATATTCTTTGAGACTCTTCACCCTAGACCAAGACCAAACCTTCCCTCAACACCAAGTCAGCCTCCAGAAGATTGACCTCTTCCGAGCAACTTCGACTATGCAGCGACTGATAGCTTCCGGCAGCAGCCCAACTTGGAAGACTTCGATCTCTCAATAGAGAGCACGAAACAGAGTGAGACCACCACCAAAATTTTGATTTTCCTTTTTCACCTTAGACTCACCCAAACTCGCATTCACTTCGGCTTCCCAACAACAGACTTCCACAGCTACCCACTCTGCACTTGTGCCCAGGAACAAGAGATTTTTGCACTTTTGCCCAGTAGAGAGAATGAGAAGTGATGCTACAAATGAATTCAATGTCCTTCCTTTTATAGGCTTCTTGTGGGGTTGAATGGGTCCTTAGACCGACTTGATCTTCTCTTAGGCCGACATGGTGTGGAGGTTACATAATTCATATTTGACTCAATACTTAAACTTTTTACATGATTCAAAAGCCCAAGAAGGGTCTCTTTAAATGTACAATAATTCTATTGACTCAAAATAAATCCTAGATTTCCTCAATGGGGACATTGACCTAAAACAAGGTGACCCAAGCATGAAACTCATGCTTTAATAAGTCACAATAATAATAATAATAAATTCTTTATTCTTTTGACAAGTACATTACATGATGACTCAAGTACATTATTGAAGACTGAACATTGTTACTTTTTCCAACAATGCCCTCCTTACCACAAAGCTCCTTGAATGCATTTGAGGTCCCCACCTTTATTTGACCTCAGCACCTTGATTTTCTTGTCAGTCTGGTGCTCAACCAAGACCTTAAACTCCTGAAACTTCGAGAAGGCTTCATCATCTTTCTTCATAGAGAATATCCAAGTCTTTCTCAAGTAATCATCTAGGAAGGTGACATAATACTTGTACTCCATGAGCGATACTGAAGAGAAGGGATCACAAACATTTGAATGAACAAGGTCCAAGATGCTTTTGGGCTTGTTGTCTCTACTAGGAAAAGAGGTTTTGGCATACTTTCCAAATGTGCAGCCCTTGTACACCTCATGCTGGTCCTTCCTACATTGTGGTAGCCTTTGTCACTATCTCCTTGAGAATTTCTAGGGCACCATGGTGCAGATGCCCAATGCGCCTATACCATAACTCACTAGCTCCCTTCCTAAGTCACGTTTCCCTCTGTTGGTCAATGTTGTGGCTATCTCAAACTGCAATCTATAAAGGCTCTTACATTTAGCCCCAATTTGCTTGGCCACCTTGGAGTCTGAAGGTTTTATGAAAACCCTATGCTTTCTGAAGCTCACCTCGTACCCCTTATCCTCCAATGCTAAAACTAAAATGAGGTTCTTCTTGAGCCATGGAACGTAAAGGACATCTCTAAGAAACATAGGGTTTCCCAACTCCCTCTCAAATATAACTGTGGTTCCCTCAACTCAGTACTTCCCATCATCTCCCATCTCAATATGGAACTACATGTCCTTCTCTGTCAGTTTGTTGAAGTAGTTCTTCTTCCTCGTCATATGACATGACACACTGTTGTCTACATAACATAAGTTGGTAGCCATTGAGCTTGCCATGCAAGCAATGAGTAAGAACTCATCAATCTCTGCAGAGGTTGCTACTTGGTCCTTCTTGGACCCTTTCTTCTTGTTAGGGCACTTAGTAGCATAGTGCCCAAACTAGTGGCACGAAAAGTACTTGATCTTGTTGAGATCTTTCTTCTTTCTTTCTCCCTTGGAGCTCGGCTCACCACCACCATTGTTCATCCTTCCCTTCAACTTGCCCCCTTTACTAGATAGGGCAAAGTTATCTTCATCTTCAGTCTTGGTGCAAGACCCTGACTGAGCATGTCTGCAGAGTTCTTCTTGGACACAATCACCCCATAATCGCTCCCAGTCCAGAAGCTTCTTCCTAACACATATTCTATCTGTAAAAGTTTCCCAAGCCTTAGTGAAAACCATCAAGGCAAAACTCACCAAGTCGCTATCTGGAACTGTCTTGCCCACACTAGCCAGCTCGTTCCTTACTTGGGTAAATTTGGTGAGGTAAGACACCACGAAATCTGACTTGGTCATTCTAATGGTCCTTAGTTTATCCTTCAACGCTAGCTTTTTGGCCTCGCTCGAACCTTGATAGTAGCCAATAATGGTTGTCCACATAGCTTTGGTTGATTTCTTTTCGGTCAAGTGAGGAATGATGCGGTCTTTGAGTCCTTCCAAGATGATTCTCTTCACCTTGGCATCTCTCCTATTATGCTGAGCCAATTGTCGAGGGTCATTACAGGCGGTTGGGACATTATCCACAAACTCCCATACCCCTTGTTCCTCCAACACCACACCAATCCCCTCGCAACATGAGAAAAAGTTGGGTGCTCCATCCAATCTATCCTCAAATCTAAGACCCTGGTATGCCATTCTACCAATTCGTACTACTCAGAAACCCTAGCAGCCAAGTCGAACTAGCGAACTCGCTCCCTCTGAACACAGAACCTACTCCTGAAGATAAAACACGTGCTTGATCTTCAATCAAAGGCTACGCTTTAATACCATGTTAGTTTTCCTTAAAACCCAGCAACTGATTTATGATTTTCTAAGCATGCAACCAAAAAACAACTAAACTGTTGTTCTGAAACTTAAATCACAAATACCAATGAGTTTTCTAAACAACGGAAGTAAATAAAGTTGAAGACAAACACATGCAACAAATAAAACATGGATATACCCTGGAAAACCCAACTTCGGGGAAAACCTGCAATCATATGTGTTTTTCGATTAGCTAAGCAAATAATCATCTTCAAAAAGTATTATAGCAAGGGAACACTTTTGTTGTATAGCAAAATCCTTTGAACAACTTCCAAGCAAAATCGAACCACCCCCTACGTACTTCAGAGGTTGTACAACCGCGTAGTATGGCCTTCTCTGTGCACACTTCACGTTGTATGACCGCGCTAATTCTAGGCTGAGATAAAGTTGTTCGGCCCTCTCTCTTTCTCCTTCTTGGTCATTGATCTTCCTACCAACTGCTGAAACCCTAATCTCCTATTTGTTGAGCTAACACACACACTATGCCAATCGAACTAGCCACTTTTGCGCCCTATTTCCCTTTATAAGTCATCCTGGGCCCACCATCTTCAATGGCTGAGATTAAATCTGGATGAAGGGTTGGGTTGGGATCTAATTATATGTTGACTTTGGCCTTTTTAATTTTTCCAAAGTCCAACATTAGGAAACAGTTAATTAAATTAATAATCTGCTAAGTGGCTGTCTTGTGGGTCCCTCTACTAGCCTTGGCACCTAGGCAAGCAGAAGCCTTGCTGCTCTACTCCAATCAACAAACAGCAGCGGAAAATGAGCAATATTTCAATTTTTAATAGACCATTCTTCTAGGCAATCCAAGGAGAAAAGATACCAAAGTGACCTGATAAGTCAGCCCTCTAGCACAATCTAAACATATGCATAAACAGATCTGGAAACCCACTTTTACAGCAGCCATAACAGGAGTAAAACAGCCCTTAATTTCTTTAACCATGTCAAATCACTCAACAAAATTGATCTTTATTTATGTCAAATCATCAAGACATATAGTTAATTACAATTCATGAAGAACATAAAAAGTTGGCAATCAAATCTGTAATTTACACAGCTTGTGGGCAAATGAAAACTTCAAGATGAAGTGATGTACATATAATAGCCTTATCACAAGGTTAGTTCAAGCCACTAGCTCTCCAAAACACTAGCTACGGAAAATAATGAAAACCCTAGCTCAACCAAGGAGCTCTAACATGCATGAATCACCCAAACATGTCCTCCAAGGCAAGACATCCACTTATCTAATTCTTCTTCACCAAATACACCAAGGATTTCATCAAAATCATAGTCTAAAACCTCTAAAGGATGAAAGCCTAACCCAAGATATCCAATTGCTCCAAGAAGATCATCAAACCCTAGTGATTCCAAGAGAGAGAGTGTGTGTGCAAATCAATAGACAAGAGAGGAAAGACGACTAATGCGCACTCCTATAAATCACATCTCTACAAAAGAGAAATAATAACAATGAGTGAATATGACTGATCATCATCTCCAACATCTTGTTCACAAAAGCAAAACCTAGTCACAAGACCAATCTCCAAAACAAGACATCCTCCTCCCATGTATAATTATCCTAGGTTTCCTCATGAACCCTAGCGAATTACTCCAAGAAAACAAGTACAAAGAGAAGAATACAATGATGATGACATAAAAGAGAGGGACACTCTCCTTCCTCTCTCTATATATATGGGAGGCAAGAAATCTCAACAATACAATGCAGAGCCAAGCCCTTACAAGCAACCTGCAATAATTGAATAAACACATGTAGGCCTACAAAAGTGAAGTGCTCCACTCCAAAGTGCACATGCCATGCTCCAAGGTGATGTCATACACAATGGCAGCTCCAAGATGATGTAGCTACACCATGGTGTGTCCACATATTTTCATGACAAGCCCATACAAACTCCACCACTCCTAAGCCATGTACTCCACTAGGTCCACTCCCCTTGCATGAACATTATCACAGCCCAAGCATCCCCAAGCCAACTCCAAGCCTCAATCCAAGAATCCAAGCTACCCCATGTTATCTATTACAACAAAATCTAGCATCCCCAAGCCAACTCCAAGCCTCAATCCAAGAATCCAAGCTACCCCATGTTATCTATTACAACAATATCTAGCATCCCCATCTGATTTAAAGTCCTAAGCATTTAGGGGTTAGTTTGTGCAAGTTGGGAAGGTTGACCATTGTCACCTCAATAGCTCTTCCTGTGAAAATTTGGAGACCCAGATTTCTACTACAGCGACTGATTAAGTTTCTTCTATTTGTTAAATAACTCAACAAATTATTTATTGTGTTCTAGGGTAAATATCAAAACCAATACACTGCCGCCTTCACTAATTAAATTATATGCGAAAACAATAACTGAGCAAGAAAGAAATAGCACACACAAGTGACACCGTTGTTTTTGGACAAATGTCTCCGGAAAACCCCAACTTGGGAAAACCGGTGCAGCAGTTGAGGGTTTGTATTATTAAGCAATATTTTCTAAATACAATTATTCGAATGGCCAAATTGGCAATCTTATACAAAGATCTAACTGGGCAAAAAGGTAGTGAGATGATCTCACTCTGTCACTAGAAGATCTGGCACTGATCTGCGCTAGAGATGAGCCCTTGTGCTGCCTTTGCGCAGTATTACGTCACACCCACGCAGTCACTATTACTGGGACTGCGCTACACCTCCTCTCGATCCTTTGTTGGCTGGAAACTTCGGCCCTCTGGCCTCCCAGTCTCACACCCTGGCTCCGCACTAGATCCTGATTGTTCCTCTGCAGAATTTTGGTCTCCCTCTAAAGCTTTGCGCTGCCACAGCGTAGCTCTGCATGGCCCTATGTCAGCATCTCTGAACATCTTTTTGCCCTCTTTGCCTTGTACTCTCCTGATCAGGAAAACTTTCTCCGGAAACTATCCCTGTCCCTCACTGCAAGAAATCATCTCGATCACTTCTCCGGCAATTGCTGCCTGCTGTCTTGAGAAAATCGATTTTTGATCTCTCACTCGATGTGTTTTCCAAATGCCCATCAAGCCTCTTCTTATAATCCTCTCGTTGATCAATCAACGGCCCAGATTAGATTCTAATCAATGGCTTAGATCATTTTGGCTTGATCCTCATCTTCTTCTAGAAGTTTCACCCCCAGTTTAATTAATACCCTTTAATTATTTTAATTTCCTAAGTTTAGACTTAGGCATCCATTAAAAATAATTAATTATTTTAATAAAACTGTCTCTGGGTGGAATTTCCCAAAACGATTTCTGGGTATTCTGGAATACATGTGTCCTAGCCTCCCTGCAAATTTTGAGGCTTAGAGCACATCCGATGCTACCAGAAATCAACACTCCCTCTTAGCGAGGAATGTGCTCTAGTAATGCAACCTGCTGAAGCATCACCCTGACTCTATAACATCTCCCTTTGCACTGCTGATGTTTGACATCACTGCCCACCAACTACTGCACAAATGTTGTTGTGTTGCTGCTGGCCCTGCCACTGCCAACGCTGCATCTACACTGCAACCCTCTCCAACTATTGTTGTTGTTGCAACAACAACGAAAAAGCATCCAAAATATTGAACAGGTGTTCAGCATGATGCATTTTTTGTTGAAGTTTTGATTGCTGCTAGTCTCTGCGCTGACCCTCTGAAGCCTCTGCGTTGTTGCTGACTCTGCATTGTGCCAACTGCACTACTACCAACTTTGCTTTGCGCTACTCAGTCTCTGGCGCTCCTAGCCATTGCAACTCTCTCTGGCACTCCTCTGCACCGACACTGGTCCATCCTGCTACTTCTGATATGGGCTCCCGTAGCAAGGTATTGATCCAAGAGGTGGACTCCTCAAGGACCCTTCTTGACCTTGTGGTAAGTTTTTAAAAATCGTGAGTGCCCTCCTAAGGCAGAGGTGTGCAATTCCAAAAGAATCTTTTGTTTGAGTTGGGAATTCTTACAAAGATATAAGCGATCTGTGTACCATAATGAATCATTTTTCCAGCTAAATGTATCAGATGTATTGGGATCTTGCTGCAACTTTTGAATGAGTGTCCACACTTCTTCATCATTCTTCCATTCATCCCTTGCTTCGGTTATCCAATCCGGTTGAATAATAGAAACGGAACAAAGCAATGCTTCCACATCCTCATTCTTTCTTGAGAGTGCATCTACACAACATTTTGCTTCCCTTTTTGTAGATGATTTCAAAGCCATAACCAAACATCTTTGTGACCCATTTTTGTTGCTCTTCTAAAAATAATCTTTGTTCCAAAAAGTATTTAAGACTATCATAATCTGTTTTTACCTTGAAGTGTCTTCCCATTAGGTAAGTTCACCATTGTTTTAGTGCATGTAGTATTGCCAACATTTCCTTCTCATAAATAGGTTTGTGTAAATACTTTCCTTTGATTGGATGACTTTCAAAAGCAATGGGTCTTCTTTCTTGCATTAAAACAACACCAATTCCATTTCCTAAGGCATCACATTCCACAACAACGTTTTTGTGAAGTCTGGCATAGCTAAAACCGGTGCTTGGCACATTGCCTCTTGAAGATGTTCAAAGGACTTAATTGCTTCTGGAGTCCAAGAAAATGCATCTTTCTTCAATAATGTTGTTAGAGGTGTTGTTATTCTCCCATAATTCTTAACAAACTTGCGATTATACCCTGTCAACCCGAGAAATCCTCGCATATGCTTTATGGTTGTGGCGATTTTCCATTCCTTAATGGATTTAATTTTGTTAGGGTCTACGTTAACACCCTCATGAGATACAATATGACCTAGATATTCCACCTCTTGTACTCCAAAGAAACATTTGGAGGTTTTTGCATATAATTGTTTCTCCTCCAATAGTTTGAGCACCCTATCAACATGTTGAACATGATCCTTCCAAGACTTCTTGTAGATTAGTATATCATTAAAAAATACTAACACAAATTTTCTAAGGAAGGGTTTGGAATGGAATTCATCAAACCTTGAAATGTAGAAGGTGCATTGGTAAGGCCAAAAAGAATGACCAAAAATTCATAATGACCCTCATGAGTTCTAAATGTATTTTTCGAAATGTCTTCAATCTTCATTCTAAGTTGATGATATCCTAAACGAAGATCCAACTTGGTGAAGTAAATTGCTCCATGTAATTCATTCAATAATTCATCAATGACAGGAATGGGAAATTTATCTTTAATGTGGACACATGCGCCATGATCCATCCTTCCTATGCACCAATACTACTAGAGTCGAAAAAGGGCTTTGATTAGGTTGAATTATACTGGCCTCTAGCATTTCTACAACCATATGTTCAATTTCACTCTTTTGGGCATAGGGATATCTATAAGTACTGATGTTTGGAGGAACACTTCCTGGAATCAAATGAATAGCATGATCATGATCACGAATAGGTGGGAGGCCTTTGGGAGTCTCAAATACCTTGGAATGATTGTCCAAGACTTTTTGGGGATCTGGAGAAATATATTATTTTGATGTTTGAACCTCTAGAGAGCATAATTGTGCAATTACGCCCCGTTGTTCTTTCTATAGAAGCTTTGTCATGCCATTAGATCTACTTATCTTTCCTGGTTTCCTTGAGATACCCCTTAATTCAACCCAAAAAAAAATCAAGAAAAGTTCTTGAAAATTAAAAGCTATCGTACCAAAAGATTGTAACCATTGGACTCCTAGTACAACATTAGCACCACCCATTGGAATGGAGAGCATTGGACTATTCAATACATATTCCCCCATGGTTAGTTTGATATTATGGCACTTTCCAGAGCAATTTGTAGTTCTTCCATTTGCAACCATCACTTGACACTCTGGTGCTGGGTATAGGAAACAATTCAATTCCTTAGCTATCTTACAATGAATAAAATTATGGGTACTTCCCGAATCAATCAGCACTATTACCTTTTTCTTCTTGATATGTCTTTCTATCTTGAGAGTTTGAGGAGTGGTAATTCCTGCCAATGCATTACAAGATATGGTCGGATTCATTTCTTCTTTCTCTAGGGTTGGTTCCTGGTGTATATCCTCTTCTTTTGAAGTTTTTTGTTCCTTTTTTCCTCCTCTTCACAATCTATGTAAAATAATTTCTTCTCAGCACACTTATGACCTTTAGTGTATTTGCTATCACAACTGTAACAAAGCCCTTTTGCTCTTTTTTCTTCCAATTGTTGTGGTGTCAACCTTGTAGGTTGTGGAAGGCTAGGGGCAGCAACACTTCCATCTTTATAGTTGTGAGTGGTAGGCTTCCTTGTTGCCATAATTTTTCTTTCAATTTTTCTTGCCAACCTGAATGCCTTCTCCAATGAATCAAGTTCACAAAGGTGAACCTCATGTTGGATGTTATCCTTTAAAGTCCCTATGAAGACATCAATCCTATGCTCCTTTGGAATATCAATTACCTTTATATTCAATTTTTGGAAGTCCTAAATGTGCTCCACCATTAAACCCTTTTGTTTGAGATTTATCAATTGGCTAAAGAAGGTGTTGCTCTTTGTATCCTCATAATGTGCTATCATTTCCTCCGTAAAAATTAACCAAGTGACAAATGGTTTACGAGAACAAAGCCATCGATACCATACAAACTGATTGGGTTCTAAATATAAAGTTGCAATGCGTACCTTTTGTGTGTGTTGGACATTATGGAGATCAAAATATTGCTCCATCTATAGTATCCATGTTACTAGATTCTTGCCATCAAACTTACTCATATCGATCTTCGGAATATGGTGGGTCTTCAATCCAACGTTAGAGTTTATGAAATCATGATTAACATTTATTTTGTTTTCATCATGAATTTCATCTAATACCTTTTTGCCATTAAGAAGCATTTCTTGTAGCAACTTTGTCAAACCTTCCATGTCTGTTTTTAAACCATTCTTCAAATCTTCCATGTTGCCTTTCATTTTTTATTCTATACCATCCATATTAGCTTTCATGCCATCCTTCAAACCTTCCATGTTTGATTTTAAGCTATTCTTCAAACCATCCATCATATTTTCCACTTCATTTTTGGTTACTCTTTGTGAGAGCGAAATTTGTTGCACTTGGTCTCGTAATTTTGATATATCATGTTGCATGTATTCCTCTTTTTCATGTGTCATAGTAGAGTTTTATTACTAGGTGTTTCCATTTTCTTGCTTCGAGGCATTTTGAAATCAAACAATGATACCTATGCTTCACTATGCCCTTTAAATCACTTCAAACTGATTTTTCAAACAAAAGTTATGCAAAATTTAAAAAATACACACCTTTTTCTTGCGTTTTAGGAGCTAGATATTGCAGTTGTTGTATTTTTGTAATTGCGAATCTCCAAAATCTGAAATTTTGTTCTGTAGTAGCTCTCTGAGTCTTCTTTCCAACCCAACAAGTCATACCAAGATTGGAGTCTTCAAGAAAGAGTTATCCCCAATCTCCCACGATGGCCTGATTATAGACTAGTTCAATAGAGCGAACTTGTACAGAGTGCCACGTATCACAGTTTCGACATTCGGCCCTGAAAATGGTACCCAAAAAACTATAGTCCGTCCTCTTCCCGTCACTTTTTACGAAATTCAAATCTGATGCTCAGAGAGAATGTTATGACGATTTTCCCTAGGTCACATGTTTGAGAAGGAATTCTAGAGCCTGCAAAAACCCTAACTTCCCGGATCATATCTTCGAAAATATAGCAAGACAAGATCTGAAATTCGTACACGAAGTTCACCAAGATTTTGGCTCCACGTGGTTTCAATTTCAACTTCCGAAGCTTTATAGAAAAAAAGTTATAGTGAAAATGTCACAATGACCTGTTTGAGGCAGCGAAACCCTAGAATCCAAAGCTCTGATACCAAATGTTACGCAACCAGCTCACAAATAGATCGATCAATGACTTAAAAATTATCCTCTTCGAGGGGGAAACCACATTTACATTACATAAATGAACAATTCTTGGATGATTCAAATGACAAAACCTTCTTCTTTATATAGGAGTCTAAGGGGTCAAAATATAATAAGAGCCTACATAACAATAATAATGTCAGGGCACAACAATAACAATAGTGGGCTTTTATGGGGCACAATAATAACAATATGGGAACTACATGGGCACAACAATAACAATAAGGGGGCTACACTAATAATAACAATAAGGGGCTACACTAGTATTACAAGGACCTAACATGGTTGTGCGAAATCCTTGTCATATGTTGGCAACTGGCAATCCCCCATGTGAATATAGGGTGATAGATTAATTTCCCCTATTGTTCGTGGATAGAAGGTGGTAGCCGGAACTCCCTTATGATGATTCTTCTTCATTAGAGTGAGACATCATTATTCTAGATGATACAGAGCAAAGATGAACAAAGATGAGTAGAGAAAGAAGGGATCTTTTGTTGCAAAAAGAAATTCCTCCCTAGTTGAGAGGGAGTGTTGAAAATTTGGCAGCTCGGGGATGAATTTCTAAAAAGTAGTGTCTAAAAATAGAATTTCTAAAAATAAAAACTCTAAAAATAGAAAGTCTCAAGTATGACTTTCCAAAAATAGTAAATTACCTTGCATTAATTTGTAATCAAGTACTGTTGATGGAAAATCCCTTCTGATCATCAATCAATCCTAATAGTTCAATTTCGACTTAATCATCAATATTGTCAGGTCCCAAAATTGTCATATTTACTTCATCATTTTGCCCTGTGATTACACGTGATTTTATCCCTTGGTAGCCCTAGCATTAGTTACTCTTTTGCAAAATAATAAAACTCAATCTTGACATCATTAAATCTTTAGTCACGAGTTATTATTATCTTAATGACGTAAAGGAATTTGACATCACATGACACTTACCAACATGCTCTCACTCAATTAGCCCCATAGTTTAAGGATATTGTGTTCAATGCAGCATTACTCTAATAGAGAAACCCTAGCCCTACAGTCTTAATTGACTTTGGTCTTTGTCAGATGTTTTTTTTGCATGAAGACATGCAAGATGATCGGCATGGGGGGATGTCAGGCCCCAAAATCGTCGTATTTAATTCATCCTTTTACCCTTTGATTACTCATTATTTTATCTAATTTACTATAATTATTGGGCTATTATATTCAATTAAGAGCATGACAAGGTAATTATTTATTCTTTAGTATATTCCCTTTTTTTCAATAAAAATTATATCGAAATTGTTATTAACGATAGTTTTTTTGTGTTATTTTAAGTCCTCAAGAAGATGCATGAAACTCTAGTTAAAGATATACATGAGTTAATAATTGATTTCTAAGTGTATCAATTTCTGGCCCATTCCTGCACCAACATTCCTACACCAGAATTCCTGCACCAATTTGGGGCTTTGATAAAATGGCACACTTTCAGGGAAAACCGAAGATTGTTTTTGTCCAAAATGACATTTTAACACCTCCACATCAGTCAAAATGCAGCCAGGTTGTACGAATCAATTTTTAGAAATTAATTAATGCTACAGCCACAAATTCTCAGCAGTTTTCAAACTGCCAAATTTCTCCTCGATTTGCGTGCAGATGAGGGTGAATCTTAGAATTCTTAAACACAGGTTTTGTTGACACTATGGCAAATTAGGCTCCCTATGAACAGTTTTCCAAAATTCGCCATGGTTTGGGAGATCCAAAGGATCCTTTGAGGTAGTTTTATAAATAAAAAAAATGCAATTTTTCTAGAATTCCAAATCATGCCCAGATTTGCAAAAAAATGGAAAATTATGAATCAGATTTGCATTTCCTTGATTAGATAGTGGTTGTACTAGACTCCCATTGATGGCACATTGTTGGGATTCAATTTTCCATCTTGTTTGTAATGGATTAGCTTGTCTAAAGCTAAATTTGTATTGCAAAATTTATATAAGATGAGTTATGGCAGCAAGAAGAAAAGACCCCTTCCTTGTACTCTCATGTTGTTGGATTAAATTCTAGGGGGTTCTCCCTCTTTCCTCTGATCAACTGGATTTGAATTACCGAGCTCAAGATGTACTAAGGACTAAGATTTTCTTAGTAAAAGGCAAATGTCAGGTTCTCTTTTTATCATTGTTACATTTTGTTAATATTTTCCTCTGCTCTGTAACTTAACTTCTTTTTAAGGAGGGTGCAAGTTGGTTGGTTTGGGCCCAACCAATCCAGCTTGTCACGCCTCTATTAGATAGTATTGTGTGGTTTGGAATTTAGAGTGAAATATTGTAGTGTGTGCACTTTTATGAGATCTAATTCAGTTCTTTTTTTGTACTATGTACCTATTTGAAGACTAGTATTTTCATTTGGGAATGCTTATAGCCTAGATCTGAGAGTGACATTTTAATTTGGATTTATCTTTCTAGGCATTGGTATCTATAAGTTCAAAAGTTTTGAAGGTTGCTAGGATTTGATATTGATATATGATAAAACTCATTTCTCTAAAACTCGTGTTCTATTGCCATGTGGGTTGGGTTGTACGAAGATCCTACCTTTGGAATGGTTGTTTTCCTCATATGACTTGGTGACAATAATAATTTTATTGGTGGCTTCAGCTTGAAGGCTTCATATAAAGATCTGATATCAATGTTTAATAGGATCCTCTATGGAACTTTCAAACTATTTTAGATCTAAAGTGTTGAGGGTACCTTATTTTCTTTCAAAGATATCACGATACAGGGTATGAATGAAATAATACCAGAGTTATCAAAACCCAAACCTTTTGGTAATGGAAAATCCCCTTTGATCAGCAATCAATCCTAATAGTTCAATTTCGACTTAATCATTATTATTATTATTATTATTATTATTATTATGATACTATTATATTATTATTAAAAAGAAATTCAAGTCACTCAATCATGGTTCTCAATAATGTTCTCTTTCACTCTCATTATTGGCATGGCGTATTCCTCTTGCACTCTCATTAATGCTCTTACTCTCTTACACTAAATAAAAGCATGTCATAAAAGATTCCTCATATGCACTCTTTAATGCATATGTTACACTCTCTCTTAAAAGCATAAGTTACAAAGGCATGTGTACCTCCTTAATGGCATGAATTCCTTAAATGGGCGTGAGTTACTCTTTCTCTTGGCATGCGAGTTACTCCTTTACGACATGGATTCATTGCCCCCCCTATATATGTGTCTCATTCTTTTCCCCTCACTACTTGTGCATTGTGAAAGAAAAATTCGAACTTGAGAGAGAGCTCGAGAGATTTGAAGAAGATTGTGAGAAAGAGACTTGGAGAGTAAGAGTAGAACTTGGTGAACGAAGGTTGATTCAGTGCCTCAGTGTTTCAGTGTTGATTCAATTGAAGGGAAGGTTGATTCAGTGTGTGCATCTGTTGCTGCTACCAGTGATCATCATGATACAACTTGTTCAAATTTGGGTGAACTTACTCATTCTCTTGATCTCTCATTGTACTTTGTATCTCTGCTGAACAATTGATTTCTAATAGAAGAAGAGTCTATTTGGGTTTTCCCCTCGTCATTGGACCTAAATTCTCTATGTCTCATTTTGTTCTTGGTTGTCTTCTATTGTGCATTTGATTTACGTTCTATCTACAATTCCTTATCTGATATTGCAGCATAAAGAAGTTTTGTAATAAGTGATTGTTACAGCATAGAACATCATAATTTCAACAAAAACCAAATGTACTTTTCACCACAACAATTGTTCAATTATGCCTCAAACCGCTCAAGAAGACATGACCATGTATTTTCCAAGAATGTTCAAAAGTGACTAAGATTTAAAAATGACCAGCAAACTTGAATCAATGAGCCAGTGACATCTGTAATGTTATGATCAGATTTGCAAGTTACTTAGAATGTAAGAAGATCGACCATCCAACATTAAATACGAAATCCATCACTACAAGAATAGGTTGTTCTCAGATTTGAAATATGTTATGCATCAAACATTATCATATTATTCCATAGATCGCACTTGAAACTCACAAGAAACTACTAGAATGGTTGTTTTCAGATTTGAAATATGTTACAGATCAAACATCTTCACATTATTCCATAGATTGCACTTGAAACTCACAAGAGAAAATTAATTGCTTAACTTACGAAGTGCTGCAAAGTTCTGTGTATTTTACGTTCACTAGAACATCATTAGATCATGAAAGGAAACCTTACAACATGGCAGAAAAGCTAGAATTTCAATCCTGATTCCAAGTCTCTTATGTATTCCAATTTGCAGCAGATTTATAACAGCAATGATTACTCTATGATGAATAAAGTTATGGGTGTTGCCATTTTCTATGAGGATAATGACCTTACGATGTTTGATATAAGCAATTAATTTAAGAGTTTGGGGAGTGAAATATCGATTAGAGCATCTAGCAAGATCAGGCATTCCCCATTGGGTTGATTAGAGGGACGACTGTCATCATCTGGTTGAGACAGCAATTCTGGAGGGCAGCATCACCATCATCTTTAGAAATGTCCTCAGAAATGGCCATAAAATGTTTATGTTACTTACATTTATGCCCTAGAAAGTATTTTTCATCACAGTTGTAGCAAAGGGCTTGAAGGTGTCAATCGACCGTTTTTGTACTTGCTAATTTGCGGATCTTGAGAGCAAGCAAGGGAAGAGAGAGATTGGTGGGGCAAGGACAAGGAATAAAGGATATTTTTTATTTTAGTAGTGACCACCTGTTGTGCTTCCTTGGCTTTGTGGGTAGCTTTAAGCTGCATCTTATGGCAAGCCATTAAGACGTGAGCACAAATTTCTTCCTTGAGACCACTAATAAAGCATTTGCATGAGGAGGTGTCCAACATTGCTTCGATGCAGAAAACTAGTTGCTCAAAAGTAATGATGAAGTCTTCAACTGTTCCTGGCGCTTTAAGCTTGGTCAAATGGCCCATATGATGAGTGTTTGTGTCAAACATTCATAAATATCAACAACAAATTGAGTCCAAGCAATATAACTGAAATGGGAATTCTTACACCATTACCACCATTTCTAGCACTCTAGATCTAAATAGAGAACACCAAAATGAAGTTCCAATAAGTCATCGATGACGTCATGCAATAAGAAATAACGTTTCATTTGAGCGACCCAGCGAATGGGGTCAAATCCATCAAATTTATTCAAGTCCACTTTATGAAGGTGTGGTGGTGGGTAACACCATAGGAGAAATTTTCTCCTAGATTTGTCTTCAGCCAGTAGCCAACAGCCCCTTGCCAGCCACCTGATAGCTTTGATGTGCTACCTTTCTCTGCCACATGAGCCAGTGGTTGTGTACCCTTGCTCATCTGTCATGATCGTATGTTTGAAGGTGGGTTATCCAATCCTAGAGGTATGACTTTTCATTATGTAGTTGAGTGTTTATGCTTGTTTTCTTGGGCACACTAGGGCATGGATTACTGGGAGACTTGGAAGGAGGAAGGGTTTGGGTTGTACTCTTGTTCCCTTACCTCAACTAGCGGGGTTAATCCTGAATCCTAGTCTCCTAGCATCTCCTTTATTGCCTATTAGCTTTGGGAGTGGCATTACATGGCAAATCTTGATTTTGGTTGCGTGGTCGCCCTTCCCAATACCATATATCTAACTCTCCTTCGCTCATTACAACCCCTTTTCACATTTTCCCTATATGGATCCTGTTACCCACCACTTTGTGGGTGATTTCCATAGGAGAAAATTTTCTCCTATATGGTCCTCAATCGGCAGCCAGCAGCCCCTTGAAGTCACTAGATAGCTCGATGTGCCATTTTCTCCGCCACCTAAGCCAGCCATGTGGTCCCTCGCCCATCTGTTATGATCATATGTTTGAACGTGGGCCTTCCAACCCCGAAGGTATGGCTTTTTTTTGTGTAGTTGGGTATTTTTGTTTACTTACCATGGACACTTTTCGACATGGATTAGTTGGGGGTTTTGGCGGAAGAGTGGACTAGGTTTGTACTCTTGTCTCTTTTTCCCTTTTGGTGGTTAACCTTGTATTCTAGTCCCGTGGGATTTCCTTTATTGGCCACTAGGCTTTAGGGATGGCACTACATGGGAAACCCTGATTTCAGTTGTGTGGTCCCGCTTCCCAAAAGAATATACATTCCTCCCCTTTCACTCATTACAACCTCATGTCCACATTTGTCCACTAGGTCCACAAGGAGTTATCCTCCCCCTCCCCTTGTCCACACCTTGAGTTGGGCCTAGAACGATGCCCTAAAGGTTGATACAGCTAAAAAGTAAAGAAAAAGCATATTTGGCCACTCTCAACAGGAAATTGTACCATTAAATGCAAAAGGTGGTCGGGACATACAAATTTAGCACGTGGGCAAAAGCCAAACATGAGTTCTATCCCTTATCTATGGCCATCACCCTGGTTCCTATGGGCCCTGTTACCCACCATTTTGTGGGTAATATTCCCACGAGAAATGTTTTTCTCCAAGATGGTCCTCAGCCAGCAACTCCTTACAGCCACCAACTAGCTCATTGTGCCATTTCTCCGCCACTTGAGCCAGCCATGTGGTCCCTCGTCTATCTGCCACGATCGTATGTTTGAAGGTGGGCCTCCTGAACCTAAAGGTATGCCTTGTCATTTGGTAATTGAGTATTGTAGTTTGCTTATCATGGACACTTCTGCGCATGGATTAATAGGGGGTTTCGACGAAAGAATGGGCGAGATTTGTGCTCATGTCCCCTAGACCCCTTTTGGATATTAACCTCGGATTCTAGTCCCGTGGGATCTCTTTTATTGACCATTTGTCTTTGGGGATGGTATTTCACGAGAAACCACGATTTTGGTTGTGTGGTCCTGCTCCCTTATCCGCTTATATTACCCCCTTTCCACTCATTACTACCCCATTCATCATTTCTCCCACCTGGGTCCACATTCCTCCACTGGGTTCACATAGGGTTAGCTTGCACCTTCCCCTTGCCCAGGCCTTGGGCCATGGCCTGGAATAAAGTCCGGAGGTTGATGCAACTAAAAAGAAAGATAAAAGCATCTTTGGACACATTCAACAAGAAAATGTACCACAAAATGCAAAAGATGGTCAGGACAAACACATTTAGCACGTGGGCAAAAGCCAATACATGAGCTCTACCCCATCCTCATGGCCATCACCCTGGTTCCTACAAGTTCTATGAACCTCCTTCATCATATAGGAACCCATGATTGTCCCAACCCCTGGTAGGCAATGAACCACCCTACCTTTAAAGGGGGTATTCACTGCTACATCTTATGCATCATGCTCTTACCCCTTGAGCCCCAAGCAATTAATCAAAGAAAATCATAAAAAGGCAAAAGGCATATAAAGAAGGGTGGAAAAATCAAGGTTAAGGCACCTCATGTACCACGATTGCTCCCTCCTATACATTATAAACCCAAGTGTGGGCTTCCCTTTTATTAGCTACCCTTGTACCACAGCATGTGGCCCAGGGTTGCCCTTTCTCATTCCCTACTTCATTCACCTATCTATCACATGCCACCGCCTTTTGAAGGATGTACCTCGAATATAGTATCCCCTTTAGAAGAAGAAACCACCTAATAGGATTCTTGGTTAACTCCATTTGGAGTTTAGGAGACATTGGCACATCCCGAAGCCCATTATGGAATGGTAGGCCATTATGAAGTCCCCACCTGTGGTCCATGATTGGTAAGCTCATTTACTCGATTTCTATAATGACTTGTTGTATTGGAAGGCTAAGAGGCGCATTGGACCTTATGCAAGATTGCAGATGGTATCCATCTTGGGTTTGGTCTCCCTATACGGGGTCCTAATCCTCCAAAGGGTCACATTGGCACATGTAGGGTGTGCGTTGAGAGCCATGGACCTCCACAACAGCAGATAGCACTCCATGGATCCCCACATCCATTCAGAGATTGCTCGTGGTTAACTTATTGGACGAAGAAGATGCACCTAATCCATCATGCCCAGCTAGCCCCAGATTTGCACCATACACCTGGCAGATGATCCAGGACTTCCTACACCATCATCCTAGCCCTTGCAGGCGATCGACAGGCATCTTCGATTTGTTTGGAGACCCATGAGGACACTTGTGTGCCCCTGCATGTCATTTGGAGCACCACAGGTTATTACAAGGGGCCAACCCCTTGTCCATTGCTTTTGAGGATCCTACTCTTCACTATGGCACCCATGGACCTCATTAGGCCTCTTAGAGGGCCCTACAACATGCATAGATTATTATTTGACCTCTTGAGTGGCTTATTCTTTCATTTAAGAGCTAGTTTGGTGGGCTTGTCACCAAAGTTGAATTATTAGAACATCATTTTATTTTTCGGGCTTTTGTAGGCCAAGGAGGCTAATTGGAACTCCTAATTTGTGTATAAATACAAGTGAGATGAGTTCATTTTCTCATCATCACTCTGGATTGGATCTTTTCTCTCTCTTGAGAATTTCGCACTTTTTCTAGGGGATGAATTGGAGCTTTATGGATGAATTTTGATGTGTGGATATTTGTCTATCTTATCTTGGAGCTTCTCTTTTGTCAATTATGGATGGTTGGATATATTCTGTTACATGTAAGTACATGTCTTTAATGTTATTCTTGTTTTACTTTGTCATATACATTGGACTGGGATTTTCGATATTTTTAGGGCTAATTGTTGCATGCATTCACTGCTTTAAATTGTGGAATTTCGTCTCTATTATAGCATCTCTCAATGTATGGGCCATGTAATGTGAACGAAATCTCCTAGGGGTAATTCTATCAACAAATTGACCTTGATAAGCCATCTCCTTTGTACATCGGAGTATAAAAATTGTAGGATTGCTTCTCTTTGACCTAGAGGGCTAGTGAAGTGGTCTCGAGGCCTCCTTGACTGGGAATCAAAGATCTTCACTGATATTCATCATAGACTCCATTCTCCCAAGACTAAGGCACTGATCTACCAAGAGGTGGTCACCTAAAATCATATATTTTCACCTTTTCCCAGGTCTAGCCAAGTTGGGTCACCTAGGGCATCATTTTCCCAGCAAACTACCCATCCAAAAAGTTCGATCTCTTAGGGTCTCCTGCGCTGGTGTTTCCTCAAGACCTCCTCCAAATTTGAGGCCATTCCAATAGTGGAGTTGTGAGAAAATCCAAGCCCTAGCTTCAGGATCAAACTTTGCCCTAGCATCCCCAAAGGCTAGTACCTTATTGGATCAATTCAAACCTTTAAGTGGATATTCTTTCTTTGATCCATTTCCATACCTTGTCCAGGTTAGGGTCATCATTGGTTTCCATACTCTTCTCCCCTACCCTAGACTAGGTCCACTTGGTCCCATGTGGTCTCGTTCCTTTGAAAAGACAATTCTTCAAAAACCATCTGACATACCAATTTCAATAAGGATTTTAAGGATTGGGAAATTTCTTCACTAGTCATATCCCATAAACCTAACCCTCAAATCCTCCCTTCTTTTCCCTAGAAGACATTGTACCTTGGTAAGAAAGCAAGCAAGCTCTATCTTTCTAACTCTTCCGAGAAAGAGATTATTTGGGTCACTCCACATCCTTTCATTGACTTATCCTTCATCAATGACTCCATAATATATCGGGTCTCCTCCCATCGATGAAAGTCCATAAAGAGAAGGGAGCCTTAGCTGAGGTGACAGTGGGCGAAGTCTCCATTTGTTGCCCTTGGTCTAGCATTTGCCCTTTAGGGATCCCCCTTAGGTCCCCTTCTAGTTGGAGTTTCTAGATGCACTATGATGTTTGGATTTTCGTTATTGTCTTTGGAGCTTCTTTTTAATGCGAAGTTGATGAATGGATATATTCTCTCTCTCATGTAAGTGAAATTTTAATGTTATTCTTGTTATCTTACTTGTCTAATGCATGTTAATGTTATTATTATTCTTGTATGAGTTAAAGTAATATGAAATTCTTTTGTAAGTGAAATTTTAATGTTATTCTTGTTATCTTACTTGTCTAATGCATGTTATTGTTATTATTATTCTTGTATGAGTTAAAGTAATATGAAATTCTTTTGGAAACCTTGAATAAGTGATTTAATGCATGCGTTGATCTTTGAGGGAGTGGGTGAATGTTCCTAGAGGTACATCATAGGTTGAAAGCCCTTGAAACTTCATCTCCTTTGCAATTCGAAGTATAAATCCCTAAATCACCTTGTTGTTGCTCCTTAAAAGGCTAACGAAAGTCATCTAGGGCTCCTTAGCATATGAAAATTCTCGATCTAGGTATATCTTGACTCCATCAAGCCCAAGAAGCAAGGCACTGATCCTCGCATCCCTTTGGTGGTCAAAATTACCTCTCTTTTCTTCATTTGTTCCAATTCTAGGCCTAACCCTAGTAGGTCACCTAGGGCATCAAGCGAAATTATTTGTAGCCAACCAAAACCCTTGAATTTTGGTCCACTACTGTGTTGGGGTTTACTCAAGAGGTCTTACAAGTTTGAGGCAAATCCAACGATGGAATCTTGAGATATAGCAAGCCCTAGCCATAAGATCATATATTTCCCTAGGTTGATTTGGGTTAGCGTCCTCACTTGGGCCATTGCATTTGTATTTCAAAAGAAAAGTTGTCCTTTGATCTTATTCTCCTACCTAAACAAGTCAAGCCCCTCTTGTGTTGATCAACTCCATATCCTTGACCTAGTTTGGGCCCACTTGGGTTCTTTGTGGTTCCACAACTTTGTAACTCTCATCCCACAGGGGTCACATAGAAACCATTTCTCCTTTAGGATTCTTAGGTCTAGGATACCTCTTGTCAAAGGATATTCCCCAACCCTAGGTCTATGTATCCTCATAGCCCTTCTTAGAGAGCTAATCACCTTGCTCTCACAGAAAGCAAGCCAATTGTTTGAGCCTCTCTTATGAGTAGGCTTTAGGAATCACCATACCTTATCATTGACACATCCTTTCTTGTGATTCTTCTCATACTGAGACTCCTCCCATTGGTGAAAGTCTGTATAGAGCAGGGAGCCTTAGCTGAGGTGTCAGTGGGTTATCGCTCCATTCTTATCCCTTGACCTAGTAGTTGCTCTTTAGGATCCTCTCCTTGGGGCCCTGCTAGTTTGAGCAGTAACATTTTTGGCGTCGTTGTCAGGGACACGAGACGTATGTCTTATTCCCCATACAACAATATGGATATATCATTCTTGGCGACTCCATTGGAAGAACGAAGCCCTATTTCTTCATTGAATTTTAAGGTCGATGCTTGTAGGGTGGAGCAAGCATTTCTCTAGGCATTGATAAATTCACCCTAGCGACTCCTGCATAAATTACATTTATATCTCAATAGGATGTCTTTCTTTGATGATTTTCCCGCTTTGGACATCACTAGCATACTTGAGCACCCAAATCATGTCACAGGGAAGATGTCACATGGAGTGCCCGTGTTTGATGGTGATCCACTATCCGCAATTGATCATGTAGAAAGATTTATTGCACATACTTCAAAGGAGAAAGTGATCCACCAGGATGTCCTTATACTGTTGTTTGTGAGATCTCTCCATGGTCATAATTCATGGTTGCATAATCACGAACCTAGGAGCATCTTATCTATTGAGGAGTTCTTTGATGGCTTTCTTAGACATTTTCAAGTTTGCCTTGCATTAAACATTCAAGAGAAAGCCTTCATTGAGCATCATCGTGACCTTGGGAATCTAGGTGATGAGTAGGAAGGAGGGTCCTCCTTGGGTTCACATGACGAAAAAGGTGATGAAGATAATTTTGTGACCCCATAACCCCTTCAAACTTTGATATCAATGATTACTTACATATTGATGAAGGAAAATGGGAGGTTCATGGGAATAATTTTGACAAGGACCCTATCTATGACACCGATGACAATGATATCAATAGGACCCTTGTCCCTCCTCACAATCCTGGGGTTGTAGTTGAGTTGCACGTGGACCCTTTCCTCAACCCTTCTTGTAATAAGGAATCTTTTCTCACACCTAAGAATGATCATCATGAGCACCCTACTTGTTGTGTCTTCCCATGTCATTAGTCCCCCTTTCCTTCTAATCATAAACCTATGGTGGCCATAAAGCATGATACAAATGATAAAGACCATGATAGAGATGATATGCCTGAGGTTTCCATCCATCGGAGGTTTATGAGCTTAATTGTTGACATCTCTATCTTTTGGTTAGAAGAAAGGATCTCGTGGAATAGATTGCATCCCTTTGCCCCCTCTTCTCCTGTGATGCTCCATGTGTGGACATTCTATTTTCCCATCTCCCGCCCTAGTGACCCTCCATATGATTATTCCTCTCCTTGCTTTAGGATTTGTTGCATAAGTAATCATAGGGCAAACTATTTCTATATTGATTTGGTGATGTCCTGCTTGCATTGGCTCTATGATTACACTTAGTACTTGTATGATGTAATATGCATGTTAGAGTAGGATGCATTGCATGTTGATTTTCGCATTAGAACTAACATCATATTCTTTTATCATGAGAGAGTAGGTGCATTTAGATTAAATTTCATTTAAACTTTTTTATTTCTTGTTGATTTTTATGGCCTAATATAATCATGGGCGATCATAAGGCGCCGCAAAAACATGTTGCCCCATGTGTTCGATTTGTGATATGTGCAGGTGACAAATCTACGGTCCCAAGAGATTGTTTGTGTTCTCATGACCTCCTCGTTCGAGTACGTTCGTGCACTCTTCTAAGAGATCATGTCCCAGTTGGAGCTAGATGTTACCCACCACTTTGTGGATAATATCCATTGGAGAAAATTTTCTCCTATATGGTCCTCAGTCAGCAGCCCCTTGCAGTCACCCAATAGCTCGATGTGCCATTTTCTCTGCCCCCTAAGCTTGCCATGTGGTCCCTTGCCCATCTGTTATGATTGTATGTTTGAAGGTGGGCCTTCTGACCCCGAAGGTATGGGTTTTCATTGTGTAGTTGGGTATTTTTGTTTACTTATCATGGACACTTCTGGACATGGATTGGTGGGGGGATTCGGCAGAAAGAGTGGACTAGCTTTGTACTCTTGTCTCTTTTTCCCTTTTGGTGGTTAACCTTGTATTCTAATCCTGTGGGATCTCCTTTATTGGCCACTAAGCTTTAGGGATTGCAATACATGGGAAACCCTGATTTCGGTTGCGTGGTCCCTCTTCGCAAAACCATATACATTGCTCCCATTTCGCTCATTACAACCCCATTCATCGTGTTTCCCATCCAGGTCCACAAGGAGTTAACCTCCCCCTCCCCTTCTCCACACCTTAGGTTGGGCCTAGAATGATGCCCTGGAGGTTGATGCAGCTAAAAAGAAAAGAAAAAGCATATTTGGCCACTCTCAATAGGAAATTGTACCATAAAATGCAAAAGATGGTCGGGACATACAAATTTAGCACGTGGGCAAAAGCCAAACATGAGCTCTACCCCTTATCTATGGCCATCACCCTAGTTCCTATGGGACCTATATGAGCCCCCTCCATCATTAAGGAACCCATGATTGTACCAACCCCTGGTGGGTGATGAACTTCCCCACCTTAAGGGGGTATCAACTGCTATACCTTACACATCATGCTCTCATCGCATTGAACCCCAAGCAATTATGAAGAAAAATCAATCAAAGGCAAAAGGCATATGAAGAAGGCTAGAAAAACAAAATTCGGGGTAACTCATGTACCATGTAGCTCGCTCCTACACTCATATACTCAAGTGTGGGCTTCCCTATATTAGCTACCCTTGTACCATGGCATGTGGCCCGGAGCTTCCCCTTCACCCCCACTCCATTCCATCACTATATCATAAGCCACCTACCATTTGATGGATGTACCATGGACATGTCACCCCCTTTAGAGGATGAAACCACCTAATAGGGTCCTTGGTTAACCCCCTTTTGAGCTTGGAGACACTTGTACATGCCAAAGCCCACTATGGAAGGGCATGCCATTATGAAGTGTCCACTTGTGTTTCATGATTTGTAAGCTCTTTTACTTGATTACTCTAATGATTTGTTGTACTGGAAGGCGAGGGGACGCATTGGATCTTATGCAGGATTGCAGGTGGGTCTCCATTTGGGGTTTGGTCTCCCTATACGAGGTCCAAGCCCTCCAGAGGGTCACAGTGGCACTTGTAGGGTGAGCGTAGAGAGCCATGGGCCTCCACCATAGCAGAGAGCACTTCATGGATCCCCAGCAACATTCAGTGATTGCTCGTGTTCCACCCTTTGGATGAGGATGATGCACCTCAATCACCATGCCCAATCGGCTTAACAATTGTACCACACACTTGGCAGAGGTTCCGGGGTCCAGATAAGGATGTCTCTGACCGCGAGAGACAAAAGGAGAGCTTATGTCATCATCCTAGCCCTTACAAGATGGTTTACAGGCATTATTGATCCACTTGGAGACCCATGAGGATGTCATTGTGCCCCCACACCCACTTGGGGACACCACATGTGACTTGCTTGGATATCAAGGGGCCAACCCCTTATTCACTATGTTTGGAGCCTATTCTCTCACCTTGGCACACTTTGGACTCCACTAGGTCTTCTCAATGGCCCAACGACTCATTATGTTTACTAATTTGTCCTCTTGAGAGGCTTATCTTTCTATTTTGGAGCTATCTTGGTGGGCTTGTCACCAAGTTATATCATTATTGTACATTATTTTATTATTTGGGGCATTATTAGGCTAATTAGGCTATTCAAACCCCCTTATGGATTGTATAAATAGATGAGAGGCTCATTCATTCCTCTCATCATCACTTGGATTGGATTAGTATCTCTTGAGAGATTTTCACACTTGTTTCTGGGACGAAATTTTTGGAGTTTTTGGATGCACTATGATGTTTGGATTTTCGCTATTGTCTTTGGAGCTTCTTTTTAATGCGAAGTTGATGAATGGATATACTCTCTCTCTCATGTAAGTGAAATTTTAATGCTATTCTTGTTATCTTACTTGTCTAATGCATGTTATTGTTATCATTATTCTTGTATGGGTTAAAGTAATGCAAAATTCTTTTGGAAACCTTGAATAAGTGATTTAATGCATGCATTGATCTTTGAGGGAGTGGGTGAATGTTCCTAGAGGTACCTCATAGGTTGAAAGCCCTTGAAACTTCATCTCCTTTGCAATTTAAAGTATAAATCCCTAAATGACCTTGTTGTTGCACCTTAAAAGGCTACCGAAAGTCATCTAGGGCTCCTTAGAATATGAAAATTCTCGATCTAGGTGTATCTTGACTCCATGAAGCTCAAGAAGCAAGGCATTGATCCTTGCATCGCTTTGGTGGTCAAAAATTACCTCTCTTTTCTTCATCTTCTCCAATTTTAGGCCCAACCCTAGTAGGTCACTTAGGACATCAAGCAAAATTTTTTGCAACCACCCAAAACCCTTAAATTTTGGTCCACTACTGCGTTGGGGTTTTCTCAAGAGGTCCTCCAAGTTTGAGGCAAATCCGACGATGAAATCCCGAGATATATCAAGCCCTAGCCATAAGACCATCTCTTTCCCTAGGTTGATTTGGGTTAGTGTCCTCACTTGGGTCATTGCATTTGTATTTGAAAAGAAAATTTGTCCTTTGATCCTATTCTCCTCCCTAAACAGGTGAAGTCCCTCTAGTGTTGATCAACTCCATATCCTTGAGGCTTGACCTAGTTTGGGCCCACTTGGGTTCTTTGTGGTCCCACAACTTTGTAATTCTCATCCCACAGGGGTCACATAGAAGCCATTTCTGCTATAGGATTCTTAGGTCTAGTATACCTCTTGTCAAAGGATAGTCCCCAACCCTAGGTCTAGGTATCTTCATAGCACTTCTTAGAGAGCTAATCACCTTGCTCTCAACGCAAGCAAGCCAATTATTTGAGCCTCTCTTGTGATTAGGCTTTAGAAATCATCATATCTTATCATTGATCCATCCTTTCTTGTGATTCCTCTCATACTGAGACTCCTTCCATCGGTGAAAGTCCATAAAGAGCAGGGAGCGTTAGCTAAGGTGACAGTGGGCTATCGCTCTGTTGTTGCCCCTTGACCTAGTAGTTTCTCTTTAGGATCCCCTCCTTAGGCACTTGCTAGTTTGAGCTATAACAAGTCCACAATTGTCTATTGGGTCCACAAGGTGTTAGCATCCCCTTCCCCTTGCCCACACCTTGGGTCGGGCCTGGAACGATGACCCGAAGGTTGATGCAGCTCAAAAGAAAGAGATAAAATCATAATATGGCCACATACAATAGGAAATGTACCACAAAATGCAAAAGATGGTTGAGACAATATAATTTATCACGTGGCCAAAATCCAAACATGAGCTCTACCCCCTATCATTATGGCCATCACCTTGGTTCCTAGGGCCCTTACGAATGCCCGTTGTATCGTTAAGGAACCCATGAATGTCCCAAACCCTGGTGGGCAATGAAGTACCCCACCTTGGGAGGGGAAATCACTCCTATATCTTACACATCATTGTCTCATCCCCTTGAGCCCCAAGCATTAAAATGAAGAAAAATCAATAAAAGGAAAAAGGAAAATGAAGAAGGGTGTAAAAACAAAGGTCGGGGTAACTCATGTACAACAATTGCTCCCTCCTACATTCATATACCCAAGGTACAAGCCCTCTGTTGAAGAATGTAACTAGTGTCGGTCTTCATAATTGTATTGGTCAAAAGAAAGAAAAAGAATTTTTTATTATTAAAATAAATTGACTTATTAAAGCATGGGTTTCATGCTTGGGTCAATGATTAATAGGTCAAAGCCTCCATTGTAGGCTTCTAGGGTTTATGTCAAGTGTCCTTGTCCATGTCATCATGTAAAAGACCCTTCTTGGGCTCTATCTATCAAGAAAGAAATTTATTTTGATGTAAAATGAGTCATCTAGGCCTCCTCCATCAAGTTGGCCTCAAGTACATCAAGTCAGCCTCATTATGGGAGCTACAACCACTATAAATTGAAGTGCTACTCGACCTATTTGAGCATCCAATTCAAGAAGTTCGATCTGCAATCATAAGGAGAAGCGAAGGCAAGAAGGAAGGGTGTAAAAGGCTTGAAAAAGGAAGAGAAACCCTAGCGAAGAAAGGAGAAACTCTAGCGAAGAAGAAAACTTCATTTTTCTCTCACTTTCCCTCACATGTGCGAAGAATCTGAAGCTGCAGGAGGGCCGAAGTTGCAGACCTGAAGTTGGGCTGAAATTCTGAAGCAATAGGGCCGAAATTTCGTCTTTGATGCAGTATTGATGTAGTGTTGTTTCAATTGATCATTGAAGCTTGGAAGAACAGTTTGAGGGCTGACTTGGTGGAGGAGGAAGGTCTTTTGGTCTGGTCTAAGGTCTTGGTTTGTCTCAATTTGATTTGAATATACTAGTGGAAGAGTTGGACTGGGTTTTCCCCTAGATAGGGGTTTTGCCCTGGCTGAGTGCCTACATCTTGTGTCCCTTGTTGTGATCTTCATTGTTTGGCATTTGTCTTGATGAAAGGAACATAATAAATTGAAAGAAGAACTAATAAGAAGAAAAAAGCAATCACAAGAAAATGTCAAAGTCTAATAGAAATCTACCTAAAGAACCTAATCCATATGATGCCCTAGATTTCTCAACATGATATCAGAGCTTGGTTCACTTATATAAGGGCAGAAAGAAGGTCACATGAACTACAAAACTAACAAGGAAGATAGTCACTTAGGAGTCAGGACTGAACTCCTAGATGGAAGAGATTTTGAATTCTGGGCACATCAACTAGTCAATATCTCTGTGGTTAGGGCCACAGACCTGAGCAAAAGGAGTGAAGATTTTAAGGAGGAAAGAAACATCACTTTGCAGATCCGAGAGGCTAGATTAATAGCCCTTTCAAGACCGAATCCCTTGTTGAAAGGATCAAAGACCTGGGCATAAATACTATGATCTGAAATCTCTATTGGAAAAAGATCTGAATTCACTGTGCTATCTCAGAAATCCAAATTCTGTGCACTTTGTGGATGACCAAATTTACAAGTCAAAGTGTGTTTTGATAGGAAGATCCTAAAGCTATAAGGAGACTCCCTCAAAGTTCTGAGCATAAGTGTGCATCTACAAAAGAAGCCGAGAACCTGTGCATAGAAAAGGACCCAAGGCTGAATCTACATGTTTGGTCTATCACCTATATACAGCCATCATATTTGGAGTTAATTCGCAGTCCTATATCTATCCTAAACAGTTGTATAAAAGCCAAGATATCTGAGACAAATGTTAGCAGTGCTGTAATACATACATTACAAGCTTGAACAATCACATTTGAAGCCGACCTTGTGATCCCTATTCTGAGCATATATAATATTCGAAATCTGGACAGTGGAGTTGAAATCTGATTTTGAAGCCTCCTCAGTATTTGACAGTCAAGGTGTTTTTGAAGAAGCCCTAACCAGAGGGTCATTACAAACAGCATATGAAGTTTATCTCTTATAGACATCATTGGAAAGGCAGAGAATTATCTAGAAAAGCTACAGAAGAGATAAGTTTCTATTCAGTCAGTGATAAGAAGAGCAGTAGCATCTTAAAGACCTGAAGCAGAGCAGCAGCACTGTTATTTGACTCAAACAGCTTGAAGGAAGCATCTCTCAAGTAAGTATTACTCTTCATGTTTTAGTTATCTAACAATTTGTCTTCAGTTTGCAAGAAAAAGGAAACAAGCACATAGGAATATCAATCTTTCAAGCATGAAAGACAAAGGTATGAAATCTTGAGGTAAGTAGAGCGTGATCATTTGTTTAGAATCTAGTTTAGTTGCTTCTAGGGTTTGCAAGTTCTTTATCATAATGAAGAATGTTAATATCCAAGGATTGTAAAATTCATAGAAACCCTAATTCATGATATTTAGGATAGGGTTTATAGGTACTCAAAGGATTTGTACTCAAAATCCTTTGGAATTCATTCTCTAAGAGATAATGAAAACCCAAGATAAATATTACGCTATTGTACTTGTATATTTTGGTTGTGCTTGTCAATAAATATTGCAGGTGTGGTGACTTGATAAATCGAATTGGATCCTTGGACACAAGTTGATTCATAAGGAAATGAACCATGAAAATGCTGTCATAATTTAGAGGGAGCACTTAAAGGTTTGTAAAAGGAGCAAGTCTAGGTATGTCTAAGACGATAAGATTTTGTAGCTAAACTTCTTCATTAAAAGACAAGATCATTTTGAGATTTGTCTTGTATTACTAACTTTCTTATGTTTAGGGTTCTTGAATCATAAAGATTCTTGTTAGGGTGATTAATCATTAGATTGAATCTACCCTTATCATACTATCTCTTGTTTGATCATTGTTGGTGAAACCCTAACCTTTAGGGTTCACTATAAAACCCTAGCCTTTTTTATCCTTAGGGTATGTTGACAATGAAACCCTTAGTCTACTCAGGGTTTATTGATAAATTCTAGAAATAAAATTCTACTCTTGATGTTTATGGTTTATGAAACCCTAGCCTTTTAGGGTTTGTCGATGATATCTAAGTTAAATAATAAAACTCTAGATTTTAGGGTTTGGTAAATTAGGGTTTACAAACAAAAACCCTTGTAATAGTTAAAAGTAATGTCCTAGGAATGAAACGCTAGGTGTATAAACTTTCACATAATTGAAACCCTAGTTTGGTCAACATTGTTGGGGTTTGATGGGTTTACAATAAAATTCTAGTAGAGATTGATATAAGAATGAATCCCTAGAGATGAAATGTTGGTATGCTAACTTGATTGTTGATATTCATGACTTAGTTTTTGAAATCTAGGGTTTATAATAAAACCCTAGTAGTTGATTTTCTAGGGCACAATAGTGAAACTCTAGAAGTATAATGTTTTTTATTATTGATATGATTTAGTTTTGGTGATGAAATTTAGGGTTTGTGATGAAACCCTAGTAAACCTTGTTGAAAGAAGTTTAATGGATGAAACTCTGGATTGATAAAACCTAACTAGGTTTAGGTCTTGAATGTCTAAAATCTTATTTATTATGCTCCTATTATAATGACATATTGATAAAGTTGGCTTCATGCTTTTGTACATATATATTTGTTAAGGTTTACAGGTACATAGTCTTCAAGAAGATGAAGATGCTTACCTCATACTTGATGATAATTTGATGATAATGTTGAGCATGATGGAAAGAGGGAGCTATGAGAACCTCGATGACATTAAAGTTCAATAGATGACCTTGTTGCCATGATGAAGTTTTGAAAGGTCTAAATTCTTCGATGAATTGTTGATGCAAAAGGAAGAGCCTGTGTGAAAAATAAGATAATTGTTGGACTTGTCCTTGGATCATCTCCCTAGTTGAGAGGGAGCTTGAAAAGAAGTGAACGACCTGATGAAAAGGGCATGAGGATGTTTGAAATCGGAGAATAGCTGAAGCAATACTAATGGTTATTCGTGATTAAACAAAACTTGGATGTTTTGAAGAAAGTGTTAAGGCTGAGTTTGGTGTTGTTGAAAAGTTGAAAAAGTAAAGCTTCCGAATAGATGTGTTTGATATGATGATGATCTAAGCAGTATCAGAATGTTTAAGAACCCCGAAGGTTTGTGTTAAATATGTATAGTGAAAGTTTATTACTCACTGGGGTTGTGTTTGTGCATATCTCTCCATAAAAAGGTTGAATGTTTGAAGCATGCTTGGATTGATGGATATAGTTGATAAGGAGAGATGAAGCATCTTAGGGCGACAAGATCCTTGGGAGGACATTTGGTAGGCATGTGATGATGTCTAGATCGCGAAGCAGGGAGGGTGGCATTGGTCTTTGGAGATCTGACCTTGGATACACACCTAGATCCCTGATTTGGTGTTAGAGCTAAACCCTGATGGTACATATAGAGGCTAAAGCTTGGAACACACCTTAGTCCCACCCAATTAGAATACCTTGGTCAAGTATCTAATCAGTAGCACTGTGTGTGCTGTGACTCTTCATAGAGTATACCATTTTGAGATCTTCCATGTACCTCTGTATATATGTAATTATGAATACCTCCCTAGTTAAGAGGGAGTGTTGAAGAATGTAACTAGTGTTAGTCTTCATAATTGTATTAGTCAAGACTCAAAAGAAAGAAAAAGAATTTTTTATTATTAAAAAGAAATTGACTTATTAAAGCATAGGTTTCATGCTTGGGTCAATGATTAATAGGTCAAAGCCTCCATTGTAAGTGGTTTATGTCAAGGGTCCTTATCCATGTCATCATGTAGAAGACCCTTCTTGGGCTCTATCTATCAAGAAAGAAATTTATTTTGATGTAAAATGAGTCATCTAGGCCTCCTCCATCAAGTTGACCTCAAGTACAACAAGTCGCCCTCATCATGGGAGCTACAACCACTATAAATTGAAGTGCTACTCAACCTATTTGAGCATCCAATCCAAGAAGTTTGACTTGCAATCATAAGGAGAAGCGAAGGCAAGAAACAAGGGTGTAAAAGGTTTGAAAAGGGAAGAGAAACCCTAGCGAAGAAAGGAGAAACTCTAGCGAAGAAGAAAACTTCATTTTTCTCTCACTTTCCCTCACACATGCGAAGAATTTGAAGCTGCAGGAGGGTCGAAGTTGCAAACCTGAAGTTGGGCCGAAATTCTGAAGCAGTAGGGCCGAAATTTTGTCTTTGATGCAGTATTGTTGCAGTTGATCATTGAAGCTTGGAAGAACAGTTTGAGGGTTGACTTGGTGGAGGAGGAAGGTCTTTTGGTCTGGTCAAAGGTCTTAATAGGTCTCAATTTGATTTGAAGATACTAATGGAAGAATTGGACTGGGTTTTCCCCTAGATAGGGGTTTTGCCCTGGCTAAGTGCCTACATCTTGTGTCCCTTATTGTGATCTTCATTGTTTGGCATTTGCCTTGATGAAAGGAACATAATAAATTGAAAGAAGAACTAATATTGAAGAAAAGAGCAATCACAAGAAAATGTCAAAGACTAAGAGAAATCTACCTAAAGAACCTAATCCTTATGATGCCCGAGATTCCTCAACACCCTCCTCATCATTGCTACCCTTGAAACATGGCATATGGCTTGGAGCCTTCCTTTGTCCCCACTTCATTCCATCACACAAGATACCTGCAATTTGAAGGGTGTAGCGTGGACCTATCATTCCTTTAGAGGTTGAAACCACCTAATAAGGTCCTTCATTATCCTCTCCTACCTAGGAAGGTAACACTAATACATGTTCAAAGCCCCAAATTTGGAAGGTAATCCCGCTATGAAGTTCTAATTTATGCCCTTGATTAACAAGCTTATTTACTCAATTGCACTAATGAATTATTGTATTGGAAGACGAGGAGACGCATTGGATATTATGCAAGATTGCAGGTGGGTCTTCATCTTGGACTTGGCCACCTTATATGGGATCCAAGCCCTCCAAAGGATCACAATAGCATTTGTAGGGTGAGCGTTGAGAGCCATGGGTCTTCATTCATGCAGAGCATTGATTGCCATGGGCTTCATCAGCACCACCACTTGCTTGCTTGTGCCCTAATTATTCGAGATGACGATGCACTTGGACCAGGATGCCCCAGTCAACTACACATTACACCTGATACTTGGCAGTTGATCCAAGGCCCAAAGGAGGTTATGCCTTTCCTAGGGAGACATGGGAGCATAGTATTCAAAACCAGAACCGGTGACCAAACCGGTCCACCTATCAAACCGGGTTTCAAACAGGGACTGGTCAAACCAGGACTAGTCATATCTCAATGAACAGGATTTTAAAAAATACATAAGTAATTAATTTTTAATGAAAAAAACTACTTTTAAGATTTAAAACCATGATTCCAAACCAGTAGAGACAAAATATGCAAATTTATTTATATACCATATAAAGGTGAATATATCAAAATGGCGTCGAGTGCAATACATATCAACAACAAAATACATAATCAATGAGGCTCTAAATGGCATCTAGAGTCCAAAAACAGTGTTACAAGCTATGGGGCTACTGGCCTACTACAAGTCTACATATCAATGATCAACATGATCACTCCTCATCATGATCAAACTCATCACCACTAATAGAAATAGGATCATCAAAATGAGTTACATAAATAATTTGGCTCGGAGTTTGAGGACTCCTAAAACTCCTTTGCAACCTCAGTAGTAGTGGTAGTAGCAGCAACAAAACTAGACATCAAAACTACAAATCACTGATCAACATGATAACTCATGAAACTCATCATTAATTCAACGCAACTAGAAATGGGGTCATCAACAAGAGATACATAAACATCATCTATTTCAAAGTCTTCAAACTTGGATTGCTCAACCTTATAATATGATAGAAATTGAAAAAGTTTAACACATCTAACCAATGATTTTGGTTTGAGTGAAGGATTCATCTCCTCAACCTTATAATGTGGCAGAAAAAGCTTAGCATGCCTTTCCTTTTAGTGAAAAGTACATTTTTGTTAAGGCCATGGTAGAAGAGTTCAACATGAATACCACCAACATCAACAAAGTTCAACAAACAATGCCACCAACATCGAGGTTATTAAAGGGCTTCATGCTCTTGATCAAATTCCAATCTAATACCCTCACGCGTGGTAGAATCAAATAGAAACATTGCAAAACCCGGAACCATGAAATCCTGAAAACCATTAAGTATGTTGAATTTTGAGTGAAATCTAAAATTCAAGTTTCTCCAGATGACATCCAATGAGGTCGAAACCACTTTCAAACATCCTGAGTCATTTCATGGTAGTGTTAAAAATTTAAGTAAAAGGATGAAAATGAAAGATAAATGAAATGTCACTTTCACTTTAAGAATTTAGCATTACCATTGATTGCTAGGGTTGAGATGTTCGAGGAAAATGAGAGGGGAGACATGTTTTTTCTTGGAAGGGTTGTTTTTGGAGGGTCTTTCGCTCAAAAACCACTTCAAAACTAACAAAACCACTTTTTGTTGGGTTTGCGGCTGGTCTAGCAGTGAATCAGCGAGTTTATGATGGAACCAACCGGTTTATGAGAAAATACGCCGATTCAATCATAAACCAGTGATTTTATGCCCGGTTTGACCAAAAAACCGGCAAGGAGAGCGATCTAACTGGGTTTTTCTACCAGTCTGGGGAGTTTGCTAATAAACTAGCCGATTTGACCGGTTTTCGGTTCAAACCGATCGGTTTTGAATACTCTGTATGGGAGGGCATGTGTCATCTTCTAGCCCTCATTGATGGAGTATCGACTTGATCTTAAGCCACTTGGAGACCCATTTGGAACCCACAAAGCCCAAATAGGGGTTTGGATATGTTTTGCAACAAAAGGAGGCTACCTCCCTCTTCATCATGATTTTTGAGGCACTCTCTCACATTTTTAGCACATGAGGCCTCAACGCTGCCCCTCTAGGCCTCCATGAATGCATGACGTCAGCCTTGCGTGGGCTTAGGAGGGAAATTCGATTTAATTTTGAAGCTATCATGGTTGGCTTGTAACCATGGGTGGGTTACTTAGCATATTAGGCATGTAAAGGGGGCTTTGTCTTTTAAAATTTGAACTCATAACTCCTGTATAAATAGGAGAGACCTAGTCTCATCCTAATCATGATACTTGGGATTTTTGATACCTCATTAGAGATTTTCGTACCTGCAGTTTGTGGATGGCTTTTGGAGATTTTTTAATGAATTTTGATGCTTGGATGATTTTGCTATCTTTCTTGGAGATTCAAATTGGCATTGTTATGGATGCATATGTTCTTCACTATCTTGTAAATGCTCTTTATTGATGGATTTCTGATTTTGTTAATGTCTAATGCATGGATTATTGTCTCAAGGTTATTAATGTGCTCTAATTGTTGAAATATTGTCTAGAAATTGTAACTATTGAGATTTTTTGCATGTATTACTCATAAATAGTAAACGAATGAATGTTCCTAGGGGATAATGGCATTTGCATCCTTGAAACTTCATTAACAAGTGTCAACGAAGTGTAAATACTAAATATCTAAAGGTGTAACGAAGTTGCTTCCATCAAGGGTAACAAAGTTGCTTCCATTAGGTTTCCTTGAAAGAGCGAGTTGCCAAATATTGAGATTATCCTTGACTCCATAACCTCTCAATGGTTAGGCACTAGTCTTAAATCCTTGGTAATCATTCAAAATTCAAATGTTATCTCTGTTTTCACCTTTTTTTTTCATCCCCTTAAGAATAAGGAGTCTCCCCTAGGGCTTGGTGCAAATTCCAATAGAGGAGAGATTTTCAAATTCTGCTTGGAAAGAATTCTTCATTGGTGTCTCCTCTAAGCATCCTCAAGTTTTGGTGGAATTCCAACGGTGGATTCTCCATATATTTGATGCCCTAGCCATCACACCGAGAGGGAACCCTAGAAGCTAATCCTTCAACTTGGGGATTCTTTGAAGGCTAATTCTTTGGTACTTGGTGAAATAAATCATTCTTAGCCTTTTCTCTCACCTACCTTGACCTTGGAGCAAACATATCACATGTTAATTCTCAACCCTAGGTCTCGTGTAGTTTCTTTTCATAGAGGTTTTTCATGGAAAGTCTTTCTAGCTTCTCCCAAAGCTCATACCTTTATTGAACCTTTCCATTGAATGAGCCACCTTTCCTCATTTCAAACCTACCAAAGGAATATTTATCACAAGTGAGTATTATTAGGACTCCCCTCATCGGTGAAAATCCAAGAAGAGTAGGGGACTTAGGTTGTGGTGACAATGGGCCTCTATCCCAAGTGTTGTTGTGCCCTCTAGCTTTTGCCCCTTTACAAGCCCTGCTAGTTTATGCAGCAACATTTTTGGCGCCCCTGCCGAGGAAGAAGCGAGTCTACCTTTATGAAATATTCACCTTCTTCCTTAACAACAATATAGATCATTATCTGGCAACTCCATTGTAAGAACGAAACCCTCATTCTTCATTGAGCTTTAGAGTTCAATGCTTGTAGGGTGAAGCAAGCATTCGTTCAGGCAATTTTCATTCACCCTGGCGACTCTCATGTCATTAAAATCCAAGAACCAACAATATGCTTATCCAAAATTTTCCTGCTATAGATATATCGTATATCCCACAATGGTCGGGTTTCAAAGACACATGGGATATGCCTGAATTCGATGGGCATCCAATTTCTGCAGCCAATCATGTAATAATATTTATAAGCTATATTGCAAAACGCAATATAACTCAACTTTATGACATAATGGAATTGCTCATCCTATTTGTTTTTCCAAATGGCGATTAGCTTAGATCATGTGAACCTAAGAGCATCTCCTCTTTCTCTATGTTACTTTTGTGTTTCTTACTGCATAAAGGATCTCAAAACATTGAAGAAGCAATCCTTGGACATAGCGTTTGAAAGAGCTTTTAGTGAACATGATAAGAATTATGAGGAAAAAGATGATCCCCTCTTAAATCATCAAGAAGAAGACCTCATTGAGCACGCAAGTGAAGTTGAAAATGAATAAGCTAACCTTGATGAGAGTTCAGATGAAAATCTTGAGGGTTGTGCTGAAGAAGAAAATTATGAACTTGAAAGCATGTCCTCCCAAGATGATGATGAAGTTATGGATCTCGAAAGCCTCCAAATACCGCAAGAAAGAATGCATGAATGTAAGAAATCTTGCCGAAAGTTGGTAGAAGGATGTAAAGCCAAAGATCTCCATCTTCCATTTTGTGAGCAAGGAGGAAAGCCCTATGAGATGCAACAAGAATATAAAAGGAATCCTACTGATGCCCTTCTCCTAGAACTTTATTACCAGGAATATCTAGTAGATACTTTATGTGATATTGTTCAAGAAAAGGAGAAAGAAAAGGAGCTCTCCCTGCTTAATAATGAAGAGTGGGATGATTCTAAAGAAGATCATGATAATCAAGCAAATGAGGAATCTATAGATGACTTTTGGGTTGTAGATTGGGGATTTGGGTACGACTATAGTGAAACTGAAAGCCCCATAGCGGCCCAAGCCCACAATGATGATCCTAATAAAGTTGGACCTCTCATTCAAGAAGGGATGTTGAATAATGTATTTCATGAAGATCTAGAGGATGTGGTTATCATAGTTTCCCCTGAGGTTGACATTTGTGGCTTCTTCCACAAAAGCAAGGGAAATTGGCGTATCGGCAACCATCATTTCGACAATGATCCTATCTATGATATTGACAAGGAAGATGAGGTTAAGGTTAGTCTTCCCCTTCTCCAAGACGTTACATATAATGATATATCTATCAATAACTTTGAAAGGGAATATGATCATTTTCCCTTGTGGGAAGGAGAACGATGGGAGGTAATTGATTGCCATTTTAACAAAGGTCCCATCTATCATACCGAGGATAACATTCATAAGGGCCTTGCTTCTCCATGCCTTCCTTATGATCCTAAGAATATATTTGAGTTATCCATGAACCATTGCCTTGCCCCTTTTCATATGATCATTGATGATGATGACTCTTTTCCCCCTCTTGAGTATGATCTTTGGGAAAAACAACTCATTGACCATGATCCTTCATGCCAACCTCCTCCTTTTCCGTCCCATCATGACCTTAAGACAACCATGAAGCATGACACTACTAAGGGGGGATCTTGATAGGGAGTTCTTGAGCTTGGTCGTCCAATCCTCCATTCTTTGTTTGCAGGAAAGGATTCAATTTTGCAACTTGAAGTCTTTCCCCTCATCCATAGCTCCTTTCAATGATGTTTGGGTCTCTCTTATTTTCCCACCTCCCGCCCTCATGATCCTCCATATGATTATTCTTGCCCTTGCTCCTGGATTTATCGCATGATAAATCATAGGGGTAGGAAAACTAATATTGATTGGATAATATGTTGGTTGCATTGCCTTTATGAATACACTTAGTATTTGCATAATGTAATATGCATGTTAGGGTAAGATGAATTCATATTGATTTTTGCATAGCTAATGTCATCATATTATGTTCTCATGCTAGATTAGATGCATTTAGAATAAATTTATTTCCTGTATGGTTTGTAATTATTTAATGAAAACATGGGCGAACAAAGTACGCCCAGGACACATGCTTCCTTTGTTGCTTGTCTATGATGCGCAGGTAACAAGTCTACGGTCCTAGAGTATTGTTGGTGTTCTTGTGACCTCCCCATTCAAGTACATGGTTCGTGCACTCTACTAAGAGCTCATGTCCCAGTTGGAGCCAGATGTGTTAATTTTGGGCTAACATGCTCTTTGCTTAGGACAGTTACTTCAGAGTTCCATATTAGCCAATTTTATTAGCAATCACATAAATCATTATTGACAGTTTCTGAAGAAAGAACATAAATGATGAAAGTTGAAGACAAGCCAAGACAAGAGGACACAAAGATATGGCTCAAGACAAGGAAAAAACCCAAGATGGGGAAAACCCTTGATCAATTCTTCTTATTATTAATATCAGATGTTCAGAGAGAGAGAGAGAGAGTACAATAATTCAAAGTCAAGATTGACTTGCCAATTTGAAGATCCAATATCACTGCCCTTAGATAAATAGAAGGCCTAAACATAGTTATAATTCTGGAGTACTCAAGTTGGTGTCATGTTGTTGAAGGAGCTTGGTATAGTTAGAGCTACACGCAGTCCATCGATGAGATACTATGAACTGTCCAATCTGGACAACCATCAAACTATCATCCAAGACTACATGAATACATCATATGATATGATTACAAGTGTTGGAGTTTACTGTTGTTGCTGCTCCTGGTTAGGGCTTGTGGCACACTGCTACAGCCCACACAAACTCACCCAAAACAACCTTCTATAACTGCGGCCTTTCTTCATGAGAATCTATTCTCCTTCTGCTACAGATTTGGGCTTAGATCAACCCCCAAACAAGCTTCCATGCCAACCAAAACAGGTATGCAGTCCATTTGGGCAGATACTAACCCTTTTGGCCTACTGTTTAGCAAGATGGGGTTTGCGCCTACTTGAGAATGGCTCCTTGTAGGTGCGGCCCACCTAGGGGAGAGATTTCATACCATAGAAACACACCCAAAACACTTCAGCTCTGTGGTCAGCCTCAGGGATAATTCAGACCTGCAATAGGAGAAAGATATGCCCAAAACAGTCCTCAAATGAGCCCAGATTTGCCCTTAACATGCTCGGCCTCCTGCCTAAGAAACTCGGCCCATCAAACAGCCCAACCAAGACGTCAACCTTGCCCTTCCTCCTTCGCTAGAGCCATCCTTCCTTCTATAGCCATTTCAAAGAGAGAAATGTGTGATGAAGATGTGTCTAATGAGGTTGGAGGGCACTTCCTTTTATAGGAGATGGAGAGGGGTTTAAGTTGGTTAATTAACCCCAAGCCGACCTTGATGAGTTACACGAGTGGGCTTGCTTTCAAAAATATATTTTTTCCTTATCCAATTTTAGTGATTTTTAGGTCGATTTTGGTCCTCTCGGAAAGAGGAATTCATTGCCACAATTATCTTCTTCAAAAGAGCTGCCCAAAGTGGATTTGGCCCTAGTTTCCAATTTTAACAAGATGTTACCCACCACCAGTGGGTGACCCCATAGGAGAAATTTTATCCTAGATTTGTCTTTAGCCAACAGCCCCTTGCTAGCCACCTAATAGCTTTGATGTGCTATCTTTCTCCGCCACCTGAGCCAGTTGTTGTGTACCCTCGCTCATCTGTCATGATCAAATGTTTGAAGGTGGGCCATCAAATCCCAAAGGTATGATTTTTCATTATGTAGTTGAGTGTTTATGCTTTTTTTCTTGGGCACACTTGGGCATGGATTAATGGGAGACGTAGAAGGAGGAAGGGTTTGGGTTGTACTCTTGTTCCCTTACCTCAACTAGGGGGGTTAATCCTGAATCCTAGTCTCCTGGCATCTCCTTTATTGGTTATTAGCTTTAGGAGTGGCATTACATGGGAAACCTTGATTTTGGTTGCATGGTCCTGCTTCCTGATACCATATATCTCACTCCCCTTCGCTCATTACAACCCCTTTTCACATTTTCTCTATCTGGGTCCACATTTGTCCATTGGGTCCACAAGGTGTTAGCATCCCCTTTCCCTTGCCCACACCTTGGGTCGGGCCTGGAATGATGCCCCGAATGTTGATGCGGCTACAAAATAATAGATAAAAGCATAATACAGCCACATACAACAAGAAATGTACCACAAAATGCAAAAGATGGCCAGGACAATAAAATTTAGCACGTGGGAAAAAGTCAAACATGAGCTCTACCCTCTATCATTATGGCCATCACCCTGGTTCCTAGGGCCACTATGAGTGCTCCTTGCATCATTAAGGAACCCATGAATGTCCCAACCCCTAGTGGGTGACAAACTGCCCCGTCTTGGGAGGGGAAATCACTGCTATATCTTACACATCATGCTCTCATCCCTTTGAGCCTCAAGCAGTAAAATGAAGAAAAATCAATAAAAGGCAAAAGGCAAATGAAGGGTGGAAAAACAAAGGTCGAGGTAATTCATGTACCACGATTGCTCCCTCCCACATTCATATACCCCAAGGTATGGGCCTCCTCATCATTGCTACCCTTGTACCATGGCATGTGGCTTGAAGCCTTCCTTTGTCCCCACTCTGCTCCATCACTATTTCACATGACACCTGCCATTCGAAGGGTGTACCGTAGACCTTTCATTCCCTTAGAGATTGAAACCACCTAATAGGGTCCTTCACTAATCTCTCCTACCCAGGAAGGTAACACTAATATATGTTCAAATCCCCAAATTTGGAAGGGAATCCCACTATGAATTTCTCATTTTTGCCCTTGATTAACAAGCTTATTTACTCAATTGCACTAATGAATCATTGTATTCGAACGTGAGGAGATACATTGGATCTTATGCAAGATTGCAGGTGGGTCTTCATCTTGGACTTGGCCTCCCTATACGGGATCGAAGCCCTTCAGAGGATCACAATAGCATTTGTAGTGTGAGTGTTGATAGCCATGGGCCTTCATCCATGCAGAGCATTGATTGCCACAACATGGGCTTCTTCAGCACCACCAATTGCTTGTTTACGCCACAGTTATTCGAGATGATGATGCACATGGAGCAGGATGCCCTAGCCGGCTACACATTGCACCCGACACTTGGCAATTGATCCAAGGCTCAGAGGAGGTTATGTCTTTCCTAGGGAGACATGGGAGGGCATGTGTCATCTTCTAGCCATCATTGATGGAGTATCGACTTGATCTTGAGCCACTTGGAGATCCATCAAACCCATTTGGAGCCCAAATAGGGGTTTGGAGATGTCTTGCAGCACAAGGAGTGTACCTCCCTCTTCATCATGATTTTTGAGGCCCTCTCTCACATTTTTAGCACATGAGACCTCAACGTTGCGCCTCTAGGCCACGCATGCATGACATCAACCTTTTGTGGGCTTAGGAGGGAAATTAGATTTAATTTTGAAGCTATCATGTTTGGCTTGTAACCATGGGTGGGTTACTTAGCATATTAGGCATGTAAAGGGGGCTTTGTCTTTTAAAATTTGAACTCATAACTCTTGTATAAATAGGAGAGACCTAGTCTCATCCTAATCATGACACTTGGGATTTTTGATACCTCATTAAGATTTTCGGACCTATTTGTGGATGGCCTGTAACCATGGGTGGGTTACTTAGCATATTAGGCATGTAAAGGGGGCTTTGTCTTTTAAAATTTGAACTCATAACTCTTGTATAAATAGGAGAGACCTAGTCTCATCCTAATCATGACACTTTGGATTTTTGATACCTCATTAAAGATTTTCAGACCTATTTGTGGATGGCTTTTGGAGATTTTTGAATAAATTTTGATGTTTGAATAATTTGCTATCTTTCTTGGAGCTTCTAATTGGCATTGTTATGGATGGATATGTTCTTCACTATCTTGTAAGTGCTCTTTATTGATGAATTTCTGATTTTGTTAATGTCTAATGCATGGAATATTGTCTCAAGGTTATTAATGTGCCCTAATTGTTGAAATATTGTCTAAAAATTGTAACTATTAAGAAACTTTGCATGTATTACTCATAGATAGTGAATGAATGGATGTTCCTAGGGGATAATCACATTTGCATCCTTGAAACTTCATTAACAAGTGTCAACGAAGTGTAAATATCTAAAGGTGTAACGAAGTTGCTTCCATTAAGGGTAGTGAAGTTGCCTCCATTAGGTCTCCTTGAAAGAGCGAGTTGCCAATATTGAGATTATCCTTGACTCCATAGCCTCCCAATGGTTAGGCATTGATCTTAAATCCTTGGTGATCATTCAAAACTCAAAGATTATCTCTCTTTTCACCTTTGTTTTTCATCCCCTTAAGGATAAGGAGGCTCCCCTAGTGCTTGGTGCGAATTCTACTAGAGAAATTTTCAAATTCCGTTTGGATAGAATTCTTCATTAGTGTCTCCTCTATGCATCCTCAAGTTTTGGTGGAATTCCAACAATGGATTCTCCATATATTTAATGCCCTATCCATCACACCAAGAGGGAACCCTAGAAGCTAATCCTTCAACTTGGGGATTCTTTGAAGGCTAATTCTTTGGTACTTGGTGAAGTAAATCATTCTTAGTCTTTTATCTCACCTACCTTGACCTTGGATGCACATATCACGTGTTAATTCTCAAACCTAGGTCTCGCGTAATTTCTTTTCAAAGGGGTTTTTCATGGAAAGTCTTACTAGCTTCTCCCAAAGCTCATACCTTTATTGAACCTTTCCATTGAATGAGCTACCTTTCCTCACTTCAAACCTACAAAGGGAATATTTATCACAAGTGAGTATTACTGAGACTCCTCCTGTCGGTGAAAATCCGAGAAGAGTAGGGGACTTACGCTATGGTGACGGTGGGCCTCTGTCCCAAGTGTTGTTGTGCCCTCTAGCTTTTGCCTCTTTACAAGGCCTGCTAGTTTGTGCAGCAACAAATCTTAAGCAAAAGAGTTAGAGTAAAGCTCCATGGAATGGGATGATTCAACTCTCTCTTGGTGTAAAGGTTGTTCTAGGGAGCTAGGGACCCTAAATTTATCAATAAAATCATGACAATGTATTTTGATAGGGAGTTGTTGAGGGTGGTTGGGTTTGAATTAACGATAGCAAGTTGGGAATTAACTACAACAAAATTTTGATTGATATGACCTTAATCTTCTTTAAATTGGGGTCTACAAGTTTGCATAGGACTCTTCCAAGGAGGCAATGTAATCTTGGTTTTAGGTTTCCATCTAGACAGGGTGCACAAGTAAGAGGATGATGGGAGGGTGAGGCCAATGATAGGTGAGTAGTAGAATGGGGTGAGTGGGTCCATACAAAAACTGGAGAGTTGTCCAAATGTGGTCAGTGTTGCATTTTGGATTGGGGGAGTAGGTAGGAGATAAAAGGGCAGGTGGGTCCGCACGAAAAATGGTTTATGAAAAAGTACCATTGTGATCACTGAAATATGAGAAATCTATTGAGATGGGTCACAAATAAGGGTGTGAGTGGGACCACTTTGCACTCTTCTTTTACTCCTACAGAATTATACTCTGCTAAATAATACTACGCTAAGAAATGCCTAAATTCTGAATATTGTAGATCGTATAGGAATTTAATAACCTAGATGTAGGAAGCAAGGTTTCCAGAGACTATATGTGCATAATTTCAACACCATTTCTTGACTAATGGCAAGGAGTAGGGCTTTGAATGGATCTTAAGGACAAGGATATTGAGCTATAGCTCTCTGATATGCTTATGGGGTCCAACAGTAGTACTCAACCCAACATCTTAGGGCCCTAACTAAGGAGGGTTGATTGTACCCTTTACCATACTACCCCGCTTAGCCAGGTATGTGAGTATTTTTTCCGAGTGTTGTTTTCAATACCACTATAGTAGTCAGAGAGTCGAGTGGCCAATCTAAGGCTAGTTTCAATATTCCTACAAGACCTCCAATGTACCTGAGGGTGCGCGAGAGTGAAATTCTAGATACAAGTGTTGTCTAATGTGGTACTACTCGAAGGGGTGACAATGGGGGTTATAAGGGTTTCCAACCAAGTAAAACCTCTTGTAGTTCCGGCAATGTGCTTCCCTATCGCATGTTTACCCGCTTAACAAGAGATCTTTGTGTTTTTTATAGACGTTGAAATATGTTTCTAACCTAAAAAAGGAAAATTCTAAAAAAAAAAAAAGTTGTCAAGTGCTCCAATACCACTTGTAAAGTACCAACCAGAAATATTCAAATCAAAAGCACAAATATTATCTAGATATATTATAGAGAGAAAAAGAATAGTGAACACAATGACAACATGAGCCAAACTAAGACACCTTTATTAATATGGAAGCACTATTCACTTACCTCTTCAATGTGGCAACCTTGAATAGAGAAGAGCTCTAAATACAAATAATTATACAAAACCTCTTTTAAAATGCTTCTACCTCTATATATACTACTTCTATCCCCTAAGAACATTCTAGAGAAAGAACTTTCTAATAGGTAGAACCTTCTATAAGCCTTCTTACAATGTTGTGTCCACACTACTACATAGACCTTATTTACTAATGAAGGCCTTCATTACATAACAACACATAATATTCTATCTGGGTTAGGGAGGTTAGGACTTGTTAACCACCATTTTGGTTGAGACTAAAGGGGGTGCTAGACACCTGTTAAGAAAGAAGAATGCTTGGTTACGTTGAACAATACATGCCTCATTGTTGGTCTTTGGTAGGTGTTGTTTCAATCAAAGGGAAAAACTTGCTCAAAGAGAAAGTCGAGGATATCAACATTGCAACACTCGATCGAGTTGCTTGGCTATACAACATTCGTGGATTTGATATAGCATATAATCCAATTGTCAAAGCATATCCAAATGAGATAACAATATTATGAGGCAGTGCTATCTGATTTAGAGTTGCTATCATCTAGTCAGCTACTGGTAAATATGAAAAAATGGAGGTCTGGATTAATTTAAAGGTCTAGATAAGGGATCAAATAATGCAATCAATCCTACAAAGAAGAAATTCGTTATGCCTTGTACTAAAAAGCTGCCATCTAATCAAGTACTACAGCAACAGTCACCCTTGGCTCTTTCAAAAAACTTGAAGAATCCTATAGAGCTTGACGGCTCAAAAAGGGGCCCAGATTCATGATGGTGTTGCTATTGTGGGCTATCTTGCATGGCTTGATAGACAAATGTAAGAGATCTTTGGAGATGTTGGTTATTCATTTGAAATCATTGGGTCAAACATGAGGTCTTGTGCACTTTCAGACCATGCTACTACCCGTATGCAAGATGGAATATTATGTCATAGGTGGCATTCAATCTCTTGTGGCACATCTAAGGGATGATCACAAAGTTGACATGCACGCTAGTTGTACTTTTAATCACTGCTATGTAAAATCTAATCCACCTGAAGTTGAAAATACCACCTAGATGATTAACAGACACTATTTTAGAGTCCCAAGGTTGCGGGGGAGCGCCCCGCCCCTCGATCCCACTCCTAATCTGCGCTCCGGTCGGGAGCGACTCGAACCCAAAAAAACGCTCCCTGGTTTTTCGGGATCGAGGTCGGGAGAGTCGCTCTCGCTGCTCCAGGAGCGGTTGGGGAGCGATCGCTCCCAACTGCTCCCCGTTTGGAAAAGTCGCTCCCAACCGGCGGAAAGCGACGCCCGCGCGGCCGAGAGAGAGGTGACGACGGCGTAGGAGAGGGAAAGGGAGGGAAAATGGGAGAAAGGGAAGGGGAGGGGCGGGAATAAATAGACCCTCTCCCTCCCATTATTCACTTCATCCCATTGAGAGAGAGCAAGAGAGTTTGAAGCAAGGAGAGGAGCTTGGTGAGAGAGGAGCTTGGAGGAGTTTGAAGAGCTTGCAAGGGGAGATTGGAGCTTGGGATTGGAGGCCAAAGAGGTAGGATCTACACTCTAATCTAGCAATTTTTTTATGTTCATTGCTAAATAAATAAATTTCTCTATTTCCCATTCCCATTCCCATTCCCATTCCATTTTTTTGCAGATTCAAAACTTCAAATTTCAAACATCATGGTTATATTGTTTGGCATTTTCTTCTTCTTGGTTCCTTTTTTGGTTATTATGGTGTTGGAGAGTAGAAAAAGGAGGGTTGAACATAAAGAAGTGGGTTATAGTGGATTTGATGAAAACCCCGAAAGGAGTACCTTGGTGAGGAGGAGTTGGAGGAGAGTGAACATGATTCAGCTCAAAAAACTAAACAAGACCAAACCCCATTGTGGAAATATGTTACTAGGCCTGAAGCAGGGAAAGGGGGTGGAACCACTAAATTTCACTGCCCCCATTGCAACAATAATTACACAGGTTCATACACACGTCCCATAAAGCACCTCTGCGAGAAAAGGCCATGGGATGGAGATAAACAAATAGGAATCAAAACTTGTGCAAGTGTGTCAGCAACAGAGAAAGCCAAATACATAAGGGAAGAGGAGGAAGCCCAATACAAATGTAAAAAATCAAAGGGTTTCTTTGAACCAAGCTCACAATCACATGCACAAAAAACTCCTTGAGCATCCTCCCATGGCAGTGGATATGGAGGCACAGGGTCACCAAACATCTCTTTAAGGTGTAGACCCATATCAAATTTCATTGATGAAGGGTGTAGGAATGATGTGGATTCAAAAGTTTACCGCTTTCTCTATGCATGTGGGATACCATTCAATGTTCTTCGCTCACCTTATTGGCATGAAATGGTTTCTGCCATAAATGATGCCCCTAAAGTATACAAGAGCCCTGGGTATGACAAGGCTAGAACCGTTGGACTTGATCATGAAAAAGCAAAAATATTACATTATTTGAGTAGAATGACAAATCCTTGGACTGAGCATGGGGTGTCCATTGTATTTGATGGATGGACAAATGTAAAAGGCAAGCCATTGATAAGTGTTCTTACTGTGTCTGTTAGTGGTGCCATCTTTCTTTCAGCATATGATTACTCAGACAAGTTCAAGACCGGCATCAACATTGCAAGACCATTACTTGAAACAATTGAACGTATTGGGGCATACAATGTCATCCAAGTCATCACTGATAATGCTCCTAATTGTAAGGCAGTTGGAGCAAATATTGAGGATAAATACCCCAACATATTTTGGTTTGGGTGTTTGGTTCACACAATGAACCTTTTGATGCATGATATTATTAAGAACAAAACCAACAATACAAATAGATTGGTGATTTGTACAAGAGAGGCAAACAAATGATAAAATTTATTACAAATCATAGCAATACCCATGGACTTTTCCGCAGTCACTCAAGATTGGAGTTGTTGAAGATTCCGAAGACTAGATTTGCTAGTTATTACCTCACCTTCAGGAGCCTTTTGAAGGTAGGAGAGTCATTGGCTAGCATGGTATCAAGTCCACACTAGCAAGTATTAAAGGAAAGAGCTACAAATGCAGCTGACAAGCAAGGTTTTGAACAGGTGGAGGAGACCGCTCTTGATGGTCAGTTTTGGGCACGTGTGAGGCAAGTATTGGAATTCACCAAGCCCATTTATCACATGATTCGTTTTGTAGATACAAATAAATCAGTGATTGGGGAGGTGTATGAGCAGATGGATACCAGGTTGGGGCAAATAAAAGATATTGTTCAGAAAGATGATCCCACCTTGTATACACTGATTCAGAATTGTGTGTACACGGTGGAATAAACTTAATGTTCCACTAAATGCCTTGGCATATATCCTTACGCCAAAATACTACTCTCCATCTTCGTTGGGCCAACCTACACCTGGGGGTGGGGTTAGGGTCAAACTCCATATAGATCAAGAGGCATCTATAGGATACTTGCAAGCATTACACAAGTTGATACCTGACAGGGAGGAATGTGCTAATCTGCTTCTTGAATTAGGCATGTTGTCACTCACTGCTTTAGCAGTTATCAGTTGCCCAGAATACACAAGAGCAGTGAAGTTTGAAGCCATTTCCAAAGCCACAGAAGCTCTCAGTGCTAAATCAAACTCTCCCCATTGCATAGTGCTCTGAAAGAGCTTTCCAAAGATATATGGAAGTCCAAAAATGGACTTCTAGATCAGAAGTTAAAGTAGTTTGAAGATGGGGGTTATGTTGCCTTGAAATGAAAGAAGAGCACATTGGAGGGCCTCGGGCACAACAAATCCCACATTCCAGCGACATCACAGTCCCGCAATCTCGCATCCCAAAGGTCCCGTAGTACCGCGACCCCGCAATCCCGCAACCCTGCAATCCCACAACCCCGCAGTCATGCAGTCCCGCGATCCTGCAGTCCTGCGATGGGCCATCCTTAAGGAATTGTGGGGGTAAAACACGTCGATAGCACAAATCGTCGATAATTCGGGCCCTCAGTGTTAAATCATCAAGGGAGGCCAAGAATCATTTACAAAGGAAATGCGAAACAAAACCAAGACCGAGTTGCCCCCTTCTCTCTCCTCCACGTGGCATCGGCATATCGGCGAAGTCTCGAATATTGGCGGGGTTTCCATTCCAAGACCGTGCAGGGGGCCGATTCTACGATACAATGTAAAAGTTCCAAGGAAGGCCGAAAACCAAATACAAAGGAATTTCATGGAAAAACCAAGGTCAGGCGGACCCCTTCTCTCTCCTCCACGTGGCAGTACGGATGCTAATGTGGCTTTACGGGTGGACACGTGTCACTCAGTTTCGGTGTTTTCAGGGGTCAAATAGGGCCATTTCCGGGTGACACGTGGCAATGATGATGTCACCCCGGGAATCGGGGATCGGCGATTGCAAAAGTGAAAATCCAGTTCCTCGCCAATATCCTCCCCGGCTGCGATTGCGATAAGGAAAAGGCCCCCAGGATGCGATAATTTATTGAGGTGTATTATATAAGGGTTTCGCATCTGTGATATCGGCCGATGCGATATAAAGAGTTAATGAAGGCTCCTGGAGTTATAAAGGAAAAAGGCCCCCGGACAAGTTTCCATAGGCCTTAGTGCCTGAGGGCTAAGCACTCGGTCAAGCCCCCGATCACATGAAGGAAGAAGTACAAAGGGGCTGAAAGCGTGAGGGGCTAAGGGACAAATCAGAAAGCAGTCGAAACTCGCCTGTTTCGTGTGTTTCCACAATAAAAGTCGCACCCGAAAGACTACTCTGCAACACTATAATACATATCCCCAGGCAGATCAAGGCGCCAATTGCGTTCAGCAGGAGGTTTCAGGCTGAAACGAGAGAGCCGACCCCTAAAGCGGCTTTAGCAGTAAATCATGGGGGACGAAGCATTCAAAACAGGTATGGGTGTATTCAAGGAAGGATCAGCCTGAAATACGCCTCTAGAGAAAGCGTCGAAAGCATTTAAAGGAGAATAGACAGCAAACCGCTTCAACAGCAGAGAAATGCATCACGGCAGGGACGTGGCTCGACCAGAGGCCTCCATAAGAACAGTAGAGGGACACCTCCTCCTTCCTCTTTCCAACTTCCTTCTCTGTTCATTAATTTCTGTAAGATTCCAAGAAATGCAGGAAATCCCTATTGTAATCACAGTTTGGGCAACAGAGCTTCACCTTGGTCGAGACAGCCCGCTGATCTGATAGTTGAGACTTGGCCCAGGGATATTTTGTATTGAATCATGTTTGATAAACGCTCCCCCTCCTCTTATAAATAGGGGGAAGCAACACTGTAATGGGGGGGTGGTTGGTTCGTTGGTTGGTTGGTTGGTTGGTTGGGTAGGCTGGCTGGTTCCAGAATTTCTCACCTACTGGGTCTAAGTTCTGAGATACCATTTGTTCTACTTGTTGTATTCATGGAGGGGACTGAACTGATGTTGGGATTAATGTATGGACTGGTTGTTTGGACCCTTTGGATTAATGAAACTCCCTGTTGATTCCAAGCATAATGGATGTGCAACATGTTTTCTTGGTAATTTCATTTCACTTGTGTATTTCTTTCCCTAAAATAGTGTTAATGGAGTTGTTGGTTTCTTGCTGGTTCATGGATTTATCTTAGTTGCTCAATAGTAAACAGTACTTGTGCATATCTCAAATTTACCTTTGTTATTCATTAGCATGCAGTACCTATAGAATTACAGATTTACTTGTGTTTGTGATTAGCTTACAATACCTGTGGTGGCTTAAATTTACTTTGGTTGTTAAGCAGAGAATGATACCCATATTAATATGTAGCCTAAAACCTTAATCAGTGACCAGCTATTTCTACCATTTCACCTTCCTTTCTCTTCCATATTTTGCTGGAATATTATTGCTGAGGATTATGTTCATTTACAACCCTCTGCATATGTTTCCCTCCTTCTTTTCCTCCTCTCCACCACTACTACAACTTCAATTTTAAAATTGTCTCATTGTTGTGTGTCGGCCACCAGGAGAAGACATTTCTCTTTTAATATTGTCTCGATATACCCCCACATTTGAATCCCTGTATTGGCTTAAGTCCACCTTAATAAAGGCGTATTGAACCAAGCCCCTCCAATTACCTTTTGACGTGACAATTGGAGTGCTGAAAACCCCTCACAGATAATCTCTTAAGCACTCCTCTATTTAAGATGTCCAAGTCACTGGTCTACAATCAACCCAGAGGTTTCTCTACGAGGCTTTCTATCTCTCCTGCAGCACTTGTGCTGCTAGTGCGATTTTAGGCGACAACGTCTTTCTGGTGTCGTTTCCAGGGAATGGATTAGAATATTTTTCCCTGGGTACGACAAAGTTTTACATTTCCCCTGTTAGGTGAGCAAGGGAAGTGTGGGTTGAAGATCTCTCACCTTGGCGACTCCACTGTCAAATTTATGGTAAACATCCTGGCGACTCCACTATCCCTATCTCTATTTGATCATCCTGGCTTTCAAGTAGCCCCATACTCACTCAGATGCTATAGCAGCCCAAAACTCTCCCTACTTTTGAAGCTGAAATCAATCACATAGGGAGGTTTTCAAGATGGCCCTTCTTGCATTCCTGGCCAACCAATTTGCCCCACTAGATTTCTCTTCTACCGCTGGTTATCCCAATCATGTCCCTGCATATCATGAGTCGAATACCTGTTTGCCAAGATTCAGCGGAAACACAAAGAAAAGGCCTGACCAGCACCTCAAAGAATTTCATGAAGGCATGGAACAACAAGACATTTCTCTTGAAGATGTACAAATGAAGTTGTTCAAGTGGTCTTTAAAAAGATACCTCGTGGCAGCATATCTTCCTTGAAATGTTTTCATATGGCATTTTATCAACATTTCAAAAGATTTTATCCACCGAATGCTCTATTGGAAGATTGTTGCGCACATTTTAATGATGAAGACATTCCCGAAGTTAATGACCCTGTTGAAGATGTGTGTGAGACTCCATTCCAAGAAGATATCTACTCACATCAAGAAGCATTGCCTAATGAGCGAGAAAGAGAAGAAGGAAACATCGTCGAGTTGCAAATAAACTCTCAGGGAGCTTATTCAATTGAGTTTGATGTTTCTCCTTCTTATGATGTCTATGACTCTGATAGAGAGTCAAGTGATGCAGAGCCTCCACAATCCCTATTACGGGAAGCTGCACAAGAAGAGGAGGCCAGTAAAGAGGCTCCAACCCACGATGCACATCTTTCACATGGAGAGCAAGATCAAGAACCTCCTCCCATTTATTATGCATACTATTCAGAGGAGGATGAGATGGTCGTGGAGGTCTAGAAGGATTTGTTTACCAACAACTGGGGAGAAAGCTCCCAACAGCAAGTTTTACAAGAAGAACCCAAAGCTAAAAGACCACACAGAGTCTACTGCTGCAGCAAGATGCCTGCCAATAATTCTCAACAGACCCTCCAATCTATGACTCTTACAGTTCAGACAGTGAAGAGTCTGTTGCAGATTTCCAAGAGGGTTGGCCCATTGAAAAATGGGCAATAAAAGATCAGCAAGAAGTTTTCCTTGAAAAGGCTGAATTTGAGGAGCTGGAAAGTGTTTGTGGTTGCCCTGGCCAAAAGGATATTGGCCAGCAGACTGCTTATGAAATTAAGACAGCTGCAAACTCTCCTTGTCTATTCCATGACCCTGTGGCTGAATACATGAGCCTATTCTTAAGCCAGCAACAGAGGTTATGCCAGCAGCATGCATCAAACTTTTCATTTGCATATTTTTCATGTTGCATGCCTGTTTTAATTTTTAATTTGCAGCAGTATGAAGGCATAAGGTCCAGTACTCAAATGTTGGCCTGGCTCCATTGGAGGGTTGAACTCACCTAGGTGAATTAAGCTCTGGTGCATAAGTAGGAATGTACATAAATAAGCTCACAAGCTGAGCATTTTCTTTTCAGTTATTAGAATTTTTATTTCTACATTTTAGATTGAGGAAAGTCTCATGGAGATTTTCTGGTTATAAAGATTCATTATATTTCTAACTCCATGCTCAATGGTGAAGGACACTGGTCTGCAGGTTCTCAGCACCTTGCCAGTAAGGCACTATCCCCAGTAGGAGCCAATGTTGTCACTCACTGCTTCAGCAATTATCAGTTGCCCAGAATACACAAGAGCAGTGAAGTTTGAAGCCATTTCCAAAGCCACAGAAGCTCTCAGTACTAAATCAGACTCTCCCCATTGCATAGTGCTCTGAAAGAGCTTTCCAACGATATATGGAAGTCCAAAAATGGACTTCTAGATCAAAAGTTAGAGCAGTTTGAAGATGGGGGTTTTGTTGCCTTGAAATGAAAGAAGAGCACATTGGAGGGCCCCAAGCACAACAAAGCTCGCATTCCCACGATATCGCAATCCCACAGTCCCACAATCCCGCATCCTACAGGTCCCGCAGTACCACAATCCCGTTGTCCCGCAATCCCACGATCTCGCGGTCCTGCAATCCCACGATCTCGCGGTCCCGCAATCTTGTGATGGGCCATCCTTAAGGAATTGCGGGGGTAAAACACGCCGATAGCGCAAATTGCCGATAATTCGAGCCCTCAGTGTTAAATCGTCAAGGGAGGCCGAGAATCATTTATAAAGGAAATGCGGAACAAAACCAAGACCGGGCTGCCCCTTCTCTCTCCTCCACGTGGCATTGACGCATCGGCATATCGACGAAGTCCCGGATATCGACAATCGGCGGAGTTTCCATCCTAAGGCCGTGCGGGGGGACGATTCTATGATACAGTGTAAAAGTTCAAGGGAAGGCCGAAAACCAAATACAAAGGAATTTCATGGAAAAACCAAGGTCGGGCAAACCCCTTCTCTCTCCTCCACGTGGCGGTACAGATGTTGATGTGGCAGTACGGGTGGACACGTGTCACTCAGTTTCGGTGTTTTCAGGGGTCAAAAGGGGCCATTTTTCGGGTGACACGTGATAGTGATGACATCACCCCGGGGATCAGCAGTCGCACAAAGTGAAAATTCAGTTCCTCGCCGATATCCTCCCCGGCTGCGATTGCGATAAGGAAAAGGCCCCCCCGGATGTGATAATTTATTGAGGTGTATTATATAAGGGTTTCGCGTCCGGGATATCGATCGATGCAGTATAAAGAGTTAATGAAGGCTCCTGGAGTTATAAAGGAAAAAGGCCCCCGAATAGGTTTCCATAGGCCTTAGCGCCTGAGGGCTAAGCGCTCGTTCAAGCCCCCGATCACATGAAGGAAGAAGTACAAAGGGGCTGAAAGCGTGAGGGGCTAAGGGACAAATCAGAAAGCAGTCGGAACTCACCTGTTTCGTGTGTTTCCGCAATAAAAGCCACACCCAAAAGACTACTCTGCTACACTGTAATACATATCCCCAGGCAAATCAGGGCGCCGATTGCATTTAGCAGGAGGTTTAAGGCTGAAACGACAGAGTCAGCCCCTAAAGCAGCTTTAGCAGTAAATCATGGGGGACAGAGCATTCAAAACAGGTATGGGCGCATTCAAGGAAGGATCAGTCTGCAATACACCTCCAGAGTTGGTGCCGAAAGCATTTAAAGGAGAATAGACAGCGAACCGCTTCAACAACAGAGAAATGCATCACGGCAGGGACGTGGCTCGACCAGAGGCCTCCACAAGAACAGTAGAGGGACACCTCCTCCTTCCTCTTTCCAACTTCCTTCTTTGTTCATTAATTTCTGTAAGATTCCAAGAAATGCAGGAAATCCCTATTGTAATCACAGTTTGGGCAACAGAGCTTCACCTTGGCCAAGACAACCAGCTGATCTGACAGCTGAGACTCGGCCCAAGGATATTTTGTATTGAATCATGTTTGATAAACGCTCCCCCTCCTCTTATAAATAGGGGGAAGCAACACTGTAATGGGGGGGTGGTTGGTTGGTTGGTTGGTTGGGCAGGCTGGCTGGTTCCAGAATTTCTCACCCGCTGGGTCTGAGTTCTGAGATACCATTTGTTCTACTTGTTGTATTCATGGAGGGGACTGAACTGATGTTGGGATTAATGTATGGACTGGTTGTTTGGACCCTTTGGATTAATGAAACTCCCTGTTGATTCCAAGCATAATGGATGTGCAACATGTTTTCTTGGTAATTTCATTTCACTTGTGTATTTCTTTCCCTGAAATAGTGTTAATGGAGCTGTTGGTTTCTTGCTGGTTCATGGATTTATCTTAGCTGCTCAATAGTAAACAGTACCTGTGCATATCACAGATTTACCTTTGTTATTCATTAGCATGCAATACCTGTAGAATTACAGATTTACTTGTGTTTGTGATTAGCCTACAGTACCTGTGGTGGCTCAGACTTACTTTGGTTGTTAAGCAGAGAATGATACCCATATTAATATGTAGCGTGAAACCTTAATCAATGATCAGCTATTTCTGCCATTTCACCTTCCTTTCTCTTCCATATTTCTGCTGGAATATTATTGCTAAGGATTTTGTTCATTTACAGCCCTCTGCATATGTTTCCCTCCTTCTTTTCCTCCTCTCCACCACTACTCCAACTTCAGGTTTAAAACTGTCTCATTGTTGTGTGTCGACCACCAGGAGAAGACATTTCTCTTTTAAGATTGTCTCGATATACCCCCTCATTTGAATCCCTGTATTGGCTTGAGTCCACCTTAATGAAGGCTTATTGAACCAAGCCCCTCCTATTACCTTTTTACGTGACAACTGGAGTGTTGAAAACCCCTCACAGATAATCCCTTAAGCACTCCTCTATTTAAGATGTCCTAGGCACTGGTCTACAATCAACCCAGACGCTGTCTCTAAGAGGCTTTCTATCTCTCCTGCAACACTCGTGCTTTTGGTGCGATTTTAAGCGACAACAAGGCAGATACTTTAGTTGCACTAGTTTGTTTGGTTCTTTCCATGCAATGGAAGATAGAGATAGATTTGATGCTCTCACATGGTGGGAAGCATATGGCAGCTAGTGACTTTTGCCAAAATTAGCAAAAAAAATTCTCTCACAGGTTGTAAATATTTCTTCTGCAGAGAGGTGTTGGAGCACCTATAACTTCATACATAATGAGAGAAGAAACAGACTCAATGAAAACTGGGCAGAAAGCTTGGTTTATGTGCACTACAACTTGAGGTGTTGAGTCATTACTATGATCGGGCTTATGAGGATCCAACATATAAAATTTGGGACAACCACCTAGAGGACGATAATTTGGAGGATGGTACTATACATCTTGAAGAACTGGAAGCAAAACTTATGAGAGAGGAAGATGAAGCAACAACCATGCCACCCCCACCATCCAGTAGCAGTGCTCGAGTGCCAAGTCTTGTTCCTTTGCTATCGCCGCCTCCATGTACATCCTCACGTGGAGGGCATGTGCCTTCTGGTTCTAGTCATGGGACTGCGTGGGAGGAGACTCCTAGAAGACCACCATGACTTACTCAGACATTAGACATTATTCGTGGTGGCAAGAGGAAGATGTAGATGATAGATTTACTTGTCTTTTCTAGTTTCTAGTAGTCTTTATAATTGTTGGCTCTTTCGTATTTATTATGATATTTTTTGTAAACAATATATGACAATTTAAATTTGAAGTTTGAAGTTGGCAATTATAACTCATTGGTAATGAATTATGAATATGATGCTTCGTGAAAGTTGAAAGTTGTTTCACTTTCATTTCATTTCATTTTAAAACATTTCATTTCATGTTAGATATTATTTGTTGTAATGGTTACATTTAGCTTACAAGTACAACTTTGCTGATCAATGATGATAAATGTTATATATTGAATTTTGAAAACTTGAAACTTTAAGATTAATGAATCATGATTCATGAGACTCAATATGTTGTATGTTACTAACTTGTGGACGTGGTTGATGAAGATTATAACTTCTAAATGATTGTTGTTATATGGTTCAATCTATGTTTTTTATATCTAATTCATCATTCTACATGTTTGTGTTGACATATATGCATCAAAATATTAAAATATATATATATATATATATATATATAAAACGCTCTGGGATTCGCTCCCAAACCGGGAGCTTCTGAAAATGTCGCTCCCGCTCCCAAGTAACCTTGTTTCAGACACTATTGTTGTCTTCATTTTTAATCCAATGATGTTGAAAATTGTAGCAAGAGAAGGTCTTTTGGCTCGTGCCTTAGCTAGAAAGATTGAGTTTGTCTTTCCTTTGACCATGGACGAGTTCATGGAGTTGGTAAATTCATGCGTATTGTTGGAGGACCAGTTATGAGGATTCTTCCTTTAGTTTGACTACAGATCAAGTGGCAATTATAAATTTAGATAAAACAATTTGGAGTTTCAGTCTTTGATTGAGGCAAGGACGAGTTATAACTCCAAGATATGATTGGAGTTCAATTCGAACTCAGCTAACAAGTCAATCTCAACTCGTGTTCTAAATTTGTACTCGCCAGATATAGCATGGACCGAATCAATAAATGGATGCGAAGGCAAAAGTTTATTCATCAACTGTTTTGTGCACAAGATTGTGAGACAAAGAAACCTCACGAGTTTTGTGAGAGATTGAGAGATCCTTGTTGTAAGAGTGTCTCTTGGAGTAGCCAATACGCAGAGCATAGAGAGACTTCTTGCTGCCAGATTTGCACTAGGATTTAGGAGGTTTTTCCTAAATATTAGGGGCCAAGGCTGCGCTAGGAAATAGGAGGAACCAGAGCAAGTAAATAGGCCCTGGCAAGCTGCAAGGAAGTAGGAGCAAAGGTCGAGGTTTTGCAGGGTGTGTCCAGCTAGTATAGCGTGAGGATCAGTTTATTTATGAGTGATAAATTGCCTTGTAAGAGATCTAATTGCTCAAAACTCTATCAATAAATTTTACAGCAAAGAAGTGGGTTTCCCAAGAAAAATTATTATGTCTCTTGTGAGACTGTGTTTCTATCTTTGTGATTATTTCGTTGCTTATCTATTGCTAAGAAATTTTGTGTCTTGGTGAAAAGAAATTAGTTTCAGATTTTTCATCGTAGCTGTTGCAGAATTTCTTGGAAAATCGACATGGTATCAGAGCAGAGATCTGCATAAAGATCAACATCTATAGATCAGTTTGTGTTTTGTTTAAACCGACAGTTTGGTTAGGTTCTGGTCTAGGAAGATACCATTGTTCTGTGTGTTTATTACCTTTGTCATGACAGTCAAGGATGCAGCCTAGGAGAGAGTTGTAACACCTCAAATTCGAGACGAGTATAGGGTCGAGATTTTTGTGTTTGGTGGAGCAGGGGTGAGGTAAAGGAGTATTGGTACAGGAGACCAAGAAGCCTCTCTCAAGCGCGGATTGAAGGCCGGAGTTATCTCAGGCAAGAGTGAGGAGGATACAGGTTTGTAAGGTTGAAGTTAAGGGTTGTATGTCTGTCACAGTATGCTTCAGGCTTGAAGATTGGTCACAAAGTCTGAGAAGTGTATCTACAGCAGGCCGAGGCTAGAAGGTATTGTTTTGTGGAGAAGATTGCTGGTGGAATAGGTTTGTCCTAAAGGTTTTCTAGGGCAGGAGTTTGTGATATACACAAGTGCAATTCTACTCGAGAAGACAGAGAGCAAGGAGCAATTTGAGGAGCCTAAGGTGTCTCAAGCAAAGAGGAGGAAGTTTGTAGCAAATCTGAATTGCTTGAACCAAGCAAGGTTATCTCTATGCATCGGTTTTTGAAGGCACAGATCAGAGTTCGAAGAACAGAGCAGAGAAGTTCCTTGGATAGCTGCATGGTGTTCCTAGGACTAAGGTCAGATCACAGTCTAGAGGGAGCCTCGCATTTCTGTGCGTGGAAGGAGCGAATCACAATAGTGTTGGAAGATGGTGGGGTGGGAGAGTTTGTCAAGAATCAAATAGTTCCACCTCAATATCCCCAAAAGCTACCTCAGCATACTAAGAATGACACCAAGGCGAAGAGGATCATTCTAGAGGGGATCAGAGACCATATTATTCCTCATCTCTATGAGAAGAAGACAGCATATGAGATGTTCAAAGTCATCTTGGATCTGTTTCAGGGTACCAATGATGCCAGGAAGCTTGCTCTCAAAGAGAAGCTAAGAAGTATCTGAATGAGCAAAGATAAGCCCATCATCACATATCTTTTAAAGTTCACTCAAGTTCGGGATGAGCTAGGCGATGTAGGCGAGACAGTAGCAGAAAAGACCTTGTGAGTCTTGTGCTTCTGGGACTCCATAAGTCTTGGTATGGCTTCCAGGATGCAATAAGTGGCCAAGAAAATTTTCCTAGCTGGGAAAGGTTATGGAGTGATTGCATTTAAGAGTAAATCCAGAGAGGGACGAGAGATGGTAGATCGATGAAGAGAGAGGATGAGGATAACTTTGCCCTAGTAGGCAAAGGAAGCAAAGACAAGGGAAAGAAGGGCCAAAGAGAGGCCAAGTCCAGTTAGAAGGGCGAGAAGAAGAAGAAGGATTTGAGCAAGATCAAGTACTTCCATTGCCATGAGTTTGGGCACTATGCCACTAAGTGTCCTAATCGGAAGAAAGAATCCAAGAAGGATCATGTAGCTACATCAACAAAGGTAGATGCATTTTTTGCCCAGCTCGAGAAAGATTTCACATTGATTGCTTGCATGGCAAGCTCAGCAAATAGCAGTGTATTGTATATTGATTCAGGAGCATCCTTCCACATGACCAGGAACAAGAAGTATTTCAGCCACCTGAAGGAGAAGGACATGCAGTTTCAGATCAAGCTAGGAGATGATGGTATGTATGCAGCTAGAGGAGTTGGTACTGTCAATTTTCAGAGGGAGTCAAGTAATCCCCTTCATCTCAGAGATGTCCTCTATGTTTCAGGCCTTACGCAAAATCTTGTTTCAATAGCTACCCTTGAGGACAAGGGTTATGATGTCTTTTTCAGCAAAGGTAAGGCTTACCTCCAGCACTTAGCTTCTGGATGTAAGAAGCAGATTGGTCTAAGGAAGAAGAATTTGTACTTACTCAAGTTGAGACAAGTACAGCCTTGAACAGCAAGGCATAAAGCTCTCAAAGCAGAGAGGTGATGTTTGAGCGAGAGCAGGATAGAGCTCTCAAGATGGAGCCTTGGCCAGTATCTCAGTTTGAGTCTCGGCTAGTTGGCAGTTGGGCCGACCAGCAAGATGATGAGCATAGCCCAAGGCGAGTGGAGGCAGCCACTCAGTCTCTGATTCCCAGTACAGAGAGAGTTCGAGCCAAGTGGGCAAAAGAGTTGTTTAAGGGAGATCAGGATTAAGTTGGATTATCCAGTGTCACCTTCAACCAGAGGAAGCAGCCACAGGGTACACGGGGTACATGGCACTTATGACTAAAGTGATAGACTCGCAGAGCATGGTTGGAAAGAACAGGTCTTTAGATCAGATTCCGCCGAAGAAAGCAGGGAATTCTTCTAGTTTAGAGGGACCAGCCGCAACAGCGGAGAATGTGGCAGTGTTGAAGACAGATCCAGGTGGACAAGGTTCTCGCAAAAGCACCTTCCTCGCGACGAGGGAGTGTTGAAAATTGTAGTGAGAGAAGGTCTTCTAGCTCATGCCTTAGCCAGAAAGACTGAGTTAATCTTTCATTTGGCCATGGACAAGTTCATGGAGTTAGTAAATTAATGCATAGTGTTGGAGTACTAGCTATCAAGATCCTTCCTTTAGTTTGACAACAGATCGAGTGGTAGTTATAAATTTAGATAAAACAAATTGGAGATCCAATGTTTGATTGAGGCAAGGATGAGTTATAACTCCAAGTTACGATTGGAGAGAGTTCAGTTCAAACTCAGTTAACAAGTCAATCTCAACTCATGTTCTAAATTTGTACTCGCCAAATATAGCATGGATCGAATCAATAAAAGGAGGACGAAGGCACAAGTTTATTCATCAATTGTTTTGTGCACAAGGTTGTGAGACAAAGGAAGCTCATGAGTTTTGTGAGAGATTGAGAGATCCTTGTTGTGAGAGCGTATCTTGGAAGAGCCAATACACAGAGCATAGAGAGACTTCTTGCTGCCAGATTTGCGCTAAGATTTAGGAGGTTTTTCCTAAATATTAGGGGCCAAGACAGTGCTAGGAAATAGGAGGAACCAGCGCAAGGAAATAGGGCCTGGCAGGCCACAAGGAAGTAGGAGCAGAGGTCAAGGTTTTGCAGGGTGTGTCCAGCTAGTATAGCGTGAGGATCAGTTTATTTATCAATGTGATAAATTGCCTTGTAAGAGATCTGATTGCTCAAAACACTATCAATAAATTCTACAGCAAAGAAGTGGGTTTTCCCAGTTTGGTTTCCCAAGAAAAATTATTGTGTCTCTTGTGTGACTGTCTTTTTATCTTTGTGATTATTTCGCTGCTTATCTATTGTTAAGAAATTTTATGTCTTGGTGAAAAGAAATTAGTTTCAGATTGTTCATCATAGCAATTGCATAATTTCGTGGAAAATCAACAAATTAGGTATGGCATTGGTATATATGTATTTTCTGCATTTTAGGAGAAACAGAGTGCGAGAGTCTAAGCCACATGCGGATGGGTTCAACACAAGATTAAAGGAAGTTCAGAATGAAATCGCGTAGTTGAGACCATCATTGATAGAGTCCCACAAACAATGAAAGCAAAAGGTAATCTACAACCAACCAAAAGTTTTATGGAGAATCAACCTTAAACCTGTGCTCATATTTGTTGATGTAAAAGGCCTTTTGGTTGAGTATGATAGTTATATGTATACATAATTGTGCAGGAAAATTGGCCTAAGTGTAATGTTTTAAAGTGAGTCGACCTATACATATGACCTGAAGCCGACTATTGGTAAACTTTAATTCTAATATGAATTAGATAGGCGCCCTTTGGAATTACCTTGAGGATTGTATGTGCATATTCAAGAAGAGTTAGTGGACCTTCATGATAACATGTAACCTTTGTAGCTCTAATAGGCAGCATTCTACTTTGAATCCATGCATTCACTTGGAGGGTCTTGTTTCCGTACATTGTGGAATTGGTTTAAGAACACGCCCATCTTGGAGGCTTTAGAAGACTAGAGTGTCAACCCAGGATGATGACATGGAGGCTAGAACACTCATTTGAAATCCCATAAATGGAGGATAATTGGAGGTGTATATGCATGCTTTGTGGAGAGAACCTACCCTTGAAGGGCCTTTGGAGGTTGGATGTTGGGCACTAAAGCCCACTATTCCTATTATTTATGGAGATGAGTCACATTTGAGAGGTAGTAGTAGTAAGTACCCCTTGATTTTGTACAAGTGGCATAAAGAAGCTCAAATTTTGTATATTTTAGATTAAATCATTAGAGAAGAGGGCTTCTACCTCTCCATAGGTTGTATTTGGGGATCTTAGTTTAAAATAATCAATATTTTAACTGTAAGGGAAGTTGAGAATCTCACATAGATAGAGATGCACTTCCTCTCATTTTTTCATGGTTGGATTGGGGAAGAACTCCCTTAGCAAGTCTGAAAGTTATAAAATTTGTTGGAGTTCTTTTATCATGGATTTGATGCTATGGATGGATGACTAAGATGCCTTCATTGAGGAGATGATTTGTGGATGAATTTTTGCAATCTCTTAATGCTTCATGGTTAGGGATTATGTATGAGCAATGATTTATCTAGTAAGTGTTATTCTTAAGTCTTTGTGGATTTCTTTGTTGAATGTATTAAGTGCAAATGTGTTTATCTAGTGGTGAGGGTGCATTCTCTTTGTATTATGCTTGGATAGATCCTATCTTGCATACCCTAGGAAAATTTCTAGTAGAGGACCTTTCCTTGAAATTGTCTTGGAGCTTTCTACACTGATAGGAATATCTTCTAGGGTCAGTAGTGGGCAACCCTAGTCATCACCCTATAGAAGGATCTTCTAAGGTCAGTAGTGGACAACCTTAATCATCACTTTGTATCCATTATTCACCTTCTCAAGGGAGACCTAGTTAAACCCATATGCCCAATGAAAAGGCACTAGTCTCAGATCCTCTCACCATTTCTCATACTCTAAATTCTTTCAAAACCATTTTGCTAGGTTTACTCTTCATATCACCTTGAGCTTTGTTGCCTTGAAACCCAAGCAATCTTAACCTAGGAAAGCCCCCCTTGAGTAAGAGGAGAGTCGAACTAAAGTGCAGAAGAGGGTTGGTGAGGTGACAGTGGCCCCCTTTTAGTCCACTCAGATCGCACTTGAGCTTTTCTCACTTTATCTCCTAAAGTGCAAATTTGTGTGATAACAGGACCCTAACAATCTCAACAAACTCATTGCTACTTTTAGTAAGCAACCTATTAATAGGGGTGATTTATTGTTATTCCTTGGATAAGAAAACAAATACTAGTTTATTGTAAAGGGAGATAGAGTTGAAACTTATATAAGGGTTTACTCTCCCCATTTGTAAGGTGTGAGTGAAAGAGCTCCTAAGCTTCAAAATAAAGGTGTTTATTTTGTCAAAGTTATTGTGAAATGTTTGTACAACTTTGTTATATGTGTGGCATATATTATTTGCAGGTTTGTGAATGTCGGAGTCAGTCAAGGGCCATAGAGGAGCAGAATCACTACACTGGAGAAGGTTGGGTACCCCTTAATGCATTTTATCTGATTAATTTATTGCATCTGTAAACACTGTTTAAGTAGGGGCCACCCTTGGTGTTGTCTTGAAGAGTGGATCATCCCCCATCAAATTTGTTGTTCTAGTAACCAAATTAGGGCTGTTGTAGGGTACATCACCTTGGCTGCTAGTAGCCCACAATCTTTCATAAGAACAGCCATTTGAAGTTACATGTGTGACCCCATAGCCCAAACAAATAAAAGCACCGATCTTCCCATTCATCCACCACCCAAAAACTCTAAAAATCTCAGAGTTATTTACGCCTTCTAAGCTCTCACTTGCTCTTACTCTCTGCTACACACATTGAGCTTAGTTAATCATTGGGATAGCCCCACTAGGCTAGATTTCACCTAATCTAAAGAGAGAAAGGCAACAGTACAGAAGTAACAGTGGGTAGCATACTTAAGTTGTCGTTGTGGTCTCACCACTTAAAGACTTTTGCACCAAGTGAGAACTTGGCAGTAACAAGACGTAATGAAAATATTCTTCAAACTCATGATTTATTATTAACTCAAATATTTTACTCATAAAACAATTTCTCCACAATTTCATTACATGAAAAATTTCTTTAAACTCTAGAGTATGAGTATAATGATTCAAGTTCTGATCCTTCAGCTTTAAAGTATCAAAATGCTAATGCCTTTGAAGCAACCATCTACATAACAAACGACTAGTGTGTTTTGCATCAAAATGTTGCTGCCTTTGATGCAACCATCTACATAGACCACAAAGTCATCATCACAATCTGGAAACTACTTCAATTTTAAAAGATATGAACAACTACTACAGTTTCTAAATGCTCTTTTCACATCCAATTGTCTCCTCGAACTTCTTTCCTTTCTTTTAAAAGATGTTCTCAAGTGAGCAATACTCAAAAACCCTTCCACAAGCCTGTAATAGTAATTAACAAGTCCTGGAATGTTCTTCCTTGGAAAGCATTCATCAACATAGGCCAACCCACAATTGCTTGGAATTTTTGCAAGCCATAGAAATCCCATCTTCAAAAATGATATGGCTCAGGTATTGCACCTCATTCTTATAAAACACACACTTGATTAGCATCGACACAACTCCACTTCGCTTATAAAGTAATAAAATACATCACCTATAAAATTAAATTCATTGATCACGTGTAAATATTTTATGTACGTTATATCCTTCGTGTCTTTTATGTCTTCAATGGTCATTACAACTTTCTTGGCAATCTTTTGTTGTAGCAAATATCATGTCGCATGCTATTATTGTAATATTCTTCATTCCTCTTGTAGTGTGCATCCAACTCTTTCGTGGTCCTCATCATCCTCCTTTCTATATTAGAACTTTTCAAGTCCCCAAAACTAACTAGGAAAACCCCCATGATGATCACTCTACTAGTTCAAGGTGCAACCTGGACAAATTTCTTGCCAGGCCATCTAGTTCTTAATTAAGGGCTATATAACTATGATCCTCCTTGACTTCTCATAACTCCGTGACCGCACAAGTCAAACAAAGCCCTATTGCTTTATATTCATCAAATGGCCCTGTAATCTTGCAAATTTTAAAGGTCTCTTCAAGCTGCCTCAGTTTAGTCTACTCCCAGCTATATTACTTTAATTCAGCCTAAAATATCAGGTTCTAAGAAATGGCTATTTGGCAAATTCCATCAAGTTCATCCTTGAAATATATCTTAATAGAATTATTGGGATTGTAATGAAAACCATAAACTTATTGATCTTAAGATATCAGCCAGTGTGGATTGACCCAAGCGAAAGCATAAATTCACAGACATTAAGTTTAAACAGTTTTACAGACCGTGAAGATATTGGTGTAAGATCAGAATGCCAATCACCCCTGCCAACAGTTAACAACGCAGGAAATGAATACTCTAATGAATTTACATCTCTGTTAAAGAACATCTGACCTAAACAAATATTGAGCTCATGTGCGATCAGTGTATTGAGTGCAAATAGTCTCACTAACAACAGCTGTCTGTCAGTGGGGTATTGGTTGAGTGGATAATGGTTAATGGATTTTGTTATATTCCCCCCCACCAAATGTTCAAATTTCCCAGAAATATGCGTTATAAGCCAGTAGACGTGCGTACAATCTATCGTCAATTCTCTCAGATTGGAGAAAGGCTGAAGGATTTTCGGAAGAATCTGGTCAAAAAACATAAGAGCAGCAGGTACATGGCAGCAAAGAAAATAAAACACAGCATTACCTCTTTTATTTAAAAGTTAAGAATACTTGTGTCATGTCGATGATTGACACTGCCAGTAAACCTTTTCATGGGCCAATTTTTTCTTCAAAGCTTATACTTATTTGAAATTTATTATTTTCAAAGGATTTGCAGAAAAGAAAGAAGAAGAAGAAAAATAATAGATTAAATTTAGCATCAGCCCTACTTGGTACTTACCAGTCTGGTAGATTCGACGATGAGGAGGCGTAGGCAGAGATCTGTGCCAAACTTAACTGCAGCAATGAGTGAGATCCATAGAACAATCAGGCGCGCTCTGCATTTATTGACTTTCTATTTAGAGGAAGAAAGTACAGGCCCCTTTGCAGCCTCAACTTGTTTTCAACCTCATACATGCTTGCAGGAGTGTGATAACTTTCCGAGGGCAGAAAATTGGGTCCGGTAACTTCGTTGAATTTACTTTTTCTTTACCATATTTTGATTGCCAATCTGCTATGTTAAACATTTTAATAAAAAATTATTGGAAGTATGATCGAAAAATCTGCAACGATTGACATTTTGGGAGGAATTATCATTGACTACGCCACACCAGTAGTTAGGCCCATCTTGTCAACGTATTTTGACAATAATGTTTAGTAAAGAATTGTTTTAGATTTTCAAGATAAACATTTTCGAAGATTTCATATGAATTCCTTCCTATATTAATAATGTTTGTTATAACAGAGAAGATACGTTAAATCATTAAATTCCAAAGTTTTAACTTAAAATTTGCAAGTAAACCTTTGTCTTTTTAAAGCTCAAAAAGTATGTGAAACTAATATATTGAATCATAATAATAACGTGGGGGTTTCAAAATGAATAAGTCAAAACATTTTAAGTGTTTTTTAATTTATTTATTTTTATAATTTTATTTAATTATTGTTAAAATAATAATTTTTCATAATAATATCTCATGGTAAATGAATAACTTGTTTTATGCAACGTTGAATATGAAACTAAATTTAACTGGAAACATTTTTACAAATGTAACTTTTTCTACTTTCAACTTCAACCCCCTGAAATCTTAAATCTTAATTGCTTGCCTTTTGTGCTCATGCCATGGTTAGCCCGGAGGAAGCTCCTCCCCCTCCATAGGACGATGTGGCGGCCTTTCAAGCTTTGATTGCATCTCTTCTAGTGAAGCAGAGATCCAAGGAAAACTCTTCCAAGTTTGTGGAAAGGTTGGAGGAAATTTCATATGTGGCAATGCCCTATGTCTTTTGTCGCTCGACATTGGCTTTCACAGACAAAGCCTTAGTTGGAAAATTCACAGGGATGTGGCCTTCGCCAAAATCCATGGAGGCTTGGGCTGAGAAAAAATGGAAATATAAGATGAAAGGAAACTTGGGAATCTACACAGTTGGAAATGGCTTCTTCGCCTTCCTTTTTAAGCTCAAGGAAGACAAAGAGGTTATTTTCAGAAACGACCCATATTTCTTCAGGAATAGGGGGATGTATTTGAACAAATGGTTATTAGATTTCGACCTAGCAGATGACATCCCAAACATTGTTCCACTATGGGTAAAGCTTCCTCGACTCCCTCTCTCTTGTTGGAGTGATGATTGTCTCAAAGCCATCAACGACATAGTAGGCAAATACATAGACAGAGACAAGCCAAAGGGAGGTCAGCTTGCATGTGCAAAAAATTGTAGTGAGATAGGTCTGGAGAAGGGGCTCCCGGCAGAGATTTCCCTCACGATGGGAGGATGGAAACACTGTCAAACTTTGGATTATGAGCATCTTCCCTTCAAGCGTCGGGTTTTCCATGAATATGGGCATTTCACCTGTGGCTACAAGAATTCCCAAACAAATAGAAGTGAGACCCCTATGGGTGCCCAAACAGAGCAGTGGTAGACCCAGAGAAAAGGAGGAAATAAGAAAAACTCGACAGCTAATAGGAATGCCCAGCAAAGTAACAACACCCCATCCTCCTCTGTGAATCCTTTTGAGGTTTTGCAGGCACCGGAAGCAACTCAATTGGATGAGTCAGTTCATGATTCCCAGTCATCGCTTACACTGGGAAATAAATAAGATGTCCTTGTGGAGGAAGGGGAAATCCTTGAACCCTTGAACGAGGTCAATCTAGGAGAAATTGCATCCTCATCAACCCCAAAACCCCCCTTAGAAGATGGTAGTCCTATCATTTGTCATTTAGCACAACCAGAGTCCCCTCCTAGACAAGCAGAAGCTTTACAGGGAGGATCCGGGAAAATAGTGATGAGAAATATGGCTTTGACAATTGGAGGACCTAATGAAGCAAGTAGTCAAGAGACTAAAAGCACTATTAAGAAAAGGAGGAGACATTCTAAAAAGGAGATTAGGGAAAATGAAGTTGAGCATAATAAAAAATTGGGAAATCAGCCGCAAATATTTGATTTGTTAAAGCTCTCTGGAAACAAAGGCACAACAGGGATAACGGAAGGAGGTAGCAAAGCTCACTCACCTCCTAAGAAATAATGAAATTTCTCTCATGGAACTTAAGGGGTTTGGGAGGACCCTCTAAAGCCCTCTCGATCAAGTATTTAATCAAAGCGGAGAAGCCTTCCATTTTTTTTCTCCAGGAGACTAAGTTAGAAGATGAAGAATTAACGAATGTGGCCAATTTTTTTGGAAGATGGCGATGGAGTTGGGCAGAGCTCTCGGGGAGCATCTAGAGGTCTGGGCATTTTTTGGAATAAATTTCAATTTTCTTTAATTGAATGTGTAAAAAACATCAACTGGATTGCTACTATTTTGGAAAGGAATGATACCAAAGAAAGGATCAAGGCATTGAATGTCTATGTTCCTTCTACGTATGGGGATAAGTTATAATTTTGGGATAAGCTTATTATGTTAAAGAATGATCAATGGAATCAGAGCTCCATCATCGGAGGTGACTTCAATACTACTTTATTTGCATCCGAGAAAGGGGGTAGAAACGTAGTGCGAGATCCATTTAGAGAAAGAATGGAAGATATCATAACAGAATGAGATATGATAAATGTCAAGCTAAGGAAAGGAAATTTTACATGGTCGAACAAGAGAAGTGGTTTCGATAATATAACAACTCGTCTTGGATGATTTTTAATTCACAACACATGGATTCTAAAAGGTTTGGACCCCTTTTCCTCCATTTTGGCTCTGAGTGAGTCAAACCATCGATCAATCTTGTCGATAATGGAAGCAATGGAGGATATGGGACCTATCTCTTTTTTATTTAACCCTTGACAGTTGAAAGAGGATGGTGTCATGGATATAATATTACATGCATGGAGCACTTCAATTAGAGGGTCCCCGACATTTGTTTGGAAGTCGAAGATAAAATTTGTTAAGTAAGAGCTAAGAACCTAGGCAAAAGGAGTATATGTTTCACGGGGCAAAAGAAGGAATGATTTTCTTAATGAACTGGAACAACATATATATAGCATGGAAAACACTAAAGTGGAAGACTAGCATCCAGAGAGGGAGAAAAGTTTAAATAAGCAAATCTACTAGGAAAATCGAAAGGAGGAAGAGTTTTGGAGGCTCAAGTCCAGAAGCATATGGCTAAAGGTAGGTGATCAAAATACTTATTTCTTCCATAAGAAGACAAAAGCAAGGGAAATAAGAAATAGGGTGAGGGAGATCACTTCAGAAGGTAAGACAACAATCACAACATTCCCATAAATAAAAGTTGAATCTTACAAACACTTCTAGTCATTGTATTCATTAGTTGGAGACCTAAATCTTGGTAAGGCTAATGAACTTTTGTCCTCATTTCTTCTAGAGATTTCAAAAGAATAAAATCAATATCTCACAAAGGAAGTTGTAGAAGAGGAAATGATTGAAGTAATCAAGTTTATGGACACTAATAAGACTCTAAGGCATGACGGATTCCCTATCATCTTCTATCGAGCCCTTTCGTTGTTGATTAAAAAAGGTTTGATTAAAATACCCAATTGGACCAAGATCAAGGGATTGTAATGTTGGAGGGGGAATTAATTCAACATTTTTAGCCCTGATCCCCAAAGAGTCAAATGTTACAAACTTCAATAGATTTCACCCCATCTCACTATGCAATGCCTTGTATAAGATATTAACAAAAATAATTGCAAGTTGATTAAAGAAACTGATTATGAGGTTGATCTTTGAAAATCCAGACAGTTTTCTTCAACACATGCACATTTTGGATAATATTAGAACAAGAGGAAATCCACTCGAGCAAAGAAAGGGGTGAACTGAGATTTGTAATAAAGCTAGACATGGCAAATGCTTTCGACCGAGTAATTCATTCTTTCCTCTTCTTATTATGGAGAAACTTTGTTTCCGCAAAGAATTTATTCTCTAGATAAATGCTTATATTGGATCCCCTTGGATAGCTCCCCTGATCAATGGTAGACCAACCCCCTTCTTTAAAGCTTCTAGAGGTTTGTGTCAAGGTTGCCCACTCTCTCCTCTATTGTACATTTTAGTGGCAAAGAGCTTAAGTAGAAATCTAGAAAAAGTCAGAGTACGTGGATTATTGTCATGCCTCTACATTCCTAGAAACATCAAAGATATCAATCACTCCCAATTTGCAGATGACACTATTCTCTTGGGTGACGCTTCAAAAATCATAGCAAGAAGATTCAAAGGGATCTTATATGTCTCTCTAGAGCTTTCAGGGGGATTAGTAAATAAAAGGAAGAGCCATCTTTATGGATGGAATTGTTCTGAGGTAACATTGTAGGAGATCGCATCAGCTCTCGATTTCCCAATTAAGATTAGGTGGAAATCTTTCAAATATCTAGGAGTTCCAATCTCATTAGGTTTACCTTTTAAGGAATAATGGGAAGAGATAATACAAAAATTCAAGAAGAAAATAGGAATTTGGGGTGCCTTTTGGTTGCACTTAGTAGGAAAAACAATATTAATTAAGTCAGTCTTATCTACTCTGTCGATTTATATGTGCTCTCGGCTTCTAGATCCGAAGAGTATTCCAAAACAAATTAGTATCGTGATCAAAAAATTATTATGGAAGTGTTCTAAACCTAAAGCTTACCTGCAAAACCTAACACCTAAACCCTTTAACCCTAACCTAGAACCTAAGACATGTGTTAAAACACATTTAAAATGCATTAAAAACCTAATCCTAACCCTCTCGAACCATGTTATATTCAAACCATATATAATAAACATATTATAAAACAATACAAATTATAAATAAAACAGTCCTAACCATGGGTATGGAGACCACGACGGAGACAAGAGCATGTGAACAGACAGTTTATCAGGCGGAGGTTAACTGTGGCAGTCAGATTATAGAACCGTCGGCGAAATACAGAGTGGATGCGAGACGCATGTGAACACATTCATTGCACCGTCAGTTAAACATGGCATTGAAATCGCAGTCAGGCAAAGGTAACATTACCGTGGCGGTGACAACATGTGAACGCATCGCAACTGTTAGCGAAACTGCCGAAGAGGTGACCGTGAGGTGTCTGCCTGTGGTTAGACCACAGCCTATTCACATGGGCAGTCAACCCATCTTCGCGCAGTCAGCTGATCGCCAGCGGGCTATCTATAACCTAAAGTTATTTTTGGGTTATTTTGTTAGTTTTTGCATCAAAACTAATTTGAATATCATGGCCTCTATCCCTATGTGACATAATATCTTCAACTAAAACCCTAATTTAACCCTAGAAGTCAGCTTATGCATTCTAAAGTTGGGCAACAGAGGTTAGAATGAATTTGTAGGGTTATGAAGGTAGTTTTGCTCATTGAAGATGGGGATGAGTGGTTTTGAGTTTTAGAGTGCAGATTCTAGAGGATATAGGTGATTTTGTTTTCAATGTAACAGGGGCATCGGGAGTCGGAATTGGAAACCGAGACAGGCGTTGGAAAGATAATTCAAAGAGATTTCTTGTGCCAATGACCAGAAGTGATTGCATGCACAATTAGTCTGGTCAATTTTCTGTGTAATCGACCTCCTCGGATTCAATCCTAATAAAGAGGTTGCCCATCTTGAAAGCGGACCCAGAGACGTAGTCCATCAGAAGGAAAGACCTACTTGTTCCCATTGCCAGAGAATCGGTCATGATGAATCTAAGTGTTGGAAACTTCATCCCGAACTTAAGCCCAAAAAGTTCCTTAAAGAGAAGGATGAAAAGAAAGCAATTGCAGTAGTCCAACAAGATCTAGGTTCTGATTCAGGTGATGAAAGGAGGATAACTGCCATAGTTTCGACAGGTAAAACTTCTGACACTGGTTCAAGTTTGAATACTATTGCATCTTCATCAAACATAAATCCTTCAAATGAGGATAAAAGAGTTGAATTATTTAACATAAGGATAACTTCTAAGCACACAAAGATAGATACAATGTTTGACAGTGGATCACAGGAAAATTTAATATCTGAATATTTAGTTAAGAACTTGGGTTTGGAGACACGGAATCATCCAAGACCTTACCCATTAGGATGGCTAAATAAATCAACTCAAATAAAAGTCACAAAACAATGTCGATTAAGATTTGCCATTACAGTTAATTACATTGATGAAGTGGAATTAGATGTGGTTCCAGTAGACATATGTGGAGTTGTCTTAGGAAGTCCTTATCTTTATGATCGTGATGCAGTATTTTATAGGAAAGAGCATAAATATCACCTTAAGAAAGATGGGGTTGAATTTATTTTCAAGGCACATCAAAGTAAAAATCACTTGAATTTAGTTGTTGCTAATCAGATGAAGCGATTGATAAGTTCAAATAAAATATTTGTAATCATGTGTGTAAAGGAACAACATAAGAATCGATAAGATGTTTGTTCAAGTTATGAGTCTTAGCTTAAAGATAGTTTGATCAAAGAGGTAAAAACTTTTCCGGTTCTATTTAAAGAAACCAAACATATTACTCATAAGCAGGGAATACAACATGAATTACAATTGATGCCTAAAGTTTCTCTTCCTAATGTCAGAATGAATCAATTCAGTCCAAGTTTGGAAGTTAACAGTTACAGGGATGCAGGTCAATATTGGGGAAAACCGGTGTTAAGTTTCTCTTGTATTGTGTCAACATTTCATGTTTCAAACAATTTGGAAGCCTCTTTTCAAGTGGAGAGGAAGCCTATTTTGTTTCATATCAAAGCCTTTTCTAAAGCAGTGTCAAAGTATCCAATACATCTAAGGGAAACTTATGCATCAAGGGAAAGTGCTAATCAATGGAAACATAATTTAATGAATTAAGAAACAGTGATTCAAATAAATCATCTGACATTTCAATACTTTCAAAGTCAAATTAAGTTGCAGCAGTTTACACCTTACATTTTGATGGGTTTATTGCAGCAAGTTCACTTAGTAATCAGGAATCAGGAAAGTATCTCAAGTCAAGTAGTTGGTATGATGTCAAAAATGTCTTTGATTGTCTTTGTCATTCCGCAAAATAGATTGTTAATACATGTCAATAGTATTGAGCAAAATCCTGTAGAGACTATTTTTAAAGATGTTTATGAATCACTAATTCATGGTACTTAGTGGAAAGAAGTCAATTCCCAGGTTCATAACAGGTTGTTTAACCATGTTCGCAAGTTATGCATACTGCAGATGGATGGAACAGTTCACAGATTCAAAGTGTGCCATGATTAGCATCATCAGGGTCATCACTTTCAGGTGATTGATCGAATGTATTGGTACATCTTCTGGACAAGGTGGAGAGTGAGGGAGCTCTACCCTCATTTACTATCTGTTTAAGTCAAACTTTTGTGGTCCAAAAGCTTTCAAGTGGAGAGGATTGATCCAGGAGGATCTTGTCAGATTAGTTACACAGGTTCAGTTTCATCGTTAGCATTCAGTGTCCAGTGTCTTCAGCTTCGACAATGATGTTTATGGTTCAGGTTGTCCGGTGATGTCAATGGTTTTCATGGTGTTCGAAGGATAGGGTTTTGTACTTGGTTGTCGACATGTGATTGTCGTCAGTTCCGCCAGGGTTTGGTTGTCGACTCATGTTCGTCATCAACGTTCAATCTTCATTTGTATCTAGTGTCAATTCAGTGTTTTGGTTCATAGGTATCGTCATGTGACGCTTGTCGCAAATGTCGCTTTGTGACAAAGAAGTGTGCATAGGTTTATTGATCTAAATCATCAAAAAAATGATCTAAACCTAAAGCCTACATGCAAAACCTAACACCTAAACCCTTTAACCCTAACCTAGAACCTAAGCCGTGTGTTAAAACACATTTAAAATGCATTAAAAACCTAATCCTAACCCTCTCGGACCATGTTGTATTCAAACCATATGTAATAAACATATTATAAAACAATACAAATTATAAATAAAACAGTCCTAACCGTGGGTATGGAGACCGCGGCGGAGACAGGAGCATGTGAATAGACAGTTCACTAGGTGGAGGTTGATGAGCCCCAAAAATGGATAATTATTTGGGCTCATTCAACCTCCTAATTCGACTTAATCCACCATTCTCATTAGTTTATTGCATGTTTTTGATTATATTTATGCTAATAGAGTGAATTGGGTTAGTCATTATGCCAACAAGTCTAATGTGTGCTTTGTGTAGCCTTTTTGGTCAATTTGGAGACAAAATCAATGGTTGAAATGAGCACTTGGCAGCCAAATTCGTGGAGAGTATTTTTAGGAAGGTGTTCCCTTCATTTATGGGCCCTTACCTCAAATTCTCCACCATCAGCTCAGAGTTCAAGGGCCACCAAATCAATTAGCACAAGGGCAACCAAGCAAGTCAAGTAGGACTACTGTTAACTACAAGTTTTGGGCAGCCGAGTCCCTAAAGTTTAGGAGGACTGTTGGGGTCCTCAATTTGTATAAATAAGAAGGCTTAGGGCCTCATTTGGGTTAGCTAGTGGTTAGTCATTTTGTAGCCAGTAGTTAGTCATTTTGTATTCATTTTGTAGTCATTTTGTAGTTCGATTTTTAGGCAGTAGATTAGCTTTGCTTTCAGCTCATTTTCAAGTTCTCCTTGTGGACAGTTTTGATGTAACTCTTTTTTTCTTGCTCAATAAAGATGAATCCAACTTTGCACCAGCTCTAAATCTCTCTTAGGAGGCTATAGCTCTTGGGGTTGGGCCCATCTCAAGTGCCCAATACCTCCTTTGATTATCTTTATGTGTTTTTGCTGCATTCTTAGAATAAAATCTGCTATTTAGATCTAAATCTTGTTTTGTTATTTAGTTTGTTTTTTGATGAGTAAAATAGCTTTTCATGCTCAGATTTAGTTGATAGGTTGTTAACAGAAAAAGCTTCAAGAAAAGGGCCAACAAACATCTGTGATTTCACCTCTCCCTCACTGGGATCAGGAGTTGTGACTAGGATGACTTTGCTGCCCACAAAAACACTGACTTTGCTTTGCCATGCAATCATTAGTGTTTGGTTTTCATTTGCAGAAGTTGGTTACATATTCAGATCTTTGAATGCTTCATTGCATAGTTAATATACATGGTTTCCTTGCAAATAAAGCTGCTGTCCATTCTTGTTACTGTTAGCTAGATCATATTAGGGTAGCATAACTAGATCTTTGTTTTCTTGCATGTTTTTGTTGGTTCAGTTGGAAACACAAATTGTAGAGCACCTGTACCACTTCTCTGTCTACCCAGACTCCCTCAAACCCATCTTCTCCATCTCCTAACTTGGTTTCTTGCCTCACGTTGCCATACTGCCCTCATAACCCTACCTTTTGTGCAACATTACTTCAGTCTTCTTAGAATAAGTCCAGCCATCTACACCTTCTCCTCAACTCTATCCATCAGTCCTTGGGTCATTTCAGGCCCCTACCCTGCCTCCCTATCCATTCATGCACCTTACCTCACTCACCCATCCTCCAAAATCCAATTTTTAAACATCCTGTAGAAAAATCACAGAACATCCTGTAGAAATCTCTGAACATCCAGTAGAACCCCTGCAGACTTCCTGTAGAAGCTCACAAATGAGGTTTCTTGATAGCCAAACTTTGTGAAACTCTTCGGAAGGGTGTTAGGGACTCCTTAGACCCTCTCTGAACCTTCTCAACCTTTTCCAAGCATTTCTCCTCCTTGATCCACCTCTGCACAGTAAAAAATAGTTAAAAGCACATGCACGATAACTCTAACAACTTATTCAAAAATACAGAAAGATGTTTTCTTCAGATAGAGGTAGTCTAGACACATGTATTTTACCTTCATAGAAGTAATGGCATCTCTGTCAATAGTTTGCATGCTCTCCTTTGCGTCAGTAGGACTAGCTGGTAGAATTAGGGTTTGCTAGGGTTTGCGTTTCTTTTTGGCTTTCAGTTTCTTTCCGCAAGTAGATTAACTTCCTTTGAGTTAGCTTCCATCCATCAGTTAAAAAGCTTCTTCTAAGAGCTCATAGAAGTTGGCTTAAGCTCCTAGCAGACTTGTGCCAGCTGACCAAGTGACAGCTGCGGCAAGAGCTAGTACTTGTGCATACAGCACCGTCGCTTCAAAGTTTGTTACGAACTACCGGGTTGATAAAATTAAAGAAGGGAGTTCCAGGAGTTGCAGCATTATTGCTGCAATACTGGAGCCCACCAGAGGTTAACCATGGGAGTCAGGTTATAGAACCGTCGGTGGAATACACAGTGGATGCGAGAAGCATGTAACATGTTCACCGCACCATCAGTTAACAGTGGCATTGAAATCGCATTCAGGCGAAGGTAACATTACTATGGCGGTGACAACATGTGAACGCACCGCAACCGTTAGTGGAACCGCCAGAGAGGTGACCGTGAGGTGTCCACCTATAGTTAGACCGCAACCTATTCACATGGGCAGTGAACCAATATCCGCATAGTTAGCTGACCGCAAGCGGGCTATCTATAACCGAAAGTTATTTTTGGGTTATTTTGTTAGTTTTTGCATTAAAACTAATTCGAATACCATGGCCTTTATCCTTATGTGACATAATATCTTCAACTAAAACTGTAATTTAACCCTAGAAGTTAGCTCATGCATTCTAAAGTTGGGCAACAAAAGTTAGAATGAATTTTTAGGGTTATAAAGGCATTTTTTCTTATTGAAGATGGGGATGAGTGGTTTTGAGTTTTAGAGTGTAGATTCTGGAGTATATAGGCGATTTTGTTTTTAGTGTAACAAGGGCATAGAGAGTCAGAATTGGAAACCGAGACAGGCGTTGGAAAGCTAATTTAGAGAGATTTCTTGTGACAGTGACTAGAAGTGCCTGTGTGCATGATCAGTCTGGTCAATTTGCTGTGTAATCGACCTCCTCGGATTCAATCCTAATAAATCGGTCGCCCATCTTGAAAGCGGACCTGGAGATGTAGTCCATCAAGGACGAACTCCATAATCAATCTTGCTGTCTAGTATCGCTGTGTTTTGCTGCTTTTAATTTCTATATTACATATTTCTTTTGTTTTCTCATCTGTCGTAAAGTCCTTCTTCTCAAGCAGTTCCCATGATAAAAGCACTTTCAGTTAACATTATGTTCACTAATGGCATTAATCAAGTCTACCCCAATTTGACATATGATCATTTCAGATCATATAATTTGGCATCGGAGCAGGTTGCGTTTGTAGAATTTGTGAGTGAATGTTAACCAGGTCAAAGTCGCAACGTGGAGAAGGAATCCTCGAGGAGATTAATCCAAAGATTGGAAAGCGAAGAGTCATTCATAAGTCGACCATGACAAGATCTGATGTAGGTGAAACGCCAAAAACTAAGATGAGCGATGAACAGTTTCAACAAGCATTCTTGACTATCCAGCATATGTTGGGAGAACTATATGAGGATAAGAAGGTGAGAGATACAGCTTCTTCTTCGAAGACATCGAAGAAGGACAAAGTTAAAGGCAAGATTGATAAACCTCGTTCACCTCCATCATCTCCATCATCATCATCATCATCTTCTTCTTCCAGTTCAAAATCTGAAATAGAAAAGAAACCTAAGAAAACATCTATTTTGAAACTTGATGTAAAATTTGAGTTACCTATTTATGATGGCGAAATGAATCCTGAAAAGCTAGATAACTGGATTAAGCAGTTAAGTGTCTTGTCGTATTCAGAGCATTTATGAGGATAAAACTAAAATTCAGTTAGCTACACTTAGAATGGGGGAAAAACTTTAATCTGGTGGGAAAGTAAAACTCAGATAGAGGTAAAGCGAAAAGGTAAAGTCATCTCTTCATGGTCTAAGTTTTTAAAAGCTCTTAGGAAACAATTCTATCCTTTAGGATACATGCAGCAAGTTGTTATTGATTGGCAGCATTTGAGGCAAGGTAAAGGGCAGAGTGTTCAGGAGTTTACTCAAGAGTTCAGAAAGAAAGCATTGGCGCTTGGTATTTCATTGGATACACATGAAACTTTATTAAAATACATCGGCAGTTTACATTCATATTTGCAACATACATTATTGATGTTTAATCCTGATGATTTTGATGAAGTGTGTGTTCAAGCCATACATATTGAATCAGGTGGCAGACCATTAAAGTTTTCACCACAAGCATCCAAAGAGTTGGAAATTAAGGATTCCAATGACAGTAAAGGGAAGAACAATTCGGAGAGAAAGAAATCAGCAATAGCTCAAAAGGAAAGACCTACTTGTTCCCATTGCCAGAGAATCGGTCATGATGAATCTAAGTGTTGGAAACTTCATCCCGAACTTAAACCCAAGAAGTTCCTTAAAGAGAAGGATGAAAAGAAAGCAATTGCAGTAGTCCAGCAAGATCTAGGTTCCGATTCAGGTGATGAAAGGAGGATAACTGCCATAGTTTCGACAGGTAAAACTTCTAACACTGGTTCAAATTTGAATACTATTTCATCTTCATCAAACATAAATCCTTCAAATGAGGATAAAAGAGTTGAATTATTTAACATAAGGATAAATTCTAAGCATACAAAGATAGATACAATGTTTGACAGTCGATCACAGGGAAATTTAATATCTGAATATTTAGTTAAGAACTTGGGTTTGGAGACACGGAATCATCCAAGACCTTACCCATTAGGATGGCTAAATAAATCAACTCAAATAAAAGTCGCAAAACAGTGTCGATTAAGATTTGCAATTACAGCTAATTACATTGATGAAGTGGAATTAGATGTGGTTCGAGTAGACATATGTGGAGTTGTCTTAGGAAGTCCTTATATTTATGATTGTGATGCAATATTTTATAGGAAAGAGCATAAATATCACCTTAAGAAAGATGGGGTTGAATTTATTGTCAGGGCACATCAAAGTAAAAATCACTTGAATTTAGTTGTTGCTAATCAGATGAAGTGATTAATATGTTCAAATAAAATATTTGTAATCATGTGTGTAAAGGAAAAACATAAGAATCAACAAGATGTTTGTTCAAGTTATGAGTCTCAGCTTAAAGATAGTTTGATCAAAGAGGTAAAAACTTTTCCAGTTCTATTTAAAGAAACCAAACATCTTACTCATAAGCAGGGAATACAACATGAATTACAGTTGATGCCTAAAGTTTCTCTTCCTAATGTCAGAATGAATCAATTCAGTCCAAGTTTGGAAGTTAACAGTTATAGGGATGCAGGTCAGTATTGGGGAAAATCAGTGTTAAATTTCTCTTGTATTGTGTCACCATTTCATGTTTCAAACAGTTTGGAAGCCTCTTTTCAAGTGGAGAGGAAGCCTATTTGGTTTTATATCAAAGCCTTTTCTAAAGCAGTGTCAAAGTATCCAATACATCAAAGGGAAACTTATGCGTCAAGGGAAAGTGCTAATCAATGGAAACACAATTTAATGAATGAAGAAACAATGATTCAAATAAATCATCTGACATTTCAATACTTTCAAAGTTAAATTAAGTTGCAACAGTTTACACCTTACATTTTGATGGGTTTATTGCAGCAAGTTCACTTAGTAATCAGGGATCAGGAAAGTATCTCAATTCAAGTAGTTGGTATGATGTCAAAAATGTCTTTGATTGTCTCTGTCGTTTCGCAAAATAGATTGTTAATACTTGTCAATAGTATTGAACAAAATCGTATAGAGATTGTTTTTAAAGATGTTTATGAATCACTAATTCATGGTACTTCGTGGAAATAAGTCAATTGCTAGATTCATAACAGGTTGTTTAACCATGTTCGCAAGTTGTGCATATTGCAGATGGATGGAACAGTTCACAGATTCAAAGTGTGCCATGATCAGCATCATCAGCGTCATCACTTTCAGGGGATTGATTGAATGTATTGGTACGTCTTCCGGATAAGGTGGAGAGTGAGGGAGCTCTACTGTCATTTATTATCTATTTAAGTCAAACTTTTGTGGTCCAAAAGCATCCAAGTGGAGAGGATTGATCCAGGAGGATCTTGTCAGATTAGTTGCACAGGTTCAGTTTCGTCGTTAGCATTCAATGTTCGGTGTCTTCAGCTTCGACAATGATGTTTATGGTTCAGGTTGTCCGGTGAAGTCAATGGTTTTCATGGTGTTCAAAGGATAGGGTTTTGTACCTGGTTGTCGACATGTGATTGTCGTCAGTTCTGTCGGGGTTTGGTTGTCGACTCATGTTCGTCGTCAGCGTTCAATCTTCATTTGTATCTAGTGTCGATTTAGTGTTTTGGTTCATAGATATCATTATGTGACGCTTGTCACAAATGTCGCTTTGTGACAAAGAAGTGTGCATAGGTTTATTGATCTAAATCATCAAAAAAATGATCTAAACCTAAAGCCTACATGCAAAACCTAACACCTAAACCCTTTAACGCTAACCTAGAACCTAAGCCATGTGTTAAAACACATTTAAAATGCATTAAAAACCTAATCCTAACCCTCTCGGACCATGTTATATTCAAACCATATATAATAAACATATTATAAAACAATACAAATTATAAATAAAATTGTCATAACCGCAGGTATGGAGACCGCGGCAGAGACAGGAGCATGTGAACAGACAGTTTACTGGGCGGAGGTTAACCGTGGCAGTCAGGTTATAGAACCATAAAACAAATACACAGTGGATGTGAGACGCATGTGAACACGTTCACCGCACCGTCAGTTAACCGTGGCATTGAAATCATAGTCAGGTGGAGGTAACATTACCGTGGCGGTGACAACATGTGAATGCACCGCAACCGTTAGCGGAACTGTCAGAGAGGTGATTGTGAGGTGTCCGCCTGTGGTTAGACCGCAACCTATTCACATGGGTGGTCAACCAATCTCCGCACAGTCAGCTGACCCCCAACAGGCTATCTATAACCTAAAGTTATTTTTGGGTTATTTTGTTAGATTTTGCATTAAAACTAATTCGAATACCATGACCTTTATCCCTATGTGACATAATATCTTCAACAAAAACCCTAATTTAACCCTAGAAGTCAGCTCATGCATTCTAAAGTTGGGCAACAAAGGTTAGAATGAATTTGCAGGGTTATAAAGGCAGTTTTACTCATTGAAGATGGGGATGAGTAGTTTTGAGTTTTAGAGTGCAAATTCTAGAGGATATAGGCGATTTTGTTTTCAGTGTAACAGGGGCATCGAGAGTCGGAATTGGAAACCGAGACAAGCATTGTAAAGCTAGTTCAGAGAGCTTTCTTGTGACAGTGGACTAGCTTTACAATCAGTCTGGTCAATTTGTTGTGTAATCGACCTCCTCGGATTCAATCCTAATAAAGCAGTCACCCATCTTGAAAGCGAACCCGGAGACATAATCCATCAGGGACAAACTTTGTAATCAATCTTGCTATCTGGTATCGCTATGTTTTGCTGCTTTTAATTTATGTATTACATATTGCTTTTATTTTCTCATCTGTCGTAAAGTCCTTCTTCTCAAGCAGTTCTCACGATAAAAGAAATTTCAGTTAACATTATGTTCACTAATGGCATTAATCAATTCTACATTAGTTTGACATATGATCATTTCAGATCAGGAACGGGGGCAAAAAATAATGACAGGAAGTTCCATTTGGTCAACTGGAATATAGTTCGCCTTCATAAAGTTTGTGGGGGCATGGAGATCAAAGATCCAGTGACAATGAACCTAGACTTGGGGGCGAAAATTGTTGGAAAATTGATATCTAACTCCAGAGAGTGGTGGAAAGAGGCTTTTGTGAAAAAATATTTTCATAAGTCTCGACTTCTTAGAGCTAAAAAGGTTCAGTGGTCATGAAATGGCTCCAAGATTTAGAAGTTATGCAAGGCAACAACCCCTTTAATTATTGACAATTTGGGATGGCAGGCAAGGAATGGAGCAAGAATTAACATGTGGAAAGATAAATTCCTTTAGGATAGCTTGAGAAATAATCAAAGTGAGCTTAAGGACCTCATTGATTGGATGAAGAAAAATGGAATTGTGAGACTGAAAGACATAACTAATTGGGATGACTCTGGAATGTGGTAAGGATGGGAATGTCATGGTCTTCCCCAATATCTGCAACATAAATGGGATTCAATGGTCCCCTTATTGAAGGGCTTAGCACCAATAGAAGGAGGTTATATGGATTGTTGGACTTGGCGTCCCAATAAAACAATGCATTATTTAGTTAAGGAAGAATACATAATTTTGATGAGTAATCTCTTGCACCCTACACCCTTACAGATTTGAAAATTGATATGGAATAGAGAAGTTATCCCAAAGGTCAATTCCTTTTGTTGGATGTTGATACACGAGAAAATTCTTACAACAGAAAACCTCGGGTGCAAAAACATTCATGACCCTTTGAGGTGTCTATTATGCAAGTGTGAAGAGGAATCAATATATCATTTGTTTTATGTATGTTCTTTCTCACTGTCTATATGGAAATGGCCTTTGAAAAGGTTTATTGCATATCCTTCATCCCTTCAAGTTGGCACAAAATGTTTGAAAATTGGATCAACATTTGTCCACAAAACGAGATTCAATCCTCTCTTGCCAAGCGTGCTTGGACATCTCTGTGAAAATTCTTGTGCTAGACATTCTGGTTGGAAAGAAATAAAGCCATATTTAAAGATGAACCACCTTTAGTTGTACATCTAGCTCTCAAAGACCTGCTATTGCTCTCCGTGTTTCTTTCGGAGAGAGGTCTTAAGGGTTATGAGATTGATGAATTATCTTATTTGGAGAGGAGTTGGATAAACATTTCTTCAATACTAGATCATGTTGTTGTCTTTATAGGTCATTCGAATACAATGAAGGCTCAATGTTTAAGATTGGGGAATGATGAGTTTTAATCTTGGAAAGATAGTTATTCTTTTGCCATGTTATTTTTCGATGGTGCTTCAAAAGGAAATCTAAGGGTGGTAGGAGCGGGAGGAGTGATATGTTTCCCTAAAGAACTATAATACCCTCCTCCCACATTTACCCAAGCTAACCGGACCACCAGGGAATCAACTCCCCAAGTGTAGTTAAGGAAGTGTAATTAATAAACCAAAACCAAACTAACCTTCCTCAGGAGCTATAGAACCTTTAGGAGCCAACCAACCCCTCCAGGTGTCCAACCCCTAAGAGAGATTGTTTAATGACTAAACTAGACCCCCAATCACTCCCACGACAAGCCTTCCATGCGATTGGGACCCTCCAGTCACTCCCATAGCAAGGCCTCCAAGCAACTGTGGCATTTTTAAGGCAGTTTTGCGCTAGCGACCTCAGATTCTAAGCCACTTTTTCAGGGCTAGGACTTAGGCCTCTGCCCAAAACTTCATGAAACTTCCAGAAATGATACATAACAAGATGACAAGGCCTCTCTTACAAAACTTAAACAAGGGATTGACCTAACAAGGCCTAACCATGACAAGCATTCCATAAAACACATCATGAACATGTAATCTATAAGTCATATAAACACATCTGAGCATAGGGGCCTCATCCTTATCTGAGATTCGTCAAGAGGGTTTGATGCCCTCTCACAATAGTTGCATTATCATTTATCAGGTCATACATTCATTAACATTTCATGTACTAATGAAAACATGATCAGATCCATAACCAAAATGTGTCATAAACCATGTTTATAACTAGCACATAACCAACAAAATAAAAATGATAGAACAACCATTATCATCACATAATAACAAGCACCTTTACACATAATACTCAAGAGGAAAATAACTCTTATTAACATATGAAAAACCAACCAAGTCAGGTACTTCCACATACCACCCGACCATAAATTGGGTTGAACCAAATCTTTATTTCAACCAATCACCTCGGTGCCATATTCCACGCATGAATGTGGGACTTAGAACAAGACAACCAGGGCTTCCTCAAACTTACCACAACCCACCAAGGGATTCCTAGGCCCAAGCCCTCATCTATACAACCAAGCTTTACTACAATCCCTCCAAGGGATTCCTAGGCCAAACAAGAAATATACACTACTAGGATTTACCGCAATCCCACCACATACTGGTCTAGGGATCACTAGGAATATACAAGCATGGATGCCTATGAATTTCTCCACATAAACCAGGAGGAATTTGTCTATCTCCAACCTCTATGCTTTACCATATACCCTGTCATTCACCAATCGAGGATTCCTAGGCCCAACGAGGGTATACACAATTAGCGTTTACCGCAATCCCACCTTCACTGATCCAGGGATTCCTAGGCCTTGTGTTTCTCCCCTGAAACCACCCCACTCAGTTTCGAAACCATCTGGAAATCTAGCTCAACCAAATAAGAGAAACCCCATCACACCATGGTTATCCAGAAATGGCAAGGCAAGGCTGAAAACCATTATCACACCTGGAAAAACCCATGCCAATGACAACGAAAGAACCAAAAACACACATGCATGCCAAAACTGGCAAGGAAATCATACATGCAACTTGATACCTGCAAGTAATCATGTTGTAGTTGCTTGATCCCGCTCTTCCTTACGTGATCTTTTCTTCCCTTGTGCTTTCTTGTCCTTCCTTTGCCTTCCTTCCTCTAATGCTAGAGTGCTCCAAGAATACTCTAAGTGTGCAAGAGTATGAGAGAGAGCTCGAAAAGTGAACTGACATTAGAGGCCTCTACTCATAAGCCTTTTTATTAATGAGGCCTCTATTTTCTTCAATTTCCATTATTTTTCCTTCATTTTCCTCCTCACATGCAACCTATGACTTTTGACCTTCCTTTTCTCCTATTTTCCATTATTTTCACAAATAAAATGTCAATTAATGCTTCCTTGCCTTTTGAATGCCTTTTCCTTTGTCTTTGCTAATTCGCTTAGCCATAATAAACCAAATGAACACCCACTAGGATGTTTTGCCCAACCTTCAACTTGGAATAAGTGTCCCATGACCTTGGTTTTATTTTGCCTTTATTAACTTTATTACATGGATTTTTGACCCATGGTTGTTACAAAGCCCTCTGTTATAGGTCATTTTGTCACATCTGGTTAATAGGCCTTCAATTGGATCAATCAACATCCTTTGACCCATTTTCATCATCTTTTCACAAAGCCCTAAGCATGACTCATTCTAAAACCTGAGTTTATGCCTGAAAACACCTTGTTTCAATCATTTTGAGGACCAACACACCCTGGCCTCTTACTGGCCAGCATTGGCTACTAGGTTGCCCTACTATGCGCTTGCACTGATCACCAACAGGTTGCTCAATGTTGGGGGTGCGTTAATTCCAAAAATTCAGGAAAACAAAAAATAATCCTGAAGCTTCCTCTTCCATAAGCTTCCAGGATCTGTTGTAACCATTTACCTCAAATAAAAATCTTGAATCCTATCCTATCCTACCTTGGAGTTTTCATCCCTTATCCCTTGAGCTCATCCTCCCATCAAGAGTGGATCTCAAGCCCATATTGGTAAAAGGATAAGAATTCATGAACTACCTCCCTTTCCTATATATTTACCTCATTCCACAAGCACCTGGTTGGTTGTTGTTGGATTTTGGAGAGTGATTATACCCTTATGTTGTTGATGTGAGAGATATCTTTCCATGCATTAGGGTGATTAGAGGTGCACTTTGTGACAAGGAAAGGACAAGTCAACTTGGAGGAGCTCTTTTACAAGATCAACACCTATTTTTGGTTGTAACTCACTCCATTTCTATTAATGCAAAGAGTTCTTTGTTTTCCTATATATGATGTTATGGTTTCATATATTTCAATACCATGTTTATCTATTGAATAAAGTGATTAGATTGTTGGCTTGTGTTATCTGACTATGCAAGTTCTAATTATAGCGATCAGAGCTAGGATTGGAGCATTCAAGCCAAGGAAGGAGCAAAGCATATGACAGATTCCAGGTAGGCTTCATCCCATTATCTATTTACTTTAAGGAAAACATTAGTCCCTTTATCTTTCTATTGTTCTAGGTCAGTCCACTAGGCCTAGGGAAGATACTTCTATCTGCAGTCGTAGATTCCGCATAATAGATTGGCGACCACACTGGGGAATGGTGTATTCCCTTGTTGGTTTCTTTGTCAATTATGCTTGTCTTACCTCTTCTTCAGACCTTTATTGTCTTATTCGGTTAAGAATATACCTAGGAAGACCTTTCATTAAGTTTCAATTGCAATTCTTGTGTCGAAACTTTGCATCCCTAGACCAATATTGTGACAAAGCGTTGCACCCCAATTGATCCTTCTTTGAGCCTATGTTGCATAACATTGGTGCCTCCTTTGCACCTGCGTTGGCCCCTATTCATGCATAAGTTTTCTTTTGTCTTGATTTTCTCTCGGATCGACCTTGTTCCAACTACTCTTCCTTGAGTCTTTAATTGTCTTGTGGTCTCTCTGAAGCCTCCATTTGATTTGATTTTGCTTTTAGTACCTTTGGTAAGGATTTGATTAGATTTTCCTTTGTTCTTATCATTAGGTCATTTGCAAACTGATTTTATTTGATCATTGAGTGTTTAGATGAATTGGGGTTTTAGTCATCATTTTGAAAAGTTTGTTTGAATCAATGATTAAATTTTATATCTTAGTTTTCATCTAAAAATTAAGTAGAATCGAAAATAAAAATCTTATGCACCATGCATTGCATATAGGGTTTTGATTTTGATTTGAATAGTGAAATTGAGGAGATCGATTGTTGCATCACTTGTTTGTTGCATTGTTGATTGATTTCTTCCTCCCCTACTTAGTTAGGCCTTTCATTATTAAAAGGAAAGTGAAAAGAGTTATTTTTGTCATATTAGTTGCATTATATGTGTGTTCAGGTGACATCGAGTTTGAGCCTTGAAATCGAAACATAATTCAAATAAAATCTAAAATTCACCTCAATTAACGTAAGGAGCATTTGAAACTAACAACGCACTTAGAAGTATAGGCTAGAGACGTGTCCCAGTGTCATTAAAGTAGGAGTTGTTGTTGTTTGCCAGCGTTGTATCTCGAGGGTGAAATCTCGTTCCACGTACGTAAGTGTATAGGATCGTTCTCCACACGCCTTCGAGTATGTTGGATAGCGCTCCATGCATGATTAGTATATGGGAATGATCTCATCGAATGATTACACATTAGACAACACTACTATAGACTGCACTTCCATGTATTGTTGAGTATATTTTGGAAGTCCACCATAGGTTGTTATCCTTGCCATAGGTAACCAAGTCGGCCGCCTTGTATACCATGATACATCGAACACAACATTCAGGGAGATTTATTGCACGTACTTTAAGTCCTTGGTTCTCCAAGGTGTATATTGCAGTTCATTGTTGCTTGGTAAACCTTTTGTCCCTTTTTGTATTTTGTGTTGTTAATTTCTAAAATAAATTAATTGACCGCGTAATAACATCCTCCTCGTAGAACAACTCCTTAGTAGATCTTAGGTTGAGACTAATGGTAATAGTTCCTGAGTCTACTAATCAAGGAAACTGCTCTGATGAGAATCTTGGTCCTTTTCCTTCCTTTGGAAATATTGGTGCTCCTTATATGGCAACATTTTCCCTTCCCGGATTTACCATTGGTTTGCTAGTTTGGTTGTTTTTTTACCACCATGGTTCTGAATGTCCAAACTGAACCTCAACCAAGTTCTCCTCCACCTGAGCAATATAAACCTCAAGTTGACCCTTTTCCTTCTTCACCTATTGTTTCTTCATTCCTTTCTCCCTCCTCGTCTGGTGAAAGTCTTGATTCTAGTAACCAGGAAGTTAAGAAGAAGAAGAAGAAGATGAAGAAGAAGAAGTAAAATAAGAAGGGGGGCAACCATTGCTACCGTTGCAATTGATGTTGAGAAACATTCCAATCAGTGACGCAAAGTTAAATTCCCTCGCATGATTTGTAAGGGTGATCACCTTCTTAGATATTGTCCTGGTATTCCCAAGATATTAGAAGTGTGGTCCACAAGCTCACATCAACCTTTGTCGTCAGCTTCTGGAGATCATGCTAGTGAACAACCTTAAACTAGTGATAGGAAGGTCCACGGGAAAAAAAAGTAAAGTCAAGTTTCCCTGTAGGTTATGTGAAGGGAATCATCATATTCAGCTTTTTCCTTATATGGAAAACCTTATAACTTCTCAACCCTGTCTTTCGGCTGGTTATCGAAAGCTTTCTCTCAATCCTCCATTAGTTGATGAAGTGATTGATCAAAATCTGTCTCCAGTCAATCCCACTCTCTCTAAATGTGAATCCCATGAGTCCATTCCAGACCAACCATTGGTTGAGAAAATGGTTGACTCGACTCCACCTTTAGTTGATCGTACCTTTCTAGTAAAGATTGAACTTCATGTCGCTCAGGTTCTTCTCATTTCTTCAGATTCTAATGAGCTAGGGGGAAATCATCCCATTACAATGGCATAGGGGGGAAATCCTCTCGTTCCCATGATACAGGGGAGAAGTTATCCCATTCCCATAGCACAAGGGAGCAGTTCTCTCATTCCCACAACACCCCCTCCAAGTAGCATGGTAACTTCCTTTTATTGGAATCGACTAGCAGGATATCGTCTTCCTCCTTACGTGCCCTTCCAGATCATAGTATAGGCTTATAGTGTGGTTGTATCTAGCACAATCATAGATGAGGGTGAATCTGTTAGTATTATGTCCTCAACTACTTGGCAAGCTTTAGGTTCTCCACATTTTGTGCCCGTTACCCAGAAATTGTTGGCTTTTAACAGAGGAACCAATCAACCGTTAGTGATCCTTCCTAAGTTGCTTATTACTTTGGGAGGAAAGGTTATCTATAAAAATGTGATGGTAGTCCAAGTCCCTTTATATTTTAATATACTCCTTGGGAGTGACTATGTTTACGGCATGGGATCTCTTGTCTCTTCACTCTTTCGTGTGATGTGTTTCCCACGTGAAGGAAGGATCATGACCATTAACCAACTTTCAGTCATTAGTTCTAATTTGACTCCCAATCAACCAACTTCCCTGAATGGTCCTTATATGAAAGTGGTATCTTCCCCGCCACAGGTTAATTATGTGGCAACCTATCCCATTCACATACCTACTGTGAAGATGAACCTTTCACTCTCCACTCAACTTCTTTCGACCTAGATCTAGTAGGTGATATGGTGAATCATTTACTGGGGGCATTGGATCTTGATCTTTCCATTGGATCGTTTGATATATATCCCTTCTAGAGTGTTGTTCCCCCATTTAATGAGAACCTCTTGGAAGCCATGGGCTCTTCGAGGCCATGGTATGATTTTAGAGCAGAGTTCCTTTTCTTGTGCCAAGCTTGTTAAAAAATGAAACATGGTCCTTGGAGCAGAGTTCCTTTTCTTGTGTTAAGCTCGTTAAAAATTGAAACGAGCTTTTGGAGCAGAGTTCTTTTTCTTGTGCCAAGCTCATTAAAAAATGAAACAAGGTTTATGGGCATAGTTCTTCTCTTGTATCAAGCTCATTAAAAAATGAAACATATCCCCTTCCAACTTGAGTCTTTGATTAGATCTCGTAAATTCCCAGTTGAGTCTTTCACTTGATCTCATAAATGAACCTTCATTCCATCCACTTGTTATTAACCAGTAGTATACTTGGGTGACTGAAATGAAGCTTGGGGGGCATGTACCTCAAATTGAGTCATTATGTTGGGGGCATGCAAACTTATATCAAGCATAGTTTTCATTTGTTTCAAGCTTGTGTAAAAATGAAACCAATTTCAAGCATAGTTTCCCATGTTTCAAACTTGTTCCAACTTTACCTCTTGTGATTTCCATTTTTATTACCCTGTTTTCTCTAGTTGATCCTTGGTTTTCTCATTCCATCATCACCATATGCTTGGCCGATCATATGCTTTCACTTTGTTGTTTTACCCTGTCTCGAGGAATAACTGCGATGCATGATCTTATTAGCTAGCCTTTTGACCTCTACATGTTTTGAGCAGTTCCATCATCACCAGAACCAGTTGCTACCCTTTATTCCACTCGTTCCTCCAAGAGGAGTCCTCTTTCAGCTCTTTTTAGACTCCATAAACATGAAAATATTATCGAGCACTTGTCTTTTTTAACTCGTTAAAGTAAATGAAAAGACGTCTACTTAGTATAAGTTTAACCCTTTTCCGGACTGAGATATACTACTTACGAAAAACAAATACCTTAGTTGAACATGGCTAAGAGTTTCTCTTGGGTATTATTTTTTGCCTTTTCGGACCTAAGGGACTATCAAGGAAAAGGAACATCTGGAGTTTTTTTTTTTTTTTCCCGCTTCTTTTTCAAACTCTCTAAACATGAAAAATATGTCGATTTATACCTTCGCTGGACTCGCTAAAACATCAAACAATGATGGACTTGTCGTTCATGACAGGACCAAACCACTCCTTCTCTGGGTTCGTTAAATATTCTCATAGGGATTCATCTGAAGAATGAACTTACATATCAAGCATATGTTATCCTCCTCAATATTTAAAAAAAATAAAGAGGTATTGACCAATATGGTTGGGGAAATTGGGAAAACAGGGTACTCCATTTGTTAATTGTAGTGAGTCGCTCTTGAACACGGCACTCTTCCACTTCATCTTCGTGGCCGTTGGGTTGGGAATTATGCTTGTCTTTTGGTTAATCATATTGTTTCAAAGCCTCCGCTTTTGGTTTTGGGTCAATGTTGCTAGCTCCATTTAGTGTCACCATTATGTTCAAGAGAAGTCATTCAATTAATATCTACTACAATACTCTTAAGCCTTCATTCCATGTATGCCTTTCCTAATCCAGTTCCATATTAGCATCATTCTGATCATTTTGTCTCAAATCATCATACTTGTTTTGTGTTGTTGATGGGGGATACATCAAGGCCCTCTTGCGACGGGTCGTTTCCTGTCGACATCAACTCATTATCCAGGAAGTTGACTTAGAAACATCCCTTGGTACCTTCATGCTTGCATACATTAATGACAAGTTTCCTTAGTCTTGGCGACATGTTTGCATCATTGGCCTTTGACCGAAAAATTATTTGTGGTGTTTGACATCAACTCATTTATTCACACCATATAGATTGTACTAGAGTACCTTGAGAGCCATTAACATCATCGATGATTTCTCTCAAATTTGTTAACGTCTTACATCATTGGTCCGTAATCAGATGGTGTCTACCATGTTCGAATCAAGCTCATTGATTCATATGGTTAGACTCGTACATTGGTTGGACATGTGAACAAGATAGAAGACCCCAGATCTAGTTTCATCCATTCGGGCTGCGATTTCATGAGTAATACAAGATCACAATGTATGATGACTATGATCATATAGACAAACATCCAATCATGGGTCCACCATTTGTCATCTATGAACGTGTCTTTTGATCAATTGTACATGTAATGTTAGCTTATGTGTTGAGTATGGGTATGCCTTCCTCAACAAAGATGTCATGATGTAAATGTATTGCAACAGATGTTGATATCGTCGATTTTTCTTGATCCTGACTTATCACAAGGTAAATCACTTCAGTCATCAGCTATCATTTCTAACTTTGTGCTTTAGGGGGAAATTTGTTATAGGCCATTTTGTCACATTTGGTTAATAGTCCTTCAAATAGATCAATAAACATCCTTTGACTCATTTTCATCATCCTTGCACAAAGCCCTAAGCATGACTAATTCTAAACCCTGAGTTTCTGCTTGAAAACACCTTGTTTAGGTCATTTTAAGGACCAACGCACCTTGGCCTCTTACTGTCCAGTGTTGACTACCAGGTTGCCCTACTATGCACTTGCATTGATCACCAACAGGTTGCTTAGTGTTGGGGGTGTGTTGATTCTAGAAATTCATGAAAATAAAAAAGAATCTCGAAGCTTCCTCTTCCAGAATCTTCTAAGATATGTTGTAACCATTTACCTCAGATAAAAGTCTTGAATCCTATCCTATCCTATCTTAGATTTTTCATCCCTTATCCCTTGAGCTCATCCACCCATCAATAATGGATCTCGAGCCCATATTGGTAAAAGGATAAAAAATTCATGAACTACCTCCCTTTCCTATATATTTACCTCATTCCACAAGCACCTGATGGTGGTTGTTGGCTTTTGGAGAGTGGTTCTACCCTTATGCTACTGATGTGAGAGATATGTTTCCATGCATTAGGGTGATTAGAGGTGCGCTTTATGAAAAGGAAAGGACAAGTCAACTTGGAGGAGCTCTTCTACAGGATCAACACCTATTTTTGGTTGTAACTCACTCCATTTCTATTAATTCAAAGAGTTCTTTGTTTTCCTATATATGATGTTATGGTTTCATATATTTCAATACCATGTTGATCTATTGAATAAAGTGATTAGATGATGCTGCATAGATTTCGTGGATCGTTGGCTTGTGTTATCTGACTGTGCAGGTTCTAATTATAGTGATTGAAACTAGGATTGGAGCATTCAAGCCAAGGAAGGAGCGAAGCATACAATAGATTCCAGGTAAGCTTCATCCCATTATCTATTTAATTTAAGGAAAACATTAGTCCCTTTGTCTTTTTGTTGTTCTAGGTTAGTCCACCAGGCCTAGGGAAGATACTTCTACCCGCAGTCGTAGATTCTACATAAAACCCTCCCCCTTAAGGGAACACCATCCTCGATGTTCAATGACACTTACAACCAACAAGACTGTTGAAAAATAAAACATACTACCCATGGAGCTTTATAACTTAGCTCAATGCAGTATTTACAATGAACAACCTACTGAAAAGAAACACCAACATGACAAATATAACAACATGACAATCATAACGAAATGACACCCATACCGCTTATTGGAGATTTATAACACAACTCATTGTTGTATTTACATCCATATACATATATACATATACCAAAATTGCTTTGCCTCAACCGAAAAATAATGAAGGATACATAGCTCGCATCTAATCAACCATCTCCCATGTAGCTTCATCGAGCCCAAAGTGCTTCCACTTCACTTTAACCTGCCCGATTGCTTGGTTCTGGAGCATGAGCATATTCCTCTGCAAAATACACCGAGATTCTGGTTGGAATTCTACTTCTGACTCCACCTGCAATACCAACCAATCAATAACATGATCAATATCCTTTACATATCTTTTAAGCAATGAAACATGGAAAAAATCATGGACTTTCATTGTTAGAGGCAGTTCAAGTCTGTAGGCTACTGGTTCAATCCTCTCAAGGATCTCGAAAGATCCACAATACTAAGGTGCTAACTTTGCACATGACTCGATCCTTAAGGAGCTCTTCTTGGGCTTGATGCACAAGTACACATGTTCCCCAACCTGAAACTCCTTAATCAAATTGTGTTGATTTGCATAACTTTTATGCCTGTCCTGTGCCGCCTTTAGATTCTTCTTGATAACTTGCATTTCTTGTTCCATCTCTACCAACATGTTTGATCCTATCAACAACCTATTCAATGGATCACTCCAGCTAATAGGAGTATTACAACTCTACCCATATAGTGCCTCAAACGAACTCATCCCCAATGACTCTTGATACCCATTGTTGTAAGCAAACTCTACCAGTGGAAGACACTCTTCCCACTTCTGTTGTTGATGCATCACATACATCCTCAACATGTCCTCCAGTATCCTGTTGACCCTCTTTGTTTATCCATTTGTCTGTAGATGATAAGCTCTGTTGAAGGCCAACTCTGTCCCCAAACCTGCAAATAACTATTTTTAGAACTTGGAAGTGAAATTAACATCCCTGTTTGACATAATTTTCTTCGGAAAACCATGCAATATTACTACATCTCCGATGGAAACCAGTGCTACATCACTAACTGAATACGTAGAATGCACTGGAATGAAGTGTGCTACCTTTGTCAACCTGTCCACCACAACCATGATGGAATCATGTTGTCTAGATATCCTCAGAAAACCTCTAATGAAGTCCATTGTGACCTGAATATGGCTTAACGTGAAATTCTCTCAAGATAAGATTCTTGAGTTCACTATTGTCCGACATATAGATCTTGTCCCTAAATATGACCAAACCATCCGTTGTGAGACGATAGTCCACATCCTGATCACCTATACCCTGTTGTAGCATGTGCTTAAGCTCCATGTACCTATCATCCTGTTGTCCCATAAAAACTCATAGTTGCAATGTGATTCACCCACACTCTTCTGCTAAGAGCGTTTTCAACCCTGTTTTCCTTTCCCTTAATGTACCTGATCGCGAAGTCAAACTCACTAATTGTGATATAATATATGATCCTGTAGATCTGTCCCATAAGAAATCATAACCGCAATGTGATTCACCCACACTCTTCTATTATGAGAATATGCAACCATGTTTTCCTTTCCCTTCATGTACCTAATCTCGAAGTCAAACTCACTAATCATGGCCAAACATCTAGCTTGCCTGACATTCAGATTCAGTTGGTCAAACAAGTATCTCAATCCACTATGATAACTCATCAGTACAAACCTCTTGCCAATAAGATAGTGCCTCCACATACTCAAATCATGGGTGATCGCTTCCAACTCAAGATCATGTGTAACATAATTTTGCTCGCACTCATTCAATTTCCTTGATTCATAGCACACTACATGTCCTTTTTGCATAAGGAATCCACCAAGTCCTCTTTTGAAAGAATATGTACATACCACAAACTCTTTGTCCGGATCTGCAATCTTTAGAACTGGAGCATTTGTCAACAACTGCTTCAACTGCTCAAAACTGGTTGCACATTCCTCTGTCCATTCAAACTTCTTACCTTTTCTTTGCAATGATGTAATAGGATATGCAATGCGTGAGAAGTTCCTAATGAACCTCTTGTAGTAACCTGCTAACCCCATGAATGACCTTACCTCATCCACATTCCTAGGAGCTTCCCATTCCATGATAACTCTTATCTTTTCTGGATCCACTGTTATGCCTTCCTTGGAAACAACATGTCCCAAGTAATGTACCTCTGTCTGAAAGAAACTACATTTTCTAAGATTGGCATACAACCAATGTTGTCTTAGCAATATCGAAATTGTTGCTAAATGTTCAACATGTTCTTCCTCATTCTTACAATATATCAATATATCATTAATGAACACAATAACAAACTTGTCAAGATAAGGGCGCAACACATTATTCATCAAGCACATAAAAGTAGTTGGAGCATTAGTCAAACCAAATGGAACTACAACAAACTCATAATGCCCATACCTGGTCCTAAAAGTAGTGTTGTAGATGTCCTCTTCTTTGACGTGCACCTGATGGTATCCCGATCTCAAATCAATCTTCAAGAACATTGCTGCTCCATTCAATTGGTCAAATAGATCATCAATCCTCAGAAATGGATACATGTTCTTGACGGTTACCTTATTCAACTGTCCGTAATCAATGCACAGCCTTAAAGTACCATCCTTCTTGTTCACAAACAATAACGATGCGCCCCAAGGTGATACACTTGGCATATTGTATCCCTTGTCAAGCATTTCCTTCAACTACAACTTCAACTCTACTAACTTTGGTGTGCTCATCATGTATGGTGCCTTCGATGTTGGTGTTTCCCTTGGTACCAACTCAATAGGAAAGTCCACTTCCCTGTGAGGCGACAACTCTAAAATCTATGCGGGAAATACATACTGAAACCGTTGTAAAACATGGTACTTGCTTAATACCTTTGCATCCTCAACATCCTTAACTTTATCACTAGAAATATGCACTGCAAACAACACACACCCTTTTCTATTACTGCGCTTTTCCTGCATAGCTGTAACCATTCTGACTGATTTAGCTTTCTTTTTACCCTGCAAGATTCTTTGTTCTCCATTGTCATCCAAGCATTCAATGGCCTGGTCATAACAATCCACATTGGTCCTATGAAGATACAACCAGTCCATACCCAAAAACATACTATATGATCCCAACAAAAGCACATTCAAATGCGTTGATGTAGGCATACCATTCAACTCAAACGCACAAGCTCTTACCCAATGATGAACTCTTTTGTTTGTACCTATAGCCAACTACACTAACCAAGAATATGCATGTACTTATTTATTCAAACCACACTTATCCACCAAGTCATGATTAACATAAATATAATTAGATCCAGGGTCAATAAAAATAGAAACAACTTGATCATGAAGCTTACCGTCCATCTCGATAATAGATGTTTGGTGATCCGCTTACCTATTATCCAATACTGCATAGATCCATGGAATGCTCTGCTCAACATCTCCAGTTGTCTATGCTTCCCGTGCACTGTAAATCTAAGGCCTACCACCCTGATTCTGAGGATAATCCTTCTTAAGATGCTCTTTACCACATGTCCAACACTGCAACCGTCCCTTACAATCACCTTTATTATACTGCCCTCCAGGTTGAGTTCCATTAAAAGTCTTGTAAAGTGCAACATTTTATTTCTCACCTGCATCTTGGGGTCTTGTTCTTTTTGGCTACCATTTACCTTTAGCCTTATCTTTCCCTTTCCAACCTTGCTGAGACATTGTATTGCACTTTGATTGCTCATAACATTGCTTCAACTTACCAATGACTTCTTCCAGTGACCAAGGCTCATCATATTCAATATGATCTCTAAATGCTAATAGTAATCCACTGACAAATCTCTGAACTTTGGCTTTCTTATCCTTAAGATACAACACATACCTCAACAACTCCAAGAACTTGGTCATATACTCCTCATCTATCATCGATCCCATCTTTAACTCATAGAACTCCTTGGCCTTATTGTTGTAGTACCTCTCTGACAAATATTTCTTCCTAAAAAGTCTCTTGAATTCATGCCAATTCAACTCTTCTATCTTGATGTCTCTAACTCGCTTCACATCTTCCCACCAAATGTCTACTTTCCCTTTGAGGCTGAAGATAACTATTATGGCCTTCATGTTTTCTGTGTAATCATGCAACTCAAATAACTTATTCATCCCAAGTAACCATGCATTTGCATCTTCCGACTTCTTCAAATAACCATCAAATGTAGGTGGCTTGGCTTTCTTAATCTCATCCGACAAATATCCCCAGTCACTCCTCCTATAAGGATGATAACGATGATGACCATGGTACTTGTCAGAACCAAAACTAGAATAGAACCTGTGTCCATCACCTCTCCTATTCGATGTATCCAAGAACCTTCCATCTTTGATTGTGTCATCTCTATTTGACCTATGTCCACCATGATACCTACTACAATATGCCTCATTAGTCCCATCCTCTTGCCCATGAATGATCCTAAATGGTCCCTGTCTCTGCAAGTTCGACAAACTCTGAAGGATAATTGAATTAACCTCTGCTTGTTTCTCCCAGGCCTGAATGATGCTTTCATTATCTACTTTGCAACTTCTTATTTCTGCCTTCAAACTTCTCAATTTGTCTGTTATGTCAGGAGAGTACCTATCAACATGTTTCTCATCGGATCTATAGAGAGAATCTTGTGAACTATAGTCTACCATATTACTAGTCATCTTTGATATTCTTCCTAGAAGTATACCATGTTAGCTAAACCAAAATATAAACATAATCAACATACCTCAATATAGTTCAGGGGAGGATATCTCGTCTACAAGATCAACCAGATTAGCACAATACATGTATAAACATAATCATATCAATATATAGACATCATTTCAACCATTATCCAATTACCATGCATGACTATACCATAACCATGACAATGCATGCATAACAACATATAAATACTAACATGCATAAAAAATGCATAACAAATGCATAACCGACATGCACTCATGACGACCACATCCAACAACAATCACCATCATCTTCCACATGGCGACACAACTACAACAATGACCACCACCATGCATACAAAACAAACACATATACCACAAGCATAAATAACACACATGCAACCAACATGTCTGCATGACAAACACATTCCACCCATCCAATCCAAGGGGCGAACCATGCTCTGATACCACTCCATAACACCCTCCTCCCACATTTATCTAAGCTAACTTGTCCACCAAGGTAAACATGCGACGAAGAGTTACTATGATATGATTCAACTCCCCAATTGCACTTAAGGAAGTGGAATTGACAAACCAAAACCAAATTGACCTTCCTCAAGAGCTACAGAACCTTTAGGAGCTAGCCAACCCCTCCAGGTGTCCAACCCCTGAGAGAACTTGCTTCTTGATTGAACTAGACCCCCACTTTCTCCCATGACAAGCCTTCCATGCGACTGGGACCCTCCAGTCACTCCCACAACAAGGCCTCCATGCAACTATGGCCTTTTCCAAGCAGTTATGTGCTAGTGACCCCAGATTTTGAGCCACTTTTTTAGGGCTAAGACTCAGGCCTCTACCTATAACTTCATGAAACTTCCAGAAATGATAAATAAAAATATGACAAGGCCTCTAATGCAAAACTTAAACAAGGACCTAACCTGATAAGGCCTAGTCATGACAAACATTCTGTGAAATGCAACTAAGCATAGGGACCTTATACTTATCTGGGCTTTGTCATTAAGAGGGTTTGATGCCCTCTCACAATAACTGCATTATCATCTATTAGGTCATACATTCATTAACAATTCATGTACTAATCAAAACATGATGAGATTCATAACCAAAGTATGTCATAAACCATGCTTATAACCAACACATATCCAACAGAATAACAATGATAGAACAAGCATTATCATCACATAATAACAAGCACATTTACACATAATACTCGAGGAAAATAACTCTTATTAACATATGCAAAACCAACCAAGTCAGGGACTTCCGTGTACCACCTGACCATAGATTAGGCTAAACCAAATCTATCTTTCAACCAATCACCCATGTCCCGTATTCCAAGCATGAATGTGGGACTTACAACAAGACAACCAGGGCTTCCTCAGGCTTACCACAATCCACCAAGGGATTCCTAGGCCCAAGCCCTCATCTATACAACCAAGTTTTACCGCAATCCCACCAAGTGATTCATAGGCCAAACAAGGAACATAAACTACCAAGCTTTACCACAATCCCACCACATACCTATCTAGGGATCACTAGGACTATACAAGCATGGATGCCTATGGATTTCTCCACCTAAACCGTGAGGAATTTGTCCATCTCCACCGTCTAGGATTTATTGTATATCCCACCATTCACCGATCGAGGATTCGTAGGCCCAACAAGGGTATACACAATCAGGCTTTACCAAAATCCCACCTTCACCAGTCGAGGGATTCCTAGGCTTTCTGTTTCTCCCCTGAAACTACCCCACCCAGTTTCGAAACCATCCGCCAATCCATATCAACCAAACAAGAGAAACCCCATCACACAACGACTATTCAGAAATGGCAAGGCAAAGCTGAAAACCACTGTCACACCTAGAAAAACTCATGGCAATGACAACAAAAGAACCAAAACTTGCAAGGAAATCATACATGTAACTCGATACCTACAATTAATCTCATTGTAGTCGCTTGATCCCGCTCTTCCTTGCTTGATCTTTGCTTCCCTTGTGCTTTCTTGTCCTTCCTTTTCCTTCCTTCCTCCAATGCTAGAGTGCACTAATAATACTCTAAGTGTGCGAGAGTATGAGATAGAGAGAATAAAGAGAGAGCTCTAAAACTAAACTGACAAAAGGTTGTGAACTGATCCTCATAAGCCCTTTTATCAATGAGGCCTCTATTTTCTTCAATTTCCATTATTTTTCCTCCATTTTACTCCTCACATGCAACATGTGACCTTTCACCTTCCTTTTCTCCTATTTTCCATTATTTTCATAAATAAAATGCCAATTAATGCCTCTTTGCCTTTTCAATGTCTTTGTCATTACCAATTCTCTTAGCCATAATAAACCAAATTAACACCCACTAGGATGTTTTTCCCAACATTCAGCTTAGAATAAGTGTCCCACGACCTTGGTCTTATTTTTCCTTTATTAACTTTATTACATGGATTTTTAACTTGGGGTTGTTACAAGAAAATGAAGAGATAAAATTCATTTGGGGTTTAGGCACAACTACAAATAATATAGTTGAATTTCTAGCTCTATAGAAAGGTTTGGATATTGCTAGGAATAAGGGAATATGAAAACTTAAAATTCTAGGGGACTCGATGATTGTTGTTAGAATGATCACCAAGGATATTTTGTATGAAGATTCTTCATTTCTTCCTATGATGAGAATAATTACACTTCATTTGAAAAAAATTGAAGAAATCTCTCTCTTTTCATGTTCTAAGGCATCTAAATGGAGAGGGAGATAGATTGACTAATCTCATAGTGAAGTTTGAATGTGGAAGCATTGAAATTAATGTAGAAGGAAAAGGATTCACGCTCGTGCCCTAGCCCACCACGAACGAACATGGATCGAAGGGCCAACAAAGATGGCAACCATTCCAAATACCGTTTTGATACATTTAAACTTTGCATGCACAAAGGAGTTGTCATGATAAATAAGGAGAGCCCACTTGGAGGCCTTAATAAATTATATCGGTACGTGGTAATATATTGTACTTAGCGTAACATTCCAAGCTTGCTAAGATTGGGATAATGGACAGCTGGATGATTTTGATCCTAGGTGTTATGGGATCTCACCTGCACGTATTAATGATGCATAGAAGATCACAACTCCTCTCATTGTTATTCATAAATTCACTGGAATGAATATTGGTCTGGTGCCTCATGAAGGTAAAGTCTACAACAGATTCGGGGATCGATGGAGAACTGGTCTTAATGGAGACAAAGGAATACATTCTCGGGAGAAATGATGAGGAATGTCTATTTAAGAAGGATTCACTTGGTTTATGGTCATCTTCCTTCCGTTTATCCCAATGCTCACATCACCTCTATGCATACCTGGAATGTTTGGTGATGGTGTAAGAAGAGGGTCAGTCCTTAGAGCTCGAGTTGGTGCGATGGAAGAAAATGGTGGACTTGTTTTTCAAAATTCTCATGGGAATAATAGATCTTCTCTCCAGAAGGATGGACCTCATGCAGAGTGAAAGAGAAGCAAGAGCTAGCCTAATAGAGACAAAATTTAAAGGGCTAGAAGAAAGGGTGGAAAGAAAATTTGCAAGGTTGGAGGTAGAGCTAATTTTCAGTAACACAAAGGTTTCAAGCTTTGATCTTTTCGTAGATGTCCAAGAGTTTGTGTTCGGCAAGGCAGGTTTTGGTGCCAAGGAGTAGCAACAACAATCCGGCTGTGGTGCATCAAGTGCAAGAACGAGCAAAGGAAAATAGGTGATCTAAACTGGAACTGATGAAGCTGAGCCTTTAAAGCCTGTTTAATTTCTCTATTGTTTATGTATTGTAGGTATGTTTTATTTTTGGGTCAGTTTAGAATATATGGAAGGTATAAATGCATAATTATAGTCCAAAGGGCATGTAGAGGCAAAAAGATTTTGTTATGGATTTACTGGAATGCTAAAGCAACAAATATAACAGAAGAAAGTTTCATAATTACATATGTATATGGTTTTGGCCATGCAATCTAGTTTATGTAATAGAAATTTATCTGTTTCATTTAGAATAATAATAACAATAATAATAATAATAATAATGATAATAATAATAATAATAATAATATTATTATTATTATTATTTAATTACTTGTTTATATTCAAATTTTATGGGAAAAGCTAAATATGGAAATCACTTTTGGGGAATTAAGCTATGCCAAGGGACTCGAAATTCTATAGAGCTTAGTACAATCCTAGTGATAATATCTCATTGTGGGATATTAACCCTTTCCTAGGCTCAACCTAATTGCCCAAAAAAAACATCTTTTTAAATTAATTCAATACCTTGAAAATTCTTTAAAATACTTGGATTGTGTAATTTCAACAATTACAATAAAATATTTAACCAAGTTTTATGTAAAGTTGATGAGAAAAATATAATACTTAAAAAAATTAAAAACTTATAACATTTGAAATAAACAAAATTGATGAAAAGGAGCTTTGCAAAACCCTAGTCGTGTCCTCTTAAAACCCTGATTGCATCAACATCTGACTCTCTCTTTACCACTCCTATGTCGAGTGCTAGCAGAGGGAGTGGTGCTCGCTCCTATAGCGGGATTGTTTTAGGTGAACGACCCTGAATCAATCTATGGCGGTTAACCCAAATAATGCAGTACAAAACTTGAAAGGTGACCAACAAGAAAAAAACAAACCAGGAGCTTAGAAAGGCATTCGACAACCAGAAAAAACACTTCATAAGGAAATTGTAGATCCAAAATATGATATTCGTTTGAATCAAATAGAATAATATGTGCAATATATGAAAGACCATTCACTGATTGGGAAATTATTGGGAATATGGCCATCAGAGAAAGCCCTAACTTCTTAGATCCTTAATAAATGGAAGCCCAAGGGCCAAATTAAGCTCAAAGTAGGAGCGAAAGGATTTTTTACAGTTGCATTTCCTTGTTTAGAGGATTGAAATCGAGTCTTTGAGAATGATCCATATTTTTTTAGCTCTTCAAGATTATATCTAGGGTTCTAGACTGAAAGGTTTGCTTCAGATAAGGAAGACTTCAAGTTTGCCTTAGTACAGATTTACATGTATTATATGCCACAAGAGTTATGGGATGAAGAAACACTTACATGAATTGGGAATGACCTGGGACAATTTATCAAAGTTTTAGAAGCAACAAGGAAAGCCAAATACATCTCATATGCTCGAATATGTGTGCACATGAACATATCATAACCCCTGCCAAAATTAATTGACATCTACTTCCAAGACAAGCTTGAGAAGTTTTCGCTCGGTTATGAGTACATTAGATGCCATTAGTGCCATGAATATGGCCATATATATTGGGATTTCCCTCTATTTCCTACAAATTCAAGTTTTGAAGCGTCCCCATCTTAGGACAAGGATGGCTTTATAAAGATAAAGAATAAGTGGCAAAGCTTAAGGAACCCCTCATCGTATGGAAACAATGTGGAAGGAAATTTGGTGGGATCTAATCATTTTGAGATACTTGTCTCCTTGGAAACTTCTAACCCACTATTAGATAAGAAAATCCTAGATCCAGATATGAGAAATGAAGAGGGTCCATCTCAAGTCCAGGACCCCCTGCCTGCGACCTCTTCTTTGGTTAGACTACAGCCGATAACCCCTTCTGCGATTCAACCTCCCCGTGAATCATCTCCCTAGTTGGCGTTTCCTCTAGTATATCTCCATGTAACACCAAATGGAGCGAAAATAAGCAATGGCGAAGCATATTCATGGACTTTGATGCTCTAAGCCTACCAGAAATCACCAAGTCCTGATAAGGGAAGGGCTCATTTAAATTACCAGGACATTAGGTTCAACTCACGGGCAAAGCATACTTGAAATACAGGTATGAGGCCTCTAAGTCCAGCTCAGGCACAACAAATAGTGGGGTGCTTGGAGTCCAAATGCACCCTCTCAAAGAACCAACCAAGCCCTACCAAGATGAGGAAAAAAGAGAATCAAGAATAACTTATAGATTATGGATGAAGTGGGTGGTACACTGGTCAAATTAAGGAGAGTCAGGATTTTTCCGAAGGCATTTTAGGGAGAAAATAAACCACAACCATGAAATTCATATCATGGAACATATGGGGCCTCTCCTCTAAAGGGAAGTAGAGGCTCTTAAGAGAGAAATGGAAATTGGAAAACATTTCAATCATGATGATATAAGAAACTAAATTTTCCATTAAATCTCTAAGCAATATAGTCAGTAAATGGAGCATAAGTTGCCAAATAGTAGGGATTGATGTGATGGGTCAATCAGGGGGAGGGTAACAAATATGTCTACTTCCTACCACATTTTAATAATCCACTTCCAAACCATTAGATCAAGAGAATTATACACCATCTTGAATATATATGGTCCAAATGCCTGAAAGGATAAGGCATTGTTTCTCAATTCTATCCTAAAGACTAGTTGGTTGGTTTCCCCATCTCCATGGATAATTTGGGGTGATTTTAATCTAATTAGGTTGCTCAAAGAAATTGGGGGGCATAAAAATATTGGAGGAAAAGGTGAATCTATTCCAAGACACCATTGATGCGGCACAACTAGTAGAAATAACCACTAAAAATGGAGTGAACACATGGAACAATAGATGTGGGTGACAACATTAGTTAACTTCTAAACTTGATCACTTTTTAATCACTGAAAATATTTTGAATTGGGATATGTTCATGGAGGAATTGATCCTCCCAAGCCATGGGTCAAATCACTGTCCTATCTATTTCAACATTGATCTAATAACCACTAAAAATGGAGTGAACACATGGAACAATAGATGTGGGTGACAACATTAGTTAACTTCTAAACTTGATCACTTTTTAATCACTGAAAATATTTTGAATTGGGATATGTTCATGGAGGAATTGATCCTCCCAAGCCATGGGTCAAATCACTGTCCTATCTATTTCAACAATGATCTAAAAACCCAACCTCGAAATTGGCCTTTTAGCTTCAAACATTTCTAGACTCACCATCCAAATTTTCAAGCTAATATACAATAATTGTGGAGGAATTAAATGGTTTGTGGGGCTCAACTATGCTTATTCTCCACGAGAAATTGAAACATATTAAATGGAGCCTAAAAGGATGGAAAAAGCAACAATTTGGAGATATTCTAGAGGAGAAAAGAAAGTTGGAACAAAGAATGGAAGAGATACAATAGGATGAAATTTTGGAGGGCAGATGAGATTCTCTATTCAAAGCAGATGTTGACATATTAAGTTAATTAGAAGAATGAAGCAAACAATAAGATATTATTTGGAAACAAAATTCAAGGATCCAATGGTTGAAAGAATGGAAGAGAAACACAACATTTTTCCAGAAATTGATGTTACAACATCGCCATAATAACAAAATATCATCACTATTGCGTTGAGAATTCAATAGGGCAATGAATATATTAATTCTCCTTACTTGATAACTATTTGTGTTACTTTCTACTTATTATATTTGTTCATTATTATTCCAATGTGCAATACATCAAACAACTACCAAAACAATAAGAATAATGACACAATATATAGGCTACAAGTCAGGGCCAAAACCCCTCCTATTGAGGGGAAAACTCATAAATCTATTCTCTTCTTATAGATATTTCAATAGACAAATACCATGACCTAAATACTAAGACAAATGCCCTCCAAGGTCAAGTTTACCACTACCTCCTGCTACAATTTCTTCGACCTCCCAGTATATCTGAAATTTTGCCCCCCTAGCAACTGTTGTTGCTTCTCTTGGAGACTTTGATCTCCCTCTAATAGCCTTCCTCTTGACTTTGCTTGCCTTGTATTGAGTCTTAGGGCTAATAATATGCCCTAATAGACCTTCACTTCCCTTCCCTTCTCTTCTTCTTCCAAGATCGAACCACAAAATATCCTAGCGCAAAAACTCTAACTTTGATCTTCCCCAGAGAGATAGATAAGACCCAAAACACTTCGACTTCTTCAACTTCCTCTTCTTCGCACTTCCTTATTTCACTTCCTTCTTCTTCTGATTCTTCACATAAAAGATGAATGAGTGATGAATGGAGGGGAATTTCCTCTCTATATTTAGGCTTCTTCAAGGGTGGACGTGGCTCTTCATGTAGGCCAACTTGGCAACTCTTTATGCTGACTTGATCTTGGAGGTATTTTGATACTTTAAAGATAAAATAAAATTTTCTTTACAAAATACAATGTGCCCATAGGGTCTTCAATATATGACAATGACTCTTATACCTATGACAAACCCTAGAAGCACTCAATTGCTTTACCTATAAAGTAAAAGAACTTGAGCATGAAACCCATGCTTCAAAATAATAATAATTTTATTTTTATTTTATATTTACAAGAATACATTTCATACTTATGAATACCGAACCTAGTTACACATTTTTCAACATATTGAATATTGAAGGAAAAAAGCTTGAGACCCATTAGGAAATATCCATGGAGTTAACACGATTATTTCAGGACATCCTATCAGAACCACCCACTGACAGAACTAGGGAAATGTGATAGATAATCAGGAATACCCCTCGAGTCATCATTCCAGATCAAAATGAATTGTTGCTCATACAAATCCCATTTGAAGGAATAGAAGCTACAATTAAATCCACGCCTTCCAATAAATCCCCGAGTCTGGATGGTTTTACTGCATAATTTTTCCAAATTTGTTGGCTAAAGATTGGTAATGATGTATGGCGAGCCTTGAATAATCTAGGTCATCCTATAAAATACTCAAGGCTCTGGATGCTACCTTCCTCACCCCGGTGCCTAAACAATAGAAGACCAAAGACCCTAATGGATTTCAATCCATTACACTTTGCAATGTTATTTATAAAATCACGACTAAGAATAATAGCCAATAAGTTAAAACCTCTACTCCCTAAGATCATATATTTGAAGCATATAGGTTTTGTTGAGGGGTAGAAAATTCTAGATGGTTTTTTTGTAACCCATGAAGAAATTCACTCCCTAAGAATTACAAAGAAGCCAGGAATGTTGATTAAATTAGAATTTTCAAAGGCTTATGAAAAGTTGAGATGGCACTTCCTCTGTTTCATTCTCCAAGATTTTGGGTTTGCAAAGCAATGGATTGATTGGATTTATAACCTTATATCCTCAACCTCATTTTCAATCTTATTCAACAGATCACCCTCCTTTCTTTTTTATTCTTCTCGGGGAATCAGACAAGGAGATCCTCTATCCCCTTTCCTATTTATTCTAGGAATGGAAGGGTTGTGTAGAGCCTTCAAAGATGGTATAGCGGAAAAAAGGATCAAGGATTTATAAATATTTTGAGAGAATCTCCCTCTTTCCCATCAACAATTTGTTAATGACTCGATGGGACTTGCCACTCCATCTACTCAGGAAGATCAGGGGAATAATGGAATTCTAGACATATTCTACTTAACCTCAAGTATGGATATCAATAAAAATAAATCACAAGTTTTATTTTTTAACACTCCCATGGATGTGTAACGTTTTGTAGCTTACATTCTGGTATTTCAATTTAGTAGGGTACCTTCTAAATACCTGGGGTCTTTATTATACAAAACCTACGACTGCGGAAAAAAGTATCTTCCCTAGGCCTGGTGGATTGACCTAGAACAAAAGAAAGAGAAAGGGACTAATTTTTTCCTTAAAGTAAATAGAAATGAGATGAAGCCTAACTGGAATCTATCGTGTGCTTCACTCCTTCCTTGGCCCGTATGCTCTACTCCTAGCTCTAATCTCTATAATTAGAACCTGCACAGTCAGATAACACAAGCCAACGATCTATGGAATCTATGTAGCATCATCTAATCACTTTATTCAATAGATCAACATGGTATTGAAATACATGAAACCATAACATCATATATAGGAAAACAAAGAACTCTTTGTATTAATAGAAATGGAGTGAGTTACAACCAAAAATAGGTGTTGATCCTATAGAATAGCTCCTCCAAGTTGACTTGTCCTTTCCTTGTCATAAAGTGCACCTCTAATCACCCTAATGCATGGAATTATATCTCTCACAACAACAACATAAGGGTACAATCACTCTCCAAAAGCCCACCCCTTGCCTATGGATGGCAGAAAATATATAGGTGAAGGAGGTAGTTCATGAATTCTTATCCTTTTACTAATATGGGCTTGAGATCCACTCTTGATTGGGGGATATGCACAAGGGATAAGGGATGAAAAATCCAAGGTAGGATAGGATAGGATTCAAGACTTTTATCTGAGGTAAATAGTTACAACAGATCCTAGAAGCTTCTGGAAGAGGAAGCTTCAAGATTCTTTTTTGTTTTCTCGAATTTCTAGAATTAGTGCACCCCCAATACTGAGCAACCTGCTGGTGATCAGCAAAGGTGTAGAGTAGGGAAACCTGGTAGTCAACACTGGCCAATGAGGGGCCAGGGTGCATTGGTCCTTAAAATCACTTAAACAAGGTGCTTTCAGGCATAAACTCAAGGATTAGAAAGAGTCATGCTTAGGGATTTGTGTAGGGAGGATGACAAAGTGTTCAAAGGATGTGAATGATCTTGTTTGCAAGCCTATTGACCATATGTGAAAAAATGGCCTATAAAAGATTGCCCTTAAAGCACTGAAGTGCTTTACCTTGTGACAAGTCGGGATCAAGAACAACTGATGATATCATCATCTGTTACAATACATTTACATCATTACATCTTTGTTGAGGGAGGCATACCCATACCCAACACATAATCTAACATTACATGTACAATGATCAAAAGACACGTCCAAAAATGACTAATGGTGGACACATGACTAGATGATTGTCTGTATGATCATAGCCATCATACATTGTGATCTTATATTATTCCTGAAATCGCAACCAGGATGGATGAAACTAGATTCAGTGTCTTCTATCTCGTTCACATGACCAACAAATGTATGAGTCTAACCATGTGAATTAATGAGATAGAGTCAAATATGGTAGACACCATCTGATTATCGTCCAATGACGTAAGCCGTTAACAAACGTGAGAGAAACCATCGATGATGTTAATGGCTCTCAAGGTGCTCTAGTACAATCTATATGGTGTGAATAAATGAGTTGACGTCGAACACCACCAAAATATTTCGATCGAATGCTAATGATGTAAACCTATCGCCAAGAGTGAGGAAAATTTCCATTGATGTATGCAAGCACCAAGGTACCAAGGGATGTTTCTAAGTCAACTTCCTAGATAATGAGCTGATGTCAACAAGAAGCGACCCATCGTAGGAGGGCCTTGATGTATCCCCCATCAACGACACGAAACGAGTATGATGATCTGAGACAAAATGATCAAAATGATGTTGATACGGAAAGGCAGACATGGAATGAAGGTTCAAGAGAATTGTAGCAGATATTGACTGAATGACTTCTATTGAACACAACTGTGACAATGAATGGAGTTGGCAACATTGACCCAAAACAAAAAATAGAGGCTTTGGAAATGTATGATAAACCAAAAGACAATTAGATTTCCCAACCCAAAATCCACATAGATGAAATGGAAGAGTGTCGTGTTCAAGAGCAACTCCCTACCATTAACAAATGGAGTACCCTGTTTTCCCAATTTCCCCAACCATACTGGTCAATACCTCTTTACTTTTTAACAAGCTTGAGGAGGATAACATATGCGTGATCTGTAAGTTCATCCCTTAGATGAATCTCTCTGAGAATATTTAACAATTCCAAAGAAGGAGTGGTTTTGTCTCATCATGAACGACGAGTCCATTGCTATTTGATGTTTTAACGAGTCCAACGAAGGTATAACTCGACATATTTTTCATGTTTATAGAGTTTGAAAAAGAGGCAAAAAAGAAAACTCCAAAGGTTCATTTTCGTAGATAGTCTCTTAGGTTCAAAAAGGCAGAAAATAATACCCAAGAGAGCCTCAGCCATGTTCGACTAAGGTATTACTTTTTCGTAAGTAGTCTATCTCAGTCTAGAAAAGGGTTAAAATTATACTAAGTAGATGTCTTTTCATTTACTTTAACGAGTTCGAAAAGACAAGTGCTCAACAATATTTTCATATTTTGGGAGTCTGAAAAGAGCTGAAAAAGGACTCCTCCTGGAGGAACGAGTGGTATAAGGGATAGCAACCAACTTCGGTCATGATGGGATTGCTCAAAACACACAAAGGTTAAGAGGTTGGCTAATAAGACCACTCATCACAACTATTCCCTAGGTAAGGGAAAAACAACCAAGTGAAAGCGTATGATCGACCAAGAAGATGGTGACAATGGAATGAGAAAACCAAGGATCATATGGAAAAAATAGGCTGATAAAAATGGCAATCGCACAGGATAAATTAAGAATGGTTTCATTTTTATACAAGCTTCAAATATGGGAAACTATGCTTGAAATTAATTGAAGACGATTTCATTTTTTCATAAGCTTGAAACATGAGAAAAACTATGCTTGAGAGTGGTTTCATTTTTACACAAGCTTGAAATAGAGGAAAACTATGCTCAAAATAAGTTTTTATGCCCCCATTATAATGACTCAATTCGAGGTACATTCCCCCCAAGATTCATTTCAGTCACCCGAGTAGACTACAAGTTACTAATAGGTGGATGGAATGAAGGTTTATTTACGAGATCAAGTGAAAGACTCGATTGGGAATTTACGAGATCTAATCAAATACTCAATTGAAAAGGGATATATATGTTTCATTTTTTAACGAGCTTGACACATGAAAAGAACTATGCTCATGGGGACCTTGTTTCATTTTTTAAGGAGCTTAACACAAAAAAAGGAACTTTCCTTTGGGACCTTGTTTCATTTTTTAACGAGCTTGACACAAGACAAGGTACTATACTCCAAGGACCTTTTTTTCACTTTTTAACGACCTTGACACAAGAAAAGGAACTTTGCTATGGGACCTTGTTTCGTTTTATAATGAGTGTGACATAAGAAAAGGACCTTGTTTCATTTTTTAACGAGCTTGACACAAGAAAAAGAACTCTGCTCCGACACCTTGTTTCATTTTTTAACGAGCTTGACACAAGAAAAGGAACTGTGCTTCAAGACCCTGTTTCATTTTTTATGGAACTTGACACAAGATAAGGAACTTTTCTTCAGGAAACTTGTTTCATTTTTTAAGGAACTTGACACAAGAAAAGAATCTCTTCTCCGGAAAACATTGATTCTTTTTTTAACGAGCTTGACACAAGACATGGAACTCTGCTCCAAAATTAGATGATGGCCTCCAAGAGACCATGGCTTCCAAGAGGTTCTCATCAGATGGAATAACAACGCTTTGGAAGGGATACATATCAAAGGATCCAATGGAAATATCAAGCTCCAATGCCTCCAGTAAATGATATACCATATCACCCACTGGATCTAGGTCGAAATAAGTTGAGTATACAATGAAAGGCTCATCTTCATCAGTCGGTATGTGAATGAGATAGGTTTCCACATAATTAACGTGTGGCGGGGAAGATACCACTTGCACATTCAAAACACTTAGGGAAGTAGGATGATTGGAAATCAAATTAGGACCAACAAATCAAAGTTGATTAATGGTCATGATTCTTCCTTCATGCAGGAAACACAACACACGAAAGAGTCAAGAGACAAGAGCTCCCATGACATACACATAGTCACGCTCAAGGAGTAAATTAAAATCCAAATGGCCTCGGACTACCATCACATCGATATAGATAGTCTTTCCTCCCAAATTAATAGGAACTGAGGAAGAATCCCTAAGGGTTGGCTGGTTGTTCTATTAAAAGCTAACATATCCGGAGTGACGGACACAAGCTGTGGGGAACCCAAAGCCTGCCAAGCAATCGAGGATAAAATACTAACAAAATCTCCCTCATCTATAACAATGTGATGGATGTTCTTATTATAATCCTTCACCATGATCTTAAAATTCATGTAAGAAGGGAGACGAGGTTCTGCCAATTGACTCCAATCAAAGGCAATGGTCTGTTTTCTTGGAGTGGGTTTCATAGGAATGGGAGAAATACTCCCTTGTTTGGTAGAATCAGAAGGTGGAAAGTATGATCGACTGAAGGTGGAATCGAGTCAACCATTTTCTCAACCAATGGTTGGTCGAGAATGGACTCATGGGATTCATGTTCACAGAGAGTAGGATTGACTGGAGATGGATTCTAATCAATCACTTAATCAACTAGTGGAGGATTAGGAGAAAGGTTCTGATAACCAACTGAAAGACGAGGTAGAAAAGCTGTAAGGTTTTCCAACACTTTTGAGGCGTCATCCATATAAGGACAAAGGTGAATATGATGACTCCCTTCACATAACTTACATGGAAATTTGACTTAACCCTTTTTCCCATGGACCTTACTATCACTAGTCAATGGTTTATCACCAACATGATCTCCAAAGGCTGACGACGAAGGATGATGTGAGTTATAGACCACACTTTTAATACCTTGGAAATACCATGACAATCTCTAATAAGGTGGTCACCCTTACAAAGAATGCAAGGGAATTTAACTTTGCAGGGCTAATTGGAAGATTTTTCCATACTAGTTGCATTCACAACAATGTTTTCTTGGCTTCCCCCCTGCTTATTTGGCTTCTTCTTCTTTGTACTTTTCTTCTTCTTCTTAACTTCCTGGTTACGAGAATAAAGAATTTCACTAGGTGAAGAGGAATAATGGGATGAAGAAACAACAGGTGAAGAAGGCAAAGGGTCAATTTTAGGATCAACTTGAGGTTAATATTGTTCAGGTGGAGGAGAACTTGGTTGAGGTGCAGTTTGGACATTCGAACCATAATGGTAAAAAAAACCAAATTAGCAAACAAATGGTAAATCCAGGAAGGTACAACGTTGCCATATAAGGAGCACCAATATTTCCAAATGAAGGAAAAGGACCAAGATTACCATTAGAGGGGTATCCTTGATTGGTAGACTTAGGAACTGTTTCCATTAGTCTCAACCTAATATCCACTAAGGAGTTGTTCCATGGGGAGGATGTTATTCCATGGTCAATTAACTGATTTTAGAAAATAAAAGACACAAAATCAAATAAAAACAAGAGTAACTAGGAAAAAGGGTTTACCAAGCAACTGTGAACTGCAATATACACCTTAGCAACCAAGGACTTAACGTACATGTAGGAAATCTCCCTGAATGTTGTGTTTGGTGTATCACGGTATACAAGGTGACCAAATCAGTTACTTATGGTGAGGATTTCACCCCCGGGATACAAAATTGGCAAACAACAACAACAACTCCTACGTTTAATGATAATGAAACACGTCTCTAGCCTAGACCTCTAAATGTTTGTGTTAATGTTACAAATGATCCTTAGGTTGATTCAATAAATTTTAATGTTTATCTTCAATTAAGTTTCAGTTTTGCGGCTCACCACAAATTTCACTCGAATATCCTAAAATGCAAACTAGCACGAGGAAATGAAATCTTTCTCATTCAATGAAAATCTATCTAAGGGAAGGGACAAAGAGTATGCAACAAACAATATGCATCAAACAATGTGCAAAGTACAATTCCCTTTTAAATGAAATTGTTCCAATGTTGATACACACACAAACCCTAAATCCTAATGCAAAGATTTTTCTTTTCAAGTCACTTAATTTTTGAAAATGAAGAAAACTAAAATGTAAAGTTTAATCGCTGATTCAAACAAGATTTTCAGAAATATGACTAGAACACCAATTCATCTAAGCACTCAATGATAAAAAAAAATTAGTTTGCAAATGACCTAATGATAGGAACAAAGGAAAATCTAAACAAATCCTTTAGAAAGGCACTAAAATATGAAACCAAACCAAATGGAGGCTTCAGAGAGACCATAAGAGACTTAAAGACTCAAGGAAGAGTCGCTGGAAGAATGTTGATCAAAGAGAAAATGAATACAAAAACGAAATTGTGCATGAACAAGGGCCACCACAGGTGCAAAGGAGGCACCAGTGCTATGAAATTTAGGCACAAAGAAGGCTCAGCTGGGGTACAACACTCTGTCACAAGACCAAAGGGTGTGTTGGTCTAGGGATGCAATGTCTGACAGAAGTAATGCAATTGAAACTCAATGAAAGTTATTCCTAGGTATGTTCTTGACTGCATAAGATAGTAAAGGTCTGAAGAAGAGGTAATACAAGCACAATGGACAAAGAAACCACCAAGGGAATACACCATTCCCTAGTATTGTCGCTAATTTGTTGTACAAAGCATACAACTATGGACATAAGCATCTTCCCTAAGCCTGGTGGATTGACCTAGAACAACAGAAAGACAAAGGGACTAATGTTTTCCTTAAAGTAAATAGATGATGGAATGAAGTCTACCTAGAATCTGTCATATGCTTGGCTCCTTCCTTGGCTTGTATGCTCCAATCCTAGCTCTAATTGTTATACTCAGAACCTGCACATTCAGATAACACAAGCCAACGATATATGGAATCTATGTAGCATCATCTAATCACTTTATTCAATAGATCAACATGGTATTGAAATACATGAAACCATAACATCATATATACTCTTTATATTAATAGAAATGGAGTGAGTTACAACCAAAAATAGGTGTTGATCCTGTAGAATAACTCCTCCAAGTTGACTTGTCCTTTCCTTGTCACAAAGTGCACCTCTAATCACCCTAATGCATGGAGTTATATCTCTCATAACAACAACATAAGGGTAGAATGACTCTCCAAAAGCCCACCCCTTACCTATGGATGGCAATAAATATATAGGTGAAGGAGGTAGTTCATGAATTCTTATCCTTTTACCAATCCGAGCTTGAGATCCACTCTTGATGGGAGGATATGCTCGAGGGATAAGGGATGAAAACTCCAAGGTAGGATAGGATAGGATTCAAGATTTTATCTGAGGTAAATAGTTACAATGGACCCTAGAAGCTTCTGGAAGAGGAAGTTTCAGGATTATTTTTTTTTCCCGAATTTCTAGAATCGGCGCAACCCCAACACTGAGCAACCTACTGGTGATCAACGCATGTGCATAGTAGGAAAACCTGGTAGTCAACACTGGTCAATGAGGGTCCAGGGTGCATTGGTCCTTAAATTGACTAAAACAAGGCGCTTTCAGGCAAAAACTTAGGGATTAAAAAGAGTCTTGCTTAGGTATTTGTGTAGGGAGGATGACAAAGTGTTCAAAGGATGTGAATGATCTTGTTTGTAGGATTATTGACCATATGTGACAAAATGGCCTATAACAGTCTCCATTACTAGAAATTTATCTTAAATGGAACGTATGGGAGGAATTATTTTCTAAATTCGAGAACAAACTGACCAGCTGAACATTTAGATCCCTCAACATATCTGTAAGATTGGTGCTCTTAAAAGTAGTCTTGCAAGCCTTACCTATATACCTATGCTCTATAATGATGCATCATCCTCTATCCTATAGGGACTTAGAAGAATCCAATATTGTTTCCTTTGGGGAGGAGCTTGCTTGGAAAATATACGGTCATTGGTAGCGTGGGACACTTTATGTAGGTCGAAGTTGAAGGGGGGTTGGGAATCCCTTATCCAACCATCATGTCCTATGTTCTTAGAGATAATATTTGGCGACGTTGGCTCCATGGAGGTGGATATTTATGGAAAAGGATATGGAAAGGAAAGTATTCCCTCACGCAAAACAACTTAATATGTGAAACTATTTCTACATTAGGTTCATCAATATCGACACTAGCAAAAAAGGGATGAATTTGATTCAAAAACATTGTTTTTAGGAAGTTAAAAATGGTGCAACGAATATGTTTTGGGGAGATTCTTGGCAACAACTACTGAAAATGGAAGGTATAAATAGTATGGAAATATTAAGATATTAGATGATAGATCGAGGAAGGACAAGAGTATGTGGTATCTCGAAAAATAATTTGACAAGTTTTTCCAAAATTTTGCTTCATAAAGTTACACCATAACTTTTTTTAAACCCAATAAAATTGCACGATTTGTGATCCGTAAACTGATGTGGATATTCCACTGAACAGTTCATCACAACAGATCTGATAATAATATTTTAAAATATTGAAATTTTACATTATTACAGTTTTATTAAAATAAGATATTTGTAGATTTAATTGTAATTAGTTCATGCATGCGAATGGAAATTATGAAGAAAAGTAGAGAACGACATAATAAGCTCACACACACACATAAGACACAAGATATGCTCTTTGGGAAACCCTTTCGGGAGAAAACCCAGCTAGAAGGTGAAGTCGCTTCACTCTCTTTCTTTGTCTGGAAATACGGTTGCAGGTACAATGAAGTAATTCCTATGGCCCATGGGCTACAACAGTGAACAAATCCTCTATGTTTTCTCTACCTCCTATCTCTCCTGGCTATCTTGGCTCAACTATGGAACAAAATTCTCTCGAAAGAATGGAGTGCCTCTTCCTCCTAGTGGCCTGGTTATAACACAGCCTGGAAGCCTACTAGTGGTTAATTTTGACTACAACAACTCTTAACTAGAGTTACAATATAGACTCTTCTAGAGTCTTTTACATCAAAATCACGTGGCTAGCCCCTTTTCCATGAATAATGGGGGTTGACGAGGCATCCTCCCGAATTCTAGGTTTGAAAACAGGAAGGTCAACTTCTGAGTGGCATAACTTTTGCATATGAACTCCGATTAAAATGATTCTTACGCCATTGGAAATATATATGTGTGTAGAATATCATGAAATGGTGTGCATAGACGCGGCAAATTTTTACCCCCAAAAAACATCATTTGATGCCTTAGAACACTCCCAAAAGGTTCCATACCTCGTTTCATCAAATTGGGTCCCGCTGGTAAAAATTGTCTCGTGAGCTGATTCCTCCACTTTTTCCACTCAAAATGCATCGATATGGATGAAAAACAATATAATGATCCAATTTGGATCACACCTCCCCATTTTGGGAGGATTTTTCTCCCCAAAAGCTTCTACTAAATGAGGTGAGGAAATTTTTCCTCCACCTTCTCTCTGGTGTACCGTTTACCTTTCCCTGGAAGTTGTCCCTTCAATCCAATTTGCCAAAGGTCATGCTGCCCCTGTCTTGTAATTTTGGACCTGTTCTGCAAAACTGTATCTTTTGTCAACTCTACCTGAGCATTTGGTGCCAAATCCTCCATAGAAGGTAGGACCTGTTCCTCTTCTTGATCTAGCATGGAAGTCTCATAGAGTTTTAAATTATCCATATTCACAACTAAGTAAATGCGCATGTATGGTGGTAAACTGAGTTGATAGGAATTATCACCCACCTTTTACAGTATCTCAAAGGGACCATACCTCAGAACCTTGATTTCCTTACCAAGCCCTACAACCTCTCCTTGTTCAACTGTAGCCATACTCTGTCTCACACCTTGAATCACTTCTCTATTCTGTGTTAATCATGCCTGGCCTTATACCTCTCCTATGACTTCTGTGATGTTTCTTGCACCTATATATGGATCTGCATGATATTCTCTATAAAATTTTCAGCCCTCAAAGCATCTCCTGTAAGATCTTCCCTCACTCCTCCTTGTTGCCCATATGCAATATCCAAAGGTGAAGGCGGAAAATATCCAAAACAAGTCTCAAATGGGGAATTTCTTGTAGAAGTGTGGACTGCTCTGTTGTAATAATGTTGTATATATACCATATTTTCATCCCAGGTCTTCGGATGCTTCTAGTTGTATCCCCTCAGAAGCTGCACCAAATTCCTGTTGACTACTTCTGTTTTCCCATCTGTCTGTGGATGGAATGTTTTAGGTCTCTTCAACTTTGTGTCCATGCACTGAGAAATATTGTATCCCTATCTAAAATGATTCTCCTTGGTATCCCAAAGTGAACCCAGACCTATCCAAAGAACAAGTTTGCTGCTTCTTGCCCACTGATGGTCTTTTTACAGGGCATCAAAACACACATCTTATTGAACCTGTCAACTACCACGAACAGGTAGTCATGTCCCTTCCTGGTTGTCAGTAAACCTCCCACAAAGTCCATGGAAATTATTTCCCAAGGATGAGTAGGTACAGGTAAGGGATGATATAGACCCTGTTTCCTATTGCTAGGCTTGCTGGTACAACAAAGCATGCATCCTCTTATGAACCTAGCTACATGCTCTTGCATCTTGGGCCAATACACATACCTATGCAAGTTAGCCATGGTCTTCCCTACACCAAAGTGCCCTGCAATCTTGGAAGTTTGAGCCTTTGTAATCAACTACAATCGCTCCCCTTTAGGAACACATAGCTTATCCAGCCTGTAGAGTAACCCGTCCTAGATATGGTAGTCAACAACGTTGTCGCCATTGTGCACATGACTATGACCTTGCAACTACTGATACACCTCCTTGAAGTCCTCATCCTCTAAATATGCCTCTCTGTAGGCATCATGGTTGAATGGCTCCACGTGAATAAGAGTCCCCAAAGTTGTAATCTTCGATGTGGGTGGCCTTTAAAGCATGCCGACCAACTTGTTGGTGTTGCCCTTCTTATACTTGATCATCAAATGAAACTGTTGTAAAAACCCCATCCACTTGTAATGCCTGGTTTGTTGTAGCTTACTTTGGCCCTACAAGTACTATAACGAATGGTGATTTGTGTGGATTATTGTCTCCTTTCCAATCAGATAGTGCTTCCACTTCTTCATAGCTTGCACCATGGCGTAAAGCTCCTTATCATAGGTAGGGTATTTAAGAACTGCCCCATGAAATGCTTCAGAATGATAGCATATAGGCCTTTCTCCCTGCATCAAGACAACTCCCATAACATACCCACTTGCATCTGTGTGCACTTTATAGGGTCACTGTAGGTTTGGTAATGTTAGAACTAGTGCTTGGCTGATCTTCTTCTTTAGCTCTTCGAAAGCCATTTATTTACATTTTCCCCACTGGAAATCTTTCCAGTTGTTGTTATAACATGGAGCGGTGATGCTACCACTAAAAGCAAGGATATGAATTTCCTCAGGTACTGTGTTGCCCCAATGAAACTCCTGACCTTAGAAACATTAATAGGCATTGACCACTTCATGATGGCCTCCATCTTGGAAGGATCTATATTCATCTCTCCTTCACTAATCACATACCCCAGATACACCAAAGACTACTGTGCAAACTCGCACTTATTGAGATTTTCTAGCATCTGGTGCTTCTTCAATGTTTCCAGCACCTACGTCAAATGTGAAATATGCTCCTCCCAGGTAGCACTATATACCTATATCATCCAAATAGACAATAACAAATGAATCTATAAAATGGTGCAATACATAATTCTTTAATCTCATAAATGTAGTTGGTGCATTACATAGACCAAATGGCATGACTAACCACTCATACAAACCTTGCCTAGTTTTGAAGGTGATCTTATAGATCATCTATCTTAGGTAGGCGGTCTCTGTTCTTGAGCATGATTTTGTTCAATGCCATGTAATCTATACACATCCGCCAAGTCTCATCCTTCTTTGGCACAACGATGATGGGTGACCCACATGGTGATGTACTCAGTCAAACGACACCCTGTTCCAACAACTACTGCAACTGTTTCTTCACCTCAGTTACTTCTATAACTGACTACCTATACAACCCAATATTTAGCAATGGGGAGTTTGGAAATAGCTGGATCTCACGCTCCACTTCTCTCTTAGGTGGTAACTCTTTAGGCTCTCGAAACACATCCTTGTATGTGTGTAACAACTCCTCCAATTGTTGTTTCTATTTCTTAGTACCCCTCCAGGGATGCCTTGTCCCTTATTGACTCCTCTTTGGATTGAGTTTCTCTTAAAAACAATAAAACATACTCCTTACTGGAACTGATTAATTTCTTGGCTTCGTTGGCACTCGCTAGTGAAATTTTTGACTTTCCTTTGTGCGCATTAATGATGAAAAATTTTCCATACTTGAAGAGACGGTATTGGTTGGATCTCCTCAGGAATATTGCATCTTGCATGTACATGTATGGACTCCCAAACACGACTCCACATACATCAAGGGGAACCACATCTAAATATACTTCATTAATAAAATCAACACTGATAGAAAATCTAATTTCACACTGTTTAGTTACCTTCAACTCTGTATCCTTGTTTACCCATCCCAATGGATATGGGTTTGGATGTTCACGAATTTCCAACCCCAATTTCTTGACCAACCTAGCTGCAATGAGATTCACCTGCGATCCTGAGTCAAATAGAGCATCAATCTTTGTATCCTTGACCTGTATCTTTGGATGGAAGGGTTTGGTAATTTATTTCTCTTCCTGTTGTTGAATGCTACTTAGATTCACCTCTTTCTACACTGACGCGCAAACAATCTTCTCATCTACAACCGAGTTTCTTTCAACTTGGTTTCTCGAATCCGTAGCCATGAGATTCTTCTTCTTTTTATCTTTCTTCTTGTTCTTCAAGTTTAGCTCTGTATGGCCATAAATGTTGAAGTGGTTGCTAGGGTATTTGCATTGGTGTGTTGTGGCCAACGTCTTTTTATCTTTTCCCCCCTTTTGCTTCTTCTTGCCCTCCTTAAAATCTTCATGTTGCTCCTTCTACTTTGATCCACTTGATTGCTCTCTTTTCAGACCTATGTTTTCCAGGTATTGTGCAACAAGAAATGCTAAATTTAGAATGTGCTAAAAATAGACCTACTAAAAATAGCATGTCTAAAAATAGCAGTTTGGCCAGTGAGGTCATTGGCCACATTGGGTGAGAGGTGAAACTGCTAAAAATAGAAAGGTCTAAAAATAACATTTCTGGGTCCCTTCCTATTTATAGCAGTCCCTAGTCTATCTATAGGAAGTAAAAATGAATTTGGTCTTAACAACAGTTTAAAATATTAATTAATTAATCTCTATGAGTTAATTAATTATGGAAAATTAAACTTGAAGTTTTTGTGAGATCATGCAATTATTTTCTCCCCTGATTTAGGAATTTATCCCTTGATTAAAGGAGATAAGGTTTAGTTCTATAATGAGAGAATCAGTTGACTTAGTTTTACTTAGTCAAGTTTAGTTAGATTATTTTAACAAGTTGTTAAAATAATGAAATATAGTTTGTTAATGCTTGCATGCATGTGACAACTATTATTTCAGATAACTGAGCATTCCCTCATGGATAACTGATGCATGTCAGTTCAGACAGAGACCCAGTTGAGATCAGATGAGGGACAGTGGACTATCAGATGCTTGGATATTTCTAGTAAGTATTCCTTGCATGGAGAAGGATCTATTTCCAAGAGAAATATGTATTATAGGAGATTGGAGGACTTGTGGCCTATATATTGAGGCCTAGGTAGTCTATGATATTTATATCTTCATATCTTCATAGTTCATTGAGAACTGAATAGCTTGAGAGCTAATTCTTTTTGTATTGTGAAGAGGATTTCCACTTGATTGATAATACATGGTTGGGGTTTTATGCTGGTGCTTTCCCCTGGATATAGCTTGTGTTATGTGTGATTATTTCTCTTGATCAGTTATGCATGTTTCTACTTGATGTTGCTCATGAATTCGATTATGCTTGTGCTTAATATTTTGTAGAAGTAGAACAAGTATTATGCTTTAGGACATTGCATATATCGGTTTGTTCTACAGGTGAAATTTATACATGGTATCAGAGCTAGCTGATTTGTAGAAAAATTCTACACTGTACACAAGCCTCCTCCATCGATTTGGGCTTGAACAACATCACTTTCTCACCCAGATGGCAGTGCAGACCCTCCAAATACTTGATGAGTACATCTGGTTTCTTTGGAGAGATACCCAACATTACAACCATCTTTCTGAATTGTGTGGTGTATTCTTGCACGCTTTGGCCCGACTTTTGCCTGAAGTAATGCCACCGGATCCACTGGTCCTCCATGTACCCAATGGGATAAAAATGTGACTTAATGAGGGTTTTGAAATATTCCCACTTAGTCGCTATAGGTTCTCCCTCCAACCTCAGGGTTTCCATGTGCCTCTCCCACAAAGACAGTGCATGGCCTTCTAATTTTAGCTGCACGAATGAGATCTATTTCCCTTCCTCGATTTGATGGATGCTAAAATAAAGTTCTAGTTGATGCAACTAGTGGTTCAACTTCATAGCATCTATGTCATCATGGTATGGCTTGATATTGACTTTTTCTTCCATTTTAAATAGGGATTGATTCACGACACTTGAACTCGATTGATCATTTTTGAGTTCTTTCTTCGACCGGTTCTCCATGTCTTCCCAATCTCCCGATCCTCCTTCGGATTTGTCATATGCATTCAAACCCCCATCTTCTCCAAATATCCCCAACTTATTGCTTAGGGCCGCCATGAGGAGGTTTACATTGCGGTTTATATCCACGAGTTGTTGTTCGAGCTGCGAAAACCTCATCACTGCAGGATCATGAGGTTCATTTACAAATTCGTCAAACATGATCAAGGTTTTACGATTTTCGACCCCGCCAAACTAGATCCCCTGCAAATACAAACAAATACCCAAAGAAACCTACTTTGATACCAAATGATCTCTAAAATTCCATGGATATTCCACTAGATAGTTCGTCACAACAGATCTAATAATAATATATTAAAATACTAAAATTTTACACTATTACAGTTTTATTAAAATTCTAGATTTGTAGATTTAACTGTAATTAGTGCATGCATGTGAAATGAAATTATGCAGAAAAGTAGAGAATGACAAAATAATCTCTCACACACATATAAGACACAAGATATGCTCTATGGGAAACCCTTTCAGGAGAAAACCTAGCTGGAAGGTTAGGCTACTTCGCTCTCTTTCTCCGTCTGGAAATATGGCTGCAGGTACAAAGAAGTAATGCTTGTGGCCTATGGGATGCTACAGTGCACATATCCTCTCTATGTGCTCTACCTCTTGTCTCTCCTATCTATCTTTGCTCAAATATGGAACAAAATTCTCTCGAAAGAATGGAATGGCTCTTCCTCCTAGTGGCCCAGTTATAACACAACCCGATAGCCTACAAGTGGTTAATTTTGACTACATCAACTCTTAACTAGAAATAAAATATAGATTATTTAACATCATAATCATGTTTCTAGCCCATTTTACATGAATAATTTGGGCTGATGCGACATCCTTCCGAATTATAGGTGTGAAAATAGGAAGGTCAACCTCTGAGTGGCATAAATTTTGCATATACGGACTTCAATTGATGCAATTCTTATGCCATTGGAAAGATCTTTGTGTGTAGAATAGCATGAAATGGTGTAGAATTGAAGTAAAAAAAAATTAACCCTCCCCCCCCCAGCCACCAAAAAAAAATAAAAATTATTTTATGCCTCAAAATCTTCTTGGAAGGTTTCAGACCCTGTTTCGCCAAACTAGGTCCCGCTGGTAAGAATAGTCATGTGAGTTGATTCCTCCACTTTTCCCACTTCAAATGCATAGATATGGATGAAAAGAAATATAATGATCCAATCCGGATCAATTTGCACCATTGAATTATCAAGACATCAAAAAATTCTTGCAATGTAAAAACCCAAAAACTAAAACTCAAAGTTAACACGAGAAATAACAGCAAAACTCAACCTTCTATTAAATATGGACTTGGAAATACATGTCAAATGTGATTTTGAGAACCTGTTAAAAACACCAACAAGATATATGTATGGCTGATAATGGCTCCTCCAACATTATGCACCTATGATAGATTTGATTGACCTCTCCTTACGATCTTCACGTTATGCCTAGCAAGCGGATTTGATTTGATCCCTCCTTTTTTGAGTGAGTAGGGTATATGTATCAAATACAAAAACCCCTAATGATTTGATTTGCTAGAGTGGATCACTTACGAAAAAAAATAACCCTCTACATGACATGGTCTCTCACTCATATAAGCTCCAAGAGATCAACTCAACCAAAACAAAACAATAATCGAAATGCATGCCTAAGGAGTGAGCTCTCATCTCCTTTAATAATGACAAACTATCAGGAGTTTTAATTGCTCCTCAATACTAGGAAGTTTGAAAATTTCCCTGGCACTCCTAATCCTCCATTCTTCAAGCTCACTATCCTTCTTCAATATTGTGTCCTTTAGCCTCTTGAGTTCTTCCTTTATTTCTAAGAGGTCTTCTGGAATATTATTAACCCTTTTTTGAATGTGGTCCTAGTGATTATCATGTGGAAGCCCTGTAACCATTATGGATGTCTTTATATCTGCTTGCACTTCGTTGATGGCTAGTCCATAATGTAACTACTTAATTTTCTTACCCAATACTTCCTTGTGAGCCTTTGATGAGTTCTTTAGAAGAGGTGGTTTATGATATTTTGACTACAAACTACATCTCTTCTCAAGATCCTTTAAATATGCATATCCTTCGTACCTATTCAAATAACCTATCCAAATTTGAGTGTCATCCTCCTATGTTATGGTATCTATACACGATGATGATTGTGCTTCAACCACCTCTTTTCCTTCTACCCATTCTTCTTTTTGAAGTATGGCATTGACACCATGCTCCATAGTTCCACTTGCTCCTTTTCCCTTAGCACTATCTGGATGCAAAGAATCTCTTCCTTTACCAATTCCACCCCAGTGACTAGTTGCCCACCTTCCCTGTTGTGATGGACAATTTTACTTCCTTCCTTTTTGGTTCTCACCCTTGTTGGCATAACATGTGTCCTGCAACCCCATTGAATTTATCTCTCTTTCAGCCAACTGCTTTTTGAACCATTTGAGGTTAAGCTTAATAAATCTTTCTGAGAGTTCATTAGCATCAAGTGAAACATCCCGCTCTTTCCTCGAAATCAGAAACACCTTTGATTGTAGTTGTTTGCAAATGGCATCATTATCACCTAAAATCAAAGACAAAATATTTTGCATGTTGGTTTTTACAATGCCTGGATGATATTTTAGATGTTGGTGAAGAAATAGTGGAATATCTAAAAATCAAATCACTGCAATCTAGATTGAACATAATGGCACACATTCTAGTTTTAGCCACCATATCCAAGATCTTGAGTTTCTTACCAAAGGTAAGGTCCTCAATATCCTACAATCCTTGGAAGCTCTCCACAATCAGTTGTAACACCCTTCTTAGAATGTCACCGTTATAGGGGGGAACAAGAGTAGTTATCTTTATGATCTTGCAAAGGAATGAATCAACTACAAGTATTACCTCCTTACAAGGATGTTCCATAAACCTATGTTGGACCAAGACAAGTAGTGATGGCTTCACTTGCCAACTTAATATCCTCAAATCTCATTGGGCTACTTTGGACGAGCATGTGTCTAACTCCTCCAATTTAGAGAGGACATCCCTTGTATTCATAAACTTCAAATCTAACCCGAGTATGAATAATCAATTTCCCACTTCCTTTTCTTGCTATAGATCCCTTGACTACTTGTTTTGAAGAGTGTTATGAATATAATTCATGGAAAAGTAATAAATATAGATGATAGATATTAATCATAATAATATGTAATTAAATAATAATTAGTTAAACAAAGAGGCATGTGTAAGGAGACATGACCGTTCATAAAGGGATACCTACCTAGGGTATAAAAGTAAACCCTCACTCTCATTTGTAATATCATATTCTCATTGAGACATTTTAATATATATTCTCTTACCCTCAATGGAGATCTACATATTCCAAGTATTTTGGAGTGTTTAACCTGCTAAATACGAACTTTGGTCATATCATTCATATCAAGGTTGTTTGATCCTCTGGTTGCTTAACCGCTGCACAAAACCATGTTCTCCGATCCAGGTCTTTGACCGTCAAATTCATCAACATCATTGTCATTGAAGTGTTTCGCTACCAAAATTTGGAGTTTCTCCATATCGCCATTTAGGCCTTTGGCCATTTAAAAAATTTATTAAAATAATAAAAATAATAATAATAAAAGCCAATATATATTGGAAAAAAAGTAAAAAAAATATTGTAATTTTTTTAAAATAAAATATATTGAAAAAAAAGAAGGGAAATTATAAAAAAAAATATACAGAGTTTGATAAAAAAATAAAAAATAATACACAAAAAGGGGAAGATTTGGCTACATACGACAATCGCAACCCGACACAGACTGGTATACGTCAACACAACCACCCCACCATCGTGGTCTTCCATCTACATGTCTCTATCATCCGTAACTGTCACCATCGGAGCCCATCCATTCTCCGCCTGTCCATGCTGCGACCATTGGAACCTCGCCCCTGGTTGTAACCACTTCTTTATCGACTGTTACTCGAGCTACCTTCCACTGATTTTACAGCTTCCTCAACTGCCGATTGGCCAACACAAACAACACAACTGCCTGACACAACACTAGTGTCGCCTCCATCCCAACCGCAACGACTTTCTCCACCCTCGACGTTGCTTTCCGTTCCTCTAGCCACTTCATCATCTGCTACCATCACCTATGCACCCAAATTCAAATTTGGTTGAAATCGACCGTCACCACTGCAAATAACACTGGATCATACAACACAATGCTTACACTTTTCCCCGACTTAGGCCACCGATAGACCACTCATCTCATAGCATTACCGCCAACTCCCTTAGTCGTTGCCACCATCCAAGCAACTGCAACCAGAGTTGTTGTGCAAACATCTGGATCCTTCAACGACCACTGACGTTGTTAGGACCTTGTGTTTGCGGTGCCAACTCACTTGCATCTATCAAATTCAAAGCAAATACCAAATTTATACAACCAATGTCGTACCAGACTTAGCTACCACCGAATTACAATTGACACGATTGGGTAAATTGTTAAAACTTGAGAGTTTGAGTGTAGAAAGACTTGCAAATATGTATTCCTGTCACATAAGTCCAGAACACAATTTCATTTTGAAGACTGTTTTGGGGACGTTGAACTCATCCAATTCAGGCGGTCGTACCATACAATCATGTCTCTTTAGAGATACCCTATAGTCGAGTCTTTCGGTCTAACAACAATACATAAATAACATATAAGGTATTAAGTACAGTGATGTGTGGTTTGACGGTAAGTCACTTGGGCTATGCCTGGGCAGACCGAAGTTCAAATCTCATTGAGTACATTTCGCAGCCTGCTGTGGTGGCGGCTAGAGGGGCGGATTCCCCTTTCCCGTTGAGTCTGCTCTTGCCAAAATCATAGGAACTTAGTATAACTGATTTGCAGGCTATTGGTTATGCTCTTGGTGTTATAGTGGCGGCATTCAGGTTTGATCCTGGGTCTCTCCTAGATTAGGCAAGACAGTTACCGATTCACCATGTGGTCAAAAAAACATATAAGGTATTAAAATAGTAAATTAAATTAAATTAAACGACATTAGATTAAAGAATAATTTTTTGTATTCAAGTCAAAAGAGCCAAAAGCTATATAAAGGTGCTAGATTAAAAATTGAGTATTCTAAGGTTTAAAAGGGAATATAGTTTAAGTGAGATATACTAAGTGACCACATATATTAAAGTATTATATATTAGAAAAAAAAAAAGACATTAGAAGATTATTAAAGGGAAAGGGTGAATTTGAAGAAGGTTCATCTCGACAAGAAAAATGACATCTAATTCGAAAATGAAGGCCGAAAGATTCCCATTAACTTCTTATAGCTATGCCTTAATGCTATTTAGAATTAAAGGGTCTATTGCGAGAACAAATGTTACTATCGCTATCTCGCCAACCAAAGATAAAAATTATATAAAACCTAAAATCACAAACCAATTAGTGACTTCCGAGTCAAATATAATCGAAAAATTAGACTGTTATGACAAAAAAAAAAAATATGACATAACCAATTTACAATTAAACATTGGATATTATCCATTCATATCACAATTCTCAGTTCAAACCCTATGGAGTGATCAAGGTGACATTATTTTAGGCTCATCCTGGATGGAAACCCTAGGTTCCTTCATCCTTAATATGAAAAATATTTTTTTTTTTACATTTTCATATGAAAAGAGTAAAGTAACACTACAAGATGTTACATTAAAGATGAATTTAGTAACACCAGAAGACATACAAGATATTTCAAAAGTAATTTTTCAAGAAGGTAAAAGAGCACTACAAAATATGAAAAATGAAATTGTCAAAATCACTACTGATAGAAATGAAAAAGTATTTCTACTTAAGGATGATAGCGAAAAATTACTAACACAAATTAAGAAGCTTAAGAAGGAAAAAAATTCGTTAAAAGACAAGTTAGAACATTGTATTCAAGAGGAAGTATTGCAGTCCCCAGTCGTAATGGCTCCAGTTGAAGATAAAGGAATGAATACTGAACCAATCAATACCACAACTCAAGAAGAGGATAAATTAGTTGAAGGAAAAACACCCTCACATTATACAATTTAGAAGATGAAAATTCAAAAACGGGATTTTGTAACTAACTCAGCAACCAGAGTACTAGAAGAAAATCAAAAAATTGCCACACACCTAATAAGGGAAAGTCAAACCAAAAGAATTCCCTATCGACATCTGAATCATGAGATTAGACAACTCAATCAAGCTATGTATCTGTACCATTCAAAAAAGAAACAACAAGTCGATGTTCTGAAGAATATTGAAGTAAGCTCAATACAGTCCTATGATGGAAATTCGTTACAAATTTCGAGTGATCATAATATTCCATAGAATATTAATCTAGAATGGTTAGATCCATTTTTAGTCCGACAATTTGGTTTATCACTTAGAGGATCATATCATTTTGTATCAACAAAGTTGAAAGCTTTGAGATGAGAAGATATTCGAAATGGGAAAAGAGATCTAGCCCTTTCATCAGTAATCTTTGAGGACAAATCTTTTTGAGGAGGAAGGCAATTTTCTGAATATAATTTAGGTAAAAGTAATAAATATAAATAATAAATAATAATCATAATACTATGTAATTAAATAATAATTAGTTAAACAAAGATGCATGTCTAAGGAGACATGACCGTTCATAAAGGGACACCTGCCTAGGGTAAATAAGCAGGCCCTCACTTTCATTTGTAATATCATATTCTCATTCATACATTTTAATCTATATTCTTGTACCCTCAATGGAAATCTACATATTCCAAGTATTTTGGAGTGTTTAACCTGCTAAATACGAACTTTGTTCATACCAAAGAGCAATACAGACTCCTTTGGAGAAGGGTTTGTTGATATTTTTTGTTCTTTGGTCCATAAAAACATTATTATCGAAACAACCAATTGATGTATTGCTAAACTATTACTGCCTTCTTTCCAAGTTATTTATGGCATTTGTGATGCCTTTTAAGGTCTGTTTCCATCTATCATCCATGAGAAAATTTTCAAATTCCTCCTTTACAAATAGTCAAGATGCCAATCCCTTTAATTTATTAAAAAAATCCATTTTCTAGAAAATATTTTCAAACAAGTTATGACTATAGAGTTTTCATCTTTAGTCTTGTTACTACATAATTTTAGAGATAATGCTTCCAGCATAAAAGAAAGGAAATGTCCTTGGGGAATTTATCGACCAAACTATAATGGATTTTTTTTTTATTTATAAAATTGGTTCCATGAGTTTTTATTCTGTAAACAACCAAAAAATAACACATTTTACACAATAAAGTACTAATAAGAATTGCGATCTAAAAAACTAAGAAAAAAGTTACAGCTTCAACAATAATTTTTTGATGATAATTTCAGGAGGAAATCACATAAAACTTATGGTATCACGTGGTGAATAAATACTTTGGAGCCCTTGAGCTTCTACTAGTGATGAGCATGGTCCTTGTTAGACGATCGTTTGTTGAATTACCGCCACCATTGCATAGATTGGGTACTCACTTAAGGTTTCCTTGTTGAACTGCAAACCTTACCACTTTACAATATAAATTCGACCCCTTTTGTTGGAATTTATTTACTCCATATATTTGATCATTGTGATGTGGCTTGGCTCAATGGTAGCAACGTGCTATATGTGCAATCAGCTGTTGAAACGAATAACACACATAATAACTCCAATGGTTCTGCTAATGGTCATGGCAAATATACTTCAAGAATTTCTTGCCACAATACTATGTCAACTTGGCCCTTCTGTTGAATATTTCAACTTGGAAATATAACCCTCTCTCCTATTGGTAACTTGATCCTGAAACTCGCCTTTTATTTATGATGCAAATTCAGCCTTGAAAAAAAACTTGACCATGTTACTTTATTAAATCAACTCCCAAACTCATATTCCCTTAAATGGCAGTCACATTGGTGACTGGCCTCCATGAATTGGTTAATTTCAACCTCTATGTACTAGGAAATTTTGGCCCTCTCTTCTTGAATGTTTCTTCCCTCAACTACTGAATGATTTGGCCTTAGCAAACCATGAATTTGTACCCAACAAAATGATGGACTTGTCTTCAGTAGTGGGTGAAATTTATCCTCTACATGATATGGGATCTCACCTAGACTAGCTCCATGAGCTCAACTCAACAACAAAAAAACAATAATACAAATGAATGCCTAAGGAGTGAGATCTCATCTCCTTTAATAGTCCTAGACTATCAAAATACCATGGGTCATTCGAATACCATGGGTATTTTTATTATTTTACTAAAGTGACTTATAATATTTTTTTTTTCCTTTGTCACTTTTAATTAATTAATTCCCAATTATTACATTATTACTATTTAATTTGTAGCTTATGGGAATGGCCAGGCTATTGAGTTAGTCTTTGTTCCCAATGCTCGAAAAAAGGGACATTATAGAGTACTTAAGTACTAGATAGTGGGGGATCAACACCAACATGGCACTCATGATTACCCCCTGGCTACCTCATCCTAATAAGGAGATATGGCGGGAATTTTGGAGGGAGCTTCAAAACAAATGTATTCTACTCTTGGATTAAGAAGATAAGGTTTGATGGGGCTATCAAGCGAAAGGAATTTTTTCTACAAAGGAATCCTATTACCTGGAGGCTAGTCACTGAGATCTACAAGTAGAAGAGATCTGGATAAAGGTATGTAGGAAAAATGTTTGTCCTAAAATATCTATTTTCTTGTGGCTCTTGTTCTAGAAGAAACTACTAACTTGGGAAAATATTCAAAAATGAAATTATTAAGGACCCTACAGATGCCCTCTTTGTCTCCTTCATTCAAAAAATTCAAAACGTTATGTTCAACAACTATACTTTCTCTGCAAGTTATGGTCTCATTTAGAATTTTTTTTAGGAAATCAAATCGTGATCCGACCAATATTCTTAGTACGTTTACCAATTGGAGATCTCAAACCTTCTCAAATCCTCTCTTGAATCACATTTGGAGTATGGCACCAAGTTTTCTTCTCTGGGGAATATGGAAAGAGAAACACTGAGGAATTTTCAAAGGCACAATTATACATGTAGATCACATTTGGAATTCTCTCTCCTATTAGATCAAAGAATCCATCCTTGCTCTTCCATGGTCTAATCAAGATATGTAGGTATTTTGGAGTGAGGCGAGGATTCTATTATACTGGTTCCCTCCCAATTGTAACAGTCCTGGTGAAAATTCCATGTAAAAATATATAAATACCACGGATGATGGGACACATATTCCAAGCTGAATGGTGGGCATGACATCCTAGTGGGTGTTCATTTGGTTGTTATGGCTAAGCAAATTGGAAAAGGCAATTGCTAAGGCATTTAAGAGGCAAAAAGGTATTTTGACACATTTATTTATGAAAATAATGGAAATTAGGAGAAAATGAAGGTGAAAGGTCACATGTTGCATGTGAGGACGGAAATGAAGGAAAATAATGGAAAATGAAGAAAATAGAGGCCTCATTAATAAAAAGGCTTCTGAGGATTAGTGGGCAAGACTTGATCAGTTAAGTATTGGATCTTTCTCATTATTCTCTCTCTCTCATACTCTTGGATACTTAGATTTTTCTTGGAGCACTGTTGGAGGGTGTGGCATACTTGGATTTTTGGAGAAGGAAGGCAAATGAAGAGCAGGAAAGTGCAAGAGGGCATCGAGATCAACATCTACATCTGATTTTCTTGTAGGTATCGAGTTGCATGTATGATTTTCTCACTAGTTTTGGCATGCATGTAGTTTATTGGTCATGATCTGTCACTGGCATGGAGGATTCCCTGGATTGATAGTGGATTTGCCTAGCCTTGCCATTTCCTGGATAACCATGGCGCTGTGGGTTTATTTGCTTTGTTTTCTAGTTGGTTCTCATGTTTCCTTAGCTTGGGTTGAGCTATTAGTTACTAGAATCCTTGGTTGGAAAAATGCTCTGGAGCCCTGTAACGACTTGGGTTGAGTTACTAATCTCGTATCCTTGGTTGGAAAAATGCTCTGGAGCCTGCTAAAAGCTATGGGTTGAGTTATTAGTATTGGAGCCTTGGTGGGACAAATGATCTGGAGCCCAGCAACAACTGTGGGTTGAGTTACTAGTCCTGGGATCCAGGTTGGAACAAACACTCTGGATCCTTGGAAGGCTGGGACAAAGACCGATCTGATGTTGGTTTTGTGATGTCCGACCGTGAGGTGGGATCACTTTTTGATGGGTTGAGGTGGATGGAATTTGGAAGCCCTGGATGAGTTTTGATTGATGTGTTCTATGAAATCCCACATTCATGCTTGGAATATGGCACGAGGGTGAATGACTGAAGAGAGATTTGGCTTAACCATTATACAGTCGGGTGGAATGTGGAAGTCCCATCCCGGGCTTGGATTTTGCATAATTAATGAAAGATTATTTCACCTTGTATCTCTATGAGCATTATAATGGATTATATGTGGTTTATATGGCTATGATTTCATTGGTATTTTTGTCCCTATTATGCTGGTTATTTACATGTTTTATGATAGCATCTATGAGTGGCTCTCATCATGTTCTTACTTGTTATTGAATGATCAATGTATCTATGACCTAATGGATGAAATGGCAGGAAATGTGATAAGGAGATACTGGTTCATAGTGAATCTCAGATAAATTTGAGACCCCTATGCTTAGATCTGTTATTTACACCTATAGGTTGCATATTTACCAAGTGTTTGACAAAATCCCTGTTATTGCTAGTAGGGGTCCAGTCAAGGTCTTGAACAAGTATTTTCTTTAGTACTGTCATTTCCATGTTATTTTACTGATTTGAAGAGATGGTTCAGTTCTGGGTAGTGACCTAGGCTCTGGGCTTGAAAAAGTGGCTCAAATCCTGGAATCCCTGGCATAACATTGACAATTTGGGTCTTTGATCGCTGGCAGGCAAGCTTGTGAGAGCGTCTTTGATGTTACATTCACATGTATGCCTTATCATGGGAGCGAGTTTTGGTTTAATTCATCTAAATGCTAGTTTAACTTAAGGGTTGGGCACCTGAAGTGGTGGATTAACTCCTGGGGGTCCTGAAGCACCTGAGGGAGGTTTGTATGTTGTGTTTCTGTCGATTCCATTTCCTTAAGGTTACCTAGGAGCTTGAATCATATCATAGTAGCCCCTTGTTGCATGTTTACCCTGGCTAGCTGGTCGCTTGGGTAGATGTGGGAGGAGGGTGTTATAGAGTGGCATCATAGCGTGGTTGCACTCTACTTGGGCTATGTGTTGATCATGCTTTCATGTAGGTTGCATATGTGTTCCTTATGCATGTAGTCCATGTGCTTATTGCATTTGCATGGTGTTGATCGTGGTTGTAGGGATGTCGCCATGTGAAGGTTGAAGGTGTGGTCATGGAGTTTGTCTTCATGTGTGTATGGTCAATCATGCATTGTTATACACATCAGTGTTCACATGTTATTAAGTGCATGTGATCTGGTTGTTGTTGTCATGCATGAGGTCATGGTTTGTGCAGTTGATATGGTCATGCATCGATGACTGGACTCTAGCTAGAATGATGTATATATGGTTTGGTACTCATGTGTTATATGTCTATATGTAGTTGTTATGCATGTATGGTCTTGGTTTTAGTCATGCATAGTAGGTTAAACATGCCTTGTGAAATCATGGTATGCAATTTAGTTCATCATGGTCCTATTGGTTGTTATGATGTTAATGTGTTGGCTGAGATAAAGTAAGAGAGGCATATAATCATAATAAGGTTGCAACATTAGACTTTGGGATAAGAGCAGATCATCATACATGTTTGCATGTTGGGCATGCAGGTGAGTAAGTTAAGGATTGTTATATGCATTAGGTTTATATACATTAGGCTTATGTACATGTCTTTTGATGTTATAGTTACATTCATGATAGATGTTAGTTGATTAGTGTAGCTATATGCACATGTGTTGGATAGTCATGAATGATAGTAACCTGTGGTTGTATGCATTGCTATTTTTATTTATGTTAAATAACTTGATGATCATGTTATATGTTGTTGATGAGTATGCTATAGGTTAAATGGTTGTTGTTATATGTTAGTTAACTTGAAGATTAGGGTTATAAAATTAATATCTTGATGTTATATGTATCGTGCTAAATTGGATTGGACTATGCAGCCGGTTATGGTTACGATATTCAGGTATGGGCCGACATATTTGTGATGACTTTGCACACATGGTTGTTATGCATGAACAATAAATTCTTATGAGTTTATGATGTGAACATGTTAGTTAGTGTTATGGATATCGTGATCTTATTTATGTTTGAGTTGACATTTTGTAAAGTTATATCTTGCTAACTAGATTGATTGTGTAGACAAGATAGCCCCCCTTGAGGTACACTAAGGTATGAGTTTGCTTATGTAGTATACTTGGTGCTTCATTCTTGATTATGTTGTCTATTTTATGTTGAGTGTTTGGTGCCTATTATGTCATCTAGTTGATTTATTTAACATGGTGTGCTTTTAAGTTGTTTGAATGTTTGATGAATTGCATAATATAACAATGATCTTGTTTTGAGATGATTGCACTAATACATATGTGTTAAGACAATTGATATGTACTTGAGTGTAAGTAGGTGACAGTTGTAGCATTGTGTCTAAAGACTATGAGTTGACTATGGATTATGACATGATTGTTAATCTTGGTAAATGTTGATTTCAAATTGATCTATATGATTGTCTTGATATTTGGAAACATGGGTTTGACATGTGTGAACAGTTGCAGGAAACATGCTTGGTATTAGTATGACAAGGTAATAGTTGATATGTTTATATAGCTAATAGTTGGATGATTTGACAGTACTGGTAAGCGTTGATTGCAACAAGGTAAAAAGGTAAACGAAAGGAATTGGACAAGAATTCCTTTGGCTATGTTTGGAAACCCTAATTTCAAACGAATGAGTGCCTTGCATACAGGAAGTCTTCTTAACCTTAATTTCTTTTGACATTATGTGGGTATGTGCTATATTCATGGAAGTGTATTTGACAGGTATATGAGCTAGTCTTTAGTTACAGGTGGATCCGTCAAAGGATTGGAGTCCCTTGAGAAATGGAGATGAATGTGTTCAGTTGAAAGCAATGTGCTTGGCACAACAAGGTAAGGTAACCAATGTATTGTTATGTTTATTTATGCACTGACAGTTATGTGTTTATGGCAGTATGTTGCAGGGATTTGCATAGCAAGAGAGGTTTCCATGAAATCTTGAAGAAGGCTTAGGTTGAGCTTTCCTTGGGAACCATGGGGATTGAGTCATGGTGTGTGTTATTAGTCTTGTGCTTTTGGTATTTTGCGATCGTTGTGCTTGATTTCCGATTTTTATTGTGTCTAGTGCATAGATATGCCACTTTGTTACAGTGTCATGGTTTTGCTTCTTGGTTGCTTTTGGTTCTCGCCTTTTATGTTTTGAGTCTTCGGAATTGGTTGGGAAAGAGGAAAGTTAATGGAGATCGAGGAGAGTTGTGTGGTACCTGAAAGGTAATGTAAGATTCAGATGAAGCTTGGTGCATGAGTAAGTGCAGCAGAAGGTAAGCCTATGACAACCAGTTGGATTGGTAGGGTCCATTGTGGTAAATGGACAATGGCAGTACATACATGAGAAAGGTAACCAGAAAAGGTAAAGTATATGGATTTGAGGTATCAGATGCCTTGGCTATGTTGGGAACTTTTGTTCTTAATGTTGTGCATGAATAAAGGAAGTTCTCTTAACCTTGACCTTGATATCTAGTAATTATGTTGTGATCATGATTATGTTGATATTATATATGTATACATGCATGTATGTATGTATGTATGTTGTGTCTGACAGGGTTATCATGGATCATGATTATTTATGTTAATATTTATATGTATATATATGTATGTATGTATGTCACTATCTGACAGGGTTGTCAGGGATCATTATGTGGAGGAATGATTGCTTATGTAGGCGAATGGCATGAAGAGATTCCTGGCTATGAGGAATTAAGTAGGAAGAGTAGTCATGAAAAATATATGAGATCAGTATCATGTGGATATGAATTGATATTGTGTGCTTGTATTATGCCTATGTTTATGTTATGACAGGTTATATCAAGGGATACATTAGCAAAGTGAAAGAAGTGTGGTTTGCGACATGCTAGGATAAGCATGAATAAGATATTGGAAGCAAGGTTCCTTGTTAAGGACAGTGTGGTTTTGGATGTGTGGTACTACTGTTGTGCATATGTTGTATATGTTCCACATGTTGCATCTGTGATGTTGTGCGCATGCAGTGCCATGCACATATAGTGTGTGTACATGTTGTTTATGTAGTGTTATGTACAAGATGGTATAGATAGTGTTGTGCGAATGTTGCATATGAAGTGTTGGGTATAGTGGTGTATGTGCATGTTGGATATACAGTGTTGTGTACATATTGTACTGTGTGCATGATGGATATGTGGTGTTGTGTGCATACAGTGCTGTGCGCATGTTGGATATGTAGTGCTGTGTACAAATGATGCTGTGTGCATGTTGGATATGCAATGCTATGTAAAAGTGGTATTACATGCATGTTGTACATTGGTAATATGTACATATGGTGTGGTGTGCATGGTTGTACAAGTGGTGCTGTGTGCATGTGGAATTGTGTACATGTTATACAAGTGGCGCTATGTGTAGGTGGTGTTGTGTACATGTGGTGTCGCATACATATCGTGCATGTGGTACTGTGTACATGTGGTATTGTGTATGCGTTGTACAAGTGGTGTAGTGTACATGTGGCATTGTGTACACGTTGTGCAGATGGTGACGTGTACATGTGATGTGGTGCACACGTTGTGCAGGTGGTGTGATGTACATGTGGTACATATGGTACTGGTGTACATGTGGTATTGTGTTCATTCATACATGCTGTGTTGAGGGCATGCGATAAGTAGTCATCGTATTGTGACATGTGTATTCCTTGTGTTGTACTCTGTGTGGGTACATGTATTGTGTGGCATTGTACATCGATATAGATGTATGAGTTGTGTTGTATATCGGATGTATGTGTATGCATTGTGTGGTATCACACGTTATGTGGGGATGCATGTCTTATGATGTACATTGTGTACGTATACATACGTACACTGGGTGTAGGTGTATGTGTTGGATGTTAGGAATATTTGCATGTGTTGCAGGGTGTTGTATGCCATGTGTGGTTGTATGCGTGTGATGCACACTATGTGTATGTGCACCTGGTTGAGGAGAAGGCACTGGGTGTTTGTCGGGTGTGGCAACCGATCCAGAGTGCGTACGGAATAAGGAAAAAGGTATATTAAAGGATAAGTATTAGTATTATACTTAAGTTTTATTATGCATGTGATCTATGATTCTGGTTTATGATGGTTACATGTGATTTATGATGGTTGTGTTTTGAGCTTACCTGATGTGATATGTTTATCCATGATGATTTGGTCAAATATGCTAGTTTGACTTGTTGTGATAGGAAGTACATAAGATGGAAAGCGTACCTTATTGATGAGATACTAATGAGGTATGATTTGAAGTTATTTCATTTTTTTTTGAACCTAATGGAAATTATGTGCTTGGTACAGGAAGCACATAAATGCTTGGTTGGGTGGTTAAAATCAACTACAAGAATCAACAACAACAATGAAAAGAATTGGAATATGTAATAGTATGTTGGTAAAGCACTTCAGGAACAGGGCCATTGTGGGACATTGGTACCCAATTGTGTCCATTGATTTCCATGAGCATGCTATGATCGGTATGATGGTTTTGAGGCAGGTATATGCCTTGGTTTTTGTATCTTCCGATGTGAGGAAGCCTTGCCAAGGGATGGACTTCCCGGGATGGGGGTGCCAGCGGAACTTGGAAGGTGAATGACTGCATGGAAGGGTTGACCGGATTGCCCAAGGGACTGTGTAGCAGAGAAGGGAAGGTCAGCGATGGAATTGTTTTGGTCATGAGCATTGCCAAATGGAATCAGATGCACATTGGGAGTGCACCCTGGAACAATGAGCCAGTAACTGTTCACTGAGAGGACAAGTGGCACATGATTGCAGCGCTAGACATTGGATACGGCTTTGACTGTGGCAGTATATTATGGACTTCCTGGGAAGGAGGTGAATCCTAGTAATCTTGAGGGTGGAGGTGTGAGCCTCTAGATTCCCTTGTTGATTGCTACGGGCATCGTATCCTTTATTTGTTGGTTTAACAAATGTGTATATGTGATTATTTTAAATACTGTAATGAGTTGTGTTATAAAGCTCCACTATGCGGTATGTTGTCATGATGTTTTGATTTAGCACATGGTCATTGTAAATATTGCAACGAGCTAGGTTATAAAGCTCCATAGGCAGTATGTTTTGTTTTCAGTGGTCTTTTTGGTTATAGGTGTCATTGAACACCGAGGATGGTGTTCCTCTAAGGGGGAGGGTTCTGTAACAACCTGTTGACGGTGCTGGACCCGCTAACATTCAGGGGATCACCCCGGTATGAAGTCCCAACTAGACCTCACACCGTTTGGTGTGGGAGTCCCATCCAGTATGATGGACTGGTTGCCATTGTCTTAAGGATTTGCCTCAACTCTTGCTTGTCAACACAGGAGAGTGATATGCTTTGTCTTCTGGAAGTGAGGTTCACGTGCCCGGTGAGTGTAAGTGTACTTGTGTTAATGGTTCTTTCTAGGTTGAAAGGGATCAGTCCCAACTCGGCTAGGAACACACAACACAAAAGGACATACACAACTTCTGGTGGAGCAATCCACTCAGATGTAGCAATCACAACATACAAGGTAAGATAACACGTACAACACTCATGGATCAGTCCGAATGAGTGCAACGGTTGTTATAGCAAGGTTCATGTGAAAGGTCTGTCTGATGTCCGACAGAGTAGTCGACATGGACATGACATCATTAACAACATATACAACACATTTTAATTAATATATTATGCATTACAACCAATGAATCAATTCATATGTAGAACACTAGTTAAAGAAAAATGCATTACAAGTGTTAAAGATCAGTGTTATAACAAATACAATACATGTGTGAAAACGTTCTGGCTTGTTAACAGGCTTCTGAATTAAGCGAAAGTTCCATGACACATCATTACACCATACATCACTAACCCCGTCAGCGGGGCGTTGGAGCCACTACTTACTCCTCAAAGGAAAGATTACAGACTCTCTTGGCTATGTGGGAGGAGCTGAGGTGAAAAGTCCTTTCATGTAAAAATGAGGGGGTATTTATAGCCAAGGGTGAAACTGACCCTTGTGGCTGTTCGAATACCCTCATGACCGTTTGACTTCCATGAATTTTCGACTTACATGACTCTATGTTCAACAAGTGGGTCTCTTGGACTTATAGGTTACATCACATTGATTGACAACAAGCCCATGGTGGAGATGTGGGAGACCTGACTCATGACTTGACTCGACATGACTTGACATGATAATGCTAGTACACTCGTGCTACTGTTGGAGTGCATGTCGAGCTACAATATTGTTGAGTGATGGATGTCTTCATGGTGTATCATAGCTTCACCTCCACATGACGAAGTGTGCAAGTCTTCGATGGTACTTGGTTCGCTTGATGAAGCTTTAACATGTTGTTCCTTGCTTACATGCTGGAAGGCTTGACATGCTCATTTGTTCGCGAAGGTGCATGTTCATCGCGTTCGTTCACTTTGCATGCTTCGTTTGTTCATCCGTTGGCGAGCTTGTCATTCTGCATGTGCTCCCTAAACAAGCAAGGCGGATGTAAGGACTCACGTGAGCTCATGGAGTGAACCCGAGTGTGTGTAGTCATCAAGCGAACTCTTCAAGGGAGGCTCCGAAATTGGTGCAGGCCAAAATTTTGGAGGGTGGTTGTAGCCGCTACAACACTTGGCGACACACTGGTAGAACTCCATCTTCTCTGTTCTGGTTCATTGCTAGCACAGGGCCTTGGTCTTTCGGGAGTCTTGAATCGCTGTGCGGGTTACTTCAGTTTCCCCACTTACGCCATGGACATACGTGGTTCACCCTTTGCCAACTCAGTGAAACACAATCAAAAGTTCCATTAGATCTCAGTGTTTCAAATCTGGGAAGGGTAGTTTAGCTCGCGAGTTGAAGATTTTCAGAGTATAAGTTTTCATCTCTGGTGTTGCTCCGCTGCCAGCAGGCTTGGATAGTACCCCGGTGGAGTCACGTAGGAACACACACATTGCTCCACTGCCAGCGAGCCTGGTCAGTACCCTGGTGGAGTTGCATGCTTCACCTCTCTGCGTAGGAAGCCTTTCTCTTCTTTCGCCTTTGTATTTTTCAAGAGGACTATGCATAGGCACTTATTTATTTTTGGGGCGAAAGAGGGATCCCGACTTATTGAGAGTAGAAGAGGTTGTTCCTTCAGAGAAGCATGTAAGACCTCTGACATAGGTTTGCTCGTTTAGATTTTCCCCTTCTCCATTTCTACTAGTTGGATGAGCTTGAACACACAGAGCAAAAGGCTGAGTATAGGCATGGGGCTTCCCAGTGTGGACATAGGTTCACGATTTGACCAAAACTTCCCTTAATTACGGTTTGTATTTTACGTCAAGACTTCATTGACCGAAAGTTACAACCAAGCATAGAGAAGGCAAACACAAGATTGGCCAAGTGCTGCAATGTCACGAGTTTCCTCAGATTTCAACCACATACTCTATTCAAAAGCCAGGACCTAGTAGTTGGAAACACTTATTTTTGGAAACAAAAATAGTAATATATCAAACAAACAAAATGAACGTGAACAAAAATAGTAAGCAGAATCAAACAAAGCAAAAGTAAAGATAATAAGCAAAACAAACCAACTGAAACAACAAGCAGCAAATAGACTATGTACATGGCACAGGCGCGGCCTGACCTACTGAAACTAATGTTTGAGGACTTGGCCGTTGACAGGAATATTATCAATCCTCCCGTCAAGTGATTGCAAATGATACGTGTGTGAGCCAAGTTTCTCGTGGACCAGTGTCGGTCCACCGGGCTCTGCTACTGGAACCTAGTGGCATTCCAGAAGACCTTCAAGTGAAGAAAACACCACTGTTTCAAGTACTATGTGTAACATGGGCTCGAATGATGGCACAGGGTAGTTGTTTTTATTCCAGGAAGGGTTTAAGTTTCTGAAGTCAATGTGTAAGCGGATCTTCCCAGATTTCTTATGTGTGTTATGCCGCTATACCAATAGGTGTCATATATCATGATTAACTTGGTTTAGCTTTGAAATATGTTCATACCTTTACTTGTTGCAAAGGTTTTCCACATTTGAAAAAAATAAAAAATTAAAAAATGTAAAGAGGGTATACCTTAGAAAAAGATCAAAGGGTAAAAAGAACAAAGAAAAGGTCGAAAAAAATGAAAGAAAATGAACCCCAACAAAAGCAAAAGACCATGAAAGTGTGCAAGACCAAATGCCACTACTATTTTACTACGTAGAATAATGATTGTGTGCAACTTGTTACCTATGCCACAATCCATGGTAACCAAACAGTTTAAACTTGGTTATTCCATGTTTTCAATTTCATGTTTTAGATATAAAGAATAAAGATTTGACCAAACAGTGTAATCTTGGCAGATAAATAGATAGGTAGAGTGAGAAAGGAGCTCAACAGTTTAATCTGAGCCCTTGGATGTAATAAGTGTAGACTTAGATAGGAATTCATATGTAAAAGAAAAGAAAGTTTGATAAGGGTTTGCCAGTCTAAGTGCACCCTAATAAAGAAGTGAAAATGCTAGGATAAAGTAGGTAGGGTAAGTAGATGATGGTTGCATGAAATGGTTAAGTACAATGCTTAAATCTTTTACTTTCACCACTAAGCAAGGCATGTATCACATGGAAAGGCACATCAACATTCAAAGTCAAAATAATTAACTTCCCTACTCATTCCCCTAAAATCTTCACTAATTCCCTAAGTGCTAAAGGTAATTGCCAAAGTTAGAGGGGCTCAGAGCATTTCTCTGACTTTTGGAGGGACCGGACCCTCGGCCCAATAATTGGAAATGCCTAAAGTACTTAAGTCCCTTTCATCAACATTACCCCCCCATAAGATCACTCATTCCTTTGATAAAACTTTTCCTAAGTAAAATAGTATTTTACTTAGGGAAATTGAAATAAATCTTCATAAAAACCCTTTTATACACTTTAGCCTAAGTCAATATGTTATATGATGAAATACTTTTGGAAAACATTGGACTTAGCACTTTCCCATTCATTTGGTCATATTAACCATTAATTTTTTATTATATAATTCCCAAATAAAAGAAAATTACCCACACCTGTATTATTATATTATGCAAAACCCCAAATTATTACATATCTCGCCCCGATGGTTAAGTATAACCGTAAAAAAAATAATAAACGGGATTAATTAGCTAATCTGTAGTTAATTAAGAACCTGACCTCCCTCGCCATACTAATGAAAATTAATTAAGTCATCAGGACTAATTAATAACTCAGCAACCAATTAAATCGCCCCCGATATGATTAACACCTTTAATTAATATCAGGCCCGTCCTCCGTTATCCATCAGTCACCTCAGCACCCTAACCACTGTCCAATCAGATCCCTAAGATCCGACAACCTTCACTCATATCACACGGGCCTTTTGGTCGACCTTTAGTGCGCGATGTGAGCAGTTTCATGAATAGTGCCGATGCTACGTGTCGAAAGATGTATGGAATCGCACTGCTCCCCCAAAATACCACTTACCCTCCATAAGTGGTGCAATGAAACCCGCTTACTGCCTCCCGCTAACGACAAAACATCAAGTCGCCTCCCCGCTGACGCCACCTGTCCATATCACGAAACCCGCCAAAAACTTTGACTTTGCATAAAAAACAAAGTTAATCTATTTTCCGTCCTTATTCTAAAAACTCATGCATGCAACCAGAACGTGAATTCAACCAGCTCATACTCCAACCATCAACTACCACGAAAATTGCAGTCCGACACTGCTCCAGTCCACCATTTGCACCTAGTGAACCAGTACTCCATTACCAATCACTCCATAAACATGTATTTACTAGTTTCCTTCCAGAAACCCTGTAAATACTTAATTTCCTCTGTGATTACGTTGAAAACCCCAAAATTCAGTGTAATTCAGTTGCGGAACTTAAAATTAAAGACTCCCAGGACCCTCTGTTTTCACCAACTTTACTCAAAAACCCCATTTCCATCTCTGAATCCACAAGAACCATAAATGGAAACCCTTGTGGCCCTCAATGTACCTCCTATCACTACTCCTCATAGAGATTTGGATTATCTGCCCTTAGCAGATAAAGATTTTCAAATAAAAGACCTCACATTTGATGACTTCCCCTTGAAACTGCACTGCAAATATCAAGACCTTTACCTCAATGTTGCTGACAATATTGGCCTATGGGAATCAAATCTCCCAAAGTATCAATTCCCTTCTGTGCACATTTTCCCAGAAATTGTCCACCAGTGCCATGCCAATTACAACCCTAATCTCAGAGTTGTAATTTCCCCCGACCAACAAATCCTTTTTTCCATTACAGCAGACTCCATCAATGAAATATTGCAGTTGCAACCTATTCAGAACCTTACCCATCTGTCCATTGCTGATTTACTTGACAAATCTTCCAAACTATCCAACTCAGAGATCGCCAGAGTTTGCCAAATGTTCCTATTAGAACAATACATTTCAGAAAACCCTCCACCCTACATGACAACTACTTTTACAAGCTTAAGGAGGGATATTATTACCATGATTGCCTGTATTCTTGGTTTCACAAGCAACCAATATGTGGATGAAATGAATTTTGCTTATCTGACTATCTTCACCCCTGGCCAGCCCCCTGTTGCCAAGTATGACTATGCTGCATTCATAGCTGACAAAATCCATGATCAGTTCATGAGATTGGAAAATGAGAGAGTGTTCAAGTATTTCACAGTCTTGTATCACCTCTTCCTGTATTACCAAACTAACAAATTCCCATTCTCTATGAATAAGCTCGATACCAGAGGTAATCCCAGATCAGTCATTTTCTGGACTTCCATCTTCGATTACTCATACACTTCTCCCTATTCATACAATGAATTCATAGATCAATTTGTCTATCCTGTAACCACTATGCTGAAAGGACATCCTCCCCCAAGAATCAATAATGATATCAAGAGAATCCTTCAAATATCAACGCAGTACAGGATAGGTGACTGGTACTTGTACCAAAATCACACTGAGATCTGAATCTATGGTTGTGAGCTCCCTCCTTTCAAGCTGCCTAAGTATGTTCCTATGAGATTGTTTGCCCTGGAATATTACAGGCAAATGTTAAACTCTGACCAAATTCATTTCACCAAGGCAAAGAAGAAAGCCCAATTGAGGATCAAAGACCACTTAGGCCCATTTGTGTGCAACAATAGAGAAGCAGGGAAAAGAGCAGAAGAAATCATAGAAACAACAATGAGACTAAAGAAAAGCTTTGCTTGGATTTATGACCCTCATGGTTTCATCAGTGACAGGAGGGTAAAACATAAGCTGTCACCCTACATCCATCATAGAATCCCTGAGATAGAACAATACGCCAATTTAAATGAATGGAGAGAAGGGACATTGATAGAGGAAGATAGTGATAAAGTTGAAGTTGAGAATGTAATGAAAGATTTGGAGAAGAGACTTGACCTGGACTCTTTTGTACAGGTACCAGCTGAAACCTCTCCAAAGCCAACACAGGAAACTAGTGCTCCCACAGCAGAGCCATCACAGGAACAAACACAGGAAACTAGTGTTCCTACATCAGAACAAACAGGACAACCACAAGTATCAGAACAGCCAGAGGTATTAGAGTAGCCTGAAATCTTTGAAGAAAGAGCTCCACCACAACCACACCTAGCTCCTACAAATATGGGAAATCCCCCAGTTGTGCAGACTCCTTTGAATGAGGAAAATAATTTGAAAAGAGATAGGGAAGTAGCTACCCCTTCTAGCAGACCTACAGATCAAACCTTTGCTAAGAGGCAAAGGTTGAATCCTTATTCAGAGGAGGAGTTCATAGATGAAACTACAGAAAGCATGAGAAAGGAAGGAACAGATAGTTTGCATACATTCCCAACAGGTGGGACACCCTCAAGTTCACAGAGGCAAGAGCTAGAAAGACAACAGAGTATAGAAGTTTCATCTCTCAGGTCTTCTTTTGAGAAAATTATAGATATAAAGGGGAAGTTTAAGGAAATCAAGACAAAGAATTAGCAACTGAAGGCCCAAGCCTATGCTCAGTACCTAAAGATGGCCCCTTCAAACCAAACCAAATTGATGTCAGCCTTTGACATCAAAGAAGGCAAAATGCAAATGAGCTTTCTAAAGCCCACAGTGCTGCAGCCAAAATCTTTGGCAGATTATCTCAAAATTGACTTTGAAGTCATGGCTAAAGACATCCACCCCATAGATCAGATAGAACTGCACAAACAAAAAGGGGAGATGGTCTATTCTACATTGACTAGGAAGGCAATGGTGGCACATAGGTTGTAAAATTCACTGAGTAACACTATTGCCCAATTGCAACTAGAAAAGGCCTCCTCACAGGCAAAAGACAACAGAATCAAATCATTGGAGGACTTGATTATTGAGTTGGACCATGACCCAAAGGATGTCAAGGCAGCAGAAAGCGTAATAAAGAAGAAAAATGAAGATATAGCTGCAATTAAGAAACAATTGAAATTGCGACCACTCATTCACCCTCAGACTGCTGAAGTGATTGAGAAGAAAAATGAAGAAGAGCTTATGGACTTGGTCCTTAAGCTAAATGAGCAATTAAAAGAAACAGAGCAGGAATTAGAGAAAGCAGTACAGTCAAGGCAGAGTGAGTCGACCACACAGCCCCAGACTGTAGTGCCTATAGTTTCAACAACAGTCCCTTCTACATTGGCATCAGCTTTAGCACCAAATATTCCTTTGGTAATAGCTGCACCCCTAGAAGTAACAAGTACATCACAGATAGGTACACCAACCCAGAGTACAGAAGACTTAATCAAATCCATGGAGGAGATGAAATTCCAAGTGACAGAACTACAGAAAGTGAAAGAGAAATTCACTACTTTGGAGCAAAAATATGATATATAAAAAATCAATTATGCAGAAGAGACAAGGAAAAACAAAGGCTTAACCCAACAGATTAAAGCACTGGAGAAAGACCTTACATTTGAAAAGCCCTTGACAGAGATCAGGAGGATATTGTGGACCAATATCATTGATTCCATCAATGATATTTGGTCATCCATTCAAATTATTTTTGAACAAATTGATTTGGTTAAACCTGCTCTTGAAGAAGTTCAAAGGACCAGAGAGGAATTGGGTAGAAAGCCTGAAGAGGCAATCCAGTTAATCAATTTTCTAAATATTAAAAACAGGCAACAATTGGAACAATTAAACATTGAGGATAGGACTGCTACCATCCTCGAAATAAAGAAAGTATTGACCAAAAGGAATCTAATGCAAGGCCTGGAACGCAGATGTCTAAGCATGCAGGAAGATATCGATGAGTTCATGAGGAAATTTGGCATCTTACAAAGTAAAGGACTCCCAAGTCCTTTAGTCATAAATGACAAGCTAATGGTTCAAATAGACTACATCAACAAATTACATCAGCAAGCTGACAGTCAGGCCAGTTCATCTGCAGTCAAGGCATTGCCCATAGGGAAAGTTCTCTATGATGGTTTGGAGAACCTTTTTTACATTGAACATGAAGTGAAGCACCTATTCCCAGTGCAACCCAATTTTGTGAAATATACTGAAGCAGATGAAATCTACAGGAAGCTGACAAGGACAAGAATACCAAAGATGATTGGTGGTCCAACATCACTGACATCTTGTAAATTACCATGACTTAAGTGAGGTAAAGAGAAATAATTACCACAGTAAATTTTGGTAAAAAGGGTGAAAAATGGTGAACAGGTAAAGAGTATTAGATACAGGTGAAAGAGTATCAGTGAAAAGATAAACTTAGATGTCCAGCATAGAGTTACTAGCACAATAGCAAGATGCATATTCATAGGACCTACCTCCAGCTCCTTCAACAAAAACAGGGACAACAACAATCAGTTCACATTCTGTTTCTACATTCGAGACCATCTATCTCTATATTCATGTAAAAGATATTTAGTTTTCCTAGAATATGTCTCTCTTAGTTAGGAGATATTTTGATGTAAACATTTGTATAAATACTTCCTCATTCGAAGTATTGAGGGTGGATTCTTAGACATTTCTGTAGACAATTTACTTTTGGAATTGAAGTGCTATTGAACAACTTTTGTATGGCTGGCTGGAACAAAGTAATAAAGCAAAGGACTTTTACAGGATACCTGTGTCAAACGAGAAACAAATAAGTATTCTATATCTTGTGTTTTTATAGTTTTTCTGGTTTAATCAATATTCATATGTGTTTCATATCTGAATGATAAACGAAAAGTTATATTTCAGAAAGAGCTTTACTGCATTCTGTCTTCAAATCGTTTATTTTTCTTAATGTTTTCTTCTAGACTATTATAGGTAGGGAATTCTTAAGTGCTCCCTGCTTTCATAGTTTATCACTGTGACCATTTAACAAAGAATACTTAATTGCTTTTTGTTAATGAGCACCCACTTTCCCTCATCTTGGACCCTGTTGAAGGATTCTTAGTTGCCCTTCCTCCCTGTTCAAGACCATTTCACCCATTTGAAGCTATCATTTGTCTTTTGTTTAGCTATCTTGCCCTGTGAAACTCTCCTTTGTTAAATCAACCTGATCTAGTTAAGCCATCATCCAGTGGACTCCATAGCCCAGTGGCCTGAAATACCTTGTTCTACCCATCTGCTCCTGAATTCCACCACCAAACAAAATCACAACCCCCAAAGCTGTCATAACTAGCCTAATATCCCAAAAAACAAAGCTAAATCATAAAGAGATAGCCCTCTCTAAGTATAGGTTGGCTAGAACCTGTACTTAAAATATTGGTTTGTGGTTACCTCGGACCCCTTTCCTTCTTCCAAAAACTTCAAGGAAAATCTGAGTGATAACAACGTGTAGGATTTAAATTAGAAAACCAAGTATGATGAGGAACTTTGAAAGTAATCCAAACACTTAAAATGTTAGTCAATCTTTTGGTGAAAGGAGTACAAACAACAGGTATGTGTTACATGTTCTTTGTTGTAATGGCTTGCCTTCTCCTTCTTGGAATCTCATGTTGGATTGTTCGCATGTAGTGGGTACTCAGGTCATCATCTACTCGTGGAGACCCATCCCGGTACTGTTTGATCAAGTGGTCAACGATTGGTCGCTGTTGCAGTATATAACTTGTACCAAGATTGGCCATCTTCAGATCATGGTAAATTCCCAGGTTTCTTTGTTCGTTCATAGTGTTGGTCCTTCGTGTGTTCAGCCTGAGTGCTTCAACATCATTGTTTGTGACTTCAAACTTTAAAAAGCTTGAAATCATGCATTGTCCATTGTTTTGGATGACTGAGATACACTCAGTCCTTGAGCCATCATGTGTTCCTGATTTGTCAAGACTCATTGCCCACAACTTGCCTGTACATGGACCGTTTGGCGTGCTGGTACTGCTACTATCGGAAAACAAAATGTACAAGTTTCATTATCATCAGTTGGGCGAGGAAGGAGTCCCAACTGCTTGTTTGATGAGGTTGGAGCTGGCCATGCAAGATAAAACTCCAATGCCTTTTCCAGGAGGCAGTTGCCAAACATGAGTTTTGCGAAGGCCAATGGTTCGTTCTCCCCGTTAAGGGGAGTGACATTATGTTTCATATACCTCTCGGATAACACTTAGATTTGGTTGCATCTGCCCTTGTACAGAGGCCACATGTGAAACCAGTCTGTAGCAAAATATCCATCTAGCTTGCTGGACCAGTCCCTGCTGAGTAGCAGGCCATATGCTTCCAGTATGTCCACAAAAGCTATGTTGATCCATTGGTGGACTCGACCATCATGGGATAGTTGGATGATCATGTCTCGAAGTTCACCAATGGCTGGTACTAATGTTCTATCAAGTTGGATGATTCTTGCGGATGTTTTGCTCCATCGTGCATTGATCTTCTTAGCAATGGAGAGTGACATGACATTGGTTGCCACATCGAAATCAACCAGACAGTTGTGAACATTGCAGTTGAAAATTTAAAAAGATAGCAGGAATGGGAGGCAACCTGAGTGTGCATCTTCCATCCAGAGTGTATTGAGCATAGTGGAAAGTGATTCGGGAGGTGTGCTTGCTCCCTTGTTGGTAGAGGCTGCGCTGTCTGTTGATGTCTGTCCCAGTGCGCATAGCAGGATAACTCACTGACTCTAGATCTTAGCTAACTCGAACAAACGAATTTTTTCTCGAGTTTTCTTCATGTCATCAACAATGTTGTATTCCAGAGGTGGTAGACTTACCGAGGTGTCTAGGGTAGAATAGATGTTCGTGTTGTCCGACGGAGTGTTTTGTAGTTTGTTGCTCATGGAAGTACTCTTGCCCGCCGCTGTCTTCCTGACTTGTTTTGTGTTTTTTGCTTTGGGGCGGCCGGTGGATCAGCCTTCCTTATCAGTAGTCTAATCTTCTCTTGCATTTCCCCAAGTGTAGGGGGAGCCCCTTTACTCCTAATATTGTAATGGTCATTTTGTCTTGGGGGATGCTTCTCGGTGTTTGTCTTCGGCACTGCTTGCGAGCATTGATATGCGTTCACCACATGCCCAAAACTTGATGCTTCAACAGGTGCAATACCTTCGTCATAATAGTTGTCATCTAGCTGCTTCTGCATACACTCTTTGCATCGAGTGTATGAATGTATATCGATTTTGCGACTCGCTTCCAGTCCGAACAAAAGCTCTCAGGGTGATGTTCTTCGTGGAACGAACAGAACTCGGGATCTGCACACTGATTGACATTGAACATAGAGCTCTGCGCATTTTCTTGAGTGGGCCAGTTGCTGCCTGATGAGCCAGTTGATGAACTGTTTGTCTGTCTTTGTCCGGGCGGATGACTGCTTGCGAATGTGTCCGTTTTCCATTGTTTAAGCTCGGACACTTCAGTTGTTAAGTTCTTGATGAGACGAGTGAGGGTTTCGATATCATTTGCTTCCTTATCTCTACCCTTGATTATCATCGCTTGGGACTTCCTGCTCGTGTCTTTGGATTCCTTTGCTAGTTCATCATCCTTGATAAGTCCAATCGCGCATAGGTCTTTTTCGACAACAATAGCCTCTTTGTAGTTTTCCAAGAGTGTTGGTTTCACAGCTCGCTTGACGAACTGCACAATGCTGGTCGGCAGTGCAAATGTGTAGTAATCAACAGTGATGGAGTCATGAGGCTTGGTGTCCACTGCAAATTTTTTCAATATGCGTGTAAACCTCTGGTTGAATTCTTTTACCTTTTCTTTCCCCTCTATCTTCAGGCTACCCAATTTTTTCAGTAACATAGCTGGGGTCTTGTCATCAGCAAAATTTCTGAGGAACATGCATTTGAATGCACCCCAGTTCTGTATGGAGTTTGGTGGAAGGCTGTGATACCACGCAGTTGCGCGACTGTCCAAGGTACATGGGAACAATCTACATGCTACATTGTCATAACGTACCTCAAGGGTATGTAGTTGTAGGTAGAAGTTGTCTAAGTGGTCTTCTTCCTTCACCACGCTGTCAGGGTTGAACTTGATTTTCATTATCTCCATTCACTTCGGCATATTGTGCAGAATAGCCAGGAGAGCCAATGGTCCCTGAGTCATCCATTCAAGATTTGGGTCAACCATGTCTTCATCTTCTTCGTCTTCTTCCTCTCCTTCAGAGTTTGATGGTTCCAGATCTGAGTCTGTCGGTTCGTCTCCGCCTCCACCTCCTATACCGGATTTCGATCCCAAGATTGCAAGAGTGCCTTGTTTGTCTTCAAGGAAGATGGGAGGTCCCTTTACATCTTCAATAACTTCCTCTAGAACTTCAAGCATGGCAAGGAATGCTTCTTTCACCGATGATACAACAGCTCCTATGGGAGTGACTTTTGGCTTCCTAGATGTGTGTGGAAGATGTATGCTTGGGATTAGTCCGACTACTTTCGCGAACTGGCAAGTGATGGGATGGACGGAGCCTAGGTGTTGATATGAAATCTCGTGTTCAATTCTGGGAGGTGAGAAGTAACCAACTGCAGAGTCTGGGAGTGTGAGTTACTGCCTTGACCAGATGATTGATGAGTGAGTGTGAGGGTAATTTCAACCATGTACAACTGGCTACCCTCCTTCTAGCGCCAGAAATGTTGACGACGCTGGACCTGCCAATATTCAGGGGATCACCCCTGTATGAAGTCCCAACTAGACCTCACACCGTTTGGTGTGGGAGTCCCATCCGGTATGATGGCCCAGTTTCCATTATCTTAAGGATTTACCTCTACTCTTGCTTGTTAGCACAGGAGAGTGGTTTGATTTATCTTTGGAAGTGAGGTTCATGTGCCTGGTGAGTGTAAGTGTACTTGTGTCAATGGTTGTTTCACTGTGAGGGGAGAGAGTGAAGGTGAGTTCTAGGTTGAAAGGGATCAGTCCCAACTCGGCTAGGAACACACAACACAAAAGGACATACACAACTTTCGGTGGAGCAGTCAACTCGGATGTGGAAATCACAACATATAAGGTAAGATAACACTCACAACACTCACGGATCAGTCCGAACGAGTGCAATAGTTGTTACAACAAAGTTCATCTGACAGGTCTATCTAATTTCTGACAGAGTAGTCGAAATGGACGTGACAACATTGACAATATATACAACACATTTTCATTAATATATTATGCATTACAACAAATGAATCAGTTCATATGTAGAACACAGGTTAAAGCAACATGCATTACAAGTGTTAAAGATCAGTCTTACAACAAATACAATACATGTGTGAAAACGTGCTGGCCTGTTAACAGGCTTCTGAATTAAGCAAAAGTTCCAAGACACATTGTTACACCATACATCACTAAACCCGTCAGCGGGGCGTTGGAGCCACTACTTACTCCTCAAAGAAAAGATTACAGACTCTCTTGGCTACGTGGGAGGAGCTGAGGTGAAAAGTCCTTTCATGTACAAATGAGGGGGTATTTATAGCCAAGGGTGAAGCTGACCCTTGTGGCTGTTCAAATACCCTCATGACCGTTCGACTTCCATGACTTTTCAACTTACATGACTCTATGTTCAACAAGTGGGTCTCTTGGACTTCCACATTACATCACATTGATTGACAACAAGCCGATGGTGGAGATGTGGGCGACATAACTCATGACTTGACTCGACATGACTTGACATGACAATGCTGGTACACTCATGTTGCTGCTGGAGTGCATGTCGAGCTATAATGTTGTTGAGTGATGGATGTCTCCATGGTGTATCATAGCTTCACCTTCGCATGGTGAAGTGTGCGGAGTCTTCGATGGTACTTGGTTTGATTGATGAAGCTTTAGCATGTTGTTTCTTGCTTGCATGCTAGAAGGCTTGACAGGCTCATCTGTTTGCGAAGGTGCATGTTCGTCGCGTTCGTTCGCTTCACATGCTTCATTTGTTCGTCCATTGGTGAGCCTGTCATTCTGCATGTGCTCCCTGAACAAGCAAGGCAGATGTAAGGAATCACGTGAGCTCATGGAGTCAACCCGAGTGTGTGTAGTCATCAAGAAAACTCTTCAAGGGAAGCTTCGAAATTGGTGCAGGCCAAAATTTTGGAGGGTGGTTGTCGCTGCTACAACACAACTTTGGTGAAAATTCCATGTAAAAATATATAAATACCAAAGATGATGGGACACGTATTCCAAGCTGAATGGTGGGCAGAACATCCTAGTGGGTGTTCATTTGGTTGTTTATGGCTAAGGAAATTGGCAAAGGCAATGACTAAGGCATTTAAGAGGCAAAAAGGTACTTTGGCACATTTATTTATGAAAATAATGGAAATTAGGAGAAAAGGAAGGTGAAAGGTCACATGTTGCATGTGAGGAGAGAAATGAAGGAAAATAATGGAAAATGAAGAAAATAGAGGCCTCATTAATAAAAAAGGCTTCTGAGGATCAATGGGCAAGACTTGATCAACTCAGTATTGGATCTCTCTCATTATTCTCTCTCTCTCATACTCTTGGATACTTAGGATTTTTCTTGGAGCACTCTTGGAGGGTGTGGCATACTTGGATTTTTGGATGAGGAAGGCAAAGGGAGAGCAGGAAAGCACAAGAGGGCATCAGGATCAACAACTACATTAGATTTGCTTGTAGGTACAGAGTTGCATGTATCATTTACTCACTAGTTTTGGCATGCATGGCACATGCATGTAGTTTATTGGTCATGAACTGTCACTGGCATGGAGGATTGCCTGGATTGATACTGGATTTGCCTAGCCTTTCCATTTATTCGATAGCCATGGTGTTTTGGGCTTATTTGCTTTGTTTTCTGGTTGGCTCTCATGTTTCCTTAGCTTGGGTTGAGCTATTAGTTCTTTGAAGCCTTGGTTGGAAAAAACCTTTAGAGCCTTGTAATGACTTGGGTTGAGTTATGAGTCCTGTAGCCTTGGTTGGAAAAATGATCTGGAGCCCTGGAACAACTTGGGTTGAGTTACTAGTCCTAGAGCCTTGGTTGGACAAATGCTCTAGAGCCCTTGGTGGGTTGAGTTGCTAGTCCTGGAGCCTTGGTTGGACAAATGCTCTGGAGCCTAGTAAAGGCTGTGGGTTGAGTTACTAGTCTTGGAGCCTTGGTTGGAAAAACGCTCTAGAGCCTGGCAACAACCATGGGTTGAGTTACTAGTCCTAGGAGCCGAGTTGGAACAAACACTCTTGAGCACTAGAAGGCTAGGATAGAGACTAATTTGATGTTGGTTTTGTGATGTCTAACCGTGAGATTCCACTATTTGATGGGTTGAGGTGGATGGCCTTTGGAAGCCCTGGATGAGTTTTGATTGATGTGTTTTATGAGATCCCACATTCATACTTGGAATATGGCACAAGGGTGAATGGTTAAAGAGGGATTTGGCTCAGCCATTCTACGGTCGAGTGGAACGTGGAAGTCCCATCCCGAGTTTAGATTTTGCATCATTAATGAAAGGTTATTTCTCCTTGTATCTCTATGAGCATTATAATGGATTATGTGTGGTTTATATGTTTTTGATTTCATTGGTATTTCTGTCCTTATTATGCTAGTTATTTACATGTTTTATGACAACAACCATGAGTGGCTCTCATCATGTTCTTACTTGTTATTGAATGATTAATGTATCTATGACCTAATGGATGAAATGGTAGCTAATGTGATAAGGAGACAATGCTTCATATCAGATCTTAGATAAGTATGAGACCCCTATGCTCAGATCTGTTATTTACACCTGTAGGTTACATATTTACTAAGTGTTTGACAAAATCCCTGTCATTTCTAGTAAGGGTATAGTCAAGGTCTTGAACAAGTATTTGCTTTGTACTGTTATTTACATGCTATTTTACTAATTTGAAGAGATGGTTCAGTTCTGGGCAGTGACCTGGGCCTGAAAATGTGGCTCAAATCTCGGAGTCGCTGGCATAACACCAACAATTTGGGTCTTTGATCACTGGCAGGCAAGCTTGTGAGAGCGAATTTAGGGTTACAGTCGCATGCATGCCTTATCATTGGAGCGACTTTAGGTTTAATTCATCTAAATGTTAGGTTAACTCAGGGGTTGGGCACTTGGAGTGGTGGATTAGATCCTAGGGTTCCTGAAGCACTCGAGGGAGGTCTGTGTTATGTTTCGTCGATTCCATTTCCTTAAGGTTACCTAGGAGGTTGAATCATATCATAGTAGCCTCTCATCGCATGTTTACCCTAGCTAATCAATTGCTTAGGTAGATGTGGGAGGATGGTGTTACACCAATCCTCAGTCTTGATCTACCTCCCCTAGTTCTCTTCTTAAGCACTATGAAATGGTCCCCTCCCACCCAACTCTTTCCTTAAATTGAACTTTGATGGGAAATCAAAGGGAATCCCAGTTCTATGTGGCTTTGGAGTTGTTTTCAGAGACTACATAGGTAGGCCACTCTACATATATTTAGGATTGATGGGGTTAATCACGAATAATGTAGTTGAATTGATGGGAATTAGAAAATATTTGGAGAGCACTCATGCTCAAGGATACTCTAAGTTGGCTGTTGAAGATGACTCATAGGTTATTATCAATATGCTGAGAAAGATTCAAAACAATACTCAGATTTATAAGGTCTTTGCAAGATGGAGCCTGGAAGACATTCTAGCACATGTTACTTCTCTTATCTCTAATATCTATGCTCTCATCCCGCTTCATGTTCATAGAATGAGAAAGAATATTATTGACCTATTGGCAAATCGTAGATGCTAAGATACTTCCTCCATCTCAACCCCTTGGAGCATGATGCCTTAATTTTTTTTGAAAGAAGCTTGTTGAATGTTAGCGGTGAAGGATGGTTTAGCTCCAGGTGGGTTGACACTTGAGAATAATGTGGAGGGGGAGGGTGGGGGGAAAACTGTTAGTTGGATGAAAAGCATGGGGACATGAAAATTCATCCCTAAGAGGAGTTAAATGATGCAACGTTACACATATCAATCATTAATGAGGTATAATTCAACTCACCATTAAATAGAGGATAAAAGGTGGTGGGATTGTGAAACAGATCTCAAGATGCTTACTTGTGTGGAATCGGTTGATTTCAAGACCCCCACTTCAATTGCAATGAAATAACATTGGCAATATATTTCAGGTTGGTCTATGAAGCTTGAAAGAGGGGGGGAAGATCAAAAACATTGGTTGTCTGTATTAATGGATTCATAATGGTTTTGAGATGAACTTGTTTTATATCAGCATAGAGAAATGTTGGTGGATTTTCCATCTTAGAGAGTTAGTTTCCACTCCAATTCACCTGGGAAAGCAATGATGGGAGGGTAGACTACTATTTGTTGGAAATAATACTGAGAGGGGGGGTGAATCAGTATTATCACGTCAATTATTTTTCAATTCAACCACAGATTTGTATACGCTACTTTAGTTAGAGAAACCAGCGTATATACGCAACTTTAGTTAAGGAAAACAACGTATAATTCACAAAATTGTAATTTAATTATTCTTTAGATGTTAATCTTAAATCTGTGTGTCAGAACCATATAGACATCAACCAGGAACAGAAAAATAGTGCAGACAGTCACACATAAGAACACAAGATATAAGGTGGAAACCCAATGTGGGTGAAAACCACCTGTTGCAATATGTCTCTATCTTCTTTCAATTAGAAACTTCTTTTTACAATGATTTTGTATTGGTGTAGTCTTATACCAGTACGCAGGCTGCTACCTGTAGAAGGCTACAACCTTCTCTCATTCTCCAGCTTCACCTGGAAGGGAGCTACAACCCCCTTAGTTCTTGTACTAGCTGATGTACTAGTACACAGGCTGCTACCTGCAGAAGGCTTCAACCTTCTCTTTCTTCCAGGGACCACGTTTCATAAATTTTCAGACTGGATCCATGAACATCAAACAAACATCAAGTATATGTGCATCAACCAATCTCCTTTCCTCAAACAACTACTGAATCAACCAATAACTTCTCAGAATGCTGAAACCAGAAAACAATACCAGTAACCAGACACCAATGCTGAACCCAGAACACTGCAGTAATACACAGAAGCAGCTAAAACATATTTCAAGAGATGTACGCTACTTCACTATGTATAAACCTGCATACATACGCAGTTGTATCAAAGTCAACCAGCGTATACGCTTTCTTCTCTTGTTGAACCTGCGTGCATACGCGCCTTTGCTGAGCTGAACCTGCGTATATATCTATAAAAGACAATTCACCCTTTTCAGACTACAATTATACTCAGATTATCAGATTTATAGATCTAATTATGCGCCGATTATAACAGATCAAAACACACAAAGATACTACTATTCAAGCCTTGAGATCTCGACCCATCAATAGAACTTATCTATCTTGTAATGCTCAGGTTCCTCCTTGATTCAGATCCAGCCACACAAACCAATCACCAGTATACCAAATCTTGCACGTCTTCAGATATTCAATACATCAGATGATCCTTGCCAAATGATCTCCTTTCCTTTATATAGACTTAGGCCTTACTCAAACCATGGTCCAAAACCATAGAGATCCAATACTAGGGACCCAATACCTGGGTTTAATACATTAAATGCAATACTAAGGATCAAACCCATAGGTTCACATATGTCAAACTAAATACCATGGACCAACCACACGTTTTCCCACATATACGCACTTTTCTTTGCTTGAAAGTGCGTGCATACGTATACGCGCCTTCTGAACGGTATACCCGCGTGTATACGTGATCTTGTTACGAGGAACTTGCATATACCTCAGTTCCTTTCATTTTGAGAGCCTGAACTGTGATCTGCCATTTGAGTGAGTTGCCATCAAGGACAACACCTGTGCCATAGTGCCAAACCAGTGCCATAATGCACTATTTCCTTTTGCCTTTATTTATGGTGTTTCCTTGTTTCTTATGGGTAATTAGGATAGTAATGATTATGTGTCAACAAAGGGATTTGTGCAGTGTTTGTACAAAGAATTAAGATGCCCATGGTCATTAGTGGCTTGATATTCTATTGAATTCGTAGGGTTGGAAAATAACGATATTATTAAACCTCATCGTCTTATTTTTTATTTGTATGTTGCTAGAGTGAATTTGGCTCTATTGGCCATGGTTAGGGAGGGAATCTATTATGTACTAGTCAGTTCTTGCTACAATCTACCTTCTAAGCCTACAGGAAAGGTTCCCCCTCCCCATGGTGAGAAAAATTAGTTTCCGACATGTAGTTATCCTTTGTCCTTCAGTTATGCTGGTGGTCTATTTTGGTTGGATCTTGACAAGTTTGTCAATCCATCCTTTGTGCGGATAAAACCTATAGGGTTACTTTTTTTATCAAGTTGTGAAAAGGTATGGGTATCTAGTTTATTGTTTTTATTATTTCACCAAGGTCTCTGTACATCTTTATAAAATAAGTAATCAGTTCATTCTAGTGAATGTGCCTTTTATTCAACAAATAAGAGATCCCATATACAAATTTGTTTGCTAGGTTGTGATGAAGGGAAAATAGAATGCAAAATTCACCTTTATATCCTATTTTTGAAGAGATTAAGAACATCAAATATGGTTCTCTATTCTATTTCATTCTCACTTGAATGCAAAGATCTCAACTCTTGATATGTAAACTACCATGGATATTCAACTGGAATAGATCATCACAATAGATCTTATAATATTCTCTAATATTATACTCTACAAATTATTTTCTCATATCCCAAATTAATTAATAACTAACTTTTCTTGAAATTTTATGAAATAACTAAAATACAAATATGAAAGAATAGACACAAAATACACACCATACACAAAAATGAACAATATTTATCCTAGGATCCCTAATGAGGGAGAAAACCCAGCTAGAAGGTGAGGCCTATGCTTTTCTCTTTTTGCTTCGTTAAAAAAGCACACACAAAGGAATGAGAACTCACTATATAGTTACCTTTTGCCACTATGGCTTAAACTACAAAATCATCCTCCTCCTATATTATTCTCACAATATACCACTCTTATATGTTTTGTTGAGTGATGGAAGAAGATACAATGCTAAATAATCAAATCCCTTTTCCTCCTAACAACCTGATATTTAACATAGCCTAATAACCATTTAGGGGTGGGGTGGATTTCCTCAACCCCTAGTTAGTGATAAGGTTTATACCTTCTAGAATAATTTTGAAAGTCCTCACATGGATAACACCACATGATTAAGTAATGGGGGGTTAATGTGGCGTCCACTTGTGCCTTGTTGTTCGATAAGGTAGACCAACTTGTAATGGCCATAAATATTGCATAGAAGCCTTGGTTGTGGTGATTTTCACACCATTTGAAAAATCTCAGAGTGTACACAAACATCTATGGGATGAGAGTATTGTTCATAAAATTTTGACCCTAAAAAATGGAATTTGATTCCTATAAATGGATCTAAAAGGTTATGGAACCCAATTTTTCAAACTAGGACTTACCATCAATATGGAAATTTCATGTCAATTATTCCAAATTTTCCACCTAGAGAGCCAATATAGATGAAAAATTGTATGGTGATCTAATCTAAATGAAATCTCCCCATATATGGGGGTTTTTGGTCTAAATAATGTTTTCCTCTACCTTCTCCCTTATGTACCATTTTTATTTCCCTAGAAGGTGTCCTTTCAACCAATAGACCAAAGGTTGTGCTACCCTTGTCTTGTGGTTTTGGAATTCTTTTGTAAAATTGTCTTTCGATAACTTTTCTTAAGCATATGATTCTAACTTATCTATAGTAGATAGGAACTACTCTTCGCTCTAGTCCAACATGGAAGGCTAATAAAGTTTAAAATTCTCCACATTCACTACTAAGTAAATGTGCAAGTGTGGGGGTATAATAAGTCTATACGTATTATATCCCACCTTCTATAATACTTCAAGGGGATATGTTACAAAGCCTTGATATTATTACCAATAACCTATAGTATTTCCTTTTTCACCTATGATCAAACTCTTTCTCCCAACTTGAATGACTTTTTGGTTATATGTTGATCATATTCCGCATTATACTTTTATTGTGACTTCTTCAATGTCTCCTATATATGAAAATGTATCTACCTAATCCTTTCGAAAAACCTCTCTTCTCTTAATGCTTCTCCCGTGAACTCTTCCCTTAGTCCTCCTTGCTGTCCATTTACAATATCCAAGGGTGAATATGGTAAATTCCTAAGACAAGTTTTAAAAGTGGACCTACTTGTAAAAGTGTGAATTTCTCTATTATAAGAATGTTGAATATATATATATTATTTTCACCTAGATATTTTGATGCTTCTTACTATAACCCATCAAAAGTTCCACCAGAATAATTTTGTCTAGTTTTGTCCACTCATATGTATGGGATGGAATTTTGTGGAGCTCTTCAACCTTTTATCCATATTCTACCAAAGTGTATACCAAAAGAAACTAACAAATCTAGTATCCCAATCCAAAATGATTCTCCTTGGTATCTCAAAGTCTATTCATACCTATTCAAAGAAAATGTTTTTCATTTTTTTATTTTTTTGTCTGGTCTTTTTGTAGGGCACAAGAATGTGTACCTTACCAAACCTTTGAACTACCAGAAACAAATAGTCACGCGAATTTTAAATTGTTGGTAAACTACCCACAAAATCCATGGAAATTCTTTCCCAAGGTTGAGTGAGTACATGTAAGGGATGGTGTAGACCTTTCTTTCCGTTACCAATTTTTCTGGTAAAACAAATTACACATCCTCTAATATACCATGGTACATATTCCCACATTTTGGGCTAGCTCACTGTTGGACACCTAATCTACTAAGGGTTGGTGTGGAATGTGAACAGTCACGAGAGTCAAAGAGACTACTTGGTATACGAAGTCCAAGGGTCACAAGAATGTAATATAAATGTACATCTTTGCTAATAGAAATGTATTCACATTTATCCTATTTGGTTGTCCACTATTCTTGTGTGTTTAACATGGTATTAGAGCTTCAGGTCTGCAAGTCCTTAGTTTAATTTTCTCCTTGAATAGTGTTGGCCTGTGTTGCATACAGTTTTGAAAATCAACTCAAAAACGCTCCCTGCCATCTATGTCCATCAGCAAGGTGTTCAATTTTGGTAATATTTCCCTCTGCTCTCCTTAGTCTGTGATTTTATTTTGTCCGAGGCTAGAATTCACTTGTAACTCTGACATTGTAGGTTTTAACCCCATACAGAAATTACCTGCATATTAATTCTAAAACACAGAAAATAAACAATGTGAGAGCATAACACACAAAACACATATACACAGAGATTTTCCGTTGGATCCCAAAACCGGGACTACCAGCTTGATTTTTCATTATGTTCCTTTCAATGTTACAATACATATTTATACATGCCCTAACATCCAATACCATGGACCGAAAACCATCGCGTCCAAAACCATGTACTGAAAACCATCACGTCCAAAACCATGTGCGAAAAATCATGCACAAAACCATAGGTAGGTCTGCCCAACCTAATATAGGGTCCAAAAACAAAATTTTCCAGGGCACTGCCCCGGACACCATAGAGTGGGGTTACCTGCACCCCTCAAACCCCCTGTGACTCCCCCCGCTACGCAATAAGTGCAACGAAGGGGGGGCTCCGCCCCCTTCTAACCCCCCGGTTAACTACATGGGCTAGTCTTGGAAAGAATACAACACAACCCAACATTCTCCCACTTTTTGTTTTCTTTCCACAGGGGGCCACAAGAGAGCTTAGTCATTTATCCAGCCCTAGAATGCCCATTATTTCTCTACACCAAGAGAACTTCTCAAAGCTCACAGATTTTGTTAATGCATCTGCAATATTCTTCAAAGTGTCCACCTTTACCAGCAACACCTTTTTGTCTTCTATCATATCCCTCACAAAGTGATACTGAACATCAATGTGCTTTGTCTTTGAATGATATGCAGGGTTCTTTGCCAAAAAAATTGCACTTTGGCTGTCACAGTCTATCCTTATATCTCCCTGTACTAACCCCATACTTGAACACAATCTCTGCAACCAAACTGCTTCCTTTCTTGCATGAGTGGCTGCCATGTATTCTGCCTCTGTAGTTGATAGTGCCATTACAGATTGTTTCTCACTCATCCAACTGACTGCACCTCCAAACAGGTTAAACACATACCCACTTGTAGATATTATCTCATCCAGATATCTAGCCCAGTCTGCATCAACAAAGCCACGGATATCCAACACTCTGTCCAATCCTGGTCTTCCTTAGTAGAACAAACCATAATCACTAGTGCCACACAAATACCTGAAAACCCACTTCACTACTATCTAGTGCTCCTTCCCTGGTTTTGACATAAAATTGCTCAATACTCCCATTGCATGTGCAATGTCTGGTCTAGTACAGACCATCGCATACATTGGGCTACCGACTGCACTTGCATATGAAACACGAGACATGTTCTCTTCCTCTTCTTGTGTCTTGGGACATTGTTTAGCAGATAAATTTACACCTATAGGAATAGGAACCTTCATCGGTTTACTATCCTGCATATTAAACCTCTGCAATATTGTCTTGACATACTTCCTCTGGTTTAACCAGAGCTTCCTCTTTGTCCAATCTCTTTTAATTTCCATGCCCAAAATATAGTTTGCAGCACCAAGATCTTTCATGTCGAATTTGGAGGACAAATGGGTCTTCAAATCCTGGATAATTTCTTTGTCATTTCCAACCAGCAACATATCATCCACATACAAGACCAGATAAATAACACGGTCACCAATTAATTTAAAATACACACAGTGATATGCTTTGCTTCTGGTGAAGCCAAGTCCCCATATAAATGTATCAAATTTCTGATACCACATCCTTGGTGACTGTTTTAACCCATACATAGACTTCTTTAACTTTCATACTAGTTCTTTCTTACCCTTCACCGCAAAGCCTTTAGGTTGCTTCATGTAGATCTCCTCTTCCAGATCCCTGTGAAGAAATGTTGTCTTCACCATGGAAAATTTTGGGGCGAATGTTCACCCTTAGGCGAAATTAAGGGGTTTTAAATTTTTAGTGGGCGAATATTTTGTATCATAGTACATTTTTACAAATCGTTTCAAATAGCCCACCTTATTTTAAGGGAGAGGGTAAAAAAGGTAAATTTAGCCCTTGAAATTAGGAGCTACAACCTTGCATTCGCCCTAGTTTTCAAGAATAGGTTTTATTTAAGTGAATCCTATGGGCCAAATACCATATCTATAAAATAGGTATGGTAAATTAATAAAAATATAAATAAATGAGAGGTATGGTAAATAAATAAAACATTTTTTATATTTACTCCATAAGTCACCTTATATACATGCAAGGGTGTAAACAAATAAAAATATAAATAAAGTGGAGGTATGGTAAATAAATAAAACCTCTTTTTATACTTACTCAAAAGGTATGGTAAATAAATAAAAATATAAATAAACTAGACGTATGGTAAATAAATAAAACCTCTTTTTATATTTAGTCCATAACCTTCTTTCTATTTATGAAGGCTCAAAAAAGAGGTTTTATTTAAGTGAATACTATGGGCCAAATACCATATTTGTAAAAGAGGTATGGTAAATTAATAAAAATATAAATAAACGAGAGGTATGGTAAACAAATAAAACATTTTTTTATATTTACTCCATAAGTCACCTTATATTTGCGAACACTCAAAAAATGCGTTATATTTAGGTGAAACCTATGGGCAAAATACTATGGGCCAAATACCATGGGCTCGATTATTATTAATACCATGCAAACAAACATTATTAACCCTAATAAATGGGGGAATTATCTAGTAAGCCCCGAGAGGGATCAAATATCCTGATATGCAAACTAGCATAGAGTGAAAAAATATTTGATCTCTCTCGGGGCTTGGTGGATCAAGAGTAAAAATGGATGTTGTAATTTAATATATGTTAAACATTTTAACTTGGTTAAAATAAAAAATAAAATAAAAATCAATTATTAGTTTTATTAATTTTTATAAATTACTAATAGTAATTTTAAGCTCCAGGTTTATGATAACCCATGGTATTGACCCATGGTAATACCATGGTATTCATGTGAGCATAGACTATTTAAAGGGGAAATTTTACCATCTTAGATCCATCTTAATTCTGGGTCTACCAAATGCTCAGAGGGATAAATAGATTACATCCGCCTAAGAGTGGTAGATGTGGAGTTAAGATGGATATAGGTTGGTTTTTATGATAATGAAGATATTAAATAGACTTAGGGAATTATATTGTAAAAACATCTTAAGGTGAATGGTTAAAGCTACATTTAGTCACTTCACAAAATTTAGTAAAAAATACCAATATCTCCATTAATATTGGTTTTTAATTTTTTCTGATTTAACAAAAAAAATTCAAAACAATGAAACCTTATCACTATTTCCGCATCACCCTCGCAGAAGATTTCTCAATATTTTTCAAACATTCTCAATATGATATCTTCATGAAAAAGTTTAGGTACTGATGTTGGATTAGTTGTTTGAAAAATAAGTTGGTTTGTACAACCTTTCATCTTCTGTGCTATTCTTAGTTTGTCCTAATGATCTATAGGGGTTGGAGCCACTGCACCATATTTTCCTAACAGGTGGAGATTGTTCACCAAAAAGGAAATTAATATACATGTTACAACGCTATTAAAAAATACGAGACCTATGAGGGTAGTGAATTATGCTAATAAACAATTTAGATTGGGAGAGACATAATTAAATTTTATTATTTAATTGAAAATTTCCAAATAAAATAATACTAAATCTACATTTATATATTCATATATTGATTGAAAAGATTCTCACAATGGTCACTTCTTTCTATTAGATCCCCTTCAAGCCTTTGGGATACCTAATATTTTCTTATATAATATAGTTGGGGCTTGCTACTTGTTGGCATGTTGGGGTAAACAAACTTGATGTGTTTTTTTTTTTTTTTTTATCTCGCAGTTGGAGTCGATGGAATAAGAAAGAAATTTGATAACTTGAAAAAAGTGGTAGCTTGACAAAAGTTGTAGAAAAAATATTAATCTCTCCTACCTTGACAGAACTCGTTGTCAATATCAACACCTACAAGAACTTTGTTGTGGAATATTATCAAAACTAATAGAAGGATATGAAAGAGTGTATTGTAAGAACCTGGACAAACACAACCACTGAAACTTGGAACATTGTTTGTAGGAAGAGAAAATTATGTTTCTTTTTTCCAAACATGTATGTTAGTATATTACAGTTTAATGAATATGTTTTCTTATTATCATATATGGTTTCATACTTTAACAAAAAATTTGCCAAGACTTCATAATGTTTTATTATTCAGTAAAAGATTTGCTAAGATCTTACAAGATTTTATAATTCAGTGAAAAATTCTCCATCACTGTACAAGATAATATAATCTGGTTAGAGATTCGCCAAAAAAAATATATATACATATTATATTATTGATAAAATTGCCTCCCATTTTTCCTATGTATCATGGGGATTAGCCCATTTAATATACATATAAATTTAGGGTGGTTCTTAAAATTTTCCTTGGTCTTCACATCCATCTGTTCTACCTCAAAATCAAAAGTAGCAGAAACAGATAAAAGTGATCTAATAGAAGTTACCTTGGCAACAGGAGAAAAAATATCACCAAAATCAATTCCTGGCACCTGGGAATAATCTTTTGCCACCAACCGAGCTTTGTATTTCTCCACCTTTCCTTCTGCATTTTTCTTCTTCTTGAACACCCATTTTCTGCCAATGGATTTCTTTCTAGCCGGCAACTCCACCAGATCCCAAGCCTCATTTTTGTGCAAAGTGTTGAAAATGGAAATAAGAAATGCTAAAAATAGAAGTGCTAAAAATAGCACTGCTACAAATAGTAGTTTAGGTACCAATGTTGGACATAGCAACAAGGAATGAAAAATGGAAGTGCTAAAAATAACATTGCTATAAATAGTATTTCGGGATAGATTCCAATTTTAGTTAGTCCCTGAACTAAAATTGAGAAGTAAAATTCGAATTTGATCTTAGCAACTGTTTGTAAAATAATTAATTAATTCATATTGAGTTAATTAGTTGTAGAAAATCAAACATGAAGTCTATGTGAGGACATGCAACAATTTCTCCATTGATTGAGGATTTATCCTTCAGTTAAAGAGATAAGGATGAGTTGTAATTAGTTAGCTCAGTTATCTGAGTTAAGTCCAGTTAGATTAGTTCCAATAGTTTGTGGAATTAATTGTGAGTTCAATTAGTTAATGCATGCATGCATGCATATAACTGCTGCACTTCAGATAACTGAATATTCTCTCATAAATAACTCATGCATGTTAGTTCAGTCAGAGACCCAGTTGAGATCAGAGGAAGGGATAGTGTAATATTAGTTGGAGGATTTTTCCTATATAGGAAACTCATCCATGCAGAAGGAATTATCTCCTTCAGGATTGCACAGTTAGATAAAAGGTTAGTGAGTGTGTGAAGAGGCCAATTCACACAGGTGGCAGCATTGGACCCCAAGAGAAACTGCACAAGGAAATAGGAGGCTTGGAGGGCAGAGGAGAAGGTTTGTGAGAAGCCTTTGACTGTCTATGAGCAGCAGGAGGATTGCAGAGAGAGCAGGATAGCTTGTGAGTTGATTCTTTTTGTAATTTGAACATATTTCCACTTGTATGATAATACAGAGATTGGGGTTTTAGGTTGAGGCTTTCCCCAGATTATTCTTCTGTGTTATGTGTGATTTATTTCTCATTCTCTGTTATATGTGTTCTTATTTGATCTTGCTCAATTCGATTAAGCTTCTGCAAAGTTTGTTGTAGAAGTAGATATTGTATTTTGCTTTAGTATATTGCAAAATCTGTTGATCTACAGTGGGAATTTCTACATGGTATCAAAGCAAAGGTGATCAAAGGAGAGAACTATATACAAGAAGGGAGAAGTTCAAAGTTTGAGGTTCGTGAATATAGAAATCGAGTTCTTATCACATCTCAATTTCACCAATGGCGTTTAACGGTTTAAGACTCGAGTATGCCCTTGATGGCAGCTCGAATTATATAGCCTGGAAGGATCGCATGGAAGCAGTATTAGAGGATAATGGTCTAAAGGACTTCATTGATCAAGAAATCCCCAAGCTGACTGATGCTACTTAATTGGCAGAATGGAAGAAATGTGTGGCTAGAGCAAGGAGAATCCTTCTGGAGGGAGTTCGAGACCACATAGTCTTGAGTCTCCATGGAAAGGAGACACCATTTTCAATGTGGAAAACATTGAAAGATCTATATCAGAATAACAATGATCAGAGGAAGCTGGCGCTGAAAGACAAGCTTCGAAAATTAAGTGTGAAAAGGGCGACACGATCTCTACATATCTGAACAAGCTCACCACCTGCAGGGATGAGCTTGGAAGTGTAGGGATCACTACCACTGATGATGACATGGTGAGTCTTACACTCCTCGATCTTCCTATGAGTTGGCATAGCTACCAAGACTCGGTTAATGGAAGAGAAAAACTGCCAGATTGAGAAAGTCTTTGGTCGGATCTGATGCAGGAGGAGATAAGAATAAGCACCAGAGATGGTTCTTCATCCAAGGAGGATGAAGAAAATTGCACCTTAGCGAGTAAGGTGAAGAAGGGGAAGGAGAAGGATTCTCATCCCAAATCGAGTTCTTCCCATGGTGGGAAGAAGTTTGACAAATTGAAAGTGCGATGCTTTCGTTGTCATGAGGTGGGCCATTTTGCTACAAATTGTCCACTGAAGAAATCGAAGATGGGATCCAAGGAAGGATCAGAAGGTGAGGCACTGGCCTCACAGTTTGAGTTGGATTTCACACTTTTCGCATGCATGGTTTCATCCATAGTGGGAAATGGTTGGTTTCTTGACAGTGGAGCTTCTTTCCACATGACCGATGGCAAGAGTTTGTTTAGTACCTTAGAGGAGAAAGATCTCCAGATACTCATAGCGATGGGTAATGATGAAAAGTATAGTGTCTCAAGTGTAGGCACGATTGTTTTTCAGAGGGAGCATGGAGCTCGCATTACCTTGACCAATGTCAAGTATGTACCAGGACTGAAGAAAAATTTTGTGTCGATCACAATGCTGGAAGACAAAGGCTATGATGTAGTCTTCAGTAGGGGAAAGGTTTTCCTTCGACACATCACCACTAGACAGGTGAAGCAGATTGGTTCACGAGTTAAGAACCTGTATTCTCTTGAGGTTTAAGATGCATGCAAAGCCTTGAGGAGCAAGGCAACTGATGGAGACTTGGTGGTTGAGAGGGAGAGTACATTACCTCTCAACATGCAGCGCCAGAAGAAGTCTCACACAATTGTGGAGTAGCCATAATTGGTGAAGCAACTTCAGGAGGTTGTGGAGCAGCCACAACTAGAGAAACCGAGAGGAGATCGAGTGGAGGCATCCACTCATGCAAAGACCTCCAATAGGGGGAAATTTCAAGCCAAGTGGGAAGAGGGATCAAATGAATCCATACCTCTAGGTCAGAGGTGGGGCGATGTAGAGTGATAGTCCCAAGAAGGCTAGAATAGGGGCAGGATCATTGAGGTACCCAACCTCTTTGATTAGACCTTGCTACGGGAGCCCCGACGAGGAGTAGCAGGACTGGCTGAGTGGGTAGAGACGGATGTGGATGGAGCGGCAGAGAGAGCTACAGTGCAGGAATCCCAAGACAGTGTAGAGCTAGCAAGCTGCAACAATGCGAGAGGCACAAGAGTGTTGCACCAGTGCAGGATGGCATAGAGAGGTGTGAAACGGTGCGAGATGCATGGAGTGTTGCAGCAGCTCAGAGGTCAGAGAGGGAGCACTTGTTAGCGGCAGATGGAGCTTCAACATCAGAGGATGTTTCTAGCCCAACAGGGAGGTCAGTTGGGAGTTTTTTTTTTGTTTCTAGAGTTGCTGGAGTAACTACAATTGGGAGAAGTGTTGCATGCAGAACATTCCAAAGGTTAAGGATCGGGTTCGAGTTGAATGCCTTTCTTGTTGAGAGGGAGTGTTAAAAATGGCAATAAGAAATGCTAAAAATAGAAGTACTAAAAATAGCAGTTTGGTTACCAGTGTTGGACATAGCAACAAGGAATGAAAAATGGAAGTGCTAAAAATAACATTTCGGGATAGATTCCAATTTTAGTTAGTCCCTGAACTAAAATTGAGAAGTAAAATTCGAATTTGATCTTAGCAGCTGTTTGTAAAATAATTAATTAATTCATCTTGAGTTAATTAGTTGTAGAAAATCAAACATGAAGTCTATGTGAGGACATGCAACAATTTCTCCATTGATTGAGGAATTTATCCATCAATTAAAGAGATAAGGATGAGTTGTAATTTGAGTTGTAATTAGTTAGCTCAGTGATCTGAGTTAAGTCCAGTTAGATTAGTTCCAACAGTTTGTGGAATTAATTGTGAGTTCGGTTAGTTAATGCATGCATGCATGTAACTGCTACACTTCAGATAACTAAATATTCTCTCATAAATAACTCATGCATGTCAGTTCAGTCGGAGACCCAGTTGAGATCAGAGGAAGGGACATTGTACTATCAGTTGGAGGATTTTTCCTATATAGGAAACTCATCCATGCAGAAGGAATTATCTCCTTTAGGATTGCGCAGTTAGATCAGAGGTTAGCGAGTGTGTGAAGAGGCCAATTCACACAGGTGGCAGCACTGGACCCCAGGAGAACTACGCAAGGAAATAGGAGGCTTGGAGGGCAGAGGAGAAGGTTTGTGAGAAGCCTTTGGCTGTCTATGAGCAGTAGGAGGATTGCAGAGAGAGCAGGATAGCTTGTGAGCTGATTCTTTTTGTAATATGAACATATTTCCACTTGTATGATAATATAAAGATTGGGGTTTTAGGCTGAGGCTCTCCCCAGATTATTATTCTGTGTTTTGTGTGATTGATTTCTCATTCTCTGTTATATGTGTTCTTATTTGAACTTGCTCAATTCGATTAAGCTTCCGCAAAGTTTGTTGTAGAAGTAGATCTTGTATTTTGCTTTAATATATTGCATAATCTGTTGATCTATATTGGGAATTTCTACACAAAGATGCCATTTCATCAACCATGACCTCTTTCCAGAGTTTTCCATCCTCTGAATCTACTGCTTCCTTCACAGTTCTGGGATCATCATTAGTAATAGATAAAGCAAAATTTGAATAGCAAGCAGATGGACTATACCTTTGTGGCTGCCTTCTTTCTCGAACTAATCTTCTCACACCCGGAGTTTATGGCTCTTCATCTTCTGATTCCTCCTCTGCTATAGAGTCTGATTCTTCCTCCTTTAGCTCAAACTCTATCTTCTCAGGTTCCTTTGGTTGGACTTCATGTTTAATAACATCTTTCATCTCTCTGAACACCATGTCTCGGCTGTACACAACCTTCCTTGTTACTAGGTTCTAAAGCTTATAACCCTTTAAACCATCCTTATACCCAATAAAGATGCACTTTTCAGATTTACCATCCAACTTGGTTCGTTTCTCCTTTGGAACATGTACATATGCATCACATCCAAATACCCTCAAATGTGAAAGAGAGGGTTTCTTACTAGTCCATACATCTTGTGGAGTCTTATCCTCCAACGCTGATGAAGGTGATCTATTGACCAGGTAACATGTTGTCTCCACCGCCTCTGCCTAGAATTCTTATCCTAAGCCGACACCACTGAGCATGCTTCTTGCCCTTTCCATCAACATCTTATTCATTCTTTCTGCAGCTCCATTTTGTTGAGGTGTATATGGAGTAGTCTTCTGCCGTGCTATACCACACTTCATACAGAATTCTTCAAATTCCTTACTGCAAAACTCTCCACCGTTATCTGTCCTTAGCACCTTTATCTTCTTCTCTGTCTGGTTTTCCACCAGAGCCTTAAATTCTTTAAGCCTATCAAAGACTTTAGATTTCTTCTTAAGGAAATATATCCATGTATTCCTTGAGAAGTCATCTATAAATGATACATAGTAGATAGACTAACCTAGTGATGGAACCTTCACAAGTCCAAACACATCATTATGCATAAGCTCTAATATATGTTTCACCCTCTTACCACTAGAGGGGAAACTCACCCGATTCTGTTTCCCATATACACAATTTTCACAGGAATCAAAATCCAAATAGCTATTACTCATTCCTTCTACCATACCTTTACCATGAAGTATTCGAAGGCCCTTCTCTCCAATATGTCCAAGCCTTTGATGCCACATCATGGTCTTCTCTCCAGAGACCACTAGATTTTCTGCTCCACTTTCAGGAACCATGGAACTATTGCACCCATCAACAACAGTGCTACCTTGTAGCATGTACAGGGTTCCAATTCAAACTCCCCGCATCAATACCAGTGCCCCCCGGAACCATATTGCAGGTATCCTTCTCGAACACTGTTTTTAAACTTGCATCATCCAACTTGCTTACAAAAATCAGATTTCTCGCTAATGCAGGGATATGGAGAACACCCAAAAGTGTTCTAACCCTTCCACCTTGTAACTTCAACTTTACTTTTCCGCGACCAACGATTCTAGACTTTCTATCATCACCCAAGAAGACATCACCACCATCATATTTCTCATACTCACAGAACCACTCTCTATGGGGAGTGAAGTGAAAGGATGCACCTGAGTCAATCAACCATGCCTCATGATCTACATGTGTACTTGAAGAAGCCAAGTACACATACCCACCTTCATCTGAGGTGGTTTTCACCTCTGCAGAAGGAGTATCATCAGATCCCTTTCCTTTATCAGGAGCTTTAGATTTACATTCCCTTTTGTAGTGCCCTTCCTTTCCACATTTCCATCACACCACCTTTACAAGTTTTCCTGGAGATTTAGATCTACCTCTAGATTTAGATCTCCCACTCGATGACTTATTTTTGTTTCTGTTATGGGACCGTCCTTGTACAGACAAGGCATCACCATTCTGTCTCTCCATATTTTTCCGTCTCATCTCCTCTGTTAGCAAGGATGAGACTATTTCATCAAACTGCAAGGAAGTTGCATTGCTACCTATTGCAATAACCAGACTTTCTCATGAATCTGGTAGAGAACACAAAAAATTGATGCACTTATCTTCATCTAAAATTTTAATATCAACAGATAATAACTGACTTACCACAGTATCAAATGCGTTTAGATGTTCTGTCACTGAGTCTCCATCTTTCATCCTCAGGTTATACAACTTTTTCCGTAGTAACAGTTTATTCACCAGAGACTTAGATTGGTACAAAGTCCCTAACTTGTCCCACAAGCCTTCGCCGTAGCTTCCCCTGATACATTTTGCAATACTGAATCCGAGACACACAATCGTATTGTTCTCTTAGTCTTCTAATCCAACTTCTTCCATTCTTCATCAGACACTCCCATTGGTTTAGTACCCGGATCTACCGCGATCCACTGATCTTTATCCACCAACAGATCCTCCATCTTGAGTTTCCACAACTCAAAACTCTGACCATTAAATTTCTTGATCTCTATCTTTCCACTGCTCGCCATCTTCTTTCACCACCAGAATCGATCTCGCAGATCTCCCATTGAACAGGGTCTACCATAGGCCCGAGCGAAACCCCTCAGCAACAAAGGCGTCCCCTTGAAGCCAAAACCTGGCTCTAATACCAAATGTAGGTTTTAACCCTGTACAGAAATTACCTACATATTAATTCTAAAACACAGAAAATAAACAATGCGAGATAACCGCCGAGTCCGGTTAATCGCGCCTTTGTGAAACTCCGATAGCAAAATCCCGATGTAACGTGGACCGTCGATCTACGCACTTGATCGACGGTCCACGTTGAATCGCTGATCTCCATCGCAATGCCCACATGGTCTTCGCCAATACCTGCCGATTGCGACCCGCCGATCTGATCATCGAAGATCGTTGATCGGGGGTGTCCTCCGCTGATCCTTAAGTCCTCTGTGTTGGCCAATTTGCAATTTTCTGCTTAGATCTGGGCCATTGATTGGCCAGATCTAACGATTGCTATGCGTTGGACTATTTAAGCCTGCGATACATGGTTTTTCACTGTTTTTGAGTGTTTTAGCCTCCCGATAGTGTTTTTCTGCCCTTTTAAGGGCTCTTCTCCTTTGTTGGTTTTCATATTTGGCAGGATTTTGCTGTCTTTTGAAGGCTTAAAGGGAATATTTGGATCCATTTTTGGGCCATTTGCCAACAAGGCTAACACTGGCTCCTTCTGGGGATGAAAGCCTCCCTGTGAGGTTTCAAGAACTACAGAACAATGCCTTTCCTGTAAAAACAAGATCAAATCTTCCTCCTAGTGTTCCATTGGGCATGGAGTCTATTTTGCAATGAAATAAAAACTGGAAAAAACATATTTACAATACCAAGGCTTTAAAGCCTTGAATAAAATAAAGTTTGAAGAACAACCCATTGACTGGGCTACCAAAAACATCTCCTCCTTCCAGACTGTGCAGAATGAAAATGTTGATCATTTGAACTTGAGAAATGACAAGCGGACCTGTCCATAAGGCATAAAATTCATCAAAGACTTGTAAAAGCCTATTAATTTTATCATCCTCTTCGAAAACTTGTATTTGACATTGTCAGGCAGAGATGGTCTATATTTCACCTCATCTCTATATGCTTTCAGCCTTGAATGTTTTGCTTGGAAGGTTTTGTTCACCTGAAAAGTTAATATAAAAGATGAATCAATGCATTCCTGTGTGGGGGACACAAGGACTACACCTTCTTCTTCAGCTTCCTTAGAGAAAGCTCCATCAATGAACATGTCCCAAATCTGTGGGCCTTCTTCCTCTGTGATCTGACAAACTAGTTTCTTAAGCTACGTGGAGGCCAACTAAGATTCTTCAATCTAAAGAAAACAAGCTCCAAAATCAGTGTCAACAACATAGATGGGATGATTAGTGGGATTCCTCCCATCACTGATGGTATAAACCGACTGAGCTTCTCTGTACAATCTCCTATTTTCACCTCCAAAAACTGGGACAATAGCATAAGAGAGATCATTTTGCAATGTTCCACCTAATCTCTTGATCCAACCTCTGGAAAGCAACATGCAAAACTTGGGGGGTACATCTTCTACCACAATATCCATCATCATGCTCTTCATGGGCAGCTGAGACAAAGTGATGGCTAGGTCCTTGACTAATCCCAGGCATTTCACTTTTCTAGAGTCAAAAGAAAACAGGTCATGATAAGGCTTGGTAATGTCAAGACCCAATTTATCCAGGACAACCTTGGGCATTAGATTATGGTTGGCTCCACCGTCCAGAAGGCAATTATGAAGGATTTTATCATGAATAGATAGAGAAACATAGAATGATGGGGAGATGTCTTCACAATTTTCAATCATTGGGCTGAGAATAATAGCTGGTTGGTCATCTTGCAGATTTACATAGTCAGTGGAGGCTTGGATGGCTTTAGGCTCAAGGGCCTCGAGGATGGATCTTTTGAAGGACTCATTCTTCACTAGTTCAATCAGAGGCATAGGTATTCTTAGCTTCTGAATTTCTGATTGAAAACTGAAAGGAGAAGGAGACTTGTCAAGGCCTCTTACCTCGTGAGTTGGAGCTTTGAGGATGATGGGATCAACTGACGGTTTCTTTTTCTTATTAGCTTGATGTACTGCAGGGACAACATCTATTTGAATAGGAGTTTCCTCGACATTATTCATCTTTGACCTCAGATTATATCTGTGCTGATCTTCAGTTTGTAGAACAGCTTCACCATCCCATTCTTGGCTGATCTGGTCATTTAATAATGACTTTTCATAGGTAGCTAAGGTAAAAAAGGGGGCACTGCCTTTGTCTTCCATACAATGGGTCTCATCATCTTCTTCAAACTGCTCTTCTTCCATGACTGCATTCTGGAAAGGGGCCTTCACCCTTTGGTCTTCATTGGCATCTTTGCTTCTTTGCAGAATCTACAATTGCTCATTAGCTCTTGTATATGGATTTGGGTTTCTGGGAGCAAAGGTGTTAGGAACTCTTCCTTTCCTAGGGTGTTGCTCAACTTTTAATTTGGAGATTTCAAAGGCTAATGACTCTATCATCTTAGTCATTTTATCGATCTTGGGATCTGAAGATGATGAAGACTCGCCCCTCTGTCTTCTTCTATCAATATTTCCCTTGAGCTTCTCTGCAGCCATGATGTTTGATTCTATTTCCAAGGCTGCATCCTGCATGTCAGCCAAAGTAGCACATCATCTCTCCCTCAACAGTAGATAGAAATTAGAATCAAAAGCACCGGCATAGGTGAGTTTAGCAGAGGTAGTGGTGGGTTTTACTTCAGCTGGTATCTTGTTGTACATGCGATTAAACCTCTTATTAAAATCAAACATCAACTCACCATTTTCCCTCTTTAAGTTCCCAAACTCAGTGTGGCAGTAGAGGAGATCCTTTTTATCCCCCCATTGCTTTAGGAATGCATCATATAAAGCCTCAATATCTGCTATAGATCTTGGGGTCAGTTCTTTGAACCATTTTCTAGCCTCTCCATCTAGGCTTTGGAAAAAGACTCTCATCCAGACATCATCTTCACTAATGTCCAGGTTATCAGCATAGCTATAGAATGACTCAAGATGTTCCTCAGCTGTAACACATTCTGTCCCAGTGAACTTAGGCCTATATTTATGATATTATCTAGTAAGCATGGCATTCAAAGGAGTGGGCAGTATTAGAGGTCCATACCTAGCAGCTATGATTCTTTCCATTTTGGTGGGTGCTTGTGGACCTACCATAACTATGGTGGCTATAAGAGTACTGGTAGTCTGAATGATAGAGGGCTGAGAAGTGACTGACAAAACTAAAGGGGTATGATGGATAGGAGGTGAGGTTTCCTTTGGGCTTACAACAAAAGGAGAACCTAAAGAATAAGGAGCTTTATGAATTTCTGAGATTTTTTCTTCATTGCTAGTATTAGATGCTATACTCTCAACATGTATTTGTTCTATTGCAGGATTTTCTTGAAGAGATATAGAATATTGTTTAGGTTTACCTGAACTTGATGCTCCTTTCTGCAATACCTTTCTTTCTTTGATGATTTTTTCAGGGTCAGGTACTGAGTCAGCTTGTGACTTCTGAGGATTTCTCCGAGTATGCCTCACAAACTGAGCTAGAACTATGAAGTGGAGTCGCCAAGAGGTTCGTCCTTCAGTAGAGTCGCCAGATAGATGATTACAACCAAAAAAGTGCCCAGACTTTGTCTATCATCAAAGCTGGATCTGTGTCGTCTCCTAGGGAAGTTGAGCTTTAGTTTCCTCTCCCCGGCAACGACGCTAATTAAGTGATCACTCCAGGAAACTCTCCTAGGTTGCAGCTCAGAGATGCCTGGTAACATATAATCTTCAATATTGTTCTCTGAACTATTGGAATGGATGAAGGTTTGGATCAAGCCAGATAACTGTTTCAACTTTGTTTTCACTACAGACATGCATGAACACCCTCAGCTTGACAAGGCTTTATACCACTAATGCTCAATAGTTTGTGTCGAGTCCCTATAATACTAGTGATTACCCCATTAATATTGTAGTTGCATCCCTTATTAATATTGTTGTGCCCCTATTATACCCATATTGTTATCACTGTGCCCCATAGAATCCCTCTATTGTTATTTTTGTGGCTTTATATTATTATTGTTAGGTCTGCTGGGTTATATTGTCCTTAGACTCCTATATATAGAAATGAGGTTTTGTCATTTGAATCATCCAAGAATTGTTCATTTATTTAATGTAAAGGAGGTTGCCCCATCGAAGAGGCTGAATTCTAAAGCGTTGATCTATCTTTTCTATCTTTTCTTGAGTTGGTTTCATAACATTTGGTATCAGAGCCTTAGATTCTAGGGTTTCGCTGCTCCAAATAGGTCATCGTGGCATTTTCGCTATGACTTTTTTTCTACGACGTTTCAAAAGCAAAAAAAAAACCCATTTGAGACAAAATCGCTAAACCTTGGTTCCAAATTTCAGAGCTTTTCGCACTATATTTGCGGAGATATGATCTGAGGAAGTTGGTCTTTTTGCAGACTCCTGAATTACATTCCAAACAGGTGACCTGGGGAAAATCGTCATAACTTTCTCTCTGAGCATCGGATTGAAATTTCGTAAGAAGGTATAGAAAGATGACGGACTGTAGTTTCTTGTATATATTTTTCAGAGCCAAAGGTCGAAATAGTGACTCGTGGCACGTCATACAAGTTCGCTCTACTGAACTAGTCTATAATCAGGTCACTTTGGGAGATTTCACATAACTCTTCCTTGGAGAATCCAATTTGGCTAAGACTGGTGGCATTGGAAAGAGGACATAGAGGGCTACTATAGATCACAATTTTAGAACTGGATGATTTGAAAGTACAGAGATACATCAGAGGAAATATCGAGCTCCTACAAAGTCAAAAAAGGTGTGTAGATTCTTTTAAATTTTTGCTTAAGATTGGTTTGAAAATTTATTTTGAAGGAATTCAAAGGGCATAGTAGAGCATTACTATTGGTAACTGATGTCCCGAGGAAAGAAAATGCAAACACCTAGTAAGCAACCTGAAAGCTCTAGCATGACTCATGAAGAAGAGGAAGAAATGCTACATGATATATCAAGATTACAAGAACAAGTGCAACAAATGTCACTCTCACAAAAGCTAACAGAAGCTAGGATAAATGGCGTGGAATCTAAGATAAAGGGCGTGGAAGCTAAGATGGACGATTTGAAGATAGATTTGAAGACAGATTTGAAGAGAGACATGGCAGATTTGAAGACAGATTTGAAGCCAGACATGGCAGATTTGAAGACAAATTTGACAAATTTTCTACAAGAAATACTTACTAATGGTAAAAATTTAGTAAAGGAAACTCATGATGTGAACAAAAGAAATGTTAATCATGATTTCTTAGACTCTAATGTGGGATCGAAGACCCACCATATTCCAAAAATCGATATGAGGAAGTTTGATGGCAAGGATCCCACAACATGGATATTATAGATGGAGCAATTTTTCGATCTCAATAATGTGTAAAACACATAAAAGGTATGTATTGCAACTTTATATTTGGAACCAAATCAGTTTGTATGGTATCAATGGCTTTGTTCTTGTAAAAAAATTATCACTTGGGCAATTTTTATGGAAGAATTGATAGCACATTATGAGGATACAAAAAGCAACACTTTTTTTAGCCAATTGATAAGTCTCAAACAAAAGGGTTCAATAATGGTGCACATTGAGGAGTTCCAAAAATTGAACATAAGGGTAAAAAAATATTCCAGAGGAGCATAGGATTGATGTGTTCATAGGTACTTTAAAGGATAATATCCAACATGATGTTCGCCTTTGGGAACTTGATTCATTAGAGAAGGCATTCAGGTTAGCAAGAAAAATGGAAAGCAAAATTATGGCAACCAGGAAGCATACCACTCACAACTATAAAGATGGAAGTGTTGTTGCCCTTAGTCTTCCACAACCTATAAGGTTGACACCACAACAATTGGAAGAAAAAAGAGCAAAAGGGCTTTGTTACAGTTGTGATAGCAAATACACTAAAGGTCATAAGTGTGCTGAGAAGAAATTATTCTACATAGATTGCGAAGAGGAAGAAGAAAAAGGTAATAGTGTTGATTGATTCAGGAAGTACCCACAATTTTATTCATTGTAAGGTAGCAAAAGAATTTAATTGCTTCTTATATCCAGCACCAGAGTGTCAAGTGATGGTTGCAAATGGAGGAACAATAAATTTCTCTGGAAAGTGCCATAATATCAAGCTATCGATGGGAGAATATGTATTGACTAGCCCAATGCTTTCCATTCCAATGGGATGTGCTGATGTTGTACTAGGAGTCCAATGGCTACAATCCTTGGGTACAATAGCTTTTAACTTTCAAGAACTTTTCATGAAATTTTCTGTGGAGGGAAAGGAAGTTGAATTAAGGGGTATTGCAGGGAAACCGGGAAAGATAATCAGCTCTAAGGGTATGACAAAGCTTCTAAAAAAGGAACAAAGGGGTGTAATTGCACAATTATGTTCACTAGATGTTTCCACATTGGAATCATCTATTTCTCTAGATCTCCAAAAAGTCTTGGACAATCATTCCAAGGTATTTGAGACCCCCAAAGGTCTCCCACCTATTCGTGATCATGATCATGCTATTCATCTGATTCCAGGAAGTGTTCATCCAAACATCAGGCTGTACAGATATCCCTATGCCCAAAAGAGTGAAATTGAACGTATGGTTGCAGAAATGCTAGAGGCTGGTATAATTCAACCGAGTCAAAGTTCTTTCTCTGCTCCAGTAGTATTAGTGCACAAGAAGGATGGATCATGGCGCATGTGTCCGGATTATAGGGAGCTCAACAAGCTCACTATTAAAGATAAGTTTCCCATTCCCATCATTGATGAATTACTGGATGAATTGCATGGATCAATTTACTTCACCAAGTTGGATCTTCGGTTAGGATATCATCAAATCAGAATGAAGACTGAAGGCATTGCGAAACAACATTTAGAACTAATGAGGGTCATTATGAATTTTTGGTCATGCCTTTTGGCCTTACTAATGCACCTTCAACATTTCAAGGTTTGATGAATTCCATTTTCAAACCATTCCTTAGAAAATTTGTGTTAGTATTTTTTGATGATACACTAATCTACAACAAGTCTTGGAAGGATCATGTTGAACATGTTGACAGGGTGCTACAACTATTGGAGGAGAAACAATTATATGCAAAAAGATCCAAATGTTTCTTTGGAGTACAAGAGGTGGAATATTTGGGTCATATTGTATCTCATGAAGGAGTTAAGGTAGACCCTAGCAAAATTAAAGCCATTAAGGAATGGAAAATCCCCACATCCATAAAGCATCTGTGAGGATTTCTCGGGTTGACAGGGTATTATCGCAAGTTTGTTAAGAATTATGGGAGAATAGTAGCACCTCTAACAACACTATTGAAGAAATATGCATTTTCATGGACTTTAGAAGCAACAAAGGCCTTCGAACATCTTAAAGAGGCAATGTGCCAAGCACTGGTCTTAGCTACACCAGACTTCACAAAAACCTTTATTGTGGAATGTGATGCTTCAGGAAATGGAATTGGTGTTGTTTTAATGCAAGATGAAAGACCCATTGCTTTTGAAAGTCGTCCAATCAAGGGAAAGTTTTTACACAAAGCTATTTATGAGAAGGAAATGTTGGCAATAATCCATGCACTTAAGAAATGGCGACCCTACCTAATGGGAAGACACTTCAAGGTAAAAACGGATCATGATAGCCTTAAATACTTTTTAGAACAAAGATTATCCTCTGAAAAGCAACAAAAGTGGGTCACAAAGATGTTGGGTTATGACTTTGAAATCATCTACAAAAAAGGGAAGCAAAATGTGGTGGCAGATGCACTCTCAAGAAAGGATGAGGATGCGGAAGCATTGTTGTGCGCCATTTCTATTATCCAACCAGATTGGATAAACGAAGCAAGGGAGGAATGGAAGAATGACGAAGAAGTGTGGGCACTTATTCGAAAGTTACAACAAGATTCCAGTTCGTCTGATACATTTAGCTGGAAAAATGATTCTTTATGGTACAAAGATCGCTTATACCTCTGTAAGAATTCCCAACTAAAACAAAATATTCTTATGGAATTGCACACTTCTCCCTTAGGAGGGCACTCAGGATTTTTAAAAACTTACCACAGGGTTAAGAAGGAATTTTTTTGGGATGGCCTTAAATCGGATATTCAAAAATTTGTGGCGGAATGTTTGGTTTGCCAACAAAATAAAGTTGAAACAATTAAGACACCGTGTCTATTACAACCTTTATCCATTCCAAGCCAATGTTGGGAGGAGGTTTCAATGGATTTTATCACAGGTTTACCCAAGTCTGAGGGAAAGAGTGTCATCATGGTGGTAGTTGACAGACTTACCAAGTACGCACACTTTTGTGCATTATCACATCCATTTAAAGCCATTACAGTTTCTACTGCATTTATGGAAACAATTCAAAAGCTACATGGAAACCCAAAGATTATTGTAAGTGACATAGATCCCATTTTCACTGGAAATTTTTGGACAGAATTATTTTCTTGTCTTGGTACTCAGTTAGCTCATAGCTCATCTTATCATCCTCAATCTTATGGGAAAACTGAGATAGTAAACAAATGTTTGGAAGTATATCTTCGTTGCTTTGTATCTGATAAACAGACACAATGGGTCAAATGGTTGCCTCTGGCTGAATGGTGGTATAACACTTCCTTCCATACAGCAACAAAAATGACCCCATTTATGGCACTTTATGGATATCAGCCACCATCCATCACATCATATTTAAGAGAAAATTCTAAGGTTCAAGCAGTGGAACATCACATCGAACATCAACAACAAGTCCTCCAACTCTTAAAGGATAACCTCGTGTTGGCACAGAATAGAATGAAACAACAAGCAGATCAACATCGCAGTGAAAGAAGTTTTGATGTAGGCGATTGGGTATTCCTACGGCTACAACCATATAAGCAAATGTCCCTCAAGCAAGCTAAGAAGGATAATAAATTATCACCAAAGTATTATGGTCCGTACAAGGTGTTGCAAAAGATTGGTACTATGGCATACAAATTGGAGCTTCCTGCAGCTTCTCGATTGCACCCAGTTTTCCATGTTTCATGTTTAAAGAAGGTTATAGGCGACAAGCTCCCAGTTCAAACAATATTGCCAGAACTTGACAAGGAAGGAAAAATTATATTGGAACTGGAAGCAATCACAGAAACAAGAACTCGACAGCTACGGAATCGATCAATTTCAGAGTATCTTATCAAGTGGAAGAACTTATCTGTTGAAGATTCCACATGGGAGGATGTGAATTTTATACAGAAGCATCCAAAACTACTCAAGCATTAAGGACAACACTTTTTTGAAGGAGAGGGGCATGTTGGATCCCTATAATACTAGTGATTACCCCATTACTATTGTAGTTGCATCCCTTATTAATATTGTTGTGCCCCTATTATCCCCATATTGTTATTACTGTGCCCCATAGAATCCCTCTATTGTTATTTTTGTGGCTTTATATTATTATTGTTAGGTCGGCTGGGTTATATTGTGACTCCTTAGACTCCTATATATAGAAAGGAGGTTTTGTCATTTGAATCATGCAAGAATTGTTCATTTATGTAATGTAAAGGAGGTTGCCCCTCGAAGAGGTTGAATTCTAAGGCGTTGATCTATCTTTTCTATCTTTTCTTGAGCTGGTTTCATAACAGTTTGTAGATTCAATGGATAGATGGAGAATACTGATTGTATCGGCAGATGCATATATAAACACATATGAATGGCTAGCTACAGGTAGTAAAAGAAGCTTGCAAATCTAATTTATCAACGTAGAGATAAGATGACAGTTATCTGGCATTAGACACATAAGAAACATGAACAACCTATTCAATTGCAAATCCAATTTATCAATGCAGAGATAAGATGACAGTTATCTAGCATTAGACACAGAAGAAATCATGAATATACTATCCAAGTGCAAGATTAGAGCAGAAGAGAAATGGATATTGAACTTGTAACAACAAAAGAAGCTTGTATTACTGGAATGAAGATGAGAAGCTACAAGGAAAAGAGTAGCTACAGTCTCCAGAAGTTGAACCCTTGTCACATCTTTCTTTCAGCCATTTATAGGCCTTTTACAATGCTCCTGAGCTCTCAAAGGCTCGGAGTGTCTTAATCTATCCTCTCTGCTTTTAACAACTTGATGCCCTGACTAGGCACACATGGGCTTTGGGGTTTTCCTCTTTTGACAGCAGAGTAACAACATTATGATATTTTGGCTACGCTGGTAGGGAGCTCTCTCATGCCAGAGATACCCCATGATCATTCTGTTTGTTTGGATGAGTTGCACTGTCCACTCCATGATCGCTTCTGTTTGTTTGGATGAGCTGTGTTGCGCTGTGGCCCTTGTTTTTCCCTTTCCAGTCTCTGTTTCACGATCTCTGTCTCCCGGCCTCTATTAGGTGGTGGAATGGGTCTGCATGCCTTTTGGAATCCTTTCAAATGCTTAACAATGATTGTTTTTTGTTTTATACAGAAAACACTGTAACACTGTAAAATCCCGCCCATTTCTGTTTCTTTCGGACTTCAAAAGTCCTCAAATATGGTTTATTCATCTATCGGGTCCACCCTTAGGGTTGCTATCGCAAATCGCAAGTGGCCTGGTCCCTTGCTTCCCTTTGTATTTGGAAATATGTCGAAAACACTGGAAATACATTAAAAATCTGCTTTGGCAGACCTGAAATATTTTATATTTCATTTCTGAACCCTTTTGGGTCTGGGCCTTATCACATCGGCGCTGCTCCTTGGTTCCCTTTGTATTTCGTTATATAACGAAAATACACAAAATACATTAAAAATGGCCTTTCCTGCGGACCTGAAATGTTATGAAATATCATATATATATAACCGTTGGGTCTAGTTAATCGTGCCTCTGTGAAACTCCAATAGCGAAACCCCGATGTAACGTGGGCCGTCGATCTGCGCACTTGATCGATGGTCCACGTTGAATCACCGATCGCCATTGCAATGGCCACATGGTCTTCGTCGATACCCCCCGATTGCCTCCGCTGATACCCGCCAATTGCGACCCGCCGATCTGGTCATTCGAGATCACTGATCGGGGGTGTCCTCCTCCGATCCTTAAGTCCTCTGTGTTGGCCGATTTGCGATTTTCTGCTTAGATCTGGGTCGTTGATTGGCCAGATCTAACGGCTGCTGTGCGTTGGACTGTTTAAGCCTGCGATACATGGTTTTTCACTCTTTTTGAGTGGTTTAGCCTCCCGATAGTGTTTTTTTTCCCTTTTAAGGGCTCTTCTCCTATGCTGGTGTTCATCTTTGGCAGGATTTTGCTGTCTTTTGAAGGCTTAAAGGGCATATTTGGATCCATTTTTGGGCCATTTTCCAACAAGGCTAACAGGAACAATTTGAAGGTCGCATACAACATCCTTCGCAGTTGTTGAATACTGCATAAAAGGAACTCTTCCAACTTTACGAAAGACACATGATTTTGTTTCATTTCCACGAGGTATATATGTTCTTCAATAGAATATTACAAGGTACATAGGTGAGTTTACCTTAGATGACATATATATAAATTCCAAAGTTATTTAAAAGGAAAATCGCTATTGAGTCCATTCCCAGGATCGATGTTGAACATGCAAGAAGAAAAATGGATTATGTTGGAATATGAGCTGAATGATAGGCAGAACATAGGATTATTGGAAGTCAATTTTTAAAATGATGCCCAAAACAACTATGGAGGCTCTATTAAAAATGAAATGGTCTTCCCTGAGTTTGAACGGAGTCTACGCTAGATCAAACAGAGTTGTGATGATATTACTCCAACTCACCTCGGCGCGTCATTAGAGTCCCTTGACCGTAAAATATTATCGCACGTATAAATTATAGTGAGAATATTTCAAGTATCTGGAACTAATTACAGTAAGAATATTTCAAGCATCGAGTAACCACATCCGTTTCGCTCACTGTAACACTGAGCTTGCGTGAGAGTGAGCGTTGTAATTTGTGTAGTAGCAAAGGTAAAGCGACAATCTCTATGCATTACATTCATCAGTGTGTAGTAAGTTTTGTATTATTCATAAGGATTTTATATATGCGTTGAGCCTATTCATAGAATGTATATCCTCTGCGTTGAATCCATATCTGTGTTGAATGGACCATTCAATTATATAAGTAAGTGATTCATATATTTTGGTTGGCTGATTCATATGCATTGAGTTATGTATGGAGTATTGAAGGTCGTGCACAGTGTGGATGCCCATTCTCTCCGATTGGTCCTTGTTGTTTGTGTGAATACACTGCGTTGAATTTGTCCGTTCAGTGATTGAAGTTTTGATGGTCATATTGAAAGGTGTACATGTCCGAGGTATTGTTAGTTCTTATTGAATGCTAGAGATATCGTTGGCTCTTTATATATTGAATCTTGGTCATTTATGCACATGTTTGGTATGCATTGAAGTGTTTATATGCGACTGTGTATACGCTGCGTATGGTATGAAAAATTATATGTGCATTAAACTATGATGAAGGTTGTGCATTGGTGTCCTGCATTGAATTGAATTGAGCCATGTATATATGAGGTTCTATTGGTATTATATACTAGTTCATATTTTTTTGTACATATATATGGTGCGTTTGAACTCATGGTGTGTTGATCGAAGGTCGTATTTTGTGCCTACGTTGAATGTTTGTTTGGGTAGTTCCTTTGAAAAACATATTGAAATAGCATGGATTAGAACGTTGAAACAATGTATTGGTATGTGTGGCCATGTCCTTTCTTTTGTGTTGATTAAAGCAATAAGATGGTATGGTTAGTGCTTCACACATTAGTACTCTTTGATTCTCTATATTGACTTGATTACGTTGGTCAAGGCCTATGTTGAAAATTGACAAACTTGATGATATATTAGAACTGTTGAATACTCTATTACATTCCACTGTATATGAGATGATAAACATCAGTAAAGACACTCTTTTCGACATTATAATTTTTCTACAACATGTACAAGAAAACATTGAATTTTTGCAGCTTGAGTCATAGCTACAACAAGATGAATTGCAACAATGTAAGCATCATTTTGAACTGGTTTTTGTTCAAAAAAATCCTTTGTTTGAGTTCGAGAGAGACTCCCATAAGCTACAAGAAAGTGGTTATATTAGTAACATTGAGATTGACTCCCATCATGTGCCCATTTCAGGAACAAATTTGCATGCAGGTGTGCCCATTTGATTGAATCCTAAGCCAATCATCAGACCTTGGGAAGAGCTTGTTAGTAACAATCATAAAAAATATCTTGGATATGATAAGGAGGAACCTTTCATACTCCAAACTACTAAAATCCCATCAAATTTCAGAGTGTTTTATTTCTTCATGACAACTCACCTTCACTTGTTCTAGATTATGCTCCTCCAATTTGGTAGCCCAAAGTTGTAAAATGAAAACATTGTGACCGAGTTGGCCATGTGAAAGATCAATGTTTTGATTTTCACCTATGTAATCATTGTGGTCAACATACTCATTCTTCACAAATATGCTTAAAAAAAAACCTCTTGCAAGAACAAAGATTTACCTTAGATGGATCGCTCCTTAGCAATGGGCTTCAACAACCAATAATATATTTCAGTCATATGTCATAATTTCTTCTAGAGTATTGAAAAGTCTTGCAATTGAGTTATCTTCATCTTCTCACCTTGTATCTGACGGGGGGGAGTGATGGTCATATACAAGTTTCAAAGATGCATCAAGCGAGCCTAAGCCACAACCTGAACCTGTTGCCTAAGCCTACAACTAGAGACAACCATACCCAGATTCAGAGTTGTAGCCAGAGAAAAAGAAGCCCCTAAGCATGCCTTTGGTTGGTGGTCTTCCTTAAACCACTGCAGGTTGTAGACCTCCCTTTTTACAGGTTGAAGATATCCCTCTTCAAATCATTAGGGACACTTCCTCTAATAGAAAATTTCAGCTTCTTTCTTGATTTAGAAGAGTTCCAGGAACTGCACTAAGCGTTCAAGTGTTGGTGGTAATACTTAAACCATCACCAATTGAGACCTTGAGTTCTACCTCTTTATTCCATCATCCTAGAGAGCACATTCAACTTATTACTGTCATGCATTTTTGTTTTTTTGTATTAGAGCTCTCTTCTTGGACTCGTTTATACCCCTTCAGATTAAGGGGGGGGAATGTTGGACACCTAATCCGCTAATGGTTGGTGTGGAATGTGAACAGTCACCGGAGTCCAAGAGACCACTTGGTATATGAAGACCAAGGGTCACAATAATGTAATATAAATGTACATCTTTGTTAATAGAAATGTTGTCATGTTTATCCTATTTGGTCATCCACTATTTTTGTGTGTTTAACACTCACATACCTTTCTAAGGTAACAACTATATTTCTAACACCAAAATGTTTTGCAATCTTCAAGGTGTTAGGCTACTTAATAAGCTAAAATATTTGACCTTTAGGAACACAAATCTTGTTGGGTGTGGAGCCTGATTATCTTCTTTATTTATAGGTATCGCCACATTAATCCCCAGTTCCTAATGTGGCAGAAAAACCACCCGTAAAATGCACACTGCAAGGGGGGGGGTCGCGGTCAGCTGCGATCCTTGGGAGCCCCCCCAGTAGGGATCAGGGGCAACGCTCCTGAAGCTAAAAATAGATGTAAAATTGCCTTGTAAAATGTTGTAATTTCGTAGTCAATCTGGGTCGTTCATTAGGTGCAGATTTGATAATAGAAGTTATGTTTAATTTAGGGTTTTTTTTTCCCTAGAAGGCAACCCCTCGCTATATATGAGGGAATTGTATTGCGTCTATGTAGATATGTATTCTGAGCGAGAAAGAGAGAGGAGATTGTTTGAGAGCGAAGAGGGAATTACAATGGATCTGCTGTAGGTTGTATCTCTTCATTTTGCTGGATAATATAAAAGGAAGGACTCGCTGTTTCTCCGTGGCCGTAGCCCAAATTGGGTGAACCACGTATATATGTGTCTCTATTGTTTTATGTGTTTATATTTTTGCAATATATTTTATGTGTTCCATTGCTCTATAATATATAATTTTTCTAACAAATGGTATCAGAGCCAAAGGTCTATTTAGCTGATAAACTCACAGGAGAGAAGGGTTCCTGGTTCGAGTGGGAGCAATGGCGGAAGATGGTAGGTTTAGGGTCGAAAAATTTAACGGCCAAAGTTACCGGCTATGGAAGATGAAGATGGAAGATTATCTGTATCAGAAATATCTGTACCTACCATTGAGTGGAAAGACAAAGAAAGCGACGAGTATGACAGACACAGAATGGGATATTCTCGACAGAAAGGCACTTGGAACAATACGGCTATGCCTAGCGGCGTCAGTAGCCTTTAATATTTCAAAGAAAATGACAAAAAAGGGTTTAATGTCGGCATTGGCCAAACTATATGAAAAACCCTCGGCCTCAAATAAGGTATTTCTTATGAAGCATTTATTTAATATGAAGATGTCAGAAGGTGGATCTGTTGCTGATCATTTAAATGAATTTAATACAGTTACCAGTCAGTTAAGTTCTTTAGGGATAAATTTTGATGATGAAGTTAGGGCTCCGTTATTTCTGTGCTCATTGCCAAAAAGTTGGAATGGTTTAGTTATGGCCATTAGTAACTCTGTCTCTGGATCTAGTACTTTAAAGTTTTATGATGTTGTCGATGCAATCCTTAGCGAAGAAATGCGACGGAAAAACTCCGGTGAGACATTAGGTAATGCTTTGACTGCAGAGACTAGGGGAAGAAAAATGGAAAGAGGAAAGAGCCCAAGATATCGCCGTAAGTCAAGGAAAGGCAGTCTAGATCGAGGATAGTGTGCTGGAAATGCGGGAAGAAAGGACACCTAAAGAAGACTACAAGTCTCGAAAGGGAAAAGAAGGAGATGCGCAGCAAGAAAACAATCATGAAAAGAATGTGACAAGTGATGTGTTGCAAGATGCTTTAATTCTTTCATTAGAAAATATTATTGATGCATGGGTGGTAGATTCAGGGGCCTCATTCCATGCCACACCTGATAGGAAACATTTTCATGATTATGTTCAATGAGATTTTGGACAGGTTCGATTGGGTGATGATAAACCATGTAAAATCATTAGAATGGGTACAGTTTACATAAAATAGTAGAATGGAAATCAATGGCTATTGAAGGAGGTAAGGCATGTTCTAGATCTGAAGAAAATTTTTATTTCAACAAGGCAGTTGGGAGGTGAAGGCTATGTAACTACTTTTACAGATAAAACCTGGAAGGTCACTAAAGGAGCCCTGGTAATAGAAAAAGGAGAAAAGGTCGGTACATTGTATTTATGCAATGGTATTTCCAATTCTGTTAATTCTTTAACCTCGACAGGAGAAGATATGACATTGTGGCATCATAGGCTTGGGCACATGAGTGAGAAGGGGATGCAGATTCTTCACTCAAGAAATTTGTTTCCAGGTTTGAAGCATGTTGACCTAAAATTATGTGAGAATTGTGTTTACGGAAAACAAAAGAGAGTCAGATTCCTCAGAGTTGGGAAAGAAAAGAAGAGAGAAAAATTAGAGCTTGTGCATACAGATGTATGGGGACCTGCTCAGGTATCATCTCTTGGTGGCTCTCTTTATTATGTTACTTTTATTGATGATGCAACTAGAAAAACATGGATTTATTGTATTCAAAATAAATCTGATGTATTTGATATTTAAGAAATGGAAAGCTTTGGTTGAAAATGAGACAGGAAAAAGGTTGAAGTGTCTCAGATCAGACAATGGAGGTGAATATTGTAGCAAAGAGTTTGATAGGTACTATTTAGAGAATGGAATTCGCAGAGAGAAGACAGTTCCAGGAACACCACAAGAAAATGGTGTGTCAGAAAGGATGAGCAGGACAATCATGGAGTGTGCAAGATGCATGAGATTCCATGCAGGATTGCCTTTACAATTTTGGGTAGATGCTGTAGATACTGTTGTTTATCTAATAAACGGAGGGCCTTAAAGTTCCTTGGATGGTGGTATTCCAGAGGAGGCATGGACAGGTAAAAAGGTGAACTACTCATTTTTAAAGACTTTTGGTTGTGAAGCCTTTGTACACATTAATAAAGAAAATAGAACAAAGCTTGAGGCAAAATCAAATAAATGTACCTTTATTGGATGGTGTTAATGATTTTGGTTATCACTCTTATGATTATGAAAAACACAAAATCATTAGGATCAGAGGTGTCATATTCAATGAAAAGGTTTTGTATAAGGATCAGATGCAGGAAAAGAAATAGGAAAAAGAAAACCGCGAATACACAGTGCTTGATGAGATCACAGAAAAGTGAAGTTGCCTGAAAGTCATAATGATTAACAACCAGAACAACAACAACAACAACAACAAGCACCTCAAATGCCTGAAAGTGGTGTTAGAAGATCTAACAGGATAAGTAGACCCCTTGAACGATACTCTCTTTCATTATATTATGTATTGTTGACTGATTGTGGTGAACCAGAATGTTATGAAGAAGTAGTGCAGGTAGAAACCAGGAAGAAGTGGGAGCAAGCCATGAAAGAAGAGATGGACTCCTTAGCACATAACTAGACTTGGGACTTAGTCAGGTTGCCTGCAGGTAAAACAACATTGTAGAATAAATGGGTTTACAGGTTGAAGGAAGAAAATGGAGGTAGAAAAAGGTATAAAGCTAGACTTGTGGTGAAGGGGTTTGCACAGAAAAAGGGTATAGACTTTGATGAGATATTTTTTGTTGTTGTTAAAATGACTTCAATCAGAACTATTTTCAGTCTAGTAGCAGTTGAAGGTTTGCATCTTGAGCAGTTAGATGTAATGACAACCTTTCTCCATGGGGATTTCGAGGAAGATCTATATATGTAGCAACCACACGGACATGAGGTAAAAGGGAAGGAGAAACTAGTGTGCAGGTTGAAGAAGAGCTTGTATGGCTTAAAACAGGCTCCAAGGCAGTGGTATCTAAAATTTGATAGGTTTATGTCTGAACAAGGTTATACTAGATGTCACTCTGATCATTGTGTTTATCTCAAAAGGAAAAATGATGACATCTATATTATATTGTTATTGTATGTAGATGACAAGTTTGTTGCAAGTTCTAACATGCAAGAAATAAATGTGCTCAAAAGAAAATTGGAAAACTCATTTGCAATGAAGGATTTGGGTGCTGCAAAACAAATCCTTGGTATGAGAATAACTAGAGACAAGAAGAATCGAGAATTGACATTGTCTCAGAGTGAGTACATAGAAAAGGTGTTGAAAAGATTTAATATGCAGAATGCAAAACCTGTTAGTATACCTTTAGCTAGCCATTTCAAACTAAGTAAGGAAATGTGTCCCAAGACTCAGGAAGAAATGGATTATATGTCTAAAGTTCCATATGCATTAGCAGTTGGAAGCTTAATGTATGAAATGGTTTACACAAGGCCTGATATTGCACATGCAACAGGATTTGTAAGCAAGTACATGAACAATCCAAGAAAAGAACATTGGATGGCAGTGAAGTGGATTCTCAGGTATTTGAGAGGTACCAAAAATCAAGCATTATGCTTTTGTGGTTCAAACATTGCTCTACAGGGATATGTTGATGCAAATATGGCGGGTGATAGAGATAACAGGAGGGGCACCACAAGGTATGTGTTTACTGTAGGTGTAACAACTATCAGTTGGGTCTCAAAACTACAAAGTGTTTTTGCACTCTCAACAACGAAGCAGAGTATGTTGCTGCTACAAAGGCTATTAAAGAAATGATTTGGTTACAAAGGTTTCTAGATGAATTGGGTAAGAAGCAGGAGTTGGGCAGGTTATACAGTGACAGCCAGAGTGCCATACATCTTGCAAAGAACTATTCATTTCATTCCAAGACTAAACATATACAACTCAAGCACCATTTCATACGGCCAGCATTGGAAGATGGACAGTTGAAGTTGAAAAAGATACACACTAGCTAGAATCCTGCAGATATGTTAACAAAAGTTGTAACCAGGGAGAAGCTGAGATTGTGCTCAATTTCAATTGGTCTTGAAGTATGATGAAGAAGATAAGAAACAAGCAGGTCCAAAGTGGAGTCATTGTCCAACAAATGGAGCAGCGGTGGAGTTGCTATAATTAGTCTTTAAGTGGGAGATTGTTGGGTGTGGAGCCTGATTATCTTCTTTATTTAGAGGTATCGCCACATTGGACCTAGTTCGTAATGTGGCGGTAATGCTGCCTGTAAAATGCACGCTGCAAGGGGGGTCCAGGGGGGCCAACTGTGATCCTTGGGAGCCCCCCCTAGTGGGGGATCGGGGGCAGTGACCTCGAAGCTAAAAATAGATGTAAAATTGCCTTGTAAAATATTGTAATTTCGTAGTCAATCTCGGCCGTTCATTAAGCTGAGATTTGACAATAGAAGTTATGTTTAATTTAGGGTTTTTTTCCCTAGAAGGAAACCCCTCGTTATAAATGAGGGAATTGTATTGCGCCTATGTAGATTTGTATTCTGAGCGAGAAAGAGAGAGGAGAGTGTGTGAGAGCAAAGAGGGAATCACGATGGATCTGCTGTAGGTTGTATCTCTTCAATTTGTTGGATAATATAAAAGGAAGGACTGGCTGTTTCTCCATGGACATAACCCAAATTGGGTGAACCATATATATCTGTGTCTCTCTCGTTTTATGTGTTTTCTGTGTTTATATTTTTGCAATATATTTTATGTGTTCCATTGCTCTGTAATATATATTTTTTCTAACAAATCTAATTAATCTTATGGCGTAAACAATTTTTGAGATGATAGTCAACTTTAACATTAGCTTCTTATACATGGAACTTGTCCATTTAACTATTGGAACACCTCCTCGATGTCCTCATCTTATTTATATCCCTATTTATATGCATTATGGGTAAAAGGATCCATGTGCAAAAAAAATTTCAACATTGTAATTCTAGATTTGGGTGGCATTGTTTGCTATTTACCAACCTATCATTGCCACCCTTATTATACTAGATGAATAAATGAAATTAATGTAAAAATACCATCCACGTGTAATGTCTAGTTTGTTGAAGTTGGAAGTGCAAGAACTGGTATGGCATGGAGTGGTGTAGATATCACAAAAAAAGAATTATATAAACTTCTATAAGTACTTATCTGCAACAACAAATATCCTAACTTTTATGCCATTAATAGGAACTAGCTATTTCATGATGGTCTCCATATTTGTGGGATATATCCTTTATTCCCCTCCATTGATCACATACCCAAAATACACCAATGGTGGTTGAGAAAACACACATTTTTTAAGGTTATATAGTATTTGATTATATTTCAAAGTCTATAACACCTACATGATATGTGAGATGTGATCCTCCTAGATGGAGTTATAAACCAATATATCATATAAATATACTATAAAAATGAATCCAAATATGGGTATATTGCATCATTCATTAGTCTCATAAATGTAGATAATGCATTACATAAACCAAATGACATAGCTAACCATTCATACAAACCTCTCCAAGTATTGAAGGGATCCTTCCACATGTATTTTTCCTTGACACATACATGGTGGTACCCCAATTTTATGCCCATCATAGTGAAGTACCTAGCATGAAACATTTGGTTTAACAAATCGTTAGTCATGTCTAGAGCTTATTGATTCTTGATTGTAATCTTCTATTATTCCATATAGTTGATACACATGCACCATGTACCATCCTTCTTAGCTACAATGATATTAGATGACTCAAAATGTGAGGTTCTTGGTTGGATCAATCCTTGATACAAAAACTATTATAATTTATTCTTCACTTGATCTTCCTCCAAAAGAAGTTATTTATATAACTCAATGTTTGGTAATGGGGAGTTAGGAAAATATTGTATCTCATTCTCCACTTTCCCCTTACATCATATCGCTTTAGTCTGCAAGAATACTCCTCTTGATGCTTGTAGAAACTCCTTTAACTATTTATTTTTATCATTAGTACATCCCTCTAAGGATCCCTTTTCCCTTACCTTTCCATCCCCTGAATAATTCTCTCTTAAGAAAAAAAACACATATTTCTTCTTGGAACTAATCAGATTTTTATCTTGGTTCACACTTTGATATGGATTGGATCATTATATTATTTTTCATATATATATGTCAATGCTTTCAAGGTGAAAAAAAATTGGAGGAATTATCTTACAAAGTGTTATAGACATTTTTGTGCCTCGCAGCATGGAGCATGAAATGTCAATAATTACAGGGATCCTCAGTCCCTAAACATGTTGTTCTTACCCCTAGAGGAACAAGGTCAGCAAACCACAACACTTCCTATCAGTTCTCCACCTGAAAACACTCAAAAACAGGCTATTTTTGGATCATGTCAGCTGCTCCACTGAGCATCTGCGCTGAATGTCAACTGCTCCTCCTTGTACCTGCGCTGAAAGTCAAAACCAATGAAGGCTACCTGCGCTGGGCGAGATTGGCCAAGTGGCACAGTCATTCTGCAAGGTGTCAACTGCCCAGGAAGCTTCCAAACTGACACTTGGTTCAAGGAATTCGCCCTATGATGAGTAAGAGGTACTTGATCTCCATGTGGAAGCAAGGATCTCCAAGTGGACTCAAGAACTGAAGTTTAACTGAAGAGGGAGAGGACACAAGGCAGCTTTAGGTCAGTCTCAAGCTGACTCATCCTTTCTCCAAATCTCCTATATATAGAGCTCTTCTATGAGGTCTAGGGAGGCTGGAATTTTGTGCAAAGCAAGGAAGTGCTGTTGGTTTACAGTTAGAGCTATTGGGTGATTGCTTTTATAGAGGAGAAGAGGAGATTTCTTGCTGCTGGGGAGGTGCTGCTGGATTGGAGCCATTTATGGTTGTAACCTTCTCAGAACCTTTTTCTTCTATCAATAAAGCTTTTGATGTTCTCCTATATACTTGTATTGCAATGATGTATTGTTTTTATCTGTATATTTGATCCATTCTAATCCATGCATCAGTTATGAGTACATGTTTCTTGTAGTTTCCCCCTCTTGTTTTTGCAGGATCTTCGTGTAGCTGGGCCGGCAAAGGGAGCAAGGAGCTGGGAACAAGAGGCAAAGAGAGAAGACAGGATCGACAAAAGCGAAAGACATCGGTTGGTCAATCTTTTCTTCCTTCTCTGTACTTTCATAAAGGAAAAATATCAAAGCTTTACTTTCAGTTGTTGCTAAGGAACTATCACCCTTAGAGTAGGGATAGGGTCATTCCGAGTCGGATACTTTTCCCCACAACAAACTGGCGACTCCACTGGGGACCTAGTATCTTGTTGGTTTATTGTGTTTCTTGCTATTCATCTCATAAACAAGGAGAGCACCAAATCGAACTGCAATTGAGTCCTTCAATTGCAAAGTAGAGGGCAGCTGCTCTGGCTCAGTTTCTGAGCAAGTTTATGATTTGAAGAGCTGATCCACAAGGACTCTTGTGCTCTTTGTGATAGCTTTTCATCCTCTTGATCATCCCTTAGCTTGTACTTGACCTATAGCTTTTTATTTCAGCAAAAACAGTGAATTTTTGAGCTTTTTATGACCCGGAAATCCTTGTAAACGCAACTCTCGTGTCTCAGTGCAGGCTGCCCAAAGGCAGTCTGCATTTCAGCGCAGGTACTCCCTTCGGGAACTGCGCTGAAAGTCAGCTTGACAGACCAGAGCCTGCGCTGGACCAGTTAGCCAGTGTCTTGCTGAGGTTTCCTACTGAGTCTTGGCCCTGTTTTCACTGTTGTTTTGCTGCTGATTGCTTGTCATTTGTACTTGCTGTAAACCAACTTTCCTTGACATTATTCCGCCTCAGTTGTGTGATGAAACTGTGATTGTTCTTTCAGTATTTCTTGTTTCAGTTACAGTTTCCCATTGTGAAAAACAAACCAGTATAGCTGTGGCCTCTTAGATCCTGAACTGTAAAAGTGTCTTTGTGATCTTAAGAGCTAGTTTTATTACTGTTCATGGCTGTTTGAGTTTGTTTTTTTTTCATTTTGTGGTTTGAATCTATACATTTCCAGTGTCTAAACAAGTCGATCTTAAGGTGTCTTTTGATTTTGGACAAGCTTGTTTACTTTCGCTTGAAATTAGATTCAAAGTTATACAACAGTTTCCTTTTTGTCTTACATCAACATTAAGGATAAAGAAAAGAAATATCTGCATTGTGCATGTGCATTATTGACAGTTTGCATGTTGATTTAGGAAAAAGTGCATTTAGTGTGTGTTCTATGATCTGTGTGAAAAGTTGATGTCTTTCTTTTCCCTCAGTAGATTAAGGTTTTCAAAGTTGAAAGATTGAAAAGTTTTGCTTCTCATCTTAGATTGCATTTAGGAAGTTGTATATATACATCTCGTGGTGATCCTTAAAGGCAAACTGCTAAGCAAGATCAACATTAAAATGAATTGAATTTACATAACAACGCATTGAAACATAACGCAAACACATAGAGGTCTAAGCTAGAGACGTGTTCCGGCGTCGTTAAACGTGATATCTTAGCGTTGAGTGGTTGGGTGATTCCTCCACGGTGAAGCGATAAGTATCAATACGGACTTGTGCTCCCGCGTACCGTCGAGTATATTGGGAGACCCCTACAGGAATAAAGCCTTTATCCTTAGGAAGCCGTGTCGGCCGCCCTACTGATCGCGATGCAGTGAACACAGCATTCACGAAGATCGACCACCCGTACCGTAAAACGTATTCTGTGGTTTCGCGAAAGGTTTGGCACACCCTCTGCCTAGATCTCCAGAGCAGTTTCTTTTGGCCTTTTTCAAACTCTATAACTGAAAAAGTCCAACCGAGCATTTGTCACTTCGGGCTCGTTAATACATCGAAGGCGACTAGAGTCATCTTTAGCTTTTTCTCGACTCTTAAAACATGAAAAAGCAAAGTTGTGTCTAATAAAGCGTCGTTATAAAATTCATTTTAAACGGAACATAATCACCTCTTATTCCCACGTTGATCTGTAAGTTGAGAACATGGAACGCCCCAACCAAGGAAGTCCACAAGATGGAAGTCCTAGTCCTTTCTCCTCTTGGGGAGAAGTTGGTGCGCCCCATATGGCCACATTGTCGCTTCCAGGACTGACAATAGGCCTGCCAGTTTGGCTGTTCTCAACCAATGTAGTTCAGGCCACCATGGTTCCTGATCAATCGAGTCAACAGTTAGATCAGTCTAGAGCTACCCACCAGCCTTCTACTTCCAAAAGTTCTTCCTCCGATCCTTCGTCTTCGCAAGGTAGAGCCGGCAAAAGTCAGCCTCCCAAGGAGAAGAAGGAAAAGAAGAAGAAAGAAAAGAAGAAGAAGGAGCCTAAGGCGACTGGGGGCAAGCAAAAGACATCTGACAAAAACCCACCCACTGCACAGACCGGGCCTAAATCGCCATGTGTCATATGTAGAGGAGACCATTTCCACAGAGATTGTCCCTGTATTCCCCGGATACTAAGGGACTGGTCCCCTCGTCTGCACAATTCGGGGGCATCAACCTCTGACAATCAGGTTGATTGCTTTCCGTCAACCAGCGAAAGTGAAGGATCAAGACAAAAAGGGGGAGTAAGATTCCCCTGTAAGTTGTGTGAAGGCAGTCATGCCATCCACCGTTGTCCCTTCTTAGACGAAGCGAAGAGAGTTTTGGAAGATCGTCCGGTTTCACCGGTAAAACTTCCTCCTGGATACAAAAAACTCGTGCCAAGTCCTTCGTTGGTTGAAAATACAGCTGGCCCGCTCAAGTGGTCGGCTGAAGCGTCAGTCACTGAAAATGAACCTACTGAATCCAGACCGGACGAAAGTCCAAAGGTCGATACGGCAGTTGACCCGGTTCTACCTTCAGAAGTTTCATCTTCAAATGACACCGTCGCCGAAGAGTCATCTTCATGCGACACCCTCACTGAAGAGAATAAGGATGACACCATCCAGGTTCTTTTCATTAGCACCGACTCTGATGAGCGTCAGGGCAATGCGCCCATTCCTTTATCGCAGGAAGGAACATCATCAGGGTCATACCCGGCCGTATATTCGGTCCCACCACCAAGCAACCTGGTTGTATCCTTTGATTGGAATCAACTAGGCAGACCCCGGTTACCAGCCAGTATACCATTCAGAATCATTGTCCAGATCTATAGAATGATTATGGCTGGTACTATCATTGATGAAGGGGCGTCTGTGAGTATCCTTTCCTCTGTTGCTTGGAAAGCACTGGGTTCCCCGGCGCTTTTACCTGAGTTAAGAAATCTCTCAGGTTTTGATAAAGGAACCAGTCGACCATTAGGAATCCTCCCCAATGTGCCTGTTACATTGAAAGGGAAGACCGTTAATTTGAACGTGATGGTCGTCCAAGGACCCTTGGATTATAACCTACTCCTTGGACGTGACTATATTTATTGCATGGGAGCGATAGTCTCCTCACTCTTTAGAGTAATGTGTTTTCCACACGAAGGAAGGGTGGTCAAGCTCGTAGACCAACTTTCATTTCCGGGATCTCGCATCGCAAATAGTCAAATACCAATCCTAAATGGTCTGTTCACTCAAGATATACCTCCACCCCCAGTCCTCCTTCCCGATGAGTACGAGTGATTCGGAAAGAGGGACTGGAACCCAGGGGGCATGCACCCTGGTCTGCTTCGAGCAGAAGAAACCCCGGGTATAAGGTAGAATTTCCGCAGAAGAATATGACTAGTTCGTACCCCGTCCGTGGATGGAAGAGGGGTTGTTCTAGAACAGGATTCTTTTGTTAAAGTTATGTGTTTGACAAGGGAGTCATTCACCTTTGTCTAAAGAAGTGGGCAATGCCCAAGTAGGAATTCCCTTATTGCAACAAGCAGTAACCATCTTTGGGGAAAAGCAAGCCTCACCCATTAAAACAAATGTTTTGAAGGATAAGTAGGGGCAGCCTCCAAAGAAAGAGATTCTATTGTTGTGACAGAGGGTAACCATCTTTGAGTAACCCAATGATAGACATCGCCGAAGAAAGAGATTGATTTGCGGCAGCAAATAGAACCCTCTTCGGATAATAAGAAAGAGGCAAGCCTCCCTCAATAATACCAATGTTTTGTCTTTGAGTAGTGTTCTTCTCTTGTCACGAATAGCTGTTCGTTAAAAGTTGGGCCGACGGGAAGACAAGTACCGCGTAAGACCCCTTAAAATAACGAGAAGACTAGTATCGTTAACATTAGATTGGCAAGATGACAAGTAGTTGTGAACACCCAAAGAAAAGCAGAGGTGGGGGAGAGGAGGGGCAGCCTCGAAATCCTACCCTATACCTGGGGGCATGCAAACCTTTTGGAGTGCAAGCTAGGGGCGGTTATTTATCTGGTTTTAAGATTAACCGTTTTCCGAACTTACATAAAGGAAGGATGAGTTGGAGCATAGCTGTGGTAAGGCGCAAGCTCTATAAAAAATGGATCCTTAGAGGAGGCATTCTTATCTTATGACTGGTATATCGAGCAGTTTTAGCACATAGTTCATGCTTGTTAAAAAATAAACGCAAGATCCGAGCAGTTTTAGCGCATAGTTCATGCTCGTTAAAAAATAAACATAAGTTTATGAGCAGGCTTTCCTTTAGAGTTCAAGCTCATTCAGAAAAAATGAACCGGTAAATACCCTTTTGAGATCGTAAATTCATCAACCATAAAAGCCTTGGTCGTGTTTGTGCACCGTCACCTCCACCGTCATTTGGCCGATCATTCACTTCCATTTGTGTGTTTACCCATTTTGAGGAACATCTGCGAAGAGTGATTTCACCTAGCCATCCTTGTGACACTGCCGTGATTGGAAAATTCCAATTTGTACCTGGAATCAGTTGCTATCCCTGTTTATCACTCGTTCCTCAAAAGACGAGTCCTCTTTGAGCTCTTTTCAGACTCGTAAAATATGAAAAGTTTGCCGAGTTTTGGCCTTCCAGCTCGTTAAAAGGACCGGAAGAGCTATCCCTCATTTAGACTTTAATCTTTTTGGACCTGAGGGATTATTACACAAAAAGATCGAGCGCTTGTTTTGTTCGGCTCGTTAAAAGTACCGAACACCCATCCCTTCTGTATTGTTTTATACTTTTTCGGACTTAAGGGATTAGATGACGAAAAAGGAATTATGGAGTTAACTTTCTGTACCTTTTCAGACTCTCTAAAAATGAAAAGGACCGAGTTTTCCTTGTCGTTAGACTCGTTAAAATGATTAAATAGCGACAAACTTGTCTTTAGACGAGAACGAGTTTCCCTATCGCTAAGCTCGTTAAATCATAGCGATGGGCTTGCCCGAAGGGCAGGTTATAGAACAAGCATATGTTATCCTCCTCAAGCTTGACAAAAATAAAGAGGTACTGGTCAGAAATGACTGGGGAAAAATTGGGAGAACATCAAAGCTTAATGGTAGCAAGTCGCTCTTGAACATGACACTTTTCTTCCGTACCACATCGGGTTGGGTTGTTTCATTCACCGGTCTCATCACCATGGTCTTCGCCAAACCATCCACATTTTGGGGTAATGCTACCGATCCATCGCATCAGTGTCGTTATATGTTCAAGAGAGGTCATTCTGAAAGTGTCAACCGTGTCCCATCCACTGCCATACATTATCCTTCATCCATTCATGATCGCCACCCTGAATCATATGTCACAGTTTGTTTTCACCTCCACTAAAATCATTAGCTCCGTTCCGTGTCATTGATGTGGGATTCATTAAGGCCCTCCTTTGACGGATCGCTTCTTGTCGACTTCAGCTCATTATCCAAGAAGTTGATCTAGGAACAACCCCATCAGTACTTTGAAGCTTGCATGCCTCAATGGCAAGTTTCTCACTTCCGGCGACAGGTATACATCAATGACCTTCGACCAGAAGATTTTGCGTGGCGTTCGACGCCAAGTCCTTTATTCACGCCACGTGAATTGTACTGCAGTACCTTGAGGGTCATTATCATTATCGGTGATTCCTCTCGCGCTTGTTAACGGTTTTCATCATTGACCGGTAATCAAGCGATGTCTTTCCATGTTCGACTTCAGCGAAATTCTCACATGGATCGAATTGTACTTAGAGTGAAGATCGAACGAGTTTGAAGACCCCGGATCTAGTTTCATCCATCCGGGCTGCGATACATATTCAGGAAATATAAAAGCATTTGTCATGTACATCATTGCAGCAGATGATCATCCTACTCAAAGGATGATAATTTCAGCAGAGAATTATCAGTCTACCATCAGACGATCGTCTGTTCTATGTACCAAAATGTATTTATAAAGCTGAGCATGGGAATGCCCGCCTCAGCTAGATCATGAAAACAGAATGAAAAATAATGTATTGTATTGTATTGTATTACAGGGCACCTCTCAGCACTTGAATGAACTTCGGACCCTCTGGATAAAGCATTTCACCCGATAAACGGCCTCATACTTTAGGGGGCAACTGTTATAGACATTTTTGTGCCTCGCAGCATGGAGCATGAAATGTCAATAATTACAGGGATCCTCAGTCCCTAAACATGTTGTTCTTACCCCTAGAGGAACAAGGTCAGCAAACCACAGCACTTCCTATCAGTTCTCCACCTGAAAACACTCAAAAACAGGCTATTTTTGGATCATGTCAGCTGCTCCACTGAGCATCTACGCTGAATGTCAACTGCTCCTCCTTGTACCTGCGCTGAAAGTCAAAACCAATGAAGGCTACCTGCGCTGGGCGAGATTGGCCAAGTGGCACAGTCATTCTGCAAGGTGTCAACTGCCCAGGAAGCTTCCAAACTGACACTTGGTTCAAGGAATTCGCCCTATGATGAGTAAGAGGTACTTGATCTCCATGTGGAAGCAAGGATCTCCAAGTGGACTCAAGAACTGAAGTTTAACTGAAGAGGGAGAGGACACAAGGCAGCTTTAGGTCAGTCTCAAGCTGACTCATCCTTTCTCCAAATCTCCTATATATAGAGCTCTTCTATGAGGTCTAGGGAGGCTGGAATTTTGTGCAAAGCAAGGAAGTGCTGTTGGTTTACAGTTAGAGCTATTGGGTGATTGCTTTTATAGAGGAGAAGAGGAGATTTCTTGCTGCTGGGGAGGTGCTGCTGGATTGGAGCCATTTATGGTTGTAACCTTCTCAGAACCTTTTTCTTCTATCAATAAAGCTTTTGATGTTCTCCTATATACTTGTATTGCAATGATGTATTGTTTTTATCTGTATATTTGATCCATTCTAATCCATGCATCAGTTATGAGTACATGTTTCTTGTAGTTTCCCCCTCTTGTTTTTGCAGGATCTTCGTGTAGCTGGGCCGGCAAAGGGAGCAAGGAGCTGGGAACAAGAGGCAAAGAGAGAAGACAGGATCGACAAAAGCGAAAGACATCGGTTGGTCAATCTTTTCTTCCTTCTCTGTACTTTCATAAAGGAAAAATATCAAAGCTTTACTTTCAGTTGTTGCTAAGGAACTATCACCCTTAGAGTAGGGATAGGGTCATTCCGAGTCGAATACTTTTCCCCACAACACAAAGTCACTTCAATGATGGGTCTGAGTTTGGAGAATTAGGGACTGAAACCTTCAAGATCCATTTGAGGTATTAAATGACATATTTTGGGTTAGAAAACTATCACCTATGCCATACCCTCTGGAAATATTCTAAACTCGAATACCTTTCCAATAGTGCAAGAATGACATGACCTACAATGTTAACCACCTGTTGTAGCGGCTACAAACACCCTCCAAAATTTTTCCTTAGCTTCGTTCTGGAGCCTTCCTACCAACAATCCTTAGTAGCATGTCTTGCACCGTCAAGCATATAGGCTTCAGCTGTTTCTCAGTGTCTTGTCAGCCTGTGCATGTCAGTTTTCTTCACTCCCCTCATAGGCTGTCTTTCCAGACTTAGACCATGTGCTGGCCAAGCATCTCCCCTAGAAAATTGCACAATTCTAGAGGGGAACCAGCCTTCCCTCCAGAAATTGCACAAATCAGCTGGCCAGCCTGCTGAGCTCAAGAATTGCGCAAATCAGTCTATTAGGATTCCCTCAAAAAATTGTGCAATTTTGGAGGGGAACCAACCTTCCCTCCAGAAATTGCGCAAATTAGCCTGGTAGCCTGTTGGGCTCCATAATTGTGCAGAGCAGTCAGGCAATCTTCCTCTAGAAAACTACACAATCTGACCCAGCACTGCTGCTCAGCTCATAAATTACACAATTCTGGGAGGCAGTCACCTGCTGACCCCAGAAATTGCGCAATCCATCTAGGACAGCTAGCCTAGCTCAGCCCAGGAACTATGAAAATTTTCATTCTAGGCTCGCAGATCGATGCATGTGCCTTCAGGTTGACTGGTTCCCTCCAGGACCGAGCAAAACTGATTTGCATGCATGGACTACTTTTCCCAAGGTATCATGCAAAGGCATCCCTAGATTTAGGGATCTATTTTTGGCAGATGGAGGTTACATGAAAGGCTCATTTTAGAAACCTCCCGCAAAGTGTCGCTTTTCCTAGATTTGTGGCATGCGCTTCATAACCTTGATTCTATCAAAACTTATGAACCAGGCACTTCAGAGCTCATTCTACACATCAATCTTGCAACTCTGACATCCCACTTCGCATCTAGGAGTCGTTGACACATCCAACTCAGCTGTTTCGGGGTAAGCCCGCTTTGCATGTCTTGAGCTGCGTTTTTGTCGCTTTTCGTGTTTCGCTTTGTGTGAGTGTTTTATACTTGATTTCAATGAGCGCTTGCTGTCATTTCAATGTATGTTAGTTTGTAGAAGCACCATTTCAGTTTTCATTCGCATCTCACTGCTGTCACATGCATTACACTGTTTTTGCATTGACGATCGCCGTTGCGGGGACTCGCTTCACACAAATGCATGCTGTCCCATTTATGAATCTTGCACTTACTATTTGCATGCATGATCATTCAATCTTGTTTACACTTAGTTTCACCAAGCATTCATACTTCTCATTTTTTCAGTCGCCCGTCGGTGGGTTTGGGCTGCCTTAGCCCGGACCTTGCCTTGCTCGGCTAGCATTGCTCATTTCTGGAAGTGAAGGCTTTGCCTTCCCTTCAGAATTTGCGTAAGTCTGGTGTAGCACTGACCTCCAGGCTTGCATTACACAATTCTAGGAGGTAGTGCCTTAACGGGCCATAGAAACTACGCAATGCAGTTTGCTGGTTTGCATGTCACTGCTGACTGAAATTGTGCATTGCACAGTCCTCAGAAGGCTTGGATGGACTGTGAATTGCATAGTTACAACAATTAGTCAGCCTCTCAACAAACCAGAATGTGCCTTACGTAGTTTTTTCATTCAGTCTCCCAGCCTCCCGACAGCCCGGACTGTGCCTTGGGCAGTTTTGGCAATCAGTCTCCCAACCTCCCGGTGAAAATAACACAATTTTCACAGGTAGTCACATAGGTATGTTGCATGTCAGTCCTCCAGTTTTTTTGGGTTTTCGACTGACAAATTTCTTGTCATGAGTGTTGCTACGTCTCCAGGTATCACAGGTGTTCGTCTGCCTCTCAGCAACACAGGTACAATGGCTTCCAGGAGAGCAGAGTCGAAGACACCATTCAGAGCACAATTGGGGATGCAGTCGATCAAGTGTCTATGAACTTGCCTATCTATGAAGACATCAAGTTGTTCATGGACAAAGATATCAAGATGAAATGGCAGTGGCATCATAGCGAGCAGCACCATCAACAACAACAGAAGGTAGCACACCTGCATGCGACAAATGCAAGAGGAGGGTTGCTACAGCGTAGAGGCGCAACAAAGTTGCAAGGTCAAGCAGATCCATTTGTGATGAAAGAAGCTTTGGAGATTGAGGCTATAAGGGAATGAAACTACAAGAGGATCGCATGAAGGCAGAGAGAGAAACAAAGAAGGGGTTGCATGTGCTGAAGCAACAACTCAAAGAAGAACAGGAGCTGCATAGACAAGAGAAGGAGTTGCAGCAGGAACATGTACAGTAGGAGGCACAACATCCACAGACCGATGAAACTGCGCCCATACAGGTTATGGATCCATACAACAGCTGGCATGGAGTAGACAGGGTGAGAAGTGTTGTCGATCGCATGCAAAGGTGTTTAGGAGAATGAATTTCATTATGCACACACATGCGATCCCACCCATTTGGAACACTCACTGAGACAAAGACAAGAAGCAAGTCTGATTGTAGTTGAACATGTATTTTGACAAGTTTGTGCACATGGTCACCAACACACACTCGAAGATCAACACAAAAACTATGCATCAGTATGTTGCTGGTCCAACTGCACTCAAGATGATGATGTGCATGTTGTCAGACGAGTTGGAAAAAGGAGCCATACCAGTGTACCTGGATGCAACGGAGGCAAGAGTTCACTTTCAGTAGGATGTCACCATTGAGTGCACATACACCATCACGGATGACCAAGCTTGGCATCAGTTCACCACCATCGACCATCACGAGGATGTCGAAGAGTTGGTATTACCACAACGGTCCAAGTGTTAGTGATGTATTGCATGGCTTGCTTAAGCCATTTTGTCTCACATGGGTACATGTGCAGATTGTATGTAACGTCTTGTCAAGTGGAAGTTCAAGTGTCGATAGTTGAATGTAACAGTCATAGAGTAGTTGAAGAGTCATGAGGCTAGATGAATGGTCACAAAGGGGAATGTCGAGGGTCACCCCACCCTTTGCTATAAATAGTCCCTGATAACTCATTGTAGAGGCTTTTGGTCAACCAAGTTTTCGATAGAAGTATCTTAGAGAAAGCTTGGAGAGTATTGTAATGAGCCTTGGCTTCTCCACAGTGCAGAGCTAGTACATCTCTTTGGAGGAGAAGGTGGTAGTGACTGTAACGTTCTACTACCAGGACTAGTGGTTGGTCATGGTTGTACTCTATGATTGGAACTTTCACTTTTAATATAACAGAGCCAAGAGGTTTCATGCATATGTTGTTATTGTATTTTATCTATCTTGGTTACTCTAATGATATATGTATCCGTTTGCTTATGCATGCATGTATGGATTCTTTCTGTATAAGTATGTATGAATCTTACTGAGATGTGTTGTTGGTTTAACCATCACTTTGGTTTGTTAGCTTACTTTCTTTCTAGTTTGTGATGCATCTTTGCTCGTGTGTTCCCTTCCAAGCCACATGATTCCATAGGTTTCCAAGGGGCGCACTTACCTCACTTTTCGTGTGTTAGAACTATTCATGCCCCTTCCTTGGCTTGCTGCACATGTCACACCCTTGCTACCAACACAAACATCTTACTTGCCTCTGTGCACAACCACAGTCAAGGCGATACCGTACGACCCACTGCTGGGAATCCTACACCAAATGGTTTGAGGTCTAGTTGGGACTTCTTATTGCGAAGATCCCCTGACATGTTGGTGGCTCCAGCACTGTCAAAATTTTTGGCGCTAGAAGAAGGGCTAGATGATAAGTTGTGTCCTCTCATCTTGTTTTGAACCTTTGCACATCTATCATGGATTCTACTACACTCATCCCTCCACGATTTATTTCACATGTCGAACCTCTCAACATCACGAGGGAGTTTTATGATCTCTTGTCTGAATTCACTTATGATGGTGAAGGTGAAGTAGCCTAACTTGAGTACTTAGAAGACTTTTTTGCATTCCTTGAGAATGAAGACAAGTTCTACGCAGAAGAGGTCAGTCTGCTACTTTCATACACACTTCACGAATCCACACAATGGTGGTGCTGTAGTCTACCTCCTCGCAGCGTGCACTCACTTGACTAGTTCTGTGATCTCACTGAATCTACTTTCCATCATTTTGATCCAGAACCTCTTGACAAAAAAATGTGACAACAATGGAAGGCCCCGCATGAATCACCTATGGATTTTTGGCAGTGCTTCCGTTATTTGTAGTTTGAAGCTCCAAAAAGCCAGATGAAGTTTCCATATCTTTGGGACACATTCAAATACTATCTTAACAAATCAGTCAATCCCAAGAAGAAGTTCAATATCAAGACCCACTCAGCTTAGATGGAGCTGCGCAATCACGGATGAACACGATCATTGTCACAAGTGAATATCCGCCATCCCCTCATCAAACAACTCCACCATCACAGAGTGATGCGGGAGAGCATGCACACACATCTGTTCAACCGTCACATCCTCCTGACATCGCTCCTTCCAATTTTCGCGCAAGCTTGGTTGTGAATCCATTGGGTTATCACATGCATTTTGTACCTCAACCTCTGTCTTCATACTCGGATGATCCTCTGGATGACATTTTCTTGTGTTCTTCCATTCCAGACTCTACACTTGTTGTGAATGAGGATCAAGCCATCAACGAAGTTGGTGTTGCATAACCAACATGCACTGTCATTCATGAAGAGTATGACTGGGAACTTGAACATCCACTAGCAGTAGAGGACCATCCCTATTTGTCCGTACCTCCTCCATTTTTTCTTGACATCCTTGATGATCCTACCATCCCTGATTTTTCATGTGTATCTCCATCCACGGATGCACCTATTGTTGATCATTCGCAGGACACACCGTATGTCAACCCATCATCTGACAACAGAGAGGACCAATCATTCATTGAAAATCCACTTGATTTTCATATGCATTTTCTGGAAACACAGAGGTTGAACATTCTTACTTCTCATCTACCCCTCTGTGTGATTCATCAAATCATGAGGATGCCGAAAAACATCCTGAATTTTCTGATCTTGGTTGTCGTGATCTCTCTGCTTCTTCATCTGATTAGATATTGATTCAACTATTGTTAATCTATCTAAGACACTGGTCTATGTTGATCTATCTGTCGACGAAGTCGAAACCCTGTAGACTGTTGAGGCACTTCAGCCTGAGATGATAGTTATGTCAGGCCCTCGCTGTCCCGAGGTTAGTTTCACTTTCGATCAGGAAATTGTTGAAATACCCGAGGCTCCTCATCACCCATCTGTATGCATTGAAGATCAATCTAACACATAGATTATGCTTCCTCCACTTGAACTACACGATTCCATCGCTCATGCATTGCAGGAATATTACACAACAAGCACACTTGTGCAACGTAAGTGGTCTACCTTTATCACATTTTCTTGCATGTCACAGTCAAGAGAATGCATACACTTAACATCTACACACACTGTAGCACATCACCATGGCAAGTCCACAGAGTGCATGTCATGCGCTTTCACTCACTTATGTTCTATGGATGCTTTTAAACTTGGAACGTGTTTGTCTTCATTGTTATATATTTCTTGTTTGTTGGTTCGCACAAATGTCTTGTTCACGAACCATGCCTTCTCCAACATGGGTCGACCAATGCACCGGTGGCTGCATTGGAAGTATCACTTCACGTGATCAGGCCCATGCACCATTAGCTTAGGAGTAGGAGTAGTGTTTGCTTTTGGTTTGTTTGTTTGCCTGCATGTTTGCTTCTTACTTTGCATGTTTGTTTGTTTGCTTGATTGTTTTCTTATTCTCTTTGTGTATACATTTACTTCTATTTTGTTGTTTGTATGTTTTTTTCCGTCCGTAGGTTAGTTTCGCATGAAACTGTGTGCGACTCTTGAAACAAGATGGGTAAAGTACAAGAGGACTTGTGCAGTTATCAATACTTGGTTATTTGTCATCTTGCCTCTATATGAATAACTTGTTATCTTTAGTCCATGATACGTCGATGGAAAATACGTACTACTCAAAGTGAACCTTGGTGAAAACTCAACGCTTGCACGCTAACTAGTGTCACCTACTCTAGTCAGTTGTTTTTGGGTTGATCCTTGTCAACTCAGTCAAGTAGAGTAAGGGGAGGGGGAAAACCTTAACATGCATGTCATAGGTATATATAAACTACTTCTCTGAAGGAACAACCTCTTCTGCTCTCAATAAGTCGGGATCCCTCTTCCGCCGCGGAAATGAATAAGTGCTATGCACAGTTATGAAAATGAAAAATGAAAAAAATGAAAAGTGAAAAATATTGAAAAATTAATAAGGCAAAAGAAGAGAAGGCTTCTTGTGTAGAGGGGTGATGCAAGTAACTCTGGCGGGGTACTGACCAACCTTGCTGGCAACAGAGCGATGTTTTTGTTCATGCGTGACTCCGCCAGGGTACTGTCGAGGCCTGCTGGTAGCGGAGCAACACCAGAGATAAAACTAAAACTCTGACGACTATACTGCTTGTGCACCAATATACCCCTCATCCCTAATTGAAACAACTGTTTTGACTTGGCTTGGAATGTGTGTCGACCGACCAAGGGTTTGGAAAATGCTACATCTTACAATCATGCAAGTGTGAAAACCAAGACGAACAAAGAACTGAACAATACTTCCGGAGGTGTTAGACTTTCTTTTCACGAACAAGGTCCATTTAGAGAGCTGGAGTACTACTAGTGTGTCACCAAGTGTTGTAGCAGCTACAAACACCCTCCAAAATTTTTCCTTAGCTTTGTTTTGGAGCCTCCCTACCAACCATCCCAAGCAGCATGTCTTGCACCATCAGACATATAGGCTTCAACTATTTTTCAGTGTCTTGTTAGCCTGTGCATGTCAGTTTGATTCACTCCCCTCACAGGATGTCTTTCAAGACTTAGACCATGTGGTGGCTGTTAACGCTCGAATTTGCCTCAGGCTGAGGAAGGCAAAACTCGAGGCAACATCAAACCAAGCTCAACCTCGTAGCTAGCCCTAAGAGGACAGGAGAGGGCTCTCTCCGGTCAATCTCGGCAAAAGGTAATCAAAGAGGCTTGAGATGACTGAATTGATGACTAATTTTAGGCTAGGTATGAAGTACAAGGACTATGGAATTTATTTTTTGAAGTTTTGTTGAATTCAAGGGAAAGGCAATTTTGGGTGCGGGAATGAGACACAGCTTTTGCAGAGGTCTACTTAGGGAAATATAGGCGATTGTTTTGATGCCTTTAAAGTGATTAAATGAATAGACCTGATAGGTGAGGAGCTAAGGAGAGCAAGGAAGTCTCAAGGATTCTCCTTAAACTGAAGAAAACATGGAAAATTAAACAAATTTAAAGGTAGAGCATAGAAAATTTATGGATTCTACCTTAACACTTCATTTGTTTAATTGCAGAATATTAAATAAGGAAAGTGGTACACATACACAACTTACAAGTATTGAGAGAAAAACACCATCAACACATAAGGCCACATGAATCCCAAATAGTGCTGCAAAACCCTGGTCTACCCTTTGCCAAAAATGCAGATAAAATATGTACAATAGTGTATCAAGCTATTCCCAAGAGTCCAACCCTAAAAATGACTAAGAAAATACATAATATAGGCAATCTAACACATTCCCTTGCCTCTAGGGGTCGAGCTCATCATCTTAGGAGCTGTTTCAACCAATTCTAAACAAAGCACTACAATCTAGGCAGTCAAAACAACTTGCCTCTATAAGCTAGGAAACCAATTCATTCATTAAATTTTTACTATTTTATGAATGGATCATCTAGAATAGGTAAATAAGTGTCAAGTCAACATAAAGTTCCATTAATTACATCAAGGAGGGTGAAAAATCCCATCACAAGTCAAAACTGGTCAAATTGGCTTCGTTTCCTGAGCTGAAGATGAAAACTTTGCAAAAAATCCTGATGCATAGCGCACTTGAGCCCTATGCGCCGCGCGCCTTTACACCTACTTTTGGGGCACTTCCCGGCATCCAAATTGAGCTTAGGTTGGCTTGTTGGAAAGCCCTGGATGTCTACTTTCCAACCCAAGTGGAATTTTCGAATTTGATGTCCATTTGTCCCTCCAAAAGTGCATTCTCCCAAGGCTGCTTCCTGTGTGTCCAAAAAGGGGCAGTGAGGTCATTTTTTGCATGTTTTTTGACCTTTTGGGGACCCAAACCTTGATGAAATGCCTTGGCAGTAGCTGAGCAGGTGTATTTCATCATGAAAAATCCAAAAATGCAAACCTTTCGTGATTTGGACCTCCCAATCTTATGGGTAGCGCGCGGCGCGCTACGCGTTGAGCCCAAAAACCTGTTTTTTAACCAAAAATTTCAAAATTGACAAAATTTTCTCCAAATTTCTTGAAATTTGGGCTGGGAGTCCCCAATCAAGTACCATGCTCAGCCAAAGAGGCTTCGGCCAAGATTTGGAGTCGATCGTGCACTTTTTGCCCTTTTTGATTTTTGATTGCCTTCTTCAATTTTGCCTTTAGATTCCTTATCCGTGCCTCACAGACCTTGTTCCGCGCCATGTAGTGGAAAGCCATGTGTCTCAGCAATGCTTTGTCCCTATCGGCCCTGTTTAGTAGTCTCTTTGACCTCATATTACTCATCTCACTTTGTAGAGTGCCTAGCAAACTTTTCTGCCCCCTTCAATTCAAGGAGCTTGACTGAGATATCACTTTGATTTGAAGGCTGATAATTAATCTGTTTTGGAATACCTGGCCTAAAGGCTGTCCTTGAAAGATGAGTGTGCCTGTTGTGTGAATTGAGTAAGAAATTGGTTATTACTTTGTGACTGCCCCTGACTAGCTAACTCTACATGTGAACCAGATGGAGATTGCATTTGATTGCCTGATTGTGTTTGCATCAAGCTTTGATTTTGTGCCTCAAACTGATTTCTTAGCTGTACATGCAACTGATTCGTAGCTGAAGGTGCCTTTGTCAACAATGGATCATTGCTTTGAAGAACAGAGGATGGTGTTTGATTAAAATTGATTTCCTTGCTTCATTGGCAAAGACAACCTTGATGTCATTTTGGATATGGGGAATAAAGGGTTTAAAGAATAGAATTTAGATTTTGGGATAATGATTAGGGTCTAGGAATGTGTAGCTAGGGTTTGGGAATTCAAGAGAAAAATGGAATAAGGGAGTGGTGAGGGAATAAAGGATGGACTTGGTAAAAAAACAACAGTTTGAAACCCTAGGCAGCAATTTGCTTTGAGAAATTTCAAAGGTAGGGTTTGCTTTCGTTTGAACACTCACCATACACAAACACCATCAAACCACCATCAAATTTGAATGAAAAGCAATAATCAGAGGGTTAACCTACTTGAACAAATGATGATCCACAGGTTTCGGACAATTTGGAGCAAGTTTGTGAAGTTGTTGATGGTTCGGCGCATTGAACTAGGCGCGCGGCGCATCAGACAGCAAAACACAGTGCAAAAATACACTGGCGCGGCGCATCAGGAAGGCGCGGCGCATATAGCCCTGTGCGTAGCACCTTTTTACAGGAGACTTTTGGAGGCCTTCCCGGTGTCGAAATCAGGCGTAGGATAGCTCGTTGGAAATATCTTTGAGTCTACTTTCCAAAAAAACTAGAATTTTTCAATTTGGAGTTACTTTTCCCTGTCAAAAATCAAATCTCCCAAGACTGGTCAAAATGTGCCAAATGAGGCTGCCTCAAGGTAGAGTGCTGTTGCAGTCAACTTTTGAATGCCTTCCTCAACTCCAAATTGAGCTCATGATAGCTCATTGGAAAGCTCTTTGTGTCTAGTTATCATTTGACTCATCAAGAAAGTCATTTGGCCAACCAAGCTAGGAGAAAACTTGATTTTCCCAAGGTCACTTCAGAGGTGCATTCGATTCTCCTGAGGCAACGATATTTTTGACATTTCTCTAAAACCATGACACCTGTGTAAAAAGTGAATGAGGTTTTTCTTCTTTGGCATGTTTTGGACAAAAAAATCTCTTAGTTTTTCCAAATTCATCTTTCCTTGCTCAGAAACATCATTTGAGTGAAACCTATCCCGATGTGTGGAACAAGGGATTTGTCGAAATGAAGCGAAATGAAGGGGATAGGGGGCTTCTAAATTCTTGAGGAAATTTTGGGGAGTAGGAAGGGATGTTAGGAAGCAGAGAAAAGTGGAATCTCAGAGATTGAGTGAGGGGAAGGGGTCCAAATGGGCAAAACACAGGCCCAGCCTAGAAAATTGCCAAGTTGTGGCAAGAAACTAGGGTTTGTGCAAAAATGAGGAATTTGGGGAATCTCAGTGATGGGAAGTGTTTGATAAGGTACTTTAAGGATAGGGGAAGGTGTATGAACATCAGGATATAAGTTTTTCTAATGATTTGACCATCCAAGAGAAATTGCCTTCAAAACCCTAGGAGAGGGAAATGAACCTTGCCTAGGCGCAACTGAAGCATGAACAAGGTGTAAAATGACCCAATGGAACTTGACATGATGATGAAAACCCTATGAATGATGATAGACTCAGCTGAATAGTGGAATAGACTGACATTTGGGCAATTTTGAAAGGAGTGAAAGCAAACCCTAGACCTAATGCCTAGTGACCAAATTTTGCTTGAAGACTCACTGAAATGACAAAATTTGACCTTGACACTCTGAGACCACTTTGTAAGAGCATATTTGATCACTGGAGGAAGGCTGGAAAGACTGACACTAACACTGGCCAAGTAGCTTCCCCAGAAAATTGCGTAATTCTGGAGGGCAACCAACCTTCCCTCCAAAAATTGCACAAATCAACTGGCCAACCTACTGAGCTCAAGAATTGCGCAAATCAGTCTGTCAGGCTTACCTAAAAAAGTTGCACAATTCTGGAGGGGAAACGAACTTCCCTCAAGAAATTGTGCAAATCAGCCTAGCAACTTGTTGGGCTCCATAATTGTGCAGAGAAGTTAGGTATTCTTCCTCGAGAAAAATGCGTAATCTGACCCAACACTGCTGCTCAGCCTAGAAATTGTGCAATTCTGGGAAGTAGTCACCTGCTAACCCCAAAAATTGTGTAATCCCTTTAGGACAAATAGCCCATCTCAGCCCAGGAACTGCACAAATTTTCATCCCAGGCTCATAAGCGATGCATGTGTCTTTAGGTTGACCGTGTTAGCGCTTGAAATTTCACCTCAGGCTGAGAAAGGCAAACTCCAAGGCAACATCAAACCACTTAGCCTCGTAGCTAGCCCTACGGGGCAGGAGAGGGCTCTCTCCGGTATATCTCGGCAAAGATCTTCAAAGGGCGGAGATAACCAATAAAGAACACTGATTTTAGGCTAGTAAACTGATAAAAGGTTTGATTTGAGATTTTTAGGATTTTGGTGGAAAATCGGGGAAAGGCAATTTTGGGTGCGGGGATTGGACACAGTTTTCGCAGGGGGCTCTTTGGGGAACGATAGGAGACTGTATTGATGCCTTTGAAAGAGTTGGATGGATGAGAATGACTGGTGAGGAGCTAAGGAGAGCAAGCAATCACCTTGAATTCCCCTTAAACAGATGAAAACATTGATATTAAGCAAACTTAAAAGCAGAGCATGGTAATCATGAATTCTACTTTAACACTTCATTTGCCTAATTTGCAAAAGGAAAAGTAAGAAGATGATTCACATAAAAAACTTACAAGTACAAAGAGAAACACACCATCAATACATGTAACCACAGGAATCCCAAAAAAAGACTGCAAAACCCTGGTCTCTCTTCCTTTGCCAAAATTGCAGAGATACAATGAGTAATACAATAGAAAGCTTTCTCCCTCAAGAGTCCAACCATGAAAATGACCAAGAAAGTACATAATATAGGCAATCTAACATCTTTCCTTGCCTCTAGGGGTCGAGCTCACTATCCTAGGAGCTGTTTCAACCAATTCTAAACTGAGCACTGAAAACTAGGCAGTCAAAACAACTTGCCTCTATAAGCTAGGAAACCAATTCATTCATTAAATTTTTGCCTATCTCATGAATGAATCTTCTAGAAGAGATAAATGAGTGTCAAAATATCATAAAATTACATCATTTACAACAAGGAGGATCAAAATCCACTCCAAAAAGTCAAATCCAGTCAAAACTGCGTTTTGCTGAGCTGTAGGTGCATTTCTGTGAAAATTGCCCAACGCGTAGCGCCCTGATTCTGAACGCGTAGCGCGCTTTTGGAGCAACTTTTGAGGTACTTCCAGGTGTCCAAATGAGGAAAAAGTGGGCTTTTTGGAAAGGTCTGGATGTATAATTTCCAACCCAAGTGGAATTTCTGAATTTTGTGTCCATTTGCCCCTCCAAAATTGCAATCTCCCAAGACTGCTTCCTGTGTGTCAAAAAAGTGGCAGAAAGTCATTTTTTGCATGTTTTTTGACCTTCTGGAGGCTCAAAACTTGGTGAAATTTCTTGGAAATTGCTGAGAAAGTGTATTTTTGCATGAAAAATCCAAAAATGCTGAGTTTTCCTGAAATGGAGTTGCCCATCTTAAGGGTCGCGCGCGGCGCGCTACGCGTTGGGGAGGAAAACCTGTGTTTGGCACAAAAAATTCACAATTGACAAAATTTTCTCCAAATTTCTTGAAATTTGGGCTGGGAGTCCCCAATCAAGTACCATGCTCAGTCAAAGAGGCTTTGGCCAAAATTTGGAGTGGATCGGGCCTTTTCCGTCGTTTTAGTGCCTTGGCCAACCTCCTTGGATCTGGCGATTGTATTTTTAACATTTATTTAAAACCATGACACCTGTGAAAAAAGTGAAGGAGGTTTTTCTTCCTTGGCCTGTTGTGGACAAAAACCTCTCTCAGTTTTCCCAGATCCATCTTTGATTGCTCTGAAACATCTTTTGAGTGAAACTGATCCTGATGTGTGAAACAAGGAATTTCGTGGAAATGAAGCGAAATGAAGGGGATAGGGGGCTTCTAAATTCTTGGGGAAATTTTTGGGAGTGGGGAGGGATGTTAGGAAGCAGGGGAAAGTAGAATCTCAGAGATTGAGTGAGGGGAAGAGGTCCAAAAGGGCAAAACATAGGTCAAACCTAGAAAATTGCCAGGTTGTAGCTAGAAACCAGGGTTTGTGCAAAAATGAGGAATTTGGGGGATCTCAGTGATGGAAAGTGTTTGATAAGGTACATGAAGGATAGGGGAAGGTGTATGAACATCTGGATACAATTTTTGCTAATGATTTGACCATTCAAGAGAAATTAGCTTTCAAAACCCTAGGAGAGGGAAATGACCTTGCCTAGGTGCAACTGAAGCATGAACAAGGTGTAAAATGACTCATTAGACACTGACATGATAATGAAAACCCTATGAATGATGATAAACTCAGCTGAATAGTGACATGGACCAACATTTGGACAACTTTAGAAGGAGTGAAAGCAAACCCTAGACCTAATGCCTAGTGACCAAATTTTGCTTGAAAACTCTTTGAAATGACAAAATTTGACCTGGACACTCTGAGACCACTTTGTAAGAGCATATTTGATCACTGGAGGAAGGCTGGAAAGACTGACACTAACAGACCGGTTCCCTCCGTGACCGAGAAAAACTGATTTTCATGCATGGACTGCTTTTCCCAAGGCAGCATGTAAAGGCATCCCTAGATTTAGGGATCTATTTTTAGCAACTGGAGGTTAAATGCAAGGCTCATTTTAGAAACCTCTCGCCAAGTGTTGTTTTTCCTAGATTTGTGGCATGTGCATCATAACCTCGATTATATCAAAACTTATGAACCGGATACTGTAGAGCTCATTCCTCACATCAATATTGTAGCTCTAACATCCCACTTTGCATCTAGTAGTCATCAACACATTAAACTCAGCTATTTCGGGGTAAGCCCGCTTTACATGTCTTATGCTGCATTTCTGTCGCTTTTCATGTTTCACTTTGTGTGAGTGTTGTCTGCTTGATTTCAATGAGCGCTTGCTGTCGTTTCAATGTATTTTAGAGAGTAGAAGCACCATTTCAGTTTTCGTTCGCATCTCACTGGTGTCGCATGCATGACACTATTTTTGCACCAAAAGTCACCGTTGTGGTGACTCGCTTCACACACATGCATGCTGTCCCTTTTCTAAATCCCGCACTTACTGTTTACATGCATGATCATTCACTCTTGTTTACACTCAGTTTCACCATGCATTCAGAGTTCTCATGTTTTCAGTCGCCTGTCGGTGGGTCTGGGCTGCCTTAGCCCGGACCTTTCCTTGCCCGGCTAGCATTGTGAATTTCTGGAAGTGAAGGCTCTGCCTTCCCTCGTGAAATTATGCAAGTCTATCCCAACATTGACCTTTAGGCTTGCATTGCGCAATTCTAGGAGGTAGTGCCTTGCTGGCCCCAGAAACTACGCAATGCAGTTTGCTAGTTTGCATGTCATTGCTGATTGAAATTACGCATTGCGTAGATTCAGTCCTCAGAAGGCCAGGTTGGACTGTGCATTCGCAATTCCAGTAGTCAGTTAGCCTCCCAACAGCTTGGATTGTGCCTTGCACAATTTTGACAGTCAGTCCCAGCCTCCTAGTGAAAATTGCGCAATATTCACAGACAGTCACACAGGTATGTTGCATGTTAGTCCTCTAGTTTGTTTGGGTTTTTGACTGACAGATTGCTTGTCATGAGTGTTTCTATGTCTCCAGGTATCACAGGTGTTCGTCTGCCTCTCAACAACATAGGTACAATGCCTTCCAAGGGAGTAGAGTTGAAGACATCGTTCAGAGCACAATTGGGGATGCAGTCGATTAAGTGTCTATGAACTTGCCTATATATGAAGACATCAAGTTGTTCATGGACAAGGATATCAAGATGAAATGGCAACAACGTCACAGCGAGAAACACCATCAGTGACAGTAGAAGGTAGCACACCTGCATGTCACAAATGCAAGTGGAGGGTTGTGGACAACGCAGAGGCAGAATAAAGTTGCAAGGTCAAGCAGATCCATTTGTGATGAAAGCAGCTTTGGAGATTGAGGCTATGAGGAAACAACATGATAAGAGGATTTCGCGAAGGCAGGGAGAGAAACAAAGAAGGGGTTGCAGGTGCTGAAGCAACAACTCAAGGAAGAACAGGAGTTGCACAGGCAAGAGAAGGAGTCATAGCAGGAACATGTAAAACAGGAGGTGCAACATCCACAGACCGATGAAACTGCACCCATACAAGTTATGGATCCATACAACAGCTGGCATGGAGAAATAGGGTGAGCAGTGTTGTCAATCACATGAAAAGGTGTTTAGGAGCATGAATTTCATTGTGCACACGCATGCAATCGCACCCATTTGGCACACTCACCAAGACGAAGACAAGAAGCAAGTCTGACTGGAGCTGAACATGTATTTTAACAAGTTGATGCGCATGGTCACCAGCACAAACTCGGAGATCAACATAGAAACTATGCATCAATATGTTGCTGGTCCAACTGCACTCAAGATGATGACGCACATGTTTTCAGAGGAGTTGGACAAAGGAGCCATATCAGTGTACCGGATGCAATAGAGGCAAGAGTTCACTTTCAGCAGGATGTCACCATTGAGCGCACAACCACCATCATGGACGACCAAGCTTGGCATCAGTTCGCCACCGTCGACCATCACGAGGATGTCGAAGAGTTGGTCTTACCACAAAGGTTCGAGTGTTAATGATGCCTTGCATGGATTGCTCAAGGCATTTTGTCTCACATGGGTACATGTGCAGATTGTATGTAACATCTTGTCAAGTGGAAGTTCAAGTGTGAGTAGTTGAATATAACAATCATAGAGTAGTTGAAGAGTCATGAGGGTAGATGAATGGTCACAAAGGGGAATGTCAAGGGTCACCCCACCCTTTGCTATAAATAGTCCCTCATAACTCATTGTTTAGGATTTTTGTTAGCCAATATTCTGATAAGAGTATCTTAGAGAAAGCTTGGAGAGTATTGTAATGAACCTTGGATTTTCCATAGCGTAGAGGTAGTACATCTCTTTAGAGGAGTAGGCGATAGTGACTATAAATTTCTGCTACCGGGACTAGTGGTTGGTCATGGTTGTACTGCATGATTGGAACTTTCACTTTTAATATAACAGAGCCAACACGTTTCATGCCTATGTTGTTATTGTATTTCAGCTATCTTGGTTACTCTAATGATATATGTATTTTTTTTCTTACGCATACATGTATAGACTCTTTTTGCATATGTATGTATGAATCTTACTGAGATGTGCTATTGGTTTAACCATCACTTTGGATTGTTAGCTTACTTGCTTTCCAGTTTGTGATGCATCTTCACTCGCGTATTCCCTTCCAAGCCGCTTGCTTCCACAGGTTTCCAAGGGGTGCACTCACCTCACTTTCCATATGTTAGAACCATTCATGCACCTTCCTTGGCTTGCTGCGGATGTCACACCCTTGCTACCAACAAGGACATCTTACTTGCCTTTGCGCACAACCATGGTCAAGGCAATACCGTACAACCCACTACTAGGACTCCTACACCAAACAGTATGAGGTCTAGTTGGGACTTCTTACCAGGGAGATCCCTTGACATGTAGGAGGGTCCAACACCATCAACAACACCATGGCATGAGAAGATGCCATGTTAGCCTTCATTACTCATGCATATGGGGCTAGCTATGTGTGGAACTTCAAGAAGAATCTAGAAAGTCCAAAATCATAAATCTAGTTGATAGTTGAGGGAGTCAAATATTACTCTTAGTTGGCTACTAAGCTATGCTAAATACCCTATCATTAAGAGTAGTAGAGGTTCCATTCTATGCTATTCTATTTTGTTCCATATTTGAGAAAATCAATTGGGAGTGGGAAATTAGAGAGAATAACGTAGGGGGTTAAATTTCTTCAGTATAATCCTAGGCGATAGGTCTTATATAAATAAATTAAGAGTACATATTCCTTGTGCCTACATATTTCCATAGTAGAGAAAATAGAGTATTTTAACTTGACCTTTTAACTAGGATTCCTCCTGTAAGGAATTCCTAAGGATAAATTTCTATCTATTGTGGATAGTGTGTGTATTTATTTATACTGTATATTTCTCATATTTCGACTAATTGATTCATATAAGCATAAAATAAATAAATAAAGAATATGTTATATAAAGGGAATTGACATACATTGTAACACCCTCCTCCCACATGTACCCAGGTAACTAACCAACTAGGGTAAACATGTGATGAGAGGCCATTATGATATGATTCAACCTCCTAAGTCGTGTTAAGGAAGTGGAACCAATGGAAACACACCATACAAACCTTGAACTTCAGCATTAGGACCCTCAGGAACCATCCCAACCTTTCTGCCAAGCAGCCCTTGGGTCCCACTGAGATTTTGGACCACTTGACCCTCAGACACTCCCATGCTATAGGCCTGCCAACATTTAGGATGCTTTGGACGCTCCCATGCTACAGGAATGTTAGCATCCAAGGACTATTTTGTTTAGTGTTGTGACATTGTCCTTAGGATTTGAGCCACTTTTTCAGGCCCAGAGCACAGGTTACTGCCCAAAATTGAATGACACCTTCAGAATAGTAAGATAATAATGAAATAACAGTATAAATGCAATAACTTGAATAAGACCTTGACTGGACCCCTACTAGCCATGATAGAAATTTCGTCAAACATATCACGAATATGTAAGCTACAGGTGTAAATAACATATCTCAGTAAAGGGGTCTCATACTTAGCTGGGAATCGCTAAGAGGAATTGATGCCTCAACACATTAACTACCATTTCATCCATTAGGTCATAGATACATTGTTCATTCATTTACAAGTAAAAGCATGATGAGAGCCATACATAGCTACTATCATAAAACACATACATAACCAGCATAATAGCAACATAAATACCAAAGAAATCAGAACCATATGATCCACATATATAAAACAATATAATACCCATAGAAATACAAGGATAAATAACCTCAATTGATGATGCAAAATCCAAACCCGAGATGGGACTTCCACGTTCCACCCGACCGTAGAATAGCTGAGCCAAATCTCTCTTCATCCATTCACCCCCATGCCATATTCCAAGCATGAATGTGGGATCTCATAGAACACATCAATCCAAAACCCTCCAGGGCTTCCAAAGGCCAACCAACTCAACCCATCAAACAATGATTCCACCTCACGATCAGACATCACAAAACCATCATCAGATTGGTCTCTATCCAAGCCTTCCAGGGCTCCAGAGCGTTTGTTTCAAGCAAGGCTCTAGGGATAGTAACTCAACCCACAACTTTTATTGGGCTCCAGAGCATTTGTCCAATCAAGGCTCTAGGACTAGTAACTCAACCCACCAAGGGCTCCAGAGCATTTTTCCAATCAAGGCTCTAGGACTAATAACTGAACCCAAGCTGTTACAGGGCTCCAGAGCATTTTTCCAACCAAGGCTCTAGGAACTAGTAACTCAATCCAAGCTAAGGAAACATGAGAACCAACCAAAACAAAACAATGAAATAAACCCACAATATCCATGGCTATCTAAGAAATGGCAAGGCTAGGCAATCCATTGTCAATCCCACCCATCCTCCATGCCAATGATAGATCATACCAAAAAACCACATGCATATGCCATGCATGCCAAAACTAGTGAGGAAAACATACATGAAACTTATTACCTACAAGACAAATCCATTGTAGCTGCTGATCTTGATGTCCTCTTGTGCTTTCTTTCTCTTCCTTTGCCTTCTTGCTCCAAAATTCCAAGTATGCCACACCCTCAAAGAGTGCTCCAAGAAAACTCTAAGTATCCAAGAGTATGAGAGAGAGAATAATGAGAGAGCTCCAAAACTGAACTGACAAAAGGTTACCAACTAATCCTCAGAGTCCTTTTTATCAATGAGGTCTCTATTTCCTTCATTTTCCTCCTCACATGCAAACAGTGACCATTCACCTCCCTTTTCTCCTAATTTCCATTATTTTCATAAATAAATGTGCCAAAAATTCCATTTTGCCTTCCCAAATCCTTAGCCATTGCCTTTTCCAATTTCCTTAGCCATATTAACTGAAATGAACACCCACACTAGAATGTCTTGCCCAATATTCAACTTGAAATAAGTGTCCCATCAATCGTGGTTATTATTTTGCCTTTATTAACTTTTATTACATGGAATTTTCACCAGGGATGTTACAAAACCCTCCCCCTGGGGGGAAATACTGTCCTTGACGTTCAACAACACCTATAACCACAAACTGCAATAAGAAAAATATACTATCGATGGAGCTTTATAACTTAGCTCATCGCAATATTTACAATGATCATCGTGCTGAGAAGCAAACCAACATGACAACATAACAACATAACATCATAATGACATGACACCCATACTGCTTATTGGAGATTTATAACATAGCTCATGGTGGTATTTACATCCATAAACATATGTGCATATACAAAAATCACCAAAACATGTACCAAAACATATACCAAGACATATACCAAAACACCATACCAAAACTGCTTTGCCTCAACCGACAAACAAAGAAGGATACATAGCCTGCATCTGATCTTCCATCTCCCATGTAGCTTAATTAGGCCCAAAGTGCTTCCACTGCACCTTAACCTACTTGATTTCTTAGTTCCGGAGCATGAGTACCTTTTTCTGCAATATACCCTAAGGCCCCGGCTGGAATTCTCCATATGGTTCTACCTGCAATATATACTAGTCAATCACATGATCAACATATTTAACATACTTCTTAAGCAACGACACATGGAAAACATCATGGACTTTCATTCTCGGAGGCAGTGCAAGTCGATAGGCCACTGGCCTAATCCTCTCAACAATGCTGAAGGGTCCACAAAACTGTGGTGCCAACTTGGCACATGATCCAATCCACAAGGAGATATTCTTTGGTTTGATGCATAATTACACCTGTTCCCCAACCTGGAACAACCTATTCTGATCTGCACATCTCTTCTAACTATCCTGTGCTGCCTTCAAATTCTTCTTAATTACCTGCATTCCCTGTTCCATGTCTGCCAACATGTCTAGTCCAATCAACACCCTATTAACCGGATCACTCCAACTGATAGGAGTATTGCAACTCTGCCCATACAATGCCTCAAATAGACTTATATTCAAAGATTCCTGATACCCATTTTTGTAAGTGAACTCTACCAATGGAAGGTACTCTTCCCACTTTCACTGATGTATCACATACATCCTCAACATGTACTCCAATATCGCGTTGACCCTTTATGTCTGTCCATCTATTTGCGGATGATAAGCTGTACTGAAGGCCAACTCTTTGCCCAAACCTACAAAAAACTCCTTCCAAAACTTGGAAGTGAACTTTTCATCCCTGTTTGACACTACTTTTCAACCAATAATAAAATTTCTTCACTGCTGTCAGTGTCTTCTGATAACTTGGGTGACCTGAATATGGTTTCACATGAAAATCCCTCAAGATCACCTTCTTGAGTTCACTACTATCTGGGACATATATCCTGTCTCTGAATCCAATCAATCCACTTGTGGTAAGGCAATAGTCCACATCCTATGCACCTGCACCTATACCTGTACATGTACCTATACCACCACATGGACCTGTGCTCTACTGCAACCTGTGCATAATCTCCATATACATGACATCCTGTTGACTTGCCTGCAAGATCATATCTTGTAAGTCTGTCCCATAGGAGCTCATAATTGCTAAGTGATTTACCTGAACCTGCTTGCTAAGAGCATCTGCCACCCTATTCTCTTTACCTTTGATGTACCTAATATCGAAGTCAAACTCACTGATTGTAGCCAACCACCAAGCCTACCTTCCATTCATATTCGGTTGGTCAAATAGATACCACAAACCACTGTGATCACTCATCAACACAAATCTCCTGCCCATAAGATAGTTTCTCTACATCTTCAATGCATGTATGATCGCTTCCAACACAAGATCATGTGTCGAGTAGTTCTGCTCGTGCTCATTCAGTTTTCGCAACTCATAGCACACCACATGTCCATCCTACATAAGGACTCCACCAAGTCCTTTCTTGCAAGCATCTGTACATATTAAAAACTCTTTTTCTGGATCCATAATCTTTAACAATGGTGCATCTGTCAACAAATGCTTAAGCTGCTCAAAACTAGCCTCACACTCCTCTGTCCATTCAAACTTCTTACCTTTCCTTAGCAACGATGTAATAGGATAAGCAATATGTGAGAAGTTCCTAATGAACCTCTTGTAATAACCTGCCAACCCCATGAAAGATCTCACCTCATCTACATTCCTGGGAGCTACCCACTCCATGATGGCCCTTACCTTTTCTGGATCTACTGCAATTCCTTCCTTGGAGACAACATGCCCTAAGTAATGTACCTCAGTATGAAATAAACTAAAGTTGTTGAGCTTAGCGTACAACTGATGTTCTCTCAACAATCTCAACACTGCTGCTAAATGCTCAACATGCTCTTCCTCATTTTTAGAATATACCAATATATCATCAATGAACACAATAACAAACTTATCCAAGTACAAACACAACACACTATTCATCAAGCACATAAATGTAGCTAAAGCATTAGTCAAACTGAATGGAACTACAACAAACTCATAATGCCCATACCTGGTTTGGAAAGTTGTCTTGTAAATGTCCTCCTCTTTGATGCGTACCTGATGATATCTGGATCTCAGATCAATTTTCGAGAACACTTCTGGTCCCTTCAATTGATTGAACAAGTCATCAATCCTTGGGAACAGATACCTATTCTTGATGGTCACTTTGTTCAAGTGCATGTAGTCAATGCATAATCTGAGAGTACTGTCTTTCTTCTTTACAAATAAGGCTGGGGTACCCCAAGGTGATACACTTGGCCTAATGTATTCCTTGTCCAACATTTCCTTCAACTGTAGCTTCAACTCTACCAACTCAAGTATGCTCATCCTATAAGGTTCTTGTGATGCTGGAGCTACCCTTGGAACCAACTCAATAGAAAAGTCTACCTCCCTGTGTGGTGGAAACTTAGTAATGTCCTCAGGAATTACATCTTGAAACTATTGTAGAACTGGGTACCTACTCAAAACATCTGCATCCTCAACTTCCTTACCTTTGTCACTAGAAATGTGCACTGCGAATAACATACACCCTTTCCTACAACCACGCTTTGCTTGCATAGCTGTCATCATCCTAACTGATGTGGATCTCTTCTTTCCCTGTAAGACTCTTGGTTCTCCATTGTCATCCAAGCACTCAATAGCATTGTCATAGCAATCCACCTTGGTTCTATGAAGGTACAACCAATCCATGCCCAACAACATACTTTATGATCCCAATGGTAATACATCCAAATTTGCTATGGTAGGCATACCATTCAAATCAAATACACAAGATCCTACCCAATGATGAACTCGCTTCTTTGCAGATGTAGCCATCTGCACTAACCAAGATTCTCCATGCGATTCCTTACTCAAACCACACTTATCCACCAAGTTAGGAATAACATAGCTATAATTAGATCTAGGGCCAGTCAAAATAGAAACAACTTGATCACAAAGCTTACCATTCATCTCAATGATAGATGCCTGATGGTCTGCCTGTTTGTAATCCAATGCTGCATAAGTATGAGGAATTCTTTGATAAACATCTCCAATAGCCTGTGCATCTTGCGCACTATATATCTGAGGCCTACCACCTTGATACTATGGACAATCTCTCTGGTGATGATCCCCTCCACAAGTCCAACACTGCACGAGCTCCTTATTCTTCTCCTCAGATCGATGTCCCTATCCTCTATCTGATGCATTGAACTTCTTAGATGGCACTATGTTCTCTTTATTTCCTGTACCCTGAGGTCTTGATCGCTTCTTGTCCCATTTTCCTTTATTCCTTGCATTACCTTTCCATTCTGGCTTAGTCTTAGATCTACGCTTTGATTGTTCATAGCAATTCCTTAGCTTTCAAATGGTCTCCTCCAATGATTTAGGCTCATCAAACTCAATCCTGTCTTTGAATGCAATCATTAATCCACTAATGAACCTCTAAATCTTGGCCTTCTCCTCCGTGAGATAAGGTGCACACCTCAGTAGCTCCAAGAACTTGCTAGTGTACTCCTCATCTGTAATCGATCCCATCTTTAGCTCATAGAATTATTTTTCCCTGTCATTAACGTATCTCTCTGACAAATATTTCTTCTTGAATAGTCACTCAAACTTAGTCCAAGTCAAGTCTTCCTCATGAATACATATGACATTCTTCACATATTCCCAAAAAATGTCTGCTTTACCTTTGAGACTGAATCTAGCTACTATGGATTTCATATTCTCTGAATAGTCATGAAACCTGAAGAAATTCCTCATACCAAGCAACCATGCCTCTACATCCTGCAATTTCTTCACCTCTCCATCAAATTTCCATGGCTTTGCTTTCTTAAACTCATATGGAAAGTATCCCTTATCACTCCTCCTATATGGATGATAACGATATTGATCATCATGCTTGTTAGAACTAGAACTAGAGTGATACCTGTGTCTGTCACCTCTCCTATCTGGAGTGTCTAGTAATCTGCCATCCCTCACTATGTCATGTCTATCCGAACTATGACCACCATGCGACCTACTACCATACGACCCATTAGTTTTATCATCCTGCCCATGGCTGATCCGAAGTGGTCCCTATCACTGCAATTCTAACAAAATCTAAAGTAACACTACATTTACCTCTGCTAGCCTCTCCTGTGCCTGTAGGATTATGTCATTATCTTCCTTACAAATCCTTATTTATTCCTTTAAGCTTCTCAGTGTATCTGCCAAATCGGAAGAATTCCCAACACCATACTACTCATTTGCTTCATAGGAAGAGTCTTTTTACTCTACCATCTTGCTAGCCATTTGATATTCTTCCTGTAAGGTATATCATGTCAACTAAACCAAATCACAATAAACCAACGTGCCTTAGTATAGCTCGGGGAGGATACCTTGTCTGCAAGATCAACAAATAAATGTGATACATGTGTAACCTAATCATGACAACATATAGAAACATAACACCTAAGCATATAACCATGCAACCATCATTCTAGCTAGGGTCCAATCATCAATGCATGACCTTATCGACAACACATACAACAACCTCATGCATGACAATAACCATTACATCAATGTACACTTAACCACATGCAAACTTTAACATGCATAAGAAATGCGTAATCAACCACACTCACGCGTAAACACATATAATCAAGCATAAATGAAAAATACTTGTAACCAAGCCTACAAGAATGATACATGTGACCAAGCATAAAATAATGTAACCAAACATACAAAAATGATACATGTAACCGACATATAACGACATGTAACTAGTCATACACTCATGATGATGCACTCCACAATAAAAACATCAACTTCCACATGGCGACATCACTACAACCATGATCAACACCATGCAAATGCAACAAGCACATGGAATGAAATCATAAGAGATACACATGCAACTGACATGAATGCATGAAAAACACACACAACCCATCCAGTCCGAGTGGTGAACCATGCTCTAATACCACCCTATAACACCCTCCTCCCACATCTACCCAAGTAATCGGCCAACCGAGGTAAACATGTGACGAGAGGCCACTATGATATGATTCAACCTCTTAAGTCACATTAAGGAAGTGGAACCAATGGAAGCACACCATACAAACCTTGAACATCAACATTAGGACCCTCAGGAACCATCCTAACCTTTCTGCCAACCATCCCCTGGGTCCCACTAAGATTTTGGATCACTTGACCCCCGTACGCTCCCACGTTATAGGCCTGCCAACGTCCAGGAGTATCTGGACACTCCCATGCTATAGGCATGCCAATGTCCAGGGACTATTTTGGTCAGTGCTGTGTCAGCGTCCCTGGGATTTGAGAAACTTTTTCAGGCCTAGAGCCCAGGTCACTACCCAGAATTGAATGACACCTTCATAACAGTAAGATAACTAGGAAATGATAATACAAATGTAATTACTTGAATAAGACCTTGACTGGACTCCTACTAGCCATGATAGACATTTCGTCAAACATATCATGAATATGTAATTTACAGGTGTAAATAACAGATCTGAGCATAGGGGTCTCATACTTAGCTGGGAATCACTAAGAGGCATTGATGCCTCAACACATTAACTGCCATTTCATCCATTTGGTCATAGATACATTGTTCATTCATTTACAAGTAAAAATATGATGAGACCCATACATAACTACTATCATAAAACACATACATAACTAGCATAATATAAACAAAAATACCAATGAAATCACAACCATATGATCCACATATATAAACCAGTATAATACTCAATGTAGAAATACAAGGAGAAATAACCTCATATTGATGATACAAAATCCAAACCCAGGATGGGACTTCCACGTGCCACTCAACTGTAGAATGGTTGAGCCAAATCTCTCTTCAGCCATTCACCCTTCTGCCATATCCCAAGCATGAATGTGGGATCTCATAGAAAACATCAATTCAAAACCCTCTAGTGCTTCTAGAGGCCAACCATTTCAACCCATCAAACAATGATTCCACCTCACGGCCGGACATCACAAAACCATCATCAGATTGGTCTCTATCCAAACCTTCCAAGGCTCTAGAGAATTTTTTCCAACCAAGGCTGCAGGACTAGTAACTGAACCCACAACTTTTATCGGGCTCCAGAGCATTTGTCCAACCAAGGCTCCAGGACTAGTAACTCAACCCACCAAGGGCTCCAGAGCGTTTGTCCAACCAAGGCTCCAAGACTAGTAACTCAACCCACCAAGGGATCCAGAGCGTTTGTCCAACCAAGGCTCCAGGACTAATAACTCAACCCAAGCTGTTACAGGGCTCTAGAGCATTTGTCCAACCAAGGCTCCAAGAACTAGTAACTCAACCCAAGCTAAGGAAGCATGAGAACCAACCAAAACAAAACAATGAAATAAACACACAATCTCCATGGCTATCTAGGAAATGGTAAGGCTAGGCAATCCAATGTCAATCCTGACCATCCTCCGTGCCAATGAAAGATCATAACCAATAAACCACATGCATATGCCATGCACACGAAAACTAGTGAGGAAAACATACATGCAACTTGGTACCTACAAGCCAAACCTGCAGTGGCTGCTGATCTTGATGTCCTCTTGCAATTTCCTGATCTTCCTTTTCCTTCTTGCTCCAAAAATCCAAGTATGCCACACCCTCCAAGAGTGCTCCAAGAAAACTCTAAGTATCCAAGAATATGAAAGAGAGAATAATGAGAGAGCTCCAAAAATGAACTGAAAAAAGGTTACCAAATGATCCTTAGAAGCCTTCTTATTAATGATGCCTCTATTTCCTTCATTTTCCTCCTCACATGAAACTTGTGGCCTTTCACCTCCATTTTCTCCTAATTTCCATTATTTTCATAAATAAATGTGCCAAAAATGCCATTTTTCCTTTCCAAAGCCTTAGTCATTGCCTTTGCCAATTTTGTTGGACACCTAATCTGCTAAGGGTTAAGGTGTGGAAGTTGGACAATCAATGGGAGTCCAAGAGACGTTGGAAGATGAATCCAACAGTCATAAGAATGTATTATAAATTCAAATCTATGCTACCAGTAAATGCAATTAATGATTTACCTTTACTATCTTGTCTATGTTTAACATGGTATCAGAGCAGGTGTATTCCTGCCTTGCCAAAATATGAGCCACTAATTTTGTGACCTATTTGTGCATGTCAGTTTTTCATTTCATGAATACGTTGTCAGCTAAATTCTAGCTGCGTTCTCTACCCATTCCTGTAGCAGCGCTGAGAAACGTTCCCTGCACAATTACATTGTCTTGTAGAAACACATCCGTCCATCCTAGCTACCAAACACACATGAATCAGTCATATCTGTTTTTGTGTAGTCCTGAAGAAGAATACACCTCACTTCAATGACCCTCGATAGGGAATTTATGCAATGAATTACATTTGCATTGAATATCATTTGTTGCGAACCATTGTTGAGATGGTCATTCCATTGAGAGCCGGTCGTTCCAGATGTGATGGCTCTCAGTCAAGAGAAAATCATTGTTGTGTTGTTTATTATCTAAAGTTGTCATTGTTATTCAAGGACTTGTTGGTTCATATTATATAATGTTGTTAGTGCTATTCAAGAGCTATCACTGCTATAACAAGTCATTGGTTCATGTTATTCAAGTTTACATTGAGTAATGTGCTTTGAGTTTTGTGTGTTGAACTTATTTGTGCTGCTACACCACTAAGAAACTTGTTTTGTTCAATTCTTGAGTTTCGTAAAACATTGGCAGAGGAAAAGACATGCCAACCAAGATTTCCTGCACCATGAAAGTATCGAGCTTTTGTAGGAAGATATATGGGTCTTAAAAAGAGAAGAGTTCCCAGAGTTTTTGTCTAAGGAAATATCAGATTGTAGAATTGATATCCCTATAGACTTTGGAGGTGTGTCCATGTCTGGTACCGAAATGGGGTTGTCGAAGTTTAATGTTGCATTGAAATTCTTTGTGCATTGAATTGTTAGGCTTTTGCTGCATGCGTTGGCTCATATCGTGAGTTACATTCCATTCATATGCTTGTTACCTTGCGTTGAACGTCGTGCTGATTATGTTGACCACGTTGGCTAGTCCTTGTTGTGTGAATAGTTTGTGAATTAATTTTGAAGTGTGAATACCTGCATGGGATGGTGCATAACACCTGCAAGTTCTGGTGAATGCTGCATCTGTTTGAATGCTTTACATGGAGAAAAAGAGTTGTGGGAGAAGAGAGAAATAATTGATGACTCCTGCATTGTCCAATTAGAGGTAGCCTCTAACATTGAAATATGAAGTTGTGATATGAGCTTCCAGTAATAAACCACTTGAATTTGAATTTGGTGGTAGCGCATTTGCGTGTTCATCAGGTTTTGCATTTAATTCACCATTTGGGAGCAACCTATTTTCAAGCAGCACATCATCAATGATGTCATAGAGTAAGGTAGCAAGCTACGTGGACTTTCCTTTGGAGCATTAACATCGACTTCAACATTTTTTCTGTGTAAGGATTTGAAAACCCCATCACTTTTATTGATTGTGCTTTGATTTGAATGATTTGATCTCAAGACAAGGAAAAGATCACTTTGACACATCAATGAGAGACTTGAAACATGCATTGTCTCCTAGATGGTTGGAAAACATACTAATGTTGGTGAAGAAACCATAAGCTTGAATGTTATTCAAGAATATGTAAAGACACGCCAAGAGGTCTCAGTTTTGTGAGTGCTTAAGTCTGTGTTTTGGTTTCTTAATTTAAAATTTGTGGGCTGGAAGATTCAAAACACGCCAAGTTCCATGCAATAAGAAAAGGCACTTGTGTCCTTTGCAAATCGAGTGATATTCAAACTATTTGAATTTTCCCACAACTCATGGAATTTGGCCTTTCAATCACTTGGAAGATTTTGTGAGTATTTACATGAGAAAAATCTCGGGGCATTTTTGAAAATTTTGTTGCAATCAAAGATGCGAAGAGCGAAGGTACATAGTGGTTTATGTGTGCGTTGAGGGCCTAGTGCACTCCAAGATTAGTAGATATAAAATTCTGGTATTGTAGCATTTCTTCTTTCACTGTATAGAACAAGGATACAAGTCTCTAGTTGTCCATTCATGGTAAAGGTGTTGGGAGAAACACTTATGACCAGACTTGATGATGCATTAGAGTTGTTAAATACTTTAATACATTTCACTGTATATGAGATGGTAAACATCAGCAAGGACAATCTTTACGATATCAGAATCTGTCTGTGAAATGCACAGGAAAATATTGATTTTTTGCAACTAGAATCTCAGTTCCAGCAAGATGAGCTTCATCAGAAGAGTTTTCATTCTAAACCATTTTCTGTTAAAAATAATCCTCTATTCAAAATTGAGACAGACTTCCATCAACAATAAGTCAATAATGAATTTCATTCAGATTCAATGTCCAATGAAGGAGCAGAGTTGCATGCGGAAATTCAACATACACTTCTCAAGCCCATCATCAGACCTTGGGAAGAGCTTGTTCATAACAAGCACATAACTGGTCTTGGATATGACAAGGATGTGTCCTTTCATATTCCATATTACTCAAAGCCTATCTAGTTTCAGAGTGTTGGATTTCTTTATGACATATCATCTTCAACTTCTAGTCCTCTTCCATAGCAACCATAACAGAATGTTAAATGCCAACATTGTGAACAAGTTGGACATATGAAATATCATTATTTTTATCTTCATCCATGTGAGCAATGTCATAAAACCACTCATTCTTCACACAGTGATCCAAAATGGATTTTGGATAGACTTCTAAGTCTAAAGTGTTCCTCACAGAGGAAAATGAAAGTCCAAAGATGCTCCTGGAAATAGTCCCATTGCGTAGATCTTATCATCCTGAATCAACTGCAATTTGAATGGGTTAAAATGGACTTTAGATGCAGAAGTTATCGCAGAAAGAAGATTGCCTTTGTCCTTTGAAAAATGAGGCATTTCCCTAAAAATGGCATAAAAGGCCTTATAAAGGAAATCACATCGCAAATATCCAAAGGGAAGGAATTAAAGCGGAGGTGGAAGGGATCCACGACTGTGACTTCCAACTTATTGCATCGGAGATAGGTCCACATGTGATATCGGGACCTCGGGCTATGCGATGGAGTGATTGCGATCGGCGGATCGGTGATTGGTACACCCAAAAGGGAAGGAGCCCTGGGTCAATGCGACATGCGATCGCCGATATCAGCATCAACGGATTGGCATACCCAAAGGGCAGACCCCCGGGCCATTGCGATTGCGATTAGCGATCAGGACCCAGACTCGATAGGGATTATGGACCCGATTGCATAAATTTTGAGATCTGTATTTTTGGATTTTCTATATATTCCTTTGTATTTGGGGTTTTGGCCATTACGCTATGCGATGCGATATGCGACTTAAGCTGGACCCGAAAGGGTTTATGGATGCGAATATATATATTTTGAGTTCTGGTAAAAAGGGTTTTTCTATGTATTTTCGCATTTTCGTTAAATAAATGAAATACAAAGGAAATGCGCCCAAAGCGATAAAAGCTGGACCCGAAAGATTTATAGACGCAACCTTATATTATTTGAGTTCCGTAATGAGTGGGATTTCGGGCGGGCCTCAGGCAGTAAGTGGTATTGGATGGGCTCCGCCTGATCCCATACACTGGCCGACACGTGGCTTGGCGCCAGAGAGAGAAAACCACCTTTTCGGGTGGGTAATCTCTGTGCGCATAAGCCGCCCGAAATGAATATCAACCATTGGATCAGAGATCACCTAGATCAATGGTGGGCTTGCAATAGCAACCAAAGGCGGATCCGAAAGGATTATAGGGAAGATTCAATGATTTTTGAAGTCCGATAGAAAGAGTTTTTGCGTGTTTTTAGTGTATTTCTCTGTGTAAACAGGGAAATGTGTTCCTGGGAATTTTAACCGCACCTGTGGTCCTTTCCGTTTAAAAATAGGTGGCCACCATACCTGAAGGCGTTTTACAATTATTGTTTAACACTTAGAGGGGAATTGAATGGACAGAGGTTGAGAGCCACAGAGACACAGAGCCAGGTGGTCAGTCGAATAGACAAGGAGCAGAGAAGCCGCAGAGCCGCAGAAGGATGATAACACACAGAGAAATGACTGAGGAAGTCTGAGAGCCAGGAAAATGCCTCAAAGGAGCCAGAAGGCCCAATTGACAGAGGGGTTGGCGAGAGCTGGAGATCGCTGAAGGAGAGCTGTTAGCTACGACAACGAAAATCCAGAGCTAGAGCTGAGAGCTAGAGCTAGAGCCAAGAGCCAGAGCCAGAGCCGAGAGCCAGAGCCAGAAAGTCGAGAGCTTCAGAGCCAGGGATGAGAGGGTGTTCTAAGCCCATCGTTTCTGTGTAAAGTAATGAAGTTGAGTGTGGAGCTTGTAAAAGAACTGATGCCCTAATCCCAGAGAGCCTATTCAAGTTGACTAGAGCTCAAGGAGATGTAGCCCAAGAGTTTTGGGTGAACTCCATATTAAACTTGTTATCTTATGTGTGATGCTCATTTGCTGCATTGTTTCACTGTTATATGTTTTATATCAGTTTAAGCAAATCAATTTACAACACATAAACAATTTTAAAACAAACATAAGCATATACCTATATTTTCAAGCACTTATTAATTCCACAATTGGTTAATCATAAAGACTTGGGAATATTTAAGCTTTGGAAGTGGGAGAGGTTCTTGTAAGCTCACAAGAAGCCTTTAGTGCCCCATTTTCAGATCAGGTGGTATCAGAGCTTGAGGTTGATTAACCTTACCTTCAAAGAAGGTTATATCAGAATGCTTGATTGACAGAGCAAAGATTGCTTGTCTGAAAGGTGTTTAAACAATCAGAGGTTGATTGTATGCTTGGTTGCAGACTGACTATTGTTTGAGTTTGTAGAGGTGAAGGGAAAGCTATTGATAGCTTAGTCCAGGAAGGACAAGAAGGAAGAAGGTCTGAAGGCGTTCTTCTATCCCAAAGACCTCAAGGCAATCCTTGAAGCACAAGAGGTTTTTTGCAAAAGGTTGCTGAATAATCTCTTTATTAACCTTGTTTGAAGTTCTTTTGTTCATTTGCATAATGACAACTTCTACAAGTGAATCCTCAAATTCCTCCTTCGTCACAAGATTTTTTGATGTAGACATGAAGCAAGACTTGTTCATCATGATGGACAAGGTGAGGGAAATGTATGAGGATGGAAGGAAGAGTAGCATACTTAGAGAGCAGTTGAATTCCGTGGAGAAAGAGAAGCAGATGCTTTATGACAGATTGCAGGAAATGGAGAGGCAACTTCATATTGCAAATATGAACCTGAAAAGGATGCATGAGTTGGAGTCATAGCTCTTTGTTGCCAAAGAAGCCTTGGTCAAGTATTAGCTTGAAGAAGAGGTTGTTGGCATTATGACTCAAGTGTTGTCCTTGATGGCAACTCACTCAGAGGTTGGTACAGGTGCTCCGAGGTTGGTACAGGTGATGGCAACTTAATCAGAGGACAGATCTTAGTACAACATGCCATGAAAGTTCATACACGCAGGTTCGTTAAGCCCAAGTCGCGTATACAAGCAGGTTCACTATATACGAAGTCGCGTATACGCAGGTTCTCTATATATCAAGTCGCGTGTACACGCTAGTTGGCTTCAGTAAAAGCGCGTGTATGTGGAAAACTTATCTTTGGTCCACGACGGTTATTCCTTGGAAGTTGTGCCTATGGTTTTGGACCTTGATGTCTTGACGAACGTGTTGATCCCTAGATTTGAAGCTGATGGTATTGGGTTACTATGGTTTTGGACCGTGGTATTGTAAAGGGCCTAAGGCTATATAAGGAGAAGATCATTAGGCAAGTTGAAGGATGCAATGTGTGTCTGACGAAGTGAGAAGATCTGGTATTGTTGTTTATCTGTTCGGGATGCTTGGCAAGGGTCGGATCTGACAGCGAAGGCATCAGTAATTATTTCTAGATCTGTACGCGGGTTGCCTTTGGAGAAAGCGCGTATACACGCGGTTTTGGTACAGTGAAGTAGCGTATGCATAATAAGATTTGATATTTAAGGTTGCTGCTGATTCTGGTGGTTGTTGCAGAGTTCTGGGCTCTGGTTTGGGTTCTGTGTTCTTGATGACAGGGTTTCAGTGATTCAGTATTGGGTTGTTTAATGAATTATGATGCAAGTATAAGTTGATGATTGTATTGCAGTAATGTTTGTTTTGTACTCTTGGATCCAGTCTGAAAATTGATGAAACGTGGTCCCTGAAGGAAAGAAGGTTGTAGGGTCAGCACCTACGTACTAGTAAATGGATCGGCTAGTACAAGAGCTGAGGGGGTTGTAGCTCCCTTCCAGAAGTAGTTGGAAAACGAGAGAGGGTTGTAGCCCTCTGCAGGTTGCAGCCTGCGTACTGGTAAAGGACTGCACCAGTACATTATAAAAGAAGTTTCTTATTAAAGAAGAAAGAGACGAATTGCAGCAGGTGGTTTTCACCCACATTGGGTTTCCACCTTATATCATGGTGTTCATGTGTGTGGCTCTTGTGTGATGTTCTGTTCTGTTATACTACACCTGTTTACTGTTAATATGCTTAATAATGTTCTGATGCATTTACTGAAGATTAAGCTAACTGCATTTACTGAAGATTAAGCTAACTGAATTATAATATCTCTAGATATACGCTGGTTGCATTAGACACAGTAGCGTGTACACGCGGGTTCACTTAATTGAAGTAGCGTATATGTTTCTGAGTATGAAATTGGAAAGGTTTTACTGATCTGATAATACTGATTCACCCCCCCCTCTCAGTATTATTTCCAACAATTGGTATCAGAGCAGGTCCTTCAGAGGAAGCTTGATCGCTTGAAGGAAAAGATCCATCAGAATGGCTAATCCAGAAAGAGAGGCACACATCAGGCCACCAGTTTTTGACGGGAACAATTTTACTCACTGGAAGATAAGAACCACTGCATATCTACAATCACTTGGAGCAGAAGTTTGGGGAATCGTAGAAGGAGGATACAAATTCCCATCAGCAACTCCTATAGATCCAGCAGAGAAAAAGCAATATGAGCTCAATGCCAAAGCTGTTACTGTCCTATTGAGTAGTTTGACACAATCAGAATTTATGAAGATCATGCATTTCAAATCAGCTAAGGAAATATGGGACAAAATCGTTACAAGCTACGAAGGAGATGATCAGGTAAAAAGAGCAAAGCTTCAAACTCTCAGAATCCGGTATGAAACTCTTAAGATGCATAGCAATGAAAGCATAGCTAATTATTTCCTACGTATGGATGAGATTGTGAATTGTATGAGGGATCTGGGTGAAGAATTTGAGGAAGTTGTCTTAGTTGAAAAGGTTTTGAAATCTCTGTCTGCTAAATTTGATTCTAAAGTGTCTGCCATAGAAGAAAAGGAGAATGTGCAGAAAATCACCATGTCACAGCTTCACGGGATTTTAACTGCTTTTGAAATGCGACAAGAGGTACCACCAGAAGCCACATTCGAAGTGTCAGAGGAAGAAGATGAGGTAAATTTTGTCAAGAATCTTGAACGGGGAACTGGACGGTTCAAAGGTAAGCTACCTTTCAAATGTTTTCTATGTGGTAGAGTTGGTCACTATGCTACTAGATGCCCTCATAACAAAGGAAAGATATCTGAAGAAGATGGTAGAAGCTATTATACCCATATTACAAGTTCATTCAATGATAGTGAAGATATTAGAAGTCTCATGGCACATGAAAAGAAGAATGCTTCATCCAATAATAGCAAAGATATTAAAAGTCTCATGGCACATGAAAAGAAGAATGCAGAAACTAAAGAAGTTACCAAATTAAATGAACAATTGGAGACAGTAACCAGGGTAAGGGAGAAATTGCAGGATGTAGTAAAGGATCAGAGCATAACTATTCAAAGGCTTGAATCAAAGATCCTCTCTCTAAAAGAAGATCTTAAAAAATCAAGAGAACAGAACAAAGAAGCTCTTGAAGATCAAGAACATGAAGTGATCAAACTAAAGCGACAAGTGGAAGAAGGAAGAAAAGCTGAAGAAGACCTAAGGAATCAGTATCTAATAAAGGAAGAACAACATCAAGTTGAGGTAAATATCTTGAAAGGTAAACTAGAAGAAAAGGATAAGCTTTTACGATTTCAAGATAGTACTAAAGTCTTGGATAATATTCTTAATAGCCAAAGGTCTCCTGCTATCAAAACTGGTCTTGGTTTTCATGAATATGTTGAAGGTGAATCTAGTTCACAAGGTGAGGCAAGAAACTCTAATGAGAAATCTGAAATGCTCAACAAGGAACAACCAAGGAAAAAAATTCCTCAAGGAAGATCCTTTACTCCTAACGATGGACGTGATAGACGATTATTTCCTCCACTGAATAATGTTGAATGTTATGTACGTCATAATCTTGGACATGTTGCAGCTAGATGTAGAAGTAGAATGGTTCAAGAAAGATCATCGCATCCCAGGTATTTCAGAGGATATTGCTTTGCCTGCAATGCATATGGACACAAAGCAATTGATTGTGATAGAAGGAACATGAAAAATGTAAGGTGTTATACATGCAACAACTATGGGCATAAAGCAAGGGAATGCAGGAGTAGATTTCAAAATTCAAAACAAGAGGACCATACATCATCACAGTTCCAGGAATTGAAGAAGACATAGATAGAAAGGTGTGGCATAATTCAGACAACTGACATAATAGACACAGGGGAATCTGAAAGTGATGAAATTCAGTATTCCATCCTGCATACGCTGATATAATAAAGACAAGTCGTGTATATACGCGAGTTACAGGCTGCAAAGTCGCGTATATGAAGAAAGGGCAGCAGAACAGACCCAGGTTCAGTCATGGTTGGCTCAGGCTCAGGGGGAGCAGAACAGACTCAGGAAATGGTTCAGTCATGGTTGGCTCACACTCAGGGGGAGCATATACTTCAAATAATTCATTGTTGGCATTATGGTTAGAAGTTGTTGATGAAACTAAATGATACATCTTGTTGTTTGATCAAAGGAATAGTATTGCAGGCTGATGCTTATGGTACAGATCTGAATGGCTGGTCTTAGAACCTGCATCTGCTCAGGGGGAGCATGGATGGATTGATACAACTTGGCATATACAAAGGGGGAGCCAAATCAGAAACTTCAGCATGTACTCAGCGGGAGTATGGACAACAGTTTGGACAGTAAAAGGTATACCAAAGAAGAGAATATCTTGGTCCGCCCTTTGCCCTTGATGTTAAAGGGGGAGAGTGACTTGGTGTGGTGGTTGCCATCAAGTCCAAAGGGGGAGATTGTTGGCATTATGACTCAAGTGTTGTCCTTGATGGCAACTCACTCAGAGGTTGGTACAAGTGCTCCGAGGTTGGTACAAGTGCTCCGAGGTTGGTACAGGTGATGGCAACTTAATCAGAGGACAGATCTTAGTACAGCATGCCAAGAAAGTTCATACACGCAGGTTCGTTAAGCCCAAGTCGCGTATACAAGCAGGTTCACTATATACGAAGTCGCGTATACGCAGGTTCTCTATATATCAAGTCGCGTGTACACGCTGGTTGGCTTCAGTAAAAGCGCGTGTATGTGGAAAACTTATCTTTGGTCCACGGCGGTTATTCCTTGGAAGTTGTGCCTATGGTTTTGGACCTTGATGTCTCGACGAACGTGTTGATCCCTAGATTTGAAGCTGATGGTATTGGGTTACTATGGTTTTGGACCGTGGTATTGTAAAGGGCCTAAGGCTATATAAGGAGAAGATCATTAGGCAAGTTGAAGGATGCAATGTGTGTCTGACGAAGTGAGAAGATCTGGTATTGTTGTTTATCTGTTCGGGACGCTTGGCAAGGGTCGGATCTGACAGCGAAGGCATCAGTAATTATTTCTAGATCTGTACGCGGGTTGCCTTTGGAGAAAGCGCGTATACACGCGGTTTTGGTACAGTGAAGTAGCGTATGCATAATAAGATTTGATATTTAAGGTTGCTGCTGATTCTGGTGGTTGTTGCAGAGTTCTGGGCTCTGGTTTGGGTTCTGTGTTCTTGATGACAGGGTTTCAGTGATTCAGTATTGGGTTGTTTAATGAATTATGATGCAAGTATAAGTTGATGATTGTATTGCAGTAATGTTTGTTTTGTACTCTTGGATCCAGTCTGAAAATTGATGAAACGTGGTCCCTGAAGGAAAGAAGGTTGTAGGGTCAGCACCTACGTACTAGTAAATGGATCGGCTAGTACAAGAGCTGAGGGGGTTGTAGCTCCCTTCCAGAAGTAGTTGGAAAATGAGAGAGGGTTGTAGCCCTCTGCAAGTTTTAGCCTGCGTACTGGTAAAGGACTGCACCAGTACATTGTAAAAGAAGTTTCTTATTAAAGAAGAAAGAGACGAATTGCAGCAGGTGGTTTTCACCCACATTGGGTTTCCACCTTATATCATGGTGTTCATGTGTGTGGCTCTTGTGTGATGTTCTGTTCTGTTATACTGCACCTGTTTACTGTTAATATGCTTAATAATGTTCTGATGCATTTACTGAAGATTAAGCTAACCGAATTATAAGATCTCTAGATATATGCTGGTTGCATTAGACACAGTAGCGTGTACACGCGGGTTCACTTAATTGAAGTAGCGTATATGTTTCTGAGTATGAAATTGGAAAGGTTTTACTGATCTGATAATACTGATTCACCCCCCCCTCTCAGTATTATTTCCAACAAAGGTAAACCATTCCAGTTTGTCTTCAAATTCTTCTAAGAATGCTTATATTGGTTCTTTTGAAAAACATACTAGAGGCATAGGTTCCAAGCTAATGTCCAAGATGGGCTATGGAGGAAAAGGCTTGGGTAAACATGCACAAGGTATTTTTGAGCCAATAATAGTTGAGGAAAGGCCTAAGTATTTGGGTCTTGGTTATGGAGAGTCTTATGGAGAAAGTTCCAAAGCTACCATGAAGGCCATTGAAACAGCTCCAAGAAGGAGTTGCATTGCAGGTCTTCTACCTCAAGAGTGTGAAGATTGTATTAAGGAGGAATGCAATGGCTCGAAACATCATTTGCAGGATGCATGTGTTTAGAAGCACACACTTGAACCAGGGAGTTGTGAAAACTCTGACAGCCTTGAAGAGATTAATGGTGTTCCAAAGGGAGCCACTTCTTCATTTGCTTCACCTCCTCATGAAGGCAGTAAAGGTGAAAGAGAAAGGTATAAATATGGTTCTAATCATCTTCCTTTTGATTTTGCAAAGCATGATAAATTTCCACATAGATATGGGAAAAGAATTGCATGTTCCTTTTGTGGTTTGGATAACCATCATGTTTCTAGATGTTGGAAGAGAATGGCCACATACAGGAAACTTTTGAAGGAAAAGAGGCAAGAAGCCAAAGGTCCATTGGACAAGGCAAATCATGCTGTCAAGATGATGCACATGTGCTGCACTTACTGCCATAAGCAAGGACACCTTGTTGAAAGTGTTGGACTCTGAATCCAAAAATGCTTCCACAAAAGCTGAAGAAGGTGGAAAGAGAAAATGGCAGAAATGGAAAGGAAGATTCCATGAATGATGTGTCTTAGGATGATTCACATGTTGATGCTGATGTGCAGACAAAGGAAGGACCTTTGAAATGGATTGGTAAGAAATGGCTAGAGTTCTTATCCAATTAAGATTTCATGTCTATTGATGCATCTATTTGCATTTCTTTGTTAATGGAATGCAAGTTGCAGGTTTCTACCAAGAAGGTGAATGGAAAAGTTGAGTAGGAGGCTCACTTTGTTGCTACAACATTATATTTCGTTTCAGCTTCGAAAGTACAATGTGCTTAAGTGAAAGTTGAAGGATGAAATGCATGCATGAGCATGAGATGCATGAACACAGGGATGTTTATGTTTTCCTTGTATTTGAACATGTATGTGTAATTAACTTGAAGGGCTGATTGCTTTAAACATGCATGTAATATTGACTAAAGAAAACTTGCTTTGGTCTCCAACATGGAGATAATGATGAAGTGTTTCATCTTTTTAAAAAGAGACCTAATGGTCTTTTTCTACATGCTTGACTTGAAGGGTCATTTGTTTTAAAGGCATGTTTTATGGGCTTGTTATCTAGTCCATCATTTGTATGCATATGTAAGACATGGAGGTGTTCACAAGATGTGAAATCTGTTTCTTTTGTGAAGCAGGAGTTTAGTCCATCCAGTTGTTGTCTGTGTTTCTGTTGTTGTTAACAGTTGTTGTTGACAACTTTTCAAACAGGTACAAATGAAAGTTTTTGTGAAGCAGATGTACTTCACATTTTTTTGAGCCACCTTGGATCAATGATCAAGGCAGAGAAGTTCAAACTACCTTTTATGACCATCTCAGCAGGTGTTTTGTAGGAAGGCAAGGAGGAAGGCAGTTCTTCCCAGGAGGACCAGCATATCCAGGAAGGAAAGTGGTCAGAGGCTTTGGTTGAGAGGCACTATGCAAGGCAAGTGTATGGAGGCTAAAAGAAGAGGGTGCTGTTACTCTCATTTACTATTCAGATCAGTATATCAGTCTTTTGGAGACCAAAAGTTCTTTAGTGGGAAGGCGTGATCCAAAATGGATTTTGGATAGACTTCTAAGTCTAAAGTGTTCCTCACAGAGGAAAATGAAAGTCCAAAGATGCTCCTAGAAATAGTCCCATTGCATATATATTTTCATCCTGAATCTACTGCAATTTGAATGGGCTAAAATGGACTTCAGATGCAGAAGTTATTGCAGAAAGAAGATTGCCTTTGTCCTTTGAAAAAGGAGGCATTTCCCCTAAAAATGGCATAAAAGGCCTTATAAAGGAAATTGCATCGCAAATAGCCAAAGGGAAGGACTTAAAGTGGAGGCAAAAGGGATCCCCGACTGTGACCTCCGACTTATCACATCAGAGATAGGCCCACATGCGATATCGGGACCCCGGGCTATGCAATGGAGCGATTGCAATCAACGATCGGCACACCCAAAAGGGAAGGACCCCCGGGCCAATGTGACATGCAATCACTGATATCAGCGTCGGCGGATTGACATACCCAAAGGGCAGACCCCCGGGCCGTTGCGATTGCGATTAGCGATCAGGACCCGGACCCGATAGGGATTATGGACCCGATTGCATAAATTTTGAGATCCGTATTTTCAGATTTTCTATATATTCCTTTGTATTTGGGGTTTTGGCCATTACACTATGCGATGCGATATGCGACTTAAGCCGGACCCGAAAGGGTTTATGGATGCGAATATATATATTTTGAGTTTCGGTAAAAAGGGTTTTTCTATGTATTTTCGCATTTTCGTTAAATAAACGAAATACAAAGGAAATGCACCCAGAGCGATAAAAGCCGGACTCGAAAGATTTATAGATGCAACCTTATATTATTTGAGTTCCGTAATGAGCGGGATTTCGAGTGGGCCTCAGGCGGTAAGTGTTATTGGATGGGCTCCACCTGATCCCATACACTGGCCAACACGTGGCTTGGCGTTGGAGAGAGAAAACCGCCTTTTTGGGCGGGTAATCTCCGTGCGCATAAGCCGCCTGAAATGAATATCAACCGTTGGATCAGAGATCACCCAGATCAATGGTGGGCTTGCGATAGCAACCAAAGGCGGATCCGAAAGGATTATAGGGTGGATTCGATGATTTTTGAAGTCCAATAGAAAGAGTTTTTGCATGTTTTTAGTGTATTTCTCTGTGTAAACAGGGAAACGTGTTCTCGGGAATTTTAACCATGCCAGTGGTCCTTTCCATTTAAAAACAGGTGGCCACCATACCTGGAGGTGTTTTACAATGATTGTTTAATGCTCAGAGGGGATTTTAACGGACAAAGGTTGAGAGCCACAGAGCCACAGAGCCAGGTGGCCAGTCGAACAGATAAGGAGCAAAGAAGCCACAGAGCCATAGAGGGATGATAACACACAGAGAAATGGCTGGGGAAGCCAGAGGGCTGGGAAAATGCCACAAAGGAGCTAGAAGGCCCAATTGATAGAGGGGTTGGCGAGAGCTGGAGGACGTTGAAGGAGAGCTGTTAGCTACGAGAGTGAAAAGCCAGAGCTAGAGCCGAGAGCCAGAGCTAGAGCTAAGAGACAAAGCCAGAGCTGAGAGCTAGAGTGAGAGCCAGAGCCAGAAAGCTGAGAGCTTCAGAGCTAAGGATGAGAGGGTGTTATAAGCCCATTGTTTATGTGTAAAGCAGTGGATTTGAGTGTGGAGCTTGTAAAAGAACTGATGCCCTAATCCCAGAGAGCCTATTCGAGTTGACTAGAGCTCAAGGAGACTTAGCCCAAGAGTTTTGGATGAACTCCATATTAAACTTGTTGTCTTATATGTGATGCTCATTTGCTACATTGTTTCACTGTTATAAGTTTTATATCAGTTTAAGCAAATCAATTTACATCACATAAACAGTTTTAAAACAAACATAAGCATATACCTATATTTTCAAACACTTATTAATTCCACAATTGGTTAATCATAATGACTTGGGAATATTTAAGCTTTGGAAGTGGGAGAGGTTCTTGTAAGCTCACAGGAAGCCTTTAGTGCCCCATTTTCAGATCACACAAATGCTTCAGAAAAAAACCTCCTAAAAGAACAAAGATTCATCTTGGATGTGTTGGGTGTGGAGCCTAATTATCTTCTTTATTTAGAGGTGTTACTGCATTGGACCCCAGTTCGTAATGTGGCGGCAATGCCACCCATAATATTTGCACTACAAGGGGGCTCCAGGGGGGGCGACTGCGATCTTTGGGAGCCCCCCCATGGCGGGGGATCGGGGGCAGCGCCCCCGAAGCTAAAAATAGATGTAAAATTTCCTTATAAAATGTTGTAATTTCGTAGTCAATCTGGACCATTCATTAGGTGGAGAGCTGATGGTATAAGTTATGTTTAATTTAGGGTTTTTTCCCTAGAAGGCAACCCCTCACTATATATGAGGGAATTGTATTACGTCTATGTAGATCTGTATTCTGAGTGAGAAAGAGAGAAGAGATTGTGTGAGAGTGAAGAGGGAATTATATCGGATCTGCTGTAGGTTGTATCTCTTCATTTTGCTAGATAATATAAAAGGAAAGATTGGTTGTTTCTCCGTGGATGTAGCCCAAATTGGGTGAACCATGTATATCTGTGTCTCTCTTGTTTTATGTGTTTTCTGTGTTTATATTTCTGCAATATATTTGATGTGTTCCATTGCTCTATAACATATAATTTTCTAACAATTGGTATCAGAGCTGAAGGTCTATTTGGCTGATAAACTCGTAGGAGAGAAGGGTTCCTAGTTCAAGTGGGAGAAATAACGAAAGATGGTAGGTTTAGGGTTGAAAAATTTAACCACCAAAACTACCAGCTATGAAAGATGCATATGGAAGATTATTTGTACCAGAAAGATCTATACCAACCATTGAGCGGAAAGACAAAGAAGCTGATGAGTATGACAGACACAGAATGGGATATTCTTGACAGAAAGGCACTTGGAACAATACGACTGTGCCTAGTAGCATCGGTGGCCTTTAATACAATTACCAGTCAGTTAAGTTCTGTAGGGGTAACTTTTGATGATGAATTTAGGGCTTTGTTATTTTTGTGCTCATTGCCAGAAAGATGGAATGGTTTAGTTATGGCCATTAGTAACTCTCTCTCTGGATCTAGTACTTTAAAGTTTGATGATGTTGTCGGTGCAATCCTTAGCGAGGAAATGCGACGGAAAAGCTTCGGTAAGACATCAGGTAATGATTTGACTGCAGAGACTAGAGGAAGAAAAATGGAAAGAGGAAAGAGCCTAGGATATCGCAGTAAGTCAAGGAAAGGCAGATCCATGTCCAGATTGGGGATAGTGTGTTGAAAATGTGGGAAGAAAGGACACCTGAAGAAAGACTGCAAGTCTCGGAAGGGAAAAGAAGGAGACACGCAACAAGAAAACAATCATGAAGCTAATGTGACAGGTGATGTGTTGCAAGATGCTTTGATTCTTTTATTAGAAAATATTATTGATGCTTGGGTGGTAGATTCAGGGGCCTCATTCCATGCCACACCTGAAAGGAAACATTTTCATGATTATGTTCAAGGAGATTTTGGATAGGTTCGATTGCGTGATGATAAACCCTGTAAAATCATTGGAATGGGTAAAGTTTTCAGAAAACAACGGAATGGAAATCAATGGCTATTGAAGGAGGTAAGGCATGTTCCAGATCTAAAGAAAAATCTAATTTTAACAGGGCAGTTGGGAGGTGAAGGTTGTGTGACTACTTTTACAAATAAAACCTGGAAGGTCACTAAAGGATCCTTGGTAATAGCAAAAGGAGAAAAGGTTGGTACATTGTATTTATGCAATGGTATTTCTAATTTTGTTAATGCTTTAACCTCTACAGGAGAAGATACGACATTGTGGCATCATATGCTTGGGCACATCAGTGAGAAGGGGATGCAGATTCTTCACTCAAGAAATTTGTTGCCAGGTTTGAAGCATGTTGATTTAAAATTTTGTAAGAATTGTGTTTATGGAAAACAGAAGAGAGTCAGATTCCTCAGAGTTGGGAAAGAAAATAAGAGCAAAAAATTAGAGCTTGTGCATACAGATGTATGGGGACTTGCTTAGGTATCGTCTCTCGATGGCTCTCATTATTATGTTACTTTTATTGATGATGCAACTAGAGAAACCTGGATTTATTATATTCGAAATAAATATGATGTATTTGATACTTTCAAGAAATGGAAAGTTTTGGTTAAAAATGAGTCAGGAAAAAGGTTGAAGTGTCTCAGATCAAACAATGGAGGTGAATATTGCAGCAAAGAGTTTGATAAGTACTGTTTAGAGAATGGAATTCCCAGAGAGAAGACAGTTCCCCGAATACCACAAGAAAATGGTGTGTCAGAAAGCATGAACAAGAAAATCATGGAGCATACAAGGTGCATGAGATTGCATGCATGATTGCCTTTACAATTTTTGGCAGATGTTGTAGATACTGCTGTTTATCTAATAAACAGAGGACCTTCAAATTTCCTTGGATAGTGGTATTCTAGAGGAGGCATGGATAGGTAAAAAGGTAAACTACTCATTTTTAAAGACTTTTGGTTGTGAAGCCTTTGTCCACATTAATAAAGAAAATAGAACAAAGCTTGAGGCAAAATCAAAGAAATGTACGTTTATTGGATATGGTGTTAATGGTTTTGGTTATCACTTTTATGATGATGAAAAACAAAAAATCATTAGAAGTAGAGATGTCATATTTAATGAAAAGGTTTTTGTATAAGGATCATCTACAGGAAAAGAAACAGGAAAAATAAAACAGAGAATACACAGTGCTTGATGAGATCACAGAAAAAGTGATGGTGCTTGAAAATTATAATGATCAACAACCACAACAACAACAACAACTGCAACAACCACAACAAAAACAAGCACCTCAAATACCTGAAAGTGGTGTTAGAAGATCTACCAGGATAAGTAGACCCCCTGAACGATACTCTCCTTCATTATATTATGTATTGTTGACTGATTCTAGTGAACCAAAATGTTATGAAGAAGCAATGTAGGTAGAAACCAGGAAGAAGTGGGAGCAAGCCATGAAAGAAGAGATGGAATCCTTAGCACATAACCAGACTTGGGACTTAGTCAGGTTGCCTGCAGGTAAAACAACATTGCAGAATAAATGGGTTTACAGGTTGAAGGAAGAAGATGGAGGTTGAAAAAGGTGTAAAGCTAGACTTGTGGTGAAGGGGTTCGCACAGAAAAAGGGTATAGACTTTGATGAGATATTTTCTCCTGTTGTTAAAATGACTTCAATCAGAACTATTTTAAGTCTAGTAGTAGCTGAAGATTTGCATCTTGAGTAGTTAGATGTAAAGACAACCTTTCTCCATGGGGATTTGGAGGAAGAGATATATATGCAACAGCCACAAGGATATGAGGTAAAAGGGAAAGAGAAACTAGTGTGCAGGTTGAAGAAGAGCTTGTATGGCTTAAATCAGGTTCCAAGGTAGTGGTATCTAAAATATGATAGGTTTATGTTTGAACAAGGTTATACTAGATGTCACTCTAATCATTTTGTTTATCTCAAAAGACAAAATGATGGCAACTATATTATATTGTTATTGTATGTAGATGACATGCTTGTTGTAGGTTCTAACTTGCAGGAAATGTAGAAATTTTGAATAATAAACACATATTCAACGGAGATTATCCTGATCATGTACTATTGCGGAATACATACACAATACATAAGCTCCTCTACGTTGATCATCAATTTAGCAGCATCAATAACAATAAAACATCAATAGCATGCACACATTAACATATTATGTAACCTGGGGAAAGTTTACAGCTGAAAACCCCACACTATCTGTATATTAATGATTGAGAACATGTAACATTACATAGTCAATACTCCTCACAAGTATCTAGCACTATCTCCACCTGTTACACACAAACCAGCTCAGACTCAAACAAGTCACAAGTTCAAATCTTCTCCACTGCTTTGCCTGCCTCTATTGCATAAACCTGCTGAGAATCACTCACACTGGAAATCACGTGAGCACATGCTATTCTACTGGGCAAATCAATGCAATACTCATTGGCATACTCAATACATTTCTTGTGCAAATCCTCATGCACAACTATAGTCACAACTGATAACAATCTCATCCTCTAACACCTGTCCCTGTTGAACTGTACATGCACTGACATGCAACTAAGTTAACTGATGTATTATTTAGTTTCTTTATGAGTTGATAATTAGTTTAACAACTCATCATTAGTCTATTTACAGTTAGACTAATTACAACTAGTTTAACCAAGTCAAACTGAACACAACTCCAGCAACTCCACAATCAACTCCACCAAACTCAACTGCTTGAGTTCTAATTGAAGTCCTGCATGCAACAACTCAACTGACCCACAAAGAAAGCGTATTTCCTTCTGACAGCTGCATGTGCCACATCTGTAGCTCAAACTGAAGTGCTCCAAGAGAATAAGATAAAGTTTATAGTCTAAATATTATTATGAGACAATAATATTTGACTTTTCTATTTTTGACTGCCAGTCTAAAAATAGACTTTGATCACTCCTGCTGTGATCCCAAAAATAGAAGTCCATCTATTTTTCCCAACATGACCAATCATCCATAAACAACATTCTGCAGCTCATAGACCATGATCCATATGTCTAAAATTAGACAAAGTCTAAAAATAGACTTTGCGCCATAATTTGCCTGCGGGCCCACTTAGTGAAGGCGACTCCTTTCCACTAAGCTCCATCATATTGTTGCAATCTCAACAGGAAATAAATGTGCTCAAAAGAAAATTGGCAAACTCATTTGCAATGAAGGATTTGGGTGCTGCAAAACAAATTCTTGGTATGAGAATAACTAGAGACATGAAGAATAAAAAATTAACATTGCCTCAAAGTGAGTACATAGAAAAGGTGTTGAAAATATTTAATATGAAAAATGAAAAACCAGTTAGTATACCTTTGGCTAGCCATTTCAAACTAAGTAAGGAGGTGTGTCCTAAGACTCAGGAAGAAATGGCTTATATGTCTAAAGTTCCATATGCATAAGTAGTTGGAAGCTTAATGTATGTAATGGTCTGCACAAGGCTTGATATTGTACATGAAGTGGGAGTTGTAAGCAGGTACATGAACAATCCAGGAAAAGAACATTGGATGGCGGTGAAGTGGATTCTCAGGTATTTGAGAGGTACCACAAATCAAGCATTATGCTTTGGTGGTTCAAACATTTCTCTACAGGGATATGTTGATGCAGATATGGCAGGTGATAGAGAAACAAGACGAGCACCACAGGGTATGTGTTTACTATAGGTGGAACAAATTTTATTTGGGTTTCAAAACTACAAAGTGTTGTTGCACTCTCAACAACGGAAACATAGTATGTTGCTGCTACAGAGGCTAGTAAAGAAATGATTTGGTTACAAAGGTTTTTGGATGAATTAGGTAAGAAGCAGGAGTTGGGCAGGTTATACAGTGACAACCAGAGTGCCATACATCTTGAAAAGAACTCTGCATTTCATTCCAAGACTAAGCATATACAACTCAAGTACCATTTCATACAGCCATCATTGGAAGATGGACAGTTGAAGCTGGAAAAGATATAGACTAGCCAGAATCCTGCAGATATGTTAACAAAAGTTGTAACCAGGGAGAAACTGAGATTCTTCTTATTTTCAATTGGTCTTCAAGTATGATGAATAAGATGAGAAACAACCAGGTCCAAAGTGGAGTCATTGTCCAATAAATTAAGCAGTGGTGGAGTTGCTATAATTAATATCCAAGTGGGAGATTGTTGGGTGTGGAGCCTATTATCTTCTTTATTCAGAGGTATCATTGCATTAGACCCCAGTTCGTAATGTGGTGGCAATGTCGCCTGTAATATTTGTGCTGCAAGGGGGGTCCATGGGGGGCAACTACGCCCTTGAAGCTAAAAATAGATGTAAAATTGCCTTGTAAAATGTTGTAATTTCATAGTCAATCTGGACCATTCATTAGGCGGAGATTTGACGGTAAAAGTTTTGTTTAATTTAGGTTTTTTTCCCTAGAAGGCAACCCCTCGCTATATATGAGGGAATTGTATTGCATCTATGTAGATTTGTATTCTGAGTGAGAAAGAGAGAGGAGATTGTGTGAGAGCGAAGATGGAATTACAGTGGATTTGCCGTAGGTTATATCTCTTCATTTTGTTGGATAATATAAAAGGAAGGACTGGCTGTTTCTCCGTGGACGTAGCCCAAATTGGGTGAACCACGTATATATGTGTCTCTCTTGTTTTATGTGTTTTCTGCGTTTATATTTTTGCAATATATTTTATGTGTTCCATTGCTCTCTAATATATAATTTTATAATAGGATGGATCACTTCTTGGCGATGGGCTCAACAACCAAAAAGATATTTTGCTCATACAAGAGGATTTGTTCTCGAATATTGAAAAGTCTTGCAGTTGAGATCTCTTCATCTTCTCACCTTGTATCTGACAAGGGGGAAGTGATGGTCATCTACAAGTTTCAAAGCCACATCAAGCGAGCCTAAGCCACAACTTGCCATACCAGATTCAGTGTTGTAGCCAAAGACATAGATGCCCCTGAGCATGCTTTTGGTTGGTGGTCAACCTTAAACCATCTATGCGATGTTCATACCTCCCTTTTCAGGCTGAGATTCTCCCTCTTCAAAGAATTGGGGACACTTCCTTTAACATAAGACTTCAGCTTCTTACTAGTTTTGGAAGAGTTTCGGGAATTGCATTAAGCATTCCAGAGTTTGTGGTCATCCTTAAACCACTATAGGTTGTAGACCTCCCTTTTTTAGGTTGGTCTCCCTCTCCAAATCATTAGGGACACTTCCTCTAGCAGAAGATTTCAGCTTCTTGCCAAATTTGGAAGAGTTTTGGGAACTACACTTAGTGTTGCAGTGTTGGTGGTAATCCTTAAACCACCCTTGCATACCAACATTTCAGAGAACAAATTCAGCCTAGTGTTTCCATGCATTTTTGCACATTTTGTATTACAACTCTCTTCTTGGACTCACACATACCCCTTCGGATTAAGGGGGAATTTTGGACACCTAATCGCTAAGGGTTAAGGTGTGGAAGTTGGACAGTCAAAGGGAGTCCAAGAGATGTTGGAAGATGAATCCAACAGTCACAAGAATGTATTATAAATGCACATCTATGCTAACAGTAAATGTAATCAATGATTTACCTTTACTATCTTGTCTATGTTTAACAAATTTCCTTAGCCATATTAACCAAAATGAACACCCACACTAGGATGTCTTGCCCAACATTCAACTTGGAATAAGTGTCCCATCAACCATGGTTATTATTTTGCCTTTATTAACTTTTATTACATAGAATTTTCACCAGGGCTGTTACATACATAATAAATATTTTAGTATTGATTCATATTTGTTTTCTTGGATTTATGGATCATATTGGTATGAAAGTAAGTTTATTTGGGTATTGTGTGGGAAGTTGCAATGGTTCATGAAGGAGGGGCATGTTGTTTTTAGGAGGTGATTCCCCACCTTCACCTTCCATGCTTAGACAAGGATATTGCACTATATTATAGTTGTAAGTGAGGAATGTTGAACTTGAAAATACTTGGGTTCCAAGTACTTTTGGGCTAATCCATAGTTGGCTAAATTATTCATGAGATGTCTAGGAGAATGCCAAAATATTTAAGTCTAATAATTCATAAATGAAGAGCTCCTTCTTCCATTGTTAGTTCTTAGGTTTTTATCAGGGTAACTAACATAAGGTGACATGCTGTTGTTAAGAGGTGATGCCCCTCCTTCACCTCCCATTCTTGGCTAGGTTTATCTCTTGATTTCATCACTGTAAGCCTAGGATGTTGAACATGTTCATACTGAGGTTCTAAATAATTTGGATTTGTTTCATAGTTGGTGTGAATTTCTTACCATATGGTTGGGATAACGTTGGGGTATAAGTTCATGGTTGGGAAAGTGTCAAAATATATGATTGATCTACTAGGGGTTGAAAATGAACATCTGAATATTCCATGGGCTATGTAGAAGCCTACAATGATAAATGGTTTGCATAAGCTAAATAAATACATAAATGTAGGGAAAACCTTAGAGGATGTTAATATCCTTGAGGTAGCATGTTGATGTACCCTTGATGGAGTTTTGGAAAGGCTTACTATAATTTTTTTGTTGATGTTGTGTGCATGGCGATCTTATCTAGATCTTAGGTATAGGTATGTATATAAGACAAGGCTTCTTGAAACACTACAAAGGTGCTTATATATAAGGATCTAAAGGAAAAAATAACACTTAAGGTGGTGTTTGAGATTTATTTGGACCTTGGTCAGTGAGTTGGAGCTTCTCTTTGGGGAGGAAGTGAAAAGAGAGGGGCCTTCAATAGGAGGTTTCTAGATGGTTCTATGAGAGTCCTGTCCAAAGGGTTATACTAATTGGTTCAAGAGGGTCGAATTCCTGAAATATTGGAAAATAAATGATTCTTAAGTTAAGAAAGGAAGGTAAGATGTATGAATTACATGTATGATGAAAATATAAGACATTGAGAGATATATATTTCCATAGCTCTAATGTGCATTGATGTATATAGCTAGGTGACAAAATCATGAGTAGACAATCAACTACCATGTTAATGATGCTAACCTAAATATCTTCTAATCAAGATAGGTAGAATCCATGGTATCAATTAATTTAGGAAATAATGAACAAGAAGAATGGAGAGAATGAAAGGGAACCTTCACTTTCTCAAAGAAAGAGGACAACATATTCCTTATGACAGGAGTAGGAGAAAAAACAATAAGAAGAGATCCCTTAAACATGAGAGAGAAGGGTTAAAGAAAAATCCCTAATGAAGTCACCAAATTGTACTATTATTCTTAGAAGGAGGCACCATGGCACCATAAAGATAAAGGAAAGAGTGAATTCACTCCTTAGTTTTAGAGAAAAGGTATGAAATCCAAGGAGAATGAGGGAAGACCTGTAGATTAATTAGGGAATTAATCATAATTAGTTATCTAGCGTTTTATATTAATTAGAGAATTTCGATTATGGTTCATAAGCAATAGATGTAACAAAAAATTAACTATGAAACCCAATTAACCTAAGGTTAATTTACCAATGTATCTGTGTTGCAAACAAAAGAGAGGGAAAATGAAAAGAAATCACCTAGAAGAATGACATTTAGGAAATACATCTACTTGGTGAATATGTGAGTTGTGACAATCTTGCGAGATGAAGTTTCTCCTCTCAAATTAACGTACATACATAGCTAAATACTCTCGTAAAATGAACTTGTACTTGATATCCAATACAATACAATATATAACACTAAAGCTACTATAGCCCCAAAGGTTAGCTCAGTTGGTCAAAATCAGTGCCTCGCCATCGGGAGGTCACAAGGTCCATTCTCCCCGAAGCCCTTGGGGTTAGGCCTTGCTAGTGGGCCGCGGGGCTAGATTCCCTTTGGGGTCGATCAACCTAGATTTTTCCATGGACATAGCGCCACTCGTTGACCAGGGTGTCCATGAACCACATCAAAAAAAAAATAAAAAAGAAGAAGAAGAAGAAGAAGAAGAAGAAGAAGACGAAGAAAAAGACTAAAGCTACTATTTAAAATAATGTAGCAATGAAGTTCACAATGATGTCCCAAAATTCCCTTAAAAGCATTGTTACTCCACATTCCCTAGATATGATCGAACTTGCCTTTAGGTATGAGCATTTAATTATCTAAGGTGTCAGATGGGACTAAGTTAATGGATACACCCTAGGACCAAACACTAGGTCTCAAGGTTGGAGACGATAGATGCAAATAAACTATTTAAGTATTTGTTGCCAATCCATGTGTCCCTATTAGATATTGGAAAATAAAGAGAGAAATAAACTACACTTTACTAGAAAGAAAGAAACAATAAACTTAGTTAAAATAATTACTTTAAAACTTAAATAAACATTAGGTTAATAAACCTTCGAAAGTGCACTTTGCATAAAAATATCATAATATAAGATTAGATTGCAAACTATGAATTTTATAACATATATCATACATATACATATTTTACCTAAAATATATGTTGTATTATGTGAATTATAACTTGCACTTATTTTGTCCAAAAAATTAACATCTCACTTAGAACCTTGAAAGTATGAGAAAGTTTAATGATGGTTTAACCCATTAAGCTTCTAAATAAATGACCCAAAAGAGCTTTCAGTCATTAAACACTTAAAATCCAAAAGAATTATAGGCGAAATCGAGATTTGAAGTCCCAAACCATTTCTATAAAGTTTGTCAATACCCAAAGGCCAAGAGAAAAGAGAAAGGTTGTAAGGAACACTAAGTGAATATCATACATGAAAGGGGTTATTCAATAAATACTAGAGAATAAATAAAAATAATAAACTTAAATGGAATAGAACGTAATAGAAAAATGTTGACATCATCACTAAATAAATGAAGCGTATATATAATATGCATCATTTGATTTAAAAGTTTAAGTTGTAGCCCTGCATCCGTCGATCTAAAAGGAGATAGAGTAATATCGAAATACATCCAAGTTCTTGCCTCCATCCCTCAATTAAAACAAGACAAAATAATATCATAATAGATCAAACATTCGGAAGCGTGGAAGCATCCAACAACGTCTACTTAGCCAACCTGATCAAAATCTTAAAATATGTGCAAACACTCTTTCCTAAAGCAGTTCTCTATAACGCGATTTTTTGAAAGTTTTTCTGGCGGGTTTTTCCGGTCGAAATCCGGCAGGAATTTATTGGAATCCAGGAATTTATTGGAATCACAAGTTTGATAGCTAGTTTCTGCACAATGAAAGTGTCGCAGGGGTTTTCGAGGGTGCTGAATCCAAATATGCAGTTAAAAAACCATTTTAACTGCAACAAATCAAGATTTAACCTCAATTTCTTCCGCCTGATTCCGTCAACGGAATCTCCAAAAAATCACATTATAGACAACTCCTTTCCTAAATACTTCCGAAACTAAGAACCGGAGTACCAAATTATACCTCAAAACTGGCATGTCCTCAAAACGAGACGGTTTGGATCTCTGCATATACAGTGCCAGTCTTCAACGCTATTTTAATTTTAATAAAGTTCTTGAAGTCTGACCACACCATTGTGGCATTCTTCCCCAACAACTCCTCTAACAAATCCATCTTCCACTCTTTCTCCATTCGGGCATTGAGATCTGCTACGAACCCACTTTTGATACCTTCACAATACTGTAAAAACATGGCTGTTGCTACCCCTCCTGCATCCCACCATTGCTCAGTATTGTTAAGTTCGCCTATTGGTACCGATGGATTTGAGACATTGAAAACTGCAGCTAATCTTATGTATTCAGCCATGGCTTCAAGCAGACCGAGGGAACCTTTTTGCCTCCGTTCCAGAGCCATAGACGACCCTTTAGTCTCCTCTTCCACCGCATTTGCAATATATTCACTATTAATGTGTGTTAATGTGTATTACGTTATCTTCAGACACTGCACACTCTTTGTAATTGTTATCGATTGATAACACTACGGTGTGAATATCTCTTCTTGGATAGGGGGATTTGCATAAAGAATTGTGTATACGAAATGGGCGGCGTGCTGAGTCCGTGAGGAGAATAGTAAAAGATAGTGGGGATTTGCATAAAAAATTGTGTATACGAAATGGGCGGCGTAAGTGAAGAGAATAGTGAAAGCATTAACTCTCCCTTGCATTAATCCTAACCGTTCTTCATCTTCAGATGCTGGTGTTTTCACCACCACTACCACCACTATGTATTCCACTGCTCTCTGAGCAGCTTAGTAGTTTGCCCAAATTGTGAGATTGCCATCAGGGTGAAAAACGCAATTGGCCTCCACACTTGGATAGCGGAGAATTGCATAAAGAATTGTGTACACGAAATGGGCGACGTGCGGAGTCCGTGAGGAGAATAGTAGAAGATAGTGGAGATTTGCATAAAAAAATTGTGTATAAGAAATGGGCGGCGTCCGTGAAGAGAATAGTGAAAGCATTTCGGATGCTGGTGTTTTCACCACCACCACTATGTATTCCACAGCAGCTTAGTAGTTTGCCCAAATTGTGAAGATTGCCATCAGCGTGAAAAACGCAAATCGCCTCCACGCTGGAGACACAAAGGAATTTGAACGCAAATCGCCTCCACGCTGCAGACACAAAGGAATTTGTAATTCTCCTTCCCATTCCCATCCGATACGCTCACTATGATCCATTTCTTTTGGAATAAAAGCTGCAACGTACCCTTGATTGGATAACCATGTGAGCCCGGGGTCTCTATATCTGAAATATGGTAAATCCCATGGTGCCATGAACATCACTACAAGGGACCACTGTCATGGGCCAATCACAGGTGAATGTCATATATCTATAAATAGTTTAACGACCATGGACGGATTTAGCATCTAGCAGTATGATTCCAAATTTATGATGGTCATTGACATATCTAGGGTGTGGCATTATGATTCCAACTTTCCATGTACAAAGACTTCTCCAATTCGAACGTCACTGACCATTAAAAACCACAAAAAGAGCAACATAAAAACACATTATAAAAATTGTGAATGATTTATTTTGTGCTATTAATAAAATTGTGAATGACTTATTTTGGGTTATTAATAAAATTGTGAATGATTTTGGGTTATTATAGTTGTTGAATTTCAAAATTTTAGGTGTTTTAGATTTTTTTGATGGTACTGAATCTATTTTCACCATCAAAAATACGATTCAAACATTGTTTTTAGAATTTTTTTAGAATTTTTTTACCAGAATTCCAACCACTTTTAACCATCCAAACAATTCCTCTCCTTAAAATAAAATTTTGTATGTTGTAAATGGAAATATATATCATATGAACATAGTAAAATGCAGTTTTTGGATATTCTTTTAAATGTATAAGAAAACAAGATATAGATAAAGATAAAGGCGGTTGCCCCTTAGTGACCTCCGACACGGAATTGGGCAGAACACATAAGTTGGGCGCCTCGCTGACAAAATCGCTTTACGCAAAGTCAAGCTTTGCTTTACCTTTCTTAGTTTTTAATGAGATTTTAATTTATAAGGATATATAAAATTTCCCTAAGTTTAGGAATATGAAATGTTATTGTTAAGTTTAAGAATGTGTAGGAGGGGTGCGAATAAATTAATTGTAATATAAGAATTAAGTAAGGTGGTTTTTGTTGTTTTTTTTGAGAACATCATAATGTTGATAGAAGATGATAGTTGTATTGGCGATTTATTTATATATATATATATATATATATATATATATATATTTATGGCATGGAATGTTTATGAAATTAATAATTATTTTAGAATCTTTAAAAACTTTTGATATAGAAATTAATAATTATTTTAAAATTTTAATTTTTTTTATTATTATAATATAGTAATCTAAAACAAAAATTATGATAATAAATCATTATTTTTTGCATTTTCATATATCATAATAATAATAGTTTAATGAAAATTTCTTTAAATAAATACTTGGTAATCAATATTCATCTAATTAAAATTATAATACTAAAAAAATAAAAATAAAAATTATAATATTAAAAAAATAAAAATAAAAAATAAAACATTGTAATAAAAATTTCAAATACATTTTATTTATAATTTATTATTTTACAACTAAAATAAAATAATAGAAATAAATAATTTATTATTTTACAACTAAAATAAAATAATAAAAATAAATAATTTATTATTTTACAACTAAAATAAAATAATAGAAATAAATAAAATACAATATGTAAAATTTATATTTATATTTTAATAATAAACAATATAGAAACATTTTTAAATCATTATTTTTGTAAAATTAATATACGATTTGGAATTTACATTTATAATTATTTTAAGTAGAATCTATGTTTAAATTAATTGAAGTGATTTGTTTTTCTAGATTTCTTTTTTATTAAACTATTTTAAATCTCCTAGAAACTTTCACTCTATATCACACTCTGTATCAATATCAAGCATAGAGTTAGATGTGTATAAATTTTATAAACTCAAATCCAATATTACATTATAGAGAAGATTGAGTTATAATGGAAATTAGTTATTTTTATTAAAATATATATAATAAGATGCTTTTATATATAATAAAAAATCATTTAAAATTTGGAATTTACATTTATAATTATATTAACTAGAATCTATTTATGTCTAAATTAATTGAAGCCACTTGTTTCTTGAGATCTCATTTTCATTAAACTATTTTAAATCTCTTAGAGACTTTCACTCTATATCAAGATCAAGCAAAGAATTAGCAAGCCAACTCAAATGGATCTGGTACATAAATTTTATACAACTCAAATTCAGTATTACATTATAGAGGAGATTGAGTTTATGGAAATTAGTTCATTTCTATTAAAATATATATAATAGGATGTTTATATATAAAATTAGAAACTTTCACTCTCTATCAATATCAAGCAAAAAATTAACAAGCAACTCAAATGGATCTGGTGAATAAATTTTATACAACTCAAATCTAGTATTACATTATAGAGGAGATTATTACACTATAGAGGAGATTGAGTTATAATGGAAATTGGTTCATCTCTATTAAAATCTATATAATAAGATGTTTATATATATAAAAAATAAAAAAAAAACATTTAAAACTTAAAACAAATTAACTTCATCCTTCTCTCACATTGAGTTTTTAAATTTAAATTTAAGAAGTTTGAACATATCAATTTTCCCATAATGTATTTCATCAAAGTTGAAAATTGAAAGTGATGGTATATACTAGCTTGGTACTTAGTCATATTTATATTAATTTTAATTTTAATTTTTATTAATATATTGGTTACTTAATAATATTTGTTTTTAATATATTAATATCATAATTTAAATATTATTGTTGTTACTTGAAATTATGGTCTTTACATTGCTCTCTATTTAAGCCTTTGCAATGGTCTGCCTCTTCTTCTGGTACTGATGATGAAGCACACTTATTTGTTTTTAAAATATTAATAAATTAATATCATAATTTAAATATTATTGTTCAAATATAGTTGTTACTTGAAATTATGGTATCTACATTGCTCCCTAATTAAGTCTTTGCCATGGTTTGCCTCTTTTTCTGGTCCTTATGATGAACCACACTTGTTGGTTAGAAACGCGTCGCCAAAAATTTCTCCTATATAATTTTCTTAATTCATTATGGATCACATTATTTATTTGATAAAATATTATAAATAATAATTAATTATATTTTATTTTTTAAACAAATTATTTATATATTCTATTTTATAAATTAAAACTAATGGAAAAATAATTTAATTAAAACTAATGGAAAATAATTTAAGTTGATTTAGGTTTAAAATATATATACTTAACTTGATTTATGTTTAAAATATATATAATATGTAAATTTCTTATTTATTAACTAAATTTTATATAATAAATTTAATTAACATTTCATCATAAATAGAGAGTTTTTATTCATATCCATATTCATTGATAAACTATGATCTTAAACCTTTTGAGTCTTCTTTAAAAATGCTCTATGTTTCTTCTTTTTAGTTCTTGGACTCGCTTGCCCTTTGGAGGGAGAGAGGGAACTATTTGCTACAAAGAGAGGGAACTATTGGCTACAATTAGGATTGCCTATGAACCTACCGAAGGAGGAAGTGATATTCCTCAGCTTAAAATTTTAGTATAATTATTTGTATATAAATTAGTTTTGATGTTAAATATGCTAAAATAGAAAACAGATAGATATTTAATTATGAGTAATATTACTAATAAAATAGAAAACAGATAGATATTTAATTATGAGTAATATTACTAATAATGGTTGATGTATAATATCTATCTACCACTTCTTTGGGTGGTTATTAATTGCTTCCACCTCACTAACAAGTGGCAGGTAGTTAACTACTCATTTATGAGTTTTTGTTTCTCACTCCGAGAGACAACCTCCTAAATTCTAGGAAACATCAAATTGGACGATTAATATTTGTCAGAATTAAATCTAATCACCGATATTATATCCATAGGACTTTTGATGGATAATAATTATTTTCAAAATACCATTGCATCCATTTTCCTCTTTCATCCATTTTTCCCTAGCCATAATTTCATGTCTATCTTTATTTATAAAATAAAACATAAAAGCAATGTTACAACTACCTGCCACTTGTTGGTGAGGTGGAGACAATTAATAACCACCCAAAGAAGTGGTAGATAGATATTATCTGAGAATTCTCCTGTTTTGTGTCAGATTATTCGGAGAAAAAAATAAGAGAGGCTGAATTGAATAGAAATCTAGATAACAGACAGATAAAAAATTACGGAGTTGTCTATAATGCGACTTTTTGGAGATTCCGGTGACGGAATCGGCGAAAAAATTGAGGTTAAATCTTGATTTGTATTATTTAAAATGGTTTTTTAACTGCATATTTGGATTCAGCACTTGAAAAACCCCTGGGACGCTTTGATTGTGCAGAAACTAGCTATCAAACTTGGGATTCCAATAAATTGCTGCGGGATTTTGACCGGAAAAACCTACCGGAAAAGCTTCCAAAAAGTCGCATTATAGACAACTACAAAAATTACATGCCTTATTTTCTCGAGCGGACAAGCAAGGACTTCTATGTCAAGGTTGGGAGGAGCCAAATAACTAGTGATATAATTTCCGGATCTATTCAAGTCGGTGATCTAACTTTGTTTCCTATTAGAGATACAAAATTTGGTTTTGTTACTATCTGAAAATTATGGCGTGTATATTTCCACAATCACTAACATAATATTGTTGAGAACTTATGGAAACCTGTGTATTTTGTTTGAAGAGCCCAACGTTTCAGGTGAATACTTCACCCATCTTCAGGGGCAAGAAAATTAATATTAATTTAATGCAAAAATTCCCTCTTCCAATTTTCCATCTTTGATATAATAAATAAGATTAAAGTATTTCGTTTCTTAACCATTTCAAATATTTGACTAAATCAAGATTGATTACAAATCATAAAGTTAATATTTTTAAATATTAATTCAAATTTATCCCTTTGCATTTAATTCTATAATCTTCTCATAATATTATTATAATATTAAAATATTAAATTATAAATCCAATAATTATATTAATTAATAAAATAATAATAGTTTTTAAATTTCATTGTTTATTTTTGACAAAATAAATTTAATTTAATTTTTTCAATCTTTTTATTTATTTATACTCCTTTCTTCATTTTAATAATTCTAATATAACTAATAAACCTTGGATAACTCCAATAAAAATCAATTAAATTATTTAATGTCAATTTTAATTTAATTTTTTTTTTTTTTTTTAAACTTCGTACATTTTATCAACGCTCCCTTTATTTTCACTTTCTCTAATGGCTAATTTATCCCCTTCTCTATATATTTTGGTCCAACTCTCTTTCTATCATCAAATTCTTACCTTAAAGATGAGTGACTCTTTGAATAAAATACAGAGGTTTCCAGAAGTTCTCAATAACATATCTGAAAATAACTGTAAATAAAAGCAAATTGTGAAAGATTATTTTATTGAAAATTGATTGTTTGATTTCTAGATATAGAAGAGAAATTTTGATTGAAAAGAAAATAAAAGAAGAAGCTATATCATCAAGCTAGGAAGATAATACTATATTTATTATAGAACTATTTCTAATTCACACAATTTATTATTGTAATATATATTCATCTATATAGTGGTAGACGAAATAGAAATAAAATTTATAATATATATTCATGTATATAGTGGTAACCGAAATAGAAATAAAAAATTTAAAAAATAGAAGATTCAAAAAGAGAAAAACTACAAGGAAAACATTAGTTGCGTTATTATTCTCTCTTTCATTTTCTCCTTACAGTCTGTACAATAAAATATGTTGTAGCAAAATTGTTACAATTAAACTCCTCTTACCAGAGAAAGAGAGGAATCTTTCCCATCACTATACAATTTTAGTAGTCTTGTATGTATAAATTATGATAGTCTAGGACAATAGAAGTCATTCATTGCATTATTATAAAATCTTAGTTTCGAACAAGAAACATAATGCATCGAAATAAATAGTATGTATACTTATATAATTACTATTCTAATAACCATACATGAATTAAAGGGGTTTTCCATATAAATAAATTAAAATAAATGTAGAAATTGAAAAATTTCAGTGATTTAGAGACATGACTAAGTCGAACAACTGTTACGACTGACTCGACCATCATAGAAGAGTAGTAAAAAGAAAAGATAGCCGACTGCATGCTAAATAATGTAGCATGATTTCAACTTACGAGACATTTCGTCTAGTTATGATCCTTTATAGAAGTTTTTAGATTGTATAAACCCAATAGGGAGATTTTTAGAGAGAAGCTCTCCTTAAGCTAAACAGTGCACAAATAATTAAAGAGAAGAACATATATACAAATTGACATTCAACTTAAATTTTATATATATATATATTTTGAAAAAACACATGTTTACACAGCTGTAAAGAGTTCTATGACAAAATATGATTGATTAAAAAAATTTAGTCAATTGAAAATTCTCTGGAAAAAAGTCTTTAAACTATTACAGAACAATAGTAAAGGCTTAAAGCCTTATGCCGTTTCAATAATAGACGAATCCTTCCATATTCAACGACAACCTAGAACTAGAACAAATTCATATAATAATAAAGATCAGAACTCTTGCTATATTATTTTGCTATGATGTGCGGCTTAAGGAGTAGACTCTCTTTATTCGTGAGTCTTGGCTCTTGTCAAAATCAGAAGAAATTAGTATATCTGCTTGTAGGTTGTTGGATGTACTCTTGATGTTATAGTGAGCTACTAGAATTGATCCTGGGTCTTCCTTAGATTAAGTCCGGCAGTTACCAATTCACCCCGTGCTTAAAAAATTAAAAATAAAAATCAGAACTCCTCAAACAGAAACTGCCTTGCGTATAGAGAATCAGAAGGTGGAAGAGTTGTTTCCCAACCTGGGAGGAAGAATCATAATATCATGTTAGACATCTGGTAACTAAAGATAAGTGCGAATGTTGAGAAAGAACAGGACAAACTGAGTAGTAACATCCACCAAACATGTTACAAGACTAACAAAACTTTAGTTAGGAAAATGAGGAAATACAAAGAAGAGACTATAAAGTATTGTGAATCTGAAGCCGAAAATGAAGTGGAGAAGAACTAACTTGAAATAATCATTGAAATCGCTTTGGCTCTGTGCCTGGAGGGTAAACAACATTAGAAATTATGGAGAAACACATTGTACATGAATATAACCAATTAAAAGTATGAAAAAGAGATTTTACAGGTTATTGATAACCGTAAACATAATTATAAACCAATTTTCTGTAATAAGAGGTATGATGACCTCCATAAATTTCGTAATAAATTTTGTTTGTGTGAAATTTGTAATGAACCAAGGGAATAAGATCCCGGGGTTCGACAAAAGGGAGTAAGCCTCCTTGCAACCTTAATGGATCTCGGAGGTTGAGACCCCTTATTAAAAGCTGTTATCATAATCGTTGGAAACAAAATAATGAAGTTAGAAGTAGAAAATTAGTATAGGCTAAATCCTACAAATAAAAAGTGTTAGGCCCTTATACTACTAGTGTAATCCTTTATTGTTATTAGTAAAAGCAAAGATGGCAATCTCTCCTCACAAGCTTCTAAATGGGAGTCCTAATTCCTGCAGCATTTACCCTTAGAAATGTATAGCTTTCAACCTCCCCTCCTTCTGGCTCAATGCCTGTATTTATAGTGCTCAAGAGGAAGTTAATCAGGTCCACCATCAATGGGATAATCCCCTCTTTGGATGGGATAGCTCCCTTATTGATGGGATAAGTTCCTCTTTGGTAGGGGTACATGAACCATCTAGAGGCGCTCAATACACGTCGAACAACCTTCTAGAATGCTCTAGAAATGACCACAAGTAACTTTTTAAAGATGAAACTTGCGCATTTTGACCTTTACAGGGGGACACACCTGCCCCTTTACATACAGAGCGTCCAAAGACGCAGCTTTTGTGAACATTGGGTGCGTCCCCGCAGGTAAGGTTGAGAGAACCTGCGTACCCAGAGACCCCTTATTATATTGTTGTACCCATGTAGTCCCCATATTGTTACTATTGTGCCCCATACAAGCCCACTATTGTTATTATTGTGCTCTTACATTATTATTGTTATGTCAGCTTTGATTATATTATGACCCCTTAGACTCCTATATATAGAAAGGAGGTCTTGTCAGTTGTATCATCAAAGAATTGTTCATTTGTATAATGTAAAGGAGGTTGCCCCCTCAAAGAGGCTTATTTCTAAGGCGTTCATCTATCTTTTCTCTTTTTGTGAGTTGGTTTCATAAAATTTGGTATCAGAGCTTTGGATTCTAGGGTTTCGTTGTTCCAAACAGGTCATTGTGGCATTTGCGCTATAACTTTTTTTCTACGCCATTTCAGACGCTAAAAAAAACACCCATTTGGAATGGAAGTGTTCTAAACCTCGGGTCTGAATTTCAGAGCTTTACGTGCTACATTTGCGGAGATAAGATTTGAGGAAGTTTGCCTTTTTGTAGACTCTCGAATTGCATTCCAAACAGGTGACCTAGGGAAAATAGTCATAACTTTTGTTTTGAACATCAGATTGAAATTTTGTAAGAAGTTACATAACTAGGATGGACTATAGTTTTTTTTTGTGTATTTTTCAGATCCGAAGGTCAAAACAGTGACACGTGGCACGTCATACAAGTTCGCTATTCTGAAAAGGTGTATAATCAGGTCATCTTGGGAGATTGTGCATATCTCTTTCTGAGAGAATCCAATTTCGATCAGACTTGTGGAATTGGAAAGAGGACGTAGAGGACTACTGCAGGTTGTGATTTCAGAACTGGAAGATCCGAAATTAAAGAGTTACAGTCATTTCAAGATCGAGCTCCTAAAATCAAGAAAAAATGAGATGAGAAAGTTTGATGGCAAGGATCCGGTAAATTGGATACTACAGATGGAGAAATATTTTGATCTACATGGTGTACCACGGTTACAAAAGGTAAGTATTGCATCTAATTATTTAGAACCGAATCAATTTTTATGGTATAAAGGGCTTTGTTCTCGTAAACAACTTGTTACGTGGTCAATTTTCACGAAGGAAATGATAGTACATTATGAGGATACAAAGAGCAACACCTTCTTTAGAGAAACACCAAAACAATTGGAAGAAAAAAGAGAAAAAGGGCTTTGTTACAAAGTGGAAAGAAAAATTATGGCAACAAGGAAGTCTACCCCTCACAACTATAAAGATGGAAGTGTTGTTTCTCCTAGCCTTCCACAACCTACAAGGGTTACACCACAACAATTGGAAGAAAAAAGACAAAAAGGGCTTTGTTACAATCGTGATAACAAATGCACTAAAGGTCATAAGTGTGCTGAGAAGAAAATATTTTACATAGATTATGAAGAGGAGGAAGAAAAGGATCAAGAAACATCAAAAGAAGAGGATATACAACAGGAACCAACCCCAGAGAAAGAAGAAATGAATCTGACCATATCTTGTAAAGCATTGGCAATAATTACCACTCCTCAAACTCTCAAGATAGAAGGACATATCAAGAAGAAAAAGGTTCAAGAAATGAAAGATCACATCGAGAAAGAAGAAATGAATTTGACCATATCTTGTAATGCATTGGCTGGAATTACCACTCAAACTATCAAGATAGAATGACATATCGAGAAGAAAAATGTTCAAGAAGTGAAAGATCACATTGAGCATCAAGAAATGAATCCAACCATATCTTGTAATGCATTGGAGGACATTACAACTCCTCAAACTCTCAAGATAGAAGGACATATCAAGAAGAAAAAGATTCAAGCAGTGAAAGATCACATCGAGCATCAACAACAAGTTCTCCAACTTTTAAAGGATAACGGCACTTTGGTGCAGAATCAAATGAAACAATGGGAAGATCAACATCGTAGTGAAAGAAGTTTTGATGTAGGTGATTGGGTATTTTTACGACTACATCTCAAGTAAGTTATTTATGAGAAGGAAATGTTGGCAATAATACACGCACTTAAGAAATGGCGACCTTACCTAATGGGAAGACACTTCAAGGTAAAAATGGATCATGATAGTCTTAAATACTTTTTAGAACAAAGATTATCTTTAGAAGAACAGAAAAAATGGGTCACAAATATGTTGGGTTATGACTTTGAAATCATCTACAAAAAAGGGAAGCAAAATGTTGTTGGTATGCACTCTCAAGAAAGGATGAGGATGTGGAAGCATTGTTTTGTGATATTTCTATTATCCAACCAGATTGGATAAAAGAAGGAAGGGATGAATGGAAGGAGGATGAAGAAGTGTGGCCACTCATTCAAAAGCTGCAGAAGATTTTAGTTCAAACAATATTGCCAGAACTTGATGAGGAAGGAAAAATCATATTGGAGCTTGAAGTAGTCACAGAAACAAGAACTCGAAAGCTACGAAATCGATCAATTTTAGAGTATCTCATCAAGTGGAAGAACTTATCTGCTGAAGATTCCACATGGGAGGACAAGTATTTTATACAGAAGCATCGAGAACTACTCAAGCGTTGAGGACAACACTTTTTGAAGGAGAGAGGCATGTTAGGCCCCTATACTACTAGTGTAACCCCTTATTGTTATTAGTAAAACCTCATTATATTGTTGTACTCATGTAGTCCCCATATTGTTACTATTGTGCCCCATACGAGCCCACTATTGTTATTATTGTGCCCTACATTATTATTGTTATGTCGGCTTTGATTATATTATGACCCCTTAGACTCCTATATATAGAAAAGAGGTCTTGTCAGTTGTATCATCGAAGAATTGTTCATTTGTGTAATGTAAAGGAGGTTTCCCCCTCGAAGAGGCTTATTTCTAAGGTGTTCATCTATCTTTTCTATCTTTTTGTGAGTTGGTTTCATAACAAAAAGTGATTCTCGTATGATTCTATCCTCTGGGGGTTTACTATAAAAATAAATAAGAGAAATAAGAAAATAGGTTGAGGTTACAAGATAAATATATTAGAAATAATATAGGAAAAAAGGACTGTCTAATGAAATGAAAACCTTACCAAGGAGGGCCAAACACAGTGGAAATTATGAACAAAAAAAATCCATAAGCATAAGTTAACCATAATGTTATCCTCACAAAAAATTAACATAGAAAGAGAGTAAATAATTACTTAATGCATAGAACGGAATATAAAATGTTCAGAAAAGGAGTCAATTGAGAACACAAATTCAGCCCAAAAACTCTTTAAATAGATATGATACCTCGATATGAACTTGAACATCTTCTTTTGAAGAACTACTGCAAGTTGAAATAGGGTAGGGTTACACCCTATATAAGCGACATATGGTGGCCAATATCATAATAAAAAGGAATGGCGTACACATATTATCCAAATTCCTACATAATCGACAAGTGCATATACAAACCAGGTCAAACCCTAACCCTGAAGTGGTTGTCGAGACAAATTCGTAAAGAAAATGAAAACTGGAATGCGCCAACGGCCAAAAGTCATTAAAGGCTCATAAACCATAAAATATTTAAACAAGATTGATCTTGTGACAAACGATCTAGACTTCTGATTATGATAATACAAAACCTATATACGTGGCTAGTATATATCTCTTCCTACTTACGACTAAAAAAATTCTAGAGACTCACTTAAATAATGAAGTGAATGGAGTGAATAATTTAGGTATAAATCTAGTTGATAGTTCAGGGCATCAAATATTATTCGTGGTTGGTTATTAAGCTATGCTAAATACCTAATTACTAAAAGGAGTAGAGGTTCCATTCTTTACTATTCTATTTTGTTTTATATTTGAGAAAATAAATTAGGAGTGGGAAATTAGAGAGAAGAAGATAAGGGGTTAAATTTTTTTAGTATTTTTCTAGGCGATAGATCTTATATAAATACATTAAGATAGGTCTTATATAAATACATTAAGATAGGTCTTATATAAATACATTAAGAGTACCTCATCTTTTATATCTACATATTTGGACCATAGTAGATAAAATAGAGTAGTTTAACTTGACCTTTTAACTGGGTTTATACTTATTATGGACGATTTGCGTATTTCTTTCTACTCTATATTTCTCATATTTCGACTAATTTATTCATTTAAGCATAAAATAAATAAATAAATAAAGAATATGTTATCTAAAGGGAATTGACATTCATAGTAAAGATTTTAGTATTTATTCATATTTGTTTTATTGGATTTATGGATCATATTGTTATGAAAGTAGGTTTATTTGGGTATTTTGTGGGAAATTGCAATGGTTTATGAAAGAGGGGCATGTTTTTTTTAGGAGGTGATTCCCCTCCTTCACCTTCCATGCTTAGATAAGGATACTATACAATGTTATAGTTGTAAGCGAGGAATGTTTAACTTGAAAATACTTGGGTTCCAAGTACTTTTGGGCTATTCCATAGTTGGCTAAATTATTCATGATATGGCTAGGAGAATGTAAATTTTTTTAAGTCTAATAATTCATAAGTGAAGACATCCTTCTTCCATTGTTAGTTCTTAGGTTTTTATCTGGGTAACTAACATAGGGTGGCATGTTGTTGTTAAGAGGTGATGCCCCTCCTTCACCTCCCATTCTTGGCTAGGTTTATCTCCTGATTTCATCACTGTAATTGAGGATGTTGAACATGTTCATACTTGGGTGCTAAATAATTTGGGTTTGTTTCGTAGTTGGTGTGAATATTTTACCATATGGTTGGGATAATGTTGGGGTGTAATTTCATGCATGGGAAATATTCGAAACATATGATTGATTTACTAGGGGTTGAAAATAAACATGTGAAGATTCCATGGGATATGTAGAAGCTTACAATGATACAGACATGGTTATCATAAGCAAAATAACTACATAGATGTAGGGAAAACCTTAGAGGATGTTAATATCCTTGAGGTAGCATGTTGATGTACCCTAGGTTGAGTTGTGGAAAGGCTTACTATAAATTTTTTGTTGATGTTGTGTGCATGGCCATCTTGTTTGGATCTTAGGTATATGTATGTATATAAGACAAGGCTTCATGAACCACTATAGAGGTGCTTAGATACAAGGATATAAAGGAAAAAATAACACTTAAGTTGGTGTTTGAGATTTATTTGGACCTTGGTGAGTGAGTTGGAGCTTATCTTTGGGAGGAAGTGAAAAGAGAGGGGCCTTTAATAGGATGTTTCTAGATGGTTCTATGAGAGTTCCAAATAAAGGGTTATACTTATTGGTTCAAGAGGGTGGAGTTCCCTATATATTGGAAAATAAATGATTCTTAAGTTAAGAAAGGAAGGTAAGATGTATGAATTAAAGGTATGATGAAAATATAAGACATTGGGAGATATATATTTCTGTAACTCTAATGTGCATTGATGGATATATCTATGTGACAAAATCATGGGTAGACAATGAACTACCATGTTAATGATGCTAACCTAAATATCTTCTAATCAAGATAGGTAGAATCCATGGTAACAATTAATTTAGGAAATATTGAATAAGAAGAATGGAGAAGACGAAAGGGAACCTTCATTTTCTCAGAGAAAGAGGACAACATACTCCTTATGAAGGGAGTAGGAGAAAAAACAATAAGAATATATCCATTAAACATGAGAGAGAAGGGTTGAAGAAAAATCCCTAGTGAAGTCACCAAATTGTACTATTATTCTTAGAAGGAGGCACCATGGCACCATAAAGATGAAGGAAAGAGTGAATTCACTCCTTAGTTTTAGAGAAAGTTATGAGTTCTAAGGAGAATGAGGGAAGACCTACAAATTAATTAGGGAATTAATCATAATTAGATATCTAGGGTTTTATATTAATTAGAGAAATTCGATTATGATTAGATGTAACAAAAAATTAACAATGAAACCCAATCAACCAAAGGTTAACTTACCAATATCTGTGTGTTGCAAACAAAAGAGAGGGAAAATGAAAATAAATCACTTAGAAGAATGACATCTAGGAGATACATCTACTTGGTGAATATGAGAGTTGTGACAATCTTGCGAGATGAAGTTTCTCCTCTCAAATTAATGTACATACATAGCTAAGTACTCTGGTAAAACGAACTTGTACTTGATCTCCAATAAAATACAATATATAGCACTAAAGCTACCATTTAAAATAATGTAGCAATGAAGTACACAATGGTGTCCCAAAATTCCCTTAAAAAGGTTGTTACTCCACCTTCCCTAGATATGATCGAACTTGCATTTAGGTATGAGCATTAATTATCTAAGGTATCAGATGGGACTAAGTTAATGGATACACCCTAGGACCAAACACTAGGTCTCAAGGTTGGAGCTCAGATAACAAAAAGAGTTCCCTATAGAGAGGTTTAGGAGATGATAGATCCAAACAAACTATTTAAGTTTGTTTGCAATCCATATGTGTCCCTAGTAGATATTGGAAAATAGGGAGGGAAATAAAATACAATTTACAAGAAGGAGAGAAGCAATAAAGTTAGTTAAAAGAATTACCTTAAGGATTTAATGAACATTAGGTTAATAAACCTTGGAATTTTTTTTTTCATAGAAATTCATACTATGAGAATGGATTGGATTGTAAACTATGAGTTTTATAGCCTATACCATACATATTTTACGTAAAATATGTCTTGTATTATGTGAGTTATAACTTTCACTTATGTTGTCCAAAAAATTGACATCTCACTTGGAACCATAAAAGTATGAAGGTTTAATGATGGTTTGACCAAATAAACCTCTAAATGAATGACCCAAAAAATATTTGAGTCATTAAACACTTAAACTAAAAATCCAAATCAATTATTGGTGAAATCGAGATTTGAAGCCCCAAACCATTTCCTTAAAGTATTTCAATACCCAAAGGCCAAGAGAGAAGAGAAAGGTTGTAAGGAACACTACATGAATACTTTGAAATCCCTACTTGAAACCATACATGAAAAGGGTTATTCAATAAATACTAGAAAATAAATAAAAATAATAAAATAAAATGGAATAGAATGTAATAGAAAAATGTTGACATCATTAGTAAATAAAAGAAGTGTATATATAAAGAAAGAATGTCTGAAAACACATATTAAATTGCACACAAAGGTATGTATGTGTTAACACACACACAATTTTACATTCAGAAATTACTCTAATATATAGAGTTTCTAGGATCTAATTAATTCCTAGTTTAGGAGGAGAGGTTGAGAGAATTTCTCAACCATCACAAACCAACATCTCAAATATAGGAAGCACTAACTGAACTCCACCCCTAATGCTTACATTACATAAACTTATTGAAACCACCCATAAAAAAATATTACACAATCATTCTTTAAATGGCTTACAACTTGCAGATCAACATAGGCTCCATCAAGTTACCTCATAAACCTCGTAAAGGTGTAGTTGGCAAGTTGGATTCCTGAGTTCGACTCCTGAACTCCCAAATCAAGGACCTCCCAAAGTTAATTACTAAACACCATCCCAAAACATTGCATAACCTCATTAGAAGACCACTCCCATGTCTTCAACAAATGAGGGATCCTTCCCTAGATCCACAACTTCCATACTATTTGGACAACCATCCATGTTGAGCCTTTTCACTGAACTGTAGCTATTCTAAAAGAGTTTGAGAGGTTCAAATACTTCATTGAATTCATCATCAGAATTCAATTAATATTCATTTGTGGTTATGTTCACTTATTCTTTTACCTTCCCTTTTAATAGATCGTTGGCATGGTCTTTACAATTCCATGTTGTATGCCCAATTTTCCTGCAATAGTAGCATTCAAGTTCACTTTTATTTTCATTTTTCTTTCTCATCCTCGTATTTGAAAACAATGCATTTTATATTTGAGAATTTCCTTCTGTATCCTTTGGTTTTAGTCTTTTTTCCTCTGCCAAAAGTGCTGCAATTATCTCATCCAATTTTTATGAAGACATTTGATTCAAAGTGAAGACAACATTACTATAACTTGAAGGTAAACTATTTAATAAGATGGATTTTTCATCTTCATCTTCCACCTTAGCACCTGCTTCAGATAATTGTCTTAAAAGAGACATTAAATTATTTACATGATTGGACATAGATGTCTCCTCATTCATTTTAAGTCTAAATAATTACAACTTTATGGAAAATTTTGCATTTGTAGCTTTTCCACGAAACAATTGTCAATCAAGTGTCCCCACATTTCCTTCGATGGTTTAGTGATATCTAGAAGATGTAACTTTGAATCTAAAAGAGCAAGTCCTATAATGGACTTAGCTTTGTCATCTCTACTTTTCCATTCAAGCAACTATTTGGAATTTGTAGGTGCCACTTCTAAACCCTTCACTATGCTGCACAAATGTTTCTTCATTAATTGCATCTAAACTTTTACTTTCCATGAGGGGAAGTTTAGGCCACTAAATTTCTCTAAAACCATGAATTCCATGATTGAAGAAAACTTTAAAACCAAATAGAATACACCCCTTAAATTGCTCCCTTAGAATTGAAAATGTTTTTCAATGGCAGACTGCACAATAAAACTAAAAAAATTCAAGAAAATAAGTGCTTACAGGAAACACTTGGAGCATGGGCATCAAACAATGGCTTCAAACTTCAAACTTTGCGTGGGAATCTTGCAACTTTTGAATGGTGTCAATGAATTATTGAATGCTTCTGCTGTTTGGAGTGGTCTCAAGCAAAATGACCTCCTCTGAGACAAAAAAAAAACACAGTTTACTCATCTATTCTGTCTCACTGTAACAACTACTTTGGTTCTCCACCACAAGACTTGCCATTCGATGAGCCATCCTTTGATGAAAAAACCAAAACTCTCACTCTGTCGATGATTTTTGTTGTCCAAAAATCGGAAGTCTAAATATAAGAATCATTGAAATGATAAACATAATTAAATAATAAAGCATGAATGGAGGATCCGATCTCCTATAAATAAAAACCAGTTTATGACATCCACATAATCCACTACTAATGTTTTAGAGGGTGATAATATCATAGGATGTATGTTTCCAACATCAAATAGCATTCGGATTTCTCATACGTAGAGAACTTTTGTTGCAGATGAAGCAACACACATAATTATTGAATACGTACTCTACAAACCTCACACGCTGGAAATGACTCTTCAAATCAACGTATCCCTTCTAGCTCCAACATAGAAACGATCCTCCTCTCATTCAACATAGCTTCTCTCTATGCAATGACGATCTAACCTCATCGAAGTTTTGAATAAACACAACTTAAACCTTGCGCTCTGATACCAAGAAAGAATGACTGAAAACACATATTAAATTGCACATAAAGGTATGTATGCATTAACACATAATTTTACATTCAGAAATTACTCTAATATATAGAGTTTCTCATATTTAATTAATTCCTAGTTTAGGAGGAGAGTTTGAGAGATTTTCTTAACCATCACAAACCAACATCTCAAATATAAGAAGCATTAACTCAACTAGATATGATCCAACTTGCCTTTAGGTACTTGCATTAAGTTCCCTAGATATGATCCAACTTGCCTTTAGGTATGAGCCTTAATTATCTAAGGTGTCATATGAGACTAAGTTAATGGATACACCCTAGGACCAAACACTAGATCTCAAGTTTGGAGCCTAGATAACAAAAAGAGTTCCCTATAGAGAGGTTTTGGAGATGATAGATGAAAATAAACTATTTAAGTATTTGTTGCCAATCTATATGTGTCCCTACTAGATATTAGAAAATAGGGAGGGAAATATAATACACTTTACAAGAAAGAGAGAAGCAATAAAACCAGTTAAAAAAATTATCTTAAAGCTTCAATGAACATTAGATTAATAAACCTTGGAAAAAACAATTTGCATAGAAATATCATACTATGAAATTGGATTAAATTGCAAACTATAAATTTTATAGCTTATATCATACATATTTTACCTAAAATATATCTAATATTATATAATTTATAACTTGCACTTATATTGTCCCAAAAAAAAAATGGACATCTCACTTGGAACCATAAAAGTATAAAAATTTAATAATGATTGGACTAAATAAACTTCTAAATAAAAAAAAGGATTTGAGTCATTAAACACTTAAAATAAAAATCTAAATCAATTATTAGCTAAATCGAAATTTAAAGCAGACCATTTCCGCAACGTAGGTCAATACCGAAAGGCCAAGAGAGAAGAGAAAGGTGGTAAGGAACACTACGTGAATACTCTGAAATCCATACTTGAAATCATTCATGAAAAGGGTTGTTCAATAAATATTAAAAAATAAATAAAAATAATAAATAAAATGGAATAGAACCTAATAGAAAAATGTTGACATGAAGCGTATATATAATATGCATCCTTTGATTTAAAAGTTTTTGTTGTGGCCCCGTATCCTTTGATTTAGAAGGAGACAAAATAATATCGAAATACATCCAAGTTCTTGCCTGCATGCCTCCATTAAAACAAGGCAAAATAATATCAAAATAGATCAAACATTGGGAAGCGTGGAAGCATCCAATAATGTCTACCTCGCCAACCTTATCAAAATATTAAAATACGTGCACGACATTCATTCTATTAGAGTCCGATATAAGTTGCTTGTAAAAGTTATTTCCAAAATACTTCCGAAACTAAGAACCGCAATACCGCATTATACCTCAAACTGGCATGACCTCAAACCGAGACAGTTTGGATCTCTGGATATACAGTGCCAGTCTTCAACGCTATTTTAATTTTCATAAAGTTCTTGAATTCTGACCACACCATTGTAGCATTCTTCTCCAACAACTCCTCTAACAAATCCATCTTCCACTCTTTTTCCATTCGGGCATTGAGATCTGCTACGAACCCACTTTTGATACCTTCACAATACTGTAAAAACTTGGCTGTTGCCAACCCTCCTGCATCCCACCATTCCTCAGTATTGTTAGGTTCGCCTATTGGTACCGATGGATTTGCGACATTGAAGCCTGCCGCTAATCTTATGTATTCAGCCATGCCTTCAAGCAGACCAAGGGGAGCCTTTTGGCCCCCGTTCCAGAGCCATAGACGACCCGTTTCTCTGTAGAGGGACTCTTTAATATCCTCTTCCACCGCATTTGCAATATATTCACTATTATTGTGTATTACGTTATCTTCAGACACTGCACACTCTTTGTAATTGTTATCGATTGATAACACTACAGTGTGAATATCTTTTCTTGGGTAGCGGGGATTTGCATAAAGAATTGTGTATACGAAATGGGCGGCGTCCTTTAAGAAAAGAGTGAGAGCATTAACCCTCCCTTGCATTAACACTACCCGTTCTTCATCTTGGCCGGAAGCTGGTGTCTTCACCACCACCACTATGTATTCCAGTGCTCTCTCAGCAGCTTCGTAGTTTGCCCAAATTGTGAGGATTGCCATCACGGTGAAAAACGCAATTCGCCTCCACAGCTGAGACACAGAGGAATTTGTCATTCTCCTTCCCATTCCCATTCCCATGCAATACGCTCATCATGATCCATTTCTTTCCATCAAATACTTGGTTGAACAGCTGCAACATACCCTTGATTGGATAACCATGTGAGGGTGGGGTCTCTATATGTCAAATATGGTAAATCCCATGGTGCCATGAACATCACTACAAGGCACCACTGTCATGGGCCAATCACACGTGAATGTCATATATGTATAAAAAGTTTAACGACCATGGACGGATTTAGTATCTGGCATTATGGTTCCAAATTTATGTCATGTCCCTGTAAATAGTTAGACGGCCATTGACATATTTAGGGTGTGGCACTATGATTCCCATGCACAACATGTCTAATTCGAACGTCGTTGACCATTAAAAGAACCGGAAGAGGATAAACATAAAAAACATATAAGAATAAAGTAAGATAAAATTGTAAATGAATTAGGTTTGGTTATTAAAGTGAGATTGTGTTAACTTTATTCAACAATATGGTGTGAATGGGGATATAACATATACAATGCAGTTTTCGGATATTCTCTTAAATGTATAAGAAAACAAGAAATAGATAGAGATAAAGATGAGGGAGTTCCCCCTGGTTGACCTCCGACACGGGATCCATAAGAACACATAAGTTCCTAAGGGTCCTCGCTTACCAACTCCCTTGCCCCAAAGTCATGTATTGCTTTACCTTTCTTAGTTTTTAATGAGATGTTAATTTATAAGACTATGTAAAAATGTTATGGTTAAGTTTAGAAATATGAAGTTATTGCTAAGTTTAGGAATATGAAGGAGGGGTTGGAATAAATTAAGGTGGTTCGTGTAGTTTATATTTTTTGACATTTAAATTGATAAGTTGGAATGTTGGTTAAAAGAAAATAGTTGTAGTGGCTAAATTTTGGTTTATTTATTTATTTATATATGTTAGTGGTATTTTTTTATGGCATAAAATCTTTATAAATTTAATAATTATTTTTGAATCTTTAAAAACTTATTTTAATGAGGAATCACTTTTGACACTTTTATATATCTTAATAGTTTAGCGAAAGTTTCTTCATATAAATATTTTTGAATTTATATTGATTTAATTAAAATTACAATGTTGAAAAAAATAAAAAAAATATAAAAAATATTATAATAAAATTTCCATAAAAATAAAATATTATAATAAATTTTTCAAATAATGTTATATATATATATATATATATATATATATTTTATTTTATAAATAAAATTATAAAAAATATATATATATATATATATATTATTTTATAATTAAAATTAAATGATAAAAAAAACAAATATTTAATAAGTAAATTATTTTTTCATACCTTTAATAATAAATAATGTAAAAATACTTTTAAATCAACATTGTTATAAAAATAATATATAATTTAATTATAAATATAATATATAATTTAAAATTTAGATTTATAATTTTTCCGGAATAAAATCTATATCTAGTCTATGTAAATCTCTTTTTTCATTAAACTATGTTTAAATTACCTAGAAACTTTCACTCTAAATCAATATCAAGAAAATAAGAGTCAGGGAGGCCGGTCAAATGGATCTGGTGCATAAATTTTAAACCTAGTTTATAGCTTTTATGCTCTTGACTTACCCAAGATAGCAGACATTTAGGTTTTGCTGCATGGCTAAATTCCTGATTGCGGTTAGAGTGTTGGACACAAGTTTAGGAGTTCTTTCTTGTTTGTCTAAGAGCTCGACAGGGTTTCTCTTGCAGAAGAAATTTCATTTTACTTTTTGGATTCTTATTTTATATTACATGAAGCATGTCCAAATATGATGTACATATTTTTGCAGTAATTTAGAATGAAATCTTTAAATAATAAGAAGATTCAAATCGGCTCAAATCGTACTACATTATAAAGGAGATAAGATTTAGTTATGATGGAAATTAATTGATTTCCATTAAAATATATATAATAAAATGTTGTTATATATAATCACAAATTATTTAAAATCCAAAATAAATTTGCTTCTTCCTTCTCTCACATTGAACTATTAAATTTAAAAAGTTTGAAAATATCACGGTAAATTTTCTCCGTACCATATTTCATCAAGTTGAAAATTGAAGATGAGATCCTATAATATATTTTATTTTGTAAAAAGTCTAGTACATAAATAAAATATATAATTATTACTTTGCAATTCATCATATTTATATCAGTTATTATTTTATTTTTATTAATAAATTATCAATAAAAATTTATTTATTTTATAAAATATTATAAATAATAATTATTTCTATTTTATTTTTTCATAGTGAAAAATTTAACTTAATTTATGTTTAAAATATATATAATATATCAATTTTTTATTTATTTAAAATATTTTTAATATAAGCACCATATTTCATAGTTGAAAATTGAAGATGAGATCCTATAATATATTTGATTTCGTAAAAAGTCTATTACATAAAAATATATATAACTATTACTTTGCAATTCGTCATATTTACATTGGTTATTATTTTATTTTTATTAATAAATTATCAATAAAAATTTATTTATTTTATAAAATATTATAAATAATAATTATTTATATTTTATTTTTTCATAGTGAAAAATTTAAATTAATTTATGTTTAAAATATATATAATATATTTATTTTTTATTTATTTAAAATATTTTAATATAAGTAAATTTGTATTTAAGATAAATCTAATTAGTAGTTATGATGGAAATTAGTTGATTTCTATTAAAATGTATATAATAGAATGTTGTTATATATAATTAGAAACTATTTAGAATCCAAAATAAATTTGCTTCTTCCTTCTCTCACATTGAGCTGTTAAATTTAAAAAGTTTGAAAATATCATGGTGAAATTTTTCCGTACCATATTTCATCACAGTTGAAAATTGAAGAAGAGATCCTATAATATATTTGATTTTGTAAAAAGTCTATTACATAAAATAAAAAAAAAATATAAAAATATATAACTATTACTTTGCAATTAGTCATATTTACATTAGTTATTATTTTATTTTTATTAATAAATTATCAATAAAAATTTATTTATTTTATAAAATATTATAAATAATAATTATTTATATTTTATTTTTTCATAAGGAAAAATTTAAATTAATTCATGTTTAAAATATATACAATATATTAATTTTTTATTTATTTAAAATATTTTTAATATAAGTAAATTTGTATTTAAGATAAATCTAATTAGCAATTGATTATAAATAAATAATTTTTCTTGTTATTTCTTATGATTTATTTTCATTTCCAAATTTATGATTTTAAATTTTTTGAGTCTTCTACATTAAAAATGCTCTATTTTTTCAGTTCTTGGATCACTTGCTTCTTGGAGAGAGAGTGAACCAGTGACTGCCATTAAGATTGCCTACAAACCCACCCAAGAAATAGGTCCCCAAAACCATAGTTCATTCAGAGCTTCTCACAGGTGACACTTTAATAAATTATTTTTTTGGGTAATTTGAAGCATATTACACAATATATTGGCTTATATTTTTTTGTCTTTAATTTCTATTATTTTTCTACATATTTATAAGTAGATAAATGAATGTGTGCCAATCATTGAGTTTTGTTATAAATCATAATAATATTCTTGTTAGACTATTTACAATTCGTAGAATAGAACTTTTTGCTAACCTTTGTTGCTGAAAGACATCAAACAGTGGTAGCAAAAAATATAATAAAATTAATATAAACAAATTCACACTTCCACTAAAAATTGAGTATTTTTTGTAGTGATGCAGGAGCATCCAACTTAGGCACCATGACCGGGTGTCGGTCTTTGCCAGGTCAAAAAGAAAAGTTGAATTTACTTTTATTAGTCTTTATGTTGGTTGACAGAATAGTAGGTATGACTTTTATTCTTATTTTAATTTCCAACTTAGCTAAGGGTAGTTGATCAGTTAGGGTCATTTGTTTGTCTGTTGTTAACAAGTCAGGGATTAATGATTGTCCTATTATTTTATAAAGAAAAAGACAAATGTATTTTAAGGGAAAATCTTGTCATGAGATAGAACGAATGAATAGTAACCAAATAACTGTAAAAGTCTGTAATTGAAAAGCAACTGTACAGTTTCATTAACTGGAACAGGGAAGCTATAAATGTAACAGGACAAAATCATGTAGGGGTTCAGTTCAATATCTCTCGCACTCAAATAAAAATAACAACAGAGAAATCAAAGTTCTGTCCATCTGTATGTCTACTGTAATTTATGTTTTCCGTTTAATGATTATCTAAGCATACAACTAACCATATACAGATTCTTGAAAATAAATTCTTCTTTATGTTTCCAGAGAGAAAGAACCAGTTCACATAGCGAGGCCAAAGAGCAAACACAGTACGAGGGTTTGTAATTCGTTCGAAGCAAACAACGAAAATAGAACAGGAGTGGTACAACCAGGGTTTAGTACAGGCCAAACACCTACAGGCCGAGCGAGAGTTTCCACAAATACATTTCAATTGACAGCCATATAAAATTGCCAGCATAGTTACAAGGTTCGTGTAGAGCTATACATTATATCTCAAGCAAACTGAAGGTGCATAACAGCAGTTCTGGCTACGAATTCGGAGTAAACAAACAACGAACGAAATTCAGGTAAAACAAACTTAATATTATTACATCTCCCTAAAGAATTTCCTTCCAAAAATTGCAAAGTCCAGCGTATTATAATTACATAACAGAACTGTAAAAACAAAGCTGTGAATGCTCAAACCATGAGCTATAAACCCTAGGTGAGGGTTTCAACCACAATATTCATACACATAGATACATAGACCCTAGAATGACAAAACCCTAGGTGAGGGTTTAGAACGAATTTGCAGTTACAAATAGAAGGTTGCAGTCAAGACACAGTGGAAGCCCAGAATTCCAGAGCCGTCGAGCATCGCTCACAGTGAGCCATTTGACAAGTAACGGGGTGACAAACCCATCCAACTCGAAGACGGAGTTAAAGACCCAAAACGAAGACTAAAATAAGTTCAAAGAGGCAGAGCCTATCGGACAAAACCAAGACATGTATGGCCAAACCCTCCAACAACAAACCCTTAACACCTACACAGCCATGATACACAGGTGTTAGCAGATACATTGCAGCAGAAGTGGAAGTATAGAGCTGGAAAGGAAAAACCAAAACGTTGAAATTGCAAACAATTACCTGAGAGTTTGCAGTGAGGCCAAAGACAGGCATCCCACCAACAGCGCCGACTGACTGTGGAGATCAAGGAGCAATCCAGGTCAGGAACTATGGAAGGAAACCCATAAGTTGAAACAGAGAAAGAGAAATTACCTGTGTGTTAAGCCGGAGACGAAAGAAAGCCATCGAGCCGAACCCGGAAGCAAGCAAATATTGAGTTGCTAACCGGAATGAGCTATACCAGTGCATGAGTTGACATACGGCGGCCTGTAGAACCCACAACAGAAAGAAATCGAAACACAACGGAGGTCTTACCCAGGCAACCACAGGATGAGCCACAACTGTCAACGAACCAGGGATTAAAGACCAACACATTCATAGCAAAGAGCAACCAGAAGCCTGCTTAGGACTTGCAGCATAGCTACCCACCAAGACCTTGCAGAGCACTGTGGAATAAACCCTCGACGAGAAACAACAAATGACCGAAAAGACCAATGAACAAAGGGAACAAGCATAGGGTTCAGCAAGAAATACACACTCCAAGGCAAGTACCTTTCATTATTGCTTAATTGAATGCCACATAAATCAAAACCCAAAATATCCGATGTGCATTTAATCCACGTGTAATCACCACCCTATGATTTAAATCAACCAAATAAACATTACAAAATCATTCCCATAACAATCGTTTATAAAAGTGTTGGGCTGGTCCCATCAAAGTGGTATCAAAGCAGGTTAAATTGATTGAAGACATGGAAAGAGGAAGGCGAGGTCGTGGTAGAGGTGTTCGAAGGTTGGCGGAGGAAGGACTAAGAGAGGAGATTCGAATTCTTGCTGCCCGTTTGGAGGCAGGGAGAAGAAGAGACCCAGAGATAGGTGATGACAGCGAAGAGGAAACTGAAGCAGCAGCAGATGGACCAGAAGGTGAGAGCCCAGAAGTGAGATTGTTGAGATCTGTTTTAGTGGCAAGCAGTAAACCCAAGCCAGAACTCCCAACCTATGATGGCAGCCTGTCTATCGAAGTTTTATTGGATTGGATCAGTGAGATGGATAAGTATTTCGAGTGCGAGGAAGTCAGTGAAGACCGTAGAGTTAGGTTCACTGCGACGAAATTGAAGGGACACACAGCCCTGTGGTGGGATAGTGTCCAGAACGAGAGGAAAAGATTGAACAAGTTGCCAATTAAAACCTGGTCAAGGATGGTGGCCAAGTTAAAGGGCAGATTTCTGCCGAAGGACTATTAGATTGCACTGCACAAGCAGGTGCAGAATATGAAATAGAAAGGATTGACGGTAAGGGAGTACAAGGAGGAGTTCTATCGAGTGAATTTGTGAGCCGGATATACAGAGGATACCGTGGAAAGAATAGCCAGGTATGTGAATGGGTTAAGATTAGAAATTTTGGATGAAATCAGTATTTTATCTCCAAAGAAAACTGAAGAAGTGTATCAGAGTGCGATGAAAGCTAAAGAAAAAATTATTAGAAGGCAGAATGCCCGGAGAGGATGAGGATCCGGCAGGGGAAAAGGCCAGTCATATGGTAGAGGGAAGACTGCTAGTAATAATGAGGAAGGTAGCAGTTCCAGAACTTCTGGATCAACAGACAGAGGTGATAATGCGAGAGGCGGTAGGTCATCCCAACGGGCAGAGGAAATGGCTGAGGAAGAGCGGTTGGTTACCAATGTTATAGGTGTCATAAATGGGGACACAGATCATTTGAATGTCCAGAAGCAGAACAAGCTGGACAACGGGGTGCATATGTTGCACAACTAGAAGAAGCAGCGACACCTCCCCAAGAAGCAGAAAATGCTCTAGAGACAGGGGAAGCCCTAGTGCTGCACAAGGTATTGTTAAATCCAGTAAAGGAGGTCACCGAACAGACACAACGGAAGGCTTTGTTTAGAACAGTTTGTAAGTCACGAGGTAAGTGTTGTAAGTTAATTATTGACAGCAGTAGTACTGATAATTTAGTGTCCACAGAGATGGTAGAAAAATTGGAGTTGAAGCGTTTGAAACATCCCAACCCTTACAGAGTCTCATGGCTGCAAAAAGGCCATCAGTTGCTGGTGGATGAACAGTGCGAGGTGGAGTTTCAAATAGGCAGATATAAGGATAAAGTCGTTTGTGACATCATGCCAATGGATGTATGTCACATACTGCTAGGCAGGCCTTGGCAGTACGACAGGAAAGTGGTACACGATGGATTGACGAACTGTTATAAATTTGTTAAGGATGGAATCAAGCATACGCTTGTGCCCATCAAGGAAGAAGGGACAGCAGGGACAAGTGAACCAAGGGCATTGTTGGTTAGTGGAAAACAGTTTCTGAAACAAGTTGAGGACAGTGAGATGGGTTACGCAGTTGTAAGGAAAGCAAGGACAATGTTGTTGCATATGGAGGTATCAGATTTACCTATAGAAATCCAGCAGATGTTGCAGGAGTTTACGGATATAGTGGTAGACGACTTGCCAGACAAATTACCCCCCAAAAGAAGCATAAGTCATCATATTGACTTCATACCCGGAGCCAGTTTGCCGAACAAAGCGGCATACTGAATGAGCCCCAAGGATAATGAAGAGATTAGAAAGCAGGTGCAAGAATTGTTAGACAAGGGATTGATAAGGGAAAGTTTGAGCCCTTGTGCAGTCCCAATGGTTCTCGCCCCCAAGAAGGGAGGAGAGTGGCGGATGTGCACCGACTCGAGGGCCATCAACAAAATCACCATCCGGTATAGGTTTCCACTACCAATGATGGATGACATGATGGATTGTTTAAGCGGGGCAGCGTATTTCTCTAAGATAGACTTGAAGAGTGGGTACCATCAGATTCGGATACGAGAGGGGGACAAATAGAAGACAACCTTTAAGACGAATGAAGGGCTGTACGAATGGCTGGTCATGCCCTTTGGACTGAGCAATGCGCCCAGTACATTTATGAGGTTGATGAATGAGATGCTGAAGGAGTACATCGGGAAATTTGTGATCGTATACCTAGACGACATACTAATTTTCAACAGGACAAGGGAAGAACACCTTCAACATGTACGTAAGGTGCTGGAAAAATTACAACAGAATAAACTGCTAATAAACTTGAAGAAATGTACCTTTCTGCAGAAGGAATTGGTTTATTTGGGCTTTGTAATAGCAAAAAATGAACTGAAGATGGATCCGGAGAAGGTGGCGGCGATAGTTAATTGGCCATCTCTGAAAAATTTATTCGAGGTACGTAGCTTTCATGGACTAGCGAGTTTTTACCGGAAATTTATAAGGAATTTTAGCGAAATTTGTGCACCAATGTTGGACACCATTAAAAAGGTCAGTCAGCCTTTTCGATGGACATATGCAGTGGAGAGAAGTTTCCAGTTATTAAAGAGGAAGATTACTGTGAGGCCGATCCTGAGATTGCCAGATTTCAAGAAGCTTTTTCAGGTTCGCTGTGATGCTAACGGTACAACTATTGGAGCTGCACTCAGCCAGGAGGATAAGCTTGTAGCGTTTTTCAGCGAAAAGCTGAATGAAAGTCGACAGAAATATTCATCGTATGATAAGGAGTTCTATGCTGTTATACAGGCATTAAAACACTGGAGGCATTATCTGTTGGGAAATGAATTTGTGTTGTTCTCAGATAATTCTGCACTACAGTATGTAATGCAACGACACAAGTTTAACCACAAACACGCCAAATGGGTGGAGTATTTGCAGAGTTTCAACTTCGTATTGAAGCATATTAGCGGACAAGCCAACAAGGTGGCGGATGCACTAAGTAGGAGAGCTTTACTTCTGCAAGAAAGTACTGTGCAAGTGCTGGGTTTTGAGCACTTAAAAGACTTATACCAGACTGATACAGATTTTAAGGAGGCCTACGAGGCATGTTAGAATCCCTTGGTGAGAGATAACAGTCCATGGTTGGACTACAACTTATAGGATAAACTGCTGTTTAAGGGAGGACAGCTATGCATACCTGACTACTCGATGAGGGAGAATATTATTCGGGAGAAACATAGTGGAGGTCTGGCCGGACATTTCGGCATGGACAAGACACTCGAGCAGCTCAGTCATTTCTACTTTTGGCCAAAGATGCGGAGGGATGTGCAGTGGTTTGTGGCCAGATGTAAAGTGTGCCAGTTGGCAAAGGTCACAGTCAAAACACTGGACTGTACACACCGTTACCTTTTCCAGGCAGACCGTGGGATTCAGTTAGCTTGGACTTCGTCTTAGGTCTACCTAAGACACAAAGAGGTTACAACTCGGTGATGGTAGTAGTGGACAGATTCTCGAAAATGGCGCATTTCATCCCTTGCAGGAAAACCAGTGATGCCACCCACGTGGCCCACTTGTTTTTCACAGAGATTGTCAGATTACATGGGTTGCCTAAGTCTATTCTGTCGGACAGGGATGTGAAGTTTACAGGACAATTTTGGCGTACCTTGTGGAAGAAAATGGATACACAATTGAGTTACAGTTCTGCTTATCATCTGCAATTGGATGGACAAAGATAAGTTGTAAATAGGAGTCTAGGAAACCTGCTGCGAAGCCTGGTTGGAGAGAATTTGCGGATGTGGGATCGAGTGCTGGCACAGGTAGAGTTTGCTTATAACGATTCGCCTAACCGTAGCATAGGCTTCAGCCCTTTTCAAATCCTGTACGACATGCATCCTCGCAGAGTGCATGAACTGCGGGATCTTGGACTGCAAGAAAGGCAAAGCGCAGATGGAGAAGATTTCGCTAACGCGATGAGGGATTTGCATGAGCAGGTAAAAATCAAATTATAGGACAACAGCCTAAAGTATAAACAACAAGCAGATTTGAAAAGAAGGGAAGTACAGTTTGATGTGGGAGACGAAGTCCTCGCGCATTTGCGCAAGGAACGCTTCCCTAAGGGTACATACAATAAATTAAAGTATAAGAAGATAGGACCCTACAAAGTCCTTCGGAAATTTTCGGCAAATGCCTATGAGATACAATTGCCACCCGGAATAGGCATTTCACCTATCTTTAATGTAGCAGACCTATTTCCCTACACGGCTGACCCAGAGAAGAAGGAAGAAGATGGAACCACGCAGCCTACACGGAATACCCGGAATGGAGGAGTGATCCGGATTTAAACAGGAACGCAACAAATTACAGAGATAACCATATACACAAAGATGCAGCGGAAATAATACTTCATTTCATTAATGGAAAAATACTGAAATATGCTTACAACCAGAAATGGAAATAAACCAGCTAGGGCGATGGTAGCTTATCCCTGAGAAGAGATGTGATGGCTACATGCCTCTGAACTGTTCCGAACTGTATTACAATGAGGCTCGAAGGCCTATTTATTGTTGAGAAACAATGGAAAACCCTTCACATCCCGAAACCTAACCCTAGAAGATGAAACACCAAATTGTGGGCCCGTTTGGGTAAATTGGTACATCAATTTCCCGGGGTCGTAACTTTGGCATACGATCTCCGTTTGACGCGTACGATAGCTCGTTAGAAAGATCTATCCGAGTACTACCACTTTGGGAGGCAACATGGATGGACCCATGTTGCCCCAGAATCCCAAAAAAACGTTGTTTAGGGCCTCAAAACGGCTCCGGAAGTTCAGGACCCAAAAAACTGCTAAAAATAGTAAACTGTGCTACAATTTAGGAAACTAAAAAGACTAAAAGAGACAGTTGTGGGGGTCCAAATGGGATAGGTGGGTGGCCACCAACATCCACCTGGATCATTCCTCCCCCCTTAGGAAGCAATGGTCCCCATTGCATTGAGTTCCTCCATCTGCTGAACTTGTCCTGCAATTTTTGATGTGTCCAGTGATGGTGGGAAGCATGGTTGACGATGGTCCACATTGAACATTTGGTGCAAGCGAAGGAATGGAGGAATGATGTGCTCCAAAGCATTGTTCCCCATAGCCTTGGTACTGCTGTAAGGACCATGTCGGAGTGGTCTGAGCTTCTGATGGGTTCTGGTAAGGCGTTCTTTCTGTCGATGCAACCATACTTTGTTGCCCACCTGAAACTTGTGTGGTACCCATGTGGGTGGGGAGAAGTTGTTCCTGTGTTTTGTCATGACCGTATCCCTTTGCTGCTGCCGCTGCATCGAGCAACCCTTTGCAGGGGTCATGGATGTAGCAACGATCTTCCCCTTATTTTGGGAGTGAACTAGACAGATGAATTTCCTGGTCTGTGATATGAGCTTGCTGCCTTTCTTGGTAGTGATCAAAGATGTGGCGGTAGGTGGGGCTACCTCCGGTATCCTGTATAATGAATTATTCAAAGAAATAATGACAGCACGAGGCCTTGACTCATACACAGCATGTCACTTCCACAAGTATGGTTATCCTAGTAATACATCACAAACTTCAAGGGGAGCAATGTCACACAATACCTCATCCGTGAAGGGCTTGATGTTGTATGGAAGGCGACACTGCTGGCTCACACGAAGATCTCGTCCTTGGTGAAGCCACCCGATACTGTACGGCTGTGGGTGTGGTGTAGTCGGTAGGCCCAACCACTTCACGACCTCTGTGAAAACCAGGTTCTTTTGGCTACCACTGTCAACAATGAATCACAGCTGTGAACCCTTCACCCACATCTGTGAGTGGAAAAGACGCTCCCCCTCCTCTGGATCTTCGGGCTCATTTTTCTTGATCTTGGCAGTGGCAACAGTGGCACTGGGATCCGCATCAATGATCTGCTTTCGTTTACCATTCCCCTTGTCGAGTTCTGGCTCAGGGTCAGAACATGCATCTGATTCGGAAGCCTTCAACTCAGCCACCAACGACTGCTTGGTCCGACACTCACTTGTGTTATGAGTGGGACTTTTGTGGAACTCACACCACTTTCCTGTGTCCTTCTTCGGCTTCGTGGTGTTGTTCTTTTCTTGTGGCTTCGACGGGTTATCTTGGGTCACCCCGCCTTGGCTTTGTCCTTTGGGCTTCGGATTTGCAGATCCAAAGTCTTGCTTCTTCTGTTTGAACTTTTGCTCGATTTTGACAGCGTATCGGTATGCTGTGCCGAGTGAGGGGACGTTCAAGAACCCCATCTCTTCCTGGATGTATCTGTGTAGGCAGCCGGGGTATTTGAGTACCAGATGCAGCTCAGAATCTTTGATACCCAACTGTGTGCGAAGGGTATGAAAAATGTTTGTGAACTCCGACACATCTTGGTCTCGTCCCTGCCGCAGTGTGGTCCATTTGATGTATTTGTCCTCATAGCTTCCGACAGGGTAGTACTGCTCCTTGATGGCATCCCGAAAGTCATTCCAAGTGGGTGCAGCTGAAAATAGTGAGCCTGTACTTTCATCCTTCTGCTCGCAGTAGGTTTCCCACCAGTCCTTGACGTGGGGGGCTGCTTTGAGAAGAGCGAAAACAATCTTTTCCCAACTTGAAAATTCATGAACAGAAAAATACCCATCTAGCAGATTTAACCATTTATCTATGGCATCTGCGTCTATTTGACCCTCGAAGATGGGGATTTCAAAATTAACTTGTACCTTAAATGGTGTGGCATTTCCAGAGTCGTTTTTGGGAGCCGATGCGTCGCCTCTAGGTAGCCGCTGAAGGATCTGGGCAAAGCTGTCCATCATCGCGTTTCGTTGTCGCTCGAGGGCTTCTTCGAGCAAGATTTTGATGGGATCTCCTGCCCCCTCGTCTTTCTTCTCGTCTGCCATGGGAGGCCGTTGGGATTTGCGAGGCTGGTCTTGCAAAGGTTCAACCAGTTCAAGCCCTAACTCCTTATATCCCGACCTTGTTGGGGAAATGCAAAGAAAAACAGAGAAAAAGCAGACCGCTCTGATACCACTGATCCGGATTTAAACAGGAACACAACAAATTACAGAGATAACCATATACACAAAGATGCAGTGGAAATAATACTTCATTTCATTAATGGAAATATACTGAAATATGCTTACAACCAGAAATGGAAATAAACCAGCTAGGCGATGGTAGCTTATCCCTGAGAAGAGATGTGATGGATACATGCCTCTGAACTGTTCCGAACTGTATTACAATGAGGCTCGAAGGCCTATTTATTGTTGAGAAAAAATGAAAACCCTTCACATCCCGAAACCTAACCCTAGAAGATGAAACACCAAATTGTGGGCCCCGTTTGGGTAAATTGGTACATCAATTTCCCGGGGTCGTAACTTTGGCATACGATCTCCATTTGACGCGTACGATAGCTCGTTAGAAAGATCTATCCGAGTACTACCACTTTGGGAGGCAACATCGGTCCATGGACCCATGTTGCCCCAGAATCCCAAAAAAACGTCGTTTAGGGCCTCAAAACGGCTCCAGAAGTTCATGACTCGAAAAACTGCTAAAAATAGTAAACTGTGCTACAATTTAGGAAACTAAAAAGACTAAAAGAGACAGTTGTGGGGGTCCAAATGGGATAGGTGGGTGGCCACCAACATCCACCTGGATCATTCCTCCCCCCTTAGGAAGCAATGGTCCCCATTGCGTTGAGTTCCTCCATCTGCTGACCTTGTCCTGCAATTTTTGATGTGTCCAGTGATGGTGGGAAGCATGGTTGACGATGGTCCACATTGAACATTTGGTGCAAGCGAAGGAATGGAGGAATGATGTGCTCCAAAGCATTGTTCCCCATAGCCTTGGTACTGCTGTAAGGACCATGTCGGAGTGGTCTGAGCTTCTGATGGGTTCTGGTAAGGCGTTCTTTCTGTCGATGCAACCATACTTTGTTGCCCACCTGAAACTTGTGTGGTACCCATGTGGGTGAGGAGAAGTTGTTCCTGTGTTTTGTCATGACCGTATCCCTTTGCTGCTGCTGCTGCATCGAGCAACCCTTTGCAGGGGTCATGGATGTAGCAACGATCTTCCCCTTATTTTGGGAGTGAACTAGACAGATGAATTTCCTGGTCTGTGATATGAGCTTGCTGCCTTTCTTGGTAGTGATAAAAGATGTGGCGGTAGGTGGGGCTACCTTCGGTATCCTGTATAATGAATTATTCAAAGAAATAATGACAGCACGAGGCCTTGACTCATACACAGCATGTCGCTTCCACAAGTATGGTTGTCCTAGTAATATATCACAAACTTCAAGGGGAGCAATGTCACACAATACCTCATCCGTGAAGGGCTTGATGTTGTATGGAAGGCGACACTGCTGGCTCATGCGAAGATCTCGTCCTTGGTAAAGCCACCCGATACTGTACGGCTGTGGGTGTGGTGTAGTCGGTAGGCCCAACCGCTTCACGACCTCTGCAGAAACCAGGTTATTTTGGCTACCACTGTCAACAATGAATCGCAGCGGTGAACCCTTCACCCTCATCTGTGAGTGGAAAAGACGCTCCCCCTCCTCTGGATCTTCGGGCTCATTTTTCTTGATCTTGGCAGTGGCAACAGTGGCACTGGGATCCGCATCAATGATCTTCTTTCCTTTACCATTCCCCTTGTCGAGTTCTGGCTCAGGGTCAGAACATGCATCTGATTCGAAAGCCTTCAACTCAGCCACCAACGACTGCTTGGTCCGACACTCACTTGTGTTATGAGTGGGACTTTTGTGGAACTCACACCACTTTCCTGTGTCCTTCTTCGGCTTCGTGGTGTTGTTCTTTTCTTGTGGCTTCGACGGGTTATCTTGGGTCACCCCGCCTTGGCTTTGTCCTTTGGCCTTCGGATTTGCAGATCCAAAGTCTTGCTTCTTCTGTTTGAACTTTTGCTCGATTTTGACAGCGTATCGGTATGCTGTGCCGAGTGAGGGGATGTTCAAGAACCCCATCTCTTCCTGGATGTATCTGTGTAGGCAGCCGCGATATTTGAGTACCAGATGCAACTCAGAATCTTTGATACCCAACTGTGTGCGAAGGGTATGAAAAATGTTTGTGAACTCCGACACATCTTGGTCTCGTCCCTGCCGCAGTGTGGTCCATTTGATGTATTTGTCCTCATAGCTTCCGACAGGGTAGTACTGCTCCTTGATGGCATCCCGGAAGTCATTCCAAGTGGGTGCAGCTGAAAATAGTGAGCCTATACTTTCATCCTTCTGCTCGCAGTAGGTTTCCCACCAGTCCTTGACGTGGGGGGCTGCTTTGAGAAGAGCGAAAACAATCTTTTCCTGACTTGAAAATTCATGAACAGAAAAATACCCATCTAGCAGATTTAACCATTTATCTATGGCATCTGCGTCTATTTGACCCTCGAAGATGGGGATTTCAAAATTAACTTGTACCTTAAATGGTGTGGCATTTCCAGAGTCGTTTTTGGGAGCCGATGCGTCGCCTCTAGGTAGCCGCTGAAGGATCTGGGCAAAGCTGTCCATCATCGCGTTCTGTTGTCACTCGAGGGCTTCTTCGAGCAAGATTTTGATGGGATCTCCTGCCCCCTCGTCTTTCTTCTCGTCCGCCATGGGAGGCCGTCAGGATTTGCGAGGCTGGTCTTGCAAAGGTTCAACCAGTTCAAGCCCTAACTCCTTATATCCCGACCTTGTTGGGGACATGCAAAGAAAAACAGAGAAAAAGCAGACCGCTCTGATACCACTGATCTGGATTTAAACAGGAACGCAACAAATTACAGAGATAACCATATACACAAAGATGCAGCGGAAATAATACTTCATTTCATTAATGGAAATATACTGAAATATGCTTACAACCAGAAATGGAAATAAACCAGCTAGGGCGGTGGTAGCTTATCCCTGAGAAGAGATGTGATGGCTACATGCCTTTGAACTGTTCCGAACTGTATTACAATGAGGCTCGAAGGCCTATTTATTGTTGAGAAACAATGGAAAACCCTTCACATCCCGAAACCTAACCCTAGAAGATGAAACGCCAAATTGTGGGCCCTGTTTGGGTAAATTGGTACATCAATTTCCCGGGGTCGTAACTTTGGCATACGATCTCCGTTTGACACGTACGATAGCTCGTTAGAAAGATCTATCCGAGTACTACCACTTTGGAAGGCAACATCGGTCCATGGCCCCATGTTGCCCCAGAATCCCAAAAAAACGTCGTTTAGGGCCTCAAAACGGCTCCGGAAGTTCAGGACCCGAAAAACTGCTAAAAATAGTAAACTGTGCTACAATTTAGGAAACTAAAAAGACTAAAAGAGACAGTTGTGGGGGTCCAAATGGGATAGGTGGGTGGCCACCAACATCCATCTGGATCAAGGAGAAGCTTGGACGAGACAGATGCCTTACATTCAGCCTCCCGAGATCGAGCGATACTCGACACTCAGGTGGCCAATGAACTTGGCAGAAGGAGTATCTGCAATACCTGGTCAAGTGGAAGAACCGTCCTATTGAGGACAGTTCGTGGCTTGATGCCAGGTAGATTGAGCAGACAGGTTCTTTAGTTGAGGAGCTCATGGACCGGAGTCATGATTTTCTTTTGCCCGGGAGCCTGATGCAGGAGCATCCAACTCAGGCACCATGACCAGGTGTCGGTCTCTGCCAGGTCAAAAAGAAAAGTTGAATTTACTTTTATTAGTCTTTATGTTGGTTGACAGAATAGTAGGTAGGACTTTTATTCTTATTTTAATTTCCAACTTAGCTAAGGGTAGTTGATCAGTTAGGGTCATTTGTTTGTTTGTTGTTAACAAGTCAGGGATTAATGATTGTCCTATTATTTTAAAAAGAAAAAGACAAATGTATTTTAAGGGAAAATCTTGTCATGAGATAGAACGAATGACTAGTAACCAAATAACTATAAAAGTCTGTAACTGAAAAGCAACTGTACAGTTTCATTAACTGGAACAGGGAAGCTATAAATGTAACAGGACAAAATCATGTAGGGGTTCAGTTCAATATCTCTCGCACTCAAATAAAAATAACAACAGAGAAATCAAAGTTCTGTCCATCTGTATGTCTACTGTAATTTATGTTTTCCGTTTAATGATTATCTGAGCATACAACTAACCATATACAGATTCTTGAAAATAAATTCTTCTTTATGTTTCCGGAGAGAAAGAACCAGTTCAAATAGTGAGGCCAAAGAGCAAACACAGTACGATGGTTTGTAATTCGTTCAAAGGAAACAATGAAAATAGAACAGGAGTGGTACAACCAGGGTTTAGTATAGGCCAAACACCTACAGGCCGAGCGAGAGTTTCCACAAATACATTTCAATTGACAACCATATAAAATTTCCAGCATAGTTACAGGGTTCGTGTAGAGCTATACATTATATCTCAAGCAAACTGAAGGTGCATAACAACAGTTCCGACTACGAATTCGGAGTAAACAAATAGCGAACGAAATTTAGGTAAAACAAACTTAATATTATTACATCTCCCTGAAGAATTTCCTTCCAAAAATTGCAAAGTCCAGCGTATTATAATTACATAACAGAATTGTAAAAACAAAGCCGTGAACGCTCAAACCATGAGCTATAAACCCTAGGCGAGGGTTTCAACCACAATATTCATACACAACATAGATACATAGACCCTAGAATGACAAAACCCTAGGTGAGGGTTTAGAACGAATTTGTAGTTACAAACAGAAGGTTGCAGTCAAGACACAGTGGAAGCCCAGAATTCCAGAGCCGTCGAGCATCACTCACAGTGAGCCATTCGACAAGCAACGGGGTGACAAACCCATCCAACTCGAAGACGGAGTTAAAGACCCAAAACGAAGACTAAAAGAAGTTCGAAGAGGCAGAGCCTACCGGACAAAACCGAGACGTGTATGGCCAAACCCTCCAACAGCAAACCCTTAACACCTGCACAGCCATGATACACAGGTGTTAGCAAATACATTGCAGCAGAAGTGGAAGTATAGAGCTGGAAAGGAAAAACCAAAACGTTGAAATTGCAAACAATTACCTGAGAGTTTGCAGTGAGGCCAAAGACAGGCATCCCACCAACAGCGCCGACTGACTGTGGAGATCAAGGAGCAATCCAGGTTAGGAACTGTGGAAGGAAACTCATAAGTTGAAACAGAGAAAGAGAAATTACCTGTGTGTTAAGCCGGAGACGGAAGAAAGCCATCGAGCCGAACCTGGAAGCAAGCAAACATTGAGTTGCTAACCGGAATGAGCGATACCAGTGCATGAGTTGACATATGGCAGCCTGTAGAACCCATGGCAGAAAGAAACCGAAACACAACAGAGGTCTTACCCAGGCAACCACAGGACGAGCCACAACTGTCAACGAACCAGGGATTAAAGACCAACACATTCATAGCAAAGAGCAACCAGAAGCGTGCCCAGGACTTGCAGCATAGCTGCCCACCAAGACCTTGCAGAGCACTGTGGAGTAAACCCTCGACGGGCAACAAAAAATGACCAAAAAGACCAACGAACAAAGGGAACAAGCATAGGGTTGAGCGGGAAATACACACTCCAAGGAAAGTACCTTTCATTATTGCTTAATTGAATGCCACATAAATCAAAACCCAAAATATCCGATGTGCATTTCATCCACATGTAATCACCACCCTATGATTTAAATCAACCAAATAAACATTACAAAATCATTCCGATAATGACCATTTATAAAAGTGTTGGGCTGGTCCCATCATGTAGTAATCTAACTAGATGTCTATGCTCATCCTTCACTTTTTGGCATTCCAAAACATCTAGGTATATAATCAACCACTTCATTTTTTAGCTATATAATCAACCACTTCATTTTTTCATACCTAGCTAAAAGTATGATTTTTGACAACTAAAATTGTTTTTTGGTACCCTAAATTTTAACATAGGGTACATTATGCATATGACTCAAAGGATTGTTTCTTTAATTCCTAATAACTTAGCACATAAAATTTGCCTTTTAATATGAGTATTCCATCCTCTTTTAGCTCATAATTTGTATATTATGGCCTTATATTACCTTGTTATCCCTTCTCTTTAATTTGCATGTAACATTGCTTTGAAATTTCAACCTTTAAAATTTAGATATTTATATTATATTTACATTCAATTATAGATGTAGCATGAATTTTATGCATCTTTCTATTGAGTGCATCAAATTTCTTATTGTCCTTCCCCTTGATGTGCTTGGTTTTTAAATCATATTTATTCACGAAATTCAAACCATCTAATTTGTCTAGAATTCAAAGTTAGCTTTTCCAACAAAGGGTTTAGACAACTATAATTTGGTCTCAATTCAAACATCCTTACCATGAGTTAGCAGCTCCATATTTTTAAGGAATTATTGATGATCGTAAAATCCAAATAAAGGGTGGCACAATTTCTCTCATGCTACTTTAGCCTTCTTGACTTATAACATATCACATTCCCCTTCTACATGAGGACTTCTCTAAGTTCTTCTTTTCATGCATCAGTGCACACAATAAAATATACATTTGGATCAACTATATTAATAATTTATTCTTTGGTTAACAAAATTTTCAATTGCTAAAAAACCTCTTCACATTTATGATACCACTCAAATTTCACACCCTTCTTTCACATATAAGTGATTGAGTGTGCTATTCTTGAAAGCCTCTCAATAAATAGTCTATAGTATCTTGCTAATCCCATGAAGGATCTATCCCTTGTTACATTTTTGGGTGTTTCCCATACATGGATAGATTTTATTATCTATAGATCCACTACAAAACCTTGATTTGATATGCATGACCCAACTAACAAATATGATTTTGGTAAAGTGAACATTTACTCAACTTGGCATAAAGTTAATATTCTTTGAGTACCTACAACACCATCTTCAAAATATTCTCATGCTCTATATTTTGAGTAAATAAGAATTTCATCCAAAAAGAAAACGACAAATTTGTTGAAATAATTCTAGAAAATACCATTCATAAGGTACAAAATAACACATTGTTTATTGGAGATCCCAAAAGGCACCACTACAAACTTATAGTGGCCATATCTAGTTTTGAAAGTTGTCTTGTTGATATGTCATTCTACTTAATTCTCACTTGATGATACCATGCCCTTAGTCAATCTTGGAGAATACCAGATCACCCATTAGTTGATCAAACAAGTCATCTATCCATGGAATTAGATACTTGTTCTTCTTTATCATGTTACCCAACTACTTGAAATCTATCCACAACATGAGTGCACAGTATTTATTTGTGAAAAATAACACATAGGCACCCCAATGCGATGCACATGGGTGTATTTATACCCTCTTTAAAATATCTTATAACCACATTCACAATTCCTTAAGCTCTGGTGTTCTCATCCTGTATGGTGTCTTGGATACTGGGTTAGCTCTAGGTACCAAATCTATGGAAAAACCAATATTCCTCTTTGATGGTAAACTTAGAATTTCAACAAATACACCCTCAAATTATTTAAGTACCAGATGATCTTCAATACTTGGTACGTTTTTCTCGGTTGCCTCTTCCAAGTGGTTTGCATAAATTTGGCACCTTTTTTTAAAATTCTTCTTCAACTGCATGAATGTTATTTCCTTGAAAAAAACTAGCCTTAGAATCCCCTACACTTTCCCTTGTTCATCAAGGAAAATAAATTCTTTGATATAGTAGTCTAAGATAGCATGGTGATTGTCCAACCAATCCATACTAATTAGGAAATCATATGAACCCAAAAGTATGATGTTTAAATATGCCTTTGTGCTCAAGCTATTCAAGTCCAATTGACAAATTTTCGCTAATTCATTTATCCTTCTCTTAGCCTATGTAGCTAGTAAACCAATCAAGTGTTTTCATTCTTGGTTTTCTTGAAGTGAAATATTTCAACAAGTTTAGGATCAATATAAGTATGGATGGCTCCAGAATCAATTAAAATGGCAATGGCATAATTATTTATCTTACCTTCAACTTCAATATTGTGAGCTTGATGACTAGCTTGCATATTTCCCAATGTTGTATAATTGTTGGGAATTCTTATGCCGATGTAATCCATTGTGTCAACTCCTTGCACGTGGTCTACATTCCTTCCTTTGTCTCCTCTGTGAGGGAATTCTTTGTAAATATGCTCTCCCACATAATGCCAACACCTGAAGGGATGAAATATTGACATTTTTCATAATGATTCAACTCTCTTTAGTTTAGTTTAGTTAGGTCGGGATTGCTTATTTTATTGTGAACTATTCCTAAAAAACTAATGGTTTGTATCCTTTATTTCTTTGCTCCACTTTTGTCCTCTTCTTATCATCCCAATATTTATTGAAGGATGGAATTTTTTTTTTATATCATAAACATACTTGGACTTCCTTATAGCTTCCTACAAAGTTTTGGTCTCTTCAATTTTAATATTTTCCCTATAAAATGATGGTAAACCACTTAAAACCTTTGCATTTGACCCTTTTCATCCTTAGTAAAGTCAACATACCTTAATATTTTGACGAATATTCTTCCATACTCCATTGTCATGTTTCACAGCTTTCATTCAAGCAACTCTTGATTATTCAGAGAATTGTTTACGGTATAGTCTGCCATCCATCCATTTTCAATTTTTTCCATTTCTACATTCCCTATGTGCACTTCGATTTCCAATCTTGTATTTGTCATCATAATGCAAACATACAGATAGGGTTTGATTATTAGTACATAGATAGGTTTTTATTATGCCTTTCTTTTATAGCTCTTTGAATATTTTGGTTGAACAATTGTATTGCATTATAGTGGTGAGTGTGGCCTTAGTGCCCTTGTTTTGATTTTATATTCACTTAAGGCACATATCTATTGCCCTTTTTATTGTTCATACCTGTAGTGGGTTAATGAAATTGGATCTCTATCGTTATTACTTTGATTGAAATTCTATCTTTTTCCTTTGTTTCTTTCATGCATCTCAAGGATAATTACTTTGTGTGCTGATCATTTTGTCTAATTGCATAGATTTCTGATCACTACAGTAACCCCCTATGACTAGACAAGCACCAATCTAAACAAAGGACTAAGTAATAGTGACCTTAAAGTAATCTCTCATCGTTATTTTGTAGGTTTTCTAAATTTGTGATCTATCAAGTCCTAAACTCTAGGCCTCATTTCAAAATGATAATCTACATTTGGATTATGGTGATTGTAATTGGAATGAAGTTAACACACACAATTTAATGTTTGAAAGGATTTTGATAGTTATAAGTTTTCTGTTACTTCTAAACATGAAAATATATGAATATTAATGCTAGTTTCTAATCGTGTTTTGAATTAATTTGGGGTTTGAGATTTTTGTCATTAATGGGATTTTTATTTCTATGGAAATTTTTATTTTTTTGGTATATGAATACCACCATTATCACCAAATTAACATATCTTAGGTTGTAGAGGAGCTCACTGATATCTATGACTTTTTGGCACGCTATTTTCCTCCATGGTAAGTATGGATTTCATTGCACATCCCTTTCCTAGAATACCTTTTCTCTCATCTATCTTTTACATTATTCTTATGGTTCATTTCTATTTTTGTTTCATGTAAAATTGAAAAAAATAAAAGTAATTGAGGAAATTTAGTTCATTGCATTTGTAGAATAAGTTTTGTTAATATCCATGTTGTCTTGGATGAATTGAACTATGATTTGGACCATTTAGATCCAAAAGTAGATTTCTACCTTTTATTTTTACCATTTTAAATTGATTACTTGAGTAGTTTAAGATATGTGTGTGTTTTGTTAATGACATTAATTAGAATTTTATTGGTTAGTATGCATACATCATATAATTTTATATTGAGTTACGTTTAAGAAGTAATAATATCTTTGGTCATGTTTGTGATGAGACATTGATACCCTTTTTCCTTATTCTACATTTTGCTCTCTACTGTGACTTTGTATCACTGAACATGTAAACATAGTCATGAAAACTTTTCAACATAGGCTACTAAAGGACAAGCATTGACCAGGTTTTGGGAAAGGTAAGGAATCACATGAGGATAATCCTAAATAGCCTCATACTAGGGATGAATAACACTAAAATGGCGTTATTCATAACCTCCAATGGATACCACATGTCAAAGCCCACTAAGTATTTTAAGTCTACATTGAATTGTCCAACTTTCCCTTGGAGCCTTGGGCACTCCCATTATTTCAGTTGTGTTGATAAGGTTGATTGAACTGGAGGTCTCACAAAACTCACATAATGAGCAATATTTTCAATTTCTATTGTGAATTCCTAGAATCCCTTATATCCCTATTACTGCACTAGTTATTTTCAAACCCTGGATGGAAAATTAAATTAATATCATAGTGATAGTTATGAAGAGCTCATGAAAAAGGAAAAAAAACAATGGCGAAGCCTTAAGGCACATGCAAGAAAGACTAGAACTAGTGTATAGTGAAATAAGTTTCTAAAACAATCTGTAGTTAATATAGCAGAGAGCTTAGAGGAAATGGAAATGAAATTGTGGGAAGACGAAAAATATTACACAAAAGTAAAGGAGGGTAGAAAAAACAAGTAGTTGGAGGTTCTGGCAAAAATGAAGGCATTAGTGAGAAAAGTATAAGAGACAGAAATGGAAATCATAAAATAGGTCAAGATCTCCAAGTCGAGTGCACTAATAGTAGGTATAACAACTAGGGAGTTAGTGGAGATAAGGTCATGGAAAATAAGGATGTGAAAAGCATAATCTAAGAGGAGCATGAGAGGTAGAGAAAGACCAATAATATTGTTGTAAAGATGGTTAAGAAAAGAAGAAAGAGTGAGGATACCATAGAGGTAGTGTTATCACACAAATTTGTGCGCAAGGTGAAAATTTTCAGAGTGACAACTGTATGAAATTTAGCCCAGTCACTTGCTAAATGCCTCCCCAATTGGGCTGTTACTTTTCCAACCATTGATAGGTGTCCCTCTTAAGTTGTTGTATGCTTTTTTCTTGCATTAAGAATATGGATATAACTGTAGAAATAAATTAGTCTAAGGATTCCCTTAAACTGCCCCAAGGAACCCCGAGACATAGTAAAAATTGGAAGTATAGAATTTGGGATTAGTTCCTTAGTTAATATTCTGCAACAAAGACATAAATTAGTGAAGTAGAATATATGCCTTGAGTGAAAGAAATATTCAATTGAAAGGCATGAAAGAAGTAACATAATCACTATTAGATGATTTTCACATAGAAAGTAACCTTGGAAATTCAAAGAGTTAAATGCATAAAAGAATTCATCTTTATATATTGGCATAGGGGCAAGAAATCAACCACAGATTCAATAGATTAGGGGATGCTTTATCAATATGATTTTTAGTGAAGGATGTTCTATCAAGTCTAGAAAGGATGGAAAAAGATGGTTACAATGAGCTCCTAAAGTTTGTAAAAAGGAATCCAGTCCTCTGCCCAAGAGTATCTAACTCATCCTTATTGAAGTCTAGAGGAAGAGGCTCTCAATGCATGTGATCCATATGTGTGAGATAATGAAGGAATAAAACTCCAATTCAATCCCTTTCATGGTAGTATATCTCCTTATTTAATTTTTTACTCCTCTAGTAAACTTAACAATGAACCACACTCATGCATGCACAACTTAACCCTTGCAATTCTAAATTAGAGTAAGGCATGTGAACTTGCATGCATGCAAATACAAGGCACACAAACTCCTCATGCATGCAACTATAACAAAGGAAACCAAAGGAAACCAAAAAATTGATTGGGTTGAAGGGAAAGGGATGAAGGATTTTGTCTTCATGACCAAAGTTTACATTAAAAATTGTCAGTATAAGATTGTGGGCCACTTTAGAGAAATTTATAATGCTTAATTCCTTGTTCAACTTTATGGTGTATTTATATAGGATTGAACCAAACTATTATGTGCGAATATAGTGACTTGAATATCTTTTGATAAATAATTTATAAATTACTCAATATCATTTAACGTTTAACTTGTATCCTTATCATTCTTTTCAACCATCTCCAATGTGTTTTTCTAATCGTGATTAGATTGCATTAGTTTTTTTTTACACACTTCCACTATTAATTATAATGTATTTTTCATTTCATTAGTTGCAAAGGAGGGAATTTATTTGATGGAAGATACTTGGGTGATGTATAAATATTTTTTCTACATTTGAATCAAGAATATTTTCTTTTTATTCCACGAGTGTGCTCATAAGGATATTAACATGTTAGTGAATTAGGAAAAATCATAGCTACTTGGTTTTTATCTCCACTGGTAGGATCCAACTATTTTTGAAGAAAAAAAGTCGAAGATGGGTTCAATGATGCTAGACTACCTTTGCATTATTTCTTGTCCCCATATCTGCTTGGCACAATTTTGCATTTTTTCTTGTCCCTGTCTCAGCTAGGCAGATGCTTTTTTTTATTTGTGGGGAACTGTGAATCCCATTTATGCATAATTGTGTTCCCACTTCAATCTGAGGAGTCATCAAAATTAGCTAAAGCACATGTTGTTCAATTTTTCTATTCCCACGAATGTTTGAATAAGATTATTATCTCAAGTTTCAACTAGTAAACCATAACCCCATGGAAAAGCAGGAAGTTTTCATTCAATATAGGCTTTATTTTTTCTATTTTACAAGGAATGATATAAAGACATCTCTCAACACCAAAAAGGAATTGTTGTCCATATTTTTTTGGTTGGAAATGCTACTTATAGTAACTTACAACTGCCCTTTGACTAAGCAACTATGCTATCAGGTTGTTTCTAGGTCGTTAACTAGATCAGAAGAATATATCCCATGTTTGCACCCACTTTGGGGGTTTTGAACATGGTTCTTTGCATTAATACAAGCATGATCACCTTGTCATTTATGGGTAGACCTCACACCCATGGGACTTTGCATGACAAGTGTTTGTTATGAATTTTATAATATTTGTTTATTATTTTGGATACAAAAGGTTTATCATGACCCTTTCTCTGTATTATTATTGTAATTTCCCATTTGTTTAAAAGTTGTCCCCCCCTGTACAATAAAATAAATTTATTTTTTTATCCATGTTGAAAATTGGTAGATAAAAGTTATTTCTCAGTATAATGATAATATGCTATTAAATTGTTACCCATATGAAGACTAATTGTTAATCATTGATGTACTTGAAGATTTCATGGCAGGTTTATCTACACATGTCTTGGAGTCAACATTACTATGTGTAATTACTTGTATTGGTCATATTGCTACATAGATTAACAATGGATTCTGTCTTTGTTGTGTATCATGTTTCTTCAATATGTGTGCAATATTTTTGTCTTGGTGCACACATAAAAACGTTTTTAGGCCCACAACTCAAAGAAAATTTACTTCTAAACAAATACTATATACATTTTCGCTCAAGCCTCAAGATTTTTCTATTCATACCGTTGTAACAAAGAAAAAAGTCTGAGAGGTCACGATGGAAAATGATAAATACTTCATTTTTACTTTGCTCTAAATTTTAATGTTTGTTGTCCTTCACTTGAACATAGTTTTCCACCCTTGTAGTCATCCTCATTTTAGTGGAAGTGGCTTTAGTAGGAGATATATTCTTTAACCATAACTAGGAAGTGATCTTTTTAAGGGAAAAATTATTGTAAATTTTTTAATAAGAAGTTCCAAGGAATGTTATCTAATTTGTACCTTTTTGTATGGCAGGGCATTCTAGATTATCCAATTGAAAATTTTGAAAATATTAAAGAGTTTATAGAACATAGAATTGACATATTTTCAAGTAAGGAATTACTCAGTGATATTTAAACAACCTTGATTGTATTATATTTAAGAACAAAAATATGTATGGTCTAGATCCATTATATCTTAAACTAGCATAATCTTACTTTTTAGTTTTATGCATACAATCCATAACGTAGTATCATTTATCATCACTTAGAGTAGATGTAGAAAAACTTGTAGATTCACAAGCTCATGTAATCTACTAAAACAAGAGACAAGAATCTACTTCTACTCTTTACAGTGGAAGCCCATAAACATCGAGCAAACAATAATCAATAGAGGAAGAGAATCAAAGGCACATAACACAATAAATATTCGGGGAAAGCCACAGCTCAAAACCCCACTATCTGTTTTGTATTAATCTGGAAAATCAAGATGAAATTACAATGCTTGTTATCTCTAGAACAATCCCAACACTCAACAAATTCAATCTCCAACTCATAAGCAAGCTCAAGGCCAAATCTTAGCCTCTTCACAAGCTCTCCAAGTCTCTATTCCAATGTGTAATTCCTATGAAGGATAACTTGTATTTAAAGGGAATTAAAACCTCTAAAAATAACACAATCCCTCAAGGATTAGTTCCTTAATGGGTGCACTATCAGTGCAACTCAAAAAAATCTAAAACAAATAGTACATCGTCCCTGCACTATAGTCTCAACTAGGTCTTTCTCAGGATCAACATGCATGAGTTTCTGATGGTGGAATCTTCAGTTAACTAGAGTAGCACTAATTAGGTTACTAGTGTCCCAACTGACTGCTTACTCACTATTAGTTCCTGAAACTGATTGGAACTAATTTAACTGGACTTAACTCAATAAACTGAGTTAACTATTTACAACTCATTCATAACTCATTCTGAACTCCTATAAGTTAGGGAGAACATATACATGTCTTCTAAAAGACTTCCAATTCAAATTTCCTAAATTAATTAAGTTAATTAAGCTTAATTACTTAATTTCAAATTTCTATGAGAAAATAATTCTATTTTCATTCACAGTTTACTGGAATTTCTTATTTCCTTTCTCAACACTCCCTCTCAACAAGAAAGGGATTATCCACTACCCCGATCCTGTCTCTGTGAAACTAGAATTTACATCTTGGCAATGATTTTGTCAAGATGTCAGTTTCTTGATCCTCCGTGGGAATGTAATCTAACAACATCACCCGCATCAATACACAATCTCTGAGATGATGATACCAAATATCTATATGCTTGGACCGATCATGAAAAACTTGATTTTCAGAGAGTTTGATACTACTCTGATTATCACAATAAATCACTGTCGGATCCATTTGCTGACCAAACAAACAAACTAGGATCTTCCTCATCTAGATAGCCTCACATGTTGCTTGACTTGTAGCCATGTACTCTGCCTTTGCTGAAATGAGTGCAACCGATATCTGTTTCCTGTTGTACAAAGAAACTGCAACTGACCTAATACTAAAGATCGCTCCTGATGTGCTCTTCATGTCAGATGGAATCCCCGCCCAATATGCATCAGTGAAACCTTGAAGTTTCACTCCATCTGTCCGTCTATACCACAACACAAACTGAGTAGTGCCTCTGAGGTATCTCAATACATGCTTTGTCACCTTCCAATACAACTTGGTAGGCCTAACCATCGCTTGACTAAGATGGTTAACTTCATAACACATATCTGGTCACGTGTTCACCAAATACATGAGTGAACCCACAAGCTGCATGTAAACAGTAGCTTCCACTACTTCTCTTGAAGTAGCATCCTCCTTCCTCCAGTTACCAGCTAGAGGAGTCTCCATGGGTTTATTGCTCTCCATGCAGAATCTCCTGAGTATCTCATTAGCATACCTGCCTTGAGAAACAAACAACTCCCCATCTCCCTACCATATCTCCATGCCAAGAAAGTAATGCATGAGCCCCGTGTCCTTCATTTCAAACTCTCTTGCAAGGTCCTCCTTACAAAATTTGATGAGCTTCTCATCACCTATTAGTATGAGATCATCTACATAAAGTACAATGATCAAAAGCTTACCTTCCACCACTATGCAATATAGGTTCACATCCACTTCACTCTTTTTGAAGCCCAACCCAGTGAAGTAGCTATCTATCATAGCGTACCAAGCATGAGGTGCTTGCTTCAGCCCATACAACACTCTCTTGAGTCGGCACACATGCAACTCATGGTCCAAGGTTTCAAAACCTTTGGGCTTCTCTATGTACACCTCTTCCTCAATCATGCCATTGAGGAAGGCAGTCTTCACATCCATCTGATGGATACTCCAACCCATCTATGCAGATAATACCAAAATAGATCTGATAGATGATTACCTTGCAACATGAGCAAAGGTCTCATCATAATCAATCCCCTCTACCTGTGATGAAAAGCCACGGGCCACAAATCTGGCCTTATGCATCTCCACACTACCATCTGCAGCTTTCTTTACCTTGTAAAGCCAATGGGAGCTCACAATTGACTAGTCCTCTGGTCTCGGGACTACATGCCAAACACTGTTTCGAACTATGGAGTCATACTCCTCCACCATCGCATCAACCAAACCGGCTGCTGCACTGCTTCCTGAAAGGAAGATGGCTCTGTCACAACACATGCACCCATAAGTGCCATGTATCCATTGTACCTCTCTGGTGACCTCCTTTGTCTATGCTGAGAAGAGGGTGCTCCCACATTCTCCCGTGCATCATCCAACAATCTGTCAGCCTCTCTAGTGCGCTTTCTTCCCTTTCTGGAAGACTCTACCTGAGTGTATGTCTCCACTCCCGGAACCTCTGCATGTGGCTGCTCCACATCAATTTGAGCCTCCTCAACCTTAGGAACTAAAAGTTTCTCCTTCGTATGTAGCTCAATCTCCCTCTCAAGGGATACTCTCATAGTCTTCTCCTCATCAAACTTGACATCCTTGTGAACCATTGTCATCCGACTGGTTTTCATGTACACCCGATAGTTGTGGGGAGTATCATTGTACCCCACAAAAATCCCCAACTCTGCTATTGGCTCAAGCTTCTTCTGTGCATCTTTGGTCACATGGAAATAAACCGATGACCCAAAAATCCTAAAGTGACCAAAATCTGGCCTCTTACCAGAATAAGATTCCTCTGGTGTTTTACTCTCAAGTATCCGATGTGGGGTACGGTTCTAAACATAAACCACTATGTTGCATGCCTCAGCCCACAAGTGTAGTGGTAGGCCCTGATCATGCAACATCACCCTTGGTGCCCCTACTATGCTGATGTTCTTCCTCTAGGCAACCCCATTTTGTTGAGGGTTATGAGGTGCCGTCAATTCTCTTTTAACCCCTTCCATTGCAAAAAAGTTCTTAAACTCATTGGAGACATATTCTCCATCGTTATCACTCCGTAGAGATTTAACCTTCTTTCCCGACTCTTTCTTGACCAATGCTTTGAATTCACAAAACTTTGTGAATGTTTGATCCTTTCTCTGCATGGAAAATATCCATCATTTACGAGAATAGTCATCTACAAATATAACATAATACCTGTGTTTGGTTGTGGATACTATCGAGAATGGGCCCCACACATCTGATTGGACTCTCTCCAGAATAAACTCTGCTCGATTGTCTCTATCTCCAAAGGATTATTTGGTGTGTTTTCCCAAATTACAACCCTTTCATTTATCAACTTGCTCAAGCGTACCTTTGGGAAGACCGTAGAGATTTGATGCAATATCTTCAAAGCTCCATGATGCAAGTGGCCCAATCGCTCGTGCCACAACTCGCGGACGTCACAGCTCAACATCTTCTCCGCTTTTGAACTCAAAGAAACACAAGCCTCTACCTCTATCTTATAGAGATTATGAACTTGAATCACTATCTTCTTTACTTGACCCATGGCTATGTGTCGAAGGAACACCTTTCCTTTCGAAAACATGACATCATACCGTCTATCCTCAAGCATGGCAATGGATACCAAGTTCTTCATCAGTTCGGGTACATGCATAACATTCTTCAAGGTGAGTGGAGCCGCATGCTCCCTCTGAAAAGAAATAGTGCCCAAACCAGTAACACTATACTTATCGTCATCACCCATATCGATATGCATCTTGAGATCTTTCTCCTCCAGTTCACTTAATAACTCTTTGTCGCCATTCATGTGGAAAGAAGCTCCACTGTATAAGTACCAGACACTTCCCATCATTGAAGACACCATGCATGCAATGAGGGAAAAGTCCAATTCGAATTGGGAGGCCAAAGCCTCACCCGTCTCTCCTCCTGAGGACTTCTCCTTAGACTTCTTCAATGGACAATTTGTAGCAAAGTGAACCATCTTGTGACAATGAAAGCGTTTAACTTTCGTCATGTTCTTCTTCTTACCTCCATGATAAGAATATGATTTGGAATGAGAAATTTTACCTTTCCCCTTCCTTGCCTTAATCGCTAAGGCATAGTTCTCTTCATCATTAGTCTTTGATGAAGAGCCATCCCTGGTGTTCCTCCTGATCTCATCCTACATCAAATCTGACCATAGTCATTCCCAATCTGGCAGCTTCTCTCGACCATTGACAAAGTCCTGATAACTATGCAAACTCTTTGGGAGTCCAAGAAGAGAAAGGCTCACCATATCCTCCTTGGAAACTGTGATTCCAACACTTCTAAGTTCATCCCAACATTGAGTTAACTTGGTCAAGTACTTTGGAATCATCTCGGCTTTCTCCATCTTGATTTTACGAAGTTTATCCTTGAGTGCCAACTTCCTTTGATCACTGCTCTTCTGATACAAGTTTGTTAATGTTTTCCACATAGCATGCAGAGTTTCCTTGCCATGGAGACTCGAGACAATGTGGTCTTGAACTCTATAAAGGATTATCTGCCTTGCCTTTGCCACACACTTCTTCCATTCGGCCAAGTTCTGTGCATTCGTAGCTGCTGGCTTGGGGACTTCTTGATCAATGATTTCCTCCAAGCCATTATCTTCTAGCACAACCTCCATCTTGTCCCATCCAGGATATAAAATTTGATTTTCCTTCCAAGTCATACTCAAGCCTCAACCCATGGAATGCCATTTGCTGATCCTAAAGTATGTATGAAAATTCGACTTTCACCTGTAACCCAGAAACTCAAAACTTCGAAATCTCCTCTAGAGAGATGATTTTAAATCAATGATATATCCCTCATTCGAACTTTGATTCGGCCAATTTTTTTTTTTTGAATTTGGGTATATTTTCCCAAGGAATTCAAATCTACAATGTGTTTCTGAAAATTTTGCATAGAAATTCTCAAAACTTCTCTGCAAACTCTCGGCACAAAAGAAAATCTTACTATGATACCATGTAGAAAAACTTGTAGATTCACAAGCTCATGTAATCTACTAAAACAAGAGACAATAATCTACTTCTACTATTTACAGCAGAAGCCCATAAACATCGACAAAACAATAATCAATAGAGGAAGAGAATCAAAGGCACATAACACAATAAATATCTGGGGAAAGCCACAACTCAAAATCACACTATTTGTTTTGTATTAATCCGAAAAATCAAGATGAAATTACAATGCTTGTTCTCTCTAGAACAATCCCAACACTCAACAAATTCAATCTCCAACTCATAAGCAAGCTCAAGGCCATAGCTTAGCCTCTTCACAAGCTCTCAAAGTCTCCATTCCAATGTGTAATTCCTATGAAGGATAGATTGTATTTAAAGGGAATTAAAACCTCTAAAAATAGTGCAATCCCTCAAGGATAAGTTCCTGAATGCATGCATTATCAATGCAACTTAGAAAAATCTAAAACAAATATTACACTGTCCCTGCACTCTAGTCTCAACTAGGTCTTTCTCAGAATCAACATGCATGGGTTTCTGATGGTGGAATATTTAGTTAACTAGAGTAGCACTAATTAGGTCACTAGTGTCTCAACTGACTGTTTACTCACTATTAGTTCCTAAAACTGATTGAAACTAATTTAACCGGACTTAACTCAATAAACTGAGTTAACTAATTATAACTCATTCATAACTCATCCTGAACTCCTATAGGTTAGGGAGAACATATACATGTCTTCTAAAAGACTTCCAATTTGAATTTCCTAAATTAATTAATTTAATTAAACTTAATTAATTAATTTCAAATTGCTATGAGAAAAGAATTCTATTTTAATTCACAGTTTAATTCAAGGACAAATTAAACTGGAATTTCTTGTTGCCATTTCTCAACCGTAAAATCCTTGAATTAGGTAGCAATAAGGTGACCATTTTCCTTTAAATTGACTTGATTATGTTGGCCTTTATCAACTTAAAATGATTTAAGAACAACACAACTATGCTTCCTTTATTCTTTAAGGGTGCTAATGTCTAATTTGTTAATATTGTAAGATAAAGCAACATTACAGACTTTGCAACAAATATCTTTTTAACACATTTCTGGGAATATTTTATCCAACTAAACTATGCAAACTTTATTTATACTTATTTTTTGAGTTAAATTATTTGAGCCCTTGAGCTTTGCACTTTTTTGTTTATTTTCAATAGTCAGATATTTTCTTTTGAGACAAACAAATAATTTTCCCATGTAATCAATGTGTCATAATCATTATTGTATCTCGAGGTTTAGCTAAGGTCAACCTTGTGTACATAGGCTTATAACCCCTCTTGGGGAAGTGCCCTATTCTTGAGCTTGTGAATAAATACACAACTCTCATTTGCAATTCATGATGATGTTGATGTTTTTTTATTCTTATTTAATTAATTTGTGTAAGGGAACTTTCAAGTGTTTTTCTTTTTTTTGTTCATTGGTTTCTCTCTTTTGAGTGCACTTGTACTTGGGTTATTTCTCTCTCTAGGGTTTCATCCCTCTTCGTTAATTTCTCTTCAATAGTTGACCTCACTTGTGTTATAGTGGACTAATCACTTCTTGTGGACAAGAAGGATCTTCATAGATTTCCAACAAAACCTAGTAACAAACATTAAAAGAATTGCTACTTTTCCTTAGCCTATGACTAAAACATAAAACATGTAGTACATGAAGAATTACTTACCTATTAGCGACGTGCTTGTAGAATTCCTTTCAATGCTTTCCACAACCAGATTTTCCTCAATGCCTTAGGGGCTTTCCTAATGCTTTCCACAACTTCTCCATGATGCTCCAAAAGAAATCTACATAGACAAAAACATTCAAAGGGATCAAAGCATCTTGCATACAAAATCAAAGGTAAATGAAATCCCTAACTTAACATACATCATACAGTTGAATCAATAATCAGCTATAAACCATGCGAATGATCAAGGAATATCGCAAATAACATCAAAATAGACGCAATTAGGAAATAACAATTACTTTGTATTAAATTCAAAGGAGAACAAGCTTACAACCTGGTTTCCTTGATGTCACATGCCTCTTCCAATGGTCTCCATTCTCTCCCTTGATGAAAAATTATTTAGACCCAAAATCAACAACATAAGTTTACAAAACCAAGTTTCCCCCCTTCCTCTAGTCTTATGCTCAATTTATAGGCAAAAAGGAGGAGGTTTCTAGTTCCTCTTCTCAAGGGATATGATGCTTTGGAGGAGGAGATTAGTTCCATGATCCAAGGGATGAGGCACATGTATGTAGTAGCTTGAGGTTTCTAACTTCGATAAGGTTCCTCCATCAAACTTTCTAGAATTTTCTTTTTTATTTTTACTTGCGTGAACAAGATTGCATAGTTTATAGTGGAAGACAATGTGTAGAATTGCATAGGCGACAATGGTAAAAATTGTACGTGTGTAGGTAATGGCTAGGAAAACTGCACAGATGCTCAAAAATGGTTTTTAAGCAGTGAAACCCAAAATCCCTTTTGTTCGTGGTATTGTTTTATTTCAAGCTTCATAGGGCTTCACTTGAGACACTCATCGGATGGTGAGAGATTCAATTTGACAGTCATGGTGACAAAATTTAGTTTAACATGTTGCCCCTTAAAGTGCAAAGTGAGAAAGTATGATTGATGACTTGAGCACTTTATCATGTCAAAGGTTCAGATTAGAGACCAATTGGTTGAAGACCTGAAACAAACAATCAAGGATTACCATATCATGCTTTCATATAAACATCACTAAGGTAGACATTCCCATACTGAGAGTACAAGTATCTCAAATAATCAGTATGGAAATACATCTAAAGATCCATGTTAACAAAAGACATAGTATGGATGCAACCATCAATGGATCTACGTTTACAATCATGAATATTTAATAACTCCATGCATCTTGGATGGATGAAACTAGATTTAGGGTCTTGATCTCCATCTCTCGATGTACGAATCTAACCATGTGAGTAAATGTCTTGAAGTCGAAGATGGTAGAAACCACTTGATTAATGGTTAATGATGTAAACCGTTAACATGTGCAAGAGAAACCACCAATAATGACAATGGCCCTCAAGGTATTCTAGTACAAGCTATGAAGTGTGATTAAATGTTTTGAATTCGAACACTCATAGAATCATTCGATCGAAGGCCAATGATGAGAACCTGTCATTGAAAGTGAGAAAAATGTCATTGAGGCATGCAGACTCCAACATATTTAAGAGGGGTTTCTAAGTCAAATTACTCTTTTGTGAAAAGGGACGAGGCCTTTTTCAAAAAGGAATGAGTGGGATGATTGAAAGGAATAGACGACAAAGAGGGAAGAATGAGCACGATGATTGAAGGGGAAGGCAACACGAATTGAAGGGGAAGGAAACATGTTGTTGAAGGGTTTCTACAGTGGGATCTATGGTGGAAATGGAAGAAAACCCCTTATGGAGAGTAGAGTGTACAAACACATAGAGAGAACACAGTTAAAAATGAGCAGGATGATTGAAAGAGAAGGAAACAAATTGTAGAAGGGCTTTTTCAGCTAGATCTACGAAGGTGATGGAAGCAACCCCCTTCTGGAGGGAAGTGTGTACATGAACATAGAGAGAACAAAGTAGAATGGATTCTGCAGTGGGATCTATTATGGCACCAACAACATCCCTCTTCTGGAGGGCAACGTGTACATGCACAAAGAGAGAAAAAAGTAGAATGGCTTCTATAGTAGGATCTATGATGATGACGACAACAACCCCCTTTTGGAGGGTAGTACGTATAGGCATAGAGAGAGAATAGAGTAGAATGTCTTCTATAGTGGTATCTATGACAACGATGGTGGTAACCCCTTCTAGAGGGCAATGGGAACGACCTAGGTTTCCTATGCCAACGTATGCGCTTCCGTGCTAAAACATTTCCTGAAGGAGCCCTAGAAATTTGATGCCATCTCGCGCAAGAAGGTTTAGTATACTTTCAGCAAATGTGTCAAGGGAAAACCAAAAAAACCAATGGCACGACATCTTCCTTCTTAGGACTGATGATCCATTTACAATGCAGTTTAATGAAAGGGATATTTAAGGAAGGAAAATCATTAGCAGGGTACTTTTAACTCCACTGATTTTTCCCTCCCAATAGGGTCTGTTGGTTCGGGTGTTCCCCCAGTCGATATTCAATCTTGGGGGAAATTGAAGGGTTATAAGTTGGCGTATGCACCTACTCATTTATTGTTACTTCATATTCCGAATCAGATTTCGACACTTTCGATACAAGTATCTACTGAGTCAAGCTAGAAGGGGAATTTGCAAAACTTATAATAGATAAGCTGATGTAGTAGGTCTATTACGTTCATCGAGAGGGGTTTCACGTTGTTCGTCTTCAAACAATTTTTTGTTAGGTTCCTTCCCATGGAAGCCTTAATGAGGTAAAATTATTCCCCACATAAGTCCATGACACATTAATTAGTGTGGAATGATGAAATAATGCACATAGATAGGAAAATTCATATCTTTATCTATTGCTATGTTCACAAGAAGACTATTAACCATTTCGCTCCTGCTTTTCTTCTTAGGACTAGAATCCTAACACAGTGAGAATGTCTTCATTTTATTTTGTAGCAACAATTGGAATGCAACCTATGATTTTTGGACCTTGAAACTTGTAAAAGAATGTCCATAACCATTGTAAGTTTTCCATTTGAGGCTATTAACACCACAACTTCAATCCAAACCACAGAATGAAATATGTTTTAGAATCTATTGTGATAGAGAAAAAATTAACCCTGGATTTCAAGACACAAGTGATTTCTAGTTGTTGTAGGACATTTTTATGATCAAGTGAAAATTGAGTGCATGCAGGTTAGTTTTTCAAGGTGATAGAAAATCCAAGCCCAATTACATTCCCTAATTAAAGATTGGGAAGCAATTTTTTGTTGAAATTGTGTCACAATCAAATGAAATAATGTGAGTGGTGAGCTCCAGTATTGTAGAAATAATGCTGCAACTCCTGGGACTCCCTTCTTTACTTTTATCAACCCGGTAGTTCGTAACAAACTTGGAAGTGACGGTGCTGTATGCACAAGTACTAGCTCTTGCCGCAGCTGTCACTTGGTCCGCTGGCACAAGTCCGCTAGGGGCTTAAGCCAAATTCTATGAGCTCTGAGAAGAAGCTTTTTAACTGATGGACAAAAGCTAACTCAAAGAAGGCTGATCTACTTGCAGAAAGAAACTGGAAAGCAAAAAGGAAACATAAACCCTAGCAAACCCTAATTTTACCAGCTATCCCTACCGATGCAAGAAAGAGGATGCAAGCTACTGAAAGAGATGCCATTGACTTCTAGGAAGGTAAATACATGTATCTAAGCTATTTCTATAGTAACATCTGAAAAAAACATCTTTTTGTATTTTTGAATAAGTTGTCAGAATTATCATGCATGCAATTTGACTGTTTTGACTGTGCAGAGGTGGATCGGCGAGGGGAAATGCTTGGATGAGGTCAGGAAGTTTTAGAGAGGGCCTAAGGGGTCCCTAACACCCTTCCAAAGAGTTTCATAGAGTTTGGCTATCAAGAAACCTCATTCCTGAGCTTCTACGGGAAGTCTGCAGGGGTTCTACAGGATGTCTGTGATTTTCTACAGGATGTTCTGTAACTTTCTACAGGATGTTCAGAAATGGGATTTTGGAGGATGGATGGATGGATAAAGATTAAGGAATGGGTATGGAGGTAGGATAAGGGTTGGAGGTGGTCTAGGACTCTGTGGATGGAGTGGAGGATAGAGGTAGATGGCTGGATTTGTTCAAGGAAGACTGATGCAATGATGCACAAAAGCTAGGGTTATGTGAGAAAATGGCAAACTTAAGGCTAGAAGCTGAGCTGAGGGATGGAGCAGATGGGTTTGATGGAGTATGGGCAGGTGGAGGAGTGGTACAGGTGCTCTGCAAGTCGTTTTTCCAACTGAACTGATGAAGACTTGTAAAAACAAAAAAACTAGTTACGTTGACCTAATCTGATCTAGTTGTCAGTAAAAAGAATGAATAGAAGTTGAACTGCAATGAAACCATGTATACTAACTCATTCAACTAAGCAAGAAAAATTCTGAACTTGTAACCAAATTCTATACATGAAAGTCAAACACTAGTGATTGCATGGCAAAGCAAAATCAGTGTTTTTGTGGGCAGCAAGGTCATCCTGATCACAGCTTCTGATCCCACTGAGGGAGAGGTGAAACCAAATATGGTTGATGGCCCTTTTTTGAAGCTTTTCCCTGTAAACAACCTATCAACTAAATCTGAGCATCAAAATTCTTTCTAACCATTAACACTGACCTAGTTAATCAACAAGATTTAATCTATTTTAATAGAAATAATTTTGCAAATGCATAAAGGACAAGTAACAATACATAAAGGAGGCCTTAGCACTTGGGTTGGGCCCAACCCCAAGAGCTGCAGGCTCCTATAAAGAACTCAGATCTGATGCCAAGTAAAGCTGCTTCTCATTACTAAAAAATAATCATCACAAGAAAGTTTGTACAGCAGTAGCTAAGAAAAGCTAGCTGAAAAAGGATAACACTATAGTGCAAATACCAACGGTTCCAAAAGTAAATGACGAAGGCTGAGGCCTTCTTATTTATACAATACGAGGGGGCTAACAACCCTCCTAGATTCAAGGGACTCGGCTATTCCAACTGCAGTAAACAGTCACTCTTTCCATAGCTACTTGGCTGCCTTTAGAACTCGTTTAGGTGGCCTGTTGAGCTTGGAGTTGAGGGTGGAGATTTTGAGGAAGGGCCATTTAATGCCACAGACAACCTCCCTACGAATCCTCACCTCAAGCCTGGCTGTCTCCCGGGCCATAATTGCTTGGTTTCGCTCCAAAATTTGTCCAAAAAACCTGAAATGACCACATATTAGCCTCCTAGGTAGAGTGACCACCCTTATTCGTTCAAATAACATAAACATTCTAGAAAAACATGCATAATCTATGAAAAATGGAGGATTGAACAAGGACAATTAGGCAAAATGAGCCTAATAAGTTACCCAATTCGGGGCTCATCATCACCCCCCTGCTAATTGGGTTGCTCATCCTCTGAGCAACTAGTCCAACTCATCATCCTTTATGGCTTTGATCGCCTCCCTCACGTCCCAAGCCTCTGCTGTGATATCCTCTTCCCAGTCGTGGAATCCTACCTTCCTTTCCACTTCCTCCCATTGTCTACCTTCTGTTAGGATATTTCGACACATAGGAAATAGTTAAGTATAACTTGGTCTAGTATAGAGTTAGGTAAAGTGTGTTTCTTTACTATGTACATTTTGTAACTTACAATCCGACGGTCACGATATGTAGTGATCTGACGGTTCATTCTCTCCTCGGTATTACCGACACTTGATCCGTGGCTTAACACCCGATTGGTGCATGATCTCTATTTAAAGAGCATGGAGGGTCATTTGTAGGTTAACTGTTCATGAGAGAAGCTTATGTAAAATTTCATTCTTTTATTAATAAATTGCCTGAAGTGGCCACGTTGGCTCAGGCCGTGGACTGTTTCCCTCTTTGAGGGTTTTAACCACGTCAAAATACGGGTGTATTGATATGTGATCTGTGTGTGAGCGGTGTCCTTTGGTGTTCTGTCTGAGGAACTTACCCTGTAAATTCCTACACCTTCCTCCTCTTCCTTCACTCCTTCTAGCAATCCCAAAAGTAAAGGAGGACTGAATTTCAAGCCAATCCAATTGGCCTGCAAGTTCTGCATCAACTGTTTGTAGAGGGGTACCCTTTCCAAGGCTTCCCTCATCCTGGTGGGAGAGTGATATTCTTTTATCTTTAGGCTGTGAGGCAGTGTGTTCCACCGCCTTGTGCAGGCATGCATGCAGTTTTCTCCCAACAGTCTCTCCATGTCCTCAAAGTGGGCAATGGCTTGAGCCTGTTGCTCAATGTATTCCGGTAGATCCTGAGGATTGTTGGCCAAGTGCTGGTGGGTGCTTATCATTGCTGATGGGTCATTTGGCTCTGCTCTGATCATGAGAGGCTCACTGAGCTCTCTGCCTATGATACTACGGACCTCTGCTGCTCTCTTATCCTCATGGCTCATCCAGGAGGCCATGGCCATAAGCTAGACATCTCCTATCACCGTGTTGGGATCCCATGCATTCATGTTTGGAAGGGAAAAGTTGTGCAAGTAGAACTCTGATAATTTGGTCCTATCCTCAGATGAACTACTGCCACATAGAGCTGCAAACTAATGATAATTTTGGAATGGGGTGATGCCCCTTTGAGCCAAGGTATTGATCTGAAACTGTAACCACTGATCCTTGAGGTATAGGGCATAGGATTTGGTAGGTTGCCTACACTGCAGAGCTTGCATTGCCCAGCTGACCATGCAGGCCAGTTGGGCCTCCTTTTCTTGTATCTACTGTTTCATAGATTGTGTCTCCAATTATTTTTCCTGTAGCTGCCGATTCAATATCTCAACTTCAGTCTGCACCCCTTCCTTTCTCTATTGTTCATCATGGGTATCTTTGGCTGTTGTGGGCTCCTCCTGTTGTTGTTGTTCTCCCAAGGTATTAGGCCTGTCTTCATTCCTCTGTCCCTGTAATTGTAGCTGCTGTCTAAGCAGCTCATTTTCTTCTTGTAGCTTGACCCGCTGGCTGCTCTCCACATGCCATACTAGATCCAATTCCCTCCTTGCCTCTTTGAGTTGTTCCTCCAGAGGACCTATATCCACCACACCCTTGGAGTTAGCGATTTTCATCCAAGTGTGGGTCCTCACTCTCTCTTCTTCTAGTGCAAGGAAAAGTGGCATTGTGAATTTTTGAGGAATGATCTTTCCGGCCTCCAAGAAGTTATAATAGGAGCCCAAGCTGGGCTGGGGGCTAGGTTCCACAATGTTTTCTACCTTTTCTTCCTCCTGTGGTGATTTAGCTGCCTCACCCTCCATTGCTTTGGTCTCCTTCAACCTAGCCAGTGTTTCCTATAGAATAGTCTCAGCATCCTGTAGAGAGGCCTTTGTGTCCAAAATTTTCATTCTCTCCCTCCAGGTGGATGTCTTCAGGCTTCCCCGTTCATAAGTGATGGATGCCTTGGAGGGGGACCTCTCCTTTTGTGTGGTAGGGGTGTCTAAAATTGTGATTGGTTCTTTTGATGGAGGCTGGGGTCTGCCAGTCTTAATCCTTACACTCCTTCTTGCCTTAAAATACAGGGGAGGCTCCCTCTTTCGCTTTTCCTTCTGCTTGGGAGATGTGCTTAGGGTGGCCAGCACAGCTGCTGCCTCCCTAGCTAAAATTTTCAGTGATTTTTCCCTCTGTTGCTCTGTCTTCAGACTTCCTGTAGAAAGTCCTGTGCTGACTGTTTTTTGTCTTCCTGTAGAAGCAGTTTTTGGGCTTCCTGTAGAAACAGTTTTCACTGTTTTGGCCTGCTTGGCTGGGGGTGTCTTCTTCTTCAATTTTGCTATGGTTTCCTTAGATGTGCCCTCACTTGCTTGGACCTTTTCATTCCTTTCTTCCCTGATTTGCAACTGTTTCTCCCTTGGCGTTTGTGCTTTTATTCCACCCACAGCTTTGGCCTCAGTAGCTTGGCCTTTTTCTTGTTTCTCTTCTTGCTTTTCCTGTGGTGGCCTGTCCTAGGTTTTCTTACCCTTAATTTCCTTACACTTAGTTTGCTTCTCTGCCTCAATATGCTCCTTTTCCTCACTGCTAGATGAAGTGAGTTCTTCGGCTAGAATCCATATATCATCATCCTTGGTCATATTGCGAAAAATCTCCCAGGAGAGAGGGACAGTATAAGTATGGAGGGCATCTTCTACTAGAAGCTTGATAAACACATGATGGGCCAGCTGGTCTGGTGTCCCTTCCTTCAGTTTTGTGCCACACTCAATCAATGACTGTAGGAGGAAATATGGTAGGCTAATTTTTTTTTTATTTTTATTTTTATTTATTTATTTATTTATTTTTTTTCTGTGGGTAAATCCATCTTATGCCTGAGCTCAGCTAACAACCGGAAGTGATAACCATATACAATACTGAATCACCCCTCACAGGTAATGTATTTCATAATCTGAAGGCTGACCTCACTCCAAAATGGATGTAGGCTAGCTCTCCGGACCCCATTTTTATCCTCTGAAAACTGTTCTTTTGGTAGGAAAAATTCCTTTTTTTGCCTTCTGGCCCAATTTCCTTTCCTCTTTATCCCAGGGTATCCCCAATGGCAAGTCAGTGACCCGACTAATGAGTTGTGGTGTGAGTCTTAAGGTCAATCCTCGGAAATTGACAATGGCCAGTATCTTGGATTTGGGCTGCAAGGACCTTAGGAACTCCTCTGTTATTTCATCATCGTGACCTTGAATTCTGTCACAGAAGGTCATCCACTTTGCACAGGTAAACAGGTCTACCACCTCAGGAGTTTCTCTCAATTTCTTGGAATCCGAGGGTTCCTTTCTGATAAACCCTCCTGGCATGGTGAAAAATACTCTGTTTTGGCTTGTGTACTGATCAGAAAGGGAATTCTGTTTAAGGCTTCCTCCTTTGATTCTTAGGATAGGGTTTCTCAGATGTTTGTATCTCCCTTTTCACCAATTCCTGGTTATAATGCTGCTGCTGCCCCAAAACTTGACTGTCAAAATGAAATTAGGCTCTCACAGACAGAGTGTAGAGCTTAATTTTCACACCCACCATATACAAGTCACATTTTTTATGCATAGATCAGTCCTTACAGAGGTTTATCGTTTCTACAGGAGGGATTCGTTAACAGGCACCGTGGAGGAGAATGTAACACTGAACCAACTGAAAAAAACTCTGTGTATCACCCAGGCAAACGACAATTCTTGACCCACATGCAAACTTGTTTTAACTTTCCCTACTCCAAATAGCTTAATTTACCACCTTTTGAAATTTCATGAACGGGTATGGTGTTTTTCGAGCCTACCTCTCTTCGAAGCTCCAATTCCGGCGCAGAAGATCCGGATTCCTCTACTCCCGGAGGCTGTGTTGTGCTTCCTCTAGAGCTCCTTCCTGTAGAGAGCTTTGCCGGCTGCTGGAGGACGTCACGACACTTCTGAGCAAGCTTGGGACACGGGAGGAGTTTGAAACGGGCCGAGAAGCTCGGGCTAATGAACTGCAGAGGAGGAGGATGCGTACGTTGCTGAACCAGTTGCAATAGTAAATGGCAGTGGTTAATGTGAGTGTTATGGCCGAAGAATTTTGAATTACGGCGCAATTCATGGCGCGGGGGTGATGTGTCCAGGCTGATCCGTTGGCCAATGTCACAGACATCATTCTCTGACGTGTCTCTGACTGCCATCTTTCTATCTTTGCCATTACCCGCCGTCATCACTGCCCATCCGCTGATTTCACTGCAAATTCACCAATTTCCCTCGATTGGACACTTCCCACGTGTCAGATTTATGTCCCTTTGGCGGATTCGAGCGTAACCGAGCTCGTTCGGATCCAACGAGGCCATTCGACTGACTGTGGGTGGCCAGTTGACTGGCCACCGAATTTGTTCAACCCGCACCATTCACGGACATGCAAGTTTCGTAGTATAGTTCATGCAATTTGACGAAATAAGGTTAGGCACTTACCTGTGTGGCCATGGACGTGCTCTGCAGGTTTCCGGACGTGGAACGATGGCTCTGCTCATTGCTGCTTTGTGCACAGGTGCTGGAATTCCTTTGTTCATTGGCTGATGCTGCATGCAGGCTTCAGAAGTCGATCCACTGGTGGTGAACGTTGCATGAATGGCTCTGCCTTTTCTCAGCTGTCGAGGAGGTGATCATGTTCAAGCGGAGCTGGTTGCATGCCTCCTACATTGATTTCAACTGCTCTTGACTCCATAGTGTGTATTCCAGGCGGATCAGCTGCTACAGGATTCCTGTAGGACATCCTGTAGCTGTTTCTCCTCTTGGGCTGCATGCTGAAACGAGCAGGGTTTCATTCTCGATTGAAGGGTCTTGATGAAGCTTTAATAGGTAGAGTGTGCGGGCCTTCATGTACTTAATTTGTCCCTTTGAAAAAAATTGCAATCTGAAGAAAACATGACTCTTTGCATGACTGCGCAGGAATATAGGACCAAATGGTGGTAATGGTGGTGGAAAGAGATGAAATAGGCGATGGATGGGAAAAAGGGGTGGTTGCATGCCTCATCACCAGATTTCAAGCTTTAAATCCCTCTTCAGAATCGATTTTGGCCTGCCCCAAGGTTCTACAGGATGTTTCTTGTAGAAATGCAGAACTTCCTGTAGAAAGCCTTGAAACTTCCTGTAGGAGGTTGAATCTTGACCCGAATGTGTCCAAATCCTGGAAAAAGTGAGTGGCCATGGAGGGAGTGTCTGTGAGGATGTATAGTAACTTAGTACGGACCCCTGTCCTTGTTTTGCGTGACCTACTTTATCAGCACTGTATTCCCTGCAACCTGCAATAATTTTTCAGAGATAGACCTATTTCTTTTCTTTTTTCTTTCCTCTTTTTCTTTTTCTCTCTCTCTCTTTTTTTGAAAGACAGCAGGGGCGCCTTCATGAGGTTTTCACCCCCACTATCTGCCCGGGTGCCTTAGAGAGGTTTTCACCCAAGGATCTTTTTATTCAAATTCTTTATTTTCTGAGAGACAGCAGGGGCGCCTCCCTGAGGTTTTCACCCTCACTGCCTGCCCTGGCCGCCTCTGAGAGGTTTTCGTCCAAGGATTTTTTTATTCCTTTTTTTTTTTGATGATCAAGGTGTGGTCGGAACAGAGGCAGAACCCTTCTCTATTACCAGCAATGATTTTTCCACAGTTTCAATGAACTCCTGCCTTGAAAGGGGTTTCTTGTAGATTTTTAGTCGATGCCCATTGACAAGCATGGGGATGGCTTCTTCATCAATGGTCCTGATAAGGATTGAACCATTGTCATTGCATTTCTCCACTGTATACGGTCCTAACCATCTTGTCCTCAGATTTCCTTTGAAATCCTTGTATCTTGAGTCACACAGCAGCGCCCAATCTCCCGGCTAGAATTGCTTTTCATTAAGGTGCCGGTCATGCCATATCTTCCTCTGGAGTTGAACTACTTCTGAGTGGATGAGGGCCTGCATTTTTGTTCATCTAATCCATTCAGCTGCAATAATATTTTACGTTGAGCATGGCTGAGATCTAGGTCCAGCTGAGCTGCCACCCTTAATGTATTGTACTCGAACTCTATGGACAGTAAAGCCTTCTTCCTGTAGACCAGCTCATAAGGTGTGAAACCGGTTGTAGTCTTCCAAGTGGTGTTGTAGGCCCAGGTGGCCTCAACCAGGAGATTTGCCCAATCCTTTCTGCTGCTGCTCACAACCTTAGTCAAAACCCTTCCAATGCTCTATTAGTGACTTCCACCTACCCATTTGCTTGAGGATGATAGGGGGTGGAAGTCTTGTGCTTGATCTTGTGATGAGCGAGCAAATATTCAATCAGGTTGGAGGTGAACTGGCTTCCTTGATCTGCGACTAACTCTTTTGGGTAGCCATACTTGTAGAAGATATTTTCCCTAAAAAAATCAGCCACCTTTTCTTCTGTTGCTACTTTGATTGCCTTTGTTTCTGCCCACTTGGTCAGATAGTCAGTGCACACAATGATGTAAGACCGTTTCTTTGAAGGAAGGTTGATAGGACCCACAAAATCCATGCCCCACTTCTCAAATGGCTCAAAGGCCACTTCAGGTTGGAGGGGAATTTCATCCCTTGGAGTCGGTTTCCCCATCCTCTGACATCGGTCACACTCGCTGATGTATCTTTTGACATCTTGATGGAGAGTAGGCCAATAGTAGCCTGCCTGTAGAATTTTGAAGGCAGTCCTTTTGGCTGCAAAGTGGCCTCCACAAGGTCCATCATGACAGGTTAGGAGGATGTCAAAGACTTCCTCCTCCCTAAGACAATGTCTCAAGATCTGATCTGGGCCAAGTTTAAACAGGTTGCCCCCGATCCAAGTAAACGAGGCACTCTTCCTTACAATTATGCTCTTCTCCTTTGAGGATAGATGCGGAGGGAACTGTGCTGAGACCAAGTAATTTGCTATATCAACAAACCATGGAGAGAGCACTGAGATAGCAAACAGATGTTCATCTGGCATCTGGTCATCCACTGTTCCTTCTTCACCTGTAGGCAAGTCCAATCTAGACAAGAAGTCAGCAACAACATTTTCCTTACCTGGCTTGTCAACAATCATCAAATCAAATTGCTGCAACAAAAGTAACCATCTAATGATACGAGCATTGACATCAAGCTTATTCATTAAATATCTAATCGCATCATGATCAGTGTGTACAAATGTTTGATAACCAGTGATGTAGTGTCTGAACTTGTTTAGGGAATGGACTACAACCAGGAACTCTTTCTCGGTTACAGTATAGTTCATTTCTGCCTTGGACATGTTTTTGCTGACGAAGTATATAGCATACAGGAGTTTCTCCTCAACTTGTCCTAAGGCTGCCCCTATGGCTTTGTTCGAGGCATCAATGTGGATGTGGAAAGGTAGGGCCCAGTTTGGACCTCTCAAGATCGGGGCGGACACCAGCTTATCTTTCAACTCATCCAGTGCCCCTTGATAGTTGTCAGTCCATTTAAACTCAACATCTTTCCCTAAGAGTCCAAACAAAGGCGAGGCTAGCTTACTGAAGTCTTTAATGAATCTTCGATAATATCCTGCTAAGCCTAGGAAACTCTGAACATCTCTTACCTTCTGAGGAGGTGGGACCTTTTGGATGATAGCAATTTTATTAGGATCCACCTGTAATCCTTTCCGAGAAATGGTATGACCTAGCACGGTCCCTTCAGTCATCAAGAATTCACATTTTTCAGGACTGAGGGATAGGTTCATTTCAATGCACTTGGTTAGAACTTTTCCCAGATTGGTCAATTCTTCTTGGAAGTTGGACCCATAAGGAGTAAAGTCATCCATATAGATTTCTACCGAATCATGGACCAACTCAGAAAAGATGCTCAGTACTGCTCTCTGGAAAGTGGCAGGAGCGTTGCATAGCCCAAAGGGAAGGACCCGGTAGGCAAAGGTACCCCAAGGACAGGTGAAGGTGGTTTTATCTTGGTCTTCCGGGTTGATTTGGATTTGGTTATACCCACTGAACCCATCTAGGAAAGAGAAGAACTTCTTCCCTGCTAGTCCATCCAACACCTGATCTATGAAAGGCAAAGGGAAATGGCCTTTCTTGGTGGCTTTGTTAAGTTCTCGGTAATCTACATAGATTCTCCACTTCCCATTATTTTTGGACACCAGCACTAGAGGTGAGACCCACTCACTATCGGAGATAGGATAGATGAATCTTGCATCCAATAATTTTTGCAATTCTTCTTTGACAATGTCCTTAAGGGCTGGATTCATTCTCCTCTGAGGCTACCTGACCGGTTTACAATCTTCCTTAATGTAGATGTGATGGGTACAGACCGAAGGATGGAGTCCTTTCATCTCCTTATAGCTCCAGGCGAAAGAATCTAAATGATTGTTCAGTAAGCTACACAGCTCCTTCTCCTGGGAAGGAGATAGGGAGGAGCTGATCTTTAAAGTACTTTCGGGACCAAACTCCACATTCTTAACTCTAGGAGAGGTTGGGTCAGTCACACAGAGGTCCACTAAGGTGCTGGCTTGGGTATCTTCCACCAATTCCTCTAAGGACAGTGCACTGGGAGGTGGATTCTGAATCAAAATCTCAATCAAATCATCCTCGGTTTGAGGACCTCCCCTAGTGGTTTCTGCTGTGCACAATGGTGCAGAGTAGACCTCATCCTCATCTCCTTCTTCCAACCAGAGTGGTAAGTCATGTTATAGCAGAGGTTGGGCAGGAGGCTATAGGACTAGCTTCTTGGACATAGGCCTATTCTTGATGGTCATGCTTCCAGCTTGGCAACTGATGTAAGCATCCGCAGTGGCTAACCAAGGCCTTCCCAAAATGAGGGGGTATCTAGTGAGCTTAACCTTTGGTTGAAGGACCAAGAAGTCCACAGGGTATTCCCAAGAGTCAACAGAGACCAAGACATCCTCCACAATCCCTTCGGGAGTCACGGTGGAGCGATCTGCCAACTGCAAGACTGTCGAGGTCTTCCTTAAGGAATTCTGAAGGTTGAGTTTAAGCATGGTGTCCCTGGTCATCACATTAATGGCAGCCTCTAGATCAATCAATGTATGGGGGATTATGGTGCCATTAATGTGGACATCAACTACAAGACTCCTAGGGTCCAAATACTTTGGACAGATTACTTGCCCCAACATTAGATCGGACAGTTGTTCGATGGCATTGATAGTCGAGGCATCTCTCTTTCGCCTGCCTGGGTGCCTGAAACAGTTCTCCTTTCTCAATTTGTTGTATATCAGTACATCTTTGATGGCCTAGAGAAGTGGTATCTTCACACACAACTGTTTCAGTTCTCCCAAAAGTTTAGTCTCCTCTGGGTTTGGTTGCGTGGTTACTGTTAGTCGCTCAGGAAAGGGTGGAATGGCTTTGGTTCACTTTCCTGTTTCTCTTCCTCGTCCTTTGGGGGAGGAGGTTGGCGATCTGGGAGGGTCTTTCCGGATTGCAGATTGATCTCCCGGATCTCCACAGCATAGGTAGGACATGTTGTCTCCCCAGTGTATACCTGTTGGGCCCGTTGGTTGTTGGGGTTCAGGTTCAGTTGAGCAGGCATCTAGGGTTGTCTTAGAGGAGCAGGAGGTAATGGTTGTGGTTGAGCCGGTGGTGGAGGTAGAATGGCAAGAGGAGAGTTGTATTGGGGCCTCCACCCCGATTGAGGTGCATTCCACTGAGGCTATGGCTGGACATGTGAGTGAAACGAATGAGCAGTGGGTTGAGTATGGTATTGAGGTGGATAAGACCACGAAGGAGGTGCAGACCATGAAGGATGAGCAGGGGGACCCCAAGAAGGCATGTGAGCAGATTGGTTGGGGCCATAATAAGCTTGGGATGTCCCTTGCATCCCTTGCTGGTAAGGTCTGGGTCCATGCGGCCTCCTTTGGTTGAGGAAGTAGAGAGGTTCAGTGGGTGCCTCAGTCCCTTGGTACATGGATTTGAATCCGGGCAAGGTTGGGCATTGGTTTGTAGGGTGGTTCTCCTCACAAACGAAACATACCTCTACTGAGTGCAATGGACACTCATTCTTAGGGTGCTTCCTCGTACATCTGGGACAGAAAATGGCTAAAGCCCTCTCAACTTCCTCTTTCTTTTGTTGGATTCAGAAAGTATCAAGTTGCATGGCAATGGTCTGTCTCATCTCACTTTTGAGGTCCTCCGTCTGATTAGCAAACTCATGCTTGGAGAAGGTAGTACTAACTGAAAGTGGATTCCCCCTACCTCTTTTCCTGGCTGCCCTAGAGTGCTTTCTAAACACAGTCTTTATGTCCTCATAAGGTAGTTTCTAAATGTCTCCTCCAGCTAGCATGTGAAGGGTATCTAGGAGGTCTTCAGGGACTCCTCGGAGCAGAACCAACTTTAGAGATTCAGGGTCAAGTGTGCACCTGGCCCGTTTATAGCTAAGTTGGAACCTTTCCTCATAGTCCTCTAAAGACTCATCGTTTCCCATGGTCATCCGAAAGATTTCTCCCTTGGTTTCCTTTGACCTATAGTAATCCCGGTATTTGTTGTTAAAGGCTTGCTGCATCTAAGCCCAAGTAGTGATACTGCTTCCAGGTAACCCCATGAACCAGCGTAATGCTTGCATCCTTGAGGGTAGAGGGAAAGAGTTCCAACTTTTGCTCATCTTCTGTATAGTCATAAGTTCGACAAAGGACAACAAACTCAAATAGGAAGGTATCAGGGTCTTCAGTGGTCAATGCATGGAAATGAGGTAAGGCTGAGGGACTTATGTTCTTCATTTTCATGTCCCCGTTGGTTTCTCGGATGGGGAAGGTACCTTCTATTCTCTTGTCATCGTCTCTACCATTTCTGTTGTTAGCCATGGTCTCAAAAGGAATGTTTTCTTGCTCTTCTTCTGTTATAGGATCTTCGTATATCTCAGGAGGTTCACCTATAGGCTCTTCTGGATCACTGCCACCAAAGAAGAGACAAGGGTGACTCAGTGAAGTGGTGGGGGTGTTGGGTAGGAATTTTCTAGTATTGTCTCTGTTCTACGAGGCATGAAAGGATTTTTGGTTGTTTTTGCTTTTTTCTCTGCTTGTACCTGCAAAACTGAAATAGGATGGAATTGCAACTACTAAAATCTATCTTGCAGGAATGAAAATGCAAAATTGAAATGAAAACAGGAAAGGACTAATCTATTTTGCTGAAATCAAATTGCAAGAATGAAATGCTAGACTATGCTTGCAGAATTGAAATTGCGGAATTGAAAGGCTAATCTATGAAAGCAGGAAATGTCTAATTTATTTTTGCAGAAATGAAATTTCAGAATGGAACTGAAATAAACTACTTAGCAGAAGGTTAGAGTAGGAAAATAGAAGAAAAGCAGCAATCACAAATACTCTGACGCTTCCTCGGCAATGGCGCCAAAAAGAGTGGTGAGCTCCAGTATTGCAGCAATAATGCTGCAACTCCTGGGACTCCCTTCTTTACTTTTATCAACCCGGTAGTTCGTAAAAAACTTGGAAGCGACGGTGCTGTATGCACAAGTACTAGCTCTTGCCGCAGTTGTCACTTGGTCAGCTGGCACAAGTCCGCTAGGGGCTTAAGCCAACTTCTATGAGCTCTGAGAAGAAGCTTTTTAATTGATGGATGAATGCAAACTCAAGGAAGGTTGATCTACTTGCAGAAAGAAACTGGAAAGCAAAAAGGAAACATAAACCTTGGCAAACCCTAATTTTACCGGCTATCCCTACCGATGCAAGAAAGAGGATGCAATCTACTGAAAGAGATTCCATTGACTTCTAGGAAGGTAAATACATGGATCTAAGCTACTTCTACAGTAACATCTGAAAAAAACATCTTTTTGTATTTTTGAATAAGTTGTCAGAATTATCATTCATGCAATTTGACTGTTTTGACTGTGAAGAGGTGGATTGGCGAGGGGAAATGCTTGGATGAGGTCGGGAAGGTTCAGAGAGGGCCTAAGGGGTCCCTAACACCGTTCCAAAGAGTTTCACACTGTTTGGATATCAAGAAACCTCATTCGTGAGCTTCTACAGGAAGTCTGCAGGGGTTCTACAAGATGTCTGTGATTTTCTACAGGATGTTCTGTAACTTTATACAGGATGTTAAGAAATGGGATTTTGGAGGGTGGATGGATGGATAAAGATGAAGGAGTGGGTATGGAGGTAGGATAAGGGTTGGAGGTGGTCTAGGACTTGGTGGATGGAGTGGAGGATAGAGGTAGATGGCTGGATTTGTTCAAGGAAGACTGAAGCAATGATGCACAAAAACTAGGGTTATGTGAGCAAATGGCAAATGTAATGCTAGAAGCTGAGCTGAGGGATGGAGCAGATGGGTTTGATGGAGTATGGGTAGGTGGAGGAGTGGTACAGGTGCTCTGCAAGTCGTTTTTCCAACTGAACCAATGAAGACTTGTAAAATAAAAAAAACTAGTTACGTTGACCTAATATGATCTAGCTGTTAGTAAAAAGAATGAAGAGAAGTTGAACTACAATGAAACCCTGTATACTAACTCATGCAACTAAGCAAGCAAAAGTCTGAACTTGTAACCAACTTCTATACATGAAAATCAAATACTAGTGATTGCATGGCAAAGCAAAATCAATGTTTTTGTGGGCAGCAAGGTCATCTGATCACAGCTCCTGATCCCACTGAGGGAGAGGTGAAACTAGAGATGGTTGATGGCCCTTTTTTGAAGCTTTTCCCTGTAAACAACCTATCAACTAAATCTAAGCATCAAAAGTCTTTCTAACCATTAACAATGACCTAGTTAATCAGCAAGATTTAATCTATTTTAACAGAAATAATTTTACAAATGCATAAAGGACAAGTAACAATACATAAAGGAGGCCTTAGCTCAGGTTGGGCCCAACCCCAAGAGCTGCAGGCTCCTATAAAGAACTCAGATCTGATGCCAAGTAAAGCTGCTTCTCATTACTAAAAAATAATCATCACAAGAAAGTTTGTACAACAGTAGCTAAGAAAAGTGAGCTGAAAAAGGACAACACTATAGTGCAAATACCAACGGTTCCAAAAGTAAACTACGAAGGCTGAGGCCTTCTTATTTATACAATACGAGGGGGCTAAAAACCCTCCTAGATTCAAGGGACTCAGTTGTTCCAACTGCAGTAAACAGTCACTCTTTCCAAAGCTGCTTGGCTGCCTTTAGAACTCGTTTTGGTGGCTTGTTGAGCTTGGAGTTGAGGGTCTAGATTTTGAGGAAGGGCCATTTAATGCCACAGACAACCTCCCTACTAATCCTCACCTCAAGCTTGGTTGTCTCCTGGGCCATAATTGCTTGGTTTTGCTCCAAAATTTGTCCAAAAAACCTGAAATGACCACGTATTAGCCTCCTAGGTAGAGTGACCACCCTTATTCGTTCAAATAACATAAACATACTAGAAAAACATGCATCTCTATGAAAAATGGAGGATTGAACAAGGACAATTAGGCAAAATGAGCCCAATAAGTTACCCAATTCGGGGCTCATCAGTGAGTTTTAATTGTTAACTACAGTCATATTTTAAGTTTAAGGGAGGTTGTGAAATGATCAGCCAAGGGTATAAGGATATAAATAATGAAAATATAACTTCCAAACAGAGTCCTTGTCAGCGCCAAATCCTTTTGAAGCCACTTCAGAAAAATATTTTGTTGATTGTAGAACACGAATTCAGGGCATGGATTGTCTTAGAGCAATTCTACAAGAAATTCTTGAGAAAATTAGAATTAGTGCTACCCTCGTAACAATGTAAAGATAAAATATATTCCTATGAATATCAAAATTAATTCCACATTAGTATCCATATGAAGGTCCTACATTTAGAGTGCTTAGCAATAGACTTCACTTCGCTCATTGGTTATTATAATTCATACGATTTAGATGCTCTAACGTTTGGGCTAGAGCCAAGACTGTGCTGACACATTACATATATTCTCTTGTAATTATTGTTGCAACTTATTTTTTAATGCAACCAGACATTATATGGAGGGAGAGCTTTTAAGTAATTGTTTAGCTTACAAACACTTCTAACAAGATCATTGGAAAGTCATTTCAGGTATGGTATATAATTAGTACCCAACCTTAACACATTATTATTTAAGTATGTTGTAATTATCGCTTCTGTTTTGAATTGATTCTATTAACACATGATTTAATTTTTTTGTCCTTGGTAATCATGTCTTTGTTGCAATTGTTGGAATGTATCAGTGGTGTTGAAATGGTATTGAAGGATATTTCCTATCCTATGAAATTGGGCAGTGGAGTTGCAGTAGCTGCAACTTACCTCCAAAACACCACTCCCTTGATACCATCTATGGTGTGATGTTTATATAATTTAGCTAGGCACAAGAAACTTATCAGGGACAATTATTGTAAAAAACACAACAATAAGGCGTTCATGTAAGCTCTATAATCAAATTTAGGCCAGGGTTCATAAATATATTCAAATTCTGATTTGAATTCCTGTTGTTCTAAGGAATGGCTTGAAATAATGTTGTATTTCATTGAATTTTCAATATTTATTTAAAAATAAATGCTTAAGATGGGAAACAAGCCCATGTAAAGTTGGATTTGATATGCACTGAGAGATTGCTAGGGTTGAGAAATTTAAGGATCAATTTATATTGTGGCCGGGATATTTTTAATATTCCCTTTTTCCTCATCTTCTCCTCTATATTTTCAACCATTATTTTCCAACTGGATCCCTCATGAAAACCATTTTATCTGTAACTTCTACTAGTTCTAAAATAGAGTATTTCCCTACCACATGCTCCATAAACAAGACATGCATTGTAGTTACTTTTTATTCTTCATAATTAGGTTCACTTTTATGCATTTTATTTTTTCTTCTCTCACCCTCTTTCATTTGGAAGGTGGATCCTTTACACTCACATGCATTGAAAATGGACCAGATTTAAATGATACCTTTCCCATATATAAGTATTTAACCAAGTCTGTGACATGAATAACAAGGTGGATGTGCTCCAACTGTAAGGTACTCATAGTTAATTTAGTTTCCAACACCTTGATTTCCTTTAGGGCACCAATCTAATGCCCAGAGAGATCCATCCACATTTAGCACAGTCATTCCGAGAGTTAGAGAGGTTACTTTTGGATATATTGTAATTAAAATATTGGATTAATTCCTACACCCCTAAAGGTTAGTATTGAAGTATTGTAATTAAAATCTTGGATAACAACTGTTAACATGGGTGATATATTAAAAAATTTATCATTTCCACCAAAGAATTTTGACACAAAGAGCAAGTAGTAACACTATAGTTCTTCAAATCAGGAATTTATTTTGAGTGGATAGAGCTATTACATCCAAATCCTCGTCTCTTCTTCTATCAACCAAAATAATCTTCTGAGAATATAATAAAAGGTTCTCCTTTTCAAAGTTATTAATCGCTTAAATTGGTGATATCATCCAACATCATAGAAATTATCAGGTAATTGATCATTAATGCCACATAAATACTCAATGATATATTTTTGAGATGCCCAAGATAATTCTTCCATGGATCTGCTTTCTTTGGTTGGCTTAGAATTTTTTTTATAAAAATACCATGGTGCTTACTCGGTGTGTGAAAATCATCATTGTTGGCCTCAGAGCATCAATCTAACTGACCACTCTCCTTCATAAGAGCAAGGGATGTTCCACTCTGATTTATAATTGACATGACATTAGAAATGACTATTCCAAAATTACTACTAATGGAATCAATAAACTTACAATTAAGATCACCGAAAGGCAATATTCCTTTTAATGTTGATTTTTTCACTAGAGATATGGAATCATTTTCTTTGGCATTAATGCACCTAGAGTCACCTGGATCTTGTATCTTTGCCTCTTGTTACCACATGCTGTATCTTAGGATCCAGTTCTTTTTCATTGAAATAATTTTTCTTATCAGTGCCTCCCCACTCTCTTGTCCATGATATAATTTCCCATTTGAAATAGGCACCGATTCTATTATAATTGTTGTGTTTTTTCTTTTTTATGAACTTCAACACATAACTTCATACTATTATCAATCACTCTTGATGAACCTTTAATTGTTGATTATCATGGTGCTACTGCTTCCATATTTTTCTTGGTCTGAATGTAAGAGAATATCTAATAGTTGACATGCTCTTGGAGGAATGGTTTGAATGTGAGAAAATATCTAATAGTTGACATGTTCTTAGAATAAAGGCTTGACAAAGACATTTTAGAATCTCCTTCAGATGGATATTTTGTTTTTTCCTTAGATAAATTTGAATCAAAGAACTCTTCCTCAATAGAAGAGTTTATTGGCTCACACTTAGCAACCTCCTATTCCAATGCATCATTTATTTACAAATTACAGCTCATCTAGACAAGAATTTTCTAGTTTTTGCAAAGTTTATTATGCTGCTAAAAATAGTTGACAATATACAATGCACATTAACCCATTAATTTAGAAGATAAGATTTCCTCATGCATGTTGATTTCCTGACTGTCATCTTGGAAAACAACTTTATATATTCCAAAGATGTCAATCTATTGTTCAACACATCAATAGTTTGCAAGTTTCATAGACTTGATAGCCCAAATGGCAAGCCCACTAGTTTGTTGGTTGCTACCTTCAAAAATTTTAAAGCCATTAAATTGGCAATATGATTTGGTAAAGTCTTTAGTTTATTAAAGGATATCAATCTCCTCCAAATGCTTGAGTGAACCAATATCATATGGTATGAATCATATCGAAAAGTGCAAACTGAGAGATACATAATGGATTTCAAGCTCAAAATCTCATTGGAATGATGAAAGATACAAGTGCACAATGGTACTCTATAGAGCTCCATTTCCTCTAAATTAGAACAAAAATCAAGAAATGAACTCTACTTTCATGTAGGAGTCATATGAAACCTTAATTTTTGGGCTTAATATGATAGTTTGAACATCCTTTTCCATTTTTCATTTTAGTTTGCACAATGCATGTCATAGATTAATAGTTCAATAATTGCTACTGAGGTGGGAAAGTATTAGTTGGCATTTAATATTGTTCAGGGTACTTAACACTTAGGAACCAAACTATGTACAATTTGAAGCAAATCTAATTTTTTTTGTATCGATATGCTATGCAGAGTAATCATATCAAAATCCATGTTGAACCTTCCCACTAGTCTCACATGTAAGAAAATATTAAAACATGCTATATTAAAGGTGATAAAGCACATAATGCATACTTCACACATTTTTTGTGCTCTGATATGTATTATGTTCATTATTTGTAGAATTAATTGGTAATACCTCATTCTCCTCAAATGCATTTTAATTATATTTTTCCAGTACATGGTGCATCATGAAGCAAAAACAACTGTGAATCATGTCTGGACCATTAGTTTGTAGATAAAACAAAACTATACATACAAGAAAACTATTACTTTGATATGCCATATTCTCTTTTTTGAATAAGTAGCATAACTTTAAACTATCTCTGCTGCTAGATAAATATGTACTCAGCTTAAATATCAAGATACAAGATGAGCCAAAGTTTTGTGCATAAACTGGCTTATGCAAAGTGCCTATGGAAGTTTGCATTCAATCCAAACTAACAGAAAGTAAATAATGTCCGTTGAGAGCCATTTAACTTGGTCGTCAATGTTCGTGATTGGCCGCATAGGGTGAGTGCCCACCTTGAAGGATTTATCTGGAATTACTGCTAGACATATTATTTGTCTGACAAAAAGGAACATTCCCATTGAAATGATTGCTAAACATATTATTTAGTTGAGATAAGGAAAACTATTGTTGGAATGTCTGCCAAAAATATTATTTGGCTGAGAGAAAGGAACACTCACATTATCTTTCTTAATGCCACTTTGAAATTATTGATTTGGATTCCCCTGAAATACAAGTGCATGTTGTCCCCATGGCATAGGACATGGAAGAATATTTTGTTCAGGAAGAGATCCAATGTTGCAAATATTCATTAATGTTGGCATACAATCTTGGATTTTGTGTAACTCGAACTCTAACACAAGTTCACACTTGATTAAACAACATAGGTTTCAGAACCCTCTGATTTGCATCCAATGATGGTACTTGAGGCCCTCTAGCTACCTAGCCAGAGTGTTTTCTAGTCCAAGTTTTGCTGGGTAAGCTAGGATGAATGCTACTATATTGTGTTGGTTCTCCCATAAAATCATAATGCATTGGCCTGTAAGGGAGATTCACGAGTTTGGAATTCATCTAGGTCCCACTAAGAATAGTTGCGCCAAGAATAAGGGGTTGGACTTGGTGAACACCTCCGGTAGAGTATGGGAAAGATGGCATAGAAGAATGTTTCCTTGGTTGAATCCCTTCAACTGGATGATGTTGTGGCCTCAAGCAAGTATGTGAGTGTAGAGTTTGTCCGAATGGATCATGAAAATTCTTAGCAGGAGGCTGCTTCCAAGAGCGGATCCCTTGGGCTTAATTATATACTGGCCTAGAATGAACAACACTTACTAGGTTTGCCATAAATTTAATATCACAAACATGTCACCAACAATAGGAGGCTAGGAAAGAAGCATCCCTTTAGTAGCATCTTGATTGGGCTTTGTATGGAATGCTCCCCAAGGAGGAGGTTCACTTGCAAATGTAATCAAACCTTGAATTTTTTCTCTAGAGTATGCCAACAGAGTTGTAGGTGGTATTGAGGGACCACTTGTGGAGCTTGAAAGTTGAGGAGGTTGTTGTTTAAGGTCGTTTCTAGTAGTTTGACTCATGCATTGAGATTATATAGGTGAGGTTTTGGATGGAGTTGGGGTTCTAGGCCTTTTGCAATTTTGTGTCTAGATTACAGCTGTAGTTGGTGGCTAACCAAACAAACTATTATGAAATGGTTTCTTCAAAGCAAATATCGTCTACATAAAATGTAGAAGAAAAAATCAGAGGATCCTGCTACGATCAATCTATAAATCTATTAAATAAGAAGAAATATTTCAACATACCTAATATTAATGCCTCAATCCATTTACATGTTGAAATTGTGTTGTAAGTGATTACCATGCTCTTCTCTCTTCCTTCTATCCACAAACTCTTTTTTTCTCCCACATCTTCCATAATTCTTTTCCTAGATATTTTCTCTTGAATTGGATCCCCTCTTCACAAGTGATCTTACTTTTTTATACTCTGCCTTGTTCTCATCATTCAATAACTCCACTTCATTAGAACTCTCTTCATCATGTTCACTAGAAGAACCATATCCTTTTCGGTACAAACTTGGGGCATTTTTTAGTACAAAATTTGCAAATTTTGGAACATATGAAACATGTGCACCTTCCCTTGCATAATAGGGCACATCCGCGACAATATTATACAAACAAGGTAGTATGGCATCTTCACTTGCCAAAATACCTCATCTATGAAACCTAGTGACTTCCTTTTCTCCATTATCCATAGTATTGTGCCTTCATTTAGTGCACTATGTAATTCAGTGTCTTCCACCACTATAGAAGTTACTAACACCTACAAAATGAAATTCCAAAGATTACAAACCCATTAGGAGAATCCCAAAGAAAAATTATTATAGGGAAATAAGAAAAAAACGATTTCAGTTCTTATCTGTTTATAAGCCATCGATCAGAAAGACACAAAGAAAAAGAAATAAAAGATATTAGGTTTTGTTTCTTATGGATTAGAAAAATATTTAAAAGGATACCGAGATGATATCACACATAATTAAATCGAATTGTAATCACAAACATTCCATATACAACCAACAAAGAACAATTAGCATGTGCATAAAAAAATAAGAATAGCCAACACTTCTAGTGTCTCAAAAGCAATGAAAAGTACATCTACACCAGAAGGCACATAAAATCCTCAACTCTACCAATCTAGAGAAAGGCCAAGGTTATATTAAAATGCAAGAAAAATACTTCTAGATATATATTTTTGGCATCTAGAAAATTATAATTTTACTAGAAATTTTATAAAACCTCTACGGAGTTCAAATCTTAGAAACAATGGAGGAGGATACTTTTGCATTCCATAGAAGGGCATTGAGCCCTAGACAATATGGGTTGGCTTAGATCACTTATGTGGAGGCTTGTACTTGACTTATGCTAGCTTAATTGAGGGTATGGATATGTAGGTGGGTGGACACATATATAAGACATTGACTTGGAGGGGCATTGAACCATTGGAGCCCTTAGAGGAGAATTGGAATTTTAGATGAGGAGTGCCCTCTCCTTCAAACCTTGCTTGAGGATCATCATCACCTTGGAGCTTGACATGTGTCACTTACTTCACATGTGTGGGCCTACTTATTTGTAGTAGGTTACTTGTAAGGGTTTAGGCCCATTTTCATATTTTTGTCCTCCCTTACCTCTCATATATATAGAGGAAGGAGAGAGTCTTTTCATTTCTATCATCATCATCTTGTGTTTAGATACGTGAGGAGAAGAGTGCTTTAGTCTCTCTCTTGTTCATTATTTGTTGTAATTTATCTGTCTTCTATTGGAGTGATAGGGTTTCTTGGGCATTCTTGAAGTCTATGGTTAGGGTTTCTACCTTAAGGATGAAAGGAGTTAGGGTTTAATGATAAACCCTAGATTTTTACTTGTTTGAGAAGAAGGGGAAAGAGAAGACATATTGCTTGGACACAAGGAGATATGCTTATGCTGATACTATCTTGTGAAAGATACTTGGTGGAGCTAGGCTTTTCATGTTGTGTCTTGGATAGTGTTTTGGAGAGCTTAGAGGGTTGCAAAATGTATCTAAAATTGTCTTGGTGTAGATTTCACTTTTAGATATCAATGTATTTTTGGTTTGGTAATTTCTAACACTTTATTTCTTGTTGAATTGACATAAGTTAAGCTTGAAACTTTTAAGAGTAGTAATATTGATATTGAAGGATATTAGGGAAGATTTACCACTGTAATTATTGATGTCATAAAGTGAATTTCAGTTTTGGTTTATGCAAGATAAGATTTCCTTAGAGGGTTGAAACTTGTTGGCAAAAATTGGATATATTTTCTCTTGGATTGCCTTGTTGATTGGATTTGAAAAGAAGTAAAATATTGTCTATTGTTTGTTTTTGTAAATTATGTTTCAAATCATCCCTAAGGCTATAAATTCACAAGGACTAGATCCAGGAAACCTCTAGGAAAGAGGTGAATTTTTTGCATTTCCATTAAAGTATCAAGAGCAGAGATTCCTACAACTATGATTTTGCAACTTTATTCCATCTTAACTCTTGATTTACCAAGTACTAAGAGGGATCAAAATTTTCAAGATTCAAACCTCTTTTTGATTGTAAAACTTGAGGAAAGGTTTGCATCTCGAGAGCTTTGGTTCTTCTAGGAAATTTGTAGATCCGTATTTAAGACGAATCTGTGTTGGTTCTTAAGTTTTCATTAATATATTTAAGCCTTTATTGTTATTAGTATTACCAATAATCAATGAATTTATTAACTATTCCACCAACTTACTATATTCTGGTTCTGATTAAATATTAATCCTCTAGGCCATTTCCTCAGTCTAAGTTTTCTATGCCGACAATGTCTTCTCATCCATTAAGTTGTCTTTTCCTTCCAGTTTTATTTTACTTGTTTGTCTTAAAAAATGATATATTTTGTTTCAAATTGAAAATATAACTTTGTTTTTGCACAATTTACAAGGCCTAACAAAATTGGATCATCAACATTAAGATAAGTAGTCAAGATTGTGCTCCCAATCTAATTTTGAGAAATCATTTTGAAATTTTTTTCTTCTCATTATGAAAATTAAGGTTTAATTTTTCTTTTTACCATCGTCTTCGATGCCAAAATTTTTACTTATTCAATTTTTTTTTTTTTTACTTTGCAGTTGAACTACATTATTTTAAGTTACCAAGGCATTTCCAAACTTCAAGAGGAGGCTATAACATCTGTCTCTATTGTGTTTTTTTATATCTATACTTCAGGTTGGGATTCTTCTGCATCAATTTATGTGTTATAGTGTTATATTATTTATAGTTTCACTAAACATGCATTCATTTATTAAATTTAATATTTTAGTTTACTAGTTGTATGGATATATTACTAGGTACATGTCTTCCACTTAGTTTACTAGTTGTATATATATATATATATCTAGATATATATATATATATATATATATATATATATATATATATATATATATATATATATATATATATATATATATATATATATATGCAAGGATAGAAACTCTAGTGAAACATTGACAATAACATAGGCATTGGAGAAAATTTCATTTGATTCTATATGAGTCAAATGAATCTACTAAAAAAACCCTCATCTCTTTTCGCTGCCCTCTAATACAAATTCAACATCATTGAGCTCATTAATTATATCATCAATATGATATTTAACTAATTGATTTTCCTCTGCCTTTTTGCTTACAAATCAACATATATTGTTGTCCATATCTCCACCATGTTAAATGAATTTATACCTCTATTTTAGTGGTTGTGGGTGTATTTTATAAGCTTCCAGAAAAACAGTTAAGCATGGGAGGATTGCGAAGCAGGTTTTGGGTGAGCTTGAAGAATCAAGAGATACAAAAATACCATGGAGTAGAGGACTGACCTAGAACATAGGTACTGAAATTTTTATTTTTATTTTGGTTTATCTTCAGAAAAATTCAGTTTATGCTTGAAATTGTATCTATGTTATATGTCATCCTTTGGAGTAGATAGATAATGTAGACCATAAAATTGTCTAAAGTAATTTATAAGTTTTACTTTTAAGTTGTTTGAATTGTGGTTTGGTGCTAGAGTGAGATCAGGTTAGATTCTAATTTTTGTATTCTCTTTGCTGAGTCATTGATTAACATGTTTCAAGAATTCATATTCCACTCGCGCTGAAAATTGGGCTTTTCCTTGCTTTTGAGTATTGGACTATAACTTCTCTCTGAGGTAAGCATAGTAATTAGTAGCAACAACTTTATATTCATATGATTTTTTTTTTGCATTTGGTTATTTTCTGATACATTGGTTGACTTTTGATCTATACTATGTAGAAATTGAATTTTGATTTATAGTGTTGTTATAATGTATTTGGATTTCGTTGTTGATCACGACGGGGAGCAACTAACTCTATTCAACCATAAATTTATAGGGTCTTGGTTTTGTGAGTTTGTAATGCATATGATATCCTATAAGGGCTTTTTCATGGAGGAATATAATGGATTCTATTCCTAATTAATAAAATCCAGCCTCTAGAGTGTGGTAATGTCATACAAGCTAATTGGTAGCATTGTGTCTCTTTGTGTTTTGGTTTTGTAGATGGAAGTGAATGTAATAATGTTTCTCTATATAATATATATTAGGTCACTTAAATAGAAGGTCCTGATATTGTGAGCCCATAATATTTCTGAGATCCTATAAGGTCTTTTTTGTGGGAGGCACATCACAGATTCTATTCCTAGTTAAGAAATCCAAGCTAGAGATAGATAATGTGATATAAACTAATAGGTAATATTGTCTTTGTGTTTTGTTATTGTAAATGAATGTAATAATGTTCACCTGTATAAACTATGTTTGGTCCTATTATATATAGGGTCCTAATTTTGTGACCCCTTACTCATCTTTTATTCTATTGGGGGCCTAAGAAGACCAACTTCAAGCCATCATAAAAGTGAAATCTTGGAACACCATCTATCATTATTGTTATCTTTTACAAACATTTCCCTATCTTAAAATAAATTATGTCTCAGAGCATCATCAACCGGGTAATTTAATTCCAGAACTATATGTGCCACTTAGTGCAGCCTTTGTAACATAGCCACTGATAAATTTCTTACATTTAGAGTGTTGCAATTGTCCATTTTCATCCTTGTAAAAATGGAAATCATAAATATCACTTTCAGAGTGTTTTTATTCTTCAAAATATAGAGCCATCATAGAACAACAAATTTTGTGTTGTCTTATTACTTAAGTTTTAAAACATATCAAATCTACAAATAATTGTAGAGGTTCTATAAGTTTTTAAAACCCTGGCTTCCTGTAGTGTCAATACTTAACTTGATCAGGCTATAACAACTGATTTTACATTATGCATTTTTGGTGAATCTAATACTTTGTCACTTGTTTTTTATCATAAGTTGAAGCAATATCTCTCTTCTTGAGGCATACATGTCAGACCATTCAATTCATATTTACTCTATGAGCCTTAGGAGGTCAATGATGAGGAAGGACGTGCATTTTCTACCTTTCAAGCTTATTGGAATAACATGCCATATGATCTGTTGGCTCCCCTTCTACCTCTGAAAAGGATTGTTGTTGGTTTGCACTTTGCTTTAGATTCTTTCTTAAATGGAACTATCATTATTCTTTTCCATACAATTAATTTCCATGTTAATGTCGACTATCATAGAGTGTCAAGAAAGATAAGCCTTTAATTAACTTACATTATTTTGGACATATTAGATTTGCACTCTTGCTGAAAGATCTAGTGTAGAGCTGAACCTTAAGGAATTACATAATTTGCAAGGTTAATATACATCAATTTCCACTCATTGAGTATCCACAACAAGGATCTAGGACCTCAATTTATTTGATAAGTAATTTTTAGTTTGGTTCCTAAACATACTAATGGATATTCCATGTTATATCATTAATACTTTTTAATTGATGACCTACCTGTAATGTGAAGGATATAACTTGGATATCAATCATAATGGATGGGTATTCTTTTTGTTTTTCAATGAGGAATCCAATTTGTAGAGATAAGAAAAATATAGATAATGCAAATAATTTTAATGATTTGAAAAAAATGTGACCGTGTTTTGACAGTATGTTTCGTCAATGTTTATACATTTGGAATCAATCTGAATCCAGAAAATTGAGAAAGATATATAAGAATTAAGTTTTTTCCAAGAACATAGATCTTGGATGTATGAAAAGTTGAAAACCATACAAGTCCAATGGCATAACATGGAAAAACTTCTATGAATTGAACTTTTATGGATAGGTGTTGATATCTAACAACAGTCTACCAAGAAACATTTCAACTTTCTTGCAATGTCTCTCAAGAATAGGACCTTTATATCTCAGATGATTATAAACTTATTGGTATAATGAACTTTGTTGCCATAAGTTCAATATTTTGAAATTTCAGTCAATAAGTGGTATGTCCATTGAATTCAAATGTGTCAATTTTGCTTATAAAGCATTTCTCTAATAGAGAAGTTTTTCTTTAAAATATATCTATAATCTTATTAAAGCTTAAGATAAGAAGCGTTACCTTTGCATTTTCTCAAGTTATTAAACTACTTAACATGCCTTTTAGTAAATGTTAATCAACTACTAGTTACATTCAATTATAACCAGTGAAGGCTGAAGTAGTGATTTCCATCAAAAGGTGTATCATTGTTTGTCCCACATCCATCAAATGATATAGTTAGTAGCCCACAATACATAAACTGTAATGAAATTGCTTGCGAACAACTAGTAAGGATTCATAACTCTAAAGGCACAGACTAGATTCATGATTAGTATAGAATGTTACCTCTAAGCCTCAAGATAAGCTTGGGCCCACCCTTATGGTCATCTAGTTGCACTCTATGATATGCTAAAATTATAGTGTTTTTCACGGTTGGTGGAATCACACTAGTCTTATCCTAATCAATGCCATAGTATACATTGTGAGCCCACATTTGTGTGATAAGATTTGGACCAAATATTGGTCCTACAAATTGACATTCATGGTCTAAGAACAATTGGCACAATGATGTGTAGTAAGTACTATTGTAAGGATTTGTCTACTTGCATATGGAAAATACTAAGCACCATGCAGTAAAACAATGATCATATTATTGTGTTTTCACACTGTCCATTTAATACTATATTATTTCTGTCCAATGGACAAGATGGAAGATTATTAAACCAATCATTAGCTTACTGCACATTGCTTGGTAGTATTTTCCCTTTCAGACCACCCTTTTGCACTTAAATTTAAGTTAGATATAATGAACAAATAGTGATGCATAACATAATAGTAGACAATGATGGTTGATTACTAACATATCACATTTTACTAAGACTAAGGTGAACACACCTCACTGGAGCTCAACATTGACAAATTCCAAGGGCTCAAAAAACTAAATATTGTGCTACATAGTTGCATATTTTGTTGCATTTCTAGCTCTATCAGTGTGAGGTGCTTATTGATATGATTATTAAATGCATGGTCATGTATATTCAGGTGAAGTGTCTAACTTCCCATCAGATGATACAAACCTAGAGGATGAATTTGAAAAGGCTAAAAATGCACTTTTGGCAAGGGCATGGTCACCTAGTTGGAGCAGTGCTGACAAGGCTCTAACTGTACTTATCAATGGACCTTCACTTGATTATGAGGTAAATTATTAGAAAGTAGACAATGCAACAACTTCTTTCTTGTCACCTCATCTGCATTTTGGGGAGTTGAGTGTTAGAAATGTGTTTAACCTTGTTCACATCAAACTAGTTTTGTGGGATAATGAGGGAAATACTTCAGGGTCAAGGGAACAAAGTGTGATTATGTTTCCCAAGTCAAGTAGTCTCTAGGAATATTCTATATATTCGAGTTTCAATTTTCCCTGTAGCCATGAGAGACCATTTCTTTCACATTTTAATTATTTCCCATGGAGGTTTGACATCGATTACTTTAAATCTTGGAGGCAAGGTAGGACTGGATATCTACTACTTGATGTTGGGATGTGGGAAATTTAGGAAACAAGATGGTTGCATGATTGAATCCGGGTGGTGATCTCTAGTTTCTTTGTTAAGGTTCTCCATCTTCCTTGGAGATGGCGGGGTATGAAGTATTTTTGGGACACACTCCTAGATGTTGATCTGGAGTATGATGCTTTTGGATGGCATCACATTTTTGGTTGCTTTCTATATAGGCATGAGGTGGATTGAATAGATAATCCTTAGGTATGTTACAATACAATCTGAATTTGTGTACTAAACACAGATACAATTCTTGCATTTAACTTATTCATGGATGAAAATATATTAGGATTTAATTTAAATATTTTTGACTGTTCATATGTTGGGCATTTGGGATTATGCGTAGTTTGAAGGCTACAAATTTTATCTAGTAGGAGAATATGTCTGTTTTTGGCTTCCAGAGTTGGTTAGATTTCCCACACAGTGGATACATCATCCATGGGTTGCACCACAAGCTGTTCTTCAGTCTTCTGGAGTGGAGATGGGTTCCAACTATCCCCTACCCATTGTAGAGATATTGATAGCTAAAGAGTGCTTGGAAGATGCCCTTTCAAGAATGTGTCAACGTGAAGTAGCTGCTAGAGCTTCTTTGGAAAATGGCACAAAAGAAGGTTTGGGGGAATCATTGGAAAATTCCAATGCCTCAATGTCCGAACATATATATTTATATTTTGATAGAAGTATTTTTTCAAAGAAGCATTAAACATACAACTGCTAGATTGGTTATTTTTATTTTTATTTTTTGATTATTCTTGTAGTGCTTTTGGTAAACAATTCAGTTCATGTCCATCTTGGGAATGTTCAACCTTTTTCTTTATAGGGTACTTAAGATAGGTAGATTTATAACAGTTGTGAGGGTATTTGGTACCTTAACCTACTTCTGCCCATACATGAGCCAATTATAGCAATCATTGTAAATAAGATATGCAACATGATGAATAGGATGCAAAGGTTTCTATTTGGGTTAAGTTTCTCATGAAACTAGTTGAGGGGAAGAAATTGTTTTATCAGTTTATGATTGTGCCAACATCTTTTGTTGACATGAAACTCCACTAGTATATCCATCAAAACCAATGGAATATATGAACAATGAAAACTCACTAAAGAAAAACCATTCAATAGTTGTGGCAAGGACTACCATTGTTGAAAATAGCAACAAGAAATGATAAAAATAGAATCCAAAAATTCCAATTTTAATTTGTCCTTGAATTTAAATTGTGAATTAAAATCGAATTTAGTCTCACTAGTTGCTTGGAAATAATTAATTAATTCATTATGGATTAATTAGTTGGAGAAATTCAAGTTAGAAGTCTTCTAAAGTCATGCAAGAGTTACCCCTTAAATTAAGGAGATAAGCCTTAAATTAAGGAGATAAGATTGAGTTATATTTGAGTTGTAATTAGTTAACTCAGTTTACTAAGTTAAGTCCAGTTAAATTAGTTCCAAATTGTTTGAGGAACTAATATATAGTTAACATTCAGTTGATGCATGCATGCACTCAACTAGTGTACTCTAGTTAACTGAAGATTCTCTCATCAGAAACTTATGCATGTGTATTCTAAGAAAGACCCAATTGAGATTAAAGTCAAGGACAATGTACTATCAGTTGCATGTGTTTACTTATAAAGGAAACTCATGCATGCAGTCAAGGAACAAGGTTCATTGAGGATTGCACAGTTCTGACAGTGTGTTAGAGCAGTGTTCCACTTGGTGAGGTGAGAATCATCGACTAGGAACAACGCAATGAAATAGGTGCTTGGAGGGCAGAGAGGAAGGCTTGTGAGAAGCCAGGATTGCCTGTGAGCATCTGTGAGGATTGTACTAAGAGCTGGCTAGCTGTGAGAGTTAAGGATTTGTATAATCTCTATGTATTTCCACCTTGTATGATAATACAGATAGTGGGGTTTTTAGCTGAGGCTTTCCCCAAAGTATTTTCATGTGTATTGTGCATTGATTATTCTTCTTCTGGTTATATGTGTTCAGCTCGATCTTGCTCAATCTTTAAGCTTCCGCAAATTGATAGTAGAAGTAGATTATAGTATTTTGCTTTGGTTATATTGCATTATCGGGTTAATCTACAGTAAGATTTTGTACAGAGGTCTCAGAGCGAGATTGGTAAATAATTTGCAGAATTTATACATGGTATTGGAGCCAAGTTTATCAGAGCTGTGAATAGTATACGGAGGAGAGAATTCGAAGTTTGAAGTTCGGGGTTGCAGCTGCAAATTGAATTCTTATCATACTTCAAGGTTGGCCAATGACGTTCTATGGCTTGAGACTCGAGTATGCCTTGGAAGTTAGCTTGAATTACATAGTATGGAAAGATAGCATGGAGGCTATATTAGAAGACAATGGCTTGAAGGAATTCATTGATCAAGAAATCCAAAAGCCAGCTTCAAATAATGCACAAGAGTTGGCTGAGTGGAAGAAGTGTGTGGCGAAGGAGAGACAGATCATCCTTGAGGGAGTTCGAGACCATATTGTCTCGAGTCTCCATGGGAAGGATACTCCATTTTCAATGTGGAAGACATTGAAGGACCTCTACCAAAACAGTAGTGACAAGAGGAAATTGGCACTCAAGGATAAGATTCGAAGAATCAAGATGGAGAACGATGATACTATTTCCACATATTTGAACAAGCTCACCACCTGCAGAGATGAGCTTAGCAGTGTGGGAATAACTACTGACTATGATGATATGGTAAGCCTTGCTCTCCTTGGCCTTCTAAAGAGTTGGAATAGCTACCAGGACTCTGTGAATGGAAGGGATAAACTACCGGATTGGGAACGACTGTGGTCGGATTTGATGTAGGAGGAGATTAGGAGGAGCACACAAGATGGTTCTTCATCCAAGGATGATGATGAAGAAAATATGGCCTTAGCAAGTAAGGCAAGGAAAGGGAAGGGGAAGGCTTCCCATTCGAAATCTAATTCTTCGCATGGAGGGAAGAAGGGTGACAAGCCTAAGGTGAGATGCTTTAATTGTCACAAGATGGGAAATTATGCGACTAATTTCCCATCGAAGAATTCCAAGAAGGGATCCTTGGAAGGATCGGAAGGTGAGGCATTAGCCTCTCAATTCGAAATGGACTTTACCCTCATCGCATGCATGGTGTCATCGATGATGGGTTGTGTTTGGTATCTTGACAGTGGAGCCTCATTCCACATGACTGGAGATAAAATTTTATTCAGTGCCTTGGAGGAGAAAGACCTCAAGATGCGCATAGAGACGGGTGACGACGGAAGGTATAGTGTTTCAGGAGTGGGCACGGTTGCTTTTCAGAGGGAGCATGGACCTCCTATCACCTTGACAGATGTGAAGTATGTGTTTGGAATGAAGAAGAACTTGGTATCAGTCGCGATGTTGGAGGGCAAAGGTTACGATGTTGTCTTTAGTAAGGGAAAGGTTTTCCTTAAACACATCACCACGAGAGAGGTGAAACAAATCGGTTCACAAGTTAAGAACCTATATGCTCTTGAGGTTCAAGATGCATGCAAAGCCTTGAGGAGAAATGCAAATGTTAGAGACTTGGTGGTTTAGAGGGAGAGTAAATTACCTCTCAACATGCAGCCCCAAAAGAAGTCTCAGACAATTGTGGAGGAGCCACAATTAGAGAAGCAGAGAGGAGATCGAGTGAAGAGATCCACTAATGCAGATACCTCTATTAGGGGGGAATTTCAATCCAAGTGGGCAGAGGGATCACATGCATCCATACCTCCAGCTGTGAGGTGGGGCGATATGAAGTGATAGTCCCAAGAGGGTTGAAATTGGGCAGGGTCCATTGAGACGTTTTATCTCATGGATCGTACCTTGCTACGGGAGCCCAAAGTACATATTAGCGAGAGGAATCAGTGGGATTGATGCAGTCAGAGATCAAAGTGCCAGAGGCTAGAGTAGTTAGATACTAAAGAGTGCAGAGAAGGATTGACAACAATGCAGTAAGGCAGAGTCAGCAGAAGCACAAAGTTTTTAGTTGACAGAGGTAATAATAGTCAGAGACTTTGATGACAGATGCATCATACTGATTCAGGTTGGTGTTTTTTTTGTTTCTAGAATTGCTCGAGCAAAAACACTAGAGAGAAGTGTTGCATGCATAACATTACAAAGGTTCACAATTGGGATCGAGTTGAATTCCTTTCTTGTTGAGAGGGAGTGTTGAAAATAACAACAAGAAATGATAAAAATAGAATCCAGAAATTCTAATTTTAATTTGTCCTTGAATTAAAATTGTGAATTAAAATCGAATTTAGTCTCACCAGCTGCTTGGAAATAGTTAATTAATTCATTATGGATTAATTAGTTGGATATATTCAAGTTAGAAGTCTTTCTGAAGTTATGCAAGAGTTATCCCTTAAATTAAGGAGATAAGCCTTAAATTAAGGAGATAAGATTGAGTTATATTTGAGTTGTAATTAGTTAACTCAGTTTACTGAGTTAAGTCTAATTAAATTAGTTCCAAACTGTTTGAGGAACTAATAGAGAGTTAACAGTGAGTTGATGCATGCATGCACTCAACTAGTGTACTCCAGTTAACTGAATATTCTCTCATCAGAAACTTATGCATGTGTATTTTGAGAAAGACCCAGTTGAGATTAAAGTTAAGGACAATGTAATATCAGTTGCATGTGTTTACTTATAAAGGAAACTCATGGATGTAGTCAAGGAACAAGGTTCCTTGAGGATTGTGCAGTTCTGATAGTGTGTTAGAGCAGTGTTCCACTTGGTGAGGTGAGAATCATCCACTAGGAACATCGCAAGGAAATAGGTGCTTGGAGGGCAGAGAGGAAGGCTTGTGAGAAGCCAGGATTGCCTGTGAGCATCTATGAGGATTGTGCTGAGAGCTGGCTAGCTGAGAGCTAAGGCTTTGTATAAATCTATGTATTTCCACCTTGTATGATAATATAGATAGTGGGGTTTTTAGTTGAGGCTTTCCCCAAAGTATTTTCATGTGTATTGTGCATTGATTCTTCTTCTTCTGGTTATAGGTGTTCAACTCAATCTTGCTCAATCTTTAAGCTCCCGCAAATTGATAGTAGAAGTAGATTATATTATTTTGCTTTGGTTATATTGCATTATCGGGTTAATCTACAGTCAGATTTTGTACAGAGGTCTCAGAGTGAGATTGGTAGAGAATTTGCAGAATTTCTACAACCATAACTTTTCACATCATTCTTTAAAGGGTGATATCTCAATGGAAGAGCACCTGCTTTATAAGAAGGAGGTTGGTGGTTGGATTCCACTATGCCCTAACATGAATTAATCAATGATATTGTAGTTTGTCTTTAATTAAATATTTTTTATATTGGTTTATTTCAATGGTGAGATATTTTTCTAGATTCATTATTTTATATTGTCTCTAAAGAGACAAAAGTGATGTTGTATTGTCTTTGAATCTATTTTTTTATTGTCTCTAGAGAGACAAAAATGAAATTGTCTCCTATGAGATAAAAATGATTGTGTTATATATTGTCTTTATCGAGACAATAATTTGAGACACTCACTTAAAGACAATATACAATTTTTTTTTTTTTGGTCTCAAGTTAAGACAATTTACCCAAAAATTATTTTAAAACCCACTTTTATATTGTAGTCGTGAGTGAGAAGAGTCGAGGAATTAATATTTCTACCAACAATTGCATTATGTGGAATGAATTGTTGTAGTGGTGGGTGAGAAGGGTCGAGGAGTCAATATTTCTACCAACAATTGAATTATGTGGAATGATCCTGTTGTTTCTACTTCATAGTCTCTTCAATGAACTCAGCCAAGCGCCTCAATGTTGGTCCCAAGCTATTGTCCAACGATGATCCCAAGTTTATCGCCATTACTTCTATATAAATAAAAACCAGTTGCCGCATCTATATTTTCCAATGCTAACATTTTGGATATGGACTATTTGATAGGATGTAAGGTTCCAATGTGAAATCTATTCCAATATCACATATTAGGTTCCATTGCAGGAGGAAGCAACAACTCAAATCCCTCTTTAATAAAGTATTTTTGAATCGTAGAGTCTTAGTGTTATAAGTACATGCACCATAGCCATACTCTTTGATTAATGTCAATCGCAATTTTATATCGGTGTAAAACACCATATTTTCACCATTGCATTGAATATATATGTGTGGGTGTGTGGATATGTTGATGATTGAATGATGTACTATCTGAGGTTCTGAATTCAAATATTCCACAGTCTTAATTTACGTTTTCGACGTTTCGAGTCTAGAACAAGACTCATCATTAGGACTGATTTACAAAGAAGAGAAAACATGATCTATAAATATAAATATGATCAGGTGAGTTGTGAAGCCAACCAGTTCAAACTTGATTTTTTTTTTTATTTTAATTATTTGTTATTAATAAGTTATTTAATTTTATAAAATTTCCTATAATTCTTACTTTGTTATAATCCTGTTTTAATCAAATTATTGTTAACCTATTATTATTATTATTATATCTATGCCTTATAATATACTTACTAAATTAGTTCAAGATGTTATTAATTAAAATCATACCTATATGTTTTTTGTTATAAGATTAGATTCTCTAATTTTTATCTTTATTTTAATTATATTCAAATTAAATTACAATAGTTTTTTGGTTATGTGTAAAGTGTTAGTATATTACTTTAATATATTTAGAATTTGGATATGTGAGTCTTATTTCTAAGGTAATTTTAATTAGAATCTTACTCTTGTTTAATATAAAGTCAGTTTATTGTAATAAGATTTGATTTTAAATTGTGATTTTTTGTTTTGTTATATTCTAATTAATTACAATTATAAGATTTGATTTTAAATTGTGATTTTTTGTTTTGTTATATTCTAATTAATTACAATTTAATAGTTTATGTTTGTAGAAGTGTAATATATTATTATACTTGATTTTTATATGTCTATGTTGTTGGTTTATTGCTAATGTATTATAAAATGAATCTTGATTTTTCTTAATATAAAGCCATGATGTTATGATATAAACTAATTGTATCTTCATGTTGCTTAATATTATTTCTATGGTTAGGATAGGGTGGAGTCAGTATGTCATATGCTAGGGTCAAAGAGGGGGAGGGGGCTCCAAAAATAGGTAAGGGGGTTAAAATTTTTATGGTGGGGGGAGGGGCGTGAGGGGGGGATGAGAGGGTGAAAGGGAAATTTAAGAGGTGAGGGGTATGTGATAAGGGGGATTTTTTTTTTTTAGTGAAGGTTAGGGGACAGAGGACTGGCCTGATGAAGAAGAATGGTAAGGGTGGTGTGAAAGGGAAATCTTCTATTCAATGGGTTTGAGAAGGGAAATCCAATTTCTGCTAACTTCCAAACCTCCATCCCTATTGAGGTTGTGTGGGTGTTTGATGATTTCAAGTGCCTCCCGCACTTTACGTTTAAAATGATGCTTTTCATTTGCAATGACTTTAGTGTCTTCAAGGCAGATGTGGTGTTTTGTCTTGCCTGCATGCTCGGCTAAAGCTGAAGAATGAGTTCTCTCATTACGAATATCTGCACCATGTTCTTTGAGCCTTATCTTGACCGACTTGCCTGTTTCCCCAATATAGTGTTCCCCACAAGAACAATTGATCATATAAACACCTTTCTGTTGTAGGTGCTCCAGTTTGTCTTTGAGTATCTATTTCCAATAACAAGTATAATATGATAATGTTACTTTTATTTACTTCATTATTTGAAATTTATGAGTATACTATGATAAAGTTACTTTTATTTACTTCATTATTTGAAATTTATGTGTATTTTATTTAAAATTTGGTTATGATTTTTTTTTGGAATGGTAAGTTAGAATTTACATAATGTCATATTGAGATTTTTCAAGGTATTTAGTTTCTTTGTATATTTAAAAATATATTTTAAATAATAAATAATTATGTTTTAATGAAAAAATTATAAATTTCAAGAAAATAAATAAAGCCAAAATCCAAACAATTAGATTAGTAAATATTTAAACTAGTAAATATTTTCATTATACAAATTTGTTTGTATTGTGTTATGTAATTAATCTAGATCTTAATATTTTATTTTCTATAACATATAATAGGATTAGAATAGGTTTAATGATTAAAAACAAGAAAACCCAATAGGACACTTGTAGCTACTAATCCCCTACCAAAATGAAAAGACACTTTCAATTTAGAAAGTTTCACTATTATTAAAAACATTCAATTAATTAAGCAAAGTCTTTCAATAGAAATCACATAAGAGAAATTGAACCAAGTGTGGTCCAATTAATTATTAATTATTATTAGTTAATCATTATCATAATTATACTTATTTGTTTGTATTGTGTTATGTAATTAATCTAGATCTTAATATTTTATTTTCTATAACATATAATAGGATTAGAATAGGTTTAATAATTAAAAACAAGAAAACCCAATAGGACATTTGTAGCTACTAATCCCCTACCAAAATGAAAAGACACTTTCAATTTAGAAAGTTTCACTATTATTAAAAACATTCAATTAATTAAGCAAAGTCTTTCAATAGAAATCACATAAGAGAAATTGAACCAAGTGTGGTCCAATTAATTATTAATTATTATTAGTTAATCACTATCATAATTATACTTATTTGTTTGTATTGTGTTATGTAATTAATCTAGATCTTAATATTTTATTTTCTATAACATATAATAGGATTAGAATAGGTTTAATGATTAAAAACAAGAAAACCCAATAGGACACTTGTAGCTACTAATCCCCTACCAAAATGAAAAGACACTTTCAATTTAGAAAGTTTCACTATTATTAAAAACATTCAATTAATTAAGCAAAGTATTTCAATAGAAATCACATAAGAGAAATTGAACCAAGTGTGGTCCAATTAATTATTAATTATTATTAGTTAATCACTATCATAATTATACTTATAATTATGGTTTTGATTATGATTGTGTATGTGATTGATATATCTGACCACTTTTTTGGTTAATTTTAATTAAAATCGGATAGAATTTTTTAAAAACTTTATTTTAAATTGTTTAATCTACATAATTCTAGTGTCCTTGGGGTCTTTTAGCGTAATGAATGCATTTATACATTCAAAAATATTTTAAAAAACAACAAATCTTGAAATTGTATTACCAGATTTTAGTGAATTTCAATGAAAAAAAACTATTTAATTTATAAGTTAAATTATGCCTTAATATGATTATGCAAGTTAGATGTCAAACTGGTTAGCAAAAATAGATAGTTGGTGTTTATGTCAGACTGCTCCTTTGAACAAGTTCAGTGACGGACAGGAAACCAATCATTGGCTATTCATCGATTAAGAAATTGAGGAACATACCATTCCCTTGGGCCCTCCATTTCTCTGATCCGCTACATCGCAAGGTACTCAACCTCCAGGGAAATTAGGAAAATCATGTCACATCTTTGCTCTTCGATCACCCTGCGAATCGTCCACATCATTTCAGAAGAGGTCGAAAACTGGCATTGTTTAACTTTACATCTGTATATCCTTACAAAGTCGGCAAGAACCGACGTTTTAATATTGTGACGTTTAATTTGGCAATGTCGGTTGTCCGTTAATAATCATAAGTTACATGGAATACGATAAAAAAACATTTTCATTGGACCCACATCTGTTTTGCCATAACCGTGAAGCTTCTGACCATGCTGATTGTTTCTCAAAGCGGTTTTGATAGTAAACTTTCTTTAGTATACAAAGCTAGAAAGTTTGTTGATGGAAATTTTGATGAATTTCATGGACGTAAACGAAACGTGGATTTATTTTTTCAAAATCTTATTGGATTTTTAATAATAGTTCAGGATTATTATTAAAAGTATATTATTTTTTATTAATATTATTAATAGTCAATTTTATTAATATTTAGTGGAAAATGTTGTCAATTTATATCAATCATATTTACTAATGTAATTGTTTTAGTTGATTGAAAGTATGCATGAGGAGAAAGAGTAATGATTTTTATTAATATTATTAATATTCAACTTTATTAATATATATTTTTTTTGTATTCCAGAGGAACCCAACACATTTTTTTATGTATTTCAATGTATTCGTTTTTTATGTATTCCATTGTATTCCAGAGGAACTCAAGAGACACGCCTAACATTTAGTTACTAGTAAACTTCATAAACCGAGTCACAACTGGGAGAATTTGAACTTTAGATCTCTCAATTTTTTCATGACTTACATTACTTCGATCACCATTTGAGCTCGACAACTTTATTAGAATTAAATTATTATATTAAATATTTTAAAACCATGACTATGAACCACCATAATTGTCTTTGGTTAAATACACTTGACTATAATTGAATGTGGTATGACTAAAAATGATTGTGAATGAACACGATTAACTATTGTTGAATATGGTAAACATAGGACCAAGTTAAATCATAATAAACTATTACTAATATAATAATAATAATAATAGACAACTTTATGATTATTATTATTTTTAATATTAAACATTATTAAACAATAAACTTTATTCACAAATTTTAATATTATTATTAAGGTTGGTCAACCCTCAACATTTATCATTATACGGTTGATCAAATTTGATTATGGTCAACTACTAATAATATATTCAATCATATGTTATTATTAGTTAAATTTATTAATATTGAACATCTATGTTTGACCAAGGTTGACCTTGGTTGTCTAAGGATGACAATGTTGGGCTTTAGACAACCATGGTTGACTTTAATTGGATATTGTGAATATAGTCAACCTCATTATAATTACAATTACTAGTAAACTTTATTAGTATTAATGTTATAGGGTTGACCAAGTTTGATTATGATCAACTATTTAAATATTGATTGTAAAGGTTGACTTTGTCTGATTATATTTGACTAATTTGGTTGACTATTAATATTAATCAATAATAATAATAATAGACAATTACGTTTGACCGAAGTTGAAGAGTGTTGACTGTCAAACATAGTCAAGCATAGTTAACCACATTAGTAAATGTGGTTGACTAATTTTCTAATATTGCATTTTGACATTGGATAAATTGCAATGTAATGTAACATTGAGACAATGTTTGTCACTTTGTGACATTGGATATATTTTTGTACCATTCCAATGTTACATTATTATTATTATTATTATTATTAGTCACTTTATTAATATTAATATTTTAAAATCTTGACTGTGATGGACCAAAGATGACCTTAGTTGACTAAGGTTCACAATGTTTGACTTTGGTTGAAACCATGATTAACTATAAATGACATTGCGTCACAATGGTTCACCATTGTCAACCGTATTCAACCATTGTAAATGGTTGACAATGGATGACCATGGTAGTAAACCATTTCCAATCATTGCCAACCATGTGGTTGTCAAGGTTGACTATTGTTACATATGGTAAACATAGGGTTGACCAAGTTTGATCTTGATCAACTATTTAAACATCGACTATAAAGGTTAACTTTGTTTGACTAATGTGGTTCACTATGTTTGATTATTAATATTAATAGGCGATTATGTTTGACCAAATTTGAAGATTCTTGACTATTAAACATAGTAAAACATAATCCAACATAGTAAACCACATTAGTAAATGTGGTTGAGAAATTTTGTAATGTCGCATTGCGACGCTAGATAAATTGCAATGCAACATAACATTGCAACAATGCTTGTCAAATTACTACGTTGGACAAATTTCTATATGTTTATGACGCCACAACATGTTTGATTATTAATATTAATCAATAATATTAATAGGCAATTATCTTTGACCAAAGTTGAATATTGCTGATTGTCAAACATAGTCAACAACATTATTAAATGTGGTTGACCACATTTTGTAATGTCGCATTGTGATTTTGGATAAATTGCAATGTAATGTAACATTGCAAGAGTGGTTGTCATATTGTAATAATGTCTGTCACATTGTGCCATTGGATAAATTTCTATACCATTCTGACGTCACATTATTATTATTATTATTATTATTATCTTTAATATTAATATTTTTATTATTAAACATTTTAAAATATTAATTGTGACCAACCAAGGGTGACTTTAGTTAACTAAGTTAACAATGTTTGACTTTAGTCAACCATTATTGACTATAATTGGTCATGGTTTAAATACATTTTGAATATGGTTGACCATATTTTGACTATGATTTGTCTATAGTTGACCGTGATTTGACTATGGTTACCACTGCAATATTGGTTGTTGATATTTAACCATGCTTTAACTATGGTTAATCTTGACCATCCACTATAGGCCTCCATGGTCAACCATCGCCATCCACTATGGTTCAATATAGCTCAATATGGTTCGCTATAGGTCACCTATAGATAGATCATGATGCCCCTAGCGAGTATGGTTCATCATGGTAGTCATGTTGACTATGACAACCATATTAACTATAGTTGACCATGTCAACAATAGTCAACCATAGTTAACGTGCGTTAATGTATAGAATAATTTATAGTTAAGACATTATAAATGTATAGATTGATATATTATTAATGTCTAATTAATATTATTTACTCTTATTTTAATATTATTTAAGTTTTATAATAAGGTTATTAATGTGTTAATAATATTATATATATTTTAGTATTATATTAGTGTCCTAATTAAATAGAGTAAGGGATTAAGTTTTTCTACAATCACTTGTTATGAATGGATGCTTATAAATATTTACTAACTTTTATATGACTGCACTAGTTATTATTAATAATAAGTTTCTTTGTCAACTAATCTATGGAGATTTAAACACTTACCCATCACAAAAAATACATAAACAGTAATCCATTTATTAAATCTAATGTTTAATAAACCAATTAATAACAGTAGTGATAATTTTAAATAAAATTATAATTTTCTTAATTTAAAATAATAATAAATTTTTTGTGTAAGCTGGGTAAGACTACATTTTCATCATGTTCAATATATCACTACGATCTCTTTATTATGTCCAATATATCACTCGTAACTTCACATCAAAGAATGCCTTAAATATCTATATCTATAAATATTTATCAAGAATTGATAAATGGTATTGATCTTAGATAGCCAAATTTTGGTGATACAGATAAAACAACGAATCGTTGGTTAATCATCAATTACGAGGAACATACCATACCCCGGGCCCCTCATATCCCTCATCCACTACATTGTAAGGTACTCAACCTCTAGGGAATTTCGGTAAAACCATGTCGCATCTTTGCTCTTCGATAGCCCTGCGAATTGTCCACATCATTTCAGAAGAGGCCAAAAACTGGCATTGTTTTACATCTCTATATCCTTACAAAGTTGGAAAAAACCGACGTTTTGCGACCATATATATAGCAATGTCGCCTGTCATTTAATAATAATAAGCTGATAAAAATACATGTTCATTGCACTGAAGCTAAAAACCAGAATGACAAATCCAAATATGTAGCCAACATCTGTTTTTCCATAACCGTGAAGCTTTCTGACTATAGCATGATTCTTTTTGAAAGTGGTTTCCGTAGTAAACTTTCTTTCAGTTATCGGAGTCTGGCCGTATACAAAAGTTTGAGAGTTTCTAGGTCGAAATTTTCCAAATTAAACAAAACTCTCATGGACTTTTTCCCCAAATTATTCTCGGATTTATAACAGGAACGAGTGTCCTTTTACACCTGTTTAGAAGTCTTTGGGATCCACATACATTTGTGTTGAAGGTGAAAATTTAGACCAGTCGGGTGTCATGTCTTCCTGCGTCACCAGTTTCTTAGTGCACCGTAGCTATGCCGGACATGAGAAATTTCTGAGCAAGGAATGAAGTCCATCAGTGGATCACAGGACCCTACGTCGTTCGTTCGGTATTAGTCTGTAGTATAGTCTCTTTCTGCCGAGATTGTAACAGAACCTCCACACACTTTCATCAGCTCCGCGCAGCATATCCTGAGATGCTTTTTCCTATAAATCTTGAAATGAAGCTAACTACATACATAACACCGGGTCTTGTCGCAGTGAGGTATATAATATTTCCTACAACCCTCTTACACAACGATGAATATGCTATTGCTCCATGATCCTGGCTGCTCAATTATATTTGCATTGAGAGGTGTATTTTTCAACCTAGTATATAGGTGATGTGTAAGTATGTTTGTTCTCAACTTATAATTTTGGCTAATATCTGTTAAAATAAAAATTTAAATAACCAATATAAATAATGTAGGGTTAAACAAAAATCTCAATAAACAACTAAAACTTCATTAAAACAACAATGAATTCATTTGCACACATTGGATTTGTATTCGTTCTACTCAGATTTGCTCTTCTTCTCAGTCGCTGGATTCTTGCAATGGGGGCCTATTTTGGGGATACATATGTTGGAGATAGAAATCAACATCTACACTAAAACAAATGCATTACTAAAAAAATCCCTTGCTGCTGTAATCCAACGACTGAAAAGAAGATCAAATTTGAGTAGAACGAATATAAATCCAGCGAGTGTGAACGAACTCATTGTTGTTTTAATCGAGTTTTGGTTAATTATTTATATGATTATTTAGATTTTTGTTTAAGCCTATATCATTTATATTGGTTATTTAGAATTTTTTTTAGCTAACATTAGCCAAAATTATAGGTTGAGAACGAACATACTTACACATTGCCTACATACTGGGCTGTAGAAGGCGCCTCGTGTCGCAACCAACTTAGATCCATTTTAACCTTGGATTTTCCAAATGTCAAGAAAGATCAAGTCTCTCAAGGTGCAAACCTTTTTTTGAGTGCAAAACTTGAGGAAAGGTTTTCACCTCAAGAGATTTAATCCCTCTTGGCGCTTGCTAGATCCGAGGTTATGATGGATCTAAGTTGGTTTCAGTCGTGTGTGGCTACATAAAATATGTGGAACATCTAAATTTTCTAATAATTTTAAATATGTTAAATATGTCTAAGATTAATTTGGTCATTTTAATTTTAAAATTTCCCAATTACCTCAGTTTGTTGAGATGATAAAGACCGTTAATAACTTGAATGATGAAATAAAATTTTTGAATACAAAGTGACAATGTAACAGTGTTGAATGATAGAAAATGTGAATAATAAGAATGTAGTAAATTACAAATAGTCTTCATTGTGATCAATCTCAAAGTATTTTCTTCTACTATTCTTATTATCACAATTATTAGTTTTTCCATGTTTTCATATCGATCATATGAAAAGGGAGGTTGAAATCACAGACCATTCAAATCTTTAACTCACACTATTGTAGTAGATGTCATACTTTGTCTTTCTTTCTCTCCAATATTAATAGCAGCTCTCTCCAAAGTCAATTAGTGTACTTATAGAGTGTTAAACCCTGAGTAAGTTTCAATGGTATTTATTTTCAATTACATCATTTGAATGTAAAGTGACTAACAATGTTGAATGATAGAAAATGTGAATAATAAGACCAAAGCTAAAAGAAAACATTTCAGTTAAGAGAACATTTTATTTAACAATTTACATATATGATCGATACGAAAACATGACAACTCAGAACCATCTTAACTAAACATTTTGTTTATGATGAAAATTCAAGTATCTTATTTATGGTTGAACTATTGTAATATAGAAATCAATGCACATCGTCAATACTTTTTTTGTGCTTATCCTAAAATCAATGGACAATGTTAATTTAATTACCTCAAAATTAATGTACAACATACATCAATTTACATCAAATCATAAATCAAAATCTACACTAAAATCAATGCATATGATTAGAAATCACCATTTACACTAAAATCAATACATCTAGTGCAAGCAATCAATTAGGATTAGAAATCAACATCTACATTGAAATCAATTCATTTAGTGTAAGGAATAAAATAGCATCATAAATCAACATCTACATTGAAATTAATAGATCTAATGTAAGCAATAAAATAGGATTAGAAATTAAAATCTTCATGGAAATAAATGCATCTAATGCAATCAATTAAATAGGATTAGGAATTAACATCTTCACTAAAATCAATGCATCTAATGCAAGCAATCAAATAGGATTAGAAATAAACATATAAACTAAAATCAATGCATCTAGTGCAAGCAGTCAAATATAATTAAGAATCAATATCTATAATGAAATCAATGCATCTAGTGCAAGTAATCAAGTAGGATTAGGAATCAACATCTGTATTGAAATCAATGCATCTAGTGCAAGGAAACTTCTTTGCTTTCTCTACTTCTTTGCCTCTTTCTCTCACCCACCCTAAACATACATGCTATCTATCTCCATATATATCTATATGTCTGTCCCCTCTCTCTACCTCTCTCTTCTTCCCTGTCTCCCCTTTCCATCTATATCTCTATCTCCCTTTGTCTCTCTATATCACCTCGAAAACATGCACACTCTTTCTCCATATCTATCTATATCTCTCTCCCTCTTCCTCTCCCTTTCTCTCCCTCTCTCTCTTCCCCTTATATCTCTCTTCTCTTCTACTCTCCTCTCTCCCTCTCTCTCCATCTCCCTTGTGACTCCCTCTCTCTCTCTCCACCTTTCTCTCTCTATCTTTCTTCTTACCTCCCTCTCTCCCCCTCCAAATCCATCTCTCTCTCTCTCTCTCTCCCTCTCTCTCCTTCTATCTCTCAAGTCCTCTCTCTCTTCCTTTCTCTCCCACCTCCTTCTTTCTATGCTGCTCATTATTCAATCTCTCTCTCTCTCTCTCTCTCCTCATCCTCCAACTTTGTCACTATATCCCTCCCTCTTACATTCTCTCTCCCCATTCTCTCTATATTTCCTTTGTCTCTCTATCTCACCCCCAAACATACACACTCTCTCTCCATCTCTCCCTTGTCACTCCCTCTCTCTCTCCACTTTTCTCTCTCTATGTCTTTCTTCTTCCCTCTAACTCCATCCCTCTCTCCCTCCCTCTCCCTCTCCCTCTCTCCTCCTCTCTCTCAAGTCCTCTCTATCATCCTTCCTCTCCTACCTCCCTTTCTCTCCCCCACATCTCTCTCTTTGTCTCTTTGTCACTACCATCCAACCCTGTCACTATCTTTCTCCATATCTCCTTCTCTCTCTCCCTCCCTCCTATCCTTCTCTCTCTATTCGCTCCTCCTCTCCTCTCTCCCCCACTTTATCTCCATCTCTCCCTTGTTAGTCCCTTTGTGTCGACCTCTATCAATCAATGTCTTTGTTCTTCCCTCCCATATATATTTAGAGTTAATATATATCCTAATATATTAATATATTATAACATAACAATATTAATTCAAAATTAATATTAACTCTAAATATATATTAATTCAAAATTATTAAATTTAATAATAATAATAGAAGATTTAATGATATTTTTACATGATAGGATAACTAAAATTATAATAAACTGCATCAAGCTAATAAAAAATTATAAAGAAAGAAATTCAAAAAATTAAAATGTCTGAATAGCCCTAATATATATAATATTTATAATTCAGAAAACTATATATTGGAGCACTGGGGAGATTAAATATTCCAACATATATGGGTTGTGATGCACTTGAATAAGTTATTGAAACTTTGGGAAAGGGACTTTTGTACAAATAGATTGTCCGATATATTACAAGATGTTGATAGCTTATATCATTTCTTGGTGATGAGATTTTTATTAACAATCACATCAATTTTTCAAAATATTTAGATCAATTAAGAATGGCCATCCAAAATAATCAACAATTGTGTACATGGCATCCGATCGTCACATCGTGAAGTTAACCTTTGACTTTGAAACATTTGCACCATTGTCAGAGACACTAATTTCCATGCATTTTACCCCTCCTCTTCAAACTCTGCAATCAAAGAAAAACGTTCTCCACGTCCCTCTCTGCAAGAATCCAACAACTGAGAAGAAGATCAAATATGACTAGAAAGAACCAAAGAGTGCGAACAAACTCATTGCCGTTTTAATCGAGTTTTATTTGTTTATTTATATGATATTTAGATTTTTGTTTAAGTATACATTATTTATATTGGTTATTTAGATTTTTGTTTTAGTTGACATTAGGCAAAATTATAGGTTGAGAATGGACATACTTACACACCGCCTACATATTGGAATGTAGAATGCACCTCTCGACACAAATATAATTGTATTCATATTACAATAAGTGTCTCTACTAGTTTACATTTTTCCACCACGAATTTCCTTAAACTGTCTATATCATACTTTTTTTTGACATATACAAATCCCAGGAGGAGATTTCTTGATGTCAATTCCCAAAAGTTACATCATGAGACCATGGTACGTGATATTAAATTTTCTATTCATGGAACCTTTGAATTCATCTAATATCATATTTCTATTATATATCATGTCATCAACAAAAATACAAACTATAAGGATTTTATCTTATCCAATTTGGTATAAAAAGTACGCTCATTATTGCTCATTTCACCATAGTCAATACCTAATAGTTGTCATCTTTTTGGGTGAGAGTAAAATGTTTGTAATTATGGAAATAGTAGTTTGAGGCTGAGGGTGTCTAGGAGTCAAATTCCAAATCTTCATATAAAAGGTATGCACCTTATTCCTCCTCTTTTATAGTATTATAGTTTCTAAGAAAATCCTTTGGCTACTAATCTTGGTTTATATTTCTTTTCCTTTCCTTTGTGATCTAGTTTTGTCTTGTACACCCTCTTAACATACCTGTTGGTTTTATTTGCTGAGAGATCAACAATATCCCACATCTTATTACTTTCAACAACTTCAATCTCTTCATTCATGGCCTATATCAAATGCTCTTCTTTCACTGCCTCTTCAAAATAAGTAAGTTGATATGATAATAAGGAAAACTTAGCTTGTTAATCAATGTCATTGCACTACTCATATATTTCTCTTAAGATCATTGTTCTCTACTTTCTTACCAATTTTTTTAATTCACCGCTAGAATAAAGAGTATTTTCTCTATTTTTTCACTGAATATGCTAACTCTACACTAAATGAAGAACTATCTTCTTGCCTTTGTGCATGTAAACTTGTCAATATTTGTTCAGGGTCTTGATGCCCTAAAATTTCCACCTCTTCATATTTTGGAAGAGATGGATTTCTACTATCCATTTCTTCATTTTCATGATCACTCCGAGGCTTCTCTTCTAATAATTTTACATATCTGCTCACAAAAAATTTCTAAGATTTTGAATTATATAGTTTGAAGGTTTGGAATTTTCACTGTACCAAATGAACACATTTTTTGCTCCTCGTCAAGTTTCATCCTTAGCTCGTTTGGGACATGTCCATAGGAAATATAGCTAAAGACTATGAAATGAAAAACACTTCACCTTCTGCCACTCCATGCCTCTTGAGGAACTTTAAACTATTTCTTGGAGGCCTATTTAATATGTAGATTGAATAAGCAATAGCCTTAGACTGAAGATCATTAGAAAATTTCTAGCTTTAAGCATCCTCTTTTCCATGTTCATAATGGTCAACTTCCTTCATACAATCACTCCATTTTGTTATGTAGTATTTAGTGGTAAACTACCTTTTAATTACCTATTTTCTAAAAAAAATTTGCAAACTCCTTTGAGTCATAATACCTTCCTCCATCTAACTAAACACCTTGGGATATTTTTCACTTTTCTTTCTACACCCTTAAAATCTTTGAACTATGGCAATATCTATGATTTTTTTTTGTTGAGAAAATACACCAAAAATATTCTACTAAAATCATCAGTAAACATTAGAAAATAAAAACTTACACTAATGGATTGAGTTTTTAGAGGTCCACATAAACATGTGTGGACAAGCTCTAGATGCTCCTTAGCTATGTAGGAAGCTTCTAAATAAATGTCTCTTTGACGGTTTCTAATAATGCAACTTTCACAAGTGTTGTACCAAGGTATGTTGAGTTCATCAAGTAGCTTGAGAAAATGTTTATAATGGAATGAGGTTCTCATAGAGAATCCATATTCTCTTTGTCCTGAAAATATGCTTTAGAAATACAAGCATTCTCCTACTAGAGGATTCTTAAACTGGTGATGTAATGCTCAATAAACAGGGGTCAAAAATTGGTCCAGAAAAATAGGGAAACAATGGATGCACTCTTCTCACACTTGTAGAGTTTTTGCTATCATATCAACTCATCAAATTCCCACTTCAATATGTTATAATCAAAGGAGGCACGTTTTCAGAGAAGCAAAATCTTTATTGTTGTCTTTGTTACTGCTCAAATTGTGTGGTTTGTTACCCCTTCTTTTATCAGGGGTACGTATGACAAATATTTTCGCTTGCATTTGGTGAACATGGATGGATATGAACATGTAGCCTCACTGAGTAAAACAAAGCAAGTTAAATTGTAGCATTACATCATTAACATATTAAGTCTCTCTTATAATTAGAGTAGGATTATAATATCTTCATTATTGGTGTGTATCTCTTGATTAAATATTTTGAGATTTATAGTGGCAACATCAGGTCATCATTTATTTACAACATTATACAACTTGTTAAGGGAAGTATGAAAAGGGTGATTTATGCAACCCATGTGGCTGCTATTGCAGAGCTTGGTCTTGATGAGTGAGCTAATATGTGATGATTGTGATTGAAGAAATTCCAAGTGAATGCTTGTACTAAGTTTTTTGTTTTTGCAACTAGAAAAGAATCACCAAAAATTTAGATCCAGGGGACAATTAATACAAGGACATCCTACTTAGCTTGTTCATTTGTGTCTATTAATTCTAAAAGGGAAGTTCTTCATTATGAAACAAAACATCAAGGCTGAGAATGAGACCAAGCCTTCACAAAATTGACATGCTAGCAAGAACAACAACCATTTGAATTGGTTTTGGGTAGTGAGAAAAAGAATTGAGTGGCTTCACCATTGGTGTGTTGGTAAATGTTCCCTGCTTCATGTGTAATATCAATTCCTCTTTCCCTGCCGAGAATGAAGTCTGTCAGTTGATCACAGAACCCCACCTTGTTCGCTAGTAGTTTGCATTCTCGTCTCTTTATTGCGAGATTGTAACAGAACCGCTCGTAGTTTGCATTCTCGTCTTGCTCTTCCGTCAATCAATAAACATAGAAAATAGGTGGGATTATTTGTAAATCCATTCTAAATACTAAAATTTCAAAAATTGGAAATGCAATCTAAAAATACAAATCCAGTTAGATTCAAAAAGAAATTTTTAACACCTAAATTCATTTTTTTTTTTTTTTTTTTTTGACAATTTTACAATTTTTTTAAAGGATATTTAATAATTAAATCACTTCCTAACAAGCCATTTTCCCAATGAACCATTTGCCCAACTAATTCCATCCATGTTCCCAGTTCTAACTCTTAAGAAAATACACGAATAAAAAACAATTAAAAATTCACAAACTTACGAGGCATTGCTGGTGATTTTACAATAGTTTAGGCATTTTCTCAACTATTTCATTATAGACTAAGATTTTTTTTTAAATATTTAGGATCTATAATGAATTAAACACTTTTATCATTTAGGATTAAAATCGTATGAAAATATTTTTCTAAAAATATTTCATACTTATAGTTAAGTGTTAGAGTAATCAATTTAATATTTATAGTTAATTGTTGGATTAATTAGTTTAATAAGAGATTATCTTTTAACATTACTTTTTAATTTTATTTGTTACATTCATGAGTACTTGCAATGTCTAATTAATTTTAAAACTCAAAATCAATTTTTTTTAATGGTTTGGCGAAGATATCACGAATTGATGTCTATATTCATAAAAATTAAAGACATATGTCACAATTGCTGATAAGATTACAAATGAAGTGATAGCAAGTGTCAATGTGCTTATTTTTCCAATGAAATGCATGGCTCTTTGACATTGCAAATGCTAAATTGTCGTCACAAATATAAAAGTTGGCTCCTTCTCCACATGTGCACTATAGGATGTGATGTTCTAGTAGGTGCTACATGATTTACTTTTGCATAAGATATTGAAATAATGAGGTATTTCTTGGAAGTCCATCAAATCAATTAAATTTGTGCCCAAATGAAAAGCATATTGTGAGGTGTTTTTGCTATGATAAATACTATCAAAAAAATCATTGTATATGTTTCATATACGTGTGTTGTTTTTAGAACTTGTGTACCACAATTCATAATCAATTATACCTGCAATATATTTCAATTTTTTTTTTCTAACTTTCTAGTGGGAATCCTTGGAAGACACTATGAATTTGAAATTGAAACTAACTAAATACATAACATTAGGGCTAGATGTATTAAGGTATATAAGGATGCCTACAATCCACTTATACAATGTTGAATACACTATTGGTTTGTATTGGTCCATCATCTTCCTTGCTCAATTATGTTCCTATTACAATAGGTGTTTTTCCTAGTTTGAATTTTTCCATTCCAAATCTCTTTAAGGATATGTAGCATAGTTTTGTTCACATATGAAAATATTTTCAACATATTGCTTAATTTTAATTCCCAAAATGCACTTCATGAGAACCATGTATGTGATGTCCAATTCTCTTATCATGGCAATGTTTTTGAATTCATCTAAAATTAGATTTCTAGTATATATCATGCCATTAACATAAATACAGACTCTAAGGATTTTACCTCGATCCATTTTGGCATAGAGAGTGTGCCGATTACTATTCCTCTTGAATCCATTGTTGAGAAAAAAATAGTCAATTTGATTATGCCAAACTCTTAGAGTTTTCTTCAAGCCATAGAATGATTTCCTCAACTTACACACATTATACAATTGGCCTTTTACTTAAAATCTTGGTGGTTGATCAACATACACCTTCTCTTCTAATTTTCCATTGAAGAAAGTTGACTTCATATCCATATCGTAAACTAACCATTTGTTTATGTTGTAATAAATAACAAAACTCTAATAGTATGCAATTTTGCTATTGGCTCAATGGTTTCACCATAGTATAAACTTGGTTGCTGAGAAAATCCTATGGAAACTAGCCTTGCTTTATATTTTTCTACCTTGCCTTTCTTATCCAATTTGATCTTGTACATCCACATAACACCAACACTAGTTTAATTTGCTAGGAGATCAACAAGATCACATGTTTCATTTCTTTCAATAGCTTTAATCGCTTTATTCATGCCCTCTTCCAAGGGTTGTTTTTTCACCACCCCTTCAAAATAAGTAGGATTATATGATAGTAATCCCAAAATGAGCTTGTTGATCCATGTCATTACACTACTTAGATATTTATGTTAGGCTCCTTGTTCTTTGATTTCTCATGAAACCTTTTGCTCATTGCTAGAAGAAGGACTATATCTTTTATTTCTTACCAAATATGCTAAATTTCTATTGGAAGAAGAGCTATATTATTATCTTTGCACATGTAACCATGACAATCTTGGTGGAGGGACTTGCTATCCTGAACTATCCACATTTTCACCTATTGGAGAGATGGATTTTTGCGATCCATTTCTTAATTCTCTTAATTTATCCAAGAATTATCCTCCAATAATTTTACATCTTTGCTCACCAAAAAATTCTTAATGAATTGATTATACCTTCTATAGGCTTTAGACTATTCATTGTAGTAAATGAAAATGCATTTTTCACACCTTTTATCAAGTTTCTTCCTTAGCTCTTTCGGGACATTCACATAGTCAATATAGTGAAAAACTCACAAATGAGATACATTTGACTTTGTATCACTCCATGCTTCTTGAGGTACTTTAACTTTCATGCTATTAGTTAAAGATCTACTCAATATGTAGGATGAATAAACAACATCCTTAGCCCAAAAGTCATTGGAAACTTGTAGCCTTAAGCATACTCCTTCAATGTGTTCATAATTGTTTTATTATTTCATTATGCCTCTCCATTTTAGTGTGGAGTATATCTGATGGTGAATTTCCTTCTAATTCCCCATTGCATACAAAAATTTGGAAACTCCGTGAGTGATACTCTACTTCTCCATCAGATTTGAATACTTTGACATATTTTTTTCGCTTTGATTTTCGACCATTTCCTTAGAATCTTTAAACTTTGTGAATATCTCTGCTCTGTTCTTCAGAAAATGTTGAAAATAAAGGTACAAAGGAGGTGTTTCCTAGTGCATTTATCTTTTTGGCCTAGGAAGACACATTAATGACTTTTTGCCTTGGGACATTATGAGTTTAATTAATTCCATGGAACAAAGTTACTTTTTATTAGTTATGTACCATGTACTTTAATTTATTAATGTTACTTGTGTCTTAAAGTAACTTTATGATAAAAATACAAAGCACACTTTATAATTTTGAGATTTTTTATTCGGATTGTCCACAGTCTCCATTTTCAGCCTAAGTTCCGAGTCTATAACAAGACTCATCAATATTAAAGTGACTTTATGAGAGAAAAAGTGCACATGGTACAAAAACATTAAAAGTGTCTATGAGGCTCATTAAATGAGGGGGACCACATGATGGAGGGGGTCAAGAGAGAAAATGATCTCCACCCTTGATCTAATGAGTGGATATTTAATCTCAACCATTAGATCTAGGAGTTAGGTTCTCTTCTATTGAGATGAAAAAAAGCGAAAAAGCGAAAGAGGCTCATTCATTCTCATGATATTTGAGGAGAAGAGAGCAAGGAGAAAAGAGGAGGTTGATATTGTTGAGATGGAGAAGCTAACATATAACTCAGAGGAAAGCCTGAGTTTTCTGCAGTAGATTGGCACACATCCTGATATTTTCGGGCCAGGTTAGCAGGACATGTTTATAGGATTTTTCTAGCCGAAATAGAAGGGAAGACATCACTAGTTTTCAGGGAGAGGCTGAGAGTGATTCTCAGTGCAAATCTATGGTGAAAAGGAGTTGTTCAAAACTTACATTTTTTTCCATAATTACAATCACTGGGACGAGTATCAAGGATGTCATCCTCAATATATTTAGTGGACAAATAACACGATTTCCAAGGCTTCAAAGGCATGAATCTTGAGGATGATAGGATAGGACTGTCGCACAAAATTTTTGGAATATTTCTACTTAGTTTGACTCAATTTCCAAGGCACTGTTAGGTGACATCAAGAAACAAATTAAAGGCATATCACAAGCTTTGTTTTATGACCCTATGGAGCATGAATTCCTATGTATACCTGAGTAGTGACATCACCAAAAAAGGGAGATAATTTTTCTTATTTCTGTTGAGTAAATGATTTCCTTAAGAGAAATTAAATTCTCCTTAGAACTGGTTTTCCCCTTGTGGGTTTTTCGAGGGTCATTAGAACAAAATCTCTGTGTAAAATTTATGTGTGTGTGTGCTTGTATTTTCTTCATTTCAGTTGGAAACAAAATGGTAGAGGTAGCTGGTAAATGTTTCAAATAAATTTTCATTTAAATTTTTTATATCTCCTAACTGTTTGGGGTGAGGGAATTAAACATGCATTCTAAAACTGTGAAACTCGGAGGGCTACTAGATATAGAATTTTCTACATGGTATCAGAGCCAGAGGGGCTTCAAACCTGAATTTTTCACTAGTTAATAAAAGGGATCAATGAGCAAAATATTTCCATATCAGTGAATGATAGTCATAAAACCTCAGTCAAAAACCCAAAGAATTAATGGTTGAGATGGCAGAATATTTCCTAGTAACAAACCTACTGATTTTTTTTTTTTTTTGTGAGGGTCATGGTGACTAGTTTGAGGGTGGAGGACAAATTGAGTGGGGTTGATAATTTTAGCCTTTGGAAGGAGAGGATGATGCTTTACTTGAAGAAGTTGAAGTGCAGGATATAGTGGAGAATATTGTGCAACCTCCTACTGGTCCTGCTCAGTTGGTGGACCTCAACAAGAAGAATGTGAAGGAGACGAGGATCATCCTTGATGCCATCAAAGACCACCTTTTCCATCATGTGGCAAGAATGAAATTTTCCTATGAGATGAGGGATTAACTTGTCACATTACACCAGCGTTCCAATGAAAACTTGAAGATGGTGTTGAGGAAGAAGCTAAGAAACACCAACATAACCGAGACTGATAATGTGACCTCATACCTCACCAAGATAATAGAGGTGAGAGATGAGTTGGCTACCATGGGAGAGGCTATCTCTGAGGACTAGTTGGTTAGAGTTGCACTAGATGGTTTCACCCAAAAGTGAGATGGATTCATACATGACATTGTGGCTAGATAACATTTTCAAGACTAAAGGAGGATGTGGGATGATTTCATCGAGGAGGAGACTAGGAGGAGTGCAAAGAAGAGAAGTCAACATGGTGGGGGAGATGAGGAGGAGAATGTTTCCCTTACAGTGAAGGGAAATAATAATGCCAAGAAGGGGCCTTCTATGGGAGCTAAGTAGGGGAAGGGGAAGAAGAAGTCGAAGGAGAAGGACATGAAAAAAGTGAAATGCTTTGCTTGTGGGAAGATGAGTCACTATGCTATTCAATGTCCCAACAAGAAGGGAAGAAGAAGAAGGGAGCTACAACTTCAACGAAAGTGGATGAGTTCACTTCCATATTTGACATAGAGTTTTCCTCAGTGGTGTGTCTAGCCACTCATGTCACATCTTCTGGTATGTGGTTTGAATTCAATGGAGAATCTTGGAGTGAGAGAGCACTTCACAAGTCTCACAGAGGATGATATTGACTTGAAGGGTGTGCTTGGAGATAACTCTAAGGTCAAAACAATAGGAGTGTGGAAAATATCCTTTTAGAGGGAGTCATTACCTCCTTTGAAAGTGATGTATGTTATTTATGTTCCAAGGTTGAAGAAGAACTTGAGATTAGTCTCGTGTATTGAGGACATGGGGTATGAGGTGGTGTTTCGAGGAGGAAAGGTGGTGATATATTCGAGAGGATTCAATATCGATTATACTAGAGTTAATGGATTATGCAGTGGGAGACTCTATAGGTTTATGTTTTAGCCTACTAGAGCCTCAGTGGTGTATACCAACAATAGTGAGTTGTGGAAGATTTGGTACATGAGGATGGTCCACTTGCATCAAGGAGATAATGGGGGTGAGTATACCTCCAAGGAGATGAAGGAGTTCTGTAGGAGTGTAGGCATTAGGAGGTAGTACATAGTTCCTTATAACCCTCAACAAAATGGGGTGGCAGAAAGGAAGAACAAGGCCATAGTGGGTGAAACTAGAGTTATGTTGCATGATTAAAGGTTACCTTTCTTCTTATGGGCCAAGGAATGTAACATTATAGTGTATTTGTAGAACAAGATCCCACATAAAGTCTTGGGGAGTAAGAATCCAAAGGAGGATTTTTATGGGAAGAAGCCTGAGATTGGGCCCATAAGGATATTTGGGTGCCTTACATATTGACACGTCCTTGAGGAGAAGAGGACGAAGTTGGAAACCATTGCTGAGAAGGGTATCCTTGTGGGTTATAATGATACCAACAATGCCTACGGTATATACATTCCTATGTTGAGGAAAGTTGTCTTGAGGGAGGATGTGGAATTTAAGGATGAGGGGGCCTTGAGGAGGTCTCGAAAGGTTGATTAGGTAGAGCAACCAAATCCTCAGTGGGGGGCCACACCACATGTATTAGGATCTTAGATGGTACACCAGGGTTAGGAGGATCACCTAATTCAAGGGTGACAGGTTCACAAAGTCTAGTATAACTAGGCAAAGGATATCACAGTCCAGATTCACCAAAGACCACAGGAGGGCGTTCCTCATCAAGAGGAGAGGCTTTAGTTGATAATTTTCCCATACAAGTTCAGAAGGCTATTACAAGGAAGAGGAAGCCAAGATGGCTTCATGAGAGCTTGAAGGAAGCCCAGGAGGAAGTGGGGAAACCCAAGTGGTTCACGAGGAAGAGAAGATCACCAGAGAGGTTGGGTGGCTATGTGGTGGGTGTTGTAGAGACAAAGCCAACTAGTTATGAGGAGGCTGCCAGTTAGCAGATTTGGAGAGATGCCATGGTGGAGGAGTATTCCTCCATCATGAAGAATGATGTGTGGGAAGTAGTGCTGAGACTTGAGGGGAAGTCGGTGGTGACTTCCAAGTTCCAAGTGGATCTACAATATTAAACATGTTACAGATGGTAGCATGGAGAAGTGCAAAGCTCATTTTGTGGCACAGGGGTACTCATAGGTAGAGGGAGTTGACTATGAGGAGATATTCACACCAACTACTCGTTATAGTTCCATTAGAGAAGTGATATATATGATAAAAAAACATGGGTTGGAGGATTCACATGATGGATGTGAGGATTGCCTTTCTCAATGGGGTTATTCAGGAGGAGGTGCACATTGAGTAGCCATAGGGATTTGAGGTGCATGGGAGGGAGTCTCATGTGTGTAGGCTTAATAAATCCTTATATGGACTTAAGCAGGCACTAAGGGTAGGGTACACGAAGATAGATTCCTACTTGCAACAGATGAGTTTCTAGAAGAGTAATGTAGATCCAAATCTCTATTTCATCATGGTTGGTGCTAATCCACTCATTCTAGTTTTGTATGTGGATGACTTGATTATTACAGGAGAGGACATGCTCATCCAACACTACAAGAGGGATATTTATTCAGATTTTTACATGAATTATTTGGGATTGAGGCATTACTTTTGGGGGTTGTAGGTTTGGAAGGAGGATGGGCATATCTTCGTGGGCCAGAGAAGGTATGTAGGTGATATTCTAAGGAGAATATGTATGGAGGGTTGTAGGCCTATGACTACTCTTATGATCACCAATTGGAAGAAGTTGCATGTTTCAGATTTTGAGTTGGTGAACCTCACCTTGTATCATTAGTTGATCGGTTCTTTGATGTATCTGGTCAAGACTAGATCGAATATCTGTTTCATAATGAACACATTGAGTCGGTTTGTGACGGATCTTGAGAGAGTACACTGGGTGGTAGTGAACCATGTGTTGGGGTACCTACATAACATAATGGACTATTATATGGGCTATGTCAGGGGTGATGGAGTTAGATTGATTGGTTGCACGGACTGAGATTGGGCTGACAATGCTAGCAAAAGAAAGAGTACTTTCTGGTGTTGTTTCTTGTTGGGCTCAACAATTGTGTCATGGTTTAACACGAAATAGAGATCAATGACACTGAGCAGTGTAGAAGCAAAGTATATGATAGTTATTCAAGCTGGTTGTAAGGCACTTTGGCTTCGCAAGATGCTACATGGGTTGTTTGGTTAGAGGCTGAGACCAAATACAATATATTATGATAATCGTAGTTGTATTAAACTCTTAGAGAACCCAATATTTCATAATCGATCAAAGCATATTGAGATCAGGTTCAACTTCATTAGAGAATGGGTTTAGAGGGGAGATGTAAAGGTTGAGTATATATCCACTGATGAACAGGTAGCAGATATTATGACAAGTCATTTCCAATGGGAAAACATGTATATTTTGGAGAGAGGATAGGAGTAGTGAGAAACACCTTCCTTTGTAAGAGGGAGTGTTGAAAATAAGGGTATCGAGGAGGTTTTTCCTAGTGCTTTTATCATTTTGGCCTTAGAAGACACATTAATGACTTTTTGTCTTGGGACATTATAAGTTTAATTAATGTCATGGAGTAAAGTTACTTTTGATGGGTTATGTACCATGTAATTTAATTTATTAATGACACTTGTGTCATAAAGTGACTTTATGAGAAAAGTACAAAGTACACTTTATAATATTAAGGTGACTTATATGTTTTAAAAGTTATTTTATGAGAGAAAATGTGCGCATGGTACAGAAACATTAAAATTGTCTAGGAGACTCATTAATTAAGGGGGACCATATGAGAGAGGGGGTCAAGAGAGGGAATGATCCCCACCCTTGCTCTAATGAGATGATATTTAATCTTAACCATTAGATCTAAGGGTCAGGGTCCTATTCTATTGAGATGGCAAAAAGGCAAAAAGGATAAAGAGACTCATTCATTCTCATGATATTTGAGGAGAGGAGAGCAAGGAGCAAGGAGGAGGTTGCGATTACAGAGAAAAAGAAGACATCATACAATTAGGATAGAAGCCCGAGTTTTCTATAATAGAATGACACACATCCTGATATTTTTGGACTAGGATAGTAGGTTTTGTTTATAGGAGTTTGCTGGACAAAATGGAAGGGATATCAGTGTTGGTTTTTAGGGAGAGGTTGAGAGTGATTCTTAGAGAAAATATGTGGTGAAACAGAGCTATTTAAACCTTACATTTTCTAACATAGTTACATTCATTGGGTCGAGTATCAAGGAGGTTTGTATCTACATATATTTAATGGACAATTAGCACAATTTGCAAGGCTCGAAAGGAAAGAATCTTGAGGTTTCTAAGAGAGGACTTTGGCACGAACTTTTGGGAAGGTTTTTGCTCAATTTGACTCAATTTCTAAGGCACTTTTGGGTGGCAACAAGAACATAATTCAAGGCATATGACAAGCTATGTTTTATGAATGTGTGGGGCACAAATTCCTATGTATATTTGAGCAGTGACATCACCAAGAAAAAGGGAGATAAGTTGTCTTATTTCTCCTAGGTAAATAATTTCGTTAAGATAAATTAAATCCTACTTAGAGATAGTTTTCCCGCTGTGGGTTTTTCTAGGGTCATTAGACCAAAATATCTGTGTAAAATTTCTTTTTGTGTGTGCTTGTAGTTTCTTCATATCAACTAGAAACAAAATGTTAGAGGCATCTAGTAAATGTTTCAAATAAATTTGCATTTAAAAGTTTTATATCTCCTAACTGTTTGGGGTGAGGGAATTAAAAATACATGCAAAAAATTTGAAACTAGGAGGGCTTTTGGATAACAATTTTTCTACATAAAATACAGCCAAAACTTTATGCAATTTCTATAAAAAACATCAATTAACATTAGAAAATTAAAATTTCAACTAATTGATTGAGTTTACATGGGTCCATATAGATCTACATATACAAGTTCTAGATGCTCCTTAGTTCTGAAAAATTCTCTCTTTGATACTTTCTAATAATGCAACTTTCACATGTGTTGAGTTGCTCATTAAATATAGTAAATTCCCCAATCATTGATCAAATACAATTTTAAGAAACCCCCCCAAATTTATATGTATAATAAATGAGAAAATCCCATGACACATACAAAAATGTATATGCTATTTTGTCCATAATGTAATATGCATATATAACGTTTTAGGATCATATTTCACTCAATTATAAAATTCTGTTAAATGTTGGTGAATTTTTTACCAAAATTGTAAAACACTACAAAGTGTTGGCAAATATTTGACAAAATTAGAAAACATTATAAAATTATGGCAAATCCTTGATAATCTATACAACCATATATAATAATATGAAAAAGATTAGTTAAACTATAATATATCATTTTCCTGTTTGGGAAAATAAGCATCAAAGGGTTATGTTGGTCAAGGTTCTTAGTATACACTCTTGAAAATATTTTTGCATCATTTTATCATGTTTTACCATAAAAGGACTTATTATGTCTTAAGGGGAAACTACTTGGACTGGTACCCCCAAAGGTGTGTGATGTTGAAATATAGAGTTTCTTATGCTTAAGCTTGGTCTCGACACATCTATATAGCTCAGTCATATAATATGCAACTCATATTCTACAAGATTCACATGAAAATAAGGTGTATGAATATCTATGTCCAAATCATGAATCTTTACATCAAATTTTGTTGGTTTCCTACATTCCTTCTTTAAAAGGTACATACTCCAATTCCTTGGCTTTGGATAAACCAACAACTTAAATATTTGGTGTTTTTTCATGGTTTGAAAATTAATTATATATATATTTTTGTTGGTATCAGGCTAGCCCATAGGTATATTCACTTGAGATTTTACAAAAGTCAAAGCTAATATAACAATATTTATACGCATCAAGCCATTATAAAGGAATTATAGCTTATCATGTCACTAGCAAAAATTTGAACCTATGTAGAGAAGATATCAACCATTCTACACCACCACCAATGATAATGACTATATATATTAAAATATAAAAATAAATTTTAATTTTATTATGAAATATATATATATATATATATATATATATATATATATATATAATAAAAATATATAAAATAATGTACACATAAGTTAAATCTATCAATTTTTACATAGGTAACCTTAGTATTCAAATTAATATCATATTTTGTAATGTATATAATATGCGTTGTATTTGTACGTTAGGAGCTTAATATAGATAATAATGGATAATAATTTGGGAATTTTAAATTATCTTAAATAACTACAATTTATTTAAATCAGATATTTATTATTTTTATATGCAATAGATATATTTATTTTGGAATAGGTTTTCAAAATTTTGATTTTAAGTTCAAGTGATTGTTTCGGACTTAACCTCCAAAGAATATTCACAAACGAAAAGTTGAGATGTCTTTATTTCCCTCTTAATTAACTTGATTAATTAGAAAACAATGTCATATGAACATAAGTAGTCTTTTAGGCATGTGGTATTTGTAAGCCACCATATTGGAAGGTAACAACACCTATTTATTGGTTAATAATCCCCATAGTAAACTGGGGTTAATATCCATGGTTAAAAATATTGTTATATGTTGAAGATGAAAAACATTTTCTCTTGGATTTGTAGCTCTTACTCACATTTGTTCTCATTTTTCAAAATCTTTGCCTTGATCTAGAATCCCTTCTTTCCCTTCTTTCCCTTCTTTTCAATCAGAGAAATAAAATATTCAAGAATATCACTTAATATCTTACTTTCTTAAGGTTTGATAAGCCATATTGGCCTTAGTGGATGTTAATCATAATCATTATAATTTTTTTTTTTAATAATAATAATGATGTTATTTTTTATGATTTAGTTGTGGCAAGAGACTAGTATCCCATCCTATATTATTATTATTAATAATTTTTGCTGGGTAGTTAAAGTAAATTTCACTCAGTTTTTTATCTCTAGGTTTATGACAACCCATGGTATTCATGGGGAATATAGTCTCTTTAAAGGGGGAAATTAAACCATCCTAGGTCCATCTTAACTGGATCTATCAAGAACAGAGAGGGATCAAATCTCTTTTGCAATAAAAAAATAGGTTTGAATATTGAGAAATTTCATTAGTCTCCTTGCTTGATAGATCTAGAGTTAAATGGATCTAGGTTGGTCTTAGCAATGTGCTACGTATCATGAGATAAGTGTTTTGATGCATATGACATTTACCATCCATTTATTTAAAATAATAAGTGTGTTTACTAGCCATTTAATTATTTTGATAAGAGTTTCTATTTTAGAATAAGGCTTCTAAAATTTTAATTTAATTATCAATAATTATTAGGTGGATGGTAGAGTTTTACAGAATTTTAATTTAATTATGGATAATTATTAGGCGGATGATAGAGATTTAACCTCAGTGAAATATTCTAAAATATTCTTAGTAATATACATAAACCAAATGTTGAGATTTAAATACAAAGTAGTTATGAATAAATTTTTAATTCATGGATATTCTTTATGTCACCTTAATTAAATTGAATAATTAAAAAAGGAATTCATATGAGCAAGTACCATATGAAGTGAATGATGGTTTTCTTGACAAGTGGTATTGATAAATTATTGTATTGGTCCATCTTATTGTAAGAATCTCCATGGTAAAGTGGGCATAAAGCCCTATGGTTAAGAATTGTGTTCTATGTTTTTAAAATATATGTATGTTTAACTTGTATATTAATTATTTTTATAATTAATAATAATAATAATTTAAAATAAAGTTATAATTTAGTTAATTTTTGTGATTTTTTTAATATTGGGAGCAAGTGTCATTTTGAGCTTATTATGACTTGATGTCTATTTACCTTTATCAATCATTTAATTTATATGGCTATACTAGTTCATATAGCCATGCTAGTTAATAAAAGTAATTATATTGATAAACATATCTATTTTGAAGTAGAGTTTCCGTAATTTTAATTTGATTTTTCAAAAATTATTAAATAAATGATAAAGATTTAACAAACCATAAATATTCCAAGATATTCTTAATAGTATTAACAAATTAAAATTAATATTTATTTTAAAATTAATTTTATTTTCTTTCACTTCTAAATTTTTTTGGTTATCATCATCATATAAAACTGGAGTGTATGTAATATTTATAAATAATACTATTCAACTATAATACTATAACAAAATTTACATACTTATAATTAAAGATTTTGTTATAATTTTCCAATCATATATATCTTTAATTTATATATTAATTTTTTAATTACTATTACTTAAAATAATATAATATTTATTATTATTAGTTTAGTAAAATCATTATAATTTATATGAATGCTCTAATTAATAACAATAATCAAAATTTCAAATGAAAAAGTGCACGCTAATTTCTTCTAATATATAAAACTTGAAGTTCTGGCGCTGCATCCTTCCATTAAAACCAGAGGGAATAATATCAAAATACATCCCAGTTCTCGCCTGCATCCTTCCATTAATAATACCAAACAAAATATATCGAACATTGGGAAGCATGGAAGCACCCAATAATGTCTATGTGGCCAACCTTATCTATTTGAGTCCTACCAATATTACAAAAACCTTGGAAACTAAGAACCGCAACACAGCATTATACAAAGACAAATCTCTACCTGAAACTGGCATGGCCTTAAACCGAGACGGCGGTTTGGATTTCTGGATATACAGTGCCAATCTATCTTCAACACTATTTTATTTTTAATAGTCTTCTTGAATTCTGACCACACCATTGTGACACTCTCCCCCCAACAACTCTTCTAACAAGTCCTCCCTCCACTCCTCGGCCATTCGGGCATTGAGATCCGCGACAAACCCACTCTTGACACCTTCACAATACTGTAAATACATGGCTGTTACCAGCCCTCCAGCATCCCACTCTTGTTCAGTATTATCAAGTAAGATCGCTAGAAGAAGAATTAGAGCCTTATCCCTTCCCTGAAACATTGCAAACCCTTCTTCCGTAGATGTATTCACCACCACCACGTATTTCACTGCTCTCTCGGTAGCTTCGTAGTTTGCCCACATTGTGAGGATTGTCATCCCGGTGAAAAACGCAATTCGCCTCCACAGCTGAGACACAGAGGAATTTGTCATTCTCCTTCCCATTCCCATGCAATACGCTCATGAGAGGTTAGTTGAACAGCTGCAAGAAACGATCCATTTCGTTTCATCAAATAGTTAGTTGAACAGCTGCAAGGTACCCTTCATTAGATGATCATGTGAGTGTGGGGTCACTCTATCTCAAATCTGGTAACTCCAGTGGTGCCGTGAGCATCACTTCAAGGGAACACTGATGCGCCTATTGCAGGTGGATGTCATATATCCACAAACAGTTTTATGTCATCTCTCTCTAAATAGTTTGACGGCCATGGATATATTTAGGTATGGCACCATGATTCCAACTTTTCCATGCGCAAAGAATCCTCTCATTCGAACGCCATCGTCCATTAAAGTAACCTAAATACATTTAAGGATAAAGTAAGATAAAATTGTAAATGGTTTGGTTTGGGCTATCAAAGTGAGATTGTCATACTTTATTCAAAGAGTCTCATGTGACAACTTTATTCAAGAGTCTTATGTGACAACTTTTGGATATACGATATTCTTCTAAATGTATAAGAAAATAAAAAATAGATAAACTTAAAGGTGGTATGTCTTAGTTAATTTTTTTTAATGAGGGTTAATCTGTAAGGTTATATGAAAAGTTATTTTGAAAGTTTAAGAATATTAAAAAGTGATAAGTGGTTGGAATACATTAATTGTAATATACAAATCAAGTAAAATAGGGTTGTTTATGCTTTTTTATATTTTTTTTGACATTTATATTGATAAGTTAGAATGTTGGTGGGAGGAATATGGTTGTAGTGGTGAAGGATATTTATCATCTTTCATCTTTATGCTAGTGATATTGTTTTTATGTTACAAAATCTTTATGACTTCAATAATGATTTAAATTTTTTAAGAACTTGTATTGTGTGATAGTTATGACTATAAAAAAGGACAAAAAAAAGTTTTGAATTTCGACACTTTTATATATGATAATAATAGCTTGGTGGAAGTTCATTCAAACAAATGTCATGGAATCAATATTTCTTCAATTGAAACTATAGTGTTGGAAAAAAGGATAAATAGAGGGTGGAATATTATGGACTTGAAAATAAGTGTAATTTATTAGACCTTTGCTTCCAAGTCTAACCATAATAATGGATGGTTCAAGCAAGGATGACATCAGATGCTAAAGTCTTAACTAAATCATTGGGAAATATAGGAAGATGTCACCCAAAAGATGCTAACAATTTTAAAAATATTATTATATGTAAATTAAGTCCCACATCCCATGACATTCTACAGTTACCTCTTCTTCAGTTTCTTCAGATGATAAGATTGTCTCATCTTCTTCATTTTTTTCAGGGTCTAAGTCTGCATTGGATATAACATTTGGAGGCTTTTATTCAGGTTTCTTAAAATTTCTAAATGGCCTTTTTGTTGAAGTTTCAACTACCTACTTTTTAATTTCTACAATTTCATTTGACATAGCCTTGAGAACTTTTTAGAGACCTTCCATATTGTATGGATCTTTAGCCATTTTCTTCTTTGAATCATCTTTAAAAAAGACTTTTTAGATTTTCTGTCTTCAAGAGCAGCTTTCTTTTCTAAGGCGGTGATACATTTTTCTACAACAATTGCCTCTTTCATATTTTATGCTAGAGTAGGTTTTCCAGCTCTATCCACAAAGATAGCTATGTTTGAAGGTAAAGCTGTTATATGCCATTCACTTCTAACTTGTTCACTAGGCTTAGAGGCAGTTGGGATCTTATTCAAAAGTTTATTAAACCTAGAATTAAATTCTTTTATAGGTTCTTTACACTCAGTCCTAAGATTTGAAAGATCATTGATTAATGTTGCTACAGATTTGTCATCACCGTATTTAGTCAAGAACTATTCTTGAAAAATATTCCAACTGGTAATGGATCCTGATGGTAAAGAAAAATACCAAGACCCAACTGATCCTTGTAAGGTATAAGGGAAAAGCTTAACAACCACATCTTCCTCTGTAACTCCCTTTAGATTAACTAACAACATAAAGTTGTTAATGTGTTCACCTGCTGGTATGCCTACATCTGGATTAAATTTTGGAAACCATTTTTCAAGATGTGCTGGCAATGGGTGCAAAGGTGCAGGCATAGTGATAGCACCAGGACTGCTCCATGGGTTTTGTGCCATTGTCAAGCCACTAATATATGATAATGTCGATGAAGTTCCAGATGGTTGGGAAGGGGCAGATATTGAGGTTCCAGAAAGTTGCGAAGCTGATGTTGAAGTTCCAATTCCCTATTGAGCAACAATTTGTAATGGAGGAGTGGATGGTTGACTTTGCAATGGAGAAGATGAAATGGAGGATGATGATGAGATAGTTTCACTATCAGATCCTTCAGTTGTTTTCCTTGCCCTTTTCCTTTTAGGTAAAGGTAACTCAGTAGGTTCAATACCAAGCTTTTCACTTTGAAGTCTGGTGAGAGGGTGAGAAGGAATGAATTGCGAAATCACACTACCTTGAGATACCTCATATTTTTGCGGTGATATTGAGAATCCTTGAAGTTTATGAATGAGAGACTGTACTTCAGGAGATTCAATACTTAATTTATCTAGGATATTTTGGGGTTGAGCAGTGGTAGTTGTCTCCTCTTCTTCTCGCTTGAAAACTGGAGTTCCAGCATGCAAAGGAGAAGTCGGAGGTGAGGTGGAGGGAGATTTACTCTCAGAATGGATTTTAGGTTTGGATTTGCTCGCCATTCATAGTTCATGCCCTCCTTCTAGTGCCAAAAATTTTGATGCCTCAAAAATCGTTGCATCAAAATTGGGGATAACCACTCGGTTCGGACCTTAAAGGCAACTCCTTTTTCGTTTGGTGTGATGGCTCCGATTGGATATAATGGGACCAGTTTCCCAATGATTTGTAAATAGGATGGATAAGTGATTGATTTTCTATTATCTAATGGTAATGATGGATGATTTATTCTAAAATACAAAAATATAAATAACTAATCTATCTCGGGAAATCTCTGTTCCAGTGTAACTTTTGATAGTTCTTATTAACAAGTAAGCATATAGATGACTCTGCTTATAAACAAGAACATTCATTCATATGATAATTACTTTGTTCAAATAATTGAACAAAGTAATAATTAAAACATTATTACACTATTCTTCATATACCATTGACATAAATATGATTAAAGAAGTAACATCCCTTAAACATTAAATAGTGATAAGTAAAAGAACTGTTGTTAAAACACATACATACATCAAATGATAGCAAAAATGAATAAATGCTGATTGATATAAAAGAATGGAGCAAAGACATAGATAATAGTACCATATGTAATTTGAATCCCCTCCAATATCAATCGCATTCAGATCCCGTCTTTCAACTTATAAATACTCTCACAAAAAGCAATAGTGCATATCTCATCAAAGTATTCTTCATTAAAATTCAGAATATAGGTCTAGTCTTCATAAAAAATATATATCGGAAGCACAATACTGCAAATCTAGATCCAAGTTTTGATACAAAAATTGAGGACCCCTTCCAAAAACATGAAAGGGTCTATAAATACTTTCTAAACTAACTAACTATAAAATAAAAAGGCTATGAGTTGGTATCACCAAATCATGAAAATATCCCGAAATAGACATGCTTGCAGTCAGTAAGAATGATTCAATGTTTCGGCTAGCTATCCTTTGGCTTGAGATGGCATATGGCGAGCATTGGTTGCAATTCTGGAGTGTGACTCATGCATGAATGCAGTTGGGCTGAATACGTAGCATCATTAATTTCAGGAATCATGTAACCGATTACATTTGTTAAACATTTCATAGCTGCCTTTTGACTATGTGGTTTAACCAGGAAGAACCAAAAGGTGTCCCAAGTTAAACTTTGGATGCCCGCGATCAATCTCTCCTTCTTTTCCAATTCCTGTTTACATGTCTGCTCCAATGCTTTGGTTGATGGCAGTTTCCCTGGAGTGCATTCTGAAATTAAATTAGACAAATAAAGAGTATCATTAGTTAATTCAATCAAATTACCAGTCGCTGATCTACATCTTGAAGTTGCCCTTTCTGCTTTCATCAGTTGAGATTGCCATTATAGAAACAGAATTTCCTTACATGATTCCAAAATTTGAGGCAGATTTGCAACTTGTCCTTCCTTGGTTTCTTGCCAAGAAAGAAACTCTATTAATGTTTCATTGGCCTGTTCCAATTTCTATCTTGCATCGACTGACTTATCGATCATTGATGAGGAAATTTCATAGAGGGGCTGAGCAAGAGAGATATTATGACATAGCAAGTTTAATTGATTAATTAATGCCTTATTGATCTGGAGAGCTTCTAATTTGAACTCTGCTACTTGAGGAAAACCTTTGAATCTTTCTATTTTTTGTGACAGTTGAGCGATTTGTTCATCTTTTATTTTGCTCATCTGTTCATTCATTGTCTTCAGCTTGGCCAATGCTAGGGATAATTCCTTTTGTTTCTGAACTGCACTTTGATATGTTCTTTTCTTCTCCTTGAGCAATCGCTCATTTAACTGGTTGTTTGATTGCTGTTGTGCTGCCAATTGCTGTTCTAACTGTTCTATCCTCTGTTGCCTTTCGGATACCTGTGCTTCCGATGAAACAATTGTCTGATCTTTTTCTTTAAGTAAATTTCTCACTTCCAATGCTTTATCCATAATAGCTATTGAGTATGCCCTAGCATATTGAGGGAGTTTTGTAAGATCTTGGGAAGGATTGACTTCCTCTCTCCATACCACATTAGTTATTTCCATCTGTGCAGGTAAAAGAGAAGATTGATCAAGCTTTCTCTTTTTCCTTTGTCTTTTTACTACAACCCTATGCTTAGGGCTATAGAAGACATCCAAAGGTGGTATTTCTTCTATATGTAGAATGATTTCATCAGATGGGTTTTCTAGAATTATCTCTATATCTTTTTGAGTGATGGGTGGGCCGTTGGTTCCTTCAATCGGTACTGTATTAGTTGTTGTCTTGTGACCAGTTGTCACTTCAGGCATGCTAAATCCCTGTAAGCTCTCAGTATTGCTTATGATTGAATTGAACTGTTGCCATTCTTTAAGTAGTTTGGGATCAATATGAGTATCTATATCCATGAGTTGACTATCTTTTCCCTGTTCCTGTTCCTGTTCTGGCACTTTTTCTTTTTCGGAGACCTTTTCCACATCGGAGGTCTTACCGGTAACTATTTTCTTAGCTTGACTAGATGGCTGAACTGTAGGGGCTGTGGCTAAAAAGTCTAAAGGCAAAGTTTGCAACCTTTTTTCTCTAAGCCTATTAAACATTTATAGCCCTTCATCTTGATATCTGATTCTAACCAATGCTTTAACTTGGAATAATGATTCAGTTGAAGCAAATAGATCATCGAAGTCATCATCTTCATGATCAAATTTGGCAAGTTTGGCTTGGTCAAAAACATTATAGGCAACCTTTCTTGGATCATATTTCCTGTTAGGAATTGTGGCAAGCTTCAACATTTGTATTTTTTCTGTCTCCTTCTCTGCGTGCTTGTAATCATGAAGAGTGGAAATGTCGCACCATAAAGGGAATATAGGCCATACCTGTTTCTTGGAATTTCCAAGGGTTTTAGATGTCCCATCTACTATTATTTGATAAGCCAATTCCCGAGCTAATAGTTTATCGGTCACATATAGGGGAAGGACATGGGGTTTAGTAAGGCTACCAAAAAGCCTTATATAAGTAAAATTTTCCTCCCCAAACCAACTACCTAATGCTGTCAAATCTGTTTCTGCTTCTTGGGATATCCTAGGAGTAGGCTTATTAAAAATAGAGTAATAAACAGTGAAAATAAAACTGTTGCAGATTTTATACAAATGATTTTTGTAATGAACCTTCCATAACTGCTCAAGATAGATATGCATTGGTTTAAGGTATTTGGGGGTCCATCTCCATCCGAGCAACAAAAATTCAGAATTGAAATAAACAGTATCCATAATGTATACACTGTAATAGAATGGGGGAATGGTCCTAGTAGTTTGATGTGCATTTGTTCTGTACTCTAGAATTGTTGTGGCTAGCTTATCTGACAAAATATTCGCCCAATCCATCACATAACCATTGATTGTAGCCTCCGTTAGAGGGACCATTTCTATAGTGAATTTAGCAGAGTCATGTATTCCCCAGATTCTATACATCATAGCTCTGGCATAATAGTAAGGAGAAGCCAGTGAGTCGACAGAGTACTTACCCAATGACTTGTGCTTGTGCTTTTTAGGGAAATGTATCCACTGATTTATCAAGGCTGACTCTAATTCGTTTTCCTTTGTAAACGCTTTTAGGAATGCTTTGTTGTATCACTTCTTAGGTTCAGGTAAGTGATATATTTTTCTGAGATCTTCAAGCTGAAACGAGCTGAATATCCTCCCATCAGCAGTGCAAAAGGTTCTGTTTGAAACTGGAATTTTCTCTACCACCCATCTCACGACGTCAGTATATGGTAGGATTTTAGCTCACACTGCTATTGTGTGAAGAAAGGAGCAGGTCAATTCTTTAAGAGTTCCTTCAGACTTATTAGTTGAATCAGTTGTGGCCTCTTCTGATAACTCTTCGGGCTCTTTTGCTTCAATCAGATTATAGATACTCTCCCAGCTAGTGTTTCTAAGACCAAGACATGTCGTATCTGATATTAATCCTTTTTTGATTGGTCTTGGATCTTTCACTAGAGGAGCTGTTGTTACAGACTTCTTTGATTTCTTCCCCATTTTCTTCGGATTACTGGTTTCAGAGGAATTCTGCACAAGCAATTGCAAATCGTGATACAGAGAAATGTTGCTACAAGCCAATATGATAATGAAAGAGTTACATCAATTGAAAAGTGATAATGAAATGTAGTTAAAGATTACCATGTATAAAATCTTAATAAAAGATCTACCCTTAACTGCTTCATTGAATAGCCGTTTAACCTGTCAATCGTGGTAAATAACATCTTAAATGCCCATCATATCGCTCATATGCCGAATGATTATTTCAAGCGTGTATTAGATTTCTTTGATGGGTGATTGGTGATAAAGTGCAAATCGGTGATCGGGAATGTTAAGGGAAAGGCTTTAGCACTTTCTTTAAATATCTCTGATTACCAAAAGGCGATACAATGCATGCAAACCATTTTAAATGTATTTTCAAAATGTGTGCCTAATTAATATATTTCAGTCGGGACTTGGCTTGGGCTTTATTGCTTTGTCATGTGATTCCGTAGATTGCTGATTGTGATATTCTTTATCACATCGGGGGTTTTGAGCATGCCTTTATTCATGTGTTCGCTTATTATTGACATTGCCGATTTGCCGATTGTGATATGCTTTATCGCATCGGAGGAATTAAGGGGCTCCATTTTATTATGCTTGGCATTTGGTTTCTCCGATTTCCCGATTGCGATTACCTTTTTAGATCGGAGAGATTGGATGTTTTTTTGTGTTTTTGGGTATGTTTCCTTTGTTATTGCGATATGCGATCTCTGATCGCTTTATCACAATAAAGAAAAGTTTTATAATATTTTTAAAGGAACACTTTATTTTTATTTAAAAGGCTTTATAAAATGATTCATTTACATTAGGCCTTTTAATAAGGATTTTTCTTATGATGGGTTAATACCAATTTTATTTGTGGACACACAAATCTAATCTAGGTTGATTTATAAAGGACCCATTTCTTATTAAAATTTTGTGTAACGTTTTTTTTGGAAATGGGGGGTTGTTGTATAGCACAATAGGAGTTAAGACTAATTTTTATTGGTTCTATATAAATAAGTGTCTAAGTCTACGTTGAATACATAAGAATTGTAAATCTCATTCATAGTGAAAAGCACATCTCGCAAATGTTTTATCCATGATCCATGTTGTCAATTTCATGTTCACTAGATAAGGAATTATAAATCTCCAATTGAGTGAACAACATACCATTCAAATGTTTTAGTCAAGATCCACCTCAACTCCCCATCTATGGACAAATATTTCCTCAAATTTTGATCCTTATAAATCTAGAGCTAAAAATTACCTAAGCTAGTACTTAATAAGAAAGTAGACATCTCCCTCATATTATGCAATACATGTTTGAAATGTGTTAACCACCATACACATATATACATCAAATCCTTAGAGTTGCAAAGGTTTCGTCAAATTTTGATATCGCATATTCAAAGTTTAGATAAATTTATGTTGCTACATAATATGTAAGATGTCTACTTTATCTTGAATATAGAAAAAAAGCATGCATCCCCCTCTCCCATTCATAATAAACAAGATACATTCAAAGGTTTTAACCATTAAAAATTCCTCACTTTCAAAAAACAAATATATATATATATATATATATATATATATATATATATATATATATATATATATATATATATATGGTCAATATTGAAAATTTTCTTTTGTTATTAATAATTTATTAAACAAAATGTATCAATTATTTTCTAAGCAATGAAAAAAATACATTTCCTTTATATTTAGAGTAAATGTAAAAGTTTTAAATCTATAAATACCTGAACAAATGTTAATATATTTCCTAGTTTTGCATAATTATTGGTGCTAGGGCCCATCCTTCCTGTAAATTTAGATATGTGGGAAATAGTTAGAAATAAAATGCCTCTTGCACCATAGATATGCTATTCTCCGTAAATAGCCTAATCGAAACAAGTCTAGGGTTGTTTTTGATGCATCTCCTCCACTACCACTTGTCAAACCAATGCAACCTATCTTATTCTTCTTATTTTTTTAATATACACTTATAATACCACTAGATTGGAATAATGAGCTTATCTTTGAAGAGACTAGCATTCCTGTCCATACAATGTCCTTAATAGATGATTACACAAAGTGTTCTATATGTCTTGAGAGCATAGTTTCATCACCAATTTCATAAATATAGCTTCAAAAAAGTGCCAACCATTACATTCCTTCTACCCATTAATCCATAAATTTTCTTTCATATAGATGAAAATTGGACTCCCACATCACATGCATAAGCTACATATTCCTAAACTAGATATGTTCTTGTTTTATAAAATTACATTTCTTAAGATGGACATTGAAATATTCCTTTTTGATTATTAACATATTATTTTTAATGCCAAGTTTCAACTTTACATTGGCCATGGAAGAATTTTTTTTTTCACTATAACCTTTTGATGTAATATTAAGTTTTCCCTTATAATACATACATATGTGTGTGTGTGTGTTACTTAATTGACAATGAAATAATTTGTTTGTTATCAACAACTTTTCAAATGCCATGTGTCAACTCCATTTATAATTCTTCCTATATAAATAAATTATAGAAATTACACACAAATTTTTTTATTAATCTTTTTTTAAAGTGCACACATCAACTACATAAAATTAAGGAATTACACATCTACTGTACTTTAAAAGTAGAAACCAACTAGATATAAAAAGATATATTTTACTTTCAATTACACTCCCTGTCTCTAATAGGAGGGAATTCAATATATAACATATGTTGCTATGAATTAATAAGAAAACAACATATAACAATAATCATAGTTATACAATAAATTACATACATGAAAATAAATAGGTGAAAAAACTTATGTCATAAAAATAAAACCAAAACATAAAACATCCCACTATGCAAGGTCATCTATGACAAGTTAATTATGTTGTTCTATATTACTAAGCAAGCCCATCTATAACAAGTAAATTGTGTTGTTATAGATTACACAAGCTACCTATTGAGTGATACCTTCTTTTGGAAATCAATGAGAAATAGTGTCCATTATCTAAATATATGAGAGACTTCTCTCTTCCAAAAAAAAATTGTGAAATTTGTGCAAAAATGTTCACCTCTGAGCCCTTTTATAACAAGCATCAAATATTTAAATACTCAAAAAAAATGATTCACTTTTCCGATGGAAACAATAGAAATGGAATAAGAGATCAATGTTTTATGTATTCATTGGTGGTAGGATCTATTCTTCCTCTAAACTTAGTTATGTGTGATTTATTTATAAATAGAATACCTCCTACACTATAGTGATTTTATTCTCTGTAAATAACCCCATGAGAATTAGCTTATGATTTTTCCTGATGTATCTCCTTCACTACCACTTATCACACCAACACAAATTATATTTCCTGAAACAAAAAATAGTAAAAATGTGATACCGTGATTCATGCACAATATTGAATTAATGAGCCTATCTTTGAAAAGTGTAGCATCCCTAACCAAAGAAATCCCTTGATAGATTATTAGATAAGTGTTATGTGTTATGTGTTCCTTTAGAGCATAATTTGTACACCAAATTCATAAATATACCTCCTTAAAGGTTCCAACCCTTACACTCCTCCAACCCATTAGTCCATCAATTTCCTTCCACATATATTTTTTTGTAAATTCAATATATTGCTAGATGACAATTTGGCTTCTCACCTCACTTGTATAAGCTACATCTCTCTATACTATATTTGTTCCACTTCTATAAAATATGAATTGTCAAGGATTTTTCATGTTGAAGGATCCACATTGAGATTTTAGATTTTGATGGGGAATTGAGACTCCTACACTACCTACTAGCACCACAACATATTTCCCTAAGCCACTTTAGAGATCAACTTTTTGCAACATTGTTGAGTCCCCATTCTTCCAATAGGACACATGACCATTTTCTGATGTGTGGATGAAGGAGGTCCATCTCTTCTTATCTTCCTCTCTATAACATAGGTGTTATATAGAAACACGTCCATATACCTATATGGATGTGGTCTCAAAATGTTTTTGTTTTTTTTGCAGAATGGTGCCAGAGGAATTTTGGTTGGTTGCACTCGTCGCTGCCAACTTTCTTAGCCTCCTCATCCAAACCAGGTAAGTCGTCCAAAACAACAAAACACCAAAAGGTTATGGATATGAACTTTGATGAATATATATATATATATATATCTCTCTCTCTCTCTCTCTCTCTCTATATATATATATATATATATATATATATATATAGATATATCTATATATATATATATTGTTCCTTGTAAAATAAAAGCTAAATCTTTTGGTTGTTTCTTAATATTTTATTACTTACATTATAAACATGAAGGAAATATTTTATTTTTCCATTTATTGATGGCAAGGATCCTCTTCTCTGTCTCTGTGAGAGCAACAAAATCCAACTATCACTGAGACTATGAACTATAACATGCCCTTATCTTAATATTTTATTATTTACATTATAAGCATGAAGGAAATATTACCTTTGACCATTGACTGCTGGCAAGGATACTCTTCTTTGTCTCCGTGAGAGCAGCAGAATCCAACTATCACCAAGACAGTGAATTATAACATGCCCTTATCTTAATATTTTATTATTTATATTATAAAAATGAAGGAAATATTACTTTTTTCCATTGGCTATTGGCAGGGATCCTCTTCTTTATCTCTGTAAGAGCAGAATAATCCAATTATCACCGAGACCGTGAACTATAACATGGCCTTATCTTAATATTTTATTATTTACATTATAAACATGAAGGAAATATTACTTTTTTCCATTGACTTCTCGCAGGGATCCTCTTCTTTGTCTCTTGGGAGTAGCAAAATCCAACTATCACGAAGACCGTGAACTATAACATGCCCTTTCCTTAATATTTTACTATTTACATTATAAACATGAAGGAAATATTACTTTTTGTCGTTGACTATTGGCAGGAATCCTCTTCTCTGTCTCTGTGAGAGCAGCATAATCCAACTATCACTGAGTTCGTGAACTATAAGATTCCCTTAACTTAATATTTTATTAATTATTGCTGGTAGGGATCCTCTTATCTGTCTCTATGAAAGCAGCATAATACAACTATCACCGAGACTGTGAACTATAACATGCCCTTGTCTTAATATTTTATTATTTACATTATAAACATGAAGGAAATATTACTTTTTTCCATTGACTGCTGGCGGGGATACTCTCCTCTGTCTTTGTGAGAGCATCAAAATCCAACTATCATTGAGACCGTGAACTATAACATGCCCTTATCTTAATATTTTATTATTTACATTATAAACATGAAGGAAATATTACTTTTTTCCATTGATTGCTGGTCCTCTTATTTGTCTTTGTGAGAGCAGCAAAATCCAACTATCACTGATACTATGAACTATAGCATGCCCTTATCTTAATATTTTATTATTTACATTATAAACATGAATTTAAGTTCACATAGTATTGTAAAATTCTCAAAGGCATTCAAAATTTCCATAGTCAACCCTCTAAAATATAATTTTCCTATCCACCAATATATATGGGAGGAAAACAATATAATACTCACCTCGTTAAAGACTGAAAAATTAATAAAGAACTATTCTACAAATAAATTGTCATAAATAAAATTTGTTTGTGAGTAAAATTTCCCTCAACATTACCCCCTGATTGAATTTGAAGAAGAAAAATTAATTAAATACTCACCTAAACTCATTGACAATCACAAATTAGCAACAACCATAATCACAAATTAACAGCGCTCGGTTCAACCACAATAAAAAATTAACAATGCTCAGATCAACCATAATCACAAATTAACAACAACCACAATCATAAAGTAACAACGCTCGGTTGATGGTTGCCCCTGAAAATCAAACCAAATGCAATAAAAATAACAATTTGAATATAAAGTATTCATATTATTTTCATATTATTTGGTAACATACTTTCATTTCTTCTATTGTTATATCTTCATTTATGTTTCCCTTTTCATTACATGTAATTCACTTTTCTTGTGATATGAACATACACTCCCATATAATTTATAATGTTGTCCTTTCTAGTGAAATTTTGTGCATTGTTCTTCAAGGTTGTTGGTATAAGTGCATAACTGCATCCATCATTCAACACGAAGGAAAGTATCCATCTCATCAAGTGGTAGAGCATACAATCCTAATTGTAGTTCCAAATCTTGGATTTGAATAGGGATTTTATGAAACCTTCCTACTCCTTTGACCTTTCATCCATCAAATATTGTAATTGTCAGGTCATTGGTGGGGTACACAAATAGGTTTAGTTGCTTAGTGAAATCAATGTCGATGTAGTAAGTTTTATTGAAATCCATGAGTATCATTACATTTATATATTTCATGATTCTCGTGAGCATTAGTAATTTCCCCATCATGATTGCAAGTGGAACTGTAGGTTTGCTTCCCTATTTTCTTAAAACATGGGTCTTATTAGCTTCCTAAGATGAGGTAGAATACACTTATTAAATTGAAGGTTTGTGTACTTGTTCTTTTCAAGTAGTAGTTTCTTTTTTAGATACATCTCTTTCATTTCTATTTTGTTCAGTGAATGAGATTGAAGGTAATTAGAGTGTTGGAATTGATTTGTCATCTATTTTTGGTGTTTTAATTTTAATATTGTTGGGTTTCTAATTAGAATGTAGGCATTTATTTGTCATCTATTTTTGGTGTTTTAATTTTAATGTTATTGTGTTGATTTGTTTTACCTTGATTTATCTCATATAAAAACCTTGATTCTTCTTAGTAACATACTTTCCTTGGTTCAGTTGTTATATGTTCATTTATGTTTCCTTTTTCATTATGTTTAATTCACTTTGATTCCCTATTTTCTTGGAACATGGGTCTTATTAGTCTCCTAAGATGAGGTAGAATACACTTAATTGAAGGTTCTTGAACTTGCTCTTTTCAAGTAGTAGTTTCTTTTTGAGATACATATTTTTCAATTCGATTTTATTGGGTACATGAGATTGAAGCTAATTAGAGTGTTGGCATTGCTTTGTCATCTATTTTTGGTGTTTTAATTTTAATGTTATTGGGTTTACTTGTTGTACCTTGATTTATCTCGTAGAAAACCCTTGATGCTTCTTGGTAACATACTTTCCTTGCATTTTTTGTTATATGTTAATTTATGTTTCCTTTTTCATTATGTTTAATTCACTTTACTTCCCTATTTTCTTGGAATATGGGTATTATTAGCTTCCTAATATGAGGTAGAATACACTTAATTGAAGGTTCTTGTAATTTCTCTTTTCATGTAGTAGTTTATTTTTTATATACATCCTTTTAATTTCTATTTTGTTTGGTGCATGATATTGAAGCTAATTATAGTGTTAGCATTGCTTTTTCATCTGTTTTTTGTGTTTTAATTTTAATGTTAGTGTTTTAATTTTAAAAAGGCAACATAGATATTAAAATTTACTAGAATAAAACTAGGTCTATCATTTTTCATTTTTTTTTTGCTTCCTCTTTCTTAACTATACTTTGAAAGAAGAATACATAAATAGACCCATTTAGGCCATATAAATAAACATGTATTATAGTTTTAGTAAGATAATTTTATAACAAGGTAATATAAATGTTAAATTTACTAGAATACAATCGGTCTATCATTTTTCATTTAATTTTTTTTTCCTTTGTTAACTATAGTTTTTAAAGAAGCATATAATAAACCCATGTATGGCATATAAATAAAGATGTAAATCTAATAAACAAATTTTATAACAAGACAAAATAAGTGTTAAATTTCTAAGAATGAAAATAAAAATAAATTAAGAAATACTTTAAAACTTAGGTTATTTGAAGCTAAGTTGAATTAGAAAGATCTGTATCTGTGGAATGAACATCAAAATAAATTAGTACATACTTTCAACCTTCAGTTGAATTGAAGCTAAGTTGAATAATTAGAGATTTGTAGTTGAGTTGAATTAGAGATCTCTAGTTGTTTTCTTCTTGCAATTCTCCAACCATCCAAACATGTAGAAGCAACCTTTCTTGCTACCTAGCCTTCTGGCAGATTCGTCTAAACAATGATATTTTTCACAACCTAATAATACCTGTATAAATATATTAAATTCATTTTATTGAGTTTGTTTTATATAGGTATCAAAAAACCCATTAAACATGGTTGGAAAATGGACATTATGCATAGAATTTTCTTGTTATCCCAATCCAGGGAAAGCGATGATTACTTATGTGCTATGAAATATTGTGACAAACAAAGTAATCCAAAGGAAAAGGAATGTACCTAGAAGAGCAAAGAAAAATAAAGCATATTATATTGCATTAATAGAAGGCTTCGAAACAGCTAGGGATTATGGATCCAATGGAATTGTAGTCTTCACCAATTCTCAACTTGTGTGCAACTAAATGAAAGGTGTGTACCAAGTTAAAAAAAGAGAGGTTAAAACAACTGCATGGAGAAGCAAAAAATATTGTTAGTTAATTTCAATCATTTAGCATAAGACATTGTGCAAATGTTAATAGCATGTCTAGTGATCTATTCTATGGGGCAATGCCAATTCAATATTTGTGTGTGAAAGATGAATTAGTGTTAACAAGTTCTCCATCAATATTTATTGATGGGCATTGTAAGATATCTTTGATATGTGTGTGTTTTTTAGTTATAAATGTGCCATTGACCATGTTTTTTTTAATTCTATACCAAGTGTGCCCCACTATGTAAGCACAACTTGGTGAACTTGACATGTCTTAGAAAATTTTGTATTTAATTTTCAAAATGTGTGTGCTTCAACATTCGTGTTTTTAGTCTTGAGTATATTTTAAATGAATCTAGCTTTGGAATGTCACATTAATTTTCTAAATTCTTTCAATGTTTTTAAATAGCAATTTTAAGATCTTAAAATGCATGATGTAATTTCAAGGGTCACCTCAATTAAATACATGAGGTAAATTTTTAAAGATCATGGATATATATATCTATAGATATCCATATCATGGATGAGAATTTTCCACATGATTCTTCGAGGTGAACATCAATAGAGTCTCATGCATCTACTAGAGGGGCAGGTTGAGGTCATGGATCAAAGATAATATCAAATAAATTGGGGGAGGTCCATCGTTCACATCATGGTATTTATAATTTATATATGTTTATATGCATTTAATTAAATGATAAATAAGTAGAATCATATGTATTTACACATATATATTGAATTGATTTTCTATTTTTTTAGATTCTTCGCTCACTATGTTTTCGCGTGACGGTGGTCAACATTCACTGGTTGGTCATCAATCTCATGGTGGTCAACATTCTCCAGGCGGTCATCAATCTCAGGGTTGTTAACACTCTCCCGGTGGTCATCAATATCAAGGTGGTCAATATTTTCCGAGTGGTCATCAATCTTAATTGGATAATCATGATCAACATCATTTTTTTAAAGTATATAATTTTTTTTATGTTAAAATAAATGTGTACATGTAAATGAATTGTATGTAATATGTATGTACATGTCTATCTTGCATACATGTATGCATACATTTGTTCACATGTTTTTATATTTATGTAATTTTATATATTGGTCTAGACGCTGAAAATGTTGGTCCAAGTAGATGTAAGCGAATCCGGATAGTTCAAGAAGAAGGCCAAACACCAACTACAACTTATCCATATGATATTCCTTATGAGCTTCCTCGGGAGACAAACCTGCAACAATGTACATTACAAAGGTACAAAACTCATTATTCAAAATTGAGGAAAGATCTTGGGAGTTTGAGGCTCCTTGCAGAGAGTCAAGAAAGATTAGAAATAGTTGTGCACTCTGTAAGTTCATTTCTTGATTTTTACGAGACGCTTGGGCCAACCATGAATTCAATTATAGATATGATGAGGTGTAGAAAGGAATCGATGATGGGTCCTAATAAGTGGGCCGATGTTAGTTAAAGGTTTACAAAATAAAATGCAAAATCTATGTTTAATTTCAAAGAAGGGTAAAAAACAAAGATGTTCAAGGTATAATACTTCAAGCACCCTGATATAGCCAACCATTTGTATGATAGGTTCCTTGCAGTGTATGGAAAGTTGCCATGGAATGACGAGGTTCCAATTTATTTTGCAAAATTATTTTATGCAGAATTATTTTTGGGTATGAAACCCGATTATAATGACCTTCCATCTGAATATTATGGTACTGGGAGAGGTCGGTTATATGATCGTAAGGGCACATTACGTGATATTGAATTGCCTTGCCTTAGCCACCTTTGGTACGCCAACCTCCTCGTCTGGAAAATTTGCGGTTATAGATGGATGCCACTTCTTAAATTGGTCGAGAAGGAAGGGATGACATTATAGACAACATACAAAGTACATTTATTGGAATTGATATCGGTCTAAATCGGCAAAGAGCATGAGGTAATGCACGTGCTAATTTTGTATATAAAACATATGAGGAGATAGATAATATGAATACTGAGGAGCTTAAATCATATGCAAAGGCTTGTCGTAATGGTTGGCAAGACCTAATTGTTCATGAAGAAGAGGGTGTGGGATCGGTATGTGTTAATGGTTAGGGTGGATATTTTAATGTAATTTGTAATGTATGTGTTAATGTCAATTCACATACATTTTGTTATTTTTTCCAGATATAATCTAACACAAATGTATCATATGTTCACCATTTGTAGTTAACTCGTTTGTTGAACGAAAATTTTGATAATTTCATGGTCCCAAGTTCAAGTTCCAATGAAGATATTTTGAGAGATGTTAGTTTTTTTGAAGAGTTCATGTTGGTATAATTATTATTCTAATTTTTTTTATATCGGTATTGTGAGGAAATATTTTTAAAAGAAATAATTATGTATATAAAATTAAACGTTAACAGATTCTGATTCTGACATATGTTTTGGAAATAGCATCACCCTCTTCATCCATATTAGGAGATGTGCCACAAGTATTGAATATTTCACTTATGTTTTGTTATAAATTGAAGTGCACTTTTCATTAAAAAATGAGATAGATTTATCTTATAGTTTTAAAATTTTGGAATTTTAGGTTTGTCGAGGTGATTTCCATTCTCTAGGGACTTTAGCAATGGAATCAACAATGGGGATAGGATCATCTAAACAATTTGAAAAGTTCGTGTAACAATTTTTTTAATATTGCGAGTTTATGCATTTTCATGTCCAATTTTAAATTTTTAATATATACATGTACATGTAGTGTACATGGCATCCAGGAGGACGCAATGCATGGCAAACAACACAAGGGCACAAAGGAAGGGGGAACACCATGAGCTATTGCATGGAATTTGAAACTTCTTATAATTTTGTTTTCATTATTATATTCTCATTTAATTTTAAGAAATTAAAATTTAACTTTGAAGTGCATAATATTATGTATATAAGAAATTACACATGTTGTGCAGGGCACCCATTATTTAGATGAGAGCATGAAGAGGTTGATATATCATATATTTCAGTGATATTCTCTAAATTGATGCAACTTTTTATTTGACAGCTTTTTAATGTTATATTTACTTTTATCTTGATATAAATTTTGGACATATTTAAATTAAAACTCTTTATTATGAATTGATGCATCTTATTATTTGACAAATTTTTATTATATATTTACTTTTAAAATGATATAAATTTTGGACATATTTTAAATATTGAACTATTTATTATGATTTAATAAATGCTATCTTTTTTAGTTTATATATATTTTGCATGGTACAATTTGCATGATGTATGGCTTAATGCTTAAAACTTGGTTTTACATATTTAAGTTCATGAATATGTAGCAATGAAAGTAAATTTGCATTTAGTTGGTACATTTTGCATTCAATCATTCCTATTATGTTAGTAGATGATTCTTAGGTTTTGTTTAAAGTTGTTTTGTCAATTTATTTTAAATGAATCTAGTAAAACTGCAAATTACAAAATAAGGCCTACATTTTGCATTTGAATGAATCATATAATTTTGTTGTGGACGTCTAAAACAATGATAAAATATGGTATGCACATTTTGCATTTATGTATATAAATTCTACTGTGGATGTCAATTGATAGGTAACTTTTAATATAAAGTTGTTTAAATGCACAAATATAACTTAGATAAAATTGCATTATAAAACATGGCCCACAATTTGCATGATGCATGCATGGTTGATACTTTCAAAGATTTTACATATTTGCATTTAGTTGGTACATTTTGAATTCAATCATTCTTATAATGTTAGTAGATGATTCTTAGGTTTTGTTTAAAGTTGTTTTGTCATGTTATGTAAAATGAATCTATTAAAATTTCAAATTACAAAATGCAACCTATATTTTTCATTTGAATGAATCTTATAATTCGGTGTATATGTCTAAAACAATGATAACTTAAAATCACATTATAGAATATGATATGCACATTTTGCATTCATGTATAGAAAGGCTACTATGGATGTCAGTTGTTAGTTAACTTTTAATATAAAGTTATTTGAATGCACAAACATAAGTTAGATAAAATTGCATTATAAAACATGGCCCACAATTTGCATGATGCATGCATGGTTTGATACTTTTAATGGTTTTACATATAATTTAAGTTCATGAATATGTAGCAATGAAAGTAAATTTGCATTTAGTTGGTACATTTTGCATTCAATCATTCGTGTAATGTTGGTAGATGATTCTTAGGTTTTGTTTAAAGTTGTTTTGTCAAGTTATTTAAAATGAATCTATTAAAAATACAAATTACAAAATGTGACTTGCATTTTGCATTTGAATGAATCTTATAATTCGGTGTAGATGTCTAAAATAATGATAACTTAAAATTGCATTATAAAATATGGTATGTACATTTTTCATTCATGTATAGAAAGGTTATTGTGGATGTCAGTTGATAGTTAACTTTTAATATAAAGTTGTTTGAATGCACACACATAAGTTAGATAAAATTGCATTATAAAACATGGCCCACAATTTGCATGATGCATGCATGGTTTGATACTTTTAAAGGTTTTACTTATAATTTAAGTTCATGAATATGTAGCAATGAAAGTAAATTTGCATATAGTTGGTACATTCTGCATTCAATCTTTCCTATAATGTTAGTAGATGATTCTTAGGTTTTGTTTAAAGTTGTTTTATCAAGTTATTTAAAATGAATCTGTTAAAATTGCAAATTACAAAATGTGACCTACAATTTTCATTTGAATGAGTCTTATAATTCAGTGTAGATGTCTAAAACATTGATAACTTAAATTTGCATTATAAAGTATGGTATGCACATTTTTCATTCATGTTTGGAAAGGCTACTATGGATGTCAGTTGATAGTTAACTTTTAATATAAAGTCGTTTCATTGCATAAACATAAGTTAGATAAAATTACATTATAAAGCATGGCCCACAATTTGCATGATGCATGCATGGTATGATCTTTTTAAAGGTTTTACATATAATTTAAGTTCATGAATATGTAACAATGAAAGTAAATTTTCATTTAGTTGGTACATTTTGCATTCAGTCATTCCTATAATGTTAGTAGATGATTCTCAAGTTTTGTTTAAAGTTGTTTTGTCGAGTTATTTAAAATGAATCCATTAAAATTGCAAATTACAAAATGTGACCTACAGTTTGCATTTGAATGAATCTTATAATTTAGTATAGATGTCTAAAACAATGATAACTTAAAATTGCATTATAAAATATGGTATTTACATTTGGAATTCATGTATAGAAAGGCTACTATGGATGTCAGTTCATCGTTAACTTTTAATATAAAGTTGTTTGAATGCACAGACATAAGTTAGATAAAATTGCATTATAAAACATGGCCCACAATTTGCATTCAATCATTCCTATAATGTTAGTAGATGATTCTTAAGTTTTGTTTAAAGTTGTTTTGTCAATTTATTTAAAATGAATCTAGTAAAATTTCAAATTACAAAACATGACCTACATTTTCTATTTTGAATGAATCTTATAATTTGTTGTAAATGTCTAAAAAAATCAAAACTTAAAATTGCATTATAAAATATGGCATGTACATTAAATTGCATTAATGTGTAGAAAGGCTAATACATTTTGAATTCATGTATGAAATTGTTTAAGACCAAAGAATGTATGTACAGATAAATTACTTGTCGTGCATGCAAAAATAATATCAGTAGCATCAAATCCTCAATACACCTACATAACAGGCAGTATACATATAAATTTGTAACTCAATACAAGACCCAATGAGTATCGCTTTCACATCATCACAGTCTTAAGAATTTAGAACTTAAGAGTGCACAAAAAGAAAGGCTGACAATGTACTTGAACTCTAAGTTCTCAAAGATGAATCCTAGGGGAAGAAATTGTTGGGAAATTCAATTAAAAAATTATAATGGAATGCCATCCTCAATGATCCGTTCATGGTCAATTTTTGACATTCTCCATTTTTAATCTTTAAATTATCGTTTTGTTTGAACTTCTATTAACTTTATGTGCGTTGCACACACCAAGTGACTATATTGACAACTTAGGACATCGGGTTGATAGTCTTGAAAGTAAAAATTACTCTCAGTTTGATGAGTTTCTTGGACAAAATAATCTTTCAATATAATATACCCTCTTTCATATATAAAATCGTTATCATTATAGTCTTCCAATAACTTCATCTTTCATTCAGTGAACCGCATCAAATAATACTTGAAATTTTCTATATTGTTAATGGGTGTAACTACAACAAAAATAGCTCCTACACAATAAAACAAGTGGAAATTCAGATCTTAATTAACATGAAATTAACTTTATCAACATGGATTTGATTTTATTATCTATTTCTAGATCTCTATATTTTAACTATTATCTAGATACTTATACACAATGATTTTAAAAACAATATATATATATATATATATATATATATATATATATATATATATATATATATATATATATCCTTTGAAATCAATTGAAATGTTACCTTCTCTAAACAGATCAAAAACTTGATCACCTTTAGATGATACAAAAGTCTCCTCTGATTCCATCTCTTCGAAGCTTGTAACTGAAATTTTCCCCTTTGTATTTAGTTCTATATTTTGCAAAGATTTTACATACATATCGTTTTCACAAACATCATTGGATTGTGTGTTGTCTATGAAAACATGACAAAAACAAGAATATTTTCTTTCATCAAATGAAAATGCATTTCGGTAATCCTTTGTTTTAATTGAATGCAAATTTCTAGTCCCTTTTACTGTTTCAGCTTCATATGTAATTGATCTATCTACATCTTAGACTCCAATATGCCAAAAAAGCCTATAGTAAATTCAAACAAGAATCTAAATATGTTATTTAAAATACAATTTATATATCAAAGATAATCATCATCATACCGCTTAAACTATAAAGTTTATAATGTTTAAAATTAGAAAATTAATAAAAATTATCATATATTAAAACTATATACAAGTTAATTTGTATATATGTACATAACTTCATACCTCCGTTGATGGGTTAGTTTGACGGCTTAATGGAACAATGCACCATTTAACAACTTGTTCAACTAAGACAAGTCAGTTTGCAAAGTGGTCCATTTGATATCTTCGAAGTGCTCATTTTATACATGCCCCTGCACCATCATGTTCTCCTTTTCCATGACCAGTCTCAAAGAAATTCCAACAATGTTTAATGTGGGTTTTCTTATGAAGACGACATAACCAAAAGAATGATCGTGAATATTTGAATTGACCTGTGCATCCATATGACCATATCTAATGTTCATTGAATTTTATTCCACAATCTTTCAATGAGTCATAAATATTATCAAAACAATGTTGTACAAAATGTGTATCATGTGTACGATCATCGTTGATATAAAAATGATATTCTTTAATAACATGTTGATTCTCACTGGTGCTTTCTATATCATCAAAATTTTATTTAGCATGTCTATATAGAATATGGACAAGCATAAAGACTTGGTCAGAATGATAATATTCACTTTGTATTTCGTTTTGTGCAACAAATGTGCAATTATCTGCAAAATCAACTATTGACAAAATGGTCCCTGGTGGAAAAATTTCCTTGGATTTTTTGAATTGCAGGTCCTACCATCAAGCGTTATGCAAATGCTTGGTGTACTTATAAATTTCTATCTCAGATTTCTTCAAAAACTCTATCACGGAAATTTCTTGTTGTTGTAAATCAATCATTTTAGCGCTTCTACTATTAGTCAAACTAATTGATGTATGGATATATTCATATCTCTTCTTCACTTTTAGGATAGACAATGATTGATCATTTATATCAATAGATTTTTATTGTGAAATAAAGTCAAATTTCCATAATGATCATATTTTTTACCACCAACACATTTCTTTTGGTAAAATAATTCATGACTTTCTTTTGCACATAGAATTTCAGATATGAAACCATTGATAGTGGAAGGACAAGGTGAATTTTTCCAAAATGTTTTACCAAAATTAAGGAAGGTGTCATAATATAATTGAAATTCCACATGATAACGACAACAACAAGTGTCTCGTACAATGATAGGTTTAACATACCATGGTTTTTGTTGCGCAAAAGTACTGATTGAGACATTGATTCCACAATTATATTCTATGAACCTATTGAAAAAATCTATTTGAGTGGTGTCCAAGATATTTTTTGCATGTTCTTCATATTGATTTCGTGTTATTCTTCGCCGCCTCACATCCCTTTCTTTTGGTGAAACACGTGAATTTTTCATTCAATATTCACATATTATTTTTTAACATCTTCTCCACGTTTATCATTGTATGGTTTCCTACAAATAATTTCCCAACAAGCGAGCTCATCATTTACATCTCTTTATAATCAAAATTTCCTATGTTTGTGCAATGGTTTTCGTGAGGTCCCTAATGCTTTTGACATAGATTTTACCAAATGATTTTCTTTAGCACTTGATGAAACCACTGCCATTTGTATTGCTCTATGTGCATCTATATCATTTTTCTTTCTAGATCTTCCAATTGATTTTAAAGAACTATTTATATTTTGAATCACATTTTCCTTCACCTTTTTATCTTTCGCTGATTTTCGAATACCCAATAGAGTTGTAGCTTCTTTTAATTTCTTTGATGTTAAGATACCTCTCAAAATTTGAGCTTGAACTGTCACACTATCATCTTTGAAGAACCTCTCAATAATGAGCTTAACATGATATCGTATAACATGGTCATATTTTTTTTATCTCCATATATGTCAGTGTCAACATTTTGTAACATCTCATCATCAATATTGATTTCATCCGTACATATGAAAATTAAATGTAAATAGGTAAAAATATTCATTAAATAGTTAAATTAAAAAATAGAGTTTGAATGAAACTAAAATTAATAAATATGTATAATTTCAATAATACACATGACATATATATACATACTTAATAGTGATTCAAATTCTTCACTTGAATCTCTTTCAACATCTTCAACAACATCATCAAACATTGGTTCATTACCTTTTTCACTTTGTCTTTCAACATTTTCAATCTCATCATCAATGTTATGAGGAATATCTCTCTCTCTTTAAATTTGCAAAATAGTTTTCAGATTAGTTCATCAAATAAAAAATAAATTTCACAATACACTAGTTAAATTTTAAATATCATTTATAATATTTACATTTACATATCTACTTCAACTTCTAGTTGAGATTGATTTTCCATTTCAATATTTAAGTGCTCTTCCTTCTTTATTTTGTAATAATTTCTCCTGTATTCTCTACGAGCTTGAATGTGTCTTGTTTGATCATATTTTCTCTTGCAATTTCTTTGATTTCCCATGATCATCCAATCTATGTAGATTTTTAAAATCCAGCCAAAAAAAGTCAATTTCAAAATCCTACAAAAAAAAAAACTCATTTTCAAAATTTAGACAAAAAGACTCACTTTAAAAATTTAGCACAAAAGACTAACTTTAAAAAAAAAGCTTACTTTAAAAATTCAGCCAAAAAAATTACTTTAAAAAAAACTCACTTTAAAATTTCAACAAAAAAAACTCACTTTAAAAATTCAGCCCAAAAATACTTACTTTAAAAATGAAGCCCAAAAAGCTCACTTAAATTTTTTTTTTTTTTTTTTTTTTTCTAAAGCAAGAGTGGTTCCTTCTAATTCATTAAATCAAGAAAAATATACAAAATTTACATAAACCCTGTACGCCAAGAGGAGACAGGGGAACAAAGGGCGTGATGCCAAAGAAAAGCGTCTTTCCATTGCAAACAGTAACAACAATCGAAGCAAACTTTAGGAGGAACCATTCCCCCCAAAGGCCTGATCAACGACAAACAACCAACCCCGAAGTCCACGCGAAAAGTCCGTCAATACATGGGGCCCCACAAAAAAGGTACCAACAGATCCAATGGAACGCATCGCCCCACGAAATCGGACGACGCTCCAAAGTATCGCATCACCAAACCTGTGCGAAACTTACCTCGCGATGGAGGGTGGTTTCCATTCCCTGCGTTGGCCACGTGTCGAAAGCCTAAAGGTATCGCTCCTGATAAGACTAAAACCACTTTTAATATAAAAGTGGTGCGATCACAAACAAAACCGCCAACCTGACCAATACCACAGGCCCCACCAAACTGCACGAAGGATCCTGAGCGTTGATTAACCAGGCAAGATCGGACGGCTGAGCAGAGAATCGCATGCCCAAGGTCATCGACCTTTAGGGCGCGGGGAAAGTGGATTTGGGACCGGGCCCTCCTCCACGTGGCAAGTTTTCTGTGGCATCACTGCCAAAGATCCAAAACCACTTTGAGCATAAAAGTGGTGCGATCACAAACAAAACCGCCAACCTGACCAATACCACGGGCCCCACCAAACTGCACGATAGATCCTGAACGTTGATTAACCAGGCTCGATCGAATGGCTGAGTAGAGAATTGCACGCCCAAGGTCATCGACCTTTAGGGCACGGGGAAAGTGGATTTGAGACCGGGCCCTCCTCCACGTGGCAAGCTTTATGTGGTATCGCTGCAAAAGATACAAAACCACTATTGACAGGAAAGCAACGCAATCGCTACGAAACCGTCCAGAGGTGGTTTTTACTTCTGTCCTTGAAAAATTAAGATGACGCAAAAAATTCTGTTGCTGCTTACTTCTGTTCGGGAAGCTCTAACTCCCAGCACTGAGAAGAGACCTAATCGTGGTCCACTTTACCTCTTGCCTTGTCTTGCCTTTCATTATGCACCTGTTAATCCCACTTGGTGTATTCCTCTGACTGCTGACCATTACTGATTGAGTTCAGTCATTTTGCCTCTGTATTCCTCTTTATCCTCCTCTGCCTGGTTGTGGCAGAGGATTTTCAGATTACTCTGCACCATTGTATTCCATCTTCTTGAGATTGCATTGTCCTTGCTGCTGACACCTTGGTTGGCTAGAATGTCCGCCAATTTGTTGGCCTTTCTCCGCACATGAATAAATCTGAGAGTACAAAGTTCCTGTATATGCACTTGGATTCTCTGAAGGACTCTCGTTAACCTCCAGTGTTTTGTGACCTTTTCCGGCTCTGTTCCATTACTGATTCTCTTAGCCGCGTTTATGACTAACTCAGAATCCGCTTCTATTATGACATTTTGGCAATTACTCTGTATCAAAAATTCTAAGCTTTGTTCCAAAGCCATTAGTTCTGCCATGTTGTTGGTGGCTTTTCCTAAGTGACCATGGAAGAGGGAGATAATGCTGCCTGTGTCATCCCTTAGAACTCCTCCAAAACCAGCATCCCCCAGGTTGCCTTTGGAAGCTCCATCAATGTTGTACTTTAAGAAACCTTCAGGGGGGGATGCCAGAAATCCTCCACCTTTTCTCTCATGCTTACTTTCCTATCTAGACCTTGAGGAATAAGCCCCTGCATGTCTAACAGCTGGAGGATTCTCATTTCTGCCACAGAGGGAGGGTTTTTGGGGAGATTCCTAACCGTGGTGCTCACTGTCTCCTTTAGTTGTTTTACGATCAGTTCCACCAGGCTAAGAGAGGCAGAATTTACCTCTTTGAATATTATTTTGTTCCTTTCCTTCCACACATTCCAAATAATGAAAGAGGGCAGAAGATTCCAGGCAGAGTTGAGAATTTCATTATCTGAGAAATTATTTCTCTAGTTGTTTAGAGTGTTGGCAATACTTTCTTTGTCTCTATCCGACTGTTTGAAGATGTTTGTAAAAAATTCCCATATCCTATCGGTGAAACTACATCTGTTGAGAAGGTGCTCTATAGTCTCCTCTTGGGTCTCACAGAGTTGACACCTGGAGGGTCCCAACATGCCCCTTTTTTGAAGGTTGTCCCATGTTAAAATTTTCCTGTGGTGAACTAACCACATAAAAAGTTTGATTTTCATCCAACCTTTGTGCTTCCAAAGCTTCTGCCAATTTTTATTAGGATCTTGGGGTTCCAGATCAAGGAGAAAACCTTTAGCTTCCTTGATATTAAAGTTTCCCTCTTTGTTGTTACCCCATCTCAGTTGGTCCTGCCCTTCCATGAATAAAGTGGTCCTCTGATCCAGTAGTTTCTTGAGGGACTCTGCTTTACTGTTGAGGTTCATGTCCCCTCTATACTCTATTTTTTTTTCCAGATTCTCCATTTTCCAAAATTCTGTGGATTCTCCCAAAAGTATTTCACCTTTACTAAACCTTGGTTGTCAGTCTCATGCTTGAGGCCTAAAAATTCTTCCTTCAGAAGATTAGGTTCTTGTTGCCATTTTTCCTCCCAGAAAAGTGCTAGATCACCCTCTTTGATTTCCCAGAAACTATGATTTTGAACTACTTCTCTATTCTCCCAGGCCTTGTTCCATATGGGGGAGCCTTTCACTGTTCCAGTCATACGAATGATTTCAGAATCCGGCCAGGCATTGGCATATTTTTCCTTCTAGATGCTTGCCCATTGAGCTTTAGGATCCTTAACCCACCTCCACCAAAGCTTGGCTCCAAGAGCCTTGGTGAGAATCTCAGGATTGTCCAAACCCAGGCCACCTTGGTTCTTGGGTTTGCAGATTTTTTCCCAAGAGACTAGAGCCCATTTTTTCCTTGTTTCCTCTTTGCCCCAAAGAAAATCTCGTTGAATATTCCGGAATTGCTGTAAGACTCCTATTGGAGCTGGGAGGGCTGATAGCATAAAGATTGGAATAGCTTGGAGAACTGCTTTAGTAAGAACCAATCTACCAGCTAAATTTAAAGATCTATTTGTCCATTTCCTGACTTTGTCTTGCATTTTTGTTACTAGAGGATCCCATATACTTTTGTGTCGGGGTTTAGTAGTAAGAGGAACTCCCAAATACTTAGAAGGAAGGGATTCTCTTTGAAAGCCTAAAATTCTGGAGACATTTCTCTAGATGGCAATGTGAGTGTTAAAGAAAAAGACTTTTGATTTGGAAAGGTTTACTTCCATACCTGTGGCCTTCACGAAGTCATTCAAAATTTGTTTGTAAGCAAGTGCTTCTTTAACTGTGGGAATGCCCTGTAACATGGTATCATCTACAAACTGTTGGTCAGTTAGGACTTGCCCATTCTCCGAAAGTTGGAGTCCTTGAATTTTTCCCATTTCTCTTGCATGCTTGATGGACCGCCCCGGCCCTTCCATCATGAGGATGAAGAGAAAAGGAGAAAGCGGATGTCCCTGTCTAAGACCTCTCGAAGGGAGAAAAAGTTCAGAAGGAGAGCCATTCACTAAAATTGAAAAGTTGGAAGTGGTCACAAGGGCCATGACCCATTTGACCCAATTATGATCGAAACCAAACATTGTGAGCACTTTTTTGATGTACATCCAATTTACTTTATCACATGCTTTGGCTATGTCCAGTTGCATGATCATTCCCGCTCTCTTGTTGCAAGTTAACAAGTGAATCACCTCATGAGCTTGAATTATATTGTCCATAATTTGTCTTCCTTCCACGTACCTTGTTTGTTCCATAGATATGAGTGTGGGAAACAGTGGTTTAAGTCTATTAACAACAACCTTGGATATTATCTTATAGACAACATTGCATAAGGCGATGGGCCTGTATCTCTCTGGAGTTTGAGCATTATCCTGTTTTGAAATGAGGGCAATAAAAGAAGTATTGAGAGCTCTCAAAATGGTCTTCTTCCGCCTGGAGTCTTCGACAATATCGGCGATATCCCTTTTAACAATATTCCAGCAAGTTTTGAAGAAATCCACATTGAATCCATCTGGACCTGGTGCCTTGCCATTTTGCATTTCCTTGAGTACTTCACTAATCTCCTGTTCCGTCACAGGTCTGTTGAGATTACAATTATCCTCTCTAGATACCAGTTTAGGAATATGTTTAATTAAGTTCTTAATGAATGGTTCTCTTTCTGAGAAGTTTTCCTTGGAAATGTCCCAAAAATGCTTTACTAACACTGCATCTATCTCCTCGTGGGTTTGAAGAATTCGGCCATTCTCGTCCTTGATCGAAGAGATTTTGTTGTGAGCTCTATTTGCAATGGTGGATCTGTGGAAAAATTTAGTATTTCGTTCTCCTTCTTTTAGCCATTGAACCCTGGATTTTTGTTTCCAAAAAAATTCTTCTTGTTTACACAACATTTCCCATTCTTGGTGATATTTCTTTGCTTGATCATTTTTTTCTTTATCAAAGCCATTCTTGATCAGAGCTTGGTTGAGCTCTAGGATTTTGTTTTCCACTATTTTTTTACTAGTGAAAATATTGCCAAATTCCTTCTGGTTCCATTCCTTTAGCTTCTGCTTGATGTGCTTTAATCTCTTATGTAGAATGTACATGGATGAGCCTTGAATCTGCAGGTTTTCAGCCCACCAGTTTCCAATGTTGTTGATGAAATCTGGATGTGAAAGCCAAATATTTTCAAATCTAAACGGTTTGTTTCTTGGGGTGCCAATGCCCTTGATCTCCATTTGAATCGGCCAGTGATCTGAGCCTCCATAAGGAAGAATATTAGCTATTATTTCCTTGTCAAGAAGCATGAGCTCTTCAGAGATCATGAAACGGTCCAGCTTGGAAGCTACCTGGGAATCCCCTCCTCTTTTGTTGTTCCAAGTGCAAAGACCATTATTTGTTTCAATGTCTACCAGTTTCATGTTTTCTGAAAAACATTGGAAAGCTGAGGAATCCTTATTTAGTGCTCTTGTGCCCCCTTTTTTCTCCGAGAGCGATCTTATCATGTTGAAATCTCCTCCTATCACCCACAGTAGCCCTGCAAATCTGTTTCGAAGGTCCACTAAGGATTCAATAAACTTGATTTTGTCGTCTAACTTTTGAGGACCATAAACATTTGTTACAAGATAGGTGTCCTTGTCTCCTACTGGCTATATAACCACAGATAAATAATTCCTAGATGCCTCCGCATCAATAATACCTATTTTTTGGGGATTCCAAAGGATGAGGATACCCCCTGCTGTATTTTCTGCTTTGACTTCTATAAACTCATATCTGCTGAGCCACTTACTATGAATTTCTCTTATCTTTTGAACAGAGCATTTCGTTTCTTGGACAAAAATTATATCCAAAGCTGCCTGTTTCATTCTATTATTCAGCATTCTCTATTTCCTTTTGCTTCCTAGGCCTCTGATGTTCCAAGTTGTAAACTTCATAATTACTAATTGGAAAAGGAGTAACTGGATAGGTCTTTCATCTTACCTGAGTCTATCATGAGCTTTCCACATTCCATTAATAGCTCATTCTGCTTTTTTCTGCCCCTTTTTTCCCCCGGGTTTTTTGGAGCCAAAACTAGAGTTGGTTTTATCGCTTTCATTCCCTGCTTGCTTTGTTTTTCCATGGCATTATCTTCTTCCAAGCCTTTTGTCTGAGTTTTCCATAAGAATAACTGCTCTATTCGCTTGCATTCTTCTTGTGGTAGAGATTCTACTCCACCTGTTGTTCCCTTACTCAAGAACCCTTCTAGATCTAGGTTTTCTCGGTCGAGAATCTCTTGTAACTCATTGTCTTCCATTTCCATCTCACTCTGGGTCATTTCCTGATCCATATCCATCTCTGATTCACTCATCGTGATCCCTTTATGTATTTCCTTTGCTTGTTCCTGATCTTGTTCTTCTTCCTTTTCCTGCTTGTCATCTCCATCCTTCATAACTTGATTTTCGACTACTGCATCCTCCTCCTCTTCAAGAACATGGAACTAATTTGGCCTCCCTTTTTGGTCTCCACTTTGTTGATGTTTTGGCCCTTTTTTGTTGTTTTTACCCTTGTGAGCAACTTTTTCAAAGCAATCTGTCTCTTTCATTATGTTAGTTTTACTTTTGTTCTCAGCCCTACTGATAGGACAGTCTCGAATAAGATGCCCATGTTCATGACATTTTCGACATCTAAAAGGAATGTGCTCGTAGTCAACTGTTTGCACCCATTCCTCATCATATACCTCTAATATGACCTCGTCCAAAAGTGCTCCAGATAGGTCCATCTCTACACAAATCCTGGCAAAGGAGGTATATTTTCCCCTTCTCGTGGCTTCAGAAGTTTTGACATCCCTTCCTAATTTATTTCCTATGGCTGTAAGTGATTCTATTTACCAATAATCTATAGGTAGCGAGTAGAGTCTTACCCATACCGAGACTAAGGTAAAGGTTTCCCACTCCGGCACAAAGTTCATCATCCATAGCCGCATGTAGAGCCCTGTTGCTGCATAGAAGTAGGGCCCTCCTTCAAACACTCTGTCTTTGTCCTCTATGTTCGCGAACACCACTGTAAAAAAACCCTTGGATCCTAGATGAAGACCAATGCCTCCTTTGGGCTTCCAGTGGTATCTGATCCAAGTTTGTAAAGCCTTTTCAGTGGGCCATAGTCCCATGAATTTGCATATGATTGCGTAAGTCTGCATGTGCTCCCTGTGGGCCTGCAGCTCAGGGTTATTTAATATTACTCTGGGAGTGACTTCAGCTTTGGGCTTGCACGGGCCCTGATGTTTCCTGTCTTTTGTTCCCTATTTTTTTTCATTTTCCTCTTTATCCTTTGTGTCGTCATTCTCCTTCTCCTTGCTGCTTTCTGTTTCCTTTTCCCCCCTTTTGCCCCCTTCCATCGTGTTGCCTTTGCCTGAAACTGGAGATGCCTTGCTCTTGTTAGCCACTGCCTCGCGGTAGGAGGGAGTGGAGCTCCCTCCTCTGCACCCATCCATGGAGAAAAGCCTGCTCAGAAACCCTTAACCCTGGTTCACCGCTCTGCCACTCTTCGGCTTTCTCCCCTTCCCGATTACTTAACCGCCACTCTTTAAAAATTCATCACAAAAGACTTACTTAAAAATTAAGTTAAAAAATCTCACTTTAAAAATTCAACCTAAAAGACTTACTTTAAAAATTAAGTCCAAAAAATTTTCTTTTAAAATTTAGCCCATAAGATTTAGTTTAAAATTTCACTCGAAATGAGGAAAGAGTGCCAAAATAATGTTTCTTCTCCATTTATTTATATCGTTCGAGTGGAACATTTTTTTCGGAGGGTCGCATCTTTCCATTTTTACGGTTGATGGAAAATATTGGTAGATTTTCGGCCGGACTTTTAAAATGTATTCAGCTGAACATTTAAATTAATTTGGCCGAATTATTTTTCTGTTTGTTTAACGGGTGCCAACGACAAACACAAGTTCAGCCAAATGTGAATTTAGTTCGCTCATTTAACCTACAACTCCACAATAGCTCGGCTCTAGTAACATTTTTTCAACTTCAAAATGGTTAAACTCCATCAAATTTGGTGAACTTACTTTCGGAACTAATACTAGCATTTGCATAATTGAATATATTTTCAATATATATATAAGTTTTATGGAATTTCATAGAAATTTTTCTAATTTTAATTAATTCTCTAATAAAATGTGTACAAAAAAATTCTGAAGGTTATTATGATTCAGTGAAATAAAAAATTTGTATCTTCCAAAATATACTATAAAAAAATATGAAAAAATTATGGTTCATTACATTGGTCCGTCTTTTGTAATGCGTAGCTTTTAGATTTTTATTTTAAACTAATATGTTGAGAAACTCGACTTTCAACTAAACATCTTCAAAATGAGAAGTTTTTTCATATTGGTTCAATTCAAAAAATTATAGTAATTATGATGTACATCAGTTGGTTTCATAAATATAACGATATCGAAATAGAGTTTGTCTATATTGTTGGAACACATTGTTTTCAAAAACACCAAATTGACAAAGAATACACTAGTGATAAAACACATGATATTTTATGAATCCCTTGATTTTTAAAGAACACACAGTCAAACAATTGATAAGTTGACATATCAAATGTGAATAAAAAAATTCCAAAAAAATAAGTAATAGAAAGCTAATAAAATTTTTGACAAATTTTCTTTTTATTGTAAAATGAAATTCTACATAGAAAAATTGTTTTGGCTTTCTGAAAGTTGATGAACTTCTAAAAATTATTTTTTTTCTCAAAAAGGGCCAAAAGTGTAACCCAACTTTAGATTTTCACCCTCTAGTTTCAAAGAAAATATTCTTCTTGGTTACATAAATACTGATTTTGTAGGAAAAAAACACTCTTGGTTAAGTATTCCATTTAGGTATATATTTTACTTTATTAGCATCCCAAAAAAAACAAATTGTCACAATACCTTTAGCTCAAGTACAATATGCGGCATCTACATCAATAGCATGGTCCCAACTACCATGTTTTGTGATAACATTTAAGCCATTACACTATCCTAGAATGATGTGTTTCACAAAAGTAGACACCTTGACACTTGCTATCATTTCATTAGCCATCTTGTTAAAAATCGTAACATCATTCTATAATTTCTTAAGTAGGAATACATTTTTGCCAAACCATTGGCATGATACATTTTGAATTTGAGAGGCAACACTTAGGCATTGTTTGTGTTACTAGTTGTAATATTCTAAATTGAAGGGGAGTGTTATATGGTGTTAGAAGATTTCTCTAACTAATTACTATTATCAAGAAACTATAGATTTCAAATAGTTATATCTACAGTTGGATTGCAAATTAGTTAGATATAGATAATTATACTTTATTATTTCGAATAAATTGTTAATAGAAGAAACTATGTCTATAAAATGTGTTTTATGAAAGAAACTATATGTATGAATATTTTTTTAATGAATTAATGAGTCATAATGTTCAAATTATATTAGTGTTCATTTCTCTCTCATTTTGTCAAATATTATATTTTTTATTTTTTTCTCAAATAAATTTTAAAGGTTGAGAGTATGGAAATAATATAAATGAAATAAATATTAAATTGTTAGATTTTCACTTCATGTAACTAGATTTTAAAATATTTTGTAATTTTTTATAGTTGATTTAATGAAGTAGATTCAAGGTAATTATAAATATCATTAGATCTCTAACCTTAACTTGATTTTCACTTAGTTTTAGCTCATCATCAAAGTCAACCTAAAAAAATCTACGCTTAAAATATTTTTATAATAATTCCTTAAATAGAAAATTCCACCTAAACTTTTTATTCATCCAAATTGTCTTGGCATTGATTCATAAAAACCAATCTAACTTTTTAGATTACCTTTACCTAAATATTTAACTGTAAACTATTTTTTCTACCATCAAAATCAATCTATTATTTGAAACTACTTTGTTTACCATCATTGATCAACCTACCATTCTAAACCACTCTTATTTACTTTCATCATTCGATATATTGAATTGGAAGTAAAGACCATGGAGACATAATAACACAAATTGTAATTGAATTCACTATTTTTTCTACCATCAAAATCAATCTATTATTTGAAACTATGTTACAACCATAAATCAACCTACCATTCTAAACCACTCTTATTTATTTTCATCATTCGATATATTGAATTGGAAGTAATGACCATGGAAACATAATAACACAAATTGTAATTGAATTCCAAATGACCGACGGATCTTCGTTCTAACTTTTACACCATAAAACCAGCAGCCCCAACCCAAATTGTTAATACTTGACAATAAAGATAAATTAAGATGAAAAAAGAAACAAACCATATTGAGCATGGTTAAGAGATTTAAACCATCATGATTTTGCCACCTCAGCTTATTGTTTGCCAATTAATCTTATCGTTTTGTGATAACAATATTGTTTATGATAAACTTGTAATCACATCGATTTTTACAATGACTTCTTAAACATTGATGGATCACTTATGATTATAATTAAGACTTACGAACGACTTATATTTTTGAGAACGATAATTGGCGAATGCTAGACTGATCTTCATGTTAACACCTAAGCCAGTTGGATGTTGTTCTCAATCCACTATGCACTAACAACATTAACATGCTTGATGCGCCTTCCATTGTTCACTTTGAGCGGGTCACTGATATCGTGGAGCTGTGAATGCACGTTCGACCCAACAATCTTGGTAAGGTAGCAATGGACAAATTCCATCGATAGGTCCGATTCGGATTCCTCTGCTTTTTGCTCTTCTTCCCGAACCTCATTTGAACCTGGGTTGACCTGGGCCTAACTGAGCTCTGCTCAGGGTTTACCTTTCATATATTCCCTGCAAGTACAATATCACTTCGCAATAAGCAATCGTTTACGATATGGCGCAACAAACCGTATGGATAGCGTTGTGACACTGTGGTACAGCAAACCGCAGGGATAGCGTTGTAACAATGTGGTGCAACAAACCATAGGGATAGCGTCCCGTTATCGAGTAAGGTCATTTGGCAGCGTAGATGTCCCGCATTGAGCGGAATCGAAGGATATCAACCACCGAACGTGTTACATGTCAACCTTTTCATCGACTACAAATATACAAAGCCTTTTCTCGTCACCACACTTGTATAAGCTACATCTCCCTATACTATATTTGTTCTACTTCTATAAAATATGTTATGTCAAGGCTTTGTTATTTTGCTCTACTTCTATAAAATATGTTATGTCAAGGCTTTGTTATTTTGTTCTACTTCTATAAAATATGTTATGTCAAGGCGGATCTTCATTAAGACTTTAAATTTTGAAGGGTCATTGAAACTTGTACATAACCTACCACCACCCCAACATATTTCCCTAAGTAACTTTAGAGATCAATGTGTTGCAACACTATTGAGTCCTCATTTTTCCAATAGGCACACATGACCAATTTTTGAAGCATGAACCAATGAGGTCCATCTCTTCTTATCTTTCTTTCTATAACCTAGGTGTTAATGTAGAAAACCATCTATGTACCTAGATGGATGTGGTCATAAGATTAGTAATATGGGAGTTATTGATATAGGCCCTAAGTCTAAGATGCCCTATCATAGCTTGTGGAAGAGTGATTAGTCCACTCCACACTCATGGGTTCTCTCCCAATTCCACATTGAGTCTTCCCTACCTTCTTGAAAAGACCATATCTAATAAAAGCAAACATGAGTACAACTACCTTCTAGATAACATACACATTTTGATGATTCTTTTGATGCTTGTGCATCCCGTCTAAATTTATATTTCATACAAAACACTTGTTGGATGCCTCATGTCATGTATCTTACAACTACCAAGTACCATGTATGGAGTAAGCTTAATTTATGGATTCACTAAAACTCCTAAGAACTCCCATTAAAGTGTTAGTAAAATAATACTAAGGTACATTGTAGGTACATTAGATTTTGGAAATTCGTATTCTAGTTTCAAAGAAAATATTCATGTTGGTTACATAGATAGTGATTTTGTAGGCAAAAACACTTTTGGTTATGTATTCAATATAGGTGAAGGTTTGACTTTATGAACATCCAAAAAAAATCATTGTCACAATACCTTTAGTTCAAATAGAGAATGTAGCATCTACATTGATAGCATGGAACCAACTCCCATCTTTTGTGACAACATTTAATCCATTGCACTATCCTAGAATGATGTATTTCATCACAGAAGTAGACACATTGGCACTTGCTATCATTTCATTAGCCATATTGTTAAAAATCACAACATCATTCTACATTTTCTTAAGTAGGCAGATGTTTTGGCAAAACCATTGGCATGATACAATTTTGAACTTGGGAGGCAACACTTAGTCATTGTTTGTGTTAATAGTTGTAATAGTGTAAATTGAAAGGGGGTGTTATATGGTGTTAGACAATTTCTCCAACTAATACTATTATCAAGAAGGTATAGATTTTAAATAGTTAGATCTAGAGCCAAATTGCATATTAGTTAGATCTAGATAATTACTCTCTATTATTTTAAATAGATTTTTAATAGAAGAAACTATGTGTATAAAATGTGTTTTATGAGAGAAATTATGTGTATGAATATGTGCTTTATGAATTAATGAATCATGATGTTCAAATTATATTAGTGTTCATTCCTCTCTCATTTTGTCAAATATTGAATTTTTGTAGTTTTTTCTCATAAAAAGATTGAAGGTTAAGGGTATGGAAATTATGTGAATGAAATAAATATTAAATTATGAGATTTTCACTTTACCTAACTAGATCCTAGAATATTTTGCAATCTTATAATGTTGATCTAATGAAGTAGAGTCGTGATAATTATAAATATCATTAGATCTCTAATACCTAGCCTTAGCTTGATTTTCACTTACTTTTAGTTCTTCATTAAAAAAGCTACACTTGAAATATAGCTATGATACTTCTCTAAATGGAAAATTCCACCTAAAATTTCCTCAAATCCAAGTACTTTGGAGAAATGGACATCCAAATTGTCTTAGGGTTAAATCTCTAGAAACAACCTCAACTTAATTTTAACTTACCTTTTTCAAAAAAATATTTAACAGTGAACAACTTTTTAGATAACTAAAATCATTATATTATTTAAAACTATTTCCTAAACAACCATAAATCAACCTACTATTTTAAACAACTCAATTTTACTTTCCTCATTGGATATATTGTATTAGAAATAAATACCATGACGACATAACAACACTAATTGGAATTGGATTCCAAATGACCCATGGATCCTCATTCTAACTTCATTTTACACGCTAAAACCAGCCCCAACCCAAACTGTTAATACTTAAGCATAAAGCTAAATCAAGATGAAAAAAATAAATAAACTATATTGAGTATGGTTAACGGATTATAAAACCTTCATGATTTTGCCACCTCGTCTTATTGTTTGCGAATATTTAATCTTATCATTTTCTAATAACAACATGTTTATCGTTTTCTAATAACAATATTGTTTATGATAAACTTGTAATCCCATCTATTTTTACAATGACTTCTTAAACATTGATGGTATAGAGTAGAGATATAGGTTGAATGTCTTTAACAGAACGCGTGTGCTTAAACTCCTCCTTATCCTGCCTTGATTCAAATCTTCCATTTGTTAGTTGCACTCACCAGGCATGGAGTGTTAAGGTTGCACCAAGTAATGCATGGAGAATTTGTAGGGTTGTTGCGCACACCTCAAACATAATCTCGGTATGATTTCTATCATTCATTTCATCACGTTAATAGACATGTTGTATCTGTCAATCGTTAGGCTCCTCGCCTTAGCGAGAAGTACCGAGCCTTTCTCATTTCGTTCTTGAAAATAATTGTCATGTGCTTGGGGAGCTCAACAAAGGTTGGAATCACCCTCTTAAGGATGTTTCTTTTACCACAAAAGATTGGATGGACTTTTTGTGCCTCGGCAAGGGATGGTGTTTATAGCCCTAGTCCTTTCATATTGGTTTAGACTCCTTGGGAAGAGACAATGCGACCCAACAACTTGCCTTCCACAATCCGAGAGAGTGACTTCTTTGGATTGATATATATGCCACACTTTTTATAACTTGAAAAGACTTTCCAGAAATTCCCCAATTAGTCTGCTTCCTTCTCAGGAAAAATGGTCACATCATTCAATTATATCACAATGAAATGGTCCTTTGGAAAGTCTCTCTAGCATTCAGTAATCTAGATAACATTCTCACATATGCAAACATGCTCCATAGAGTCACTATGAAGGTGTTTAGAAACACATTTTCTGGATCAACACTGACCTCGTTATAGCTAGAGAAACCATCCAACATGGAAATCCTCTCTAACCCTACTACCTTTTGCAACATTTGATCCATTTGGGCAACGGTTAGCTATCGTCTTTGGACGCCTTATTCAGGTTCCTGAAGTCAACACAAAGCATGATTTCTCAATTCTTATTTATAATAGGCACCAAATAAGCAACACATATTGAATACTTGACAATGACATATATTTGCATCACAAAACTTTTTTATCTCATTTTGGACAAGGAGGTAAAGCAGAAGATTCAAATATATAAACTCTTTCCTAAAAAAAATTGATATCATCATTTAAAGGAATATGATGTTGAAATCTAGATGGAAAAGAAGTCTTCAAATCCTCATACTTATATGCCAAAACATACCAAAACTCCTTGAACAACATAATATGTTCAATTTTCTCTGAAGAGACAAGGTCCTCCATAATTACATATATAATGAGATATATCTTTGTATACGATATTCTTCTATTAGGGTACGATAAATAATGAATGAAAGAGAGTCGTCTGAGGTGATCTTACTGAAAATGAAATCTGTTATCCCAACCCTCTCATTTGAACCCAGTAAGAAGGTGTTGTGTTCATTCTTTACGCACTTAGAAAGTGACTTATATTGGGGGGGCCTAGTTACAAAAATTAGATGAGTCAATACATTACGTTATAAAGTCTAAAGAAGCAACACTTCGTCAATTGATCTATGTTTGGACTTATGGCTTGCGTCATCTTTCTATTATATTATTCTTGCTGTAAGGAAGGATGAAATCGTAAGTAAGAGAAATAACACCCCTGATGAAGTGGTCTACTGCAATGCAGTGAACTAACCATGGAGATTTGCCCTATTTTTCAATCCTATTTTCTCAATGAGTTCTTAAACATTGACTGACTAATGAACGACTTTTTTTTTTTTTTTCAGCACGAAAAAAGCTAGATTGTTGTCATTTCATTATAATAAAGAAACAATACATCATAATACTACAATGATAAACACATAGATATGCCGATCTTTGACAAAATAAGATAGAAAAGAGAAAGGTCGAATACATAGTCAAATGACTACAATTCTCCATCAAAAGTTCCAGAATAAAAGAGGCAAAATATGCAGCATCAATAGATGAAATAGGACTAGAAAATTGTAATACCAAAATAGAACAGAAAATCCTAGAATAGGGGACATGATACATACCAGGTTGTTGGAGATGAGTGAAAGAGTTATGTACCCGACATAGTAAATTCTTGAATATGATGAGTTATGTCCCCCACTGTTATACTCATCATCTAGACTCCATTTTGAGAAACAAGGCCTTTTTTGATAGCACGTCAGCAACTTGGTTTTTTCCCCTATCAATATGGGTGATAGTATAGTCCTTTCTGTGGTTCCTTAATGATTCGATTCTGTCCAACCATCCCTGAAGGTTGATATTTTTTATGACGTGAATAGAGCGAACATGATCGATTATAACCTTTGAGTCCCCAAATATTTGTAGGCCTTGCATGTTGAGAAAATCACAGAAAGTGAGTAGACCTGCTAACGCCATAACCTCAGCTTTGTTATTCGATCCTTTGCCTCCGTTCCAGAATATTTCAATATGTTGACCCTCCATAGGAATAATATGGACTCCGCAAGCACAGCAACCGTTTTGGGCCGCCCCATCAAAATAGGCCCGAGGGACCCTGGAGGGGCCCAGGGAGATAGCCATTCTTCCACTCATTCTCATGGATTTTTTGGAGATATGACAAGAATTGTATTGAGTGAGAATGGATTCATATACAGAATCATAGTTATCCATCTTTGAATGAAAGAGGGTCATGTTCCGCCATTTCCATATGGCCCATATGGTCAGCAAGGGGATAGGTCTCCATTCGATTTTCATATTACCCCACCATACAAAAGCTTCCATGATGGATGGGAATGTGGATCTGCCGAAGCCGAAATGGGCAGCCAATTTTTTCCATATCAAATGAGATTGAGGACATTGAAGGAAGATGTGCAGGTTGCTTTCAACATTTGACCTGCACAAGGGACAAATGGCAAGCCCACACCATTTCAATTTTTGGAGATTGTCCCACGTAAGATTCTTGTTGTGGAAAACAAGCCAAGCAAAAATAATGATCTTTAGGGGGCAACCAGTTTTCCAGAAGGTAAATGGGAAGATATTATGCAGTTGATCATGTTCCAAAAAAAGTAGTTGGATATAGATGTGCTTAACTTCTACAAACGATCTACCACCGAACCCCTTCCATATTAGTTTGTCCTCGGCTTCAGATCGAAAAATACCTCTGTTCTTCATGTGTGAAATGATCTGATTCCATTGGGGGGCCAGCTCATCATTGAGGCCCAGCTCCAACGCCGACTTCCATATAGGGATGGATCCTTCCCATCTGTGAATAGCCCTTTCCCAGAATATGATCCCTCTATGCTGCAAAGCCCAAAGAAGCTGTTGCAAAATGAGTATAGACTCATCTCCCCCTGCAATGGCATCCAAACCAATAATAATCCTGTTCCCCAACTGAAAACTCCATATCAGGTTTTGAAGGAAAAAATGCTCTATTTTTTTAAAACTCCTCCAAATAGCAGAGCCCTGAGAGGTACCGATTGAGCCTTGTCTATACCAGAATGTTATATCTCTGTTATCCAAATACTTAGATTTGATGGCCCTACTCCATAGAGAATCTCCCAATACAGCTTTCCATAATGATTTGCAAAGAAGGGCTTTGCGAAACAGATTTAGGTCCATAATGCCCCAACCTCCCATCTTTTTTGGACAAGCCAACATAGAAAGTTTTGTTAGGTGGAATTTCTTTTTTTCTTTATTACCACCCCAAATAAAATTAGCAGTCAATCTGTTAAGTTTATGAATAATGGATGGAGGAATGAAGAAAAGGTGAACCCAGTAGACCATAATTTGAACCAGAACAGCTTGAGTAAGAATCGCTCTGCCAGCTATAGACAAACATTTGAATTCCCATCCGGCAATTCTTTTGAAAAAACGCTCATGGATCCACATCCAATCAGCAGTGGAGTAGCCCACAGGCTTAAGATGGAAGCCCAGGTATTGCAGGCCCGCATTTAGAGGAAAAGCTTTGATATTGAAAAGTTGGGAGAGGAAGGAAATGAGATCACCTTGAATGTTCTCCAGATGGAAGGATGATTTGCCATCATTGATACACATCCCTGTCGCCTTTTGGAACTTTCCCAGAATTTCATGTAAACAAATCCATGATACTTTACAAAGCATTGCCAATAGAAGGATGTCGTCAACAAATAAATTGTGTGATATGGAGATGTTCTTGTTGATAGCCAAAGGTCTACATCTCTTATCGCGAACTGCCCTTTTAATGTGGAGACTCAATGAGTCCATGACAAGGATGAAAAGGAGTGGAGACAAAGAACAACCATGCCGCAGGCCTCTGGCTGCCGAGAAAAATGGGGAAGGGATACCATTTATGAGGACTGCATAGTTCACATCCACCACACAGGCCATAATCCAATTGGAACTTTTGCCATTTAGGCCAATTTTGGACAGTAGGCACCTAAGGAATCCCCAATCATATGCTTTTTTAAGATCTATTTTTAATAATGCAGCATCAATCTTCCTGGTATGAATAGAATGGAGACATTCTTGTGTGAGAGCAACAGCCTCCAATATGTTGCGATCCTTAAGGAAGCCATGCTGTTCAGGGGTCAAATGAATAGATAAAATATTCTGCATCCTAACAGCAATAATTTTGGAGATAATCTTATATAGAATGTTACACAGGGATATGGGCCGGAAGTCCATAAATGTAAGGGATTTCTGCTTTTTGGGGATTAAAGCAATATATGTGGAAGAGACATTGCGGCATATAGTTCCATTGATCCTGGAATCCTCAACCATTTTAAGAAGATCATTCTTAAATAGATCGAAAAAGTGTATGAAAAAATCTATGGACCACCCATCCGGACCAGGACATTTGTCCTTTTGGAAAGATTTCATGGTAGCCAACAACTCCTCTTCAGAAACCACAGAATAAAGAAGATCATTTTGTACTCCATCGAACATGGTTGGATATGGCTCAATACCCCATAGGATGTCCTCAAAATCACTGCCCCCGTTCCTGCTATATGCTTTTTGAAAATATTTAACAGCTTCCTTAGAGATCTCATCTTGTGTCAAGAGCGAGATTCCTTCCTCATTCTTTATCTCCCATATAGAATTTGCCTCTCGACACTTGTTTGCAAATCTGTGAAAGAATTTTGTATTTTTGTCACCCTCTTGGAGCCATATGGCTCTACTTTTTAATCGCCAGGAGGCCTCTTCGATTGCAAGGATTTTTTGTTTTTTTCTCCAATTCCCATATTTGAGATCTCACAGCCAGCGACATATGGGAGGCATTAAAATAAATAGATAATCTTTCCAATTTTTTGTTAATATCCTTTAGAGCATTTATGTTGGAAATCATTTTTTCGCGCTGCCATCTTTTAACTCCTCTCCTAAGGGCCAACAGACGATCCAAGAATGAATCCGGACTATCTTCAGAGGATTGCCATGAATCTCGGATCATTTTATTGAATTGATCATCTTCAAGCCACACCTGATTGAATTTAAAAGGATACCCATACCTATGACCTAAAAGGTTCCATTAGATGGATATGGGCTTGTGGTCCGAAATGTAACTGGGAATAATTTTCACCGATGGGATGCCAAAACGATCAATCAATCGATCATGGATGAGAAATCGATTGAGTCTCTTTGCAAGGAAGGCATCAAAAAGTCTCCCATTGTCCCAGGTGGGACCCATTTTTTCAGGTTGAACATCCACAAAATTGTGTTGAAGAATGGCTTCTCTTAACAAACCACCCACATGATCATTTTTTCTGCCTTTCCCCCATATTTCGTCATTAGATAGAGTACAATTTAGATCCCCCCCGATCAAAAGAGAGTCAATTTCAAAAAATTCAGAAGATAGAAAGCGATTCCAGAAGGGAATTCTCTCTTTGTATGGAGCATAGACATTTAGGATATGTATCGGCCCCGGAGAACCCCTAATGTATGCAAGTAGGAGAATGCTGACAAAGCAACTGAAAGCAACTGCCGAGATCCAAGTCGGGTCCCACATAACCACCAGACCACCAGAAAGGCCAGCAGCACTCATTGCAGCCATATGCCATGAGGGGAACATTTGTCTGAAATAGGATATAGATACATGACATTCATGCATAGTCTCTTGGATCAGGAGAATCTTTGAATTAGAGGATCGGAGAAGTTCCTTGAGAGCCAAAAATTTAGGGCCTGCCCCAAGCCCTTGAATATTCATCAAGAGAATACTAATCATTTTGACACATCCTCGGGCATGCATGCTCTAAGTGGCCCCTTGTCAAAGATTTCCTTTACAACTATTTCAGAGATAGGGATGTCAACGAGAGAAAGGTCCCGAATATTTAGATTCGGCCCACCCTTCCTACCCCTGAAATGTCTGCTTCCCTTGTTCTGTCTACGTCTTACAGTTATATTTCCAGCCGAGGTTGGGCTGATAATAGGGGAAAGAGACCGAATAGGCTTATGAACCATCAGAGGTTGAAGTTTCAAGGATTCTCTTTTGAGAAATGGATCTAGATCACATTCAAAAGAGTTAATGAGTGATGATTCACGAGAATTAAGAGGAGTAATAGAGGTACAAGGAGCTTTACCTTTAGTGTCTTCGTGTTAACACCTAAGCAATCTTTCGCGGGACACCATAAAAATACAAACCCTCTCCAATCATTTCACGGGGTAGCATAAAGATACCGAGGGTTATAATGACAAGGCGATTGAATCATTCAACATCCACTTTAAATGTGGAGTAATTTGCACAATATGCAATAAAAGCATGAAACGAAACCATGAACCGCAATACAACATCGAGTATTTGAGAACGAACTTAAAGGGGAATAATGTGATAAAGATAATAAACAGCGACAGTCTTCAACAATATGTTTTAATAATTGCGGCTATCTCATCTTTACCCGTTGAGTACACGAATCCATCAAGGGCTCAAACGCGTTACATATAATATTTAAATACAAAATATGTAACAAAAGCTTTTCAACCATATGTTTTAATAATCCTTTTGATTTATGGACAGATTATTGCAGCTATCTCATCTTTACCGGTTGAGTACACGAATCTATTGAAGGGCTCAAACGCGTAACATATAATATTTAAATACAAAATATGCAACAAAGGCTTTTTTCAAAATACTTGGGAGAAAACTAGGAACCGCATTACAACATGAAGTCAGGAAGAACAAGCTACCGCACTTCAGAAAATAGAGTGAATTCGCTAACTGAAACAGACATTGTTTCAGTACCTGGATGGGCAGTGCCCATATTCAACATTATTTTATTTTTTAATAATATCCTTGAATTCTGACCAGACTATTGGGACTCTTCCCCTGGCAACTCTTCTAGTAAATCCTCCTTCCACTTCTCCTCCATTCGGGCATTGACATCTGTTACAAACCCACTCTTGATATCTTCAGAAAACTGTAAATACATGGCTATTACCAGTCCTCCTGTATCCCAAACTCGTTCAGTATATTCGAGCATCTTCATCAATACCGATAGATTTGGGACATTGACGCCTGCAGACATACATTCAAGTAGACCAAGAGGAGCCTTTCTGCGTCCGTCCCAGAGCCATAAACGACCCGTTTCTCTGTGTAGCAGGCCTCTAATATCGTCTTCTGCCAAATCTGGAATATATTCGCTATTTATATGAATTGCGTTACCTTCAGTCATCACACTCTCTGTGTAATTGTTATCGATGGATATCACCACCGTGTGAATATCTTTTCTTGGATAGGGTGGATTTGAGTACAGGAGATTGCGTATAAAATGGGTGGCCTCCATGAGAAGAGTGAGAGCCTTATCCCCCGGTAATCTCTCCACTCTCAATGTCTTCACCAATACTACGTATTCCACTGTTCTCCCAGCAGTTTCGTAGTTTGCCCAGACTGTGAGGATTATCAGGACTGTCAAAAACAAAATTCGTCTCCATACTTCAGAAATGGAGAAATTTGTCATTCTGATTCGCGATCCCACTCAATACTCTTGCCTGCCCAAAGCGCGGAGGAATGGATCCATTTTGTTCAGATCCATTTCTCTCCCTCAAATAGGGTTTTTTCTACAGCTGCAACCTACCATTCATTGGACGAGCATGTGAGGGTGGGTTCACCATATCACAAATCTGGTAAGTTTCCTGATGCCGCAAACATTAGTGGAAGGAAACACTATAATGGGCATACCACACGTTATCCCATGTCATGACTCCATAAATAGTCTAACAGTTTAACTACACTGTGCATGTGGATGGACATGAGCATACGCTGATCTTGCATTATGGTTCCAGCTATAGAACAATAAAATAAAATAAACCAAACTATTGTTACAGAAGTTGTTGATTTATTTCATGCTTTAACACATGGATAACTCTGCGGCATGGAGAGGTGAATACGCGATGGCAGCGGCGGCGGAGAGGTACAAGTTTCAGCACGCGAAGGAGTTTGACAGGCGATCGCCGGGATCTTGATTTCTCAATCAGAGCTGATGTTGGTGGTCAAGAGCCTCTGTGGTGGTGTTTTAACGGGAGCCAGGCTATGGCCTAGAATGGCCATTGAAAAGTCGGCTTCCTGTAAAATGTTTGTCGAAAAGTCTGAGCGAGAAGCATACTAGGAGTGTGGCACAAAAGATAAAATATGCAATGTGTTTGACAAAAGGAACCAACCAAATGAGGAAGGAATTGATACCCAAAAATTCTCAATATTTGTCATACCTCTGTCTGGAGACTCCCTCTGCATCATGGTCAATGAGGATATTTGTCATACCTCTGTCCGGAGACTCGCTCTGCATCATGGTCAATGAGGATGATGTTGTACTCATCCTTGCAACAGAAATATAAGAATTGACAGGAATTTTGGTGGATGTGTTGAGGCTCCTCTTTAGTGGAAGGCAACTTAAGATGGATCTCAATTTTAAAGATTATGAAATTAGGAAGCATGCCTCTATCTCTCTTTTGTTGCTGGGCTGAATAGTGGAGCCAGGGGTGGGGAGCATTTTTGGCACCAAAGCCATGTCCTTCAAGGATGCCCTCACGATAGACCTCATCTCTTTACCTACGGCATTCCAGGTGGCCAAAGTGGAGGATGTACCTTCTGTGGAAATTTCACACTTAGACTTAGAGGACTTCTTTCAGGTCTATGTTGATTCAGGTCATTCAGGTCTCATGTGTCACTTCAATGGCTTATGGCCGTGTTCACATGATCTTTATAAGTGGATGCATTCATCTTGGACAAAGAAGTGGAAATCCGTCTTTGCTTAATTTTTTTTACAATGCTTTTCACTTGATGGGAAGACTACCAGAAGGCCATAATTGGTGGGCTTTCGTTCTGGGGTAAAGTCGATATTTATAACGCCGTAGTTTATGGATTTCAACCTCTCTACAATAGATATTATGAAGCTCCTAACATGGGTTTAATTTCACAATCTACCTGCCCACCCATGGCACTTTTTCATTTTTTCAGGGTATTGGCAACAACTTGGGTCATTTTCTTGCCAAAGATCCTTCTAGAGGATAACTTGACTTGTACACTTATGGTAGAATTTGTGTGGAAATGATATTGGTACAAAGTTGTGAGATCAAATAAATTTAAAATTCAGAGATTATCGTTAGACCCAACCTTTGGATTATGAGAGCATTGTGTTTCGATGTCGTGTTTGTCTTCAAACTAGACATTTATAGGATTCTTACACTTAGTTGAATCCCAACAAGAAACACATCAATAGAACTTCCATATCTAAAAGTTGGAAACCTTGCGTCCCACCACCTATGGAGGGTAAGACTTCTATTTCTGACCAAGAGGATGAGAGTGTTGATGTCATGATTTTGGGAGATCAGAGTGTCATTATTCATCAAACTCATGAGGACTCAACATGTGACACAATAACCCTTGCAAACAAGAAGTTGGTAAAAAAAGAAGTATATTTTATTTTGAAGCATGCTCATGAATCAACATCTTTTGAGACTAATGAGGTGTATCCTTCAGCTCTCAACAATAATATGCAAATAAGGACCTACCTACTGCTGGATGGAACAAGGTTGCGAAAAAGAGAGCAAAGAAAAGTCATTTTGAAGTCTATCACCAATTGGGGTGATTCTTTCTATACATGATAGCCTCAATGAGGAACATGAAAGTCATATGAAGTTAGTTGCTACAACAATGTAATGTTGTTTTTTTATAATTGAAAGTATTAATTTACAAAAAATAAAAACTTTACAATGGAAAGAAGAAAAATAATTATGTACTGAGGCTCTAGCTCATTATGGAGGAGATGTTGTGATGTTCTCTTATCTAAACATTTTGAATTGTAAAAATAAAATTAGCATAAAGTAATTATTTAAAACAAAATTAAAAATTAGATGATAAAGTCAATTTATGGTATGCAGTTTCTAAGCTCTACGTTTTGACAACCCATTTTTTGCATATATATATATATATGATTAGCAAAACAATGGAGAAATATCCATCAACGAGCCTTTGATCCATCTTAACTCCAAACCTATCAAGAATGAAGAGTGATCAAATTACTGAATGTACAAACTTTTCCTCTCAAATTTTCCACTTGGAAAAGAGGTTTTCACCTTGAGAGATTTGATCCCTCTTGATGCTTGATAGATTAGGAGCCAAGAGGGACCTAAGCTAGTTATATACATATATAGGATTGGAAAAACCATGGGTTGTCAAAACCTGGAGTCAAAAACGGCCAACTATAAATTGACTCTATGGCCTCAATTTTACCAAATTGTCATAACAATATTTATAAAGTTTAATTTGTTATATTTTTTTCAATTTTAATTTTATTTTAAATACTTTAAAATTTAGTCATTGAAGGCACCTCCATTTGCGATAGTCTCACTTGTGTATGTGGAAAGGGCATATGTAGGCACATAGAGGTGATATTGGTTGTGGATGCAATCAACTGTCACACAATTATAAGACCAACTTGTTGATTGTTGTACATTAAAAAGTAATAAAACTTATTTTTTTATTTTTATTTTATTTTTATTTGACAGTGTCAAAATGTTTACATAATAGGATATTACAACATCTCTTCCAGCACATCTAGCTCAATTACATTTTTTTACGTTTTTATTTTCTTTTTCCCAAAACATTTGAAAGTTATCCTTATGTCAAAGCAAAATCTCAATAGTTGTAATACTATTAGAAAGTAAAATAAAGATATATGAAAAAAATATATACGTGTTTATTTTTTATTTTTAAATACAGTTTGTAAAATTTAATTTAGTTATCACTTAATTATTAAGTGTAAGTTAGGAATTTAACGTATAAAATATTATAAATATTTTTATTAGTAGTTATAAATCAAAGGCTACCAAGTGTGTTAGGATTGATAGTGAATGGGTGTAATTTTTTTTTTTTTTTTTTCTGTGTGGTTCACGGGGCACCCGAGGTGGGCCGCTACGTCCACGTAGATAATCGGGGCAGCTCCACCCGAAGGGAACTGCCGGTCGGCCAGATCGGGCCTAACCCCGAGGGCGTCGAGGAGATTTGACCTCGTGACCTCCCAAACCGGGAGAGTACTATCAACGGGAACTCGACCATTTGAGCTATCCCTCGGGGCGGTGAATGGGTGTAATGCTAAGACACTCTATGTGAAAAAGTCGTCCCTGTGTCTATTTATGCACAATTTGTTTTTATAAGTTAAAGGTCTAAATTTGTCTCAAAATTAGTTGTGACCTTTGACCATTTTAATTAAATTGATTAATTAAAACAAGTTTCATATGAAGAAATTCCATAGGAAATGAGTTATTATTTTGTATGCATCTGGTATTGATAAGACATGGTCTATATGTTTATAATAGATTGATGCCTATAAGTGTTTATGAGTCATTTTGTTTATATAATTTCACTATTACTATTAAAAAGTAAAATAAAAATATATAACAAAATAAGATAAAAATGCATAATGTGTAAAAAAAATCTCATATATATATATATATATATATATATAGATATAATAAAAAAAATTATAATTATAATTTATATTAGATATCATTTTGGGATTCAACTGTGTTAAGTGCGTTAAGTAAGTCAGTCACGTATGACCATTTCCATGAGAGGTAGTCTTTCCATGAGAGGTAGTCATAACTGACTAATTTCTCATGATTTTTGAATAGTTCACTTAGCACTCATTGCATCGAGTGATGCTCACAGGGGTGAAGAAGTGGGATTGAAACTAGTGAAATGAATCACATAGTGTCAATCATCACTTCTGGGGCTTGCACCCGGTAACTAGGACTTCCCGGGAGGTCACCCATCCCAGATTGCCTCTGGCTCAAGCGCGAGGCACAATACTTGCTAAGGTTTTGCAAATGGGGTAGCAAGCTAAGTGTGCTTTATTGTGGGGAAAAGTCCAGAGTTAAGCGCGCTTGAGCCAGATGCGATCTGGGATGGGTGACCTCCTGAGAAGTCCTGGTTACTAGGTGCAAGCCCCAGAAGTGATGATTGACACTATGTGATTCATTTCACTAGTTTCAATCCCACCTCTTCACCCCTGTGAGCATCACTCGATGCAATTAGTGCTAAGTGAACTATTCAAAAATCATGAGAAATTAGTCAGTTACGACTACCTCTCATGGAAATGGTCATACGTGAATGACTTACTTAACGAGTTGAATCCCAAAATGATATCTAATATAATGCACTGCGTAAACCCCCTAATACTTAAATTTATAAAGAGTGAAGGGATCTCTATTTGAATGGTTCATGAGGCACAATACTTGCTAAGGTTTTGCAAATGGGGTAGCAAGTTAAGTGGGCTTGATTGTGTGGAAAACTCCATAGTTAAGCGCGCTTGAGCCAGAGGCAATTTGGGATGGGTGACCTCCCGGGAAGTCATGGTCACTGTGTGCAAGCCTCGAAGGTGATGATTGACGCTATGTGATTCATTTCACTAGTTTCAATCCCACTTCTTCACCCCTGTGAGCATCACCCGATGCAATGAGTGCTAAGTGAGCTATTCAAAAATCATGAGAAATTAGTCAGTTACGACTACCTCTCATGGAAATGGTCATACGTGAATGACTTGCTTAACGCAGTTGAATCCAAAAATGATATCTAATATTGCACTGCGTAAACCCCCTAATACTTAAATTCAAAAAGAGTGAAGGGATCTCTACTTGAATGGTTCATGAGGCACAATACTTACTAAAGTTTTGCAAATGGGGTAGCAAGCTAAGTGGGTTTGATTGTGGGGAAAACTTCACAGTTAAGCGCGCTTGAGCCACAGACAATCTGGGATGGGTGACCTCCCGGGAAGTCCTGGTTACAAGGTGCAAGCCCCGGAAGTGATGATTGACGCTATGTGGTTCATTTCACTAGTTTCAATGAACGTGCTAAGTGAACTATTCAAAAGATGCAATGCAATTGGTGCTAACTGAAACCGATGCAATGAGTGCTAAGTGAACTATTCAAAAATCATGAGATGTGAATGACTTACTTAATGCAATGATATCTAATATAATGCACCGTGTAAACCCCCTAATACTTAAATTTAAATTTATCTTAAATTCATATTTATCATATTTTAAAATGGCTAATTTTTTAAAGTAACTTACTTAACGCCCCTAATACTTAAATTTAAATTTATTTTAAATTCATATTTATCATATTTTAAAATGGCTATTTTTTTTAAAATAACTTACTTAACGCAGTTGAATCTCAAAATGATATATAATATAATGCATTGAGTAAACCCCTAATACTTAAACTTAAATTTATCTTAAATTCATATCTATCATATTTTAAAATGGCTAATTTTTTTGAAGTAAAAACCACCTCTCATGAAAATGGTCATAAGTGAATGATTTTCTTAACTTAGTTGAATCCCAAAATAATATCTAATGCAGTGCTTAAACCCCTAATACTTAAATTTAAATTTATTTTAAATTCATATTTATCCTATTTTAAAATTGCTATTTTTTAAATATAAAAACCATTCTTTACATTTACATCGAAAGTGTACTTTTTAAAATTAGTTAGTCTAGACATTAGATTTACCTTTTTCACCTCCATTTGAGAATTGTCCGTCTGTTGTTTTTGTTAAAAATCAATCGGTGGACCTCGCTTGTCCGATGGCTTAAGGCGAGAGCCAAAAGCCGTAGGGCTAAAGGTTCCAAGGTTGGCGGTAAGAAGTTCTTAATTCTTGAAGCATTTGATTCTCTCCTGGCTTGCGCTGAAAAAAAATGCGGAAATGGTGCTTCATGCTAAGGCATCATGCCAACTGTGTGCATTACTGCACATAAAGGGAAACATACGTACAAAATGACTGGACCATAGAATGCTTTTGCCCAATAAACTTGTAGCCCGCAGAGTCCGTCGGTGCGTGAGACAGAGATCAAGGGGACTATTCTATGAATATTAAATATGACTCCGTATTTTCTTTACGAATAGAACCGGTTGATTATGACCGCCTTATGTTTTCTTTTTAACTATTTGTATCAGTCGGCCATTAAAAGACCATCAAGTAGTTTATTCTTAAAGGGCTGAATAAAGTTGTTTCTTTCACGCACATAGTTAAAGTATTCATGGTCGCAAAGCTAATAGTGGTTGCAGGTTGTGTAGCCAGGTGGTAACTGCTTCAATTAAAGTTTAATAGTTGCAGGTTCAGTTAAGTCACAGGTGTAAAGGATCAAATGGACGCGTAGGTCATTATATCTGGTGAGGCTTAGACGATGAGGTTTAGATCCAGCCCTCAAGGAAAAAAAAGATTAAGTCGTAGACACCCTGCACAGACGTGGGACCCAGTTGAGTAAATCTGGACCCGGGTACTCCGGAATCTTCGAAGAAGTATGCATTGATAGTTCAAGCAGATATCTAGGTTGATAGAGATCTGGACTGCGGCATGGAAATCACTTGTAAATTTCCCGGATACGAAATATATCTGGATCAATCCATGTGGAACCCATTGCGAGCTATGTAAGATGTCATACTTTTTTATTAAAGTTTTATTGAGCTCAGCTCCCAAAATTCGGGCCTCTGGTCTTTTGCTCTATGGTATCCATCTCAAAATATCCGGATACACCTATGGTTATATAGTCAATCCAGGTTTAGGAGATATTCGGGGCAAAGAAGCAATCCATTTTGCCGTACTCTAACTACTATGATTTTTTGCTTTCAAAGCTATGAAAATTCTGGTCATATTTTAAAAAAAATTGGCCGATAGGTTTATAAATTTAAATAAAAGTTGTCAATATTCGTAATTTTAAGTGCTTTTGAAATTTTTGATGGTGCTAATCCATTTCCACCATAAAAACATAATTTAAACACTGTTTTTACAAGATTTTTGAATTTTTTTGCCTAAATTCCAGCCACTTTTAACAGTCTAAACAATTCCTCCACCTCTGTAAACGACTCCATCAATTTTGAGATTTTAATGCTTTAACATTTAATGAAAAAAAGTCAACTGACAGAAGGGACTGGCGTAAGCCCCTTAACACTAAGGCTTTGGTTTTAACCAGAGTCACATGGTGAGTTTCATTTAAGCCTCAGGTTCTAACGTGCTCAAATTTCTAGAAATCTAGAATTATTGACACGTACGTTCATTCACGGATAAAAAGTGACAAAATTAAGAGGGAGTAATTCGTTTTGGAACACTAGACTTCATAATAAATAATTTTTAACTCCTAGGAAAAAAAGTAATAGAATCTATCGAAGAGCAAATTAGTTTTAAATCACAAGATCTTTGAAAGCATGAGGAATGAGAAATCTTTTACAAGTTAAGACTAATGAGTATCGAGTGTTTAACATGTTGGACTATACAGATAAGAGATAAGTATAATAAATTACAAGTAAAAGATTATGTAGAAATTTCTTGTAAATTCAAAGTGTTAATTGTAATATGTTAAAACAATAGATTTGAATCTATTCTATATATGAATGGAAATAATTAAATGGTCGTGAAATTATAAAGTATACAAGAGAAATAATTCAATCAACACATTCCACAATTATTTTTTGGGGAAAGTGACAACTAAAACCCCTGTTATCTATATATTGCATTAGTTAGAAAATATGAGAAGATTAAAATGCTTTGCTCAAGCTCGAGGAACCTCTGCACTATCTCTATCTATCTCACACCTTCTTAGACAAGCCTGGACCAATACTTATCCAATTTTCTACTTTCCTACGTCCCTATTTGCTTGCGTTGTTCCTCAAGGAATTAGCCCCCTATTAATTATGGAAATTCCTCAATTAGAATTGCGCAATTATCATAAGCCTTCCTCTAACTGCGTGCACCACCTATACAATTCAGATGATTATACAACTAATAGTGCACTATCCTTGAACTCCAATCTCAACTGGGTCTTTCTCATATATGACATGCATGAGTTATTTATGAGTGAATCTTCAGTTTACTAGTTGATCAATGTATGCAGCATCACACTCCACTACAGGTAGCACCACAGTACTAGACCTCGCACTAGTTCCTGCAACAGTGGGAACTAGTTTAATTCACTTTAACTCAGTTAGACTGGACTAATTAATTACAACTCAAAATAAACTCAACTAGGGCTCCTATAATGTAGGAGACACTCTACATAACTCGAGTTAGACTCTCAACTCAAATTAACTGATCCAACTAAGTCAAATTAACTTAGTTAACTAATACAAGTTGTTATGACATGTGGAATTACAATTTTATTCCCAATTTAATTCAAAAACAAAATTAAATTAGGATTTTCTTGTTGCATTTTCAACAGATCAAATGTCCAGTCCCTAGGTTGGTTCCCTAAGTGGATATTATGGATCTCATTGGATTTCCATGTTAGAATTAAGTTGCTAAACTTACAACTAATTGGCTTACCTTGGGTGTCATCCCCAAAATGAGGGAAGGTGCCAAATGAGTCTTCCTTGGATATACATTTCATCCTTATATCTATATATATAAAAGAGATGAGGAATATGGGACATGTTTGCTTATGATAATTTTGCATGACTACATAACCCCATTGTCATAGTTTGAGGAAACTGTTGAAGTGACATACTCCAAGGAACATTATTCATGTAGACATGCCATGAAAAATATAATCTATTATATAAAATATCAATTGTACCTTTGTTACCAGCAAAGACTAGTAACAAGCAGGAGAGGCTTTTTGGTCATTTGAAGGAAAGGCTTCTTCAGGTTTGAACTTTGGCGATGAACAATTGATCCATGCGAGGATTCTTAGTCACTGGGTAATTTGTTGAATGGAAATAAATAACACTACCTATAGACAAGGTTAAATAACAATTTCTCACAAACCAGAAAGCCAAATTGTTTAGTGCTTCAGTCTTCCAAGTAAAAATCCAAAATCAAAGCAAGCAAATTATTTCAAGAAGACACTTTCAATCATAAAATTTATTTCTATTCATAAAAATCCCAAACCTTTAGGGGTTTACATCTGATCCCAAACATCAAAAGGTTTACATTTACAGATGCAAAGTTGGCTAAGTAACAAAGAAATATGGGCTAGATCGCTTAAATGTAGTAAATTAATATCTATTTCACTGAGCTACACAACGTGCCTATACCACCACTGAATCTGAGGCCTTATAAAAGAAATTGTCGTACTTTCATCCTCTTTCTTACCACTCTGATTCTTATATTTTGTCTTATCAAGGAAAATTTATTTTTGTCTGAGTATTAGAAAATGTGTGTGAGCCAACACCAATAGACTCTTCAGAGGATCTAGAATGGAGGAAGACAACAGGGTATGTGGCATATTTTTCTGTTGATCTATTAACAAGGAACCAAATTACATCAATTTCAAGATTTAAACTACTAGAAAGGACCTATTTTCAAGTACAAATTTCAATGCATTACTATAATTTGTGATGAACTTCATAAGAAATACACCATCCAACATTAACATTTTTACTTTCAAATTGAGTGCTATAAGAAATCCACTATCCACCATTAACATTCTTTCTTTCAAAGCTATTCCAACGAATGCCCACTTCTTCCTTGGTTAGTTGTATCCCAAATTTAACTAGTACATATACAATATTCCTTGTGCTCATGTGATCTGTTGTTGTATATTTGCAGGACCCAATATATTTTTCATGCTCCCATCCATGATTCTATAATTAGTGGGTATTTATCTGAACTGGAAAATATATGATTAGCAAGCCTCCAGTTCCTTGTCGCATAAAAGCTGACTCTTGTCTCACACCTAGGGAGAATATGGGTCATTTCCTACTAACAATCAAATTTTAGAATAAAGTTGGGGTGCATGGATTTGAATTTAGCACAACCTTTTGTCATGGTTTTCTATTGAAAATTAAGGAAAATGTTGATTATTATGCACCAACAAATGTAATTTTAATTAAATTAATAACTACTTTTTGGATCCTATTCAGAAATGTCCAGGATAATAACAATAATAATAATAATAATAATAATATGAAAGATGTTATATTTTTTCTTAATTATTTGATGGAACTTTATTCAGCAATCATAAAAGTTTGATGATATAAACTGGGTAGCTTATGGGCCTTAATATTTCAAAGTTTTTTTTGTTATATTATTTTAAACTAATAAGAAAAGTTGTTAATATAAGTTGATTGGGTTAGAATTTTAAACCACACACTGTGACAAATGTAACATGTCTTCCCTAATCCTAAGATACAAAATTACCATACAATAATAGAAAAAAATTACAATAACACATTGCAACCATGATGTTATAGTAATGTTGCACTAACATAAATATAAATCATTTCACTCATGGCTTACACTTATACATATGCTTTATGGTTTATGAAAATATGGTGGAGGCACATTATCACTCTCCCCAAAGCACATTTAATTCATAGTTTAATGTTCATGTGATCTTGGTACAAATCTTAAGGTATTAGTCTTGGGCGAAACTTGATTCTTACAGTGCATCCACCCATAGCTGGTCCTACTTGCCCACATGGCCCATCATCCATCATCCATCTGCAGTAGCTTACCAAAAATGGTGTAGATTCATTGAGCTAGTTATGGTAACTGATTACCCTACCCAGACCTCGAAACAGTCTCTCATTTGCAATCTGGAGATGAAGTTCCATTGCACACTAAGGTTTTTCAGGTCTGGGGTTCTATCAAGGTTTTCGAGTATTGTGGTCCCTCTGACATGCTACTTAACCTGTAAGTCCCAGTGGCCCATCGCCATGGTTTTTTTTAGTTTTCCATTGACCATAGATGGTGGTTCATGTTGAACAACTCCTTCTTGCCTTGCATAATTTGTTTGATGAGAGTGCTTCCAGTGACAGAGTCCCGAAAGGTACTTCTGGAACCAACACCTGATATTATTTCAACCCTAGCTTCCACATTTCCATTTACCCTAATTTATCTGTATTGTTTGGGTTGAACTCAAAGGGTTTCTTCAACCTTCGACAACGGTTTGTCCATGACTCCTATGTGCTCAGGTAAGGGTTATAATATTTATTGAGACTCATTTCTTCTCAACTCTGGCACAGATAGAGTTTAATATTTTGTATTTTTTATGCAAGAATAGGTGAGTGTATTTGTGTTTCCACTTGGGTTGTGGCTACATTACTTCTGGCACTAACTCTTGACTCTTCCACTTACCAAGTTTTTATCCCTTACTTCGACTAGGTACAAGGTTTCCCGTTCCGGTTTTTTCTGAGTTTTCGATGGAGGAGGTTAACCTCTCTTAATTATTCAATCCTGGGTTGTCTAAGTAATTTTCAAGGAATTGCCTCTTACAAAGGTCATGGTGTATTGAGCCAATGGGCTTGATGTTAAAAATTTTCATAGGAATATACGTTGTATTTGTTATGTTTAGACCAACTTCCTAGTCTCGAGCTTCTGTGAAAAGAGAATTTGAAACCCTCGTTTCGACTTGGTTTCAGTTATTATAATTTGGTGGAATAATGATCCAAAACCTCAGTTTGAACTCAAACTAAGTTATTAGTATTTTCATGTACCATTGTTGTTGTTCTTTTTGGAATGTATAATAGGTTAAATTATTGTGTTATTTCATAAGAACCCATGGTTCGTTTTTCCAGAGATATAATTGAAATGCCATTTTCTTTGCACTGTTAAGAACTTAGTTAACAGAAAATTGATGGCAGTGTGTTCTGTAAGCCTCCTTTCTTTTTGTTCTTTCGTAATCCTGAATATATAAAAAAGGTTTAAATGCATTAGTCGGTTATTCTCAGTATCTGCAAGCAATAGTTGTTGTTTTTGTTACTACTTTAGCTCTTCCACATAAGGTTTGTTCAAAAGAATTCTAAAAGATTATAATGCATTGCTTTTTGTATGGAATTTTGTGAAGAGATTTCATTGACATGCTACATGTTCCCGAGATGTTAGTTGTATATGATTTTTTACTCAGAATCTTTCATGGTTTGAAATACATTCTGGGTGCTTTGTTGTTTCTAATGTTTCTTCCAAATATGTAAATGACAGAGTCTATAGCTATCTAGACCCTCCAACTTGTACCTAGCCATAGATGGAACTTGGGTTCACCATGACAAGCCTGTTGCCTTTAGGTACTCTAATAAGTTTAATTATTTGAACCTTGGATAGTCTTAAGCGAGCTCTCGCTTGCGGTGTTTAAGACTAACCAAGATCTATTAAAGAAATACCTCACTGTTGTTTAGTATTAAACCCTTAACCTCACAGATTCTACCTAGGTTCACAGGTTCACATTCTTGTATTAAATCTTCCTTAGTAGCACACTATCTATTTACCAAATGTACCCAGTTCCCTTCAATTTATACAAACAAATATTTCAACATAGCTATTTTACCATTGCATTTCTATCTAGGTACATCATACAGAAAAAGAAAGGGTTACTTTCAAAAAGAAAGGAAACATGAACCTTGCAGAATTACTTATTTGTTTCCTATTTCTCAGCAAAATAATTTCACAAAGAAGACCTCACCACCCAACCTTGAGACTGGCCATTACGTCCAGTCTCCCCCCGAGCCTCATCTTTCCCAGACAATTTATCTAATTGATAATGAGGTAACTTGTACCTGAACCTTAAGACTATTCTAGTGCAATTCAATATTGTACACTCATGAATGATTTTGAGGATTCCACTGACTCTAGGTTCAGCTCAAGAATCTTCTTAGTTCAACAACATTCTACTGTGATAAACAAACATTTCCTTTTCTCCACATCCTCTAGCCTCTCGCCATCCTTGGACTTGTTTTCCACTGAGATCTGAGATTTTTGGTCCCTCTCTAGGAAAAGAGAAAAGATTCACAATTGATTCTAAGTGTCAGCAATTCAAGATTTAATTTTCTTTTATTTATTGATATTAGTTCACTACCAAAAATTTCGCACATCATATTATTGCATTGATTAAATTTCATCCACTTATCCTAATATAAATTTTCCTTATCATGCTTCCATTGTCAATTATAAATTACTAAGTTATGCAGAGTGAAAGTAATTAACTGTTTAACAAACAATCCTAACATCGTGGTGTTACAACAAAGGAGACATAAATTAAGCTTTGGTTTTCTCAAATAATTGCATGAGAATAAGTAATTTGAAGTATTGAGAGTGAAGTCTGATGTAAAGACTACTCACAAATGATTAAGTTAGAATGTGCGTGAAAGGGTGACTCTTGCATGGAATAATGCACATCAACGTGGAGAAATCATACCTTCTAAGCTAGGTCTTCAAATTTTGGATTAAAAAAAAAGAGAAAAAAATTGTTGTAATATAAAAATTATTTTAGTATAATGATTGGTTAAAAATTAATTAAGAGTACTCTTGAAAAAAAAGTTTTAATTTTTTGACTTGGAATATTTCTGTAATAGAAATATTTTAAACAACTAGTGGTTTACTTATAAAGTTTATTAAACCATGAGAAGGTAAGACTACTAATTTAGCTTTAATTATTGTGACTTGTGATGTCTAACTTTGGAAAATAAATATTTATTTTTCAATATTATTATAATAAAAAATAAATAAAAATAAAAATATTCCATAAATTTAAATAGACATAACCTGAAGGCCCTATTGTAGCATGTTGTAACACCCATCCCTTGTGGGTCAAACTATTACAAACCTAAGCTGAGGAAAGTGGTGAGCTCCATTATTGCAGCAATAATGCTACAACTCCTGGGACTCCCTTCTTTACTTTTATCAACCTGGTAGTTCGTAACAAACTTGGAAGCGACGGTGCTGTATGCACAAGTACTAGCTCTTGCCACAACTATCACTTGGTCAGCTGGCACAAGTCCGCTAGGGGCTTAAGCCAATTTCTATGAGCTCCGAGAGAAGCTTTTTAACTGATGGATGAAATCTAACTTAAAGAAGGCTGATCTATTTGCAGAAAGAAACTGGAAAGCTAAGAGGAAACATAAACCTTGGCAAACCCTAATTCTACTAGCTAACCCTATTGATGCAAGAAAGAGTATGTAAGCTATTGAAGGAGATGCCATTGATTTCTAGAAAGGTAAATACATGCATCTAAGCTACTTCTACAGTAACATCTGGAAAAAACATCTTTTTGTATTTTTGAATAAGTTGCCAGAGTTATTATGCATATGATTTGACTGTTTTTGGGCTGTGCAGAGGTGGATGGGCGAGAGGAAATGCTTGGAGGAGGTCAAGAAGGTTCAGAGAGGGCCTAAGGGGTCCCTAACACCCTTCCATAGAGTTTCACCGAGTTTGGCTATCAAGAAACCTCATTCGTGAGCCTCTACAGGAAGTCTGCAGGGGTTCTACAGGATGTTTGCGATTTTCTACAGGATGTCTGTAACTTTCTACAGGATGTTCAGAAATGAGGTTTTTGGTGGATGAATGGAGAGGGAAAGGTGAAGGAGTGAGTGTGGAGGTAGAGTGAGGGCTGGAGATGGTCTAGGACTCAGTGGATGGAGTTGTGGACAGGTGTGGATGGCTAGATTTGGTTTCAGGGAAGACTGAAGTAATGTTACACACAAAACTAGGGTTATGGGAGAAAATGGCGAACGAGAGGTAAGGATTCTAAGCAGAGGGTGGAGTGGATGGTGCTGATGGAGAATAAACAGATGAAGGAGTGGTACAGGTGCTTTGCAAAGCGTTTTTCCAACTGATCCAACGAAGACTTGTAAATTCAAAAACCTAACTACGATGACCTAATCTGCTAGCTACCATTAAAGAGAATGAACAGAAGTGTGACCTGCAATGAAACCGTGTATTTTAACTCATGAAACTAAGCAAACGAAAGTCTGAACTTGTAACCAACTTCTACACATGAAAATCAAACACTAGTGATTGCATGGCAAAGAAAAATCAGTGTTTTTGTGGGCAGCAAAGTTATCCTGATCCCAGCTCCAGATCCTACTAAAGGAGAGGTGAAACCAGAGATGTTTGATGGCCCTTTTCTTGAAACTTTTTCTGTTAACAACCTATCAACTAAATTTGAGCACTCAAAAAGTCTTTCTAACCATTAACAGTGACCTAGTTAATCAGCAAACTTTAATCTACTTAACATAAATGTTTTTGCAAATGCATAAAGAACAACTAACAATACATAGAGGAGGCCTTAGCACTTGGGTTGGGCCCAACCCCAAGAGCTGCAGGCTCCTATATAGAACTCAAATCTGATGCCAAGTAAAGCTGCTTCTCATTATTCAAAAATAACCATCATATGAAAGTTGTACAACAGTAGCTACAAAAAAATAGGCTGAGCAAAATGACAGCACTATAGTGCAAAAATAACAATAGTTCCAAAAGTAAACTACGAAGGCTGAGGCCTTCCTACTTATACAATACGAGGGGGCTAGCAGCCCTCCTAGATTCAAGGGACTCCGCTGTCCCAACTGCTAGTAAACGGTCACTCCTCCAAAAACTGCTTGGCTGCCTTTAAAACTCGTTTTGGTGGCCTGTGGAGCTCGGTGTTGAGGATGGAGATTTCGAGGAAGGCCATTTAATGTGAGAGACAACCTCCCTACGAATCCTCACCTCAAGCTTGGTTGTTAACTGACCCATGATTGCTTGGTTTTGCTCCAAAATTTGTCCAAAAATCCTGAAATAACCACGTGTTAGCCTCCTAGGTAGAGTGACCACCCTTATTCGTTCAAATAACACAAACATACTAGAAAACATGCATAATCTATGAAAAATGGAGGACTGAACAAGGACAATTAGGCAAAATGAGCCCAATAAGTTACCCAATTTGGGGGCTCATCATCACCCCCCTGCTAAATCGGTTGCTCATCCTCTGAGCAACTAGTCCAGCTCATCATCCTTTATGGCTTTGATCGCCTCCCTCACATCCCAAGCCTCTGCTGTGATATCCTCTTCATGATCGTGGAATCCTGCCTTCCTTTCCACCTCCTCCCATTGTCTCCCTTCCTCCTCTTCCTTCACTCCTTCTAGCAATCCCAAAAGTAAAGGAGGACTGAATTTCAAGCCAATCCAATTGGCCTGTAAGTTCTGCATCAACTGTTTTTAGAGGGGTACCCTTGCCAAGGCTTCCCTCATCCTGGTGGGAGAGTGGTATTCTTTTATCTTTAGGCTATGAGGCAGTGTGTTCCACCGCCTTGTGCAGGCATGCATGCAGTTTTCTCCCAACAGTCTCTCCATGTCCTCAAAGTGGGCAATGGATTGAGCCTGTTGCTCAATGTATTCCGGTAGCTCCTGAGGACTGTTGGCCAAGTGTTGGTGGGCGCTTATCACTACTGAGGGGTCATGTGGCTCTGCTCTGATCATGAGAGGCTCACTGAGCTCTATGCTTATGATACTGCAGACCTCTGCTGCTCTCTTCTCCTCATGGCTCATCCAAGAGGCCATGGCCATAAGCTGGACATCTCCTATCACCGTGTTAGAATCCCATGCATTCATGTCTGAAAGGGCAAAGTTGTGCAAGTAGAACTATGATAATTTGGCCCTATCCTCAGATGAACTACTGCCACATAGAGCTGCAAACTGATGATAATTTTGGAAAGGGGTGATGCCCCTTTGAGCCAAGGTATTGATTTTAAACTGTAACCATTGGTCCTTGAGGTATAGGGCATAGGATTTGGCAGGCTGTCTGCACTGCAGAGCTTCCATTGCCTAGCTGGCCAGTTGGGCCTCCTGTTCTTGCAGCTGTTGTTTCAGAGAATGTATCTGCAATTCTTGTTCCTGTAGCTGCTGGTTTAGTGCCTCAATTTCAGTCTGTGTCCCTTCCTTTCTTTGCTGTTCATAAGGGGTATCTGTGGTTGTTGTGGGCCCCTCCTGTTGCTGTTGCTCTCCCAAGATATGAGGCCTGTCTTCCTTCCTCTGTCCCTGTAATTGTAGCTGCTGTCTAAGCAGCTCATTTTCTTCCTGTAGCCTCACTCGCTGGCTGCTGTCCACATGCCGTACTAGAGCCAATTACCTCCTTTCCTCTTTGAGCTGTTCCTCCAGAGGACCTATATCTGCCACACCCTTGGACTTAGCAATTTTCATCCAAGTGTGGGTCCTCACTCTCTCTTCCTCTAGTGCAAGGAAAAGTGGCACTGTGAATTTCTGAGGAATGATCTTTCCGGCCTCCAAGAAGTTATAATAGGAGCCCAAGCTGGGCTGGGGGCTAGGTTCCATAATTTTTTCTACCTTTTCTTCTCTCTGAGGTGATTTAGCTGCCTCGCCCTCCATTGCTTCGGTCTCCTTCAGTCTAGCCAGTGTTTCCTATAGAATAGCCTCAACATCTTGTAGAGAGGCCTTGGTGTCCAACATTTTCATCCTCTCCCTCTAGGTGGATGTCTTTGGGCTTCCCCGTTCATAAGTGATGGCTTCCTTGGAGGGGGACCTCTCCCTTGGTGTGGTAGGGGTGTCAACAATGGTGATTGGTTCTTTGGACGGTGGTTGGGGTCTGCCGGTTTTAATCCTTACACTTCTTCTTGCCTTAAAGTACAGGGGAGGCTCCCTCTTTCGCTTTTCCTTCTGCTTGGGGGATGTGCTTAGGGTGGCGAGCATAGCTGCTGCCTCCCTAGCTAAATCTCGGGCAATTTCTCCTTCTGCTGCCCTTTCCCGAGACTTCCTGTAGAAAGTCCTGTAGTGGCCGTTTTCTGGCTTCCTGTAGAAGCAGTTTTCTGGCTTCCTATAGAAACAGTCTGCTGGCCTCCTGTAGAACCAGTTTTCCCTGTTTTGCCTTGCTTGGCTGGGGGTCCCTTCTCTTTGACTTGTGCTGGGGTTGCCTTGGGTGTGTCTTTACTTGTTTGGACTTTTTAGTCCTCTCTGCCCGGGTTTGCAATTGCTTCTCCCTTAGCGTTTGTGTTTTTATTTCTCCCACAGCTTTGGCCTCAGTAGCTTGGCCCTTTTCTTGCTTTTCCTCTTGCCTTTCCTGTGGCTTTTCCTGTGATGGTCTGCCCTAGGTTTTCTTACCCTTAGCTTCCTTACCCTTAGGTTTCTTCTCTACCTCAATATGCTCCTTCTCCTCACTACTGGATGAAGTGAGTTCCTCGGCTAGAATCCGGATATCATCATCCTTGGTCATATTGCGAAAAATCTCCCAGGAGATAGGGACAGTATAAGTATGGAGGGCATCTTCTACGAGGAGCTTGATAAGCCCATGATGAGCCAGCTGGTCTGGTGTCCCCTCCTTCAGTTTTGTGCCACACTCAATCAATGACTATAGGAGGAAGTATGGGATGCTCAATTTTTGTTCTGAGGGCAAATCCATCTTATGCCTGAGCTCGGTTAACAAGCGGAAGTGATAACCATACACAATACTAAATCGCCCCTCACAGGTAATATATTTCATAATTTGAAGGCTGACCTCGCTCCAAAATGGTTGAAGGCTGGCTCTCCGGACCCCATTCTTATCCTCTGAAAACTGTTCTTCTGGTAGGAAGAATTCCTTTTTGGCCTTCTGGCCCAATTTCCTTTCCTCTTTATCCCAGGGTATCCCCAATGGCAACTCCGTGACCCAACTAATGAGTTGTGGAGTGAGTTTTAAGGTCAATCCTTTGAAATTTACAGTTGCCAATGTTTTTCATTTAGGCTGCATGGACCTTCGGAACTCCTCTGTTATTTCATCATCGTGACCTTGAATTCTGTCACAGAAGGTCACCCACTTTGCACGGGTAAACAGGTCTACCACCTCAGGAGTTTCTCTCAACTTCTTGGAATCTGAGGGTTCCTTTCTGATAAACCCTCCTGGCATGGTGAAAATACCCTGTTTTCGGCTTGAGCTCTAGTTAGAATGGAAATTCTGATATGGTTTTCCTCCTCGACTCTCAGGACAAGGTTTCTCCACTGTTTGTATCTCCCCTTTCACCAATTCTCTGGTTATAATACTGCTGCCGCCCAAAACCCGACTTGTCAAAAGGAATTAAGCTCTCACAGACAGAGTGCAGAGCTAATTTTCACACCAACCATATAGCAGTCACAAAAATTTTATATGTGCACAGGTGAGCCTTACAGCGGTTTATCGTTATAATGGGGAGAGTTTGTTAACAGGAACCATGGAGGTGAATATGACGCAGCACCATTTAAAAGAAATTATGTGTATCATATAAGCAACCCACCATTCTTTCCCCATAGGCAGACTGGTTTTAATTTTCCCCACTTCAAACAAGCTAGTTCACCACCTTTCGAAAATTAAGCATGGGGATGGCATGTTCGAGCCTACCTCTCTTCAAAATTTCGAATTCCGACGCAACAAACACGGGTTTCTCTGCTCCGGGAGCTTTCGCTGTGCTTCCTGTAGAGCTCCTTCCTGTAGAGAGCTTCTGCTGCTTCTGGAGGACGTCACAGCGCTGCTGAGCAAGTCTAGGACGCGGGAAGAGTTTGAACCAGGTCGAGAAACTCGGGCTAACGAACTGCAGAGGAGGAGGATGCTCACGTTGTTGAAAACCAGTGGTAGGCATGAATGACTGTGGTTAATGTGAGTGCTCTGGCCGAATGATTTTGAAATACAGCGCAATTCATGGCGCGGGGGGTGAGGTGTCCAGGCCGAGCCGTTAAACAACGTCACGGCCATCATTCCCCGGCGTGTCTCTGACCACCAATGTCTATCTCCGCCATTGCCTGCCGTCATCCCTGTCAGTCCGCCGATTTCACTGCAAATCTGCTGATTTCCCGACTGGACACTTCCCACGTGTTGGCTCCACGTCCTTCTGGCGGAATCGAGCGTAACCATGCTCGTTCGGATCCCACGAGGCAATTCTACTAGCTGTGGGTGGCCAGTTGACTGGCCATTGCATTCGTTCAATCCACCCCATTCACAGATATGCAGTGTTCATAGTATAACTTATGCAATTTGACGAAATAAGGTTAGGCACTTACTTGGGGTGACCTTGGACGTGTTTCGCAGGTTTTTGGACGTGAAACAATGGCTTTGCTCACTGCTGCTTCGTGCACAGGTGTTTGAATTCCCTCGTTCAGTGGCTGATGCTGGATGCAAGGCTTCAGGACCCGGTCCTCTGGTGGTGAACGTTGCATGCACAGCCCCGTATGTTCTCAGCTGTTGAGGAGGTGTTCACATTTACGCGGAGCTGGCTGCATGCCTCCTGTGTTGATTTCAACTGCTCTTGACTCCATAGTGTGTATTCCAGGCGGATCAGCTGCTACAGGATTCCTGTAGGACATCCTGTAGCTGCTTCTCCTCCTGGGCTGCATGCTGAAACGGGCACGGCTATGGTCATGGATGAAGGGTCCTATTGAAGCTTTTGACAGGTAGAGTGTGCGAGCTTTTGAACGCTTGATTTGTCCCTTAGGAAAAAAAAATTCACTCTGAGGAAAATAAGACTTTTTGCATGACTGTGCAGGAATACGGGACCAAATTGTGGTAATGGTGGTGGAAAGAGATGAAACAGGTGATGGATGGGAGAGAGAGGTGGCTGCAGGCCTCATCACCAAACCTCAAGCTTTAAATCCCGTTCCAGAATCGATTTTTGCCTGCCCAAGGGTTCTACAGGATGTTTCCTGTAGAAATGCAGAACTTCCTGTAGAAAGCCCTGAAACTTCCTGTAGGAGGTTGAATCTTGACCCGAATGTGTCCAAACCCTGGAAAGAGTGTGTGGCCATGGAGGGAGTGTCGGTGAGGATGCCTGGTAGCTCGGGATGGACCCCTATCCTTGATTTGCGCGACCCTCTTTATCTGCATTATATCCCTGCAACCTGCAATAATTTCAAAGATCAGACCTGTTTTTCTTCTTTTCCTTTTTTCCTTTCCTTTTTTTTTTTTTTTGAGAGAGATAGCAGGGGTGCCTCTATGAGGTTTTCACCCCCACTATCTGCCCTAGGCGCCTCAAAGAGGTTTTCACCCAAGGATCTTTTTTTATTCCATTTCTTTATTTTCTGAGAGACAGCTGGGGCGCCTCCCTGAGGTTTTCACCCTCACTGCCTGCCCTGGCCGCCTCAGAGAGGTTTTCGTCCAGGGATCTTTTTATTCCTCTTTTTTTTCCTTTTTTTTGTGTCCTTTTTTTATGATCAAGGTGCGGCCGGAACAGAGGCAGAACCCTGCTCTATTACCAGCACTGATTTTTCCACAGTTTCAATGAATTCCTGCCTCGAGAGGGGTTTCTTGTAGATTTTCAGTCGATGCCCATTGACAAGCATGGGGATGGCCTCTTCATCAATGGTCCTGATAAGGACTGAACCATTTTCGTTACATTTCTCCACTGTATAAGGTCCTAACCACCTTGTCCTCAGCTTCCCTTTGAAATCCTTGTATCTTGAGTCATACAGCAACGCCTAATCTCCTGGCTGGAATTGCTTCTCGTTAAGGTGCCGGTCATGCCATATCTTCCTCTGGAGTTGAACTACCTCTGAGTGGAGAAGGGCCTACATCCTTTGTTCATCTAATCCATTTAGCTGCAATAATCTTTCACGTTGAGCATGGCTGAGATCTAGGTCCAGCTGAGCTGCCACCCTCAATGTATTGTACTCGAACTCTATGGACAACAAAGCTTTCTTCCCGTAGACCAGCTCATAAGGTGTGAAACCGGTTGTGGTCTTCCAAGTGGTGTTGTAGGCCTAGGTGGCCTCAACCAGGCGATCTGCCCAATCCTTTCTGCTGCTGCTCACAACCTTAGTCAAAATACCTTCTAATGTTTGATTAGTGACTTTCACCTGCCCATTTGCTTGAGGATGATAGGGGGTGGAAGTCTTGTGCTTGATCTTGTGCTGAGCGAGCAAATCTTCAATCAGGTTGGAGGTGAACTAGCTTCCTTGATCTGTGACTAACTCTCTTTGGTAGCCAAACTTGTAGAAGATATTTTCCCTCAGAAACTCAGCCACCTTTTCTTCTGTTGCTGCTTTGATTGCCTTCGTTTCTGCCCACTTGGTCAGATAGTCGGTGCACACAATGATGTAAGACCGTTGCTTTGAAGGAGGGTTGATAGGACCCACAAAATCCATGCCCCACTTCTCAAATGGCTCGAAGGTCACTTGGGGTTGGAGAGGCATTTCATCTCTTGGAGTCGGTTTCCCCATCCTTTGACATCGGTCACACTGGCTGATGTATCTTCTGACATCTTGATGAAGAGTAGGCCAATAGTAGCCTGCCTGTAGAATTTTGAAGGCAGTCCTTTTTGCTGCAAAGTGGCCTCCACAAGGTCCATCATGACAGGTTAGGAGGATGTCAAAGACTTCCTCCTCCCTAACACAACGTCTCAAGATCTGATCTGGGCCAAGTTTAAACAGGTTGCCCCCGATCCAAGTGAACGGGGCACTCTTCCTTACAATTCTGCTCTTCTCCTTTGAGGATAGATGCGGAGGGAACTGTGCTGAGACCAAGTAATTTTCTATATCAAAAAACCATGGAGAGAGTACTGAGATAGCAAATAAATGTTCATCTGGCATCTGGTCATCCACGGTTCCTTCTTCACCTGCAGGCAAGTCCAATCTAGACAAGAAGTCAGCAACAACATTTTCCTTACCCGGCTTGTCGACAATCGTCAAATCAAATTGCTGTAACAAAAGTAACCATCTAATAATACAAGCATTGACATCAGGCTTATTCATTAAGTATCTAACCGCAGCATGATCAGTGTGGACAAATGTTTGATAACCGGTGATGTAGTGTCTGAACTTGTTTAGGGAATGGACTACATCCAGGAACTCTTTCTCAGTTATCGTATAGTTCATTTCTGCCTTGGACAGGTTTTTGCTGACGAAGTATATGGCATATGGGAGTTTCTCCTCAACTTGTCCTAAGGCTGCCCCTATGGCTTTGTTCGAGGCATCAGTGTGGATGTGGAAAGGTAGGGCCCAGTTTGGACCTCTCAAGATCGGGGCGGACACCAGCTTATCTTTCAATTCGTCCAGTGCCCCTTGACAGTTGTCAGTCCATTTAAACTCAACATCTTTCCCTAAGAGTCCAAACAAAGGCGAGGCTAGCTTACTGAAGTCTTTAATGAATCTTCGATAATATCCTGCTAAGCCTAGGAAACTCCAAACATCTCTTACCTTTTGAGGAGGTGGGACCTTTTGGATGATAGCAATTTTATTAGGGTCCACCTGTAATCCTTGTCGAGAAATGGTATGACCTAGCATGGTCCCTTCAGTCATCAGGAATTCACATTTTTCAGGACTGAGGGACAGGTTCATCTCAATGCACTTGGTTAGAACTTTTCCCAGATTGGTCAATGCTTCTTGGAAGTTGGACCCATAAGGAGTGAAGTCATCCATATAGATTTCTACCGAATCATGGACCAACTCAGAAAAGATGCTCAATACTGCTCTCTGGAAAGTGGCAGGAGTGTTGCATAGCCCAAAGGGAAGGACTCGATAGGCAAAGGTACCCCATGGACAAGTGAAGGTGGTTTTATCTTGGTCTTCCGGGCTTATTTGGATCTGGTTATACCTGCTGAACCCATCTAGGAAAGAGAAGAACTTCTTCCCTGCCAGTCCATCCAACACCTGATCTATGAAAGGCAAAGGGAAATGGTCTTTCTTAGTGGCTTTGTTGAGTTCTCGGTAATCTACATAGATTCTCCACTTCCCGTTCTTTTTGGGCACCAGCACTAGAGGCGAGACGCACTCACTATCGGAGATAGGATAGATGAATCCTGCATCCAATAATTTTTGCAATTATTCTTTGACAATGTCCTTAAGGGCTGGGTTCATTCTCCTCTAAGGCTACCTGACCGGTTTACGATCTTCTTTAATGTAGATGTGATGGGTACAGACTGAGGGATGGACTCCTTTCATCTCCTTATAGCTCCAGGCGAAAGCATCTAAATGATTGTTCAGTAAGCTACACAGCTCCTCCTGGGAAGGAGATAGGGAGGAGATGATCTTTAAAGTTCTTCCAGGACCAAACTCCACATTCCTAACTCTGGGAGAGGTTGGATCAGTCACACAGAGGTCCACTAAGGTGCTGGCTTGGGTGTCCTCCACCAATTCCTCTAAGGATAGTCCATTGGGAGGTGGATTTTGAATCAAAGTCTCAATCAAATCATCCTCGGTTTGAGGACCTCCCCTAGTGGTTTCTTTTGTTCACAAGGGTGCAAAGTAGACCTCATCCTCATCTCCTTCTTCCAACTAGAGTGGTAAGTCATGTTCTAGCAGAGGCTGGGCAGGAGGGTATAGGACTAGCTGCTTGGACAGAGGACCATTTTTTATGGTCATGTTTCCAGCTCGGCAACTGATGTAAGCATCCGCAGTGGCTAACCAAGGCCTTCCTAAAATGAGGGGGTATCCAGTAAGCTTTGCCTTTGGTTGAAGGACCAAGAGGTCCACAGGGTACTCCCAAGAGTCAACAGAGACCAAGACATCTTCCACAATCCCTTCGGGAGTCACGGTGGAGCGATTTGCTAACTACAGGACTGTCGAGGTCTTCCTTAAGGAATCCTGAAGGTTGATTTTAAGCATGGTGTCCTTGGTCATCACATTAATGGTAGCCCCTAGATCAATCAAGGTATGGGGGATAATGGTGCCATTGATGTGGACATCAACTACAGGACTCCCAGGGTCCAAATACTTTGGACAGATTACTTGCCCCAACATTAGATCAGACAGTTGTCCTATGACATTGATAGTCGAGGCATCTCTCTTTCTCCTGCCTAGGTGCCTGAAACACTTCTCCTTAATCAATTTGTTGTATATCGGTACATCTTTGATGGCCTGGAGAAGGGGTATTTTCACACACAATTGTTTCAGTTCTCCCAGAAGTTCAGTCTCCTCTGGGTTTGGTTGCGTGGTTACTGTTAGTCGCCGAGGAAATGGTGGAATGGCTTTGGGTTCACTTTCCTGTTTCTCTTCCTCGTCCTCTGGGGGAGGAGGTTGGCAATCTGGAAGGGTCTTTCCAGATCGTAGGTTGATCTCCTGGATCTCCACAACATAGGTAGGACATGTTGTCTCCCCAGTGTATACCTGCTGGGCTTGTCGGTTGTTGGGGTTCGGGTTCGGTTGGGCAGGCATCTGGGGTTGTCTTGGAGGAGTAGGAGGTAATGGTTGTGGTTGAGCCGGTGGTGGAGGCAGAATGGCGAGAGGAGAGTTGTATTGGGGCCTCCACCCCGGTTGAGGTGCATTCCACTGAGGCTGTGGCTAGAAATGTGAGTGAAACGAATGAGCAATGGGTTGAGTATGGTATTGAGGTGGATAAGACCACGAAGGAGGTGCAGACCAGGAAGGATGAGTGGGGGGACCCCAAGAAGGCATGTGAGCAGATTGGTTGGGGCTATAATAAGCTTGGGATGTCCCTTGCATCCCCTGCTGGTAAGTTCTGGGTCCATGCGGTCTCCTTTGGTTGAGGAAGTAGAGAGGTTCAATGGGTGCCTCAGTCCCTTGGTACATGGCTTTGAATCCGGGCAAGGTTGGGCATCGGTTTGTGGGGTGGTCCTCCTCACAAATGAAACATACCTCTACTGAGTGCAATGGACACTCGTTCTTAGGGTGCTTCCTCGTACATCTAGGACAGAAGATGGCCAAAGCGCTCTCAACTTCCTCTTTCTTTTGTTGGATTCGGAAAGTATCAAGTTGCATGGAAATGGTCTGTCTCATCTCACTTTTGAGGTCTTCCATCTGATTAGCAAACTCATGTTTGGAGAAGGTAGTACTAGCTGAAAGTGGATTCCCCCTACCTCTTTTCCGGGCTGCCCTAGAGTGGTTTCTAAACACAGTCTTTATGTCCTCATAAGGTAGTTGGTAAATATCTCCTCCAGCTAGCATGTGAAGAGTATCTAGAAGGTCTTTAGGGACTCCTCGGAGCAGAACAAACTTTAGAGATTCTGGGTCAAGTGTGCACCTGGCCCGTTTATAGCTAAGTTGGAACCTTTCCTCATAGTCCTCTAAAGACTCATCATTTCCCATGGTCATCCGAAAGATTTCTCCCTTGGTTTCCTTTGACCTACAGTAATCCCGGTATTTTTTGTTAAAGGCTTGCTGCATCTGAGCCCAAGTAGTGATACTGTTTCCAGGTAACCCCATGAACCAGTGTAATGCTGCATCCTTGAGGGTAGAGGGAAAGAGTTTCAACTTTTGCTCGTCTTCTGTATAGTGATAAGTTTGACAAAGGATAGCAAACTCAAACAGGAAGGTATCAGGGTCTTCAGTGGTCAATCCATGGAAATGAGGTAAGGCTGAGGGGCTTATTTTCTTTATTTTCATGTCCCCGTTAGTCTCTCAGATGGGGAAGGTACCTTCTATTCTCTCATCATCGTCTCTACCATTTCTGTTGTCAGCCATAGTCTCAAAAGGAATGTTTTCTTGCTCTTCTTCTATTATAGGATCTTCGTATATCTCAGGAGGTTCACCTATAGGTTCTTCTGGATCACTGCCACCAAAGAAGAGAGAAGGGTGACTCAGTGAAGTGGTGGGGGTGTTGGGTAGGAATTTTCCGGTATTATCTCTGTTCCTACGAGGCATGAAAGGATTTTTGGTTGCTTTTGCTTTTTTCTGCTTGTACTTGCAAGACTGAAACAGATGGAATTGCAACTAACTAAAATCTATCTTGCAGAAATGGAAATGCGGAATTGAAATGAAAGTAGGAAAAGTCTAATCTATTTTGCTGAAATCAAATTGCGAGAAGGAAATACTAGACCTACGCTTGCAAAATTGAAATTCCATTTTACGCTTGCAGAATTGAAATTCTATTTTACGCTTGCAGAATTGAAAAGTTAATCTACGAAAGCAGGAAATGTCTAATTTAATTTTGCAGAAATGAAATTGCAGAATGGAAATGAAATAAACTACTTAGCAGAAGGTGAGAGTAGGAATATAGAAGAAAAGCAGCAATCACAAATACTCTGACGCTTCCCCGTCAATGGCGCCAAAAAGAGGTGGTGAGCTCCAGTATTGTAGCAAGAATGCTACAACTCCTCGGAGTCCCTTATTTACTTTTATCAACCCGGTAGTTCGTAACAAACTTGGAAGCGACGGTGCTGTATGCACAAGTACTAGCTCTTGCCGCAGCTGTCACTTGGTCAGCTGGCACAAGTCCGCTAGGGGCTTAAGCCAACTTCTATGAGCTCTGAGAAGAATCTTTTTAACTGATGGATGAAAGCTAACTTAAAGAAGGCTGATCTATTTGCAGAAAGAAACTGGAAAGCTAAGAGGAAACATAAACCCTAGCAAACCCTAATTCTACCAGCTAACCCTACTGATGCAAGAAAGAGTATGTAAGCTACTGAAGGAGATGCCATTGATTTCTAGAAAGGTAAATACATGCATCTAAGCTACTTCTACAGTAACATCTGGAAAATACATCTTTTTGTATTTTTGAATAAGTTTCCAGAGTTATTATGCATATGATTTGACTGTTTTTGGGCTGTGCAGAGGTGGATGGGCGAGAGGAAATGCTTGGAGGAGGTCAAGAAGGTTCAGAGAGGGCCTAAGGGGTCCCTAACACCCTTCCATAGAGTTTCACCGAGTTTGGCTATCAAGAAACCTCATTCGTGAGCCTCTACAGGAAGTCCGCAGGGGTTCTACAGGATGTTTGCGATTTTCTACAGGATGTCTATAACTTTCTACAAGATGTTCAGAAATGAGGTTCTTAGTGGATGAATGGAGAGGGAAAGGTGAAGGAGTGAGTATGGAGGTAGAGTGAGGGCTGGAGATGGTCTAGGACTCGGTGGATGGAGTTGTGGACAGGTGTGGGTGGCTGGATTTGGTTTCAGGGAAGACTGAAGCAATGTTACACACAAAACTAGGGTTATGGGAGCAAATGGCGAACGGGAGGCACAGATTCTAAGCAGAGGGTGGAGTGGATGGTGCTGATGGAGAATAAACAGATGAAGGAGTGGTACAGGTGCTCTGCAAGGCGTTTTTCCAACTGATCCAACGAAGACTTGTAAATTCAAAAACCTAACTACGATGACCTAATCTGCTAGCTGCCAGTAAAGAGAATGAATAGAAGTGTGACCTGCAATGAAACCGTGTATTTTAACTCATGCAACTAAGCAAACGAAAGTCTGAACTTGTAACCAACTTCTACACATGAAAATCAAACACTAGTGATTGCATGGCAAAGCAAAATCAGTGTTTTTGTGGGCAGCAAAGTTATCCTGATCCCAGCTCCAGATCCTACTGAAGGAGAGGTGAAACCAGAGATGTTTGATGGCCCTTTTCTTGAAGCTTTTTCTGTTAACAACCTATCAACTAAATCTGAGCACTCAAAAAGTCTTTCTAACCATTAACAGTGACCTAGTTAATTAGCAAACTTTAATCTACTTAACAAAAATGTTTTTGCAAATGCATAAAGAACAACTAACAATACATAAAGGAGGCCTTAGCACTTGGGTTGGGCCCAACCCCAGGAGTTGCAAGCTCCTATATAGAACTCAGATCTGATGCCAAGTAAAGCTGCTTCTCATTATTCAAAAATAACCAGCATATGAAAGTTGTACAGCAGTAGCTACAATAGAACAAGCTGAGCAAAATGACAGCACTATAGTGCAAAAATAACAATAGTTCCCAAAAGTAAACTACGAAGGCTGAGGCCTTCCTACTTATACAATACAAGGGGGCTAGCAGCCCTCCTAGATTCAAGGGACTCGGCTGTCCCAACTGCTAGTAAACAGTCACTCCTCCAAAAACTGCTTGGCTGCCTTTAAAACTCATTTTGGTGGCCTGTGGAGCTCGGTGTTGAGGGTGGAGATTTCGAGGAAGGCCATTTAATGCGAGAGACAACCTCCCTATGAATCCTCACCTCAAGCTTGGCTGTCAGCTGACCCATGATTGCTTGGTTTTGCTCCAAAATTTGTCCAAAAATCCTGAAATAACCACGTGTTAGCCTCCTAGGTAGAGTGACCACCCTTATTCGTTCAAATAACACAAACATACTAGAAAACATGCATAATCTATGAAAAATGGAGGACTGAACAAGGACAATTAGGCAAAATGAGCCCAATAAGTTACCTAATTTGGGGGCTCATCATCAAGCTAGGTCTGATGTGTAATATGAAAAATAAATACATTATTAAATAAATTATTAAATTGATCACTTGGAAGAGCGAGGTGCCAAGAGATGAGATTCTTGCCAAATCCCATTGGGGAATGGGATAGGATAAATCTTTCATGATAAAGCTTCTAGATGAGATTCTAGATAAGTTGGATGGATTGGAGATAAATATCCATCGAGAAAAAACATAAAAGCTGTGTTGGAGATAAAGGCAGTCTTTTATGAGGAAACGCCTCGTGGGAGAGAAAGGAGAGATTTTTTGAGAAAGGCCTAGGCCATTGGATAAAACATCCACCTAAAAGTGGGACACCGCTGAAGGAAACTATATCATGAAAGAGGGTATTAAATACCCATTGCATAGATCAATTGGAGGTAGTTGATCCATGGCAAGAACCTCAGCTCGGGGGGAATCAGAGGTGATTCATGGTTGGGTGATGGTGCTCCGCTCTCCAAGTGTTGTTCTCTCTCTTCTGATCTTGTCAGATCCCACTGCATGAGATGTACTGTATGTTGTTCCTTACCTTGTATACTATTGCAATTCTTTCACCATATATGTTTAGATGTATGTGTGATCTTTGTATAGGAGAATGATTGAATAAGGATGCATAAATAACTATATATGATAAATGATTTTGGTTCTAAGTATGAAACTGTAGAGCCTATGGTTCAAGTTATCTAATCTATGCATTATGCACTATAAGATGAATTGCATCCATTGAGACGTTCTAGTTCGTTATTCGTATCACATAAGATATATGTCAGTGATGTTATCTATATTCATGTAATTGATTTCATTCTTATGCATGTGACTTTTATTGCCTCCAAAAGTTGAGTTAGTGGTATAAGCATACTAGGGGGTTGTTATTGTTTGGGTCACTGAGCTACCTTACTCATGATAGAATATGCATGGGACCCTTATGCATAGGTAGAACTATTTGCACTAACGTTTCTTATGAGATGGACATGTATGGACGTGTGAGATATCTAGTGAATCTAAACTTGATCATCATTAAATTAGTGAAGGAACATAGGATGCATTTTACATTATATAATGTCTCTGGTTTAACATGGCAGAGATTTGTGCATGAGACATAGATGCATGTGGATGAGTTATGGTATAATTCTTTTGAATGTATAGTTTATGATGCAGGATTATCTATGCCATGCATGAAGCTAGTGTAGTTATTTTTACATAACGGTGATATCACCAACCTGTTTGACTTAGATGAAGATCTATGATCATGATAGCTACAATAGACTTAAATAAAAGTCCAGTAATGCTTGTGGGGATTAACCAAAGGATTTTGTAGGATGCATGCCATGATTGGTTCTTGATGCTTAACAGTTGATCACATACAAAAGTAATATAAATGAATCTAAGGGTTCATATCAAGGATCACATACATAAGTCATATAAATGAATCTAAGGGTTCCTATCAAGGATCCGATAAAACATAGAGGGATTATACCGTATTATGGCTCCTTAATTTGATGTTGTATAATACGTGTTCATGTAATAATAGAAAATATGACCTGTGACAATGGTTAATCCTTAACGATTAACCAAGATAACTTATAAGAATGAGATCCTAGGGGTGAATTTCCAGGTAGGCTTAGGAGGTATGTTACACATGTGCACAACAAAATGGCATGTGGACAACTACTTCACATAATCTATGTCATAATTTAGGGATATGGTTGCATTATTCATGCATGATTTAATTATTAAAAAGAATAAAAATTGCATGGTGATTCTTATTCTTAAGCTTTGCAGGAACCTTCCAAAAATAAAGCCTTGAAAATAGTTCATACTCGGGTAAATAACATATTCACCATCATTTTCTTCCCACCATAATTTAAGCAACTCTTTGCACAAAATTAATATGTAAATAAATATTCTTACCAAGAGTTACTTCCCTCCATTATTATATTTTCTTGAGACACTCATGTAGGAGTCAAACTATAATGGTGTAGACTTACTAGTTATTACCCATAGAAAATTTTCACATTTCAAATTATTGGTTTATGTCAAAGCAAAAATATAAGATTGAATTGCCTATTGAGCAATATTTATTTGAAAAAGGTCTAGAAGTTGATCATGACGGACCTTTGGGCTCAAGAGGAGGTGGAAGTATTGGGCACCTTTTAATGACTATCTGGCTAGCTGGATTCTGCAAATGCATATAGGATGGGTATCTAGTTGACTCATCTAATGCTTGCGAGGATGGAAATGGGAAGGTAGAGTGTGTTGGATTCATTCATACTCACTTTTATAGTTGGGAAAGTACGGATCACATCAAATTTTTATTTAGTAGGATGTAGCATTAGTGATTTAGTGTCCTGATCTAATGTATTTTGAAGTAGTATGGTCAATCCATGGCTAGGTTTTGAGGCCAATGGAAATGGGAAGGTAGAGTGTGTTGGATTCATTCATACTCGCTTTTATATAGTTGGGAAAGTATGTATCACATCAAATTTGTATTTAGATGTTATTTTATTCCCTATAATTATGTTTATTTTTATTTTTTATAAATATGGTTATTTTTTCATGAGAAATATTTTTTATATTTTATATAAAGAAAGTATGTCTATTCACCATAAATTCAACATATCACATGCCAGAATTGACGGTGTTAGTTAAATCCAACATATCACATGTGAGAATTGACAGTGTTGGTTATGGGTGTTGGTGAGGGCAAAGGACAATTTCCATAATTATTCACTATAGCATTTTCACAAAAGTGGTGGTTGGTTGGCATTATTTAAAATTGATAATTAGAAAACTTATATAAAATAAAAATATGTGGTTGGAATATAGAATTGAATTACATTGAAAATAATTTGTTTGTCTAAAGTTTGAAAATAATTTAGTTTTTCAAATGATGTTCCCAATTCTTTGTTTCCTTTGATGTATATTTGTACTTTTAGGGGCAATTGGTAGTTTAATCCTCTCATCTCATAATAAATTTTTGTTTATAATGGACTTACATAGATTCTTAATATGTTACACGTTAAAACCATATCACGGGTGGGGTAATTTTCCATGTTTTTTTTCCAAAAAAAGTAAATTCATTAATTTCCATCTTTTTTAAAAATGATTTACCCAAATTTTATAATATAAAATCAATTTATCTTAAAAACTGTCAAGATTTTATAGGAAGTATATAAGATATTATAAATTTAAATATTTTTACCAAAAAAAATAGCCAAACATTTTAAGCTTTGCATATTAGGGACTAATAAGATTCGCAAAGGTTTATAAAATTTAAGTTAAATTTCCATCCTTTAAACTTTCTTTGATTTATATTGCTTCTTAATAAGCAACGAATTAACTCTATGTTGACTACATAACAAATTACAAATCTCTATCATAGTGAAGAACACATTATTGAAATGTTTTAACCAACACCATCTTGTCAAGTTCATGCTCAGTAGATAATAATTATAAATATCCTAGCGAGTGAAAAGTAAACCATTCAAATGTCTTAGTCCAAATCCATCTTAACTCTCCATATGTGCCCAAATATTTCCCCAAGTTTTTATCCTTTACATGATAGATCCAAAGTTAAGAATAAACAAAGCTAATTCCTAATATTCCATTTATCAACTCCATCTCAAGAAAAAAAAAAAAAACTATATATCTCCCTCATACTAAACAACACATAACCATACCCCTAAAATGAATAAAACACACCTCTCCCCTCCTCAAATATGCAAAATACATTCAAAACACACCTCTATTAAAAATTAATATTTATTATGATATTAATATTATAATACATTTTTATTTAAAAACCACATTTAAATTTTCTTTCATTGTTAATAATTTATTTAATTAAATGTATTAACATTATACATGTCCTCTCCCTCTCTATATTTAAAGTATAGATGGAAACATCAAATCTCGCTATTCCCAAGAATAAAAGCAACGTGAGTGCTTAAATCTCTGCATAATTACTCTGAATTTAGATATGCGGGATTTAGTTAGAAATAGAATACTTCCTACACCATAGAGATTTGCGTCATCAAAATAAACCTGATTTTTTTTTTTTAAAGCTTATACCTTTACTCATACACTAGGTTGGAATAATGAGGTTATCTTTGAAGTGACTAACATTATTATCGAACTAATGTCCCTAATGGATGATCAAAGGAAGATAGTTTTATATGTGGCTTGAGAAGATAGTTTGTACACCAATTTCATAAGCATACCTCAATAAATGTGTCACCCTTACATTCCTCGAACCCTTGTATGTTCCTGAATTTTGTTTCTTTTACTACTGATATATTCTATTTGTGCCACAGGAATTAGGAATATCGTTTTACTGGCTCTATATATATATATATATATATATATATTTGTTATTCACGATATTTTAAATGTCATAGGTTAATTTTATATTATAAATTGAATAAATTACATTTATTTTTTAGTTAATTTTTTTTTTCCATGAAATTATATATATATAAAAGTTGTACTGGTTAACTATCTACTAAACATTGAATGAATTACATATTTCTTTTACTCTAAAAGTAGAAACAAATTAGAAAGAATAAGAAATATTTACATTTAATTATTCTCTCTCTTTAATAGGCATGATATTCAAAACATATCATACACATATTTTTCTATGAATGGATAAGCAAATAACATATAACAATATTTATTATTACACAATAATCTACATAAAGAAAAAAATAGGGGACCAACCTTATGTCACAGAAATGAAACCAACGATTATAGACATAAAACATCCTACTAGGCAACAAGTTGCCTCCTTAGTGATAAATTCTTCTAGAAACCAGTCAGGAATAGTGTCCATTCTGTACTGATATGAGAGACCTTTTTCTTCTAGCATGGATATAAGTGAGAAATCTGTGCAACGATGTCAACCTCTAAGCCTTTTTATAACAACCCTAAAATATCTAAATGCTTGAAGACATGTGATTCACTTTTCCAATGCCAACAATAAAAGTAGAAAAGAGATCAAACTTCCACATAGTTATTAGTGTTGGGGCCCATTGTTACTCTAAATATAGCTATGTGTGATTTATTTATAAATAGAATCCCTCTTAAATTATAGTGATGATATTGTCCTTAAATAGCATAATCAAAATAAGGTTATGGTTTTTATCGATGTATCTCCTCCATTACCACTTTTCATGCCAACATAACATATTTCCCCAAAAAAAAACATAGTAAAAATATTGTACCTTGAGTCATGCTCTAGATTGGATTAATGAGCCCCTCTTTGAAGAGACTAGCATCCCTAACCAACCATATGCCCTAATATATTATTAGAGGAAGTGTTATGCGTGCCTTTAGATCATAATTTGTACACTAAGTTTAAGCCTTACATTCCTCCAACCCATTATTCCGCCAATTTTACTCCATATAAATGTTTTGTAGATATAATATATTTCTAGATGGGAATTTGGATCCTCACCGCACTTACTTAAGGTACATATCCCTAGACTAAATTTGTTTTGCTTCTATAACATATTATATGTCAAGGCTTTGTAATGTTAAAGGATCCAGATTAAGATTTTAGCTTTTAAGGGTGAATTGAAACTCCTACACAACCTACCATCACCATATCATATTTCATGAAGCCACATGAGATATCAACATGTTGGAACATGCATTAGCAAAAAAACCCAGAAGGTGTGCAAACTAACAGCATTGATTCCTCATTCCTCCAATATGCACACATGACTAGTTTTTGACTTGTTGATGAAGGAGGTCCATATTTTCTTATCTTACTCTCTAAAACCTAGGTGTTTTGTAGAAACCCATTGATGTCCCTAGACAAATGTCTATACAATATCATAAATATAGGAGTGATTGACATAGTCCCTAAGTCAAAGTTCCCATACCATAGTTTGTGGAAGAGTGATGTAATCCACTCCCCACTCATGGGTCCTATCACAATTGCATATTGATTATATTCCCTACCTTCCAAAAAATACCATCTCCATGAAAATAAAATGTGAGTACAACTACATTCTAGATCACATACACATTTTGATGGTCCTTTTGAGGCTTGTATATCCAGGCTAAGATTAAATTAGGTGTCATATATTTCTCATTTATAATGGTTACCCATAAAATTGTACCTATTATGAACCTCCAAATACTCTTGGCAATAATTTCTCTATAGAAATATTAAATGCTTCTTATAATATATCCTTGAAAATTCATTAGCAATGCTAACTTGTTGTAGTTGATCCAAGGTAGTCCCTTGTCTTCCATATTACCAAACATAAAGAAAAACAATTAATAAGCCTACGAATCCTTTCAGAAATTCTTTTAAGATACATGAAAGTAACATCCATTATAAAAGAATAGCCTCAAACACTAATTTAATGAGGACATGTCTTCCTCCCTTTTAAAACCACCAAATGCTCTAGTTTTTAATTGTTCTTTCACCTTATGCAACTAACTAGCCTCAATATCTTTTGACATATGTGTTTGCCTTTAACAAAATTCAAGGTATTTCAATCCCACATCTAGTGTACTAAATTTGTAAGGAAAACATATTTGTAAAGAGGGACATATCTTCCTCATCTAGTCCTCCACTTGAGATGGTTTTTCCCCATTTAGCATCATACCAATTGATTCAAAATAAATTGATAGTAGCATAGAGCTTCTCAAAATCCATCCTAGACCTATCACAAAATGGATGTTGTTGACAAAAAGTAAATAAGTGATCCTAAAGCTTCCTTCGACATGCACTCCTCTAAACCATATATATATATATATATATATATATATATATATATATATATATATATATATATAACTCCCTTCTACCTCAATGAGGAATATAAGAAGATTGATTGGATTTCCCAACCCAAGGACATAGAATGGCCAAAATAAATAAGATGTTGTTCCATTTATCAACACGGAAAATTCCATAGATGTAATGCAATTCATGACTAAATTTATGAAAGGGACACATAATGACTAGTTCATTAACAACATTCACAAGTAAATCCAAATGACCCAATCATAATCTTGGAAAGATCTACTTTAGCAAGAATTTCCTTCATACTTTTGTTTCTTACATAATATAATCCCTCCTACTCCACCCTTATATCCCCATAAATATATATGTTTTCTAAGGAATAAAATTTTTCCCTATATGTAGTATTTGGCAACAATATCTTCACTAACATTGTAATAATTTTTTCCACAGTTTTATGGATGTTGTTACATAGAGATATGGGTCTAGAATCATTAAAGGAGTCTCTCTATCTCTCTTTATGATGATACTGAAAAATTATATTATTTAAGATGGATATTGAAATATTTTATTTGTTATTAACATTGAGATATTTTTTTGTTATTAATATTTTTATTAATATCATAGGTTAACTTTATATTAAACATGGAAAGAATTACACATATCTCTCATACTTAATTATAAAAAAATCTTTTAACACAATGATAGAATAATTTTATTTAAAATCATAATTTATAAATTAATTATTTATAAACCTATATGCTTATTTAAATTTATAAATATTTACGCTGTAAGGCGTTCCTCTTTGAAATGAGCTCCCTTATATGTCAGCTGTATTGTCTTAAACTGTTGATTTGATGTCTTAGATAATTGAAAATATTACCACCCTCGGATCATCATAAGCAGTTATAATAAGTTATAGTAAGTTCGTTACATACCCACACCCCTGTGAATCTGAGAGACAATAAAATGGTGAGAGACGTGATGCTGCCCCTTGCTTGTTTAGGAATTGTGGAGTCTCCCCATCATAACCTGTTAGCAACAATGGCTTATTGAGTGAGGGCTCTCTTCCATTTTTCTGGTTCTGATTTTTCCCAAACCCTTCTTTTCCAATGGTGGAGATCTCTCTTCTTATTTCTTAGTTCCGATTTTTCCCAAGCCATTCATTTCTAATGGCGGTCCTTCTTTTCTAATGGCAACGACGATGTAGGCATTATTTTTGCACCTGTCTCTTGGTCCGTTGCATGATTATTATGGACCTTTTGAATGAGATGAAACACTTGTGGGTGCTACTACCCATCATAACCCCCTCCATAGCAATGGCTTGCATGGGGGGACTCTCTTTTTGTTCCCCTGGTTCCAATTTTTTTTTTTTTTTTTCCACAACCCCTTCTTTCCAATGGCGGCGGTGTAGGCGTTGCTGTTGCACCAGTTGCCTGGTCCGTTGCATGGTGTTTTTGGACCTCTTGAACGAGTTGAAAAACTTTGTGGGTGTTTCTTCCATGGGTAAGGAAGTGGTGAAACAAGTAGAAAATTTGAAAACAAACATTTTCAATTACCAAACGTTGTGTGAAGTAATCCAGGCATGCATTCAAGGAGAAGAGCTGTTGGAGAAGGCAATTTGTGGTGATATGGACATAATCTGGGAAGTTATAGACTATTTCAAGGTTTCCCTTTGTGTTGCAGAAGAAAAGAATTTGGAGAACAAGGCTATTGCACTAAGCAAGCTTGGGAAATCATATTCCTCTGTTCTGAAAATGGAGAAGAAAGCCCATTACTACCACTTTCAGAGCATCAAGATTGCACTTTTTATTATGTCTGCATAGATTGCAAGTTCTGAGTGGTACATATATTCTTCTGAATCATTAAAAAAATACCAACAGGGAGTAGTTGAGTAGGAGAGAAGAGAGAACACAGAAAACCGCAAAGCCAATGCAGAAAGAATGAAAGAAAAATAAGCGCGGAAGGGAAAGTGAATTCTTGTAAAAAATTCAAATGGCAAGCTTCACACTCTAGATGTTTCTTAAAAGAAAAATGTTAGTTAGTTGTTGCTTAGCTTTGGCTTCTATGGCAGTACCATAAATGTATGAACCAAACCCCCAAATCGTAAGTAGGACAAAAAAAACTTTGAAGCCACCCATAGGGTCATGGAAATATACAATTGCTACAATACTAGTCAAATGGACTCGTACTACGTTGAGCACTCCATCCATTAGTGTCGATGTCACGTAAAGCATTACTACACTTCCTAGTATTCCAAGATGGAAATTTAAAACCCCCTTGAAAAGTACCATATAGTATGAAATTGCCTATAGGTGCCTCTAACTTCATAGCTATGAAATCCTTATTTATAATTACACCAATTGTTGTAAAAATGCAACCGAATAGTGAAACCATAACCTGTTATTCTAGGACAACATGAAAAGATTCCCTTCCTAATATCTTAATGAACAGAAGCTCTGATAATGCAAAAATTAGGCCATGCAATGCAGAGCCTAAAATGTCCCATATGAAGCCAACAACATATTGGCAATGGCTTACACTAGTTGGCTTATCATAGTTTGAGTCTATGCCTATAATCATGAATGTTGTAGTGATAATCACTATTGAATTCAAAGTGGAAACATTCAACATCTTTCCCAAACATTGGTTGGATTAAACTCCACACTATCTCCAAATTTTGGTGTTCATTTGTCTATTGTACTCTTTGCAAATGTCCCAAAACAAGAAAGTTGGGAAGGAGTTCCAAACCTCGTTCAGGATTGGATTTTGGAAAGGGTCAATTTGCTAGCTTTCAATCGTCTAAATTATGTACTCATAGACTCTATTCGACACTCTAAAGAGGGTTTGCGTATTTGTCCCATAAATAATATGCTACTTTGCAATTGTTGAACAGGTGATTTGTCATTTCTCCTTCATCTCTGCACATCATTCAAATAGAGAGGCCTTTGTATCCTTTGCACATAAAACAATCCTAAATTAGTACTTTTGTGGGCCATCAATTAAAGAGTGGATGATATTTTGAGCTAACAGTGAGAATTCCAAATCTTACCCCTTAAAAAAATGTTTTTTTTGGGCGATAAGTACCTATGGAGTTGGTTGTTGATTCATTTTACTTGTAGATTTTGTCATAATAATTTCCATTAGTTTTTATTCATTTTCTATCTTCAAACTTCAATCATGTGTTGGCAATGTAATTTCCAACCATATATTTTGAAGATTGCATCTATGAAATTTGTTGATTTACGCTTGAAATTTCGTGGCATGCCAATGGAAGTTCCACCTATGAATTTTGGTTAGCATTTTTAGTTCAGATTTCTCAAATCTTGTGCAATTTCCAGCTCTTTTTCTTCTATTCATGTACCAAATTCAACGAAAAATTAGTGTCAAATACATATTTTCATTGTTCTATTTTTCTATCTTGATGCACTTGTTTTGTATGTGGCCCCTTTTCAAACCCTTAAGTCTATAAATGACCCTCACCAAGTTATAATGGCTTCCCTGAAGGCTAATCATCCTTCACCTTATGGACCAATGATCCATGTCAGTCTTTACCAAGTGCATGTAGGACCAAACTCGAGAGACTCCCTGCAATAGAAAGGCATTAAACCTAAACCTAGTCAAGGAGGAGCTTGCACTCCTCCCATCAATTCCCTACATGTCAAAACAAGGTATCATAACCTATCTCTGCCCTAGGGATGATGGGGTTGTGTTGGAACGTAGTGAGGTGGATGAGAAATACATAGGGGTGATTGTGCCCACACCTAATGGACTCCCCATCCAGGTGGTTAATTTTTTTGTCATTTAGTGTTTTTTCAACCCTCTCAAAGTTGCTAATGGATATCCTCCAATCTATACCAAATATTGATTGAGTCAGATTGAAATACCCCTTGATTTACAAGTTGATCTACCAGAGCAGTAAGTTTTCTCTTAGTGTGGGATAGAAACATCACTAAGATCTAGTTGCTCAACTCAACGAATAGGCAAAGGCCTAGTGATATCCTCCAGTTGTTAGAGATTTTATCTACCTTAACATTGTTTATAATTTTCCCCATAACTAAATTGAGGTGTTGGGAATCCCCTTCCACTATTAGAGCGTTGTCCTTCTACTCCTTTTGATGATTACAAACCCTTTATGAAAGTTGTTGATTCTGCTCCATTATTGGATTTATTTCCCATTCTCATTGAGAAGAGAGAAAGAATGTTTCCTATAGAATCTCTGAGAAACACCCTGCCAGGCACTAGACAGTCTCAGGTCCTTATAATCCCCATCAAAATTGAGTTTAGCAAAACGAGTTGGGGTAGTTACCAATGTTCCTTGGATCAAGGGTTATACAATTTTCTTATGGGGGGCATGCAGTGTATGACATCTTTCCAGATTTCAGTTTTTGAGTATTGTTAGAGTCGGTCCTTACAGCCCTCCGTCAGAGATCTTTTCGCTTTTGCATATCATTCTTAGGTGTCTCGCTCGTTCCACTTCGTTGCATTTCGCTAGGGGCATGCCATTGACTGATGAGGGGGTTTGGTTGTCTTGTGTTTCCTCATGCTTGTCCCTGTAGGATTAGTCAAAATTCCTCAAAAATCACCGAAGTACATGATCATTGCATTCATCGTCATTAATGATTACTTTCGTTAAAAAAATAGATGTCTTTAGTCCTAGAGTCTAGGGTTTTCAGTCCTTTGCATACATATAATGAAAGCCCACAGGCCATGAGGTTGGTTTCAAAAGATTCTCATTTCATTTTTTTTTTTCAGAAAGCATTTGAAAACATTTTTAGTCCAAAACTCTTTTTTGGAAGTAGAAATTGTCAAACTTCATTTTTTGTAATAATTGTATTTGTTTCATCACAAGAAGTTTCAGAGAAAGCCTCTGATCTTTTCCGAAGCCAAATGCCGGATCCCTGCAAAAACAACCAAATGTCATCAGTCCAAGATTCAGAAATATAATAAAAATCCAAAGAACAACATTATATTAAGTGATCGAATGACAAAGTGCCAAACATTATAAAAGTGGGTCATGGAGTAAATTTAAAATCAAATCTGATTTTATGAGATATTTTTCTTCACATATAAACCATGGTAAACAATTCATTTGCACAAATTCTCAAGGCAGAAATCGAGCTGGTGAAGTTGAAGGCCGAAATCGTGTTTTGCAAAGTTGTGAACCGGAACTGGAGGTGCGCGCTACGCGCAGAGGAGGCACGCTACTCATATAGTGCGCGCTACGCATATAACCTCACCAGCCAGTGTTAAATACCACGGGCGCTACGCACTTGCTGTGCGCTACGCGTTGGGTAGGTGCGCTACGCACACAGTCACAGCGCCAACAAATTTCTGCTATTGCGTCCGGATCCTTGCCAAATCGACTTCAACGCTTGCAAGTAGGTTTTTAATGGCTGCTCAGTAAATTTTGAAAATGATTGTGGTGTGTTTAAAGTGGGGAATTAATGTGTTGGGTGTAGAGAGGTGAAACCCTATGCTCATGGCAGATTCATTCCTTAGGGTTTTAAAAACATGTTGGTGACTTTGTGAAGATTTTCCCAACTTGTATGGTTGATATAGGTACCTACGCATCTATTGTCAAAGTGTCACTGCCCTCATGCTTTCAGTTTATCATTTTACCACTGCTGTCATTGCCACTGTATTACCACTGTCATTTCCATTGTTCATTATGGTCATTATCATGTTGTTTTCCCATTCTCCATTGATAAAATACAGTCCCATACTCATTTTCCCCTTTGACAAATTTTAGCCAGCATTACAAAGGCTGCACATTACACTTTTTGCTCATTTGTCAAAATTTCCTTGTGATCAAAGCAGTGATTGTTTTATGCCAATCCACTTAAATAGAGTTATTACCATTGTGGCTTGTTTCATATGATGCTTTGGTACATATGTAATATGTTTGGGTTTTGAGCATACATTGAACTTTTGATTTCATCACACCTATATCAACATACATATTGCAGACATCTTGTTTTTAAAGCCATGTCAGACACAGATTTAGTTTATGAGCAGGAGTATGACAGTGATTCCACAACAGAGGGCAATGTGCCACGGAGGTCTCACAGAGGTGGCAAAGGTGGTAGGCATCTCAGGGAAGAGCCTACTTCTTTGGTTCAATTGCAGGCTTGCCCGCTTGCAATGGATTGTTTTCGCTATCAGTCATGCTATCACTATTGTGAGTTAATTTCACAAATCCGCATCATCGTGAGCTAGCTCGTTTGTTTGTTCTACATTTACATGATGGCCGTGTAAACCTCGTCGGAGTAGATTTCATTCTGTCACCAGAAACTATTGCACAAGCCACTGGGATACCAAATATTGGAGAAAAATGGAATAAACGTCAGCAGTTAGAGAAATCCTACTATGAGCCATACATCAAACCCGGTTATATGAGGCACCTGAGCAGGGTTTTTCCTTTCAAATTCCTGAATGATGAGTTTGCACCTTTGATGAAACTCATCATTTGGTATTTCAGTTGTGAGGGCAGATTCTCGCGTCTTTATGCGTACCATGTCCGTTTGTTGATGCATTTCACAAGGGTACGTATGATGAACATTCCATACTTCATGTATTGCAACATAGAGAGAATGGTGATTTTTGTACAGAAGAAGACCCCAGCACAGCAGCATAGAAGTATTTATCATTACGCACTGATCAAGATTGTAGTGGTTCATCAGTTGGCACAGCAGGGCATTACTTGGGAGGATTTTATTTCTCGTGACTTTTTCACAGCGCCACAGCCACCTCCAGAGATAGTTCATGATGAGGGAGAGCCTTCACATTAGCTTGACATTCCTGAGACCGAGCATATCAATGCTCCAGTGTATGTGACATATCAGCGAGGCCACAGGGCCTTATTTGCAGCTACACGATGAGTACTATCTCCACATGGCGTGGAAGGGGTCTCGCCTTCTTCTTCAGTACAGGTACAGGTACAGGTTCAGGACAGAGGCAAGAGGTCAATACATGAGGAGGGCCATTCAGGAGGTCATGATATTGATGTTACATTTAGTGATGTGGATAGGAGCTCTCCTAGCTCGAAACTGAAAGAGATCATCCAAGAGCAGAAGGCTGAGATTGACAGCTTGAATGAGAAGTTACTGAAGGCAGAATGTCTGATCAAATATTTGGAGCAGCGCAATAAGCAGCTAGAGGATCAGCACACACTTATAGAGCTGCGACAAATCCGTGAAGACCGAAAGTTGGCCCGAAAAAGACCTGGTGATTTGACACCTTTTGAGCGGCAATTTTGGCTTGAGAAAGTCAATCGACATCTGGAGGAGTTGTTGGCGAAGGCCAATAGAGACAAAGACATGCTCCATCACATGAAACATCATTATTGGGCTCGCATGCATGTCGGCAAAGCAAAAATGAAGATTTTGAAAAGGAGGTTGAGCAGAGCACTAAAACGGTGAAAGAGGCCCGATCCACTTCGAGTTTTGGCCTAGGCTTCAATGGCTGGGCATGATACATGATGGAGGGTCTTTGCTCCGAATTTGAGCAAATTCGGAGAAATTTTTGTCATTTTGAATTTTTTTGGTCCCAAAACAGATTTTTCAGCTATACGAGTAGCGCGTCGACGCGCTCGCTTTTGATTGGGACACTTGCTGGAGGGAAACTTTATATTTTTGGGTTTGTCATGGTAATTTATGCATGTTCAAGTATTTCCGAAGCATTTCATCAAGTTCTGGATGATCAAAAGGCCCAAAAACACCATGAAAACCACCTTGCTGCCACCCTTTACACCAGCAGGAAGTACTTCTGGGAGAATGCAATTTTGAAGGGGAAAATGAGCTCCAAATTGGGAAATTCCACTTGGGCTGGATAGCAGACATCCAGGGCTTTCCAACCAGCTATTGTGTGCTTGATTTCAATGTCAGGAAGCGCCCCAAAAACAAGCTGAAATGCGCGCTACACATAGAGATCAGGGCACTACGCATAGAGTTTTTTGGTCAAATTTTCATCCTCCAGCTCAGGAATTCGGCCAGTTTTCACCAATTTCACCTCTTGATGTGATTTTTGACCCATATTTTTATAATTTGATGTACATGATGTAAACTTGGCACTTATTTACCATATTCTAGATGATTCATTCACAAAATAGCAAAAATTTAATGTAATGAATCAGTTTCCTTCCTTTTTGAGGCAGGTTGTTTTGGTCACCTAGATTCTTGCTCCATGTTTAGAATTTGTTCAAAATACTCCTAGAAGGAGGATCTCGACTCCTAGAGGTTAGGGAATGGATTGGCTTGGTCTATATATGTAAATTTTCAGTCAGTAGCAAGGGTTGGACTCTTGGGAAGATTTTGGCACACTATTGTTCATATTTTTCATATTTTGGCTAAGGAAAGATCAGAGGTTTTGCAGAACCTGTTGGGATTCTTGTCGCTTTCAGTTCTTGATGGTTTTATCTCTCAGTTTATTGTAAGTTTATTCATGTTTAATGTATGCCATTCCCTTCTTATGCTTCTGAAACTAAATAAATGAGTAAATGAGGTTGAATCCATTATTTACAATGCTCTACCTTTAAATTTGTTTAGTTTTACATGTTTTCGCTGGTTTGGAGAGGATCCATGTTCTCCCTTGCCCTCTTCAGCTCCTTTTCATTCTGATCCAGGCATACACCTGATCAAAGGCATCAAGACTACTGCCTACCTCGCCCCAACTCGAATTCTGCAAAGATCTGGCCTTATCCCCGGACCCAAATTTTTTTTTCCCGTTTCTCCAACAAAAAACTCAAAAATCTAAATCAAACTTTCCTATCTCTTTACTAGCCTAAAATAAGTATTAATTTTAAGTCATCTCAGCCCTTTTGAAGACCTTTTGCTGAGATAGACCCGGAGAGATCCCTCTCCTGTCCTCGTAGGGCTAGCTACGAGGCTAAGCGTGGTTTGATGTGGCCTCGAGTTTTGCCTTTCTCAGCCTGAGGCAGATTTGAGCGCTAACAAGTATGATTGATTACACACGCTAGACCTATTAATCACCCATTATCCAGTTTTTGGCACTAATAGATTCCCAAACAATGGTTGGATTAAAATCCACACTATCTCCAAATTTTGGTGTTCATTTGTCTATTGCACTCTTTGCAAATGTCTTAAATCAAGAAAGCTGGGAAGGAGTTCCAAACCTCGCTCAGGATTGGATTTTGGAAAGGGTTAATTTGCTAGCTTTCAATCGTCTAAATTATGTACTCACAGACTCTATCTGACACTCTAAAGAGGGTTTTCATCTTTGTCCCCTAAATAATAGGCTACTTTGTAATCGTTGAACAGTTGATTTCTCATTTCTCCTTCATCTCTGCACATCATTCAAATAGAGGGGCCTTTGTATCATTTGCACAGAAAACAATCTTGAATTAGTACTTTTTGTGTGCCATCAATTAAATAGTGGATGTTATTTTGAGCTAACAGTGAGAATTCCAAATCTTACCCCTTAAAAAAATGTTTTTTTGGGCGATAAGTACCTATGGAGTTGGTTGTTGATTCATTTTACTTGTAGATTTTGTCATAATAATTTCCATTAGTTTGTATTCATTTTCTATCTTCAAACTTCAATCATGTCTTGGCAATGTAATTTCCAACCATATATTTTTAAGATCGCATCTTTAAAATTTGTTGATTTAGGCTTGAAATTTCCTGGCATGCCAATGGAAGTTGCACCTATGAGTTTTGGTTAGCATTCTTAGTTTAGTTTTCTCAAAGATTGTGCAATTTCCAACTCTTTTTCTTCTATTCATGTATAAAATTCAATGAAAACATAATGTCCAATACATAGTTTCATTGTTCTATTTTTCTAGCTTGATGCACTTGTTTTGTATGTGGCCCCTTTTCCAACCCTTAAGTCTATAAATTCCCCTCACCAAGTCATAATGGCTTCCCTGAAGGCTAATCATCCTTTGCCTTATGGACCAATGATCCATGTCAATCTTTACCAAGTGCCCATAAGACCAAATTCTAGAGACTCCCTGCAATAGAAAGGAATTAAACCTAAACCTAGTCAAGGAGGAGCTTGCACTCCTCCCATCATTTCCCTGCATGTCAAAGCAAAGTATTATAACCTCCCTCTGCCCTAGGGATGATGGGGTTGTGTTGGCACATAGTGAGGTGGATGAGAAATACATAGGGGTGATTGCACCCACACTTGATGGAATCCCCATCCATGTGGTTAATGTCTCTGTCATTTAGTGTTTCTTCAACCCTCTCAACGTTGATAAGGGATATCCTCTAATCTCTACCAAATATTGATTGAGACAGATTGAAATATCCCTTCATTTATGTTAGGTCCCTATAATACTAGTGATTCCCCCATTACTATTATCATTGTAGCCCTTATTTTTATTGTTGTGCCCGTATTGTCCCCATATTGTTATTATTGTGCCCCATAGAAGCCCAATATTGTCATTGTTGTGCCCTTATATTATTATTGTTATGTCAGATTTGATTATATTGTGACCCCTTAGACTCCTATATATAGAAAGGAGGTTTTGTCATTTGTATCATCCAAGAATTTTTCATTTGTGTAATATAAAGGAGGTTCCCCCCTCGAAGATGCTAATTTCGAAGGCGTTGATCTATCATTTCTATCTTTTTGTGAGCTAGTTTCATAACATTTGGTATCATACTTTTGGATTCTAGGGTTTTTCTACTCCAAAAAGATCATCATGAAATTTTCACTATAATATTTTCTATACAAAGTTTCAAAAGCTAAAAAAAACCCATTTGAGCCGAAATTGTTCCGAACCTCGGGTCCAAATTTTAGATCTTGTCTCCCTATATTTTTAGAGGTATAATTTGAAGAATTTAATGTTTTTGCAGACTCACGAATTACATTCCAAACAGGTGACCTTGGGAAAATCGTAATAACATTCTCTTTGAGCATCAGATTGAAATTTAGTAAGAATTTATATAAAAAGTACAGATTGTATTTTTTTGTGTACCATTTTCAGATTTGAAGGTCGAAACAGTGACATGTGTCATGTCGTACAAATTCACTCTAATGAAAAATTATATAATTAGGTCATATTGGGAGATTGGGCATAACACTTTCTTGGAGAATCCAATTTTGATCAGATTTGTGGCATTGGAAAGAGGACTCATAGGGTTACGGCAAGAAGCAATTTCAGACCTTGGAGATCCACAATTACAGAGATACAATAGATTCAATGTAGAGCTTCTACAAAGCGAAAAAAGGTGTGTAGTCTTTTTAAAATTTTCATAAGTTTGGATTGAAAAATTAGTTTGAAGTTGAAAGGGCATATTGAAGCATAATTATCATTAATTGATGCCCCGAAGAAAGAAAATGGAAACACCTAGTAAGCAGCCTAAAAGCTCTAGCATGAATCATGCAGCAGAGGAAGAAATGCAACATGAGATATCAAAATTACGAGATCAAGTGCAACAAATTTCACTCTCACAAAAGGTAAAAAAAGCTAAGATTGATGGTTTAAAAGGCATGGAAGCTAAGATAAATGGCGTGGAAGCTAAGATGAATGGCATGGAAGTTAAGATGGATGGCGTGGAAGCTAAGATGGATGGCATGGAAGCTAAGATGAATGGCATGGACACTAAGATGGATGACATAGAAGAAAAATTGAAAGGCAACACGGAAGATTTGAAGATAGATTTGACTAAGTTGCTACAAGAAATGCTTACTAATGGTGAAAGGGTAGTAAAGGAAACTCATGAGGAGAACAAAATAAATGTTAATCATGATGTCATAGAATCTAACATTGGATTGAAGATCCACCATGTTCCAAAGATTGATATGAGGAAGTCTGATGGAAAGGATCCCGTAACATGGATACTACAGATGAAGCAACATTTTGATCTCCATAATGTGAAAAGCACACAAAAGGTACGCATTGAAACTTTATATTTGGAACTAAATAAGTTTGTATGCTGTCGATGGCTTTTCTCTTGTAAACAAATTTTCACTTGGGCAATTTTTACGGAAGAAATGATAACACATTATGAGGATACAAAAAGCAACACCTTTTTTAGCAAATTGATAAACCTAAAAAAAAAGGGTTCAATGATGGAGCACATTGAGGACTTCCAAAAATTGAATATAAGGGTAAAAGATATTCCATAGGATCATAGGATTGATGTGTTCATAGGGACTTTAAAGGATAAAATCCAACATGAGGTTCGTCTTTGGGAGCCTGACTCATTTGAGAAGGCATTCAGGTTGGCAAGAAAAATGGAAAGAAAAATTATGGCAACAAGGAGGCCTACCACTCATAACTATAAGGATGGAAGTGTTGTTTCCCCTAGCCTTCCACAACCTACAAGTTTTAAACCCCAAGATTTGGAAGAAAAAAGAGAAAAAGGGCTTTGTTACAATTGTGATAGCAAATACACTAAAGGTCATAAGTGTGCTGAGAAGAAAATATTTTACATAGATTGTGAAGAGGAGGAAAAAAAGGAACAAGAAACATCAAAAGAAGAGGATATACACTAGGAACAAACCCTAGAGAAAGAAGAAATGAATCTGACCATATCTTGTTATGCATTGGCCTGAATTATCACTCCTCAAACTATCAAGATGGAAGGACATATCAAGAATAAAAAGGTAATTGTGTTTATTGATTAGGGAAGTACCCGTAATTTTATTCATTGTAAGATAGCCAAGGAATTGAATTGCTTCCAATCTCCAGCACTAGAGTATCAAGTGATGGTTGCAAGTAGAGGAACCATAAATTGCTCTGGAAAGTGCCATAATATCAAGCTATCCATGGGAGACTATGTATAGCTTAGTGCTTTCCATTCCAATGGGTAGTGCTGATGTTGTACTAGGAGTCCAATTGCTACAATCCTTGGGTACAATAGCTTTTAATTTTCAAAAACGTTTCATGAAATTTTCTTCGTAAGGAAAGGAAGTTGAATTAAGAGGTATCACAGGAAAACCAGGAAAGATAATCAACTTTAATGGAATGAAAAAACTTCTAAATAAAGAACAACGAGGCGTAATTACACAATTTTTTCGCTAGAGGTTCCCACATCGAAATCATCTATTTCTCCAGATCTCCAAAAAATCTTGGACAATCATTCAAAGGTATTTGAGACTCCCAAAGGTCTCCCACTTATTCGTGATCATGATCATGCTATTCAATTGATTCCAGGAAGTGTTCCTCCAAACAACAGGCCTTACAGATATCCCTATGCCCAAAAGATTGAAATTGAATGTATGGTTGCAGAAATGTTAGAGGTTGGTATAATTCAACCTCGTCAAAGTTCTTTCTCTACTCTAGTAGTATTTGTGCACAATAATGATGGATCATGGCGCATGTGTCCGGATTATAGGATCTCAAAAATCTCACTATTAAAGATTAATTCCCCATTCCTGTCATTGATGAACTATTGGATGAATTGCATGGATCAATTTACTTCACCAAGTTGGATCTTCATTCAAGATATCATCAAATCAAAATGAAGACTAAAGACATTCTGAAAACAACATTTAGAACTCATGAGGGTCATTATGATTTTTTGGTCATGCCTTTTGGCCTTACCAATTCACCTTCTACATTTCAAGGTTTGATGAATTCCATTTTCAAACCCTTAGAAAATTTGAGTTTGTATTTTTTGATGATAAACTAATCTATAGCAAGTCTTGGAAGGATCATGTTCAACATGTTGATAGGGTGCTCAAACTATTGGAGGAGAAACAATTATATGAAAAAAGCTCCAAATTTTCCTTTGGAGTACAAGAGGTGGAATATCTGGGTCATATTGTATCTCATGAAGGTGTTAAGGTAGACCTTATAAAAATTAAAGCCATTAAGGAATGGAAAATCCCGACATCCATAAAGCATCTGCAAGGATTTCTTGAGTTGACAGGGTATTATCGCAAGTTTGTTAAGAATTATGGGAGAATAGCAGCACCTCTAACAACATTATTGAAGGAAGATGCATTTTTAAGGATTCCAGAAGCAACGAAGGCCTCTGAACATCTTAAAGAGGCAATGTGCCAAGCACCGTTCTTAGCTACATTGTACTTCACAAAAACTTTTATTGTGGAATGTGATGCCTCAGGAAACGGAATTGGTGTTTTTTTAATGCAAGAAGAAAGACCCATTTCTTTTGAAAGTTTTCCAATCAAAGGAAAGTGTTTACACAAAGCTATTTAGGAGAAGGAAATGTTGGAAATACTACATGCACTTAAGAAATGGTGACCCTACCTACTGGGAAGACACTTCAAGGTAAAAACAGATCATGATAGTCTTAAATAATTTTTAGAACAAAGCTTATCTTCAGAAGAGCAGCAAAAATGGGTCACAAAGATATTGAATTATGACTTTGAAATCATCTACAAAAAAGGGAAGAAAAATTTTGTTGCAGATGCAATCTCAAGAAAGGATGAGGATGTGGAAGCATTGGTTTGTGCCATTTCTATTATCCAACCAGATTGGATAAACAAAGTAAGGGATGAATGGAAGAATGATAAAGAAGTGTCGGCCCTCATTAAAAAGTTACAACAAGATCCCAGTACATATGTTACATTTAGTTGGAAAAATGATTCGTTATGGTACAAATATTGCTTATACCTATGCCATAATTCCCAACTCAAGCAAAAGATTCTTATGGAATTGCACACCTCTCCCTTAGGAGGGCACTCGGGATTTTTAAAAACTTACCATAGGATTAAGAAGGAATTTTTTTACGATGGACTTAAATATGATATTCAAAAGTTTGTGGCGGAATGTTTGGTTTGCCAACAAAATAAAGTTGAAACAATTAAGGCCCCGGGTCTATTACAACCTTTATCCATTCCAAGTCAATGTTGGGAGGAGGTTTCAATGGATTTTATCATGGGTTTACCCAAGTCCAAAGGAAAGAGTTTCATCATGGTGGTAGTTGACATAATTACTAAGTATGCACACTTTTATGCATTATCTCATCCATTTAAAGCCAGTACAGTTTCTACTGCATTTATGGAAACAATTCAAAAGCTACATGGAAATCCAAAGATTATTGTAAGCGACAGAGATCCCATTTTCATTCGAAATTTTTTGATAGAATTATTTTCTTGTCTTGGTACTTAGTTAGCTCATAGCTCATCTTATCATCCTCAATTTGATGGGAAAACTGAGATAGTAAAAAAATGTTTGGAAGGATATCTTTGTTGCTTTGTATCTGATAAACAGACATAATGGGTCAAATGGTTGCCTCTGACTGAATGGTGGTATGACACTTGCTTCCATACTGTAGCAAAAATGATCACATTTATGGCACTTTGTGGATATCACCCACTGTCCATCACACCATATTTAAGAGAAAATTCTAAGGTTCAAGCAGTGGAAGATCACATCGAGCATCAACAACAAGTTCTCAAAGTCTTAAAGGATAACCTGAATTTGGCACAAAATAGAATGAAACAACAGGCAGATCAACATCACAGCGAAATAAGTTTTGATGTAGGTGACTAGGTATTTCTACAACTACAACCATTTAAACAAATGCCCCTCAAGAAAGATAAGAAGGATAATAAATTATCACCAAATCATTATGGTCCTTACAAGGTGATTCAAAAGATTGGTATTATGGCATACAAATTGGAGCTTCCTGCAGCTTCCCAAGTGCACCCATCTTTCCATGTTTCATGCTTAAAGAAGGTTATTGGTGACAAGCTCCTAGTTCAAAAATTGCCAGAACTTGAAGAGGAAGGAAAAAACATATTATAACCTGAAGCAGTGATAGAAACAAGAACTCGACAGCTACGAAATCGATAAATTTCAGAGTATCTCGTCAAGTGGAAGAACTTACCCGTTGAAGATTCGACATGGGAGGATGAGAATTTTATACAAAAGCATCCAAAACTACTTAAGTGTTGAGGATGACAATTTTTTGAAGAAGAGGGGCATGTTAGGTCCCTATAATACTAGTGATTCCCCCATTACTATTATCATTGGAGCCCTTATTGTTATTGTTGTCCCCATATTGTTATTATTGTGCCCCATAGAAGCCCACTATTGTTATTATTGTGCCCTTATATTATTATTGTTATGTCGGCTTTGATTATATTGTGACCCATTAGACTCCTATATATAGAAATGAGGTTTTGTCATTTGTATCATCCAAGAATTATTCATTTGTGTAATGTAAAGGAGGTTTCCCCCTCGAAGAGTCTGATTTATAAGGCATTGATCTATCTTTTCTATCTTTTTGTGAGCTGGTTTCATAAAAATTTATAAGTTGATCTACCAGAGTAGTATCTTTTCTCTTAGTGTGGGATAGAAAGATCACTAATATCTAGTTGCTCAACTCAATGACTAGGCAAAGGCCTAGTGATATCCTCTAGTTGTTAGAGATTTTATCTACCTTAACATTGTTTATAATTTTCCCCATAACTAAAATGAGGTGTTGGGAAATACCTTCCACTATTAGAGTGTTGTGCTTCTACTCCTTTTGCTGACTACAAAACCTTTATCAAAGCTCTTGATTCTACTCCATTATTAGATTTATTTCCCATTCTCATTGAGAAGAGAGAAAAAATGCTTCCTATAGAATCTCTGAGCACCACCCTGCCAGGCACCAGACAATCTTGGGTCCTTAGAAGACCCATCAAAATTGAGTTTAAAAAATGAGTTGGGGTAGCGACCAATGTTGCTTTGATTGAGGGTTAGGTGATTTTATTATGGGGGCATGCAGTCTATGGCATCTATCCATATTTCAGTTTTGGAATATGATTGATTCCACACCCTCGGCCTATTAATCTTCCATTGCCCAGTTTATGGCACTAATAGATTCCCAAACATTGGTTGGATTAAACTCCACACTATCTCCAAATTTTTGTGTTCGTTTATCTATTGCACTCTTTGCAAATGTCCCAAATCAAGAAAGTTTGGAAGGAGTTCCAATCCTTGCTCATGATTGGATTTTGGAAAGGGTTAATTTGCTAGCTTTCAATCGTCTAAATTATGTACTCACAAACTATACCCGACACTCCAAAGAGGGTTTGCGTCTTTATCCCATAAAGAATAGGCTACTTTACAATAATTGAATATGTGATTTTTCATGTCTCCTTCAGCTCTGCATATCATTCAAATAGAGAGGCCTTTGTATCATTTTCAAAGAACACAATCCCGAATTAGTACCTTTTATGGGCCATTAATCAAAGTGTGGATGATATTTTGAGCTAACAGTGAGAATTCCAAATCTTACCCCTTATTTCTCGATTACCATTTGTATGCAAACCAATTGTTGTCATGTATATGCAAACCAATTGCTATCATGTAGGATTTTTAACCTTAAAATTGTCATCATCCTGTTGGCCCTATCTCAAGTTGTCCCAACCAGACCAAGTCATTATTTCTCAGGAATTTAGTTGAAGCTTTGTTCCCTGCATGGATTGTGCGTCCCATTATTTCCAAACTCCTTCCATTATAACATTTGTCTAGAAACACTGTTTCCAATAATGGCAAACCTTTGTCCACCTCTTCTGGATCATGAAGCCTTTAGTTTGTTCACCTCTTCTGATTATATAGGCTTTAGTTTGTTGACATAGGGAATTTTTGCCATGATGGGTTCCTATTCGCAAGCACATACGTAGAGAACAGAGTTGACTCATTATTTAGTTATGACTGCCAGCTATCAACCTTGGAAATTCTTATTTGTATTCCACACTTGTTTCAAATAAACACAATCTAATTACTTTGTTTGAATTCGTAACTTTTTGTGTACTTTTGTGGAGCTTCCCAATATATCCAAGCTCACAGTTATCCAAAGCTTATAATGCACTTCCAAAACATAATGCTTATTGTCCTTTCACATTGATATAGATGTTGTAGCCTCCTATTGCAAAAATGCTTAAATCTACCAGATTTATGTCCATCATTGTTGGATTTGATAAAACAGTGATCCTCCTCTAGAATCAAACATGCACAAAATATTTTTCCTAAAAAACATGGACTATATGAAAAACCGAGAAGGAACACTATCTATAAAGATTATTTTTAAACATGATAGTAGTTGTCGACTAACACCTACAACTAATTGCCATAAGATTTTCAGAACTTTTATCATCGCAGAGTTAAAATCATAGTTCCCAATAAATTTGAAATAGATTATAGTAAAAGTTGACAAATGCTGGCTTGATAATTATGCAAATAATCCAATCAATCCCTCGTTCAATTTGTATTGTTATATGGCTATGAATAATCTTGTACTACTTTTCAATTTTCTCTATTACCCTTTGAATAACCATATTAGCATTTGCATCTGACTAAATTTGGACATGACATGCAAGTATTTCATGATTGTAATGACCTAAATGTGCAGTTTATACAAAATTAAGAAACCAAAACTTGCACACAATCCTTATTCAAACCTTGTAGCGTCAATCTCATGAGGTGCACTCGCCATCAAAACTTATAGGATATGCTTCAACATCTTTAACTTCTAATATTATTCAACATATTTATAATGATCCCTAGTACAAGTACTAATAAAAACCATGTACATATTAAATCAATTATTTTGCAGTTGGGCCTTACCTAAACGGCTACTCATCCAATCATGACCCCAATACATTGAACCAAATAGCCACAACAAAACAAGTTGTCGGAACTGCATTAGTACTACCAAGAAACTGTGTGGCTAGTAGACCAGAAAGGGTAGAGATCTGCATTCTGGTACAAAGCGAAATAGTTCTGCAAACACTCTTCTTGCCTGTTGAACAATAAGAAACAATCAGACGCTTATTTTGCACCAAGACAATACAAAACCTATTAACTTTTTGCCTAAAAATGTAGTGATGTCTCTTTCCCATATTGATATGTGTAAATAGAATATAGAACATTGGTATTTTTATGGAAATCCTGATACTGATAATGAGAGATCCTTGCAATGATATTGATAATGAGAGTTCTAGGGCTCAAATTACATATGTTGTGTGTCTTGGAGAGATAAACATATTGGAGGTGTGCAAACAAAAGTTTATGATTAATGAACAACCATTTCTGCTCATCAGTAAGGTTGATTTAGTGCAACATGAAAGGATTTTTCATGACATTAATGATGTAGACAATTTTTAGCTATTGATACCTTCAACTCTTGTAAAATTATGCAAACAAATCTAGTTGGAGCATGTATTGATGAGGCTGCAATTTATTGGAGACAAAAACATTTTCAATTGGTTCTTGTAGGGATTTTCAGCCTCATAAGAGACAGAAGCAAGCCCTAAATCATGGATATATTTTCTCTTTCAAATATTATCCTTATCCTCATCTTTCATGTGCATTTCTGCATGAAGGCAGTGATGGGAGGCTGCAACCATGTTGCATAATTTTAGAGCTACCTAATACCATGTTGCTTGATGGCATAATGAATAATAGTTCAAGCCCTGATGATGATTACAAATGTCCTATCGAACAATGGATAGAAAAATCTTGTAAAGGTACACACCAACCTTGGCATGCTTCTAATTTTCTTTTCTCATTTTTAGAAGCTCACTTCTATTTCCAATGAAGTGGTGATAGAGATGTGAGTCTATGTTTCAAGGAAACTTGACATATCCTTGTTTGGTTTGTGGCCAAACACAAAATAAAATCCCATACTCATCATTAGATAATATGACGATTGCATTGGCTAATTGATTTTACCTAGCGCTTGCATGTTGTTGATTAAGAAAAGGATACAAAGAATACGATCAATTATGGGCATATTTACATTTTTATTGGGTTGCCTCCAACATTTTCACTTATGTCTTTCTTTGTAAAAACCATTTTTGAATTTTTTGTATCTTGGAAAAGAACTTTTGATTGTATGTGGGGTTTGGGATGTGAGCACCAAATGATTTTCTCACTTTTGTAGCAGTTTTAACAAGTAGAGAACTAGAGTTCTCAAATACCCTCCAAGAGAGTGTTTGTCCCCCATATGGAGCCAAGTGCTACCCCTAAAAAATGTACGTGAATTTTGATAAGAGTAGCACAAGGAAAAACAAATATATATAGATATATCCGCAAATAGAATACATGGCAACAAGGAAAACTGTGAGATAGATCCATTTGATGAAAACATAAGTAAAAGAGTTGTAAAAGATCAAATAAAATGCATTTATGAATCTGGATTAGATCCAACTTTTGCAGATGTTGCTAGCAGAATACACACATTTTTCTATCCCTATGGAAGTAAGGCTACAGCATCTTAGTTATTGACAAGAGATACCTACAAGAATCATGATTCCATTCCTTAATTATTAATCATGTAAGACTAGTTTCAGGTTGAAGATAATATAGTGTTTCCTTGTACCTCAATTCAGCATTTAGATTCAATCCAAAATCTATGTAGGGGATTCGAAATGGAAAAAGAATAGTATGGAATCTCTACTCCTTGAGGATAACAACACATGAAGCCATGAAGCCTAACAGAGATATATTTGAGAAGACTAAGTTTGACTCATGCCAAAACAGACCCTACAATCATTCTTGCCAAGTTTGACTTTCCAATCCTTGAATCCATATGCTAAGTTTGACCACTCCATAACCTAGTTTGACCTCTTGGGTATATTTGGAATGTATTAATTCTATATAGCCTAACTTTAAGCCTTAAATAAATTGTTTTACGCCCTAACTGGCCCTTCTCATTTTTGGTTAGCAAACATACTCGTAAACTAAAAGCCTTCTCTTATTTTCAATACAATACCCAATCAACATCAAAACTTCCACCTCTAAATAGAATCGCAAACCACCTTGAGAGCTTGCAAGTTTATGCTCTTTAAATAGACCATCCACCCATTGTGCTAGCATGACGACTACGTCAACAGTTGGGACCACCCATCAAGCAAGCGAGAAATTTCATAAGTTATTCAACCCCCCGCTTGTTGCCTAATCCGACCACGCCACGTGTCACTTCCACGTCACTTCCTCATTTTTCCCACCTACATCCCTCCATGAATTCACCGTTTCCATTCAAATTTGTCCATTGTCTACATTTCCGCCTGTTCGCGAATGATGTTCACCTAACCAATGACCAATCCAAGACTTCTCTTACACCCACAACATCCAATCACCAGGTAATCCATAGCCCCCTATCCTTATAGCGTGGTTATCATGATTAAAATGAATAAAGTCGCACCTAACCCCCTCAACCCAAGAGGAAAAACCCTTGGACCACACATAACCACTTATGGACACCAAGGCAAAAATTCATGACCCTTTCTTCCCATTACACCTAGCCGACCTCCGTTTTGACTTATATGGCAGTCGCCTGAGAAAAGAAGACTTGTTTTAAGTCATTCAGTAGGAATTGTACTACCTTATCTCCCCAATTGTATACCCATTCCCTAATTTTGTGTCATGGTTCATGGCCGCATATATCAAAGAGAGAAACTGCTGCATTTCGACGATCGAGGAGAAAATTCTAGAAGTCACCCTAGAATTGATCCAAAATGCATTTGTTTACCAAAAATCCCTGAATCTAGAAAAAATTATAGAGACCACCCTCATTTTCCATTATAATGGACTTTCAGCAGGAGACAAACAAGCCCTTCTCCAATGGATTTTAACTCCTAATGCCCAATTTCCCTCAAATTCAGAAACATTCCCTATTTCCCTTTTTTAGAGACTTTGCAACCCATATTGGCCATAATTGTGTTGCTACTATGTGAGGATGAAACAACAAATGTCACCAAGGCAACTTTAGGATTTTTACATTAATGATGATGCTTGACACTTTTCTTGAAATTCCTTCATTTCTTGTGGAAGCTATCAAGTTTCAGTCCAACCATTTTTACCTTGCCTATTACTTCAGATATTACTCCATATTGGTCTACCTATTCATGTATGCTCATGTAGAGGAGTTTGACTACCTAGGTCTGAGTATCATAGACTCTAATAAGTATAGGAAACTAATAATGGATTAGCACAATGCTTTGAAGAACAAGTCTAACAATTAGGGGTTTTCCCAATTCATCTATACCTTTATGGATACTTCTTATAAAATCGTCAATAACGTTTCTCCCCTTAGAGTCTTGCCTCAGCAGAGAGAACTTCTTCAACTTATCAAGGATACCAAGGTAGGTGATTGGTTCGTATTTGAAGATTATATTGAAATCTGGATGTATGGATTCGAACTCCCCCCATATCAATTACCTGTGTTTATGTATATGAGGATATTCTCCCTAGAGTTTATCAGGCGGAATTTAAATGCTGATCAAATCCATTTTTATCCTACTAAGAAAGGTTACATGTTTAAGCTTGCAAAATTTGTGGGCCCTTTCATTGTAAACACTAGACAAGCTTTCAAACATATAGAATATATGTTAAAGGAGTTGAATCTTGAGATAGGGGATGTTTGGCACTATGATCCCCTATGGTATTATGTTAAAATTGGCAACTAGGGCAAAACTCCATGTGGGTCATCTTATTTATGGCAGCTGATATTTTTCTTGTATCCCTCTCATCGAGAGGTGTAGGATTGATCTAAAGATCATCTGATTCCGATAAGTATTCATGGAGTTATGAATTTATTTGCGTTATAAGACAATTCGTCAAGGTCGACCAACAACCACATAAACCCCACATGTGCTCAACGTTTTAGTATAAATAGAGGTGGCCTTCAAGTCATTTCAACACACTTGGGATCTCTTCCTCTCTCTACTTGTATTTGGGTTTTAGTAGGAGGAGAGATCCTAAGGGATAACGTTGCCCTGAACCAGAGGGTAGAAAGCCGGAACTGCAGGAAAAGCCGGAAATGCCAGAAAAACTGGAACTGCTGAAAAGTCTAAAAAAGCTGAAACTGCCAGAAAAGTTCAAACTACCAAAAAAGTCGAAACTACTGGAAAAGCCGGAAAAACCAGAAAAGCTAGAAATGCCAGAAAAGTCGGAAATGCCAGAAAAGCCAGAAAAGTCGGAATTGCTGAAAAAGCCAAAACTGTTGGAAAAGATGGAACTGCCGGCAAAGACAGAACTACCGGAAAAGCCGGAAAAGCTGGAACTTCCAGAAAAGCTAGAAAAGCCAGAAAAGTTGGAACTGCTAGAAAATTTGGAAAAGCCAGAACTATCGGAAAAGACGAAACTGCCAGAAAATCTAGAAAATTCGGAACTACCGAAAATTTTGGAAAAGCCGGAACTGGCAGAAATGCCGGAAATGTCGGAACTGCGGGAAAATCCAGAACTGTCGGAAAAGCTGAAACTATCGGGACTGCTGAGACTGTCGAAATTGCCGGGAACAACCGGAACTACTGGGAATAGCTAGAGCTGCTGGGAACTGCTGAAACAGTCGGAGCATCTGTTTCTTGAAGGAGAGCAGCATGCAAGGGATAACTAACTAACATTGGGACAGTTATATGGTACTTAGCAACAAATACACCAAGCATGCTAAGGACAAAAAGCATGCTAGTGACAATAGGAAAGTAAGGGACAACAAGCAAGCAAGGTGCAGCCAACACATAGATCAGGATGGCAACACGGTGCAGCAATGGCACATAATGCAGTACAACGTGGTGCAACGCGGTGAGGTTCAGCATGATGAAAAAATATAGCACAATGATGGGTAAAGGAGTCACCTTGGAGAATCAGTTGAAGCAACATATCTTCAACTGATCTCATGTATCATCTTCTTAGATATGATCTATGATCTTATCTAGATAATTCAAAGTGTTGACCTCTGTTGTAAACATACTATCTCTCTCTCTCTATGCTGAACTATTGAAGAACATATAAGAATAATTGATCAAGGCTTTCCCCACATTGGGGTTTGTCCCTGGCTAGCGCCACATCTTGTGTCCTCTTGTCTTGGCTTGTTTTATGCGATTTATGTTTACGTTATATCTGTAGTTTACTTTAATGATGATGTGATTGCTAATCTGGAAAAGATATTGAGCTAACTGTGAAAATTGAAATAAATTGCTCTAAGCATAGAACATACCTAAAATTAAGGCGGTATTAGAGCTGAGGTGAATACAATGCCCAAGCCAGAGTGAAAGAGCAATCACCGAAGACAATTGGGAAAGGACAAAAGGATCAGTGGATTCCTCATCCCTCTTCAAATTCACCAAGGGTGAAGTCGAAGTAGAGAATATTATCAAAATGGCGTAGCAGAATATGGCCTACCTAAAGATCACTTCATTGGAAGACTGGATCACAGGGTGGAAGGAAAGGCAGATAACTAGTTCGGCCATTATGTGAAGGAGTGTTCGAATGGCAGGGACACATCACTTGATGATGATAACAATCATTCCAGGGACATCTCCAATGATCAAAGGAATGACATGTAATGCAGGTCATCAAGGAAATGGCCGACTCTTCAAAGAAAGCAGGGAAACCCAAGTATGAAGAATCAAATGTTATTTTTGATAATATGAAGAAGCGTTATCTTGTATTGGCCCTCCTTTAGATTCTTTAGGAATCTGGCTTACTGATGGTAGTGCTTCAGGCATTTCATCGGATAGAAGGGTGCACTCTCTAATTTGGTAGAGATGGTAACAATTGTGGGATTATACTTGGAGCCGATGCCATCTATCCTGGAAAGGGTGTAGGGAATGTTACCCCTCAATTGAATGAGGGTAAATCGATTCATTTACAGAATCTTTTTTATGTACCTGATCGCAAGAAGAACTTGGTGTCCATTTCAACAATGTAAGTCAAAGGTTACAAGGTGGCACTCATTGATGGAAAGGTACATGTTTTAAAATAGAATTTTCAAAGATTTTTTTTGAGTTCAGGGTTGTATCAAGTTGCAGGAAGTCCACTGGGTACCATGTCCATTGACACATAGCACTAGAGGTCTGTGAGTCAGATGGTGACAGGGATGCCTAAATTCAAAAAGATCATGAAAGTACATGTTTGAGATGTACCGAAGGAAAATCTTACAAGGGGACCATTCCCCTCATGTAGCAGGTCCATAGGTTTGGAACAACCCGAGGGGTTTGAGATTGATGATCAGGAATCTCACGTATGCAGGTGGAAGAAAGCCCTCTATGGCTTGAAACAAAACTCCCCGGGTGTAGTATGAGAGGATTGATATCTGTTAGATGAAGCTGAGATTCACTAAGAGTGAAACCGATCCAAACCATTGTTTGAAGGTTGTGGATGATAAACCTCTCATACCAGCACCTTATGAGGATGACATATTTTTTACAAGTGCAGACCTTCTCATTTGCAGAAATAAGAGGGAATTGGATTTTGGATGTGGAATGATAAATTGCAAGCCTGTGACTACCACAAGGATCTTAAATTTTAGAAGTTATATGGTAGTGATGTCGGACCAGATTTGGGAAATGCTTCTAAGTTTCATAAACTTATTCGCGTTGATGTTCTTGGTGAACTTCTGTTCGGACATATGTTTTGCAGTTATCATGGTGAGCTCATATTTGGTTGAGCCTCACTGGATTGGTGCCAAGAATCTTCTGAGATATCTTCGGGGCATAATCTCTCATGGTTTGAGATACACTGCTGGAAATATAACACTGCATGATTATTCGAATGCTGACTAGGCAGGTAGTGTGGAGGATCACTAGAGCATTTCTCAGTGCTGGTTTTCTTTGGATTCTACTTCAATATCATGGATGAGTAGGAAACATAAGTCAATTGCTATAAGCACTGCCAAGAACGAATACATAGCTACGAGTATGATCTCGTGTGAAGCTGCATGGTTGCAGAAGCTCTTATGTGAGCTATTTGTACACATGATGAATACCACTGTGATTCTCTGTGACAACCAGAGGGGGGATTCGATTATTGAGGAATCTTGTATTCGATGATTGTTCTAGCCAATAGACATCAGATACTGCCTTATCTAGGATATGGTAAGTCGATGATTGAGGAGGGTCCATCGCATTAAGACTGATGTATAGGTCGCAAACATTTTGTCAAAGCCCCGGGAAAAGGTCAAATCTGTGACTTTCCTAAACGACTTGGAGTCATTGAGAGACCTTCTTATAAGGGTCCTACATGTTGCATGCATTGAGCTCTGGGAGCTCTGGGGGGCTTGGGGTACTTACTGGAGCAACATACGACCACAGGGAAACTCACCCTCCCCTGGTGGTGCACTATGGAATAGGATGATTAGTTCTCCTGTGGGCCAGGATGATTAGTTCTCCCATGGCAACTGTGGAACAGGATGATTAGTTCTCCTGTGGGCTAGGATGATTTGTTCTCCGTGGTGACTATGGAACAGGATGATTAGTTCTCCTGTGGGCTGGGATGATTTGTTCTCGATGGTGACTATGGAACAGGATGATTAGTTCTCCTGTGGGCCAGGATGATTTGTTCTCCGTGGCGACTATGGAAGAGGATGATTAGTTTCTTGTGGGCCAGGATGATTAGTTCTCCGTGGCATCCACTGATAGGATGATTCGTTCTCCTGTGGATAAGATGATTAGTTTTCCTGTCGACGCATCCTACCCATGTAGTCTGGGACTCATGGGAAGTGCCTCTCACTTGATCAATGAGCAGGGAAATGAGGATAGGGACCATAGTAGTACTATTGATGTACGCATCGTTGTATCTACCGCACTCCCTATGCTAGGATGACCTCCATTGATCTGGGATCAGTATGAGCGATTTGAGATACTCTCTTGTGACATTGATTTGGGATCAGTATGAGTGGTTTGAGACACTCTCTTGTGACATTGATCTGGGATCAGTATGAGTGGTTTGAGACATTCTCTTGTGATATTGATCTAGGATCAATAAAACTGACTTCGGGTCAGTAAGAGTGATGTGACACACTCTCTTCAGATGAAAATGACTTCGGGTTAGTACAGAATGGTATGAGACATTCTAAATCAATTCTTCTTCTTCATGGTTCAAGAGAGCAAAGCAAAGTAGAGCAGAGCTCAGTATGTCAAAGTAGAGCAGAGCTCAGTAGATCAAAGTAGAGCAGAGCTCAGTAGAGTAGAACTCAGTAGATCAGAGCAGAGCAGAGTATGTAGGGCACTGATCGCAGAGATAGTACAGTTGGACATATGGATCAACAGATGGAGTTCTCCCTAATTGAGAGGGAGTGTTAAAATTGGAAACTAGGGCCAAACTCCATGTGGGTCATCTTATTTATGGTAGCTGATATTTTTCTTGGATCCCTCTCATCGAGAAGTGTAGGATTGATCTAAATATCATCTAATTATGATAAGTATTCATGGAGTTATGAATTTATTTGCGTTATAAGACAATTCATCATGGTCGGCCAGCAACCAAATAAACCCCACACGTGCTCAATGTTTTAGTATAAATAGAGGTGGCCTTCAAGTCATTTCAACACACTTGGGATCTCTTCCTCTCTCTACTTGTCTTTGGGTTTTAGTAGGAGGAGAGATCCTAAGGAATAACGTTGCCCTGATCTAGAGTGTAGAAAGCCAGAACTCTACCAGAAAAGCCGGAAAAGTAGGAAATGTCGGAAAAGCCAGAACTACCGGAAAAGCCAGAAAAGTTGGAACTGCTAGAAATGTTGGAACTGCCGGAAAAGCCGGAACTGCTAGAAAAGCTGGAAAAGCCAGAAAAGCCAGAAATGTCAGAAAAGCTAGAATTGCCAGAAAAGCTAGAAAAGCCAGAACTACTGGAAAAGCCAGAACTGCCGGGAAAGATGGAACTGCTAGAAAAGACAGAACTGTCGGAAAAGACGGAACTGCTGGAAAAGACGGAAAAGCTGAAAAAGTCGGAATTGTCGGAAAAGGCGAAACTGTTGGAAAAGCCAGAAAAGCCGGAACTGCCAGAAATGCCGGAAAAGTCGGAAATGTTAGAACTGTGGGAAAAGTCAGAATTGAGGGAAAATTCGGAACTACCAGAAAATCCGGAACTGTTGGGACTGCCAGAATTGCCGAGAACAACCGGAAGTGTTGGAATAGCCGGGAATAGTTGGAACTGCTAGAACTTCCGGGAACTGCCGAAGCATCTGTCTTCAAAGGAGAGCAGCATGCAAGGGATAGCTAACTAACATTGGGACAGTTGTATGGTACTTAGCAACAAATACGCCAAGCGTGCAATGTTACAACTAGCATGCAAGGGACAACTAGCATGAAACAACGAGCATGCTAAGGACAATAAGCATGCTAGGGACAACAAGCAAGCAAGGGACAACAAGCAAGCAAGGTCCAGCCAACACATAGGTCAGGATGGCAACATGGTGCAATAATGGCACATAATGCAGTAAATTGATGGGTGCAATCATGATTAATGAAGCGTGATGAGATGCATCATAGTGATGATGGGTGCAGCATGGTGCAGCACGGTGAGGTGCAGCATGATGACGAAATGCAGCACAACGATAGGTGAAGGAGTCACCTTGGAGAATCAGTTGAAGCAGCATGTCTTCAACTGATCTCATGTATCATCTTCTTAGAGATGATCTATGCTCTTATCTAGATAAGTCAAAGCGCTGACTTCTGTTGTAAACGTACTATCTCTCTCTCTCTCTCTCTCTGTTGAACTATTGAAGAACATATAAGAATAATTGATCAAGGGTTTCCCCACATTGGGGTTTGTCCCTGGCTAGCACCACATCTTGTGTCCTCTTGTCTTGGCTTGTCTTCTGCGATTTATGTTTATGTTCTATCTGCAGTTTACTTTAATGCCGATGTGATTGCTAATCTGGAAAAGATATTGAGCTAACTGTGAAAATTGAAATAAATTGCTCTAAGCATAGAACATACTTAAAATTAACATATTATATCTAAGAGGAGGAGAGAAATCAATGCTTATGAGTATGAACATGAATCTAGGCTCGAGTTATAATGGAAAGCTAATTTAGACACCTGGCCTATCAATACTAAAATGGAGGTCGAGACACTAGTCACAAAAGAGAGCCCAGAAAAGGAGTGTTGATGAGGTTGGAAACATAGTGATGGAGGATGCATTATCAACCAAAAAGGCCAAACTGTAGGAACAAAATGATGAAGAGATTGAGGTCAAATTGACCAAGGTAAATTTGGACCAGCTACATTTCCAAGTGTTTTTAGAGGATCCTCAACAGGTTACCACCTCAAGTTCAACTGAGGTAGAAATTCTTGTCTCATTAGGGAGCACATCAGCAACAAGTCCTAAATGGGAGGAAGGGTGGATGACAAAAGAGAAGAATAAGAAGATCAAAGATGAGATGTTATCACAACTAGCATCTCATTTAGTCCCATACCAAATGAGGCTTTTGGCTACCATCGAACCAGAAATAAACCAAATGAAATTTTCACTATATCATCCTTTAATGTAGTCCATTCCATCTAGACTGCAATACAGGAAAGTGGGTCTATCCTTAGACATGTCTAGCGTTCCATTGCAAGATAAGATCAATTTGCACAGGCAAGTAGGGGAGATGATCTACAACAAATTGAGTAGAGGATCCTTGACTATTAGCAAGGCCAATAAATTATTGGAGAAAGCTACCACCAAGATAAAACAGGAGAAGGTCAATTCAAGAGCCCTTTATTTGCAAAATGAGGACTTTAAGGAGTTGATTATCAAACTTGGGGTAGACCCAAATGAAAAAGATTCTGTAGATGCCATTATAAAGGGCTCACAATCTGAAATTCAACCAATGTGGCAACAACTTAAGATTCCTACAAAAACACATGTACAAACAAGGGAGTTGGCTGAAGTAGACAATGAGAAGGAAATTTTGGCCAAAGAGTTGATAGAGAGAAATAATGAGATGTTGGACCTCAAACAAAAAGTTATAGAGCTTCAACAGAGGATTGATTCTCATATTTGTGTTGTTATTGTACTAGATAACCCACAAAACCCTACAGAAAAGTTGACCAAAGCTTTTACTGATTTGAAGCTACCAGGGAGCGAGATTAAGAAGATACAAATTGACCTGGACAACACCAAGTACCTGCTCTCAAACAAGGAGAAACAACTTGAGTAAATAAGGGGAACCGCAGAGCAAGTCAACAGTAGATTTAGACTACAAATGACAAAATCAAAGAGCTGAAGAATAAATTGAAAGGAAACATGCCCCTCATTGAAGCTAGACAAATAATATGGGATGATATTATTTCTGAGGTGAAGAACATATGGAAGCATGTGGAATTAATGGCAGAACAAAGAGCTACAGTCAAGAACACCAAATTTCCCATCCTATCATCCAGGGATGAGGAAGCTAAAAATGTCAAGACAACATAAAAATTCATTAGGTACCTCAATGAAAAATCAATTGATGACTTGAGAGCAATGGATATCATCGAAAGGACAGGGGTGATTATCGAAGTTTCCAAAATGGTTTAGAGAAAAGAAGCAAGGGATAGAGCTGAGGAATGTATGAATGATTTGGCAAAGTCAGTATCAATGTTTAATTCCAATTTTCATCAGAGAACTAGAGCAGGATTGCCTAGTTATTGGGACTTTCAAGTGAACTTGCCTCCATGGCAGTAGTATGAGAAACTATTGCCCAAAGCTAAAAGAAAAATATATTCCTTACATGAAAAGAATGCCACTCTCAAGGAAAGAGCTATAATCAACTATTTGCAAAGAGATTTTCAGCTACTATGGCTAGTGAAAACCCTATTTGCTACCAAACCTAATTTTACAGAGCTCACAAACATGAGGGTGGTCTACAACACACTCATCCACACCCCTACAATAGACCCAACATCATGGCAGAAGTGTGACCAGTTCATCAATCCACCACGGGTCCAAACAACGAAGCTTGGGTCCACCTCAAGAGATCAAAGGAGTCAACAATGAAGATATTTTGATTGAGGAATCATGACATATCCATGTCATTTTTGTAGTTTTGTAAATATTTCACTTTCAAGAAGAGAATCAAGTTTGTTATGTAATCATTAGGACAACTAGGCTAGCTGCACGCTCGCATAACGAAGTAGCTTAGATAGTTGTTGCATTCCAATATATTTTTGTTAACTATTTTTGTTTTAATTCTCCCTATAAAAAGTGAGTAAAGACTCATTAGTGGGGATTCAATTTTCTGTCAAGGGGTTTGTCATCATTCTGCAAATTTTACAAGTTTTGGACTTATTAGATGTATATTATTCTTCAAGATTAATGAAGAAGTTTTCTGGTGATTCCAAGCATTGAAATGTGTAGTATGTGTTTCTATCTTTGTTTATCACTTCATATGTGTTTTTCTTCTTAAGAAATTGTGTAATTTATAGATTTACCTATGTTATGTGATGACAAATGGTACCTGTGATATGCCAAATTGCAAGCCTTAAATGCACTCTGTGATTTCTGCATTTCATTTTTTGAGTCTAATTCATGATTCTACTAGGATCTAGTGCATAGGATTTTGTGTTCAACCCAGTGCACTTGGTTTCTTTCTTGAATTTCCTCTTTCACCTATACTAAAACAATCAACCAAACCGCACTCTGTGTGTAGGCCACTAGATTTGAGCATTAACTCTTTGGAATGAGATATTGTTTATGTACATCTTTAATCTACCTCTAAATAAGATAATTAAACCATAATTCATTAATTTATATTTAGTTTTTAAAAATAACAAATTTATCTATAAGACACATTAAAATGTCCAATGCAGTGACCACTCCTCAACTGAGAAATTATATCTAAAAACCACAACATAACAACCAGACACAAAAATTCCATTGTGCATTAAAACCATGTATTATAAAAGTTGTTTAACCTACTATATTTATCTATGGAGAAACATAAGCGACGGTGATTTTGTTCGTCATTCGAGCATTCCTTTTCATGTGAACATTTGGAAATATTTTATGGAATAAATCTGGTCAATGGACTAATTTTCGATCATTCTAAATGATTTCGAAATTCATTTGAAACAGTGTGCTACGGCAAACCGCAGGGATAGCGTTGTAAGAGTGCGGTACAACAAACCGCAGGGATAGCGTTGTAAGAGTGCGGTACAACAAACCGCAGGGATAGAGTTACCGTTATTGAGTAAAGTCATTTGGCATCATGGCGTAGATGTCACGCATTGAAAAGAACTGAAGCATATCAACAACCGAACGTGTTACAAGTCAACCTTTACATAGACTACAAATTTACAAAACCTTTTCAATCTTTTCACGGGGCACCATAAAAATACCAAGCCTTATAACGACAGGGCGATCGAATCATTAGACACCCACTTTAAATGTGGAGTAATTTGCACAATACGCAACAAATGCATGGGACGAAACTATGAACCGCAATACAACATCCAGTACTTGACAACCAACCTAAGGCCAATACTGTGTAGTATTTGAGAACGAATTTAAGGCTACAAACCCACTCTTGACATCTTCACAATACTTTAAATACATGGCTGTGACCAGTGCTCCTGCACCCCAAATTCGTTCAGTATATTCGAGCATCTTCATAAATACAATCTTATATATTCGGCCATAGCTTCAAGCATATTGGGAGGAGCCTTTCTGCGTCGGTCCCAGAGCCATAAACGACCAGCTTCTCTGTATACGAGGCCTCTAATCTCGTTTTCACCCAAATCTGCAATATATTCGCGATTTATATGTATCACGTTATCCTCAGTCACTACACTCTCGGTGTAATTGTTATAGATGGATAACACCACCGTGTGAAAATCTTTTCTTGGATACCGAGGATTTGAATAAAGAAGATCGCGTACGAAATGGGTGGCCCCCATGAGAGAATGAGAACCTTATCCCCCGGTAATCTCTCCACTCTCAATGTCTTCACCACTATTACGTATTCCACTGTTCTCCCAGCAGCTTCGTAGTTTGCCCAGACTATGAGGATTATCAGGATCGTCAAAAACAAAATTCATCTCCATAATAAAGAAATTTGTCATTCTGATTCGCGATCCCACTCAAAGCTCTCACCTGCCCAAAGTTCGGAGGAATGGATCCATTTTGTTAAGATCCATTTCTCTCCATCAAATAGAGTCGGTTCAACAGCTGCAACCTACCCTTCATTGGATGAGCATATGAGGACGGGGTCACCATATCACAAATCTGGTAACTTTCCTGACGCCGCAAACATGAGTGGAAGGAAGCACTCTAATGTGCATATCAAATGTTATCCCATGTCATGTCTTCATAAATAGTTTAACTACATTGTGCATGTGGATGGGCATGAGCATACGCTGACCTTGCATTATGGTTACAGATATGGAAGAATAAAATAAAATAAACCAAACTATTTTTACAAAAGTTGTTGATTTATTTAAGGCGTTAAGACATGGATAACTCTGCGGAATGGAGAGGAGAATACGCGATGACAGCGGCCGCCGAGAGGTATAGGTTGCAACCCGTGAAGGAGTTTGACAGAGAATCCCCGTGATCCCAATTTCGCAATCGGAGCTGATGTTGGTGGTTGAGAGCCGAAGGGCTTGGGAATTTTTAGTTCCAGCGGTGATGTCTATGCAGATTTTGGTTCCAATATTAATGGCTATATACTATAGCGCCTATGGTGATGTTTTGTGGGAGCCAGGGGATGGTATAGAATGGCCATTGACGGGTTGGCTGCTCAAAAAATGTTTGTCAAAAAGGTTGAACGAGAAGCACCTCATGAGAGTGGCATGAAAGATAAAATATGTAAGGTGTTTGACAAAAGGAACCAATTAAACATGGAAGGAGTTTGGGGAAATTGATCCTCAAAAATTCCGAATATCTCTCTGGCTTCTGTTTGGAAAGTCCCTCCATATCATGGTCAATAAAGATAATGTTGTATTTACTCTTGCAACGAAAATATAAGAGTTAACCAGAATTCTGGTGGGTGTGTTGAGGCTTTTCTTTAAACGAAGACAACTTAAGATGGATGATCTGAGAGGCTATGACATTAAGAAGAATGCCTCTATCTTTCTTGTTGCTTACGACTATGACATTAAGAAGGATGCCTCTATCTTTTTTGTTGCTTACTTGAATGGTGGAGCTAGGGGTTCAATGATACTCTCACGATAGGCCCCAACTCTCATCAACCTGAGGCAACTCCTAGGGCATTCCACGTGGACAAAGTTGAGGATGTAACCTCTCTAGAAATTTCACACGAGACTGAGAGGACTTCCTTCATGTCTATGTCGAGTAAGACCTCATATGTCGCTTCAATGGCTTATGGTTGTGTTTAGAGGATCTTATAAATGAATTGGAAACCTACCAGAAGACCCTACCCAGTTTTCGTTGGTTCTGGGGTAAAATTGGTTTATTTATAACCCCCTAGTTTTTGGAGTTCAACCCCTCTAAAACAATTGTTATTATGAAGCTCCTAATATGGGTTCAATTTCCCAATCTACCTGCCCACCCATAACACTTTTCAAATTTTCAGGGTATTGGGAACTCCTTGGGTCATTTTCTTGCCATAGATCCCTCTCAAGGATAGCGTCACTTGTACACCTATGGTAGAAATTGTGTGGAAATGATCTTAGTAAAGGGTTTCTAGATAAAATAAATTTAAAAATCAAAGATTATCATTGGAACTAATCTTTGGATTATGAGAACATTGTGTTTCAGTGCCAAGTTTGTCTTCAATCTGGACATTTACAGAATTCTTGCCCTCAGTCGAATCCCATCAAGGAACATCTCAATAGAACTCCCAGATCTAAAAGTTGGAAACCTTGTGCCTCACCCCCTATGGAGGGCGAGACTTCTTCTATTTCTAACCAAGAGGATGAGGGTGTTTATGTTATGCTTCTGGGAGATTTGGATCATACTGTCGTTATTCATCAAACTCACGAGGACTCAACATGTAACACAGTAACCCTTGTAAACAAGAAGTTGGTAAACACAAAAGGATCTTTGGGTATTTCGAAGCATGCTCATGTATCAACATCTTTTCACATTGATAAGGCATATCCTTTAGCTCTCAATAATAATATGCAAATAACATTGGCTGACCTACCTCTTGTTGAATGGAACAAGGTTGTGAAAAAAAGAGGAAAGAAAAGTCATTTTGAAGTCTATCCCCAATTTGGGTGATTCTTTCTAGTCTATCAAACACATGATAGCGTCAATGAGGAACATGCAATTCCTATGATATTCAGTTGCTATAACAATGTAATTTTGTTTTTTTGAAAATAGAAAGTATTAATTTACAAAAAAGAAAAACTCTGCAATGGAAAAAAGAAAACTAATTGTGTAGAGAGACTTTAGCTCATTATAGAGAGATGTAATTTTATCTTATCTAAACCCTTTGAATTGCATAAATAAAATAAAATTAAAATAATTATTTAAAATAAAATTAAAATTAGGCGATAAAGTCAATTATGGTTGTAGTCTTTAAGTTCTAGGTTTTGACAACCCCTTTTTTTGCCAATGGTATATATATATATATATATATATATATATATATATATATATATCAATGGAAAAACAATGGAAAAAGATCCACAAACCAACCTTGATCCATCTTAACTATGAACCTAACAAGAATTGAGAGTGATCAAATTACTCCAGGTGCAAACCTCTCCTTAAATTTTCCACTTGGAAAAGAGGTTTGCACCTTGACAAATTTGATCCCGCTTGATAGATTAGGAGTTAAGAGCGACCTAAGATGGTTATATATATATATATATATATATATATATATATATATATATACAATTTGATTGACAAAATTATGGGTTGTCAAAACTTGGAGTCAAAAACTGCCACCGATAAATTCACTCTATGAACTTAATTTTAACTAAACTATTATAACAATATTTATAAGCATTAATTTACTATATTTTTTCAATTTTAATTTTATTTTAAATTCTTTAAAATTTAGTCCTTAGGCAGCTCAATCGGCCATGGTGGAAAAATCAAGTGTTATATGTGAGGAGGCTCGGGTTTCAAATCTCCTTAATTCATCTGTGTATGTGGAAGAAGCATATGTAGGCACGTAGAGGTGATCATGTTAGTGGATGGAATTGACCCATGTCACACAGGTTTGAGACTAACCTATCTGTCGATTGCTCTAGATTAAAAAAAAAATGAAATTAATACTTTTTATTTTTATTTTGTCAAAATGTTTGCATAACATAACCGATATTACAACATCTCACTCAATTACCTTTTTTCTTAAGTTTTTCTTTTCTTTTTTCCAAGACATTCGAAAGTTATCCATATGTCAAAGCAAAAGCACAATAGTGTTAATAATATTAAAAAATGAAATAAAGATATATGAAAATACAGAAAGTGAAATACAGATATATGAAAAAATACACGTGTGTGTGTTTTTATTTTGAAATACGGTCTGTAAAATTTAAATTTAATTATTAGTAATTATTAAGTGCAAGTTAGGAATTTAACATCTATATAATATTTTAAATACTTTTTATTAATAGTTATAAATCAAAGGCTACCACAAGTGTTTGGATTGATGGTGAATGGGTGTATTTTTAAGGGACTCCATGTGAAAAGGTCATCCCTCATGTGTGTTTATGCAAAAAAAATTTTTATAAATCAAAAGTCTAAATTTATCTCAAAAGTAATTGCAACCTTTGGCTTTTTAATTAAATTGTTTAATTAAAACAAGTTTCATATGAAGAAATGACATATGAAAGGAGTTATTATTTTTTACGCATGTGGTATTGATAATGCATGTTATTAGCTCATGGTTTTGCATGTGGTATTGATAATGCATGTTATTAGCTCATGGTTTTGCAGCAAAGCCTATTTATAGGTTAGTCCATGATAAAATGGGGTAAATATCAATGGCTATAAATCTTCTTACATGTTCTTTTAAACATATAACATATATATGTTTATAATGGATTGATGTCATTTGTTTTATATGTTTATGGGTCATTTTGTTCATATAATTGCACTATTATTATTGAAAGGTAAAATAAAAATATATAACAAAATAAAATAAAAGTGCATAATCTGTGATTTTATTTTCTCATTATATATATATATATATATATATGTATATAAAAAAGATAAAAAAAATTTAATAACTTAAATTTATCTTAATTTTATATTTATCATGTTTTAAGATCACTAATTTTTTGAGGTAAAAATCATTCCTTATATTTTAATCCTCTCATGTTATAATAAATTTATGATTAGGATGGACTTACATAGATTCTTAATATGTTACATGTTAACACCATATCGTGGATGACTAATTTTCCATGGTTTTTCCAAAAAATAGATTCATTAATTTCCATTTTTTTTAAATGATTCACCCAAATTTTATAATATAAAATCAGTTTATCTTAAAAAATTGCCAAAATTTTATAGAAACTATATAAGATATTATATATTTGAATTTTTTTACAAAAAAAGTAGACATTTTGCATATTAGGGACTAATAAGATTGACAAAGGTATATAAAATTTAAGATACATTTCCATTCTTAAAATTTTCTTTGATTTATATTGCTTCTTAATAAGCAACCTCTTAAGTCTATGTTGACTACATAAGGAATTACAAATCTATGTCATAGTGAAGAAACCATTATTCAAATGTTTTAACCAACATCCATCCTGTCAAGTTCATGCTCAATAGATCAGAATTATAAATCTCCAGATAGTGAAAAGTACTCCATTCAAACACTCTTAGTCTAGATCCATCTTAGCTATCCATCTATTGCCCAAATATTTCCTTAAAATTTCTATCCTCTACATGATAGCTCCAAAATTAAAAATAAACAATATTAATTACTAATATACTTCTTGTAAACTCCATCTTAAAAAAACACTACCTATCTCATTCATACTAAATAATCAATGCATCTTTGAAATGTAACCATACACCTAAAAAACAAATTAGTAAAGCACACATCTCCCATCCTTATAATGTACAAAAGGCAATCAAAAAACACATATTTATTAAAAATTTACATTTATTATAATATTAATATTATGATTAATTTTTTTATTTATAATTCCCATTAAAATTTTCTTTCATCGATTAAATTAAATGTATCAACATTATACATCTCCCCTCCCTTATATTTAAAGTGTAAATGGCAATCTCAAATCTCTAAATACTTGAGCACAAATCGTTCGCTTTTCCCAACAATAAAAGCAACCTGAGTGCTTAAATCTCTGCATAATTATTCGTGGTGCAAGGGCCTGTCATTACTCTAAATTTAGATATGTGAGATCTAGTTAGAAATAGAATACTTACTGCACCATAGAGATGTTTTTTTCTCTATATGGCCTCATCAAAATAAGCCTGTTCTTTTTTAAAAGCTTATTCCTTTACTCGTACATACAGTAGGTTGAAATAATGAGGTTATCTTTGAAGTGACTAACATTATTATCCAACCAATACCCGTAATAGAGGTCAGATGAAGTTTTATAAGTGGCTTGCGACCATAGTTTGTACACCAATTTCATAAGCATACCTCGATAAGAGTGTCAATCCTTACATTCGTCCAACCCATTAATCCATCAATTTCCTCCATACGGACTTTTTTGTAGATACAATTTATGACCTGATAAAAATTGGACTTCTCAGTGCATTTTGCACGAGGTACATTCCCCTAAACTATATATGTTCATGCTTTTATAAAATTATATGGCTTAAGGTGGACATTGAATTTTGTCTCTTTTACCATTGATATATTCTATTTAAATTTTATTTGCCAACTTTATGTTGGGTGTGAAAAGGATTAGGAATAACCCTTTTAGTGACTTAGCATTATATATATATAATTTAATTTAATTTAATTTAATTGAGATTGAAATAATTAGTTTGTTATTAATAGTTTTTTAAATGTAATGTATCAATTCTTTATTATAGAATAAATTATATTTATTCATTTTGTTTTAGTAATTTTATTATTATTATTATTATTATAATAATAATAAATTGCACATGTTAATTATCTACTAAATATTGAATTAATTACATATTTCTTTTTTCTAAAAGTAGAAACTAATTAGATAGAATAAGAAATATTTTACTTCAATTTTTCTCTTGTTCTAATAGTTATGATATTCAAAGCCATTAATAATTAGAAGAGTAGCCATGACACACAAAAAAATACACAAAAAATTATATTTTCTATTGCACACTTTCATTCATTTACAATACAATTATATAGTTGAACTTAGATCCAACTACTTCTAACCTTAGAGATAGGAGTTGAGAAAATCTCTCAACTACCTCCTACAAATCTCAAACCAATTCCAAACTCAGCATGGAAGCCATGGAAGCATTATTTCCAAGTCCCTCCCTTAATGCTTACATGGCAAATATTGAAAAACACACATTACAACAACAAAAATAATTTTTGTCTCACTCATCTTCTTAAAAACTCACATCTACTCTAGAATCTCGCAAACATTGCTCTTTCTTCACCACCACATCTTTGAGTTGCCACTTAACTTCCATTTCAAACATAACCGCCTCTCACCATCATTGAAAACCTTTGTACAATCAACGCTTCTTGACTACCCCAAAGAATAGCCTATACACTGAATATCTCTATGGACATGCTTCCATCTTAGTAGTATGCATCAAAATACATACTTCTAGTTATATAGGTAAGTTGTCTATGTACTGAAATTATCCAATAGTCAACCATACAACTGACCTTTTGACATACACGAATTTACACACAAATGGATAGCCTATCACTGATGTTCTTGAAGCCCAAAGCACCACAAGACCCATCAACATATTATAGACTCACATAATCAAATTAGCTATATGTTCTCTTGGCACGAAACAACATCAAGAACCATTAATTTAATTATATCCCTCTATTCATTAATTAGTTCTGACCTTTTACATATATATATATATATATATATAGAGAGAGAGAGAGAGAGAGAGAGAGAGAGAGAGAGAGAGAGATAACAATATGATACGTTAGTAATTGCTTTGCAAGTTTCATTTATGAATAGCCTTGTCACACAAAGCTTAATATCCACTTCCTCAACATCCCCATCAAGTTGACACAACAAGCCAACAATTAGTGTACCATACGCGAAAAGCTCTCCAATAGATCTAACAAATAGAATGACAAGACTGTTTTTAAATATAATTATAGTTCGTTGGTGCCCATGCAGTTCAGTAGCAACGAACTAAGACTATGACCATTGATTCATAAATATGCAGAATATCACTGTAGCTTAATCCAATCGTGACAAACCGATTCACACATCCATCTGTCCATAAGTCCTTTAAAATACCATTGTAACGACATGTACCTTTAGAGCACATCATGACAAAGATCACATTCATTGATACAAACATATATTATGCGTGACGGAGACCACGTTGAATCACAAATATAGGTTTTTGGCTCAAATTTTATCAAGCACTTGCTACAATTAGTAGATGTGGGGATTGAGATAGTGGATTTGATGAGGAGATGGAGACATTCTTGTATTGTGACTAGCCAATTACACACATAGTAGAAACAATAGCATGTGATGGGGTGATAGTGGATTGCAAGGGCGTTTTTCCTTACACTGCGCTTCCATTGGAGTACTGGACATTCCACAAAAAAGATAACTTGTGTGTGATTCAACCTCCATGATAAGAACAAGAAGTGTTGAAAAATTAAAGTGTCGTCTTAGATAAAGTTCTTATACACCAAAGATTCTCATCCTTTTCAAAATTTGGTTTCTCCTTTGACAACAACACATCAAAAAAATTTCCACATGTGCCCAGCATCTCTAGTGTTCCCTTAGTCAAATTTATGTCAGATAAGAAGGCTTTCGTCAACTCGAAATCCTGTTGTACGCTGCCCCTCCACTGATATTCATTAAGGGCAGTAAACTCTTTATAAGGAAACAAGACGCGAGCTAACCGTTTGACTGGACTGTGTAGAATAAGCCATTTGGGCAAGTCTGTTTGCATCTTACACGTGCATGAAGAATTCATTCCATCTGCCCATCACCACAAATGCAACCTTTGACCATCAACACAACTGCAACCCAAATGTGAGGGGAAAGTATGGAAACCATATTTACACACAAAACATATAGGCACACTCGAAAATCTTACACAATAAACTGATTCAACTCACACTCTATCCTAGTTTATGTATAAAATATAAAACTTCTAAACTCTTCCATCTTCCTGGGCCCTCCCTCGAGGGAGTCAGGCCCATATGGGCTTTGATACCAAGTTAGTAATTGGAAGAGCAGCCATGACATACAGAAATACATACAACAAATTGTATTTTTTATTGCACACTTTCATTCGTTTACAATAAAATTAAATAGTTGAACTTAGATTCAACTACTTCTAACCTTAGAGATAGGAGTTGAGAAAATCTCTCAACTACCCCCTAAAAATTTCAAACCAATTCCAATCTCAACATGGTAGCATTATTTCCAAGTAAAACATAACATACATATATTTTTCTATGAATGGATAAGAAAATAAAATATAACAATATTCATTATTATACAATAATCCACATAAATAAAAAAATAGGGGAAAAACGTTATGTCATAGAAAAAAAACCAGTAGTTGTAGAGATAAAGCATCCTACTAGGCAATAAGCTACCTCCTTAGTGATAATTTCTTCTAGAAACCAGTTGACAATAGTGTCCATTCTCTATTGATATGAGGGACCTTTTTCTTCTAGCATGGATAAAAGTGTGAAATTTGTGCAATGATGTTCACCCCTAAGCCTTTCTATAACAACCCTCAAATATCTAAATACTTGAAACAAGTGATTCACTTTTCCAAGAAGAAAAGTATAATACAAGATCAAAGTTCCACATAGTTATTAGAGTTGAGGCCCATTCTTAGTCTAAATTTAGTTATGTGTGATATATTTATAAATATAATCCCTCCTGCATGATAGGGATGTTATTGTCCTTAAATAAAATCATCAAAATAAGCTTAGGTTTTTTCTCGATGTATCTTCTCCATTACCACTTTTCATGCCAACATAACATATTTTCCCCAAAACAAAACATTGTAAAAATATTATAACTTGAGTCATGCACTAGATTGGATTAATGAGCCTTTCTTTGAAGACACTAGCATCCCTAACTAACAATATTCCCTAATATATTAATAGAGGAAGTGTTATGTGGGCGTTTAACTCATAATTTATACACTAATTTCATAAATTTATACTTCCAAAAAGGTGCCAAGCATTGCATTCCTCCAACCCATGATTCCACTAATTTCGTTCCATATAAATGTTTTGTAGATACAATCTATTTCTATATGGAAATTTGGATCCTCAACACACTTGCATAAGGTACATATCCCTAGACTAAACCTATTTTTCTTCTATAACATGTGCTATGTCAAGGCTTTGTAATGTTAAACGATCCAAATTAAGATTTTAGGTTTTTAGGGGGGATTGAAACTCCTACAGAATCTACCATCACCACATCATATTTCATGAAGCCACTAGGGAGATCAATGTGTTGTAACATGAATTAGGAGATAATCCCAGAAGGTGAGTAAACCCACACCATTGATTCCTCATTCTTCCAATATGCACACATGACTAGTTTTTGACTTGTTGATGAAGGAGGTCCATCCCTTATTGTCTTACTCTCTATAAGTTGTGTGTTTTGTAGAAACCCATTCATCTCCCTAGACAAATGTCTATACAATATCAGAAATATAGGTGTGATTGATATAATCCCTAAATCTAAGATGCCATACCATAGGTTGTGGAAGTGTGATGTACTCCACTCCCCACATGTGGGTCCTCTCACAATTTCATATTGAGTCGATTCCCTACCTTCCAAAAACTACCATCTCCAAGAAAAGAAAATTCGAGTACAACTACATTCCAGATCACATACACATTTTCATGGTCCGTTCGAAGCTTGTATATCCATGTTAAGCTTGAATTAGGTGCCATATATTTCTCATTTATAATGGTTACCCATAAACTTGTACCTATTATGAACCTCCAAATACTCTTGGCAATAAGTTCTCTATACAAATATAAAATGCTTTTTATAATTGATCCTCGATGCTTCTTTAGTAATGCTAACTTGCTCTAGTTGATCCAAGGTAGTCCATTGTTTCCAATATTTCCAAAAAAAAGAAGAAGCAAAGAATAAGCCTATGAATCCTTCTAGAAACCCCTTTAGGATACATGAAAGTAACATCCATTATAATAGAATAGCCTCCAAAATTGATTTAATGAGGACTAATCTTCCTCCCTTTTAAAAGCACCAAATGCTTTAGTTTTGAATTTTTCTTTCATATCATGCAACTGACGAGCCTCAATATATTTTTGCATATGTGTTTGGCTTTAACAAAATTCAAGGTATTTCAATCCCACATCTAGTGTATTAAATTTGTAAGGAAAATATATTTGTAAGTAGGGACATATCTTCCTCCTTTATTCCTTCACTCGAGATGGTTTTTCCCATTCAACATCATACCAATTTATTTACAAAGGAAATTGATAATACCATAGAGATTCTCAAAATCCATCCTAGACCTATCACAAAAATTAAAGATGTTGTTGACAAAAAATAAATGAGTGATCCTAAAGTTTCCTTTGACTTTCACTCCTATAAACCCTCTTAATTATTTTTCTTCCATAATATATATAATGCCCTTATACATCAATGAGGAACATAATAAGAGAGATTGGATTTCCCAACCCAAGGACATAGATGGGCCAAAATAAATAAGATGTTTTTCCATTTATTAGCATGAAAAATACCATTGATGTAATGCAATTCATAACTAAATTTATGAAAGGGATGCAGAATGGATAGTTCACTAACAAGATTCTTAAGTAAATCCAAATGACCCAATCATATTCTTAAAAAGGTCTATTTTAGCAAGCACTTTTTTCATCCTTTTGTTTTTTACATAATATAATCCCTTCTACACGACCCTTATATCCCTATAAATATATATGCTTTCAGGGAATCAAAAGTTTCCTTATATGTAGTATTTGACAACAATATCTTTACTAACATTATAATGGTTTTTTCCACAATTTTATAGATATTGTTACATAAAGATATGAGTCTAGAATTATTAAAAGAGTCTCTCACCTCTCAATAAAAAATTATATTATTTAAAATGAATATTAAAATATATTATTTGTTATTAACATTAAAATAATTTTTTAATATCATAAATTAACTTTATATTAATATTAAAAGAATTACATATATCTCTCATACTTAATTATAATTTTTTTTTTAATATACTAATATAATAATTTAATTTAAAATCATAATTTATAAAATAATTATTTATAAAAATATAAACTTATTTAAATTTATAAATATTTATAAGCCACATTTCATCCAAACTTAAATTTACGGATATATGTGCTTTTATTTACTCTATATATATAATTTTAATTTAAAATACATATAATTTTTTTAATCTTAACAATGTATGATATATTATAAAATTAATATTTTAATTATTATCTTAATGTTTAAATTAATTTATTGGTATTTACAAACCATTTATTTTTTGTAATTATACTAAACCACTATATTACACTATTCTTTTTATTTAATTTTTATAACTACACTAATGCAATGTATTAACATCCTCTTCTTTTTGTTCTTTTAATTGATTAATAATGTTTTTTTGGGCATAATACTAAGTTGCATCCAATGACCAGACAAGAATTCCATTTCGCATCAAAATAATGTATTCCAAAAGATGTTTAACGTGCTCTATTTATCTTAGAAGAAACATAAGCGACGGTGATTTTGTTTGTCATTGGAGCATTCCTTTTCATGTGAACATTAGGACATTTTTTTATGGAATAAATCTGGTCAATGGACAAATTTTCGATCCTTCTTCCCCAAAAGTAAATAGATTCACCATATTTTTTTTTCCTAAATGATTTCCAAGTTCATTTTAAACAGTGTGGTAAAGCAAATTGTATGGATAGCGTTGTAAGTTGTAAGAGTGTGGTACAACAAACTGTTCACATAATATACTGTTCACATAATATTGTTGTTAGGAGTAGAAATAAATTCAAAAAATTTATAGAGGGTAGAAATAGATTCAGTATCATCAAAATTTTTTAAGACACTTAAAATTATGATTTTTGACAACTTTCACTTAGATTTACAAAAATCCCTGTCAAATATTTTGATATTTTATTTTTCAAAATATGACCAGAATTTCCATAAATTTCAAAACAAAAAAGCATAAACATTCGACTACTGCTTGCTGCTATCGAGTAAAGTCATTTGGCATCATGGCGTAAGTGTCACACATTGAAAAGAACCGAAGCATCTCAACAACCAAACATGTTACAAGTCAACCTTTTCATAGACTACAAATATACAAACCCTTTTCAATCTTTTCACAGGGCACCATAAAAATACCAAGCCTTATAACGACATGGCGCTCAAATCATTCAACACTCATACGATAAAAATTTGGATGGAAAATTTTCAATTCGGAAAAAATTCGAGAGTATATATCTTAAACATTTAAATATATATACTCTTTTTCTTATAACAACAATGACTTGCAATTTTCTTCCCATTCATTTTGAAATTTAAACAACTTTTAATAATTTAATCAATATAAACAATTTTAAAATTATGGCTTACCTACCAAAATGACAACCACACTTGTCATATCTCCAAAATCTATCTTCTTTTCAAAATTCAAAATTCCCTCCTACTTTCAAATCTCATCTAAAATCTTTTTATAACTAATATTTATTTAAAAATTTAATATTCAAAACTCAAAACTACCCTTCTCTAATTTCAAATTTCATCTAAAATGTTTTATAATTAATACATATTTTAAAATTAAATATTTAAAACTTATATTTATAAGATTTAAAAAAAAATTAATTAATATAAAATTTACTCTTCAATTACTCTTCAAAATTTTACTCTAGTTATCTCAACTTTTTAAACTCTTTAAGACAACACTGAAATTTAAAACTCGGAAATTTTCTCAATCCATCAACCTTTCCATTTCCTACCTGCGATCCTGCGGCTATCTCTTCAAGGTTTTGCTCAAATTATTTCTTTCCTTATTTGGTTTTGTCAACTTTTTAAACTCTTTGAAACAACACTGAAATTAACAACTCCGAAAATTTCTTAATCCTGCAACCTTTCCATTTCCTGCCTGCGATCCTGAAGCTATCTATTTGTGCTTAAAGATCACAACACTTACTATTCTCAAACATGCAAATTAATAAATCCCTGTGATAAAATAAAAACTGTAAAGCTAAATGAACCAAATCTAAGCGAAGCTAGGGGAGGGACGCCATTAGGCGAACACCTCCACGTCAACCAGCAACCCTGCCACGCTGGCAGACCCTTTTTACGTACGACACTTGTCCCTCCCATGCAGTGACGTGTTTCTCACCTACTAATATCAGTTCGACAGGTATTTGGTGGGGTTAGGGTTTCATTTCCTCATTACGCTGTGGGTAGTTCATTCCACCATTCATTTCTGTTTGGGACCATTGCTTGTCCGTTCGCTCTGTCGATTGTTGACCGCAGCTGCTCCAATGGTGGTGACTACCATCACTATTGTCCATCATGCGAGTAGTGGCTTCGTAGTGCCTCATGGTGGTTTATTGTTCAGTGAAGGTGGTTGTTCTTCAACTCGCGACGTTGTATTCGTCTGTTTCATGTTGTTTTTCTGCCTGGTTTTTCTTCTCTATCTGGTGGTATGGTCCCATTCTTCATTTGTGTTTATTCTTGTGGCTAATTACGCTCGGCTCCATGTTGGAGATGGTCGTTTCATGCTCAGAACAGATTTTTCAGGGTTGTGGTAGAAGAATTTAGCTGCAATTTCATTGTTTAGCTTATTTTTGGTCTCTATCTAACAATTTTGATATTGTTTTGCAGGTTTTTGTAGGTTGTTGCAATCTGAGCTACTGTTTGAGCATTTGGGGTTCCTATGGCTTTCTGGCATGGAGGAAAAAGGTAGGACAGTGTCCTACTAGTCACATTTATTGTGTTTTTTAACACATTTAACCTACATTGGAAAATTGTGCCATTGTTTACCTGTTTTTATGTGTTTACCTGTCTGTATGTGTTTAACTGTGTGGGTTTAGGGTAATTATTGAGATTGGGTTGTGGGTTTAACCTACATTGGAAATTTGTGCCATTGTTTACCTGTTTGTATGTGTTTACCTATCTGTATGTGTTTAACTATGTGGGTTTAGGGTAATTATTGAGTTTTGGGTTGTGGGTTTAACCTACATTGGAAAATTGTGCCATTGTTTACCTGTTTGTATGTGTTTACCTGTCTATATGTGTTTAACTGTGTGGGTTTAGGGTAATTATTGAGTTTTCGGTTGTGGGCTTAACCTACATTGGAAAATTGTGCCATTGTTTACTTGTTTGTATGTGTTTATCTGTGTGGGTTTAGGGTAATTATTGAGTTTTGGCTGTTCTTGGTTGTTCTATGTGTTTACGTTATGCTTGGATTTGCTCATTCAGTTGGCTATGCTCATTCAGTTGGCTAGGGTTTATGCAAAATTTACTGAAAAATGCTTAAATTTTCAGCTGTTTGTTTTCAGCTGTAAATATTAGGTATAAGTCCTGTCATAGTGAACTCAATAATATTTCCAATTTCTGAATTAATTTTGTATATAAACTTCCAATATTGGAGAGTAATTTTCTTTAAAATTAATGTTCAGATGTGATATTATTCAGAGCCTCTTGTGATAAATTTAGGATAGTATATGTTAATTCTTGTGTGATTTGGTGGTTTTGGGAATGTCCCATTTTTTTTCATGGATGGAAAAAGGAGTTTTCATTTTTGGGTTTGTGCTTCTCTTCTAGGGATGTGATGTGCTTATTTATGGGTGAATTCACAAGTATACTAAGAGCATAGGATTGACTGGAAAGGGCAGAGTGAGAACTATTGTTATGGAACAATATTCCCTGAAGTTTTTGTATATGCATATAATAGACTGCCTCTTTATATGCTTGGGAAGTTTCATGCATTTGGAACAACTCTTTGGGAATGTGGAAGGGGTGTTTGCATTGAATTGAGATTGTATTTGAGGTAGTATCAACCCTTACCAAAGTGATAAGTTTTTATCTGTAGTACAATGTATACCACCCTTGAGGCAGATCTGATATAAATTATTGGTTTGATCATGTGTGCAGTTTATATATCATATTCTTATCTCGACTCTTTGCACTCAACGAAAAATATAATGTGTTTTTTTTAAATTTCACGAGTTTGTGGCTCTGTGCAAGTGAAAGGATACTGAGTAAGGTACATGGAAGCTTATTTTTTCTCATCTGTGGTGGGGATTTACTTCTTCTATAATCATCACTAGGACTTTGATATGTTGTCATAGATAGTGGAAATGCATGGGATGTTGGTGTTGTTGAACTAGTTCACTATTTTATATTTCTACACATATGAATGTGGAGCTACCCTACTTTCGATCCGTGAAAGGTCTAGATAGGGAAAAGGTGACAAAGCTTATGGCTAGAAATTTCGAATTCACTGTTTGATGGTATTTTCCTACTCTTGTAGGTCTTGATTTTGGAAAATATGCTCTAAAGAATTAAAATCCCATGTGTAGGTTAGAGGTGATAAACTAGAACAAGGTTTTGTTTCATTTTTGTATTCAATGTGTGGAGGAAGTTGAGGTACAAAGGATGCACAATGAAAGCTTCACCTAGACATAAGAATCATGTTTGAACACTTAATAATTGACTTACCATTTAGAATTCTTATATACGTAAATATAATTAGAAAGATAATGTTAAGAATATTGATTGAATTATATCGATGACCCTATTAATCATGAACAACCTCCAATTATAAATGATACATCCCTTTTTAGTAAATGTTGAACTGGTAAGTTCTACAACTGTTTCCATTGTTTTTTTTGTGAAATATGGGGAGAGTAATGACATTTGAGATCTTGATCTGTTTTTTCCTTTTGTACAAGAAAATTTCTCCCTCTAAACATTGCCTTACTTAAGGAAATGCACTTGATTTATGGCACAATGATTGAAGATATAGGAGCCATAATGTACAAACTATAGAATGGGTTTTTAATGATGCCCTCATTAGTTTTAATAATGATTCTTAATATTTAATAGAGAGAGAATAGGGTCACCTACAAGAAGCCAATTATCTCCCCCATGGCCTATGGGGAAATTTTGTATGTTTAATATTGTGGTGAACATAGTTCAGCCAAGGTAATCTACAACTCTTGCCACAACACTTAAGACTGGAAAAAAAAAACTTCTCAACTTATTTACCATCATAACACAAGGCTAGATATATATGAATAACACTATTAGTACTTAATTATCATTCACCTACTTTTATCTGAATATTTGTTTAAGACTATTTTTTTGTAGATCTGTGTTCGTATATGAATAATAGCAGTTTGTCTTCTTCACATATTGGTTACTTCTTTAGTCTTAAGAAGCCCACAATAGATCTTGGCTCTTCTAGCATGGTTGGGAAAAGGAAGCAAAGCCTTGTACTTCGATGTTTTTCTTTTTGTGATTTTGCATTGAAAATTCATTCTTTGCTTTTGCAAAACAATCCAAGCCTTACAACTTTTTCAATTACAAACATTTCAAGAATCCACGCCTAACATGGTTGGTTTTGTTACTATACTTAATATGTTGATTACTTGGAATCTATTATTGTAGCATTTCTTATTGTGTTGTTGTATTTTTGTAGGCATTGAGTGGTGGCTAATTAGAATCATGTCCAATCATGAGACATTTTAATTTTTTCATTGTGGGAGTTTGAAATGATTTTTACAAGCCTTGAATACATGTACTACATGTAGGATATAGAAAAGTTGGTTTAACAATTTGAATTCCCAAATCTAGGTTGTTATATTCTAGTGGTAGCCCATGGATTAACAATTAAAATCACTCATCTTTAAGGTAAAATGTGATTATGATTTTTGTTTAATTTAATTTATTTTTAGAAGCAGCGTGAAGAGCATGATCAAACAGGGATTATGTATAATATGTATTGGAACCCTAATTCCCAATCATCATCCTTCCAGATCACAATTCCAATTCATATTCAATTTAACTGCATGGATCATCAAAATTCCAGATCATAATTCCAATTCAACTTCAATTTAATTGCATGGATCATCATAATTCCAGATCATAATTCCAATTCAAATTCAATTTAGTTTATAGTTTAGCTTCTACTATGAAACCAATCAACATATTGCATCCTTACAAAATTCACATTGGAATGAACAGGTCCCAAATAGAAATGAATGTTGGAATGAAATACCCACAACATAATGAGGGAATGAAACCCTAAACCCCGCCAAATTCCTGTCAAACCGGTATTAGTAGGTGGGTGATCCAAATTGGATCCATGAAGAATAATCAAAACACCATGGCTATACCAAAACCGAACAGACTTCAAAGAATTATGAGCACAGAGTGATCAGGAAGACCTCTGAACAGTGGCAGTTGGTAGCCAGTGAGGAACGACAAGGATCTCGGTCAAAGCACGCTGATCGAGGCCCATGGAGACCACGTAGGAGGTGAAACTAGCACCTGGGAAACCCAGATCGAGAAAAGGAGGTAGTTTTTGATGTGCGATTAATCGCGCATCTCTAGGTAAAACCCCTCGAGAAGGAGAGGCCCCGAGCGCTTGGTGGCATGAAAGCCGAGAAAACCGTGGGGAAAATGCTATAGTTTGAAGGCAGGACCCGCGCTCCAAAACAGGCGGTATATCGGGGGCACCCTTGGTGGTAAGCAGATTTGGCTGAAACCTAGCGATTCCATTTAGCGCCTGATGCGTGGCAGGTAGAGGAGAGAGAAAACCGCCGCTCATCGCACACTAACGATCGAGCAAGTCAAAAGCGCGAAATGAGCGAATGATGTCAGATCTAGGGGCTCCAAATCTAATGGCTGAGAACGCACCCGATGAAAGAACTGGATTTGACAGGGGATGGAGCTGTGATATATAAGGATTTGGGGTCCGATTTGACTACTGAGGTGGCGGATGAGTCATTTCTCGACGCAACCAAAGAACCAAACTGATGAGGAAAAGCTGGCGCAGTTCATAGGAGGAAAAGTGGCCACTCCATGTGAGCCATTGATGATGACACCAAGACAGGGAACTCTAAGCGAGCAGTAGTAGGCGATCCAACGGGGGCGGAAGAGGAAGCGAGTAGTCATGAGGCAGATTGGCTTTAAAGCCATGAACAGAGAACAAAAGACAGAGAGAGGACACCGAGAGGAAGAACCGAAGAAAGAAGAAGATGAAGATAGAGAACAAAGAGATAGTGAAGCAAAGAGCAGAAAGACAGAGAGCCAAGCTGACCTGCAGCATAAGGCAGCATCGAGCCATCCCTGAGAGGATCTGTTGGGGAATTGAGCACCACCTTGGGCTCCTCCCATTAAATACCAGAGAGGTCAAGAGCTGGTAAGGAAAAGAGTCTGTGTACTCTAGTGGCTTGGGGAATCCAAGAACCACCATGCCAAGAAATTCTGTTTCAAGAGACTCAGGTTGAGATCCTCATTGTAATTCTCTTCTTTAAAGACACAATAAAAGAAGGCCGCCATTGAAAGCTGGACCAGAGACGTAGCCCTGGAGGATAGGGTGAACTCCTTATTAATTGTTGTGTTCTTGTATTTGCTTATTGTGTTTCTCTGCTATTTTCCATATTTCCAGTGTCTGTGTATTTTTCAATTTGATCGATCCGTTGCCTAAAATGACATAGACACACACCAACACATGAGTCTGTAATACCTTCATTCATTAATTAATTAACTGAGGTCACTCAAGGGTGATTTTTAGATCAAGTGGTATCAGAGCTCTAGGCTATAAAGGTTAGACAAGCTTGTGTTGGTTTAGCTATTGAATGCTCACTAGATCAAAGCTCAAATTAGGAGAAGGAGAGTTGGTCAAAACTAATCCTGAAATTGGGAGAGTCTATCCTCGGAAGACAATGTCAAAGGAAGGTTCTATGGGGCCAGACCCTCAATTCATAGAAAGTTTCCTAGCCATAAAGTCCATGGTAGAAGAAATGTATAGGGACTTTAGAAAACATAAGGATGAAGACTCATCAGGCTCTAAACAAGACAAAGAAGAAGATAAGTCTCACTTCCATGACCACTCCAAAGGAAAAGGGAAAGAGGAAAGCTTCCTCACACCTCGTAATAGCCCTGTGCATAACAGGAAAGCATCTTCGATCAAACTGGATGTTAAATTTGATTTGCCTATATATGATGGAGAGTTAAATGCATAAAATTTGGACAATTGGATTAGACAAATTGATGTTTATTGCGAAGTACAGAACATCAAATTAGACAAGGGCAAGATTCAGTTGGCAAGCCTACGCCTAGGAGGCACTGCCTTCGTTTGGTGGGAAGGCAGAACCCAAGCTGATATTAAAAGACATGGTAAGACTATCTCTGTCTGGAGTGAATTTGTTTCTACAATCAAAAAGAAGTTCTATGCATTGGCCTACATGCAACAAGCCGTGATGAGTTGGCAAACTCTTTGGCAGGTGAAAGGGAAAATTGTGCAAGGGTACACTCAAGAATTCAGAAAGAGAGTATTGATTCTAGGAATCTCATTAGACTCACCAGAAACTCTTTTGAAGTACATTGGTGGTCTACATAGCTACATGAGGCATACCATCCTCATGTTTAATCCCACTAGTATAGATGAGGTATCTGTATGAGCTACTCATCTAGAAGCTATAGGAAAGAATGGAAATCCAGAAGTTGAGGGAACATCCCAGCCCACTACAAGCAAGAACAAGGAGAAAAGAAAGCAGAAGTGGAAAGCAAGGAAGGCTAACACTACACAGAAAAGCAAAGCTTCATGCACTCACTGTAAAAAGGATGGGCATGATGATGAGCATTGTTGGATCCTGCATCCAGAGTTGAGACCTAAGAAGTTCGAGGGCAAGAAGAAGAAGACTGTTGTAGCTATTTAGAAGGATTTGGGGTCAGACTCAGGAGATGAAACAACTATTGCAACTAGAGGTATAAAAGGTAAGAATTCTGAAGCATCTACTAGTAATTCTGCACAATCTATTATTGATGAAGAAAATGAGAGAAAAAGACATGAGATTTTCCATGTTCGAGTTATTTCCAAACATCAAAAGATTGATACTTTGTTTGATAGTGGCTCACAAGTAAATCTAATTTCTGAAGCAATTGTAAAGAAATTGGGATTAGCAACTACACCTCACAAGAAACCATACCCATTAGGATGGTTGAATGATAAAGCACAACTACAAGTGACTAGACAGTGCAAACTCAAGTTTTCTTTTGGGTCAGCATTTGTAGATGAGGTTGAGTTAGACATAATTCCTTTGGATATATGTGGAATTGTTTTAGGAAGTCCTTACTTGTATGATAGAAAAGCTATTTTCTATAGAGCCGAGAACAAGTATCTACTTGTCAATGATGGAATCGAATACTTTGTAAGAGCTCATAAGCTCAAGAATAATTATACTCTCATAAACTCAGGGTAGATGAAAAGAATGATAATTTCATGCAAACAATTCTTACTGATGGTTGTAAAGGAAAAGAAACCTGAAAAAACCAATGTATTTGAGGGTTGTAATGCTAAACAACAAGCTGATTTAGAAAAGGTTGTTTCGGAGTATGATATCTTGTTTCAAGAACCTAAAGGTCTACCACCCAAAAAGGAAATAGTACATGATATTATTTTTCAGTAAGATGCTCCATTGCCTAACATTGGAATGTATAGGTTGTCTGCTTTAGAGAATGCTAAAATCAAGAAGCACGTGCAGGAGTTGCTCGCGAAGGGGTCCATTAGGGCTAGCACATCACCATGTGGGTCACCAATGGTTTTGGTGAGAAAGAAAGATGGCTCGTGGAGAATGTGCATTGACTATTGAGCACTGAATAAGATAACAATCAAGAATTTTTATCCCCTTGCATAGATGATCTTTTGGATCAATTGAAAGAAACTGTTTATTTCACCAAGCTAGACTTGCATAGTGGATACCATCAGGTCAGGGTTGCAGAACAATATGCATGGAAGACTTCTTTCAAGACAAAGCAGGGATTGTATGAGTGGCTGGTTATACCTTTTGGCTTAACTATTGCTCCTACTACTTTCATGAGATTAATGAATGATGTACTCAGACCTTTTCTTGATGATTTTGTTATTGTGTATCTGGATGACATTCTGATTTTTAGTAAAACATGGGAAGAACACTTAAAGCATGTTAAGCAGATATTAGATGTTTTGAAAAGAGAAAAAATTCATGTTAAACTCTCAAAATGTGAATTTGGCAAAACATATTTGAATTATTTGGGTCATATAGTAGGGGGTGGTGAAGTGAAAATAGATCCCTCTAAAGTGGCATTCATTGTAAAATGGCCTAAACCCAAGTCTGCTACAGAAGTGAGAAGCTTCTTAGGGGCAACACAGTATTGGAGGAAGTTCATTTCTAACTTTTCCTCAATTGCAGCTCCCTTACACACTTTAATAGGATTGAACAAGGTGTTTCAGTGGGTAGGCAAACATCAGAAAGCCTTCGACACCTTGAAAGAAAAGATTAGTACAACACCTATAATAGCACTTCCTGATTTGCAAAGACCATTTGAGATCCAAACAGATGCCAATGACTATGCCATGGGAGCAGTGTTGACACAGCACAGTAAACCCATATGTTATCATTTTGAGACTTTTAATCATGCAGTAGTTAACTATCATACATATGATAAAGAATTGTATGCATTAGTGTAGAGTGTGAAAAAGTGGAAACATTACTTAATGGGCAAAGAGACAGTAATACATACTGATCATCAACCACTTCAATATCTACACTCCCAAACTAAGTTGCAGCAATCAAGACACTACATATGGATGGGTTTTCTACAACAGTTTCATTTAGTCATCAGATATAAAAAGGGCATACATAATAAAGTTGCAGACATGTTATCTAGACCCATTATAAATGCATCTACTATACTTAAGCATAATTTTGTGCTACATGAAAGCTACATTGAACAATATGCTCAAGATATAGACTTTAAAGATGTATATGCAACTTTGAGTCAAGGCAAACAAGTAGAAGAATTGGATTATCATGTAAAGGACCGACTCTTATACCATTGTGGGAAACTCTGCATTCCACAAACTGAGAGAGTAAAGATAATTAGAGAAGCACACACTTCTCTGATATCAGGTCACTTTGGGGTAAGTAAAATAGTTGCACAGCTGCAAAGATTTTGTTATTAGCCAAAAATGAACGAGACAGTTTCTAGATATGTAAGAGGGTGTACTATGTGTGCTAAAAGCAAGCCCAACAATAGAAAACTAGGCTTGTACACTCCATTACCAGTTCCTTCTCACCCTTGGGAAAGTGTTTCCATGGATTTTGTTGGAGGACTGCCTAAATCTAGGAAAGGTCATGATTATCTATATGTTGTTGTGGATAGGTTCAACAAAATGTGTATTTTGATACCTTGTAATAAACAGATTATAACTGAACAAACTGCAAAATTATTCTTTGAACATGTAAGGGTTCATTTTGGACTACCCACTTCCATTGTATCTGATCGACACACACGATTTGTGGGAAAGTTTTGGTCAAGTCTGTGGGAACTGACGGAAACCAAATTGAAGAAAAGCACAACTTTTCATCGACAAACTGATGGCCAGACAAAAGTAGTTAACGGGACAATGATCCAGTTACTCAAAGGATATTGCAACAAACATCCTAAGCTTTGGGATGAACATTTGTGTTATGTGCAACATGCTTACAACAGAGCAAAACATTCTTCTACCCAGAGATCTCCTTTTGAGACCTGTTTTGGTTTCACACCAAGGTCTCCTTTGGATTTTGTCTTTGGTAAAGACACCACAGTTAAGGGACACAGTGATGTGGATAGGGAAACTAGGTTCATTGAACAGATCCAAGAGATCCACTAGGCAGTACAGGAACAGCTGTAAAAGAGCCAAGCCAAATACAAGGCTAGGCATGACACACATCGGATGGAGCATAGCTTTCAGGTTGGTGACCAAGTCTTGCTGTATATCAACAAAGACAGAATGAAAGGTGAAGGTAAGAAGCTAAAGCCTATCAGGTATGGACCTTTTAGGATACTTGAGAAGATTGGTGAGAATGCTTTTCACCTTGATCTACCAGCTTACATGCACATCTACTCAATCGTAAATGCATATTGCTTGAGATTGTTTGAACCCTCTCTCATTGAGGATCCTGAAGAGCAGAGTCAATTGCATTCTATTGATGACTTGCTACCTGAATATCTTAATGAATTGCAGGAAGACACGGTTTTAGACAGGAAGGTGAGGACAACACACAAGGGAGATGTTGAGTACCTCAGAATTGGACTCAAGGGTTCAAAGCTTAGCAGTGGAAAGTGGATAAATATTCGATAAGTGAGACAATTGTACCCTCACTTAGTCGATGATTGAAAACCAACTTTTGGTGGTCCAAAAGCTTTTTCAGTGCGAAGACCATGATCCAAATTGGATCCATGGCGAATAATCAAAACACCATGGCTGTACCAAAACCGGACAGACTTCAAAGAATTATGAGCACAGATCAATTAGGAATACCTCTGAACAGTGGCAGTTGGCAAATAGTGAGGAACGACGAGGACCATGGTCAAAGTGCGCTAACCAAGGCCCATGGAGACCACGCAGGAGGTGAAACTAGCACCTGGGAAGCCCAGTTGGGAAAAGGAGTTAGTTTCTGATGCACGATTAATCGCGCATCACTGGGAAAAACCCCTCAAGAAGGAGAGGCCATGAGTGCTCGGTCGCATGAAAGCCATGAAAACCATGGGGAAAATGCTAAAAGCTGAAGGTGGGACCCGCGCTCCAAAATCGGCAGTATATCGGGGGAACCCTTGGGCGGTAAGCGGATTTGGCTAAAACCTAGCAATTCCATTTAGTGCTCGACGTGTGGCAAGTGAAGGAGAGAGAAAACAGTCGCTCATCACACGCTAACGGTTGAGCAAGTCAATCGCGCGAAATGAGCAAATGATGTCGAATCTGGGGGCTCCAGATCTAACGGCTGAGAACGCGCCTGATGAAAGAACAGGATTTGACAGGGGATTGAACCACGATGTATAAGGATTTGAGGTCCGATTTGACTACTGAGGTGGCGGACGAGTCATTTCCCGATGTAACCAAAGAACCAAACCGACGAGGAAAAGCTTGTGCAGTTCGTAGGAGGACAAGTGGCTAGTCCCTGTGAGACATTGATGATGACACCGAGACAGGGAACTCCAAGCGAGCAGCAGCAGGAGATTTGACAGGGGCGGAAGAGGAAGCGAGCAGTCATGAGACAGATTGGCATTAAAGCCATGAACAGAGAACAAAAGACAGAGAGAGGACGCCGAGAGGAAGAACCAAAGAAAGAAGAAGATGAAGACATAGAACAAAGAGACAGTGAAGCAAAGAGCAGAAAGACAAAGAGCCGAGATGACCTGCAGCATAAGGCAGCATTGATCCATCCCTGAGAGGATTTATCGGGGAACTGAGCACCACATTGGGCTCCTCCCATTAAAGACCAGAGATGTCAAGAGCCGGTAAGGAAAAGAGTATGTGCACTCTAGTGGCTTAGGGAATCCAAGAACCACCCTACCAAGCAATTCTATTTCAGGAGACTCAGGTTGAGCTCCTCATTGTAATTCTCTACTTTAAAGACACAATAAAAGAAGGCCACCACTAAAAGCTAGACCAGAGACGTAGCCCCGGAGGATAGGATGAACTCCCTATTAATTGTTGTGTTCTTGTATTTGCTTACTATGTTTCTCTGTTATTTTCCATATTTCCAATGTCTGTGTATTTTGCAATCTAATCGATCTGTTATCTAAAATGACATAGACACACACCAACACATGAGTCTGTAATACCTTCATTCATTAATTAATTAACTGAGGTCACTCAAGGGTGAAATTCAGATTAGTAGGCAACACCTCAATGCATGGGAGGGACACTAGTCGTTACAAAATTCACATTGCAATAGCGGTTACAAAAATTAATTCATGACACCCCTATGCTTGATGGCCTCCATTTCTTGCATTGCCAAAAATTGTTGAATCTCCTGCCTGACCCAAGTATGGTGGAATACTCAAGATTGGTTGATTAGGATGTGCCTGAATGCTACCATATCCTTGACTCCAATTTTCTCCTTGTAGCCATGGAGGGACTAAGTAACCTAAGTGTCCACTTGTGTTACTAACTCTAGCATTGGGTGTAACTGTCATATAAACACAGTTTGGATTTAAACCTACACTGGTAGGGGTATATGAGGTGGGCAGAACACCTTGCTGATAGCAGGGGACTTGGATGTTAATCAGCTCTTGGTATGATGGTGTGTGCTCTGCAATGTGGTCCAGCGTATTGGACATCATCCTATTTGCCTCAAACTAGCTTGGACCATAGACTTTCGTGCTTGTCACCCCTCCTCCTCTTTCCAACACTTCTTGAACCTTTCTTGCCTCCCTCTCTTGCCTTGCCAATTGTTTTTGATGTTCCTTATCTTCCCTTGCTTTTTGTCTTTCCATCCTTTCCTTTGTTCGAGCTTCTGCTGCTGCAATCCTTGCAGCTCTCTTATCCTTGGCCAACTCCTTATTTCTCTTTTTAGTTTCCTGAATTTCAATTTTTTTACAATTAGACTCAAACAACAAATTCATATAATCTTCATATGTGAGCAACTGTGAACTCCTCCCCAAATGAAGACAATTTGCACTTGAGTGCCTTGATGAGGCCTTCACTCTCTCTACTGGTAGCTTTAGGAATGCACCAAGTAATCTGGGATTTTCCTTTTTCTCCCTAGGATCTGACACTTGTATTTCAGCCTTTAGTACAGCTGATTGGCCCCCATTATCTTCTTGAGGTACCTCATGCTGAATAGGCTCCTCTTCCAGTGAACCATTGTCCACAAAATAATGAACAAGTTCGGTGTTCAACTCTGATGGTTGTGAAGGCATGTCCATGCTTTCCTCATTGGTGGTAGACACATTATATCAGTTGATATTCATCATGGCCTATGCTAGCCATGAAGGTGGGCTTACTTGGGTTGGCATGCTCATTTTTTCATTGTTTAATCCTGTTACATTATCATTTGAAATCAAGTTTGCATTTTCATTCACTTCATCAACTGCCTCATATGGAATATCACATGAAGAATTGGCATGTGGTTTAGTAGGTGTGATAGCCTCCATGACATTGACAGTTGGTTCATGACTAAAATGTGTCTCATTCACTTGTTCATCATCATCACCACATAAGTGCCCTTCATAAAGGGACATTATACCTTCAGCAGCAACAACATCTTCTTAGGCATCAACATCATCTTATAAGTTCTTTGCTTCTTGACATTCCACATAAAATGCTTGGCTACAATAATTATCATGCACAAGAGAATCAACATTAAGTGGCCATATAACAGTCCTCCTAAATCCAACCTTGATATTAGAAGGTGTGAGAGCCCTTTTTAATGATTTGCTTACAAGCTCAGCTAGCTAAAACCTCTTTACTTCCACCCTTGGATTATTTGCCATCCACGAAGCTCGATCGATCTTGAAATAATTCTTGAAAGGCCCGAACATGCTGACATCAAGGGGTTGCAATCTATGAGTGGTATGAGCCGGCAATGTTAACAGGTCAATGCCAAAATTGTTGGCCTCCCTAATTGTCTGCAAAGCCATGTGGCTTCCATGGCCATCTAAAATTAGTAGGTGTCTGTTTTCAGGCGAGACACCACCTGGTATAGATGCAACAAAATGATAAAGCCAATTCAGGAATAGTTCCTTTGTCATCCATGCATGGGGATGTGTTGCCATGCATGCACCTGGTTCACAATTCTGTATATAGTTTTTTAGTTGTGTTTTACCTTTGAATAGGTAAAATCCTGGGATTGAAGAACCAATTGCATTGACACAAGAAAGTATAGTGATCCACTCCCTGCTCTTAGGAAAAATCTTAGGCACATTTCTGCTCCCTCTTTTGGCAATTACCTGCATACCACAATTCCTTCTTGCCTGTAAGCTTGTTTCATCATAGTTCCATATATGGTTTGGGGCATATGAGTGTTGCTCATATGCAACAGAAAGAGTGTTATAGAACTTGGGCACAATTACAGGGCGTAGATTTAAAGCCTTGTCTCTGTCAAGGCCCTCAGCTATACGTAGCACAAGGTCTGGATGCTTTTTTTTAAATCCACTCCACCATGATTTACTAGGAAACCCATATTTGAAGGGGTTTGGCCTCCCATGATAGAATTGAGCTACTGTGGATTTCAGTTGTATAATCTCTAATCCATGTCCCAATTGGGCCATCTCCTTACACCACTCAACCACCTTGGCCTCCTCCTCTTCAGTCATAACTGTAATAGGCACTCTACGCTTCATATTAGTCAACCCATTTATTCAATAATGTATGTTAGAGGAAGCAATACCTTGTTTTTTTGTAGAGGCACAAATTGAATATCCATTAAACTCGATGTCATCAATTGCAGCCTGCATGTCTTGCTTTGTCTAGCCTTTGATGGCACTGATTTTGTTTGTTGAGCTTGCACCCTCCACTGTGGTTGAAGGCGGATACGTCATTGAGGGTGGGAAAGCATGATCTGCATCCACAGTGCCCTTTTAAACAAAACTATTGGGTGCATTGTGAGCATTAACATCAGCCCCCCATCGCCATCTGATGAAGCGAAACGTAGTTGGGCCCCTCTCGCCCCTCGCCTCCTCCTATTCCTTGTACGATCTGCAATAGAAACTCTTGCCATGGATGAAACAAGCTGAAAAGTGACCACCAAATTCTAATTTTAAAAAACTGTATTAGAAAACAAGGAAATTCATTGGCCTTTGCAATCAATGAGCAACAACAATCAGTGCTTTATCTATATATTATAGCTGAATACATCTTGGATCTGAAAATCATTATTGGAAGGGTTTAAAGTTCTTTATTTGATTCTTAGATGATTTTTATGAGTTATCAGGAAGAGTTAGTCCTTTTCAATTTATAACAGGTTTGACATAACACAATTTCTGTAACCCAACTATTTTGTTGTGTCCTCAAATGATTGTTTCTGGGAACTGGCATGTCTTTCTTCAATGAAACCAACAACAAGTTTAAGAATTTTTGTTGTTTAACATCATTATGTCTTGAGAAAAGGGTTAGGTGGTATCTCGTAAGGGATTCATTCAGTGGTCTAAAGCTAACATGTTTAGCTCTAAAGAGTGAGTAAAGAAACACTTAAGTAAGGGAGAGGTGAGGAACAAAGCGATTCGGTCCTGCTTATGCTGATAAGAAGTCCTAATAGTGATAGCATACTTAAGTAAGGGAGAGGTGAGGAATGAAGTGATCTGGTCCTGCTTATGCTGATAAGAAGTCCTAATAGTGGTAGCATACTTAAGTAAGGGAGAGGTGAGGAATGAAGTGATCCGGTCCTGCTTATGCTGATAAGAAGTCCTAATAATGGTAGTTACTCTACCAAGCACTTAATTCAATAAGTAGCTACTCTAGCTCTAACATTCCATGGTTTTGGAGTTTATTATTGGAGAAAATGCTAGGCTTGGGCCAAATAGAAGGGATACAATGTCCAAACTATCTCCTCTTGCACCATTTCATGGTCAAAATTCAAGCCTTTATGTTGCTCAATAATTGATGTTGTAATTGTCTAGTAATAACTAGCTACCCCAAATAAGCAAATACAATGTTAATGAGTGCAACAAAGACAAACTAGTAATAACTGGTAAATGAATCACACAACCAACTGCAACATTGGGTGCAAAGTGATTTCTAATTTGCAAGAAACCAAAGCCCTTCTTTCCAATGCAAAAGAAGCTTCTATTAACTCAATGAGAGGCACTATTATGTTGATCTGGCTATCTTTTGACATAACTTGACTTGGTTTGGACATTTGTTGTGAGCTCTTGAAGTCATGTGTGCATCCATAGCTCAATGATGGTTTTCTTAGTACATTCACACTTTGTGTAGAGAAAGAGCACTGCATCTTTGGACCAGTTGATGATGATGTAGCCTTCAAAGGGGTTACATACAGAATTGAAGTTGGCTTGATCATGATCTATTAACACAATTTAGTGATTCATTTACTGCATCTAAAGGTCATTATTGAACATTTAAAATATATCCATTGCTCAGGCATTTTACATTGTACCATTGTTGAGCATTTAAAATATATCCATTGCTCAGGCATTTTACCTTGTACCATGTTGGGTTCTTGAGTTTTCCAAGTCTCGTTTATGTTTTATTTCTAATAGAAATCGTAGTGGAGACCCACACATGAAGGTAAACTTTGTGTGAGACAATAAGTGTATTTTTGGTAGTATTTCAGATATTACAGAGAATTACATACGCGTTAGATTTGAAAGATCATTCCTTCATGGAGGGATGCTAACGACTAATTCTATTTGCTATTATAGTAGTCTGATATTGAGTTGCAGGGTTAGATTTAATGTACACTGTAATGGTTTTAGTAAATCAGTAATAAAATTGGTTGTAATGGCTTTAGTATGTGAGGCTATTTGTCTTTCCTCTTTGAATGAATATTCTTTGCTATTATAGTAGTCTGATATTGAGTTGCAGGGTTAGATTTGAGGTTATAGTGGCAATGAAATTGGTTTCTAAATTAGTAATGAAATTGGCTGTAATGGCTTTAATTTACCTTTGTTTCTCAACAGAAATAACATTATTCATTATTCAACAAAAATGGCAACATTATTCAACAAAAACATACCTGTATGTCTCTAGCAACTAATGAATAGAGTGAATGTAACACTGTGCACACACTTAGTTTGTATGTTTCCAACAACTTTTGAAACTTCTAAATAGAATGAACGTAATAGTGTTTGAACACTTTGATTTCATATCTCCAATAGCTGATGAGTAGAATGATTGTCTGAAATGAAAATGAGTAAGAGTCGATGTTTTATAGTTTTTTCATATAGAATTTAATTGGTAGGGAAGTTTTGCATGGATTTCCATCTCCCAAATTCAAATGTGTGGCATGGATTGATTTGTACATGATCAAATGGTTGATAATATTTGAAGGCTGATCCATGTGTTTTCCTGTTTTTAATTCCTGAATTGAAAAGTCTGGTGTGTTGGTGACATTTATTGAGAATGTTGAGAATTGCGTGTGGAGTTATAAATTATTGAGAATGTTGACAATGGTGACATTTATTGAATAAATTATACTTCTTCCTCTAACTTTCTAATAAGGCTTTTTTCCCCTTATTTATGAAGTTGTATATATATAAATTATTAATAAATTTTTGAAATTGCACATGTTTACTACACACTAAATATTGAATTGCACAGGTTTACTACACACTAAAGATTGAATAAGTTACACATGTCACCTTCTCTCAAAGTAGAAACCAATTAGATAGGATAAGAAATAGTTTACTTTCAATTACTCTCCCTCTCTCTAATAGGCATGAGATTCAATTCATTACATACATACATATGTTTCCATGAATAGATAAGAAAATTGTCTATAAAAATAGTCATTATTATACAATATTCAGCGTAAAGAACAAAAATAGGGACAAACCTTATCTCATAGAAATAAATAAAACATCATCTTAGATAGGTTCATCTTTACAAATTTAACTATTTTGTTCTAGACTATAGAAGTTATCATTGTAGTGATAACTTCTTTTGGAAGTGAGTCAACAATACTTTCCATTATGTATTTCTATGTTAGGTTTTTTACTTCCAACATGGATAAACATGTGAAATTTGTGCAATGGTATTCACCTCTAATCCTTTTTATAACAACCCTAAAATATCAAAATACTTAAAGACAAGTGACTAATGTTTGCAATGCCGACAATAAAGGTAGCATAAGAGATCATAGTTCCATGGAGTTATTAGTGTTGGGGCCCATTCATACTTCAAATTTTGTTATGTGTAATTTATTTATGGATAGAATACCTCCTACACCATAGTGATGTTATTCTCCCTAAATAACATGTTCAAAATAAGGTTATGGATTTTCCTGATGTATCTCCTCCACTACCACTTATCATGCCAACATAACATATTTTCACTAAAAAAAATCACTCTAAAAATAGTATACCTTATGTCATGCAATAGATTGGATTAATGATCCTATCTTTGAAGAGACTGACATCCCTAGCCAACCATATTCCCTAGCAGATTATTAGACGAAGTGTTATATGTTCCTTCAAATAATAATTTGTACACTAATTTCATAAATAAACCTCCATAATGGGGGTAAGTGTTACATTCATCCAACCAATGAGTCCATGAATTTGCTTCTGTATAGATGTTTGGCAGGTACAATCTATTTCTACTTGCGAATTTGGATCGTCACCACACTTGCATAAGCTCCATCTATGTAGACTAAATTTGTTTTAGTTTTATAATATATGCTACTTCAAGGCTTTGTAATGTTAAAGGATCTAGATTAAGATATTAGATTTTAAGGGAGAATCGAAACTCCTAGACAACCTACCATCAACACATCATATATCATAAATCCACATGAGAGATCAATGTTTTGAAACATGCATTATGAGAAACCCTAGAAGTTGAGTAAACCCACACCATAGATTCCTAATTATTCCAATAGGCACACATTAATAATTTTTGACTTGTGGATAAAGGAGGTCCATCTATTCTTATCTTCATCTCCATAGACTAGGATATTCGTAGAACGCCATCCATGTTCCTAGATGGATGTTCTTACAATATTAGAAATATAGGAGTGATTGATATAGGACCTAATTCGAAGATGCCATACCATAGGTTGTAGAAGATAAATTTACTCCAGTCCCCACTCGTGGGTCCTCTTGAAATTACATATTGAGTATACTCCTTACCTTCCAAACAAGATTGTAACCAAGAAAAGAAAATGTGAGTACAACTACCTTATAGATGACATACACATTTTGATGGTCCTTTTGAGGCTTGTGTATCGAGCCTAAGATGGAATTACATGTGATATATTTCTCATTTATAATGGTTACCCATAAACTTTGTGCATAATATGAACCGCCAAATACTCTTCACGATATGTCCTCTAGAGAAAGATAAAATGATTTTATAATCTTTCCTCAAAATTGGTCTAGGAACCCTAACTTATTCTAGTTGATCCAAGGTAGGCCCTTGTTTTCCATATTCACAAACAAAAAATAAGACTATGAATCCTTTCAAGAAACCCTTTTAGGATACATGAAAGTGACATCCAATAGAATATAATAGACTCCATCATTGATTTAATGAGGATTGATCTTCCTCCATTTGAAAACCACCAAATTCTCTAGTTTTGAATTATTCTTTCACATTATGAAACTAACTAGACTCAATACTTTTTGACATATGTGTTTGAATTTAAAAAAATTCAAGGTATTTCAATCTCAGATCTAGTGTATTCAATTTGCAAGGAACAAATATTTGTAAGGAGGGACACATCTTCCTCCTCTAGTCCTTTACACGAGATGGTTAATTTCCCCTATTCACCATTATATAAATTTCTTTACAAAATCATTTGATAGTATCATAGAGATTCTTAAAATCCATCATGCACATATCACAAAAAATAAATATGTATTTGACAAAAAGTAAATCAGTGATCCTAGAGTTTCCTTCAACATGAACTCTGCCTAACTCTCTTATTTATTTTTCTTCCATAATAGACCTTTAATTCCCTTCTACCTCAATGAGGAACATAAGAAGAGAGAGTATATTTCCCATCCTAGGGACATATATGGGCCAAAACAAACAAGTTTTTGTTCCATTTATCAACACATAAAATGGAATAGATGTAATGCAACTTGTAACCCAATTTATGAAAGGGACATAGAATGCCTAGTGTGTTAACAACACTCGCAAGTATAGCCAAATGATGTAATCATAAAAGTTCTATTTTAGCAAGAATTTCATTCATCATTTTGGTTTGTATAGAGTCTAATCCCTCATATACTACCCTTATATCTTTATAAATAAATCTCCTTTCCAAGGAAGCAAATTGCTACCTATATGTAGTATTTGACAACAATTTCTTCACCCACATTACAAATATTTTTTCCACAATATTATAGATGTTGTTACATAGGGATATGGATCTAGAATCATTAAAGGAGTCTCTCCCTATCTCTCTTTATGAAGTTGATATAAAATTATGTTATTTAAGATGGATATTGAAATATTGCATTTGTTGTTAACATTAAATTTTTTTTGTTATTAATATTTTTTTAAATGTCATGGGTTAACTCCATATTAAGAATGAAAGTAGTTAAACAAATCTCTCGTACATTATTGTAGAAAGTTCCTTTTAACAAAATGATATAATAAATTAATTTAAAATCCTAACTTATAAAATAATTATTTATAGAGGTACACACTTATTTAAATTTATAAATATTTATAAACAATATTCCCCTCCCAATTTAAATTTATGGAAACATATCATTTAATCTACTCAACTTACTCCCTACCATATTCTCTTAATTGAAGATATCCGCTCCCCCATTGAAATCATAGCTATGTTTAGGTATTTGATGTATAATTAGAAGATGTAAAACATGGAAGCCAAGAGGCTCCCCAGAATTTCTTGTAATTCTAGTTAACACCCCCACCTCTAGCCCAAGTGAAGCTGGCATAAGGATGCCCAGTCCTAACTCGACCATTGGGAGATAAAGGAGGAGATAATCTTGGAGGATAAGGATGATATTAAAAATATTAAAACTTCCAAATTTAAGGATAAGTTTTGGGATGATAAGGCGTTAGAGGGAAAAAGGAATTTAAGATATTATAAGGAGGTGATCAAACCCACTCTTGTTAACCAAAATTATCTTTCTAAATTGACTAGTGCTAAGAAGAAAATGAAGATTGCAAAGATAAGAACTAATTATCATGAGCTTCGAAGTGAAACTGGGTGTTGGTCTAGTCTCAAAACAATTTTGGATAAAATAATTTCCCCCCTTTGAGATACTAAGAGAGTTGTGGATGAAAAGCACGTTCTCTTGGATTTCGCGGCCCTTCTTCACATCCGTTCTCCTTTTAAAAAGATTTTCTAGACTACCAACCTTCTTGACTTGTTAAGTCAACAAAACTACAGTGATCTCAGAACACTTTTGTCCCTTCTCTTTAATTATAGAAATAAACTATTAAATGGGTTGAGTTAATATCTTACCTTCTTAAGGTCTGATAGACCATATTGATCTTTGTGGATGTTAAACATCATAATCATCACCATAATTTGAATATTTTTTAATATTTGTAATATATAGTATATCAATTTTAATTTTATTAAAAATATATATTATGCTAATATATTTTTATTTTCAAATATACATAAAATACATATATTGCTAACAAACTATTACTTCAAAGGGAATTATTTAATTTTACTAAACCATCTATAATGAGTGAATTATTTTCTCATTTTAAATTATGGGAAAGAGAGGGACATGTTAATATTAACCATCTAAGTATATATTTTTTATATTTTTAATTTTAGAGTGCACATTAAACAAAGATGTTAGCTTTTTTCTTGTAAGGCTTAGAAATATATTTGTATTATGAAGCAATTGAGATCACATTGATAGCTTTTGCTTCCCAAAAACTTTGTGGGGTACCATAAACAACTATACTTGATAAACCATATTCCCGTGATCCCCAGTTTATCCAAAAAAATAAAGGAAAGTTGACTAACATTCAAACGACATAACCCATTAGTAATTACATGCATTGGTGGGTTCTAAGAATTCAAACAAAATAATGTGCATATATAACATATTGAGACATAATAAAATCCATACAACCATAAGAGAAGTAGATATAACATATACAAAAATGAGGAGCCAAGTGCCAGAGAAGACTATTAATGACTGGAGAGAGAGCATTGGAGTTTCATTATGGTGGTGCTTCAGCTGGTGCATTGATACCAACTAGGGTTTGAGGTTGTGAGTATGATCCAAAGTCTAAATCAGACACCACATAACACTTTGCATGCATTAACCTAGTGACAATGTATTTTAGATTATACCTAATGTCCTAGATAATCATTTTAATTTCCTCTTGTCTTGCAAATAATTTATAGTGATCAAGTTTCTTGTCACGGATGACCATGTGGAGCAAGGTTTATGGTTGAAAACACAGATCCATTGAGTGGAGGAGATGAAGTCTCCTTTTGTGAAATTTTCTAGGATCTGGAGTCCACCTTAAGGTGTTGCCACTAATTTTAGTATTAGAGAAATATAGCCATTTTCTAAATTCCTTTGCTTCCAAGTGAAGGACCTCATTCCTCACTTCTAGGGGCACATAGTCAAACTGGTAAGGCATTAAGTGCTAGTCGAATAGTCGACAGGGATGATAGATGGATGTTCCTATGGAACCACCACAATGAATGGGTTGGAAGATTTGAGGAGCCATGAAAACCACTGGAGTAGAAAAAATTAATTTAGGTGACCAAAGTAGGGTGAAACTAATGATGTAAATAAACTCAATTGATAAGACTAGAAATTGAACCTAGCGATTACAAGAGTGGTGGGGTGATATTCTGGTAACATAGGGACTGGAAAGAGATTGAAGGTCAAATGATAGAACAAATTCGTCGACCAAAGACAAGGTAAACAAACCTATACCCTGGTGAGTGGAAAATTAGTTTTGGCACTGTATTTGCAGTTGGGAGAGGTGTGTGAGGAATGTACCCACTAACCTTGGGAAGACTAGTCTTGTAACTCTTTCAAAACTAAATTAAAAAAGTGCCCAAGTACTAGACACCACATACGAGGACCAGACATCTAAATGAATTTCTTGCAGAGCCATCGATTTGTAAGGACAGAGAGGCCAACATAGAAACCTACTCAAAACAAGGACCCATCGTTGTGTTGTGTAGAAAGAGGAAAAAAACATGGGAACCTGTAATAACAATCAAAACTAGCAAACCAAAATGATATGCAATAACCAAAAACTGAAGCAAGAAAGAGGGTTATATAAATACATACCATCACCTAATTGACAACAAACACTAAAGCAGCAGGATGGAGGTAAATATAAAGAAATAAATTCACCAAATTCAAAGAGTGCTAACATTGGTGGGTGATACAAACCTAAAACTTCTACTATCCTAGATATACCCATACAAATCCACCATCCTAGGGAAAAATTCATATGCTTATATAGAACATTGATGACTTGAATATCAAACAACTTGAAAATATAGCCTTAGGTAGCCGAGTGAAGGAGGGACAAGTGTATGCAAGGGAACGCGAGTTAACACTCACATTTAACTCCCACTTCGTGTGCACCATCCCCTAAGATGCGTCCATGATCAAACTCAAAAGCTAGAAAATTGCAAACCAGGAGAATTTCAGAAAAAGGTATATCTCCAACCACTTTCGTACATTTAAAGTGATTTGACAAAAAATGATATGGTTGAGCTTGAAGGCAGTAAGGTTGCCACATGTGAGTCAAGGTCGGAGAAGTGGCGACATCGACTCCCTTCCCCATTTCCTTCATGCGCATTCGAATCATGCTTGCTCACACCATCAATAACTAAAAAACACCCCATTGGGGTTAAACAAAGACATTATGAGTAGAGGGAATTATTTAAGTTTAGGAAGGCACTCATAACTAGTGATTTATTGTTTCATTTTAAAATATATTGAAAACAAGGAAATCAATAATATATTGTTTCATTTTAAAATATATTGAAAACAAGGAAATCAATAATATTAAATAGTGTAAAAATAATTATGATAAAATATATGGTAAAAATTATTTGTAGAAAGGAAACTATTTACTTTTACGAAGCCAAATATTGAGTCAAGTATTTTCTAAATTTAAACTATATTGACAATATGTAAATTGACAATATTAAATGATACACAAATGATTTTGATACAATATGGTGTAAAATTAAAATATGATTTGGAATTTAGGTTCATATATCTAATCATTTTCTTTTCATGCCAAATGTAATTGACGCTCCTCTTTTTATAATTTTTTATATATCTATGTTGATAAGTGTTTATTTTGAAATGAATTTTTAGAATCGTAATATTATTATTATTATTTAATTATGTTAATCATTTTCTTTTCATGCCAAATGTAATTGACGCTCCTCTTTTTATAATTTTTTATATATCTATGTTGATAAGTGTTTATTTTGAAATGAATTTTTAGAATCGTAATATTATTATTATTATTTAATTATGTTAATAAGTATTTTAAGGTAATTTTTTCAATTTTAATTTTCCATTTAATTAAAATTTTTATAAAATTAGATTAAAATAAAGTATATATAAAATATTTTGATTCTGAAATGTGTTAAGTTTTTTTGGGTTTATGGCATTGACAAGCCATGGTATTTGGCCCATGATATTTAAAAAAAACTATTTATATAATTTGGATCTTATGATAATGTTAAGTTGAATATACATGGTTGATAATTTTCTTACATATTTCATTAAATGTATATATTTAAACACATATATTAACTTTTTCTTTTATAATTACTAGTATTAATAATGTAAACTAAAGCCATAATTTTGTTAATTTTTATGATTTTTTAATCTTAGAAATGTGATATATATTATAAGGTTAGTGTTTTCCTTCCTGTCATGGATTGATGCTTATTGACATTTACTAGCCATATGATTTGTATAACTGCACTTCGCATCAAAGCATTATATTGTATTTTAACCTCCTCTATATAACTTTGTCTAAGGAGAAACATAAGTAATGGTGATTTTGTTTGTCATTCGATCATTTTTTTCATATGAATATTAGGAAATATGCTATAGGATAAATTTGGTCAATGGACTAATTTTCAATGCTTCTTCCCAAAAATAGATTCACCACATTCCATTTTTTCGAAAATGATTTCCAAATTCTATAGTGTAAAATTATTCTACCTTAAAACTATCACATTTTTGAGAGATTATATAATTTCCTCATGTCTTTAAGTTTTTTACACAAAATATCTCCAAAATTTTTACAAATTACATATTAAGGACTAGAAATATCCAACAAGGTCTCTATGATTTAAGATAGATTTTCATTCTTTAAATTCCACCTCCTAAGTATTTCTATGTTAATGATGAGTGCTAGTATTGCAACTCCCAAGGCTATCGACTTAAGTTATCAACCTAGTTTTCTTACAAACTTAATAGGTATCAACACTATATGTGCAACATGAAATGTGTCCTTTTGTTGATCTAATGCAATGAAGTGAATATCATGGAATCAAACCTAAAATAATTGTAGAAATGTGAGGGTTAACCTACATGAATGAATGTAAATGCTATTCTATTTGCAAAATGTAATAGTTGCATGAAAAGGAAACCTAATGTATGCAATAGAAATAACAATGTTGGAAATGGAAACCCTATCTTAAGATGTATGAAACAAAACCTAATTATGAAATCATCCTTAAATCACTACATTCAAAATAATTTTTTTGAACATATTTCATAAGGTACTTCATGATGTAATCATGAAAATCATCATTATTCTCTTCAAGTCATGAATTTGTCCACTAGCAATAACTGCAAAGGTGAATTGAAATGGAGAAGAGGCAAGTATTAAGAGGAAAGTATTAATAAATCATGTTTCAAAGCCTAGAGGTAATTATTCAAGCCTAAGGGAAAAAAACCAAGCTTTTGGAGCAAATCTTGTCAAGTTTACATGTGTTACATAAGTGCTATAGGACTGCTACATGTGGTGCTACAGGAGGACCTATTTTGCTACAAGAGTGAGATAACTTGCCTAAGGCCCAAGTAAACCAAATGAAAATGAGATGGGATTTTTTATTTATTAATTAGGATCTCACAGGACTCTGTTCCAAGTGTAATCACTCCAAAATACCCTTGTTAACATGTGCTAAAAAGTAGCATAAAATTAATACTCTAAATACTGGAAATTCAAGAACTAGTGAGCTAGTTAACCTATCAAATGCATAACCTAATCAAGTAAAAATGGTACGGGGTAAATTTTTTATTAACTTGAATTATTTTATGACTTAATCCAAGTGGAATCATCTCAAATGAAGCTCATTAAGATGTTATAAAAAAATAGTAGAAAATTACTACTATTTTGCTATAAGGGACTTCCAGAAATTCTAGATTTGTGAGCTAGTAAACCAATCTAAGTAGCTCAATGATGAAGATAAATTTTAAAAGTTGTTATAAGGATGAATAATGCTTGTGAATCTATAAATAACCTATAAAAAAACTCACTTAAATCATTTAATCAATGTAATCTACAACAAAGTCAACATGAATAATAAATGTAGAAATAAGAGATGCAAGTAAAAAAGACATTCAAACGAAATAAAGAAATTGTAAAAGAGGGAACTGAGGTCTTGGGATTACCAATCCCAAGAACACTCAGAGTCATATGAAGGAAACCAAGATTTAGAATCTAAAAATGGCACCAAACTTCATTATTTGAATCAATCCAAGTACATCCCTACTACTAATGAAAGTTGAGCCTCTAAACAACACATTTTATCCACAAGAAGACTAAGAAATACATGCCCCTAGAAAAAAATTAGAATTTTTACTTATACAAAGTGAGGAGAAAGCATTCTCCTTGAAAGGAGGCAACTTTCCCCTTCAAAATTGCTTAAAAAATGGATCTAGTTTCCAACACTAGAAATTTGCATTAAATGACATGGAACACATTCCTAGATTTTCTCAATCAATGGAGATCCAAAATTTTTCAATAATTTCATGATATTTTTCCATTTATTATCCAATTTTGTCCAACCTATAGTAGGGAGAAAGTCTTTATATTATCTCATTCAATATTCTACAAAAATAAATAATATTAGGCACATAATATGCAATTATCTCTAAACCTTCCTTTAAAGCTAAACATACATATTAAGTGTATAAGGAAAGATTTAATATAGCCTTTATTTTCATAAGAAAGGTTAGATGGGCCTTAATTTGTGTCTAATTTGGTTGCCCATCAGTTACATAAATAGAGATGGCATCTAGGAAAATAGAAAAATAAAATTTAATGTTAATATTACAATCATGGATTTAGAAAAAAGTTCATGATTCTTGAATATATTATGTAATATTTTTATATTTTGTCTCCTTATGGTCCCCTTATCATTTTCATTTTTCCATTTAGATAAAATATTAAGGGGGTTGCTTTAGTCTATGGTTAGAGATACTAGACACCCCCATCAAGTCTTCAATGAAATATATATGATTTTTCAAGATCAAGAAGAAGTTAGGTATTATTGATATCAAGTTTCAAAGATAAATATTATGACTACTACCAACTAATGGTTTGAATGTTTTTTGTTTAGATATGATTGTTGATAGTGTTCAATGAGATTTAAAATAATATCTGGTAATTACATAAGTGGCATTTTTCCACATGGGATCATTTCTCCTCCATGCAATATCAACATTTTAGTTCGCTCAGGATGTGAAAAATAGGTGAGTATTAGATGATATTTACAAATACCCTTTATTTGATAGTGGATTGAATGCAATAAAGTATTCCATTTATCCCTTCACTTAGTGTGAATGATGAAATATTATTTTTTAACTTCCATATACTCCTTGAGATGGTTCTCCATGAAGCTAGCAAAGAAAAATATTTTTATATGGGTGGATTTATATATATATGTGTGTGTGTGTGTGTGTGTGTGTGTGTGTGTGTGCTTATATATATATTTTAGAATTTGGAAGAATTAACCTATTATTGCTAAATTGGTATGTAGTTAGGACTTTTAAAAGGTTATTCTAGAAAATGATTTTTACAAATTGAATTTCCATATTTCTATTTAGATATCAGTTATGTAGGTATGGTATATCCAGCTAAGTTTACAAGATTCTTAGTTTGTTATTCTATGGTCCCATATGGCATTTATTCCATATTTACTCTTTTCTTCTTCTTTTTCCTTTTTGTAAGATGATAAGGACTACTGTAAATGGCTTGTTATTTTATATTGTTCATACATTTAAATCAAGGAATTAGTGAAGACATTTAACCTAAAATTTTCATCACTGGTCCATCAAACAAACTTCTTCTTGAGATATCAAATATCTATAACACTTTTTGTTAACCAATAGAGAAAATTAAGGTCTTATTTAGCCTCACATGGAGGAAAGGAACAAATATTGAGTTTAAAATAAGGTAAAAAAATTGTAGCAATTATTAGAATAGGGTGTCATTAAACCAAACACTCCACCATGTGAGTCACACACCATCATAGTTCTAAGGAAGGATAGGAATTGGTAGACGTGTATTGATTACAAGGCATTAAAACATATTATGCTCAAGAATAGGTACTCACTGCCTAGAAAAGGTGGTTTGGAACAATTGTACTAAGCCAAGAGCTTCACCAAGTTGGACATAAAGTTATTATATCATCAAGTTCATTATTTGGATAACATACTAGTAGATAAATCTACGTGGGAGGAGAAAATATCACATTTGATGTAGATGTTAGAGACAGTAAAGAAGCATCAATTGATTGAAAATATCAAGCAGTGTGAGCTTGTACAACAACCTTTGGTCTATCTAGGATATGTGATAAGTGGGGTAGAGATGAATATATATCTTAACAAGATGGAGGCCATCATGATATGGTCAATACCTATTGATGTTATCGACGTCATTGGTTTCATTAGGGTAGCACAGTTCCTTAGTAAGTTCATAGCCACACTCTCAATAGTAGCAATACCACTCCATGCCATGAAAACGAGTGGAAAGGGTTTCAAGTGGGGAAGAGGTCAGCAAATTGACTTTAAGGAATAAAAAAGGAAATAAGTTAATCATCAATTCTAGCATTGCCAAACTTGATAGCCCTTTGAGGTGGAGATAGATGCAAGTAGTTTTGCTATGTGAGTGGTATTGATGTAGGGAGGAAGGCCTATGTGCTACCATTGTAATGTATTTCATGGTATGGTTCTTAACGAACAAAGTTATGCTAAGAAGTTCTATGCATTGGAAAAAGTTGTAAAGAATTGGAAACATTATCAGATGGGAAAGGAGATAGTCATCCACACATATCATCAGGCACTACAATACCTGTTGTCCTAGAGTAATCTCACATGAATGGATCCATTTCTCTTGATCAAATAGCATTGGTCCAACAACTTCAACCTACCCTTCATTGGATGAGAGAATATGAGGGTGGGTTCAACATTTCATAAATCTAGTAACTTTTCAGATGTCGCAAACATTAGTGGAAGGAAGCATTCTAATGGGCATACCATGTCATGTATCCATAAAGAGTTTAACTACACCATCCATATGGATGGACATGGGAATGCACAAATCTTTCATTATGGTTCTAGATATAAAGGATTAGATAAAATAAACCAAACTAGTGTTACAAAAGTTATTGATTTATTTATGCTTTGATGTGTGGATAACTATGGAATGCTTTGGAAAAGAGAAAAAAAGAAAAAACATGAGGGGTGATTGGTGCTGAAATAATTTTCTTTTATGTAAACATTTTGAATCATAAAATGAAAATTATTATATAAAAAATTCAAATATTTAAACAAAAATTAAAATTAAAAAATTATAACAAATTAATGCTTATAAATATTGATTTGGTAATTCAATTAAAATTAAGTCATATATTCAATTTACCATTTTCAGTTTTTGAGCTTCAATTTTTTCAACCCATTGTTTTTTCAATGGTGTTTTAATGACACACACACACACACACACACACACATAACCATGATAGATCAATTTTAACTCGGGATTGATTAACCATCGAGAGGGGTTAAATTTCCCTAAGTGTAAACCTTTCGTCAAGTTTTGCACTTGAAAAACGAGTTTTCACCTTGAGAGATTTGATCCCTTTCTTCTCTTGATAGATCCATAGTTAAGATGGATCTAGGTTTTTATATATATTGTCAATCCAGGAGAATAACTCCATGGATGAATTATTTTTTTGTATTAAGAGAAAACATGGGTATATACAAGGAGAGGGAGACTATTGGGATTCATCTCCTAACGTGTCTTCATTTTCCAACGCCTTTTATTTTATATTTACAATATTTACAGGATTTTTCCTTATCCCAAATATTAGGTGTCAACATTCCCCCCCTTAATCTAAAGGGATATTAGTGAATCCAAGCATCATTCTGAATCTTTCAAACTTTTCTCTTCCAAACAATTTGGTGAAGATGTCTGCAAGATTATCTTGGCCTCAACATGATGTCAAATCTTATGATATTCTGTATTAATGTGCTTGGTTCAATCATGGAACTTTTGGTTCTTGTCCAACTTTATAGTAGAAGTGTTTTCAATCAAAAAAGGAGTTGAATACACTTATTGCTCCTGGAAATCCTCCATAATTTTCTTAAGCCACACAATTTCTTTTGTTTCATCAGCCACTGCCACATATTATGCCTCAATTTTGGAATCTACTGGAACTAATTGTTTGCATGACCTCAAGGAGATAGCTTCTGATCCAAGACTCAAAATATAACACGAAGTAGGTACTTCCATTTCTTTATCTCCATCAAAATCAGAATCAGAGTATCTAATCAAGATGAAGTCATCCACCTGTGTATACTTGAGTCCAAATTCTTAAGTTCCCCTCAAGTACTTTAGAACTCTTTTTGTAGTAGACGAATGACCCTCCCAAGGCATTTACATAAACCTGAAGAGAGTTTCAACAACAAAAAAAATGTCTAGTCTGGTAGTGGTCAGGTAGTTGAGACCTCCTACGAGTTGTCTATACTTCGTTGCATCGTCAAATTATTTTCCTTCAATGGATGCAAGCTTTAAATTATGTTCCATTGGAGAAGTCAAAGGATTGGACTCAACCATGCCAAACCTATTCAACATATCTCCAATGTACTTTTTATGAGAGAGGAATATAAACTGTGGATGTTGGGTTACTTCAATACCAAGATAGTAGTGAATGTATTCCAAATTTGTGATCTCAAAGACTTTCCTCAGTTATTTATTTATGGATGTAGTGTATTTCAATGTTCTTTGCTATCATAAGATTATCTAAATACACCACAAGATATACATATGTTTTTCCAACTTGCTTGAAAAACAAAGTTACATAATCAAGATCATAATATTTAAAACTGAGTTTTAGAAAATGCTCAGTAAATTTCTCATACCAAGATCATGGTGCTTGTCTGAGGCCATACAAGGAATTGACAATACTGCATACTTTGTGTTCACAAGCCTTCACAAAAAATCCTTCTGGTTGGAACATAAAAACATTCTCTTTCAAATATCCATTCAAGTAAGCAGTTTTTACATCCATTTCATGGAATTTCCAACCGTTCTGAGTTTCCAAGGCAAAGCATGTCTAGATGGTAGCCCATTTTTCTGTGGGGCCAAATATCTCCTCATAATTGACCTCTACCTTTTGTGAACAACCTTTTTCCAAGAGCCTATATTTATGCTTGTCAAGTGATCCATCTACTTTATTCTTGTTCTTGAAGACCCACTTCCAGCCAATTCGTTTGGTTCCCAATGGAGAATCAACCAACTTTCAGGGGCAATTCATTATCAAAGAATCATATTATTTCTACATCGCTTCTTTCAATTAATCATGAGAAGTGACTCTTTTGAAGGATGATGATTGAAAATCTATAAACAAATTTAATTCACAATCATAATAAACATCCATACAAATAGGTAAATCAAGATTGTATGAATCACGTCAATTCTGTCTGGCTGAGCTTATTGTTCCTATCTTTCCAACCTCATTAGGACAAACACTTTTAATTGTTTTGTAAGCCATTTTAGAGAAATTTTCTGAGAAGGACCAGACTACTCAGTTGACTGAGATGGGGCTAAATCAAGATTTAGCCTACCAATTCTCTCAATCACATCACTCAGAGTGTCATCTTGATCAGTGGCTAGATCTTATGAGGGGGAGAGAGTTCTTAAGAAGGAGATTCCATAGATTGATCTAGTATAGGGATCCCCCCTTCAAGATGTGGAATCTCATTATCAAACTCTTGAATTTTTTTGCATGCTTGAATCTATCCAAGCGATCTAGATGTAACTCATCAACATTATCAATCTTGAAAGGTTCAAGAAAGATCATATCACTAGATATTATAATGTTCTTATTTATTTAATCATAGAGATGGTATTGTTTGGAGGTATCTGAGTACCCCAAGAAGATACATTTTTGACTTCTTGCATCGAGTTTGTTTCTATGTTCCTTAGGTATCAAGGAATAATAGGTGGAACCAAAAACCCTCAGATACCTCACCAAAGGAATGTGGCCATGCCACATTTCATAGGGATTCTTGTTTTTAATAGCATGAGATGGACATCTATTCTTTATATACATAGCACATAAAGTTGCATCTACTTAACATTCTTGAAAAACATCATTGAAAGTAACATATTTCGGATTGTCCTATTCATTCTTTCTACAACTCTACTCTGTTGGGGATTATAAGGCATTGTTGTTTTATGTTTGATCCCATCCTCGCAAAGATATTTTTCAAATTCATTTGATGTATATTATTTTCCATCATTAGTATTAATATAACCAATATGAGATTGTGTATCATTTTCAATCGATGCATGAAAGTTCTTCAAATTTTCAAAATATTTTGATTTGTCCTTCAATAAATAAACCCAACAAATTTTGGTGTAGTCATCAATAAATGTCATCATATATTTATTGCCATTTGTAGAGGGAACATGCATAGGGCCACAAAAATCATAATGAATGAGTTCAAGCTTTCTATGTGCTCTAGAATGAGAATCATCAAATGATGTGATTTCCTAAGATACATGCATCACATTGCTTACGTTTCCTAGGAATAGTTGGAAAACCAATAACACCATTTTTCTTCAACAAATGAAAGTTTTTATAGTTCAAATGTCCAAATGTAGCATGCCATAAAATACTTGATGGAAGTGTACCTTCATCATATCTACATGAAAAGTTATGTGCATGAGTAGAGGTTCCTTACAACTTCAGAAGTATTTCTTCTCCTATCATGACAAATGCGTGATCTAATGAATTTATTACCTCAATAGTGTCATCAAATATATGAATGGACAGTCCTTGCTAGTGGATGTGGACCAAAGACAACAAGTTTCTCCTAAACTATAGGAGGTATAGAACATCATCTAGAAGAAAGTTTGGAAGACCAAACAATTTGAGACTGATGGTGCCAAGCCTTGATGGCTTGAGTTTTCAGTTGTCTACAAAGTAGACTGCTCAATCAACACTGTCAGTGAATTATTCAAAGAGATATATTCTAAAATTCATGTACCAAGTTGCTCCTAGATAAGGAAACCAAGGATATATCCATGAAGCAAGTGAAGCATTAAATAAGTCTTTAGTTACTCCAAAGTTGGAATGTGTAACAACATAATGAGAATACTTGGGTGCTTTTCCTTTCCCTTTATCTAGTTATTTTACTTTCTCTTCTTCTCTTTCCTATATAATATTGTCCCATGAGAGCTTATACGTGAAAGCATCATGACCATTTTTTTTATACAATATGCAATGAAGATAAAATCTTTCTCCTTTGAAATGTCTACTCCCTACCTCTAAAAGTTTTCTTTCCCCGTCCTCTTCGGCCACCTCTTCCTCTAGAGAATAATATCCATGATTATTCTATTTTTTTTTGAAAAGAATACATCTTCTTCAAGAGACTTATAAATTGTCTTCTTCTTCCCAAAATATTTCTCTCTTTAAGAAAACTTGTCCACCAGAGCGTCAAAATAAATCTCTAAAAGTTTTCCACTTGCTTGTAATGGCTTAAGATAATGGGAATAAGTGGGATATAATTCCTTGATAAAAATAGTGAGAGGAACATTCATTTTAATTCTAGTGGATTCTATGTCACGCATAATGGATCTTATTTCAGATGATAAGGTAAGGGGATCACCGTCCTTCAATTCTAAATTAAATAGTTTAATCATCAATTGAACAAATTATAGCTCATAGCGCACGAGTCATATAATTCTTTCAACTTATTTAAAGTACCAAAAGCATCTATAAAGGACATAATATGACGACTCAGCTCTTCATTAACAAATGTTATAATCAAGGCATATGCCTTGCTATTCTTGCTTTCCCTACTAGCAAGCTCCTTATCAGAAGTGGGCTTGTGAGGAGGATCATCTCCATCTCTTTCAAAAACTCCTTTCCACAACTCACTGAAAATCAAAGTGTGATTTATCTTCCTGGAGCACTCATGGTAGTTCTCTTTTCCAGTGAGAACTACTTTGACTATGGAGATGAGTGAATGCATCATAAAAAAGGACTATGTTCTTTTGATTTCTAGAATAATTGTAGCCTTACTTTCTGCCTTCTTACGAAACTGATTAAAAAAATTTTGCTACCAAATTCACTCTTCACTATACAAAGTAAATAATTTAATGTAAGAATATAAACCTTAACTCATCAAATATAAAGTATATGAATTATATGATGGTTCCAACTTATACCTTCGATATACCAAATATGTGTTTTCATGCCATATAAGATATAGCCATTATAAACAAAAGTTCAATGAATTTCATGTCATTACATTAGGTATGCATGAACCATTATACATGCCATGACCTTTTTTTAAATCCATTATACACCACCATTAAAAAAATCTCACGAAATTTTAAATACACAACCACCGTCTTTAATGGAAGTCGATGCACATGAGTCATGGCATTAAAAAGGAACCAACCCACATATATATTTACCATAAACAAAGTTTTAAAATGACTATTCAATTAGTTAGGCCACCAAAATTGTAATTCCCCTCTTTTTTAGAAACTATTATAGTTAAAATGTTGTTATTTAGTAGTTAATGTATTCATAGTAATGGCATGATGGCGAGGAATTTATTTGAGGAAAAAACTATGATGATGTAATTATTTGAATTTGAAATAATTTAATATGGTATTTGAAGAAATTACTTGGAAAGAAAAAAGGAACGAATGAGATCATTTTCCTAATCCATAATCCAGATGGATAGATTGGATAAAGGGAAAAAAAAGAATAATATTAAACTTTCCCAAATCACTTTAGAAAAACCCCTGGAGTGAAATTAGGTGATTTACCAGATAAGCAAAGAAAAAAATCTCGAAAAATCATCCAGTGTGGGGGAAACAACATTGAAATGGGTGATTAAGCACCATAGTGGAAAAAGATGGGTTTCAAACGATGAAAAATAATCATTTTCAAGAAAAGAAAAACAGGAAAAACCTAGGTTATGGGGATTAGCAGCACCTAGAAAAACAAGACGTCGTATAGAAAGTTTGCTAGGGAAAGTGAGGATAAAAATGCCTTCACCAGGACAACTGAGGTTGTTGATTTAATGGAAATGGAGAGGCATATCTCAGCTTGGGGGAGAAACTAAAGAGGAGGTTAAGGGTTGAGAGGAAAAATTGTTCGATCCAAGTCAAATTCTTCATACTAAGTTGTTGGTGAGTGGTTATAGCTATTATTACTTTTATACTATAGACTTGATATGTTTGAATTGAAATGGGATGGTAAATTTCTATTATTTTACGCTTGAATTCAGTGGTAGACCGTGAAATAAATATTTTCATGAAATTGATTTGCGATGATTATTTGAAATTTGTAGTGGTAAATAGTTTTGGTAGGTATGAACCTTAATTGTGAAATGACTCTTCATGAGTAGAACCTCCACTAGGAGGCAATTGATTTAATGATTATGTTCAGTAGATGTAACATGTATTTCTTTATGAATGTAACGTTAAACATAGCTACATGAGAACCTTTTATATTTTAGTTTTGATACATGTAGTTAAGTGGAAATTAGATAAGGTTCCCATGCAGCAGTAATGTTGATTTGCACAATGTGTGTAGGTTTTATTTAAGTGTTTGTAGCAGCATTGGACACTATTGAGACATAACAATAATTCGAGATCATTCAACTTGAGGGATTGTGAAGAAACCAAAACAATGGAATCAAGTTTAGATAACATGTTAGAATTATCAACATCAGATTTTGAAGGAAATGGCATCAAAGTAACACTTAGTAGTGTTTCGCAAGGAACAGAAGCGAAAGCATGCATGTCTCTACTCAGGAGCAACGCTTTATGTTGGAGGAATAAATTGTTACTGAAGTTAAATTGGGAACACTGTAATGAGTAATGGAACTTACACATCTAAGTAGGAAACATATGTAAAATTTAAAAATAGTAGACATATTTCGAACTGCATGAACATTTGAAATGGCATAGTTTATAATCACTAGAAGGCAGAAATGTACATACAACTTCTATAAGATTAGAGCAGTAGAATTGACATTTCATGAGATAGGTGGTGACATAATATTATGAATACAGAAAGAGGAACATCATCGACTTTTCATTTAACTATCATAAAGAAAAGAATCACAATTTAGTCACAAATTTAGGATTACCAACTGAATGAAATTTACAGATCTAAGCTAGTAGTTCATCATACCACATATTTAATACCATTAAGACCCTAATTAAATATCAAATCAGTTATTCACGCACCAAGAGCTAAGTATAACTGAACAATTCAATACATATTCTCCTAATATTTCAATAAAGGCCTGAAAGGCTATAGTAGTTAGCACAAACTATAAGCATATATGCCAAGAAAATTCAGTAAAACTTGGATTCGCATAGTGAACATGGAACAAAAAAGTGATAAAGTAAAACAAAAACTATATCCTGTATGCATATCATTAAATTAAAGATTGAAAATTGATCATTCTAGCCACCGGAGATTAACAATGGCACAATATGCCTTCACTATAGAAACCCATTAATATATTAAATGCTTACAAACTTATCAACATATAACGATATGCAGTCTGTAACAACCAAAAAAGAAAATTAATTATGTACGTTGGAAAACAATTTGATTGTCCAAGCGTAATCAATCAGAGGAACAAGCATTGATGCGGAAATCCTGTACAATGGTGTGACCACGATTAGGGAAGGTAATCAACTACTCATTCTAGCAATTAAGTGAACTTTACACTTGAGTATTCAAGGAATAAGAAAACCACACCCTTATCACAACTATATAACAGTTGCGTTGATGAACGCTTCTAGAGGAATGCATGTTGAAACCCATCATGCAACAATTGCCATAAGACTTTGAAAATTTTAATGTAAACCATCCACAACCAACAATAATCCTTTGGATACCAGCCATGGTAGAAAAATTATATAGAAGAATAGATCCAGACAACATAGTGAACTTGGAGGGTGCTAAGAGGGAGGTTAGGCCGGAGAAATGTAAAAATATGGGCATGACAGTAGCATAAATAATTTGGCTAGTACTTATCCACAAATAAAAAAGACTATGTATGTTAGGAGAATGCCGTAGTAAATTTTAATACACTGAAAACATTCTGAGAGCATAAGAAAATAATGGAGAGTCATCGTACCTAATTTAGAGTATCCACAAGGCTGAGCAGGGGACAAATAGACCTGGGCATTTAACAACCAGGGTTATAAGAAGACCAATGAATGTCAAAATTATTGCTTTAAGTGTAGTTGCAGAAGAAAAGTGGGAAAATGCTTACCTGGGTTCTTCAGAAGAAGAATAGTCAACAGGTTCATTCCCTTGAAAATTCATCCAGTGGTTTCGTGGAAACCTCTCTCCATTACCTGCATATATCAAGCTAATTAGCGAGCATAGAGAAAACACTAAAACCTTGTATGCCCTTAAAACTCTGCATATGAAACCCAGTGTGCGAAATCTCATTAGTGTAGTTTGAGATTACCTGGAGGGAAAGTGAAGCCCAAGTAGCATGACAGGGTAGTACTTTGATGGTTTTGTTTATGGAAACGAAAATCTGGGCCTTCGAAAAGAGTGTGAAACCATACGTTGCCCAGGTGAAATACAATGCCCCAACAACTCATACAACTCATTGAACAGTAAGGTGATAATAATGATCAACAATGAAGGGAACAATGTCTATAATGGTATTGAAGAACAATGGTTAAAGAAAAACCTCTAGAAAAGGTGAAACGAAAGACACTAGGAGGGAACAAATGACAAAATGAGAGTCCTGTTAGAGTAAAATGAAATTAGGGTTGGTGAGAGGGAAGGAGAATCGTCGATCTAAACCCAAATGATAAGAGTCATTGATCTCACACCAAAATCGAGGAGTGCATTGGACAGAGGAGAGGTGTAGGTATTCACATGGGAGTGTCTATGTATACACATAGGATTGAAGACTCAGTTGATAATGTTACAATGGACACATTGACAGGCAGGTCACACATTCACTATAAGTAAAAAGGGAAACCCAAGATCTTACAATACATTCATGAGTACAAATAATTGACACCAAGGTAATTCATGCACATTAAGTTGAATATGGATACCTTCAATCTCATATATTAAAGTAAAAGTGATTAATAAATTCACCACTCCAAATTCCAATGCTAGACATGTATCACACAAGACCATATGGAGAGTGGTAATGAGTGCCTAAGACTTTGGTTAGACAACATTATATAAGTTTCTTGCATTTAAAATAATTCAACCACCAACGTTTTTGAAAATGAAACATTGAGGTAATGGTTTAGTGAACCTAGTCATTTAACCACATTATAAATGGAATACAAGGAAAAAGATATTTCTTTTGTGACCTGGGAGTTCGTGACAAAAGGCAACGAAGAATTTAATGAGATTAAATTACGTAGAAGGTCCCTATAATACCAGTGTAGCCCCCTTATTGTTAATGCTCGTGTATCCACATATTGTTATTAATGTATCCATGTAGCCCCCATATTGTTATTGTTGTGCTCCATAGAAGTCCACTATTATTATTATTCTTATATAAGCTCTGATTATATTGTGACCCCTTAGACTCCTATATATACCAAGGAGGTCTTGTCATTTGTACCATCCAAGACTTTTTCATTTATGTAATGTAAAGGAGGTTCCTCCCTTAAAGAGGATAATTTTTAAGTCCTTGATCTATATTTTCTTCTATTTTGTGAGCTAGTTTCATAACATTTGGTATCAGAGCTTTGGATTCTAGGGTTTCACTTCTTCAAATAGGCCATCTTGGAATTTTCACTATAACATTTTTTCTATGAGGCGTTAGAAGATGAAATTGCGACCACGAGGAGACTAACTCTTGATGAACTTTGTGTAGAATTTTTAGATATTGGTTCGCTATATTTTCAGAAATATGATTCAAGGAAGTTAGGGTTTTTGCATGCTTCAGAATTCCATCCTAAATAGATGACCCAGGGAAGATCATCATAACCTTCTCTTTGAGCATCAGATTTGAATTTCATAAAAAGTGGCTAAAATTGTACAGACTGTAGTTGTTCATGTATCGTTTTCAGAGCTGAAGGTTGAAAGAGTGACAAGTGGAATTCTATACAAGTTCGCTCTACTGAACTAGTCTATAATCAGGTCATCGTGGGAGATTGGGCATAACTATTTCTTGAAGAATCCAATATAAGTCTGAATTAAAGGGTTGGAAAAAACACTTCAAGGGCTACCAAAGGATGAAATTTTAGACATTGGAGATCCTAAATTATAGAAATACAATAGCCTCAATATCGAGCTCTTAAAAAGAAAGAAAAAGGTGTCTATTTTTTAAAACTTTGCTAAATTTTGTTTTGAAAAATCAGTTTGAAGTGATTCAAGGGGCATAGTGAAGCATAAATATCATTGTTTGATTCCAAAATGACAAAAGAAAGAAAATGGAAACACCTAGTAAGAAACCAAAAATCTCTACTATGACATGTGAAGAAGAGGAAGAAATGAAACATGATATATCAAAATAATGAGACCAAGTGCAACAGATTTCGCTCTCACACGGAGTAACCAAAAATGAATTGGAAGTGATGATGAATTTTAAGTTGGATGTTTTGGAAGAAAAAATAAAAGGAAACATGGAAAGCTTAAAGGATGGTTTAAAAGCAGATATGGGAGTTTTTGAAGTAGACGTGGACACGATGAATGTCAAATTGGAAGGGTTGACAAAGTTGTTGCAAAAAAGGCTTCCCAGTGGTGACAAGTTAATCCATGAAAATAATGATGAGGACAAAAGGAATATGAATTATGATTTTAGAGACTCCAATGTTGGGCTTAAGACCCACCACATTCTAAATATCGACATGAGGAATTTTGATGAAAGGATCCGATAACATGGATACTATAGATGGAGAAATTATTTGATCTAAATGATGTGTCGCACACACAAAAGGTATGCATTCCATCTTTATATTTATAAAAAACCAGTTTGTGTGGTATCGATGGCTTTTTTCTCATAAATCAATTGTCACTTATACAATTTTTGTGGAAGAATTGGTACCACATTATGAGGATACAAAAAGAAATACCTTCTTTAGCCAATTGAGAAATCTCAAACAAAAGGGTTCAACATTTCTATTTTTATCTATTCAATAAATTAAAATCTATTATATTAATTTAAATTTACATATGTTATATTAGTTTATATATTATATTATATAAGTTTATATTTCTTCTATCTAATTATTGTTGAGACATATTGTTATTACTTTCATATTTTCATTCAATATATTAATATAACTTTCAATTAATTTAATTATTTAATTAGACCATTGTATATCATACCTATATTTATCCTTAACCTAAAATCTTTTTCCCTTTTAGGGTTTTTTCTTTTCGGTTATGTATTTTGTATTTTTTTTTTGTTTTTCTTGGGCTAACTTCTCCAATCACCTCCTCTCATAATCTCATAATTAATCCTTCTCCTTCCTTGCTTATTGATGAGCCCAGAAATGAGTAATTATATGAGCTCATTCAGCCTCCTAATTCGACTTAATCCACCATTCTCATTAGTTTATTGCATGTTTTTGATTATGATGATGATGATGATGATGGTTAACGTCCACTGAGACCAAATTGGTCTATCGGACCTATAATTTTCTTAATTTTTACTTGTCTGGCTCCTCGTCTTTCTTGGCGAGATTGGTGTTGTACCTTTCTTTCTTTTCTCTACGGTCTTCCAACTTCCTTTGTCTTGCATCTCCTTCATCTCTTCTGGTTCTTGGGACATTGGTGTCTTAGCTTCGCGATCTATAGTCGGAGAAGTTTGGTTTAGGAGATCTGCTTTGCTGTTAAATGAAGATTTATTTTCTGCGGTATTCAGATCCTCATAACTGTTGATTTGTTGGGGCGGGCTTTCTCCTTGCTTGCTTTGAGAGTTGTTTCCTTCTTCCTTGATTTCTTGTGATTCAGAATATTCTTCTTTGATGACAGTGTAGTGTTCTTTTTGTGCTCCTTCCCACCATGTAGATCTGTGGTGGTTTTTTCTAGCAAAATTTTTCTCAGAGGCTTTTGGGCAGTTTTTTGGCTAGATGCCCCGTCTATATTTATGCTAATAGAGTGAATTGGGTTAGTCATTATGCCAACAAGTCTAATGTGTGCTTTATGCAGTTTTTTGGGTCAATTTGGAGACAAAATCAAAGGTTTAATGAGCACTTGGCAACCAAATTCATGGAAGAACAAGGGAGAGGATTTGTAGGAAGGTGTCACCTTCATTTATGAGCCCTTACCTCGAATTCTCCACTAGCAGCTCAGAGTTCAAGGGCCACCACATCGATTATCACAAGGGCAGCAGAGCAAGGGCTAGTAAAGTTGTTGTTAACTGCAAGTTTTGGCAGCTGAGTTCCTAAAGTTTAGGAGGATTGTTGGGGTCCTCAATTTGTATAAATAAGAAGGCTTAGGGCCTCATTTGAGTTAGCCAGTTTATAGTTTGATGTTAGTCATTTTTTAGTCGGTTTTTATTCAATTGTTAGTTAGATTTTAGTTAGTAGGTTAGCTCTGCATTTCATCACATTTTCGAGCTTTTTCTTGTAGACAGTTTTTGGGATGTAACTATTCTTTTGATCAATAAAGATGAATCCAGCTTTGCACCAACTCTAATCTTCCTTAGGAGGCTGTAGCTCTTGGGGTTGGGCCCAACCCAAGTGCCTAGTACCTCCTTTGTGTACTTTTATGTGTCTTTGCTGCATTCTTAGAATAATTTCTGCTATTTAGATTAAAATCTTGCTTTGTTACTTAGGTCATTTTTGATTATTGAAATAGCTTTTCATGTCTTAGGATGATTCGATAGGTTGGTAACAGAAAATATCTTCGAAAAAGGCCATCAAGAAATCCTTGATCTCACCTCTCCCTCCTTGGGACCATGAGCTGAGACCAAGGTGTCCTTGCTGCCACAAAAACATTGTTCTTGCTTCTTCATGCAATTTCTAGTGTTAGATTCTCAGTTGTAAAAGTTGATACCTGTTGTGATTACATGTATAGATCAGTTCTTGCTTAGTTTTCATAGTTATCTTACATGATTTCCTACCAATAAAGTTCTGTTCATCATGATTGCTAGGTTTCTAGGTCAAATTAGGTCAAGATAGCTAGATATTTGGTTTGCATAGTATTTGTTTGATTAGTTTTGAGAAATAGTGTGCAGAGCATCTATGATACTTCCCTGTCTACCCTTCCTCCATTATACAACCTGCTCCAACCCCCCTAACTTAGATTCCTCCCTTTTAGTTGCCACCCCTTTTCCAATTTGACCTAATTCCCATATCTTTGTGCAACCTTGCTCCCTCCATCCTTGAACCAAATCCGATTTCCTTAACCACTCCTCATCCTCATTCACCAATTCCTAGACCTCCTTACACCCTTATCTCACCTCCATACCCACTTCTTCACCTTTTTTCCACCATTAACCCTCCAAAATCCTCTCTCAGCCCTTCTTGTAGGCAGAGTTCCTGTAGAAGATCACGTGAGCAGTTTCTCGAGATCTAATCACTGTGAAACTCTATGGGAGGGTGCTAGGGACCCCTTAGGCCCTCTTCTCACCTTCCCAACCTCCTGTAAGCACCCACTCCATTTCCTTTCCCTAATCAACCTCTGCATAATAAAAAATAGTTAAAACACATGCATAATAATTCTACAAGATTACTCAAAAGTACATAAAGATGTTCCTTTTCACATTTCACTTCAGAAGTAGCTTAGTCACTTGAATTTTACCTTTCTAAAAGTCAATGGCATCCGTTTCCACTTCTTTCATGTCTTTTCTTGCACCAGTAGGGTTAGTCGGTAAAACTAGGGTTTGCTAGGGTTTGCATTTCCTTCTAGTTTTCAGCTTCTTTCTACAAGTAGACTAGCCTCTTTTGAGTTAGCTTTCATCCATAACAATTTAAAGCTTCTTCTAAGAGCTCATAGAAGTTGGCTTAAGCTCCTAACAGACTTGTGCCAGCTGATCAAGTGACAGCTGCGACAAGAGCTAGTACTTGTGCATATAGCACCGTCGCTTCCAAGTTTGTTACGAACTACCGGGTTGATAAAAGTAAAGAAGGGAGCCCTAGGAGTTGTAGCATTATTGCTGCAATACTGGAGCCCACCATCTTTTTGGTGCCGTTGCCAGGGAAGCGTCAGAGTATTGGTGATTGCTGCTTTTCTTCTATTTTGTACTACAACCTTCGGCTAAGTAGTTTATTTCAGCAAGCTTAGAGTAGATTGTTTCATTTCCATTTTGAAATTTCATTTCAGGAAAAGTAGATTAGACATTTCCTGCTTTCATAGATTAGCATTTCAATTCCACAATTTCATTTTTGCAAACGTAGATTAGCATTTCAATTCCGCAATTTCAATCCTGCAAGCATAGCCTAGCATTTCATCCCTGTGATTTCATTTCAGCAAAATAGATTAGTCCTTTCCTACTTTCATTTCAATTCCACATTTTCATTTCAGCAAGATAGATTTTAGTTAGTTGCAGTTCAATCTATTTTAGTTTTTGCAGGTACAAGTAGAAAAAAGAAACAAAAATCAACGAAAAAGATTTCCTTTCATGCCTTGTAGGAGTAGAGATAAGTCAGAAAAATGTTTGCACAACACCCCCACTGCTTCACACAGCCAACCTTCTCTCTTCTTCGATGGCTATGATTAAGAAGAACCCCTAGGTGGATAGAAAGACATATTTGAAGAACCTCTAGGGGAGAAGAAGAAGAAAACATTCCTCTGGAGCAAATGGCTACAAATAGAAATGTTGGGAGCAGTACCTTGTCCAAAAACGAATTTGCAAATCAGATGGAAGATTTCAAGAGCGAGATGACGCAGTTTCTTAACATGCAATTGGATACCTTTCGGATCCAAAGGAAGCAAGAGGAAGCTAAGAGGGCTTTGGCCATCTTTTGTCCCAGGTGCACTAGAATGCATCCTAGGAACGAATGTCCATTGCACTCCATAGAAGTGTGTTTTGTTTGTGAAAGAGACCATCCTATGAATCAGTGCCCCTCCTTGCCCGGAATCAAAGCTGCATATCAGAGGGCCAAAGGAGCCACGGAACCACTCTATTATATGAACCAAAGGAGGCTACATGGACCCATACCTTACCAACAGGGAATGCAAGGGACATCCCAGACTTATTACAGCCCCTATCAAGCCACTTCCATGCCTTCTTGGGGTCCCCCTGCTCATCTTTCCTGGTCTACACCCCCTCGTTGGTCATATCCATCTCAATATCATGCTCAACCAGCTACTCATCCATTTCGCCCCTATGCTTAGCCACAACCTCAGTGGAATGCACCTCATCAGAGGTGGAGGCCCCAGTACAACTCTCCTCCTGCTCCTTTGCCTCCATCACCTACCTAACCACAACCCCATCCACATCCATCTAAAATATACACCCCCACTCAACTACCCGTACCACCATTTCCAAACCCGGACATTGGATTAGCTTAACCCAATTACAATGCTGAGGCACAACATTTCCAAACAACTCCTGTTGAGCTCAATGATATTCACCATAGCTCTGGAAGAGTATTGCAAGAAAGAGATTATATTGATAGAATTGAAGGACCTCATCCAACAAAAGAAGATTCAAAAGAGGGGATCAAAGAACTATGGGCTGCACTTGATGAAGAGAAGACATTAGAATCAGAGATTGAGAGAGCTCCCTCATGGTTACCATCAAATCCTCCATGTATTCAAGAGGAAAATCAGCAGAAAGAGGAAGATGTGAAGGTCATGATAGAAGAAGATATGGAGAATGATCCAGATCATCAAAAGGACCAAGGATATGAGAGCTATATTGAGATATGGTTCCAGACAGTCACTAAGTTGCAGCAGTACTCTATTCCTCAGCTATGTTTGATCCCTTCAAATTCAAATCATTTGGTCTCTGAAATCCGGATACCTGTCAAAGCATGCATTTCAAGCCTCCACATCATTTTGTCTCTAATCTTGATGTGCACATGGCTCCATTGGAAGTATTCTTATACTTGAAAATGATTTTGTTTTTCAAGTAGGGTAGGGTAGAAAAAAGAAAAATGAAAAATGAAAAATGAAAATAAGAGGAAAATAAAAATCCAAGGTGAAAACCTCCTCGGAGGCGCCTTAGATTGGCTCATTGATTGAAAACCTCCATGAGGCAGTCAATGGGTTGGAAAGAAGAGAAAATAAAAAGAGAATAAGATCCTGGGCGAAAACCTCCCTTGGAGGCACCCAGGGCAGGCAATTAGGGTGAAAACCTCCATGAGGCGCCCTACTTGTTTAAAAAAAAAAAAGAGAAAAAAAAAAAAAAAACCTAATTTCCATTGAATAATTTCAGGTTGCAGCAAGGACATTGCAGGTTAGGAGGATTGCTCAAAACAAAGACAGAGGAAGTTATGTGCCTTCTACAGGAAGTTCTGTGTCTTCTACAGGAAGCCTACAAACAAGCCAAAATTGATCTCCGAAGAGGACCCGAAGGCTGGGAATATGTCCATGAGGCCTGCACACATCCATGTTTCCATCCCTCACCCTTCTCCATTATTTTTTCCATTTCATTGTGCTTCTTTCCTAAAAACTGTGTGTTCTACAGGAAGTTCCTGTCGAAATTACGGTAAGCTAGAAATGGATTTTAAAAGGTAGTTTTGGCGAACATGATAGCTTCCTAAAGGCTTCATAAGTCCTCCTACAATCCTCAAACCTCTCTCCCATCAATTCCAAGTTTGCATTATAGCCCAAGCTCATTTTTTCTTACTATGCAAAAAACTGCAGAACGCTTTGAGACAAAAATACATAGTGCTGGAATTTGTTTTTCCGCTCACGTGAAAACCGTGCATCCATTTACAAAACCGTTTTACAGGGATTTGAATAGGGATGATGGCAACATGCCTGAGAAATTTCAGCCAATTCCAGTGCGCGGATTCCAAGAAATTAACCTCCATCACCTTCAGCCATTTTTGCATTTTCTCCATATCCATGCATCCATTTCAAAACCTATTTCATGGGGAGATGCATATACGTGATAGTAATCTACCCAAGTAGTTTCAGCCAATTCTGATGCATGGTTTCCGAGAAATTGACCTCTGTAATCTTCAGCCATTTTCAATTTTTCTCGAAATCTGTACATCCATTGACCAGAATTTTGCTATGGGAGGTGCATAATGATGATAGAAGCATGCTAAGAAAGCTTCAGGTTAATCCGATCTATCGTTTGGGAGCCATGGAGAAAACAAGTTGCTGTCTTGTAAAAATTCAACTTCAACAACATGAGGGTGCAAATTTGAATGTTGAAGCAGGCTCCTGCAGCATAGATCCAGCCAGAGGATACCTATACCAGAAAATAAGCCATGTATCAGCAAACAGACCAGCATGCATCCACAGAATACGAGCATGTAGCAGCAAAAAGGAGCAAGCAGCACGTCGAATTACAGGTAAGTGTTTAAACCAATTCCTCTATTTGCATTTGTATGATTCGAAAGTGCATAAACGAATGAAATGGTGGGATTAAGCCAAGAAGCTAGCAAGTTAACCCGACACCCTCAGCCAGTCCGATTGCACTCATCCGGAGGTCACCTAGCACGTGTATAGTCATTCACGGGAAATAAAAAAAAAAAAACAGGTGGTGGCAGATGTTGAACTCCAGCGCAACTGATGGTAAGGGATTACAGGCAGAAAACATCCAGTCCCATGATGACACTGCAGTAGGGACCAACGGTCCAAATAATGGCAACACACATTTCTGCCACCTCATCTTCTCACACGAATCACGCTGCAGTTAAACGATGCTCGGCTGAAACTCTCACCACTCTTTGTTCACTGCACCTTCACGACATTCACAACTGAAGCACACGTCCACCACTTCCAGATCAGCTAACCAGTGGTCCTCTGCAATATTCCTGTCTGATTTTTCGAATTTTCTGCCGTTTTTAAAAAAATATCTCCTGCCTATCGAGCTCTACAGGAAGTGTAGTTTCGTTCTACAGGAAACGAGAGCCTTCTATAGGAAGGTTTCTACAGGAAAGGCAGAAAAGAGCTATGTAGAAAGAAAACCTGAGATTTTCAGCGAATTTCAAGCTCAAAATGAGGTAGGCTCAGGAAAACTTCTTTGTGCATGATTTGTTTGTGCAAGGTGGTGAATTAAACATGGCATCAGATTGGAAAATCAGTGAAAAATCTACCTGTGTATTGGAAGTAAAATGTTTTCCTGTGTATTGCACTGAGTGTCCCCGTTTTTTTGCATCAAAATTCTCCTCCACGTTTCCTTTTTAAAAATTCTCCATAGGGAAGATATATGCAGCTATGGAGGCTAACCTGTGTGCGTAATTTTTTTTTTTTGAATTTGCATATCTATTTGTGTGCTGAGAAGAAAATTTGATCTCTATGCTTTGTCTGTACAAACAAAATTCTTCCTTTCATAAACAGAGTCCCAAATCCTGGGTGACAACAGTTTTCAAATAGGGGAATTATTTCCATTTGATGTTGTAAGGAGCACATGAAAAATTCCTTCTTGGGTTCAGAAAAAACCGAATTCAACTGTCCTCTATTTCGGTGATTGACTGTGTTTTTTTCCCACTTGAGCGTTTTTCTTTTTTGGCTAAAACACAAACTCAACACCATGCCAACTGAAGAAATTGAGGAGAACATTGATGAGGGAGCACAGGACATTCAAGCAGAGGGAAAAACAGAGGAAGAACAGAAGAAAAAAGAGGAATTTGACATGACCGCTGAGCATGAGATAGAAAAGGAGACAACAACAAAAACAGAGAAGGTGAAAAAGGAAAAAGGTTGGGAAGAAAAAGGCTAAGAAAGCCCAAATGAAAGCTGTCACAGCCAAAGCAGACAGACAAAAACAAAAGGGAAAGAAACAACCTAAAATAGCAGCACCATAGACAGAAACGGTTAACACAGGGACTTCTACAGGAAGCATGGAAGAAGAACAGCGAGAGGAGAAATCACCTGAAATATTGGCAAGGGAGGCAACAACTGTGCTTACTGCCTTAAGCACACCTCCAAAACCAAAAGAGAAGAGAAAGAGGCAAACCTCCATGTACTTTAAAGCAAGGAGGAGCACACGGATCAAAGTAGGCAGACCCCAGCCATAGTCAAAGGAGCCAATTGTCATTAAGGACACAACACCTAAACCAAAGGAAGAGTCTCCTTCAAAGATATCCATCACCTACGAATGAGGAAGCCCAAAAACCTCCACCTAGAGAGAGAGAATTAAGATGATGGACTTAAAGACAGTTCTACAGGAAGCTGAGAATTCTCTACAAGAAACTCGGGCCAAGCTAAAAGAGACCGAGAAATTGGAGGAAAAGGCGGCCAAACCATCACAGGAAGAAGAAAAGGCTGAGGAAATATTGGAACCCAGCCCTCAGCCTAGCTTGGGCTCATACTACAACCTGTTAGAAGCTGGAAAGATAATTCTTCAGAAATTTGCGGTACCACTCTTCTTTGCACTAGAACAGGAAAGGGTGAAGACTCACACTTGGATGAGGATTGCCAAGTCCAAGGGTGTGGCAGACATAGGTCACCTGGAAGAACAACTCAAGGAATCAAGAAAGAAATTGGCCATGGTAAGGCATGTGGAAAGTAGTCAAAGGACCAAACTATAGGAGGAGAATGAGCTGCTGAAACAGCAGTTACAGCTACAGGGAAGTCATAACGAAGATAGGCCCTCCATTTTGGGGAGAATAGTAGCAGCAAGAAGGGCCTCCAGCAGACAAGGAAACATCTGATGAACAACAGAGAGAGGACAAGCTGCAGGCTGAGGTTGAGGCACTAACAAAACTACTACAGGAAAAGGAGCACAGGCAGTGGGAGGAAGTAGAGAGAAAAGCATGGTTTCATGACCGAGAAGAGGACATCACCTCAGAAGCCTGGGATGTGAGAGAGGCAGTCAAAGCAATCAAAGATGAAGAGATAGATTAGTTGCTCAGAGGATGAGCAACACTTTCAGCAGGGGGTGATGATGAGCCCAGAAATGAGTAATTATATGAGCTCATTCACCCTCCTAATTCGACTTAATCCACCATTATCATTAGTTTATTGCATGTTTTTTATTATATTTATGTTAATAGAGTGAATTGGGTTAGTCATTATGCCAACAAGTCTAATGTGTGCTTTATGCAGTTTTTTTGGTCAATTTGGAGACAAAATCAAAGGTTTAATGAGCACTTGGCAGCCAAATTCGTGGAAGAAAAAGGGAGAGGATTTGTAGGAATGTGTCCCATTTATTTATGAGCCCTTACCTCGAATTCTCCACCAGCAGCTCAGAGTTCAAGGGCCACCACATCGATTATCAAAAGGGCAGCTGAGCAAGGGCTAGTAAAGTTGCTGTTAACTACAAGTTTTGGCAGCCGAGTTCCTAAAGTTTAGGAGCACTGTTGGGGTCCTCAATTTGTATAAATAAGTAGGCTTAGGGCCTCATTTGAGTTAGCCAGTTTGTATTTCAATGTTAGTCATCTTTTAGTTGGTTTTTAGTCATTTGTTAGTTAGATTTTAGTCAGTAGGTTAGCTCTGCATTTCAGCACATTTTCGAGCTTTTTCTTATGGACAATTTTTGGCATGTAACTATTCTTTTGATCAATAAAGATGAATCCAGCTTTGCACCAACTCTAATCTTCCTTAGGAGGCTGTATCTCTTGGGGTTGGGCCCAACCCAAGTGCCCAGTACCTCCTTTGTGTACTTTTATGTGTCTTTGTTGCATTCTTAGAATAATTTTTATTATTTAGATTAAAATATTGCTTTGTTACTTAGGTCATTTTTGATGATTGAAATAGATTTTCATGTCTCAAGTTGATTTGATAGGTTGGTAACAGAAAAGATCATCGAAAAAGGCCATCAAGCAACCCTTGATCTCACCTCTCCCTCCTTGGGACCATGAGCTGAGACCAAGGTGTCCTTGCTGCCACAAAAACGTTGTTCTTGCTTCTTCATGCAATTGCTAGTGTTAGATTCTCAGTTGTAAAAGTTGATACCTGTTGTGATTACATGCGTAGATCTGTTCTTACTTAGTTTTCATAGTTATCTTACATGATTTCCTACCAATAAAGTTTTGTTCATCATGATTGCTAGGTTTCTAGGTCAAATTAGGTCAAGATAGATAGATCTTTGGTTTTCATAGTCTTTGTTTGATTAGTTTTGAGAAATAGTGTGCAGAGCATCTGTGATACTTCCCTGTCTACCCTTCCTCCATCAGATAACCTACTCCAACCCCCCTAACTCAGATTCCTCCCAATCAGTTGCCACCCCTTTTCCAATTTGACCTAATTCCCATATCTTTGTGCAACCTTTCTCCCTCCATCCTTGAACCAAATCCGATCACCTTAACCACTCCTCATCCTCACTCACCAAGTCCTAGACCTTGTCACACCCTTATCTCACCTCCATACACACTTCTTCACCTTTTTTCCACCATTAGCCCTCCAAAATCCTCTCTTGGCCCTTCCTGTAGAAGATCACGTGAGCAGTTTCTCGAGATCTAATCACTGTGAAACTCTCTGGAAGGGTGCTAGGGATCCCTTAGGCCCTCTTCTCACCTTCCCAACCTCCTGCAAGTGCCCACTCCATTTCCTTTCGCCAATCAACCTCTGCACAATAAAAAATAGTTAAAGCACATGCATAATAATTCTACAAGATTACTCAAAAGTACAAAAAGATGTTCCTTTTCATATTTAACTTTAGAAGTAGCTTAGCCACATGCATTTTACCTTTCTAAAAGTCAATGGCATCCATTTCCACTACTTTCATCTCTTTTCTTGCACGAGTAGGGTTAGTTGGTAAAACTAGGGTTTGCTAGGGTTTGCATTTCCTTCCAGCTTTCGGCTTCTTTCTATAAGTATACTAGCCTCTTTTGAGTTAGCTTTCATCCATCACAGTTAAAATCTTCTTGTAAGAGCTCATAGAAGTTGGCTTAAGCTCTTAGTGGACTTGTGCCAACTGATCAAGTGACAGCCGCGGCAAGAGCTAGTACTTGTATATATAGCACCACCGCTTCCAAGTTTGTTACGAACTACCAGGTTGATAAAATTAAAGAAGGGATCCCTAGGAGTTGCAGCATTATTGCTGCAATACTGGAGCCCACCACTTATGTCTTGATTATAAACCTATTTATTAAATTGGAGACTTTGTGTTATCAAAATGTCTACTGTGGAGTTTACTTTTGAAAATACAACTAGCACATATTAAATCAGTTGGTTAAATTCCTAGCATATTTTCTTTGACTCATCAAACCTTTACCTTCACCTCTCCAGACATTAAGGCATAAATGATAATGCAACTCAACAAGAGCCTTCATCTCAAATTCCTATGATAGCTTTATTTTTATTTCATCAATCAAATTAGTAGCACTAATATACACATTTATATCCTTCTTGATATATATAATTTGCTCACTTTTACTTCTAATGAAACCTTAATGAAAGAAGAAAGTGTCAATTTTTACATAACAAGACTTGGGTTCCTGGTTGAATCCATATAATTCTTTCTTGAGCATGGAATCAAAACATTCTTTATGCTACATTACAAACCCCTCTAGTTGAATAAGATAACCTTTTTCTTTTAATTATTCATTCAATAATATTGACTTAACATCCAACTATTGTAGCTTGTAAGTGTAATTATTAACCAATGCAATCATTAAAATAATGGTTTCTGTTTGAGTTATAGGTGCAAAAGTGTCCTAATTATCTATCTATTGTTTCTCTGAATAGACCTCTGCTACATAACTAGATTTATACTTGTATACTACTATACACATCGAATTTCGACCTAACCGGTCATTTTGAACTGATAGAGACTTTATTCTAAAACAATTCTAATACTTCCCCATGTTTCGTTTTTCATCATATAATCATATTTTCCTTCCATATAATCCACCCATTCTTTATAGCCTTTTTCTTGCTAAAAAATTAATTGTTTCACTACACTCATAACTTGACCTATTAGTGCATAATATTTATACATGAGAGGTGTTATAACTTTCCTTATTGATCTCCATAATGCTACCTTAATATTCATCATCAACTTGTTGATCTTTAGCCTCTTCTTCTTTTCTATCTTCTAACAATTTCTATACATAAAACTCTTCCTCATTCTAAACCGCTTTTGCATATTCATCAAATATAACATCTCTATTCTCAAAAAAATCATTAGTAACATGACCATACATTTTATAGGATTTGTAAGTACAATAACCAATAAAGGCACATTTGATTTCCTTGGCATCAAGCTTTATTCTTCCTTCATTTGGAATATAGTAAAATGCATTGTTCCAAAACAAATTTAGGTGATTAACTCTTGATTTATAGCTATAAAATTATTCATGATGGGTTTTAAGCTCTATAAATTTTGTAGGGATTCTATTTTTGAGTTTCAAGTTAATACTTATTTCTTCATCATAAAATCCATTAGAAAGATTCTACCTTTAATTGACCTACGTTTAATCAAAGTTTTATTTTTAATCTCATCCACTCCATTATATTGAGGACTATGTAGTATTCTATACTCTTGGTTAATCTCATTTTTTTTTCAATATGTGATGGATGCATTCGATGTTTATTCTCCTTGTTGACTTGACGTTGAGGATCTTGATGTACCTTCATTCCTACATCTCAAGGACGTGCTTACATTTTTTAAAATATTAAACACATCACTTTTACTTCTAATAAATTAAACTTTTGTGTCTATATCTCTATCATTAATGAAGATAAAAAATAAGAAACTCCACTAAGTGGCTTGGTTTTGATGGGACTGCTATGCACTAGATCAAGACTTTTACTTTGATATCTTTTATGCACTTAGAGGAAAGTCTTCCCTATGATTTTTTCATAATGCACATCATTCACATAAATCATGTGCACTCTTAAAATTTAGAGAAAAATCCACAATTACATTCTTTTTAAGGAGCATAAGACCAATAAGATTTATATTAGCATACCTTTGCACCTTAATTCTCGACATGGTTGTTAATGCCTATGCTTGATGATCCTTATTTGAGAAAATTTCATCCTAAAAGTGACCTCCTAAGGAAAAATATAAAATAATAATTGAAATAATAAAATAACAGTTATGAGTTTTAGAGGGAAAAGAAGAAAACTATTTTTTTTAATTGTATTTTTGGCTAATCTCCTAATAGGTTTATTGAAATTTCAAGTGTATACATTCATTGGATGTGGAATTAAATTGCACATCCAATGAATACCCATTATGCATACTTTTGAGAAAACCTACATTGCTAAAAGTTGAAGATACATTAAAAAATCATGTATGTTTTCTAATGTATATTCAATTTATATCAATCTTGGTCTTCTTAAAAGTATGCATAATGGGTACTTGTTGGATGTGGAATTTGATTCCACATCTAATGAGTGTCTACACTTCAAATTTCAATAAACCTATAAGGAGATGAGCCAAAAATACAATTTTTTTTAAAGTAGTTTTTCTTATTTTCCCTCCAAAATATTTACATACACCTCTTTATAAATTTAAAGGATTTTGATTAGTTTACATATTATGACATGAAAATTACTTGAAAATTTCATGGGAAATTTTAGGCTTAAATTTCCTCTAATGTCCATGTAACTTCTAGCTTATTCAATCCTCCCACTCTCACACCTCTTGCTATGAATATGTGATCACAACACATCATAACTTAATAAATTCAACTATTAAATATTGATGTGCAATTGTGGAAACTGGAAGTAAATGTTTTTTTTTTCTCCGTAAATGCTAATTCTATTAAAGAAAAATAAAAATATATACAAAGAGGTTAGAACCTCTGAGGAGGCCGCGACCATTCCTCTACCAAAAACTCAGAGACCTTACAGTTCAGGCTTAATGCCGAATTTACAAAACATACTACAAAATTCTTGGTTCGGGCACTGACATACTTAAAAAGATTACCCAGACTGAGTTCATCATGCCCTACATTGACCACAAAAATTGAGAAGCAACTAACATAACCATTTCTATAACAGAAAACAGAGACTGGAATGACATTGGCCCCTCTCCGTAGCCAGAGTATGGACCAGACAGAGACATCTATCCTCAGAATTGACGACACATACCCAAAATTGCTTAGACCACCCAACAGAGAGGAAACAGTTCTAATCTGCATGCTTTGATGAATCTGGCATTTCCGCTTTCGCCTGACTGGAAGAAGCGACCTAGGTCACAAACCCACTGTCGTCATAAACAGGTTCGCCACCATCAGGAGTGGTCACCAAATTTAAAACACCGCCTGCCCACTGAGTCGGGCCGCAAGGCACAATATCACTTTGAGCCGGATCCACGGGTTGTTGTGGCACCTCCGAGACATGGCCACCTTCTTGCTGGTTATCTGCCTGGAACACCATCCCTGTCAGGTCCCCGAGAAGCACATTGTCTCCCTGAGATTGAGAGGGGGTAGTTGTAGCCGAACTAACCTGGTTACTGTCTTCCTCCGCGAGAACGATAGTAAGGCTTGCTGTCAAAACAGGCCTATTAAGCCGGCTTTGGAAAGTGAATCTGGCGGTCTAGAATGAACTATTCGGAATGGGCCTAGCTTGTTCTAGAGGCGGAGAAGAGGGGGAAGTAGAGGCAATAGGGATGACATTCTGAGGAACAGGGCGAGAAGGTTGGTCTCTATTCCCTATATGACTGCCTCTGCGAGGAACACCGCGGCGTCGAGGCATCCTCAGAAGCACAAATTGACGAGCAGAGAGATTGAAACAGAGTAGATCTATTACCTGAGGAACGCAAACAGCTTCGAGGAATTTACAGAGCCACGCTAACAGCCAGATTCGGAACACTAGACAGAGGTTCTGAGGCAGCTCTGCTGCGCTATGAATCACTCCAATGACTGAAACAGGTGTGATGAACCGATCCATGCCAATATACCAAATTGTCTGTCGATCACGCATGCCTGCATTAACGTCGGACTGCAGAACCAACATTCGAGACTGCATGGAATTTACTTCACTTACACTTAAGCCCTGTTGCCCACCTGCTACGCGTACCCTGCAAACGTTCCACTTGCTGTTTGCCAGGCCAGCTGCCTGTGTTATGCGGCTTGTCATTAATATGACTTGATACCACCCGCATCCGGGTCACTGGAAGTAAATGTTTCTTTACTACTAGAATATACATTAAATTTTGGATTTGTTTCATATAACCACTTGGAAAAGTCACACATACATCAACACAACCTTTACTTTTATGATTATTTCATCCTATAAAAATATTAGCACCATTAGCATTCTCATGATATGTTGCATTAAAAGAACCAAAATCAATATCCATCCATTAACTTATGTTGATAAAATGGCATTTGAAATTAACAAAATGATATTCTTGAAATAATCACTAAGTTTGCTTCTTTGAACAACATTTTTTGAATTCCTTCTATGTTTGGACTCACTAAACTTCCTTTTTTCAATGCCCAAACTTACCATAATAGAATAATCCATTATTACTCTTCACATTGGTACTTATTCCTAGTTGTGTCTTGAATTGATGTGATTTGCATATTTAGCTTACTTCTTTTATGTCATTCCAAGTACTTTAGCTTTTATGGTTGTTTCCATTTCGCTACTAATGTCAAATATAAACTTTGTAGGTGAGATAGTTTATTTTTGCTATATCTTGCAATACAACACCTCACCATTCATGGAATGTAGGTTTTTTTTTCCCTAGCTATAACATAGATGATAAACATCACCATTTGATATTAATGCACTTGCCACTTAATGTAAAAGTATCAATTGAAATTTTGTACTAATATAATGAATTTTATCTTTAATCTATTTAAATTTTAGAAGGAAAATTATAAAATGTTTGTAAGTTTTTATTTGTAGAAAGATTTAAGTGGCAATTAAGTTTTTCATGTCGTACTTCATGTACATTCTCAAGATCACCATTAAGTTAGTTTCTTGTGGCTCTGAGTCATGATTGAGTCTTCTAAACACAATCGACACAAACATTTTACCTTTTCATCAAAGTATGCATGTTAAACTTCTAATTTGTATAATTTTCCCATATAGCTTAGTTGATTGATTTAAATATGAATCCACCCATGAATTTTCTTCTCTCCAATATTTTGTTATTTTTATAATTATTTTTAATCGAATACAATGGAAGTTACAAATAAAGGAAACCACTATGCTCTATAGATCACATTACACATTTAATTTACACCATGCTCTATTTTTTAACAACTTATTGCTTCATGGATCTTTAAAGATATTTTTCTCCCTCATTCCACTATGGTGATTGCTTTACTTAGATGATAGATCTTCTTTCAAGTTCTTCAATCTACAGTTGTAGTGGTTTCTTTAAACAAATGCATGTTTTCCTCTCAAAACTCCGTCACTAGAGCGACAAGGATGGATGGAACCAATATCTTATTATAGATAGATGGAACAAATATCTTGTCCTATAATATCTAAAAATGAACTCTAATACCAAATAAAATAAATCAAGAGCACCTCAAATTAAAAATCCTATGCTATTGCATCAAATACACATACAAGTATTCCACATATATATAGTAATGAGAATAATCCAATAAATAACGGTTACAATTTTATTTGAAATTACAACTCAATAATCTAACCATATAATATAACTATTACAATTTTATTTGAAATTACAACTCATAATAATCTAGCCAAATATAACTATTACAATTTTATTTGAGAGTGCAAGTCATATTAATCTAACTATGGAAAACTTGACACTTAATTCATTAATTTTATACTTTTCAATTTAAATAGGTATTACCCATAATTAGAAAATAAAACTAAAACAATTCTAAATTATAATCATTTTGTGTAATAAATTATAACATTTTATTGTTTTTCTAATTAATTTTATTAATCTTATTATTCGTAAATTAATCTTATTATTTTCTAATAACAATAATATTTATGACAATTTTAAATCAGATCTGTTTTACAAAATTTTCTTATAACTTTTATTATTTACCATTATAGTTACGAATTATGAACTATTTTTTGAAAGAGAGAAAATCGCCAAACAGAAAGAAGCAAAAGGAATGAGTTTTTTAATTCACTGTGTAATAACAAGATTTTTAACGTCAAGAAATTAAAATATGGTAGTATAATAAGTCGTGAGGATAGTGCTTAATACTGTGCGATAATAATTTTCATTAAAATATTGAGTACATTATTCTTCCATCCAGAAGTTGGCCGTGGCCTAAACTCAAACTTGTGTTCGAATGAAAAAAACGAACCGCAAGGATACCGTCGGCGCGATCATTGCGTTGATGTCAAGCATTGAAAAGAACGGGAAGGATATGCAGTACCGAAGAAGTCAACCTTTTCACGTGGTACAACTATACCAAGGATTCTCAACCTTTTCATGGGCCGCTACAAAAATAACAAGGCTTATAATGACGGGTCGATAGCACCATTCAATAACCACTTTAAATATGCCATGGAGTGTTTTCTCTCCAAAATATTTATATGCAATGCAATGTTTTCTTTCCAAAATATTTATATATACATCTTTTTAGATTTTAAAGAATTTTGTTTGGTTTTCATATTATGACCGGACAGGAATCTTTACTTTTGCTAGAATATGTGTTGAGGTAGATCTCAGCCAAGGTCTACCGGAAAGCATCATTTTGCATTTCAACAATACACAATGGAAACAACCTTTGGACTATGAGAATACAGCTTTCAGATGTAGGGGATGTCAACAAACAGGCCATCTATTCAATGCATGCAAAAGCCTTAACAAGAGCAAGCCACAACAAAGGAAGCACAAAGGATGGCAGAACATAGATTCTGTCATAAAGAAGAGAACCGCGGGAAAGAAAGCTCCCTCAGTATCAGAAGACGAAGAAACAGAAGCAGAGGAGGATGATACCACCATAGAGGAAGTTGAAATAGAGAACCAGAAGGAAAATATAGCAGTCAACAAGGATTCACAGCCACTCTCAAATCAGGCAGAGACCCAGCAAAATCAGGCAGAGATGACAAGCGTGGATCAAGGCATGGGAGGCATCAAACGGCAACATCACTCAGACACTTCAGATTCAGATAAAGAAACAGGACATCCGAAGGTAACAACACAGTTAGTCATTGCTTCAACCGAGGCCACTGTGGGAGAGTGGCGCAAGGTTGAAAAGAAAAAGGGGAGAAAAACCTGAAGCATGAGTTTTACTCACAGCCGAAATCAGGTTTTTTCCCCTTTTCTTTCCTTCTCTTTTCTCTTCTTATTTCTTTGTGCACGTTAGTTGTCCTAACGCTGCGGGCCATATGGCATCTCTCTGCATGCTCTATTGCATAAGCTGGTGTAATTTTTCATTAATTCTTTAATAAAAGGTTACCGTTTTTTCCTTGGAAAAAATATTATGACCGGACAATTATTTGAAAATTTAATGGGAATTTTTAGGCTTAAATTTCTTCTGATGTCTATTTAACTTCAAATTTGTTCAATCCTCTCACTCTCAGTTTTCTAACTTCAAGTTTGTTCAATCCTCCCATTCTCACTCCTCTTTCTTTCTATGAATATGTGATCACAACACATCATAACTTAACAAATTCAACTATTAAATCTTGATATGCAATTGTGGAAACCAGAAATAAATATTTCTTTATTACTTGAATATACATTACATTTTGGATTTGTTTCATATAACCATTTGGCAAAGTCACACATACATCAACACAAATTTTACTTTTATGATCATTTCATCCTATATGTTGCATTAAAAGAACCAAAATCAATAATCCATCCATTAACGTATGTTGATAAAATGGCATATGAAATAAAAAAAAAAAATGATATTCTTGAAACAATCACTAAGTTCGCTTTTTTCAACAACATTTTTTCAATTCCTTCTATGTTTGGAATCACTACACTTCCTTTTCTCGATGCCAAAACTTACCATAATATAATCATCCATTATTACTCTTCACATTGGTACTTATTCCTAGTTGTGTCTTGACTTGATGTGATTTGCATATTTAGCTTATCTCTTTTATGTCATTCAAAGTACTTTAGTTCTTTTTTATGTCATTCCAAAGTACTTTAGTTTTTATGGTTGTTTTCATTTCACTACTAATGTCAAATATAAACTTTGTAGCTGAGATAGCTTTTTTTTGCTATCTCTTGCAATACAACACCTCACCATTCATAAAATGTAGGTTTTTTTCCCTAGCTATAACATAGATCATAAACATCACCAGTTGATATTCAATGGACTTGCCACTTAATGTAGAAGTATTCATTGAAATTTTGTACTAATATAATCAATTTTATCTTTAATCTATTTAAATTTTATAAGGAAAATTATAAAATGTTTGTAAGTTTTTATTTATAGAAAGATTTAAGTGTCAATTAAGTTTTTAATGGGAGGTTTTCATGTTGTACTTCATGTATATTCTCAAGATCACCATTAAGTTGTAAGTTTTTATTTATAGAAAGATTTAAGTGTCAATTAAGTTTTTAATGGGAGTTTTTCATGTTGTACTTCATGTATATTCTCAAGATCACCATTAAGTTAGTTTCTTATGGCTCCAAGTCATGATTGAGTCTTCTAAACACAATCAGCACAAACATTTTACCTTTTCATCAAAGTATGTATGTTAAACTTCTAATTTGTATAATTTTCCCATATAGCTTAATTGCTTGATTTAAATATGAATCCACCCATGAATTTGCTTCTCTCCAAAATTTTGTTATTTTTATAATTATTTTTAATCGAATACAATGGAAGTTACAAATAAAGGAAACACTATATAGATCACATTACACATAAAATTTACACCATGCTCTATTTTTTAACAAGTTATTGCTTGATGGATCTTTAAACATATTTTTCTCCCTCATTCCACTATGCTGCAACTTAAAGTGGTGATTTCTTTACTTAGATGTTAGATCTTCTTTCAAGTTCTTCAATCTACAGCTGTAGTGGTTTCTTTAAACAAATACATGTTTTCCTCTCAAAACTCCTTCACTAAAGGGGCAAGCATGGATGGAACCGATATCTTATTATAAAAGGATGGAACAAATATTTAATCCTATAATATCTAAAAGTGAACTCTAATACCAAATAAAATAAATCAAGAGCACCTCAAATTAAAAATCCTATGCTATTGCATCAAATACACATACAAGTATTCCACACATATATATAGTAATGAGAATAATGTATTTTTTATTTGAAATTACAACTCATGATAATCTGACCATATATAACTATTACAATTTTATTTGAAACTACAACTCATAATAATCTAACCATATATAACTATTGCAAATTTATTTAAGATTACAACCCAGGTTAATCTAACTATACATAGGAAAACTTAACACTTAATTCATTAATTTTATACTTTTGAATTTAAATAGACATTACTCATAATTAGGAATAACTAAAACATTTCCAAATTATAATGATTTTGCTCAATAAATTATAACATTTTATTATTTTTCTAATTAATTTTATTGATCTTGTTATTTGTAAATTAATTTTACCATTTTCTAATAACAATAATATTTATGATAAATTTAAATCAGATATTATTTTACAATTTTCATTAACTTTGATTATTTACCATTTATAGTTACGAATTATGAACTATTTTTTTAAACAGAGAAATCGCCAAACGCAAAGAGGCAAAAGGAATGAGTTTTTTAATTCACTGTGTAATAACAAGATTTTTAACGTCAAGAAATTAAAATATGGTAGTATAATAAGTTGTGAGGATAGTGCTTAATACTGTGCGATAATAACTTTCATTTAAATATTGAGTACATTATTCTTCCATCCAGAAGTTGGCCGTGGCCTAAACTCAAACTTGTGTTCGAATGAAAAACCACATTAGCGACAAACCGCAAGGATATCGTCGGCGCGATCATTGCGTTGATGTCAAGCATTGAAAAGAACCGGAGGGATATGAAGTACCAAAGAAGTCAACCTTTTCACCTGGTACAAATATACCAATGTTTCTCAACCTTTTCATGGGGCGCTACAAAAATAGCAAGGCTTATAACGACGGGTCGATAGCACCATTCAATACCCACTTTAAATAGGCAATGCAATTTGCACAATACCAAACAAAAGCTTTTGCGCCTTTCAAAAATCGTGTATAACCACCATACAATATCAAGTAATTGTCAACGAACTCAACACGAATTCTGAGATACAGAAAATAAAGAGGAAGACAACTCCTACTGAAACTCGCAAGGCCCAAACAGAGGCTGTTCGAGTACCTGGAAGGGAATTGATAGTCTGCAACATTGTTTTTTAACAACATTTTTGAATTCTCAACAGATCATTGCGGCTCTGTCACCAGAAGAATCTCATGAAATCCCCCCCCAACACACACGCAAATATATATATATATATATATATATATATATATATATATATTCGACAGAAGCATTACAACATTAGGTAATGATGAACTGCATTACAACATTAGGTAAAGACGAATGAACTACCGCACTGAAAAAAATGCAGGGAGGTCTGTACCTTAAACAGAGGCGGTTTCAGTAACTGGAAGGCCAGTGCCAATCTTCAACTTTATTTTATTTTTAATAGTCTTCTTGAATTCTGACCACACCATTGTGACACTCTCCCCCAGCAACTCTTCTAGCAAATCCTCCTTCCACTCCTCCTGCATTCGGGCATTGAGATCTGCTACAAACCCACTCTTGATACCTTCACAATACTGTAAATACATGGCTGTTACTAGCCCTCCTGCATCCCACTCTCTTTCAGTATTATCAAGTACGTTCATCAATACCGATGGAGTCGGGACATTGAATCCTGCAGCTAATTTTATATATTCAGCCATTCCTTCAAGCAGACCAAGTGGTGCCTTTCTGCCACCGTCCCAGAGCCACAGACGACCCATTTCTCTATAAACAAGGCCTCTGATCTCCTCTTCTACCAAATCTTCAATATATTCACTATTTATGTGTATTTCGTTATCCTCAGTCAACGCATTCTCCGTGTAATTGTTATCGATGGATAACACCACTCTGTGAATATCTTTTCTTGGGTACTGGGGATTTGCATAGAGGAGCTTGTGTACGAAATGGGTGGCCTCCATGAGAAGAAGAGTGAGAGCCCTTTCCCCTCTTAATCTCTTTACCCGTAATGCCTTCCCCACCACTACATATTCCACTGATATGTCAGCAGCCTCGTAGTTTGCCCATATTGTGAGGATTGTGATGATCGTAAGAAACACAATTCGCCTCCACATTTGAGATACTGAGGAAATTTTCATCCCCATTCTGCATCACATACAATACTTTGATCTGCCCGGACGTCGGAGGGAGAGGTCCATTTTGTTCAGATCCATTTCTCTTCATTAAATAGGGTTGGTTCAACATCTGCAAGCTAACCTTCATTGGATGAGCATGTGAGGGTGGGGTCACCTTATCCCAAATCCGGTAACTTTAATGATGCCGTAAACATCCGTGGAAGAAACCACTATAAAGGGCATACACCACGTTATCTCATTTCATGTCTCCATAAATAGTTTAACTACCGTTGGCATATAGATGGACGTGGAGATACACGGGTCTTGCATTAAGGTTTCCAGATTTCTATGCATTGATAACTTTGAAGTCTAAAGATAGAAAAATGAAATAGAGAGGCTAAAAACATTATTATAAAAAAGTTGATGATTTATTTTGTCGGGAAGAAAACCAAAAAAAATTATTTTTGAGTTGAGAGGCTTATTTTACAGCCCAATTTTATATGTAATTATGTTTGTTTTTCATCAAAATTGAAATTTTATTCATCGAAAAAACAAAAAAATTAAATAATTATACAAAATATTTAAATAATATCAATTCATAAAAAAATTTATATGTAAAAAAATTGGTCCTCTAAATTAATGTTAGATTAGTATTTAAAATAGATTTATGTTGATTTTTAGAAATATTAATATTAAAATTAAATTAAATAAAAATATAAATATGTGAGTTAAAAATAAATATCCATAAAATATATTATATAGTATATTTTATTCAATATTTCTCATTTTCAATATTAAATAATGTTTTATTTAATGTTTCTTTTCATTCCATTCTCACATCATTATATGTTTTCGCATATATTCTAACGATGGGTGTAAGGAAATATTTAATAAGGTCTTATTAAAACAAAAATAAAATATATTATAATAGGTTGTGAGGTGAGGTGAAATTTTAAATAAAATATGTTAGGAAATATGTTGATTAAAATATATTATATTATAATATGTTTGAAAGGTGAAGAGGAAATATTAGATAAAATATGTTATCTTATATTATATTGTATGTTAAGGTTGGAAGGAAATTTTCATAAAACATGTTGTTCAATTTTTTTTTATCTCAACAAACGTCTTCACCTTTAACTTCACCTTTAACTTCGTAATATTTCTTACTTGTAAGTTTTATATAAACTCAAAGATATGTTACTTAGTTTAATAATAATTAAATAATTTAATTCTACACCAATGCATATGGAATAATTAATTGAATTTATATCGACATAGATAATTATTTGAATTTATAATTTTTTTACATATTTTATTTTATATTGAATTTTAAATTATAACGCTTTTAAAGGAAATATATACCCTTAATCACTTAATACATTATCATTATTTTGATATGTATAAACTAGAGAAATTATTAATCAAAATCCAAGAAAAAAGAAGCATTTGCACTATATAAATTTACACTGAATCAAAGATGGGGTTTTAAAGGAGAATTCTAATTGCTATCAGAGATAAGGAAGCTCTATGCTAGAGCGATAAGGCAACTAGCCACCTTTATGTAAAGATGTCCATTACAATTGGACAATATATAGATCTACTAGGAAATCACTTTTGATTGACAGACAAAATGAATTAACTTCGACAATGAAACCAAAAATCAAGGATTAGAAGGAAAATTAATCGATCTAATCATGGAAAAGTTATCACATCGACTAGAGGCAATGAAATTGTCAAAATGGGGTTAATGTGCCCCTAAGGGAAATAACATTCCCAAAAATGAAATCAAATTTGTGTATGCGAAACTATGTGCAATACATGAAAGATCATGTTATTATTGTTTGATTCTTGGGTAATTGGCCCACATAGAGAGATCTAATTAGTTGGAACATTTCTTGTTAGAAATACCAAGGAAATATAGTTGTCAAACTAGGTTTCAAGGATTTCTTCACTGCTATCATTCACAATTAGGAATATTGTGAGGATTTTTTTGAAAATGGACTCTATTTTTTTCATTTTTCAAGTCTATAACTATGGTATTAGATAAAGAGATTTATCCATGAGAATATGAATCTCATGTATGCCCTAGTGTGGTTTTATTTATAATCTCTTGTAGGATTATTGGGAGCATAAATTTCTGGAAGGCATGGGAAACACTCTTAGCATAGATGTTAAAATTGTTGAATCCAATGAATAAGGAAGATTACAATGACATATGATCACATATATTCCTACATGGATGTTCATATGCCACTTCCAAACAATATCTGTCTAACTTATCAAAACTCTAACTATGTTCATATGGTTGATTCTAAACCCCTTTTCGCTATTGACAAGACCATGGGCATGACAGTTGACAAACTAGGAAAGTTGAAGAGGGTTTTTTAAAATTTTGCACCAAATGAAAATTAACCAAGTACTCAATTCACCCTAGCCCTTTCAAAACCATTCCTACCAAAGAAAATTCAATACTTCCTTTGGTCCTTTCCCAAGATTCTTCCATGCTTGCTTTAATTATAAATCTCATTATATTGGGAAGAGCCCAATGTAGAAAGATGATGGTGAAAACCAAGCCTCCCATGGAAACATTATATGCATCTATGTGTACAAAAAACATGGTTAATATGATTAGAAATGTGATGATATGTACTTGGATAGTATTTATCTCAAATAATTTACAAAACATGCTAATGCTAGGAAATTCATTCCATCCTCGAAGAATATATATCATGTATTGAACAAGGATTTAATAAAAGTAATAAATTATCGATGGTAGGCTCATCCTCTCCCAATTTTATTATTGTCTTGGGCATTTATATAAGCAAAATCAAATCTTTTAGTAAGAATCCTAATGATGAGGAGCATTAGAGATGAAAATGAAATATGCATTTACTTCATGATGTTGGACATCTCCTAGTCAATATAGGTGAGAATGCACTATTCAAAAAACATTTCCAACCTTCTCTCCCAAAGTTACCAACGAATGTAATTTCATGGAATATATATGGAATCAATGGGAAGAGTAGGTAGAGGATCTTGTCGAATACAGTATATATTGAATCACTCGATATTATAATCCTATAATGCAACACAATCTCTTCACAAAATATTTTAGATAAAAGATAGGAACACGACATTAGATGCCAAACACCTGTTTAGAGAACCTTGACACACATTTTGAATGACTTAACTTTTATTAAAAAAATTCTTAAAACTTAATTTGACTCATTGTTTCATTTGAGATTGAGAACATCACTAATGTTAATGGGTCATAATCTATTTCTATGAATAACCTTCAAAACCTCCAACCTCTTGGTGAAAGAAAGATGAATTATATTACGACTTCAGTCTTATCACCTGCTTAGAGGGAATAAAATGGAGAATTTGTAGAATAGATCCCAAAACCAAAGCATTTTCCTCCTTCATTAATGACTTTAGTCTAATAGATATAGAAATGATCAATGACATATTTACATGGAATAATTAGCAAAGGGGCACTTAAGAAATTCCCACTTGACTTGATTACTACTTATTCTAAGAAACTTTAAAGTTGTTGGGGAAATGCTTAAAATATAGCATAATACCATCAATGGGAACTATTCATTAGCCCATCATTCTCAGCATTGACACTCCAATCATTCCCAACAAACAACCCTTTGATTTGGAAAATTTTGTCCCTCTCACTTATATTTTCAAGACAATATTAGTCATTGGTGGAATCAAACAACAATCAAATGTGGAACCTTAATGTACCATTTATAGAAAAGGCTAGATAATTTGAAACATGACCCCAAGACTTGGAACAAAATAGTAGTTATAAATATTCTTTTAGGCTCAAAGAGAACTAGAAGCTCAAATGGAAGATACTCAATAAGAAATCATTTCTTAGTGATAATTTAATGTTGTCTTATTACAAAAAAGTATGATACGAACTAGAATATCGATATAAAGTGTAAATCCTATGGCATCTATACTCATAATTTCATTGGGTAAAAGAAGGGGACTACAACACCAATTTTTTTCATAACTCCATTTTGCAAAGGACACACTCTATTGTGCAAAGGAAGCACTCCATTAGAATATCCCTTCTTAAAATGGTTAAGGTATGCACCAAACCACTTATCATGATATGGAGAAATAACTAATTAGCTTTTTTAATTATGTTGTATAAGAACCTCAACCAGATTAATCCATTAGCATGTAGATCCTCAAAATTGAAATGGATGAACAATACGTCAGTCTTATGAGACCCATAATCTCATTTCAAGTGGAATATTTTGTCATGGATTTGCCATCTAGGGAATTTCATTATCCTCATGGCTTCACCGCAATTTATTTTCATTTATCTCCTGGTCAACTCGTAGAAATGTTATTTATGATTCTAGTTGAGGAACCTTGGTGAATTTTTGAATCCCTTCCGTCCATTATCCCAATTTCATTACTCTCATCCCAAAGAGAACAATTTTGTTGATCCTAGAAAATTAAAGCCATGTTATATTGTAATATACAAAACTATCTTCGAAGTTATATCCTTTCAGCTCAAACCGTTAATATTCCATCTCACCTCTCCATAAATTGCAGGGCATTTGGAAGGTCATCAATTATTGGACAATATCATTCATGTCCGAGAAGTCATTCATTCTCTCAAATCATTTTGAACCACTATTATGCTATTTAAGCTCGATACACCCAAATATTTTTACAAACATAGTTGGAATGCATTTGTTCCATCCTCCTGAATTTTGGATTTCATTCCTGCTAACTCTACTATATTCTCATTGTCAACTTTTTATTATTATTTCTCTATCTTAATTAATTAATCCGTCTCCCATCATTTTATTCCCTCTCGTAGAATCCATTAGGAATACACCATCATCAATTTCAACTTTATTCTCATGGCCCAAGGACTCGACAGAGGTTTGAAAATAATTCTTCAATCCAACCAGCTTAATGGACTTAAACGTCACACCAACCCTCATTCGATCTCTCATAGTAATTTTTTGGACAAATTTTTGTTGATGGGAGCTCCTAACTCTCGTAAAGACTACGTATTCAAATGTCTTTTGGCTATATTTGTTTCCTAATCACCACATTACCCATTTGATTTCATATCTATCATATCCTCGGCTTCTCAAGCATCTCCCTTATAACCAAAGGGGTGCTTTCCATTATTTTGATTACAATAATGATATATTTTTCTATAGCATAGTTAAAAAGTGTTGCAATTTTAATGCTACATTTATAAGGAGGTGTTATTGGTTTTGTACTACTGGTTATACATTTCAATTTGATAGTTGAATTTCATGTTTAGCATGCAATTGTACAAGTTGTCTTAAGTTACAATTTTAAATTAGGTATATTTTAACCTTCACAATATAATTTTTCTTGGTTGAATGAATCTTGGATTTAGGTGTTATTTTTTAATATTTTTCATGGTATTCATATTGGTATTATATTGGTTATTAATGTTATTGTTGAAAAATGTTGAAATTTTAGCCCTAGGAAAGAAAAGGTAGTAATGGTAGCATCACTTTTCAATTGATAGGTTTCTTTCCATTTTTTTTCATGTTATTTCATGTGACCAACGTAATCAAACATTTCAATATTGAAAACAAATCAACATAACCATATATGACAACATGGTCAACCATATACAACATGTTGAAACATGCTGCACCATAGTCATCACGCTCAATCATGTTCAACAACATAATAACATAGACAACTATTAGCAAACATGGCTATGTATAGACAACCATTATGAAATGTAGTTAACTTCACACAACATAGACAACCATGATCAAGAGGTTAGGCATGGGAAAATGATCAACTATGCCCAAACATTTTCAAAAATTAACATACCTAATTTGGATGCTCAACGTGTACTAACACCAACCATATTCCACATGGGTGCCACCGTGAACCATGGTCACCATGGGAATTATGCTCCACCACAATCATCAATAAGTAAACACTAATAAATACTAGTCAATCATAGTCAACATGGGTATTATTTTCAACCATATTCAACCACAGACGTCATGTTCAACATGCCCAAAGCCAACAAGAGCATACACATTAATATAGGCATTAAGATTGATAACTTTGTATAATAAATTTCATAATTAATATTCAATATCATTTTAATTTTGAGAGTGTTTCAATACTTAATTTTTAATATGACTTTTATAATTACAATACAACTTTAATATAACTTTATTTATATTGCGCGCATTATAACTTTAATTACTTTAATAATGTTTGCAATGTGGTGAACAACAAATGGCGTTGTAATATGTTGAACAACAAATGACATCGCAATGTGATGAACAACAATTGTCATTGCAATGTGACGAACAACAAACACAGTTGTGGTGTGATTAAAAACAAATTCCATTACAATGTGATAAAAATTAAACAATGTCACAATGTGATGAATAATAAGCATCATCGCAATGTGTAGAATAAAAATTGACATTACAATGTGATGAGCAATAAACATTGTTGCAATGTTTCCATCAATAAGCAACATTACTATGTGTTCAACAAGATATGGCATATGCATTGTACAATGGGTTAACCATGGTTGGTATACATTAACATAGTATTCATTATCAAACATGTTTAAACATAGTCAACCATTGTCAACATGGTCAAACATGATCACAAAATATTAAAATCACAATGGGCAATCATGGTCACAATGATCAACCATTGCAACATGATTGACCATAGTCAACATCATCACATATTCAACCATAGTCCACATATCTAGCATAAAAAATATGATCAACTGTAATCAACCATAGTTAACATGGTGAAGCATAGTCAACCATATTCAACCATTCTTGAAACAACTCAATAATGTTTAAACATGGTCACCATAGTCAACCATGGCCACCATGATCATCCATCGATAGACACTTTGTCAAGCAAAGTCAACATGGTCAACCATATTCATATATTATCAAGCATGCTAATTATGGTCAACTATGTTCACACATAGTCAACCATACTTGACCATATGCAATGACGTTATTGTAATCTCATCCATGGTTGAAGAAGCTAACCATGGTCAAACATGGACAATAATTTCAACCATAGTCATCCATATGTTGACCATATTCAACCATATGTTGACCATAGTCAACCATAGTTAACCTTTGTTAATCATAGTTAACAACAGTCAGCCATATGTTGATAATAATTAATGATAGCCATTCTTTGTTAACAGCAGTTAACCATGGTACATTATAAACAACTTGGGAGACCATGGTCGAATAAGGTTAAACATGGTCAAATGACCTTCAATAACGGTTTTCGTGGTCAACATGGTTAATAATGTTCAACCATGGGAAAAATGGTTGAACATGGTCAATTTGGCCAACATAGGCATCATGGTCAACCACAACCATCTATTGGTAAACATTAACAACCTTGATAAACCATGTACATTTACTATTAGCAACATGTTAACCATAGTCAACTGTGTTTGACCAAGCTCAATTAATGCTAAACATGGTCAAACAAATTAACCATGATTGGACATGGTTAAACATTATTAAATATTTTCACTCATAATCATCCATGTTACACCATAGACAACCTTATTTCACTATAGTCAACCATGGTCAATCATACATAATCATGGTCAACCATGCTTAACCATTGTCTTCTCTCATCAACGATAATCAGCCTTCAACAACCCATGCATACCCACTCCTCATGGCCAATTGCGGGAAACCATGGTTAGAATGGTAAAGCATGGTCACCCATGGATAACTTTGTCAAACCATGTTCTCCTATGGTTAACATGACCAAACCATGGTCATCATGCCCAACCAAACTTAGTAGTGGTCAACCATTATCAATTATGGTCAAACATCGATAACCATGGTAAAATGTGGTTAACCATTGAAAACCATAGTCTGTCATAGTCAAGTATAGGTTCATGTGCACAAGCATGGTCATCCATAGTCAACTATATGTTGATCATAATAAACCCTCTTCAACCGTAGTCAACCATTTTCTACTTATCTTGCCAACACAATTCAATCGCCAACTAGCACAACTAGATAAGTAAATTTGGTCGATATTCATTTAATAGCATTTTCCATCTTTTATATCTCTACCATCATATGAAAACAACAAAAATTGGTGTATATTGACCACATTTACTAATGTGGTTGTGCTAATTATATAAATTTCATATCTCTTCTTATTTTCAATTTGATTAAAATTTAGACAATACATATAGTAACAAATATATGCACTTGGCGTGTTTTATGCTTTTTGTAATTTAATTTTTAAAAGTGATATACATAACTTTGATTATATATAGAGAGAAAAAGGTTAGAATAAATAGTTTATTGTATGTATTAAGTTTTATATGCCTACTAATTAAATTTAAATAAAAGTTTCTAAAATGTAATGCTTACGAAGATGAATCACTATTTTAATTTATAAGGTAAATTGGATATATATATATATATATATATATATATATATATATATATATATATATATATATCACATCTCTATAGATAGACAAAAAATTATTCTAATATGTTTGTTTTTTTTTTTTAAGGTGGTTCATAGACACTGGGTGGTCGCTACATCCACGGGAAAATCCAGGTAGATCAACCAGAAGGGATCTACCCGTTGGCCAAACAAGCAAGGCTTAACCCCAAGGGCATTGAGGATATTTGACCCTAGGACCTCCCAACTTAAAAGGTACTGAGCAACAGGAACTTGACCAACTGAGCTAACCCTTGGGGCTTTCTAATTATTATTTTGTTAACTCAAACTTTATTAAGTTTTTACATGTTTATTAATTATATGATATCAAATATCATGGGTATGATTATGAATCATTATTATTCAAATTTATTATGTTGTGGTATTCCTAGATTCTTTTCTCATTTCAAATTGTTTGTTGATGTTTTGAATATGTTTATATGTATGTATGTTTGTCTTTAATTTTATTTAACTTGGCATTAATCTTTTTTTATTTGATTTTAATTTAATTCTAATCTAATTATTTAACATGCACATCTCCCCCATACTAGTCATAGAACTCTTCTGACACAATTATCCCCAATTTAATAATTTTGTTTTCTTTGCAAACATGGACGATGGAGATTTGTGCAGGGGAAAAATTTACTTCCTTGTCAAGCTTAGTATAGATGAAAAGATTTAATAAAATTTCTCTAAATATAATTATTTTGATTCCTTTCTAAAGCCCATAAAACTATTAGTGGTATTGGTCTAGTGAAAGAAAGTAGAATTTGCTGCACCCAACCAAGCATAACATTACGAATCTCTTCGCTTAGTTCTTTCTGTCATCATATATATATATATATATATATATATCTATATCTATATCTATATATATATATATATATATATATATAAAAGCATAGTGTGATCAATTTAAAATTTAACTTTTAATGTGCAACAATGGATCATAAAGAAAATATACAAAACCATAAGAGGGGAATGAAGGTATCTCCAATGAATATACAAAACATCAAGTATTAAGGGAAAGGAAAAGGTGTGAATGAAACAAAGATTAAATTATGATATTTTCATTTCACATCAACTACATTCGCAAAGTGTTTTGTAATATTCTAAAATCCATTAATCTTTTAAACTTTAGTGGATTTGATTGTATAAGTAAGAACCCTCCTTGTATTAGTTGGGACTAAGGGATCCCCTTTCATTTAGTTTCCACTAATGGATCATCATGAGGTCATGGTAATTGTAATTGGCATTAGATCAATGATCTTTAGCATTAACATGATCGTGACTTACTTTTAATTCTCAAGAAACATCAACCTAAAAATATTTTAGGTTGATCTATTGTATCTATACTTGAAATAAACTATGTTGATTCCAGTGGGTGGGACATCCCCATACTTTCACCTTAGATTATAGCAACATGTAAAATTTCATCTGTAGGCTCTTCAAATCCAAGTATTATAGAGTAACAATGATCCAAAATAATACTAGATTCCTAAGGAACAACTTCGAATGGATCTTAGCTTACTTGTAGCTTATCAATGACATCATGCTAGAAATATTCCACTTAAAACTACTTTTTCTATAACCATAAATCAAAATACCATTTTGGACAACTTTCTTTTGTGTAAGCCTCACTTGCCTCTAACTCTTGTTATAATAAGTTGGAAATCATGGATACAAATATCCACTGACCCAAACTATCTCATTCTCTTACTAATGCATGGTTCTCCAATAGAATAGTTCCTATATTGAAAACACCAAAAAAACATGACAATAAGAATTTAAATTGAATTCTTAACTCGTCTTCATCTTTACTTCCTTTTGTATTGTACATATTATAATTGGTAAAATCTAGAGGATTACAAATTAAAATATCTCCATAAGAGAGAGATTATATTAGATCTTTCATTGCATCAAATATGTAGGAGTATCTCATATATATAGCAATTGGAGAGATGTAGTAGATAGCTATTACAATTGGGAGGATAAATGTGCATAAGTGAGTTTACAACTCACATTGGCTATCTACATTGAAAAAGAATGCAATATCTGACCTCTAGAAGAAAATAATATATTGGAAATAATAATGTATTGGAACACTAACATTTCTCAGATAAGCTCTATATTTTCCCCTTAATGAAGAAATGAAGTCTCTACAATAACTATATTGTGTATACATATTTCAAATCTAGCCTTTTCTTGCCACATTATCATTTGTATTATAATATATCAAGTCAATTCAATATGCATTATTATAACATGATAAAATGGTTTGTATGCTAGTTGGTTGTTGGTATTTTTTTTCTTTTGTCCCACGTTTAAGAATATGACATACCCAAATATGCAGTATATGACTTGGTTGTAATTAAATAATTCATACTTCCTAGCAATTATAAATATAGAGTGACGTTTATGTATTATATTCTAATGAAAGCTGAGTTTACTAGAAATATTTCCTTTGACACATTGCAAAATAACTCCTTGAAGCTTCTAAATAACGATAGTAAAAAGTATACTGCTAGTCTTCATGATAACACATTGAGTGAGGTTTACAATATGCTTAATGAGGGAGGCCTCCAACACAACGAGATTAATACAAATAGAAAAATACATAATATCCTTCATGTGAGCACATTTGAAGGCAAGGATAATGCTTCCTTTCTTGTTGATAATAGTGGAAATAACAACACTACCTATGGTGATAACATGTCGAGTGAATTTAACAAAGAATTCCTACTACGTAATGAGATTAATGCTACACAAGATGATATCATAGTTGATGAATTTGACCCTATTGTGAGCATGTTTAACAACAAGAAGAGCCTCCAACATAGTGAGACTAGCACAACCACATTAATTAATGTGGTTGATATACCCAAAGGCTTCATTTGTATCTACCATTGATAAATATATAACAATAGAAATAATATATATATATATATATATATATCTTAATTAATGAATTCCCCCTCCCATCATTTTATTCTTTCCCATATATATATATATATATATATATATATATATTAATTAATGAATTCCCCCTCCCATCATTTTATTCTTTCCCATTGCATCCATTAGGGATACCCAAACATCCATTCCATATTTATTCTCGAGGCCTGAGGACTCGACAAAAGTTTGAAAACAATTATTCAACGGAACAAGCTCCATGGACATAAACATAACACCAACCCTCAATTGATCTCCCATACTCATTTTGTGGAGAACATTTTGTTGATGGGAGCTTCTAACTCCCATTAAGGTTATGCCGTCCTATGTCTTTTGGCTATATTTTCTTCTTAAACACCATATTACCCATCTGATTTCATATCTCTCATATCCTTGGCTTCTTAAGAATCTCCCTTCTAACCCAAGAAGTGTTTTCCATGATTTAAATTACAATAGTGATTAGATTTTTATACCATAGTTAAAAAGTGTTGCAATTTTAATGGCTTATTGAAAAGGTGTTGCTATAGGTTTTATACTACTACCTATACATTTCAATTTGGTAGTTGAATTTCAACTTTAGCATGCATTTGTACAAGTTATATTAAGTTACAATTTTAAATTGGGTTTATTTTAACCTTAATAAAATAATTTCTCTTCATTGATTGAGTCTTGGATTTAGGTGTTATTTTTAAATATTTTTTATGGTATTCTTAATGGTATTCTAATGGTTTTTAGTCCCATTGTTGAAAAATGTTGTAATTTTAACCCTAGGAAAGAAAGGGTAGTAATGGTAGCACCACTTTTCAATATAGAGGTTTCTTTCCATGTTGTTTTCATGTTTCTTTCATATTATTTCATGTGATGAACTTAATCCAACATTGTAATACTGCAAGCATCTCAACATAACCATATATGAAAACATGGTCAACCATGGTCCACCATATTCATCATGCTCAATCATGTTCTACAACACGACAACATAGCCAATTATTAGTGATATGTAATGCAAGACTTGAATGTGATGTAAAAATTTGCAAGTAAAATTCTTATGTTTTGTAGGGAATGGATAACTTTGCAAAGCACATAAAACAATGGATTTTAAAAGTTAGTTAACAACATAAATAGAGACAAAATAAGATATCAAAATCTCATAACAACAAAAATGATAGAGTTCACCCCTTTCTTGGGCTACATCTCCTAGTCGAGCTTCCAATATTGGGCCTCTTTCATTGAGTGCTAAAAATTGTGTTTACATGGATTTAAAGTGCTAAGAATGTAAATATTATGTCTTAAATGGCTTCAGAACTATCAAAAACACCTAGCTGGGCTCTTGTTGGGCTCAATTTGGCCAAAAACTAAAGAATTTATGCTCTCCCAAAGTTTTTTCTGCTTACTGCTCTATAATTCGCACCAACCTTGGATCAGGGCCTAAATCCCAGAACTTACATAGAAATTCCACCGAAAATCCCACCCAATGGTGCAATTTATCAGACGGTTTAAATGCTCACTGACTCCCGATTTCTGAAAATTTAGGTAGTATGGGGCCACATGGCTAGGGGATAGGGCTAACCGCATGACCCCATTGGTCGGCTCCCAAATAACTGCCATTGGTCACGTTAAACCCCATGAAACCCAAGGCTGGTGCCTATTTCCTCATGTGCACCATATGTGTGAGGGCGTGGTCATATAAGGGCCATGTGGCCTGGGGCTGGCCCCTCCTCATAGCTATGATGTGGGTTATATGAGGGAGGCCCATAACCTAGGGTTGGGACTAAGCCCTGACCCTTGGTCTTGCCTTGTGGTTTCATGGGCGCGGGGACCAGGGTTGACGCTTAGCTTTGGCCCAACCCCCAAACGGGTTTTGCAGCAAAGTTAAATACAACACATGAGCCATATGTGGTAAGAAACATGGTGCGGTGTGGCGGTAAGGCTCCTATTTGTTTATTTGTAGGTCTTATATTCGACCCCGGTGTGGTCCATTCGACCCATAACAAATTTTACTATGCCTCTAGGAGGTCACGTGGGAGCCATCCATTGGCCCATGTGGCCTCCAACCATTAGACCACGTATATTCACCAACACCCAACCAAATCATATATATATATATATATATATATATATATATATATATATATATATATATATATATATATATATATATATATATATATATATAGATATAGATATAGATATCATAAAAAATAAATAAAAAATAAAAAATAAATAAATAAAAAATGTACAATCTTCCTGTTAAACCTGCAATTTTTTTACCAATTTGGGAAACCTATCAGAATGTGATATTAAGAGATACAATATCGATTTTGAGTGATTCAAGTTGTGTTGGATTCAGGTCGTCAAGATCTATGCTATGGTATAGGTCTCAAACACTTTCGAACACTTTGAATTTTGAGCACTTTACTGATCCCTTGGATCACTCCTCCCACTAAAAGCTTTTGGACCTCTAAAAGAGTGCTTCCAGTCAAAAAACAGATGAGGGTATAGTTCCCTCACCCTTCCCTTTTCAATCCATTTGGTTTTTCCTGGTTTTGTACCTTTGAACCCCATATGAAGGTGCTTCTCATTCCTTCTTCTTGAGGTTCGTGTTTCTCTGTCAAGGATGGGATTTTACTATAATTCTTCAAGATATTTAGAAGAGAAAACTTATGTTAAAGAAATCTGAAAATTCTCTCCTACATCCTCAATCAAAAAATCCTTACCCAATTTCAAGTGCTTTTCACCTCGAAGTTTTTCTTTGCTGATGCAAATCTTTACTTCATCTCTAACCTAAAAATTGTGGTCAACATGAAACTTATCATGTCTAGCCTTGTTTTTGGCTTGACTCTTTACCAAATGTGTTTTCTATTTCCATGCACAGTCATTCTTCAAAGCCCAAACAATAGGAGACCCACAAGAAGATGTATTAGAACTAATGTTCCCTTTGTCAAGTAGCTCTTGCATATGCTTCTTGATTCTTGCATTCTCTAACATTGGCATCTTGTTCAAACCAATGTTCAAAAGTGAATCATCCTGCTGCAAATAAACTTCATGTTGTTTTCCTCTTTTAGGAGGCAACACATTAGATTCCTGAAACATATTATCATATGTATTAGCAACTTCAACTAAATCAGATTTTAATTTTGCATCACATCCTTCAAAAGCTTCAGATTCATCAACATCTTTATGTTTAATCATCAACAATGAAAAATTTTGACTAGAATTTACAAACCTCTTCATTTGTCTAGCATTCACAAGAGACAAATTCAACTTTTTACTATGGGCTCTAACAATGTACTCAATCCCATCTTTAAACAAGTGATACTTATTATGATGGTGATGAGAGATGGATTTCCTATCATATAAGTATGGGCTTCCAAAAATAATCCCACAAATGTCAAGTGGTACCACATTTAGTTCTACCTCATCAATGAAATTTGTAGTGATGGAAAATCTAAGTATGCATTTTCTTGTCACATGCAACTTCAAATTGTCACATGCCCAACCCAAAGGATAAGGTTTAGGATTAGGAATGGTTTCCAAATTTAGTTTCTTGACAATGTCTTCTGAAATGAGGTTTGCTTGTGAACCACTATCAAACAAAGTGTCTACTCTGTTATGTTTTGTGATGGCTATAATATGGAACAAATCCATTCTTTCTCTTTCATTTTGAGTTTTAGTGGGTTTTCTAGAAGAGATAGTACTTGCAATTGAATCCTTACCTTTCAATACCATAGCTATGATTTTTGTTTCAACTCCAGAATCAGATCCTAGATCTTGTTGTATGGTTGTAGCAATATTTTCTTTCTCCTTGTTATTAAACTTTTTGGGTCTCATCTCAGGATGAAGTTTCCAACAATGGTCTTCATCATGTCCTTCTTTATAATATTGTTTACATGTGAGTTTTTCTCCTTCTTTCTTGGCTGAAGCATTCCTTTTATCTTTGCCTTTGAACTTCCCTTTTCCTTTTTCTCCAAACTTGAATGGATTCTCACTAGTTTCTTCAGAGACATTCTCCACTCTTGCCTCTAAATGAGTTGGTTGTACACAAACTTTATCTAGTTTTGTAGGGTTAAACATGAGAATTGTGCGTCTCAAATAACTATGCAATCCTCAAATGTATTTGAGTATACTATCTTGAGAGGATAAATATACCCAAAATCATATCTCTTTTCCTAAATTCTTGAGTATAGCTTTGCACATTTTGACCCTTAGCTTGCCTAAAATTTTTCCAATCCATGATAGTTTTCTGCATGCATGCTAATGGATAAAATTTCCTTCTTATTGAAACAACAAAATGATTCTAAGAGGATAAAAGCTAACCATGTTTCTTCATGCCCTCTCAAGTTCTGGCCTCCCACCAAATAAGTGTTGGACCTTCCAAACTAAGAGAAGCAAGTTGAATTTTCATCTCATCATCCTTGATTCTTTATATCCCGCAACACACTTCAATTACATGAATCTAATTATTTATTTTTTTAGCATCTTCCTCTCCATCATACATAGGAAATTAAAACTTAATGTCAAGCTTCAACAAAGGAGTTTTGCCATGTCCCTTTGAATAATTTGGAGGTGTTTGTGAAAGGGTAGAAGAAATGGAAGAAGATGATGAAGATGAGGATGAGGATGGAGGTGAAGGTGGTGGTTTGTTACCATTCCCTCCATTACCTTTTGGAGGCTTGTCTCCTTTTTCTCCATCTCCATTTGGAGGTTTTGTGCTCTCTCCATACAAACTTGAATTCCTGTCCTCATAAAGAATGTTTACCATTTCAGACATCTAAAAGAAGGCTTTTCTAAAAGTTCTTTCATCTTCAAAAATCCCTATAGGACCCTTTATGTGCCGAGACTATTGAAGCTTGAGGGTTGTTTGTTCTCCTTGAAACAATTTGAGATCTTGGCTCCACAAGTTCTCCTTCTCTTATTTTAAGCTTCAACCTTGCAAGCATAAAAAAGGACTTGCAAACAAAATCAAACTTTCAGAATAACCTTTAGCTCCGATACCAAAATGATCTGTAATGCAAAACTTGAAAGTGATGTAAAAATTTGCAAGTAAATTTTTTATGTGTTGTAGGCAATGGATCACTTTTAAAAACACATAAAATAATGGATTTTAAAACTTAGTTAATAGCATAAACAAAGACAAAATATGATCTCAGAAACACATAAAAACAAAAATGATAAAGGAGTTCACCCCTCTCAAGGGCTACATCTCCTAGTTCATCTTCGAATGTTGGGCCTCTTTCATTAAGTGCTCAAATTTGTGTTTAAATGGATTTAAAATGCTCAGAATGTAAATATTATGTCTCCAGTGGCTTCAGAATTGTTAAAAACCCTTAGCTGGACTCTTGTTGTGCTCAATTTGGGGAAAAACTGAAGAAGTTATGCTCTCCAAAAGCTTTTTTCTACTAATTACTCTATAATTCGCACCAAACATGACTCAGAGCCCAAAACTTGAAAACGATGTAGAAACTCCACCTACAATTCTACCTGGTGGTGTAATTTGTTGGATTGTTTAAATGCCCACAAATTCTTAATTTCTAAAAATTTAGGTCGTATGGGGGTCACGTGCCCAGGGGTTGGGACTAACTGCCCGCCCCCATCGGCCGACCCCCAACTAACTTCCACTGGTCATGTTAAACCCCATGAAACCTGAGGTTGGTGCCTATTTCCACCCGTGCATCATATGGTGTAGGGTGTGGTAATATAAGGGCCATGTGGCTTGGGACTGGCCCCCTTTCTAGCACCTAGGGGCTAGCTGCTCCTCGTAGCTTTGTTGTGGGTTATATGAAGGAGGCTTGTAACCTGGGGTTGAGTAAGAGAAATGGTGCGATGTGGCGGTAAGGCTCCTTTTTGTTTGGTCGGAGGTCTTGCGTTCGACCTCGCTGTGGTCCATTCGACCCATAACAAATTTTACTATGCCATTAGGAGGCCACATGGCAGCCATCCATTGGCCCATGTGGCCTCAAACCATTGGACCATGCATATTCACCAACAACCAACCAAATCACAAAAAAAATTGAAACAATCAAATTCAATGACTTTTTTGGGCCAATCTGGAGAGGTCAAGTGGTAGCCTGCCATCGGCCTGAAATGTACAATCAACCTATCAAACTTGCAATTTTTTTACATGTTTGGAAACACGATCAAAACGTGATATTAGGAGCATACGATATCAGTTTTGAGTGATTCAAGTTGCATTGGACTCAAGTCGTCAATATCTATGCTCTGGTACAAGTTTCGAGCACTTTAAATTTTGAGCACTTTATTGATCTCTTGGGTCAATTAGCAAACGTGGCCAACCATGCTCAATCATGATTATATATAGACAGCCATTATGAAACGTAGTTAACTTAAAACAACATGGAAAACCATGATCAAGAGGTCGGCCATGGTCAAGAATGGAAAATCAATCAAATGTGCCCCAATATTATTAAAACTTAACATACCTAATTTGGATTATCAATGTGTTATAACACCAACCATATTCAACATGGGTGCCACGGTGAACCATGGTCACCATGGGCATTATGGTTAACCAAAATCATCTATAGATAAACACTGATAAATAGTAGTCAATCATAGTCAACATGGGTATTATTTTCAACCATATTCAACCATAGGAATCATGTTAAACATGCCCAAAGTGAAGAAGAGCATACACATTAATATAGCCATTAAGGTTAATAACTTTATATAAGAAATTTCATAATTAATATTCATTGTCATTTTAATTTTGAGAGTGTTTCAATACTTAATTTTTAATATAATTTTTATAATTTTATTATAATATAACTTTCTTTATATTTCACACATTATAACTTTAATTACTTTAATGATGTTTCCAATGTGGTGAACAACAAATGGAATTGCAATATGTTGAAGAACAAATGACATCACAATGTGATGAACAACAATTGTCATTGCAATTTGATGAACAACAAACAGTGTTGTGGTGTGATTAACAACAAATTACATTACGATGTGATGAAAAACATCCATCGTCACATTGTGATGAACTATAAATTTCATTACAATGTGATACACAACAAACAATGTCACACTGTGATAAATAATAAGCATCATTGCAATGTGTAGAATTACAATTGACATTGTAATGTGTAGAATAACAATTAACAATGCAATGTGATGAGCAATAAACATTGTTGCAATGTGATCAACAATAAACATCATTGTTATGTGTTGGACAACATATGGCCTATGCATTCTACAATGGGTTAACAATGGTTGATACATCTTAACATAGTCTTTATTATCAAACATGTTTAAGCATAGTCAACCATTTTCAACATGGTCAAACATAATCATAAAATATTAATATCATAATGGTCAATCATGGTCATAATGGTCAACCTCTGCAACATGATTGACCATAGTCAACATATCTAACATAAAAAACATGATCAACTATAATCAACAATAGTTACCTTGGTCAAACATAGTCAACCATATTAATCCACGCTTGGAACAACTCAATAATGGTTAACCATGGTAACCATAGTCATCCATGGACACCATGATCATCCATGGACAACAATTTGTTAGACAAATTCAACATGCTCAACCATATTCACTTATTATTCGGAATGCTAACCATGGTCAACTATGTTCACCCATAATCAACCATACTTGACCGTATTAAATGATGTTGTTGTAATCTCACCCATTGTTAAAGAAGTTAACCATGGTCAAACATGGATAAAAAATTCAACCATAGTCAACAATATGTTGACCATAGTCAACCATAGTTAACTTTCTTTAACCATAGTTAACAACATTCAACTATATGCTAATAATATTTAATGATAGGCATTCTTTGTTAGCAATAGTCAACCATACATTGTAGACAACTTGGGAGACCATGGTTGAATAAGCTCAAAACATGGTCAAATTACTTTCAATAATGGTTTGTGTGGTCAACATGGTTAATATGTTCAACCATGGGCAACATGGTTGAACGTGATCAATCTAGTCAACATGGGCGTCATAGTCAACCATGGTCAACCAAAACTATATATTGGTAAACACCAACAACCTTGATCAATCATGTATATTTATAGTTCACCACATGTTGACCAAGCTCAATTAATGTCAAACACGGTCAAACAAAATTAGTCGTCATCATACATGGTTAAACATTATTAAACATTTTAACATATTGTCACCCATGTTCAACCATATACAATCTTATTTAGCTATAGTCAACCATGGTCAATCATAGTTAATCATGGTCAACCTTGGTCAACCATGATTAACCATGGTATTCTCTGGTCAACCATAATGAACCTTCAACAACCCATGTTATACCCACTCCTCATTGCCACTTGTGGTCAACCATGGTTAGAATGGTAAAGCAAGCTCAACCATGGATAACTTTGTCAAACCATGTTTTCTCATGGTTAACATGGCCAAACGATGGTCATCATGCCCGACCAAAGTTAGTCGTGATCAACTATCATCAATTATTATCAAACATGGATAGTCATGGTTTAATGTGCTTAACCATTGAAAATGATAGTCTCTCATAGTTAAGTATAGTTTCATGTGCACAAGCATGGTCATCCATAGTCAACTATATATTGATCAAAATAAACCCTCTACAACCATAATCAACCACTATCTACTAATCTTCTCGACACAAATCAATCCTCAAATAACACAACTAGATAAGTAAGCATGGTCAACATACAATCACTGATATCAATTTCCATCTTTTATATGTCTATAAACATATTAAAATATCATAGATTGGTGTATATCAACCACATTTACTAATGTGGTTGTGCTAATTATATAAATTTCATATCTATTCTTCTCAATTTTATTAAATTTCAAATAATACATATAGTTACAAATATATGCAGTTGGCATTTTTCATTGACATGTTATATAATTTTAAAAGTGATATGCATAACATTTATTATATACAGATAAAAAGGTTAGAAAAAATAGTTTATTGTATGTACTAAGTTTTATATACTTAATAATTAAATATAAATAAAATTTTATGAAAAGAAATGCTTACACAAATGAATGATTATTTTAATTTATAAGGTAAAAATTATATATATATATATATATATATATATATATATATATATATATATATCACATCTCTATATATAGAAATATTTTTATTTTTATTTATATGTTTTTTAGCTCAAGATTTATTAAATTTTTATAGGTTTATTAATTATATCATATAAAATATCATGAATATGAATATGAATATGAATCATTATTATTTAAATTTATTGTGATGTGATATTCATAGATTTTTTTCTCAATTCAAATTGTTTGTTGATATTTTGAATATCTATATATATGTATGTCTATCTTTAATTTTATTTGCCCTTACATTATTTTTTTATTTAATTTTAATCTAATGATTTGATGATTTGACATGCACATCTCCCCATACTAGCGAAATTATCCTGACCAATTTAATAATTTTTTTTTTCTTTGCAAACGTGGATGATGGAGAAAATATACTTTCTTGTTAAGCTTAGTATAACCCATAAGATTTGATAAAATTGCTCCAAATATGAAAATTTTGATCCCTTTCTAAAGCCCACGAATCTATGAGTTGTATTGATCTAGTGAAAGAAAGTTGGATTCGCTGCACCCAACCAAGCATATCATTGCAAATCTCTTCGGTTCGTTCCTTGTATCATGAGAGATATAAAAGCATAGTGTGATCGAGGTGAAATTAACTTCCAATCTGCAACATCGAATGATAAAGAAAATATACAAAACCATAAGAGGGTAATGAAGGTGTCTCTAGTGAATATACAAAACATCAAGGATTAAGGGAAAGGATAATATTTGATCGAAATAGAGATTAAACTATGACCTTTTAATTTCACATCAACTCCATTCGTAAAGTATTTTGCAATATTCTGAAATCCATTAATATTCTAAATTTTTGTGCATTTGATTGAATAGGTAACCACCCTCGTATTAGTTGGGACTAAGGGATCCCTTTTCATTTAGTTTCCACTAAGGGATTATCATGAGGTCATGGTAATGGTAACATTAACGGGCATTAACTCAATAATGGCTAGCATTAACATGATTTTGACTTACTTTCAATTCTCAAGAAAAATCAACCTAAAAATATTTTAGATTAATCTATTGTATTTAGACTATAAAATCAACTATGTTGATTCCAATGGGTGGGACATCTCTATACTTCCACCTTATATTATAACATCCTTAACAGTCGAGCCTGCTTGCGCATCCTTATCAGTCGAGCAACTAAAGTTCCTCATTTCATATTTTGCCATAGTCAAAACTGATTTTTGATGGGAAAGATGAATCCATCCCCATATTCATCCGGGCAAGAAAAATATCTTTTTTTTTATATACTAAACTATACATTTTATTTTGTTTCTATATGATAGCTAGTCAGTATTCCTTCTGATAAATCTAGTCCTTCTTAACTAAAAAAATATATAGCTCTGGTTTGTCTGAACTAAATCTATAGCTATGGTTTGTTTTATAGGAATGTTTATATTATAACAACATGTAAAAATTTACTGGTAGGTTCTTTAAATTCAAGTATTATGGAGTAATAGTGATCCAAATTAGTATTAGATTACTAAGGAACAATTAAAGATGGATCTTAACTTACTTCTAGGTTATCAACAACATCGTGCTATAAATATAGGAGTTGTCTATAATGCGATTTTTTGGAGATTCTGGTGACGGAATCCGGCGGAAGAAATTGAGGTTAAATTTTGATTTGTTGCAGTTAAAATGGTTTTTTAACTGCATATTTGGATTCAGCACCCTCGAAAACTCCTGTGACGCTTTCATTGTACAGAAACAGCTATCAAACTTGCGATTCCAATAAATTCCTGCTGGATTTCTACCGGAAAAACCCGCCGAAAAAACTTTCAAAAAGTCGCGTTATAGACAACTGCATAAATATATCACTGAAAACTACTTTTTCTATAACCATAAATCGAACTACCGTTTTGGACAACTTTGGTTTGTGTAACCCTCGCTTGCCTCCATCTCTAGTGGTAATAAGTTGGAAACTACGACAACAAATATGTGTTGGCCCAAACTATCTCATTCTCTTACTAATGCATGGTTCTCCAATAAAATAGTTCCCATAATGAAAACACCAGAAAAGCATGACAATACGAATTTAAATTGAATTATTAATGACTAGCTCATCTTGAGCTTAACTTCCTTTTTCACCCTAAATATTCTAATAGGTCAAATCAAAAGTTTTACAAATTAAAAACTCTCTATAGGAGAGAGATTATATTATATTTTTAATTGCATCAAATGCATAGGAGTATCTCATATATATAGCGATTGGAGAGGTGTAGTAGATAACTATTACAATTGGGAGGATAAATGTGCATAAGTGAATTTACAACTGAGATTAGTTATCTACATTGAAAAAGAATGCAATATCTCACTCTCTAGACGAAAATAATATATTGGAAATAATAATGTATTAGAACACTAAAATTTCTTAGATAAGTTCTATCACTTCCCCTTAATAAAGAAATGAAATCTCTACAATACCTATCATGTGTATACATATTTCAAATCTAGACTTTGCTTGCCCCATTATCATTTGTATTATAATATATTAATATATTAATATATCAAATCAATTTAATGAGTTTGTATTATAATATATCAAGTCAATTTAATGATGAGTTTGTATTATAATATACCAAGTCAATTTAATGATGGGTTTCAATATATATTATTATAGCATGATAAAATGGTTTGTAGGCTAGTTTGATAGAGCTTTTAATATCACATTTGTTGGTGGTTGGTATTTTTTATTTGCACAAGATGGCAGCATAGCCAATGAGGCTGACCCTATTGTGGGCATGTTGAACAAAATGATGAGCCAAGAACACTGCTCTAGAGAAGGTTGAACAACAAATTGCAACCAAAGGAACACTGCTCCAGAGAAGGTTGTTAACCTCTCGAACCATCTAATCAGTAAATAAGAAGAAAGTATCCTAAGCAAAGGATTAGCGTTTGTGTTAGCACCCTTTAAGGTACAGATTGAAGACATTATTTGCTATATTGAAGATGACATTAAGGATCTTAATGATAGTGACAAAGAAACCATAAGGCAAGATTACAATATAATTCTTAAAAACGATAAACCCCCACATAAAAAAATGGTGATTTTAACCATGAAAAAGCCTAAAAAAAATATTAATATTCTTATCATGAAAGTGGATAAGGGAGGATCCATCGTGGTCATGAAAACAAATTATTACATTAAAAAGATGCATAACACCTTAATAACTGTGGCTGTTACAAGAAACTGGATAGTGACTCAATAGCCAAGGTAATCAAAGATGTTAGAAATACACTCAAAGATTCTAGTCTTGATGATGTAACACAAATAAATTTTGCCCCAATGCTAAAATCACTCTAAGAATCTATGGGCTCCCTGAGATGCACAAAAAATGGTTCCCTTTTGACCCATAGTTAATACCATTGGGTTGTCTATGTATGGACATGCTAGATTTGTTCCCAAGATTTTGGTTCCCATGTTTGGTAACATTGATTCCTTTGTTAAAGACTCAACCCATTTCATTGAGATCATCAAATAAGAAAGAATTGATCCAAAATAAATAATTGTTAGCTTCGATGTTGTCTAACTCTTCAAAAAAAATCCCATAAATGAAGTTGTTTAGGTGGTTAAAGAAGTTATTGATCCTAATAATGGCTTATTGGCAAGAATTTGCTTGAAAAGTACTTTCCTGAGTTTCTAAAGAAAATATTATGAGCAGATAAGTGGAGTAGCAACCTAATCCCCATTCTCACCCATTGTTGCTAACCATTAAATGGAAAAGTTTGTAAGAATAACCCTTGATTCCTATTCACTCAAACCAACAAGGTGGAATAGGTTTGTAGATTACACCAATGTGAAGTGGCCCCATGGTCAATAATAGCTTAATAAGTTTATGGACCACCTTAATGGTATCTTTGAAGGCATAAAATTTAACATGGAACTCGAGGAAAATGTAAAGTATTCCCTTTTTGGATGCCTTGTTAACTAGAATATGGGATGGAACCTTTGGAAACATGTCTTCATAAAGAAGACCCATACATAAAACTACCTACATGTGGTTCCGAACACAACCCCACTTATAAAATAAGAATATTAAATAGCCTCGACACTAGAACATCTAGAATTTTTTATTCATAACATCTCAAGAAAGAACTCAATCACATGGAGAAGGTATTCACGAATGTCGTCTATAAGTGGCTTCATATGGAAGTAACCAAGAGGTCTAGGTTTAACTATTGGAGGAACTAGGTTGATTTATTAGTGGTATCTTTTTAGGCTCCTATACTACTAGTGTAAGCCCTTATTGTTATTAGTACAACCCACTTATTATATTGATGTACCCATGTAGTGCCCATATTGTTACTAATGTGCCCCATAGAAGCCCACTATTGTTATTATTGTGCCCTTACATTATTATTGTTATGTCGACTCTGATTATGTTATGACCCCTTAGACTCCTATATATAGAAAGGAGGTCTTTTCATTTGTATCATCAAAGAATTTTTCATTTATGTAATGTAAAGGAGGTTGCCCCCTCGAAGAGGCTTAATTCTAAGGCGTTGATCTATCTTTTCTATCTTTTCTTGAGCTGGTTTCATAACATTTGGTATCAGAGCTTTGGATTCTAGGATTTCGCTGCTCCAAACAGGTCATCGTGGAATTTTCGCTATAACTTTTTTCTGCTACGTTTTAGAAGTTGCAAAAAAAACCCATTTGAGAAGAGATCCCGCTGAACCTCGGGTCCAAATTTCAAAGCTTTTCGTGCTATATTTGCGGAGATATGATCTGAGCAAGTTGGTCTTTTTGCAGACTCCTGAATTACATTCCAAACAGGTGACCTAGGGAAAATAGTCATAACCTTCTCTCTGAGCATTGGATTGAAATTTCGTCAGAAGGTACAAAAAGAGGACAGACTGTAGTTTCTTGTATATATTTTTTAGAGCCAAAGGTCGAAAAATTGACACGTGGCACTTCATACAAGTTCGCTCTTCTAGAAAGGTCTATAATCAGGTCATCTTGGGAGATTGTGCATAACTCTTTTTTGGAGAATCCAATTTGGATCAGACTAGTGGCATTGGAAAGAGGACATAGAAGGCTACTACAAGCAGCAATTTCAGAACTTAAATATCCGCAAGTACAAAGTTACAGTCGTTTCAAGATCGCGGTCCTAAAATCAAGAAAAAGCAAGATGAGGAAGTTTGATGGCAAGGATCCGGTAAATTGGATACTTCAGATGGAGCAATATTTTGATCTACATGGTGTACCACTGTTACAAAAGGTATGTATTGCATATTCATATTTAGAACCGGATCAATTTTTATGGTATAAAGGGCTTTGTTCTCGTAAACAACTTGTTACATGGTCAATTCTCACGGAGGAAATGATAGCACATTATGAGGATACAAAGAGCAACACCTTCTTTAGAGCAACACCATAACAATTGGAAAGAGTAAAAGGGCTTTGTGACATATTTGAAAGTAAAATTATGGCAACAGGGAAGTCTAACCCTCACAACGTTAAAGATGGACATGTTTTTTCTCCTAGCCTTCCACAACCTACAAGGGTTACACCACAACAATTGGAAGAAAAAAGAGAAAAAGGGCTCTGTTACAATTGTGACAGCAAATGCACTAAAGGTCATAAGTGTGCTAAGAAGAAATTATTTTACATAGAGTATGAAGAGGAGGAAGAAAAGGATCAAGAAACATCAAAAGAAGAGGATATATGCCAGGACCCGACCCAGAGAAAGAAGAAATGAATCAGAACATATCTTGTAAACTATTGGCAAGAATGACCACTCCTCAAACTCTCAAGATAGAAGGGCATATCAAGAAGAAAAAGGTGCAAGAAGTGAAAGATCACATCAAGAAAGAAAAAATGAATCCATCCATATCTTGTAATTCACTGGTCGGAATTACCACTCCTCAAACTATCAAGATAGAAGGACATATCAAGAAGAAAAATTTCCAAGAAGTGAAAGATCACATCGAGTGTGAAGAAATGAATCCGACCATATCTTGTAAAGGATTGGAAGAAATTACCACTCCTCAAACTCTAAAGATAGAAGGACATATCAAGAAGAAAAAGGTTCAAGCAGTGAAAGATCACATCGAGCATCAACAACAAGTTCTCCAACTTTTAAAGGATAACGCCACTTAGGTGCAAAATCAAATGAAACAACAGGTAGATCAACATCATAGTGAAAAATGTTTTGATGTAGGCGACTGGGTATTTTTACTGCTACATCTAAAGCAAGCTATTTATGAGAAGGAAATGTTGGCAATACTACACGCACTTAAAAAATGGCGACCTTACTGAATGGGAAGGCTCTTCAAGGATGAGGATGTGGAAGAATTGTTTTGTGCTATTTCTATTATCCAACCAGATTGGTTAAACGAAGCAAGGGATGAATGGAAGAAGGACAAAGAAGTATGGCCACTTATTCAAAAGTTGCAAAAGATCCCAATTCAAACAATATTGCTAGATATTGAAAAGGAAGGAAAAATCATATTGGAACCTGGAGCAGTCACAGAAACAAGAACCCGACAACTACGAAATCGATCAATTTCAGAGTATCTCATCAAGTGGAAGAACTTACCCGCTGAAGATTCCACATGGGAGGACAAGAATTTTATACAGAAGCATCAAGAACTACTTAAGCGTTGAGGACAACGCTTTTTGAAGGAGAGGGGCATGTTAGGCCCCTATACTACTAGTGTAAGCCCTTATTGTTATTAGTACAACCCACTTATTATATTGATGTACCGATGTAGTGCCCATATTGTTACTAATGTGCCCCATAGAAGCCCACTATTGTTATTATTGTGCCCTTACATTATTATTGTTATGTCAGCTCTCATTATGTTATGACCCCTTAGACTCCTATATATAGAAAGGAGGTCTTTTCATTTGTATCATCAAAGAATTGTTCATTTATGTAATGTAAAGGAGGTTGCCCCCTCGAAGAGGCTGAATTCTAAGGCGTTGATCTATCTTTTCTATATTTTCTTGAGCTGGTTTCAATAATATCTAACCACTACTGATTTGAAGGCCACCATCTCTGTTTAGGCTACACAGATAGAACATAAAATCACATGCATAAGATGAGCCAAGACAAGAGGACATAAGATGTGGCAGATGTGAGGGACAAACCCCAATGTGGGGAAACCCTTTGATCAAATATTCTTATTATTCTTCAATAGTTTAGCAAAGAGAGAGAGAGAGAGAGTAAAAATACAAGCCCAAAATAGATTTTCCAAATCAACAGTCAAATCATCCCTAAGCAGAAAGTCAATGGTGGTCAAAATTACCCCAAAACAACCTCCAAACAATAGTCCAATTCAACCTTCAAATCAACTCAAATTCTTTGCTCAAACCCAGTCAAAGGAGAGACAAAGTCTGCTATAATTTTCTGCAGTCAAAACAAAATTCAACATAAAGTCAACATTGGTCAAACTATCCCCAAACACCTCGATTTCTGTGCCAATAAATGTGGCCTCCTAAAATCAAAATTCTGGCACAAAAATCGAGGTCAATGTTGGTCAAATCATCGAAAGTCAACATTGTTCAACATCATAGAATCTGTGACCTATTTCACTGAAAAAACTAGGCCTCCTGCCACACATGTGAAGTAGAGAGAGAGAGGAAGTTGCGACATGTGTGAAGAAGATGATATGCCTCCAATGTTGGATGACCCAATAAAGAGAGAGTAGAAGATGTGATGAGATGATGTCCAAATGACGAAAATGTATCTCTTATTTATACACTTTATTGAGGGTGAAGAGACACGTCTAATGGGTTTCATGAGCCTACATTTGACTGGAGCTGACCTTGACAATTTGTCCATAAGAAATTCATAATTACATTTCTACTTATCAGAATGAGATGATCTTTATATCAAAATTGTACCTCTCCGAAAGAGGAATCCAATGCAATAATCATCGGCATCATATGAGTTATCCTAAGGTCAAATTTCACCCTATTTTCCAATTTTAACACTCCCTCTCAACTAGGGAGAATTCCACTTGCCAATCCATCATCATTCCATCACTGCTATGCTCTACTGCGATCTCTTGAACTATGAAGTAATAATGAAGAATAAGTGATCGAAAGTGTATCATATCACTCTCCACTGACTAAAGTCAACGCTCGGGCAAGCTTGAGGTGTAGCACAGCCTTGAGCGATATATTAAGAACGCCGACCTTACCTACCTTATTTCATTAATACTTGAAGCGATATATATAAGTAACTGTTGCTGAGCCTAGATCTGATATACCAACCAGAAAGCTGCTGAGCCTAGACCTGCCTGATAGATAGTAGGTTAGATCGAGCTATCGAGGAAGCGAATCTATACCAAGAAGGATCTCTACCCTTCCTTCGAGATCTGGCCCTTCTTCCTTGATCCCATATCAAGTTGTTGAACACCATGCATCCTAGTCATAAGGAGTACTGTATTACACGATGCGTCCATCGGTAGTGCTATGGTCACTAACCAAATTTTCCCAACTCATTGGCCAGATGAGAGGTACTTACCATGAGTCCCAGACACTATGGGTAGGATGTGTGTTGGGGCATTAGGAGGAGAAGGTGAACCACTCATCTTGCTCATATGCCATGGGAAAAGGTGAACCACTCATCCTATGAATATTTCAATCATAGGGAAAGGTAAAGCACTCAGCCTACATACATGTGTCCAGGTAGGGGAAGGTGAAACAATCACCCCACACACATGTCAAACATAATGGAGTATCACAGGCGAAGGTGAACCACTCACCTTGTATCTAGCACACCACTAGGGGAAGGTGAACCACTCACCTTGTATCCAGCGCACCCCTTGGGGAAGGTGAACCACTAACCCTATGGTCACTCATAGCTAGCTCCAAGAAGTACCCCACTCCTCCAGGAGCTCCCAGAGCTCTGTCTTCAACTCATACGGTACCCTCATAAGAGGATCGTTCCATGACTCCAAGTCTCTCTTGGAATGGTAAGAATTTGATCTTCCCTAAGGGCTTTGTGAGAATGTCTATAACACCCTCCTCACACATCTACCCAAGTAACAAGACAACTGGGGTAAACATGTGATGAGAGGTTACTATGATTGGATTCAACCTCCTATGTCACCTTAAGGAAGTGGAATCGATGGAACACATCAACCAACCTATTCACAACAACAACAAAACCCTTAGGATACATGTCATCCACTCGTAGATCCTGCTCCTAGGTCCCACTGATGTTCTAGATATCTTAAGCCTTAGGCCCTCTCATGTTATAAGCATGAAAATGTCCAGAAACCTAATTTAGCTCTCATAGACTTGACTGCTGGCGTCCAGAGACCCAATTTTCCAGTGTTATGCCAACGTCCCTGGGATTTGAGCCACTTTTTTAGGCCCAAAGCCCAAGTCACTACCCAGAATGGAATGATAACTTAGGAGCAATAAAATAAAAACGAAAAAAATTTGTGTAATAAATAAGTTAAACAAGACCTTAATAAGATCCCTACTAGCCATGACAGGAATTTTGTCAAACATGTTGCAAGCATGTAATATATAGGTGTAACCAAAAAAATTAAACATAGGGATGTTGTACTTATCTGAGAATCGTTAAGAACCATTTTTCCTCATGTCATTTGTTGCATTACCATCTATTAGGCCATATAACATTAGCCATTCATTTACAAGTAGAAAAATGTTGAAATACATACATAGTTGTTGTCATAATAAACATATATAACCAACATCTTAAAAATATAAATACTCATGAAAGTATAGCCATATAAACGACATATAATCCATCAAAATGCTCATAGAAATACAAGGAGAAATAACCTTTCATTAATGATGCAAAACCCAAACCTGGGATGGGACTCCCATGTTCCACCCAACTATAGAATGGTTGAGCCAAATCTCTCTTCAGTTATTCATCCCCGTGCCATAGTCCAAGCATGAATGTGGGACTCAAACCAAAAGAACCAACTTGGGAATACCAAGGCTAAACAACCTCACTCTCATTAAATATAAACCAAGCCTTACCGTAATCCATCTCGGATCACTAAGCCAACATAATGAACACATCATAGTAGGATTTAATGTGATCTCCACCTGATCACTAGGCCAAACAAGCACGGATGCCACCGGATTTCTCCACCTACACTGTGAGGAATTTTCCTACCTCCTAGTCTCCCAAGCTTTACCGCAATCCAAACCCAGATCAGTAGGCCCTAAACTGAGACCCACTCTCCAGGCTTTATTGCATATCCCAAACCAAGGATTACTAGGCCCAACGGAGAGAAAACCACCTCTTGGCTTTACCATATATCCTTCCATTCACCAGTAAGGATTCCCAGGTCATCTGAGGCAACACAAAATCTGACTTTACCACAACCCACAGTCTAGTTCAGGGGTTACTAGGCCATGTTTTCTACCATTTCAGAGATCTGCCTCACTCAGCTTCAAAGCCATCCAACAATCCAGTTCAACCAAAACATGAGAACCCCATCACACCAAGGCTATCCGAAAATGACAAGGTTAGGTTGAAAACACTGTTACACTTAGAAAAACCCATGCCACGACAACAAATAATTGCATGCAATACCATGCATTCCAAATCTAGAAAGGAAAATACACATGAAAATTGATACCTGCAATGAATCCTGCTGTAGCTTCTTAATCCTATCTGTCCCTACTTGATCTTTTCTTCCTCTTAGCTTCTTTTCCTTTCTTGTTCTAATGCCAAAATGCTCCAAAAAACTCTAAGTGTCGAAGAGTGAGTGAGAGAGAGAGAATAATGAGAGAGCTCCAAAACTCGATTGGCAAAAGGTTACCAAATGATCCTCAGAAGCGTTTTTATGAATGAGGCCTCTATTTTCTTTGTTTTCGATTATTTTCGTTAAATTTCCTCCTCACATGCAACCTATGGCCTTTCACCTCCATTTTCTCCTAATTTCCATTATTTTCATAAATGAATGTTCCAAGAATGCTATTTTTCCTTTCCAAAGCCTTATTCATTTCCTTTTTCAATTTCCTTAGCCATAAACAATCAAATGAAGAACCCCTAGGATGTCTTGCCCAACATTCAGCTTGGAATAAGTGTCCCATCAACTGTGGTTATTATTGTTGCATTTATTTACTTTGATTACATGGAATTTTCACCAGGGTTGTTACAGAACCCTCCCCTTTGGGGAACACCATCCTCAGTGTTAGACCATGCCAATACCTCAACAAAACGATTGAAAAGCAAACATACTACCCATGGAGCTTTATAAAATAGCTCGATGCAATATTTACAATGATCACCCTTCTTAAAAGAAAACCAACATAACAACATAATAATATGACATCATAATGACATGAAACCCATTGGGCTTATTGAAGCTTTATAACTTATATCATGGTGGCATTTACATCCACATACATATGTACATATACCAAAATCACCAACATATAGCAAAACATATATCAAGACATATACCAAAACACCATACCAAAATTGTTTTGCCTCAACTAGAAAACAAGGATACATAGCCCGCATTTGATCCACCATCTCCCATGTAGCTTCATCAGGCCCAATATTCTTCCACTACACTTTAACTTGCTCGATTGCTTAGTTCCAGATCATGAGCAACTTTTTTTGCAATATATATTGAGACTCCAGTTGGAATTTTCCATTTGGTTCCACCTAAAATATAGATCAGTCAATCACAGGATCAACATATTTAATATACTTCTTAAGAAGTGATACATGGAAAACATCATGGACTTTCACTATTGGAGGTAGTGTAAGTTGATAGGCTACTAGCCCAATCCTCTCAATTATACTGAAGGGTCCACAAAACTGTGGTGCTAGCTTGGCACATGATCCAATCCAGAAGGAGCTCTTCTTCGGTTTGATTTGCAAGTACACCTATTCCCAACCTGGAACTCCTTGAACAACCTATTATGATCTGCATAGCTCTTCTGCTTATCCTATGTTTCCTTTAGGTTCTTCTTTATCACCTGCATTTCTTGTTCCATGTCTGCCAACATGTCTGTTTCAATCAACACCCTGTTAATCGGATCACTCCAACCTGCAAATAACTGCTTCCAAAACTTGGAAGTGAACTTTTCTTCCCTGTCTCACACAATATTCTTCAGAACACCATGCAATCTGACCACATATCTGATAAATACCTGTGCCACATCGCTAGCTGAGAATGTAGGCTTCACTATAATGGAATGTGCAACCTTTGTTAACATGTCCACAATAACCATGATGGAATCATGTTGTCTCAATGTCCTCAATAAACCTATGATGAAGTCCATGGAAATGACTACTCATTTCCACTCTGGAATCGTGATTGGCTGTGTTATTCCACCTGCATGCTTACACTCTTCCTTCACATGTTGGCAATCAAAACACATATTCACAAACTCTGAAACATCCCTCTTTAGATTTGACCAATAATATAATTTCTTCACTATTGTCAGTGTCTTCTCATAACCTGGGTGACCCAAGTATAGTTTCACATGGAACTCTCTCAAGATCAACTTCTTGAGCTCACTATTTTCTGGCACATATATCCAGTCTCTGAATCTCACCAATCCATTGTAAGACAATAGTCCATACCCTATGCACCTGCAGTTGTACCTATACATGTGCATGTACCTGTACTACCACCTATACATGTACCACTACATGTACATGTACGGCCTACACATGTACATGTACCTGTAATATAACTTGTACCTGTACCAACATCCTGCTGCAACCTGTGCACAACCTCCATATACCTGACATCCTACTAACCTGTCAGTAAGTTCTTGTCATGTAAGTCTGTCCCATAGGAGCTCATAGTTGCTAAGTGATTTACATGTACCTGCCTGCTAAGAGCATCTTCCACCCTATTCTCTTTACGTTTGATGTACCTGATATCAAAATCAAACTCATTGATCATGGCCAACCATCTAGATTTCCTAGCATTCAGATTCGGCTAATCAAACAAATACCTCAACCCATTATGATCACTCATCGGTACAAACCTCCTACCAAGAAGATAGTGCATCCACATCTTCAATTCATGTATAATCACTGCTAACTCAATATAATGTGTCAAGTAGTTCTACTCGTGCTCATTTAGTTTTCGTGACTCATAGCATACCACTTTTCCATCTTGCTTAAGGACTCCACCAAGCCCTCCCTTGCAAGCATCTATTCATACTACATACTCTTTCTCCGGATCTTCAATCTATAGCATTGGTGCATTTGTCAAAAATTGCTTAAGTTGCTCAAAGCTAGCCTCACACTCCTCTATCTATTTGAACTTCTTACCTTTCCTTTGCAATGATGTGATAGGATAAATGATCTACGAGAAGTTCCTGATGAATCTCCTGTAATAGCCTACCAAATCCATGAAATATCTCACCTCATCCACACTCTTAGGAGTCACCCATTCCATGATGGCCCTTATCTTCTTTGGATCTACTACAATTCCCTCCTTGGAGACTACATGCCCCAAGTAGTGTACATTAGTCTGAAAGAAACTACACTTTCTGAGCTTAGCATACAATTGATTCTCCCTTAACAACCTCAACACTGTTGCTAAATGTTCGACATTCTCTTCCTCATTTTTAGAATATACCAATATATCATCAATGAACACAATAAAAAAATTATCCAAATATAGACACAACACACTATTCATCGAGCACATAAATGTAGTTGGAGCATTAGTGAATACAAACAAAACTACAACAAACTAATAATGCCCATACCTAGTTCAGAAAGCTATCTTGTACATGTCCTCCTCTTTGATGCATACCTGATGGTATATGGATCTGAGATCAATCTTCGAGAAAAATTCTGCTCCCTTAAGATGATCAAACAAGTCATCAATCCTCTGAAATGGATACCTATTCGTAATGGCCACTTTGTTCAACTTCCTGTAGTCATGCATAATCTGAGAGTATCACCTTTCTTCTTCACAAACAATATCGGTGCACCCCATGGTGATAATCTTGGCCTAATGTATCCCTTGTCTAACATTTCCTTCAATTGTAGCTTTAACTTAACCAACTCAGGTGTGCTTATCCTATAAGGTGATTTTGATGTTGGAGTTGCCCCTGGAACTAACTCAATAGAAAAATCTACCTCCCTGTGTGGTGGAAACTCTATAATGTCCTTGGGAAATACATCCTGAAACTGCTGCAAAATTGGGTACCTTCTCAACACATCTTCATCCTCAACCTCCTTACCCTTATCACTAGAAATGTGTACTGAAAACAACATACACCCTTTCCTATGGCTATGCTTTTCTTGCATGGTTGTCACCATCCTCACTGATGTGGCATTCTTCTTACCCTGCAATACTCTTGCTTCCCCATTGTCATTAACAGACTCAATATCTTTGTCATAACAATTTACCTTGGTTTTATGAAGATACAACCAATCCATGCCCAACAACATATTGTATGATCCCAATAGTAATACATTCAAATGTGTTTTTTTAGGCATACCATTCAAATCAAATTCACAAGCTCTCACCCAATGATGAAATCACTTATTTGTACCTATATCCAATTTCACTAACCAAGACTCTGCATGCAATTCCTTACTCAAACCACACTTATCCACCAAATCATGACTAACATAGATATAATTAGATCCAGGGTCAATCAAAATAGAAATAAATTGATCACAAAGCTTACCATCCATCTCAATGATAGATGTCTGGTGTTCTTCCTATCTATTCTCCATTATTTCATAGATACAAGGAATTCTCTTCCCTACACCCCAAGAGTCTATGCCTCCTGCACAATATATATATATATATGAGGCTTACCACCCTGATTCTGTAGAAAATCTCTCTTAAGGTGCTCTTTACTGCATGTCCAACACTCCAATCAACTAGTATCGACACCTCTATGTTATTGCTACGACCCATGTCCCTATCTAGTTGCATTAAACCTTTTTTGCAATGCTACATTTTCTTTCCCATCTACATTATGAGGCCTTGTCCTCTTAGGTTACCATTTACTTTTATCTTTGTCTTTTCCATTCCATCCTTGCTGAGATTCATTCTTACACTTTGATTGTTCATAGCAATGCTTCATTTTCCCAATAACTTCCTCAAGTGACCGAGGCTTGTCATAATCAATCCGATCTCTAAATTCTAATGGAAAACCACTGAAAAACCATTGAACTTTAGCCTTCTCATCAGTAAGATACGGTGCATACCTCAATAGCTCCAAAAACCTAGTCTTGTACTCTTCGTCTGTCATTGATCCGATCTTTAGCTCATATAATTCTTTGGCCTTACTGTCATAGTACCTTTATGACAAGTATTTCTTCCTGAAAATCATCTTGAACTCATGCCAACTCAAGTCATTTGTCTTAATTTCTTTGACCCACTTAACATCTTCCCACAAAATGTCTGCCTTACCTTTCAAGATGAAGATCGCTACTATGGCCTTTGTGTTATCTGTGTAATTATGAAACTCAAAAAATTTGTTCATCCCAAGTATCCAAGCCTCTACATCTTCCAAATTCCTCACATCTACATCAAAATTAGGTGACTTCGCTTTCTTAAACTCATTTGGTAAGTATACCCTATCATTCCTCCTATAAGGATGATAGCGATGACGATCATGGTGCCTTTCAGAACTAGAACTAGAATTGTACCTATGCTCATCACTCATCCTATCTGGAGTGTCCAAAAACCTGCCATCTCTCACCATATTAGATCTATTTGACCTGTGTCTACCAGGAGACCTACTTCCATATGCTCCATCAGTTTTGTCCTCCTATCCATGGCTGATCCGAAGTGGTCCTTGTCGTTGCAATTCTGACAAACTCTGAAGAAGTATAACATTAACCTTTTCTTGTTTGTCTTGTGTCTATATGATCCAGTTATTATTTACTTTATAACTCCTTATTTCTTCCTTTAAGATTCTTATGGTGTCTACCAAATCAGAAGAGTGCCCCACATTATGCTGCCCATATGATTCATAGGGAGATTCTATGTAGTCTACCACCTTGCTAGCCATTTGGTCTCTTTCATGCAATGCATAATATGTCAGATAAACCAAATCAAAATAAATCAACATACGTTAGTATAATTTAGGCAAGATAATTTGTCTACAAGATCAAAAAATTAGTGTGATACATGTATAACATAAACATAATAGCATATAGACATATACCGAATAAGTGCATCAATGCATAAACATCATTCTAGCTAGGGTCTAGTCATCAAAGCAAGGCCCTATCAACAATGCATGCTATGACCTCATGCATGACAACAACCATGATCCCATTGTACACATTGCAACGTGCAACTTTCAACATGCATAAGCAATGCCTAATCAACTACACACGCATATATGCATGTAGTTGAGCATAATCGATCAATTCTTGTAATCAACCTACAAGACAAATACATGTAATCAAACCCACAAGAATGTAGCCTAACATACAAGGATGTAATTCAAGATGCATATAATCAACATGTAAGTGACATACAAAAATATGTAACTAGTCACATACTCATACGATGCATTCCAAAATTCAATATCAAATTCCTCATGACAACCTTACTACCATCATGATCAAGATCAAGAAAATGCAGAAAGCACATGGAATGCAAGTGTAAGAGACATACATTCAACTGGCATGAATGCATGACCAACACATAGGCCATCCAGTCCGAGGGGTGAATCATGCTTTGATACCACTCTGTAACACCCTCCTCACACATCTACCCAAGTAACTAGCCAACTGGGGTAAACATGTGACGAGAGGCTACTATGATTGGATTCGACCTCCTATGTGACCTTAAGGAAGTGGAATCGACAGAACATGTCAACAAACCTATCCACATCAACAATAGAATCCTCAGGAGACATGTCAACCACTTAGACATCTTGTCACTAGGTCTCACTGATGTTCTGGACATCTTAAGCCTCAGTCGCTCTCATGCTATAGGCATGACAACATCCAGAAACCCAAAGTCGCTTTCAAAGGCTTGCCTACTAGTGTCCAGAGACCCAATTTGCCAATGCTATGTCAATGTCCCCAGGATTTGAGCTACCTTTTTAGGCCCAGAACCTAGGCCATTGCCCAAAATGGAATGATAACTTAGGAACAATAAAATAACAGGGAAACAATGATTCATGAGAAATAAGTTAAACAAGACCTTAGTAAGATCCCTGAGCCATGACAGGCATTTCGTCAAACATGTCACAAGCATGTAATCTACAGGTGTAACCAACAAAATTAAACATAGGGATCTTGTACTTATCTGAGAGCATGTAATCTACAGGTGTAACCAACAAAATTAAACATAGGGATCTTGCACTTATCTGAGAATCCCTAAGAACCATTTTTCCCTCAAGTCATTTGCTACATTACCATCTATTAGGCCATAGATTCATTATCCATTCATTTACAAGTAAAAACATGTTGAAAACCATACATAGTTGCTGTCATAAAACACATATATAACCAGGATAATAACAAATACTCATGAAAGTACAACCATATAGATCACATATAATCCATCAAAACACTTATAGAAGTACAAGGAGAAATGACCTTTCATTATTGATGCAAAATCTAAACTGTGATGGGACTTCCATGTTCCACCCAACTGTAGAATGGCTGAGCCAAATATCTCTTTAGCCATTCACCTCCGTGCCATATTCCAAGCATTAATGTGGTACTCAAACCAAAAGAACCAACCAGGGCATACTAAGGCTAAACCACCTCACTCTCATTAATAGAAACCAGGCTTTATCGTAATCCATCCTAGATCACTAGGCCAACACATTGAACACATCATAACATGCTTTACCGTGATCTCCACTTGATCACTAGGCCAAACTAGCATGGATGACACCAAATTTCTCCACCTGCACCATGAGGAATTTTCCTACTTCCTAGTCTCTAAGGCTTTACCGCAATCCAAACATGGATCACTATGCCCTAAACCGAGACCCACTCCCTATGCTTTACTACATATCCCAAACCTGAAAGTACTAGGCCCAATGGAGAGAAAACCATCTCTTGGCTTTACCATATATCCTGCCATTCACCAACAACGATTCCTAGGCCATATGAGGCAACAAAAATCTGTCTTTACCAAAACCCACAGTATTGGTTCAGGGGTTACTAGTCTATGTGTTCTATCATTTCAGAGATCTACCTCACTCAGGTTCGAATCCATCCAACAATCTAGCTCAACCAAAACATGAGAAACCCATCACACCATGGATACCCGTAAATGGCAAGGCTAGGTTGAAAACACTGTTACACCAAGAAAAACCCATGCCACAACAACAAAGAACCACATGCAATACCATACATTCCAAATATAGCACAAAAAAGCCACATGCAAATTGATACCTACAATGAATCCTGTTGTAGTTACTTAATCCTTCCTTTCCCTGCTTGATCTTTACTTCCTATTGCCTTCTTTCTCTTTCTTGCTCCAGTGCCAAAATTCTCCAAAAAAGTCTGTGTCCAAGAGAGAGAGAGAGAGAGAGAGAGAGAGATAGAGCTCCAAAAATCAACTGACAAAAGGTTACCAATTGATCCTCATAATCCTTTTTATGAATGAGGCCTCTATTTTCTTTATTTTCCATTATTTTCCTTCAATTTCCTCCTCACCTGCAACCTATGACCTTTCACCTCCCTTTTCTCCTAATTTCCATTATTTTCATAAATAAATGTGCCAAAAATGCCATTTTGAATTTCCAAAGCCTTAGCCATTGCCTTTTCCAATTTCCTTAGGCATAAACAATCAAATGAACACCCCCTAGGATTTCTTGCCTAAAATTTAGCTTGGAATAAGTGTCCCATCAACCGTGGTTATTATTTTTCCTTTGTTTACTTTTATTACATGGAATTTTCACCGAGGTTGTTAAAAGCTACTCACCCTATGGTCACTCATAGCTAGCTCCAAGAAGTACCCTACTCCCCCAGGAGCTCCTAGAGATCTATATTCAAATCATACATGACACTCATAAGAGGGTCGTTCCATGACTCCAAGTCTCTCTCGGAATGTTATGAATTTAACCTTCCCTAAGGGCTTTGTGAGAATGTCAGTAACCTGCTCCTCTGTTCTAATTTTTTGGAGCCTAACTGCTCCCCATTGTAACATATTTTGGATAAAGTGGTACCTGATATCAATATGCTTGGAGTAGTTGTGGAACATGATATTCCATGACAACCAAGTCCCACTCTAGTTGTCGCAAAATTTCATGATTGTATCTAGCACATGCTCAAATAGCTCACTGGAGAGATTCCTTAACCAGACTACTTCAGAATAGGCAATAATCGCAACAATGTATTCAACCTCGGTGGTGCTTAGTGCAATTGATTTATGATTCCTGCTCATATAAAGTATAGAAGCATACCCCAAAGAGAAGCAACACCCATACATGATCTTATGATCCACCACACTGCTAGCCTAGTTAGCATCTATATATCCATGTAGTCTCAAATCCTTGACAATGTATCTCAATCCAGAGTGGATTGTGCCCCAGAGATATCTTAAGAGATTCTTGGCAGGAATCCAATGAATGCGATGAGGTTCGACCATATATTGACTCAACATGTTCACAAAGAAGCATATGTCAGGAAGGGAGTTTACCAAGAACATTGATGCCTCCACAAGTTGATGATACTTGGTAGGGTTCGCCAATTCAGGCCCAATAGCACTTCCACATAGCAACTTAAAGTTGAGTTCCATCGGATTAGTCATGGAATTGCAATCCAACATTCCACATCTCTCAAGTAGCTTCACAATATATATTTCCTTGAGAAAGGAAAGTCTCACCTGGCTTTTGCTAGACCTCCAAACCTAGGAAATAATGCATTAGTCCTAGGTCCTTCATCTCAAACTCAGAAGCCAACTCCCTGTTGCATTGATGAATAAGAGGGTGATCACATGTCAAAAAGAGATCATCCACATAAATGACCAAAATGAGAGGTCTGTCATTTTCAACCTTGAAGTATAGGTTCTGGTCTGCATTGCTTCTCATAAATCCCAACTGCATAAGACAACTATCGATCATCTCATACCAAGCCCTAGGGGCTTTCTTCAAGCCATAGAGGGCTTTCTTCAACCTGGATACATGTGTCTCATGATCTTGAACTTTGAACCCCTTGAGTTGTTCCACATATACTTCCTCATTAAGTGAACCATGCAAGAAGGCATTTTTGACATCCATTTGGTGAAGGTTCCATCCTTGCGAGGCAACAAGGGCTATGATCAAACTAATGGTGGTATATAAAGAAACTGGTGAAAATATCTCATCATAATCTACTCCTTCCTTTTGAGAGAAGCCTCGAGCTACAAATCTGGCCTTGAATTTCTTAGAACTCCCATAAGCTCCATGTTTTATCTTGTAGAGCCATTTCAAAGTGACCATATACTTATCCTTGGGTCTAGGAACCACATCCTAGAAATCATTCTTCATGATTAACTCATATTCATCGCTCATCACATCCTTCCAAACCTATTGCTTCATGGATTCTTCGAATGTACAAGGCTCAAATTTTACAATGGTACTCATGATAGCTAAGTACCCTTGGTACCTATTCGGCTTCTTACTTTCACGAAATGTCCCCCTCGATGCAATGTTTTTCTCGACATCTTCAATAGTATCTTTGAGCCACAAAGGCCTCTTCAGTGTAGTAGAGGGCTCACTAGGAGGTTTATCAATGGGATCCATTGGACCTTCAATATTGGGCATTGGTTCATCAAACGGGGATTCATCCTTCTTTTCTGCATCAACATCATCATTGGCCTTCCTAGGAATAGGAAGATCTTGAATCTTTCTAAGTGCAAAATCTTCATTGAAAGTGACATCATGACTTAATTCCACTTCACTTTGACTAAGCGCATAGATTATATATGCCTTTGAAGTTTCACAGTAGCCCACAAATGTTCCTTTCTTTCCAGATCCATCTAGTTTGTTTCTTTTCTCTTTCGGCACATGAAAGTATACGGGACATCCAAAAATTCTAAAATCAGAAACATCAGGTTTCTTACTGGTGAATACTTCTTCGGGTGTCTTGAAGTCTAAATCTTAATGTTGGCAATGGTTTTGGACATACACAACGATGTTGGCAGCTTCTTCCCATAAGAACTTCGAAAGACCTTGATCATGAAGCATAGTCCAAGTGGCTTCGATGATAGTACGATTCTTCCTTTTGATAACACCATTTTGTTCAGGAGTATATGTAGTGGTAGTCTCCATATTAATATCATCTTCTCTACAATAGTCTTTGAACTCATTAGACTCATATTTGGTCCCATTATCAGTCCTCAGAATTTTGATATTCTTCCCTATTTGATTCTCGACCAAGCGCTTGAAGGAGAGGAACCATTTGAATACTTCATTCTTCTTATTTAAGAAATAGATCCATGCCTTACGAGAGAAGTCATCCACAAAAATATCATAATATAAATATCCACCCAAAGATGTCACAGGAAACATACATGATAGATCATAATGGACCAACTCAGTGGTTTGAGTTTCACTTGAGGGGAATGGCACCCTTGTATGTTTTCCAACTTCATATCCCTGACAAAAACCTTCATGATTTAAGTTAAATTCGAGCATCCCTCTAACCATCTTCCTTAGATCAGGTAAGACTTTGAAATGAAGGTGAGAAAATGTTCATTGCCATAATTCAGATTGAAGAGAAGTGTCACAAATCATTTCTCCCAACGAAATTCCTCCAACCTGATAGATACCATCAACCCTCAATCCTAGAGTGAATGCATCTCTTAGATTCCTTTGCCAAAGACAAACCTTCCTATCAATGAATGACACCTTAAAACCTTTGCCTTCCATCGTAGAAATATAAACCAATTTATTTTTCAAGTCAGGTACATATAACACTTATTGTAGGCGAAGGGTTTAACCTTAATTTAAGTGAAGAGTAATGGTCCCAATTTCTTTCACGAGATAAGTGGCATTATCCCCAAGTATGATCTCCATATTTGTCTCCTTCTCAACCAAGTTTGAGAGAGCTTATTTATACCTAGTGAAGTGCCTTGAGGAACCACTATCAATCAACCAATGGTATTGTTGTCACTCATTGCAAAATGTGTTTTCAGTTGTCCAAAGTGCAAGAGAGCAGTGAATTATGAAACCATATTCCAAGTCAAAGAGGCTCTAAAAGATAAATCAAACCCTATTCACTGGATAGTGCTTAGAATTAGCTTTCCAACAGTATGTGGAAGTCCCATAATCGACTCCGGAATCAAAAGCTAGAGCAGATTGAAGTTTCCCTTTGAAAATCAGAAAACAAGGAGAAAATGCCTAGGTGTAAAATCTTGGGTCCTGACATTTCGGCGATCCTGCAAATCAGAAGTGCCGACATATTGGAGGTCCCACACATTGGAGGTCTACAAAGATATTGGCATACTGGCAGTCAGCAGGTCCAGGCCATATCGACGATCAACGATCGACATTTTCAAAGTGTCAACCTTAAAAAAGCTACGATTAGAGAACATCAATAGTGTTAAAGCGTCGAGATTGTTACTTCAGTGTTACAGTTCCAGGGAGGGCCTAATGCAGGTTAACAAATGATTTCAATGTAAAACCAGGCAAGATGGGGCCTCTTCTCTCTCCTCCAATGGGACGCGTGGCAACATAAGATTGGTCGCAATAAGGGACATGGGATAGGTAAAGTGAACATGATGTGGTAGTACGGTGGACACATGGCATGAAAATCCAACGTTTTGATGGGTCATAAGGGGCAAAAACAGAGTGACACCTGTAACCACTCACAAGGCGACACGCAACAGAGGATGATGTCACATCGGAGATCGTAAATCGGCGTTTGCAGGTTGAGGCATGTTGTTACACGAAGTAAAATTGCCGATTGTGATCCGTTGATAAAGGGGCTTCGATATAAGGGCTAGCCGGTAGTCACATAAAGAGCCAAAGAAACCAAGGGCTAAGAGTAGAGGGTGATCAACAATTGAAGAAATTAAAATGTTGCATCACTCCAAGTTAAATCCCCGATTTGAAAATGCTGATTGAGGGGCTCTAATCTAAGGGTTGGCCCTCAGGCAAGAGGAACTTAAAGGACTAGGGGTGCTAAACCATTTACAAAGGAAAAGTAGCCCCTGGGCTAGAAAAAATAGGCTTAGCGTCTCAAGGCTAAGCACCAGGTCACTACCCCCGTTCATATGAGAAGAAATGTAGAAATGCGCTAAACCAAAGGGGGCCAAGGGACACTAGAGCTTGTTGTTTCGTAATGTTTTAAGAGTAATAGTCCCGATACAACGATGTCATGATAATATGGTACAAGGATTTGAAGGTGGATGGGTAGGTAGCTGAGGCATTGAATGAAGGCATGGAGCAATGGGAAATTGATATGGGCTAGTCCTATGGAAGCCTCTATAACAAGAAACCCGGGACAATAATAGGCACAGGAATGAATTTGACTGTTTCTCTTGCACAACTTCAAAGAGTAAATCGAGATATGGGACTCAAAAATACTTAATGGCTCAACATGGATCTCCACTCAGTCATATTGTGAAGGATTGCTAGGACAATCTCTGGTTCTGATCTGGAACAAGAAAACACAGTTGATCGCTACCAACTCTAGAGAGTGGAGAAGTCGAGCAGTTAAGGTGAAAGCGACAGGAACTGGTCAAGCAACTAGAAGGACACATTGTGGTAGAGACGTGACCTGATCAAGGGCTTTCACAGGAAAAACAAAAGGATATTTTCCTAAGTCATCTTTCAATTTTTATTATTTATGTTTATTTTTGTAATTTCTATGTATTTTCAAGAAAGGAATGAAATCCTTTAGAATCATTTGGGCAATAGAGCTATCGCAGGCCGAGACAACTAGTCAATTAGAAAACTATCCCTTAGCTGAGATATTTTGTAGATTTTTATTCAAAGATCCCCTTCTCTTTATAAATAGGGGGAATAAACACTTAATATGGGCTCCTAAATTTTGCACTTGTAATCATCCCAATTATGTGATTCCACTTTGGTTCTAATTTGTTGTTAATGAGGGACTCATGCGATGTATAGATAAATGTAATGGACTGGTATTTTGGACTCATTCTGAGGGTTAATGAAACTTTTTGGTGATTCCAATCATGGTTGTAAGCAATATGTTTTCCCATTTGTAAATGTCCTTTCATGTATGTTTATCTTCTACTAAAATTGTGTAATGAAGGTGTTGGTGTCATTCTCTCATGGTTATATGTATGTTGCTAAGTAGTAACAATACCTGTGGTAATTACAAATTTACTTGTGTTATTAGATAGCCTATAGTACCTGTGGTAATTACATATTTACTTGTGTTATTCAATAGCCTACAGTACATGTATGAGCATAGATTTACATATGCCGATTACTGATAAGTGTAATATCCATGAGCTATAGAGCATGAAACCTTAATTCATGCTCCACAATTCCTGTATTTCCTTCTCTTCTACCTTCCGTCCTTCTGCTGGATCATTGCTTCTTAGGATTCTATTTTGTTTACTACCCTATGCATCTATTTCCGTCCTTTATCTCCTCCTCTTCACCTTTACTACAATTTCAATATTAAATTTCTCATTGTTGTGTGTCAGCCATCAAAACAAGACATTACTCCTTGAGATCAGCCCGATTCACCCCCTATATTTGGATCCATGTATCTTCTTGAGCTCATCTTGATGACAGACTATTGAACCTGGCCCCCCTTTAATTATCTTTCAAAACTACGTGACAATTGGAGTGCAACATAATCCCTCAGATAATACCAAATGCTCTCCTCTATCTAAGATGTCCTAGGCACTGGTCTACAATCAACCCAGAGGCTATCTCTAGGAAGATTTCTATATCTCTTGAAGCACTTGTGCTATGGGTGCTAGAAAAATCAACAACATATTTCTGGTGTCATTGCCGGGGAACGAATTAGAATATTTTTCCTTGGGTATGACAAATCTTTACATTCCCTTTGTGACAAATCTTTACATTCCCTTTGTTAGGTGATCAAGGGAAGTGTGGGTTGACGATCTCTCCCCTTGGCGACTCCACTATTTCAATTTTATGGTAAACATCTGGGTGACTCCATTGTCTATGTCTTTATTTGATCATCCTGGCTTTCAAGCAGCCTCATAGTTGCTTTGATCCTAAAGCAGTTGAAAAGTTTCCCTACCTTTGAACTTGAGATCACTCACCTAGGAAGGTTTTCAAAATGGCCACTCTTGCATTCCTGGCCAACAAATTTTCCCCACTTGATTTTTCTTCTATTGCTAGTTATCCCAATAATGTCCCTTCATTTCATGAATGGAATACCTATTTGCCTAGATTCAGTGGAGACTTAGATAGAAGTCCTAACCAACACCTTAAATATTGTCATGAATGCATGGAATAACAGTGAACATGTAAAATGGAATTGTGCATGTACTCTTTAGAAGACGATTTTAGAATTTGGTACAGAACACTACCTTGTGGCAGCATATCTTCCTTCAAGAGTTTTCATATGAAATTCAATCATTATTTCAAAAGATTATATCCATTGGATGCTCTATTTGAAAATTGTTGTGCATATTTCAATGATGATGATATTCATGAGGTTAATGACCCTGCTGAATATGTTTGTGGATCTCCGCTCCAAGAAAACATATACTCGCATCAAGAAGCATCACCCAGTGATTAAGAAAGAGAAGAAGGAAACATCATCGAGTTGCAAATAAACTCTTAGAGATCTTATTCGACCGAATTTGATGATTCTCCTTCTTACGATGTATATCACTCCGATGGAGAGTCAAGTGATGCAGAGCCACAATAGTCCAAATCATGTGAAGCTGCAAAAGAAGAGGAGGCCCACTAGGAGGTCAACAAAGAGGCTCTAGTCCATGATTCACATCCTTCGCCTGGAGACCAAGCTCAAGAACCTCCTCCAATTTATGATTTATATTATTAAGAGGAGGATGAGATGGTTATGGATGTTCAAAGGGAGTGGTTTATGAGCAAGTGGGGAGAAGGCTTCCGGCAACAAGTTTTTCTTAAAAATTCTAAAGCTGAGGAGTTGAACAATATTTTTGGCTTCCTTGACCAAGAAGATATTGGTGAGCAGACGTTTCATGAAAATAAGACAAACACAAAATTTTCTTGTCAGTTCTATGAACCTGTAGTTGATTACATGAGCACATTATTTGGTCAACAACAAAGGTTATTTTTGGAGCATGTATTAGGTTTTTTGTTTAAAGACTTTTCATGGTGCATGCTTGTTTTTATTTTTAAATTTCAGCAACATGGAGGCATAAGGTCCAGTACTCTGATGCTGGGTTGGTGTCATTGGAGGGTTGAAATCACTTTGGTGAATTGATGCCCAATACATAAGTAGGATTTGTATATAAATAAGCTCACTAGCTGAGCATTTAATTTCTAGTTGTTAGAATTTCTATTTATGCATTTCCATTTTATGAGGAAAGAACTCCCAACAAATAAAGTCCCATGCAGATTTTCTGGTTGTATAGATTCATTATATTTTTTACTCCATGCCCAATGGTGAAGGCTACTGGTCTACAAGTTCTCAACACCTTTCCAGCAAGGCATTGTCCCCAGTTGGAGCCAATGTTGTCATTCACTGCAAAATGTGTTTTCAGTTGCCAAAAGTGCAAAAGAGTAGTGAAGTATAAAGCCATATTCCAAGACATAGAAGCTCTCAAAGCTAAATCAAAACCTCTCCATTGGATAGTGCTTGGAATTATATTTCCAATAGTATTTGGAAGTCCCAGAATGGACTTCAGAATCAAAAGCTAGAGCAGATTGAAGTTTCCCTTTGAAAATCAGAAAACAAGGAGAAAATGCCTAAGTGTAAAATCTTGGGTCCCAACATATCGGCGATCCCGCAAATTGGAAGTCCTGACATATCGGAGGTCCGACACACCGAAGGTCTACAGCGATATTGGCATATCAGCAGTTCGTTGGTCCAGAACATATCAGTGATCGACAAACAACGTTTCAACAGTGTCAACCTTAAAAAGGTTGCAATCAGTGAACGTCGATACTGTAAAAGCATCGGGATTGTGCATTCAGTGTTATAGTGCTGGGGAGGGCCTAATGCAGGTTAAAAAGTGATTTCAATGTAAAACCAGACAGGACCAGGCCTCTTCTCTCTCCTCCAACAGGATGTGTGGCAACATAAGATTGGTCCCGATAAGGGACATGGGATAACTGACCTCAACATGACATGGTAGTACGGTGGACACATGGCATGCAAATTCAATGTTTTAAGGGGTCATAAGGGGCCAAAACAAGGTGACACATGTCACCACTCACAAGGTGACACATGGAAGAGGATGATTTCACATCGGAGATTGCAAATCAGAATTTGCAGGTTGAGGCATGTTGTTACACAAAGTAAAACGTCCGATTGTGATCCATTGATAAAGGGGCTGGCTCGCAGTCACATAAAGATCCAAAAGAGCAGAGGGTGATCAACGATCAACAAAATTAAAATGTCGCATCACCCCAAGTTAAATCCTCAATTTGGAAACATCGATTAAGGGGCTCTGATCTAAGGGATGGCCTTGCAGCAAGAGGAACTTAAAGGACCAAGGGTGCTAAACCATTTACAAAGGAAAAGTAGCCCCTGGGCTAGAACAAAAGGCCTTAGTGACTCAAGGCTAAGCATCAGGTCACTGCCCCTGGTCATATGAGAAGAAATGCAAAAAGGTACTAAACCAAAGGGGGACAAGGGACACCAGAGCTCATTGTTTCATAATGTTTTAAGAGTAAAAGTCCCAATACAGTGATGCCCCGATAGTATGGTACAAGGATTTTAAGGTGGATGGGTTAGTAGATGAGGCATTGAATGAAGGCGTGGAGTAGAGGGAAATCGATATCAGCTGATCCTGTGGAAGCCACTGTAATAAGAAACCCATGACAACAATAGGCATAGGAATAAATTTGATTTTTTCGCTTACACGACTTCAGAGAGTAAATGGAGATATGGGACTCATAAAGACTTAATGGCTCAGCATGGAGCTCCACTCAATCATATTGTGAAGGATTTCTAGGACAATCCCTGGTTCTGCTCTGGAACAAGCAAACATAATTGATCGCTACCAACTCTAGAGAGTGGAGAAGTCGGGTAATTAAGGCGAAAGAGACATGAACCGTGATCTGGATTTAAACAGGAATGCAACAAATTATAGAGATAACAATAAACACAGAGATGCAGTGGAAATAATACTTCATTTCATTGATGTAAAATACTGAAATATGTTTACAAACATAATTGGAAATAAACTAGCTAGGGTGATGGTAGCTTATCTCTGAGAAGAGATGTGGCGGCTACATGCCTCTGAACTGTGTTACAATGAGGCTCAAAGGCCTATTTATTGTTGAGAAATAATGGAAAACCCTAAACATCCAAAAACCTAACCTTAGAAGATGAAACACGAAACTATGGGCCTCGTTTGGGTAAATTGGTACATCAACTTCCCAGGGTCGTAACTTTGGCATACGATGTCTGTTTGATGTGCACAATATCTCGTTAGAAAGACCTATCCGAGAAATACAACTTTGGGAAGAGAAAAATCAGTCCATGGACCCATGTTGCTCCCAGTTTTCCCAAAATGCGTCGTTTAAGGCCTCAAAATAGCTCCAGAAGTTCAGGACCCGCAAAACTGCTAAAAATAGTAAACTATGCTACAAATAAGGAAAGTGAAAAGTTGAAAGAAATAATGGTGGGGATCCAAGTGGACTTGGCGGGTGGCCACGAATATCCACCTGGATCATTCCTCCCCCCTTAGGAATCAATGGTCCCCATTGCGTTGAGTTCGTCCATGAGATGAGGAAACTTTTGCTGAACTTGGTCCCTGGTAAGCCACTTGCCCTGGTGAAGGAGTTGGCCTGCTTTGACAACTCGATACAGTTGGATATTATGCTGGCAAGTGTGCTTGATCTTTGTGTCCATGATTCGATCAGTTGCAGCTTGTTCAATGCAATCTGGATTTAACTTTGTTGGTGTGAGTTGTTCTGCAATGTCGGATGTGTCTAGTAATGGTGGAAAGTATAGCCAAAGGTGGCCCACATTGAACACTGGGTGTAGGCCAAGGAATGGGGGAATGCTGAACTCAAATTCATTGTCTCCCACAACTTTGGTAATGGTGTAAGGACCATATCGAAGTGGTCTGAGTTTCCGATAGGCTCCGGTAAGGCGTTCCTTTTGCAAATGCAACCAGAATTTTTCACCCACCTGAAACTTGTGTGGCACTCGATGTTGATCATGTTGCTACTTGTACTTGGCATTTGATTTCTCCAGAATTTCATGGACCTGTTGGCGAATATGTTGGATGTGCTCAATGAAGTTGTTTGCCTTATCTATTTCAGACTGGCCATGAGATGAATATGCATGAGTAGCTGCAAATGGCATGGCCACATCAATGGGGCATAGTGGCTGGAATCCCAAGCCCACCTGAAAAGGGTTGTGGCCATTCGAGCTGTGGAGAGCCTGGTTGTAGCTATGCTGAACATAGGGGAGGCTCTCGTCCCATGTGCGTGGATGCTTTGAGTTTTACATGCACAGAATGTGTACGATCATCCTATTGACAATGTCTGTCTAGCCATTAGTTTGACGATGGAAGGCTATGGACATAGTGAGCTTGGTGTCCAGCATCGACCAGAGACTGGGCCAAAATGTACTGAGGAACCTGCTGTCCCGATCTGAGATGATGGACTATGGGATCCCAAAGTGTACCCACACTTGTTCAAAGAAGAGTTTAGTAGTGGCTTCTGCTGTGATATTCTTCTTCCAGGCTGCCATAATGGTCATCTTCAAGAGCCTGTCGAAAACCACAAAAAACAGTCATTTCCATGCTTAGTGGAAGGAATGCCTGACATGTAATCCATGGAGATGGATTCCCAAGGTCGAATCGGGGTAGGCAATGGGGTATAGAAGCCTTGCTTCTTGATGGTTGGTTTGGAAATGGCACAGGCAGTGCATGATATGATGTACTTCCCGACATCCTGTTGAAGATTTGACCAATAGAAATACTTCTGTGGCACTGTCACCATTTTCTCGACCCCGAAATGCCCAACAGCTCGACTGTAGTGTGCTTCCCAAATCATCTTGGCACGCTCACTTGAAGGAACACAAAGGTGACCGAGGTGGCATAACAGGGCATCCTGGAGGTGAAAATCTGGAACATGCTGACCCTCCAAGAAAGTCTGGTATGTGTAGCCGAATTCTGGGTCACTTTTGTAGAGAAGTGGCCAATCAGAAGTCTCGTGCCCACAAGAGCTGAGCAAGATAGTTAATGCCATGATCGATGGTTGACTGAGGTAATCTGCAACATTATTGGTGCTACCCTTCTTATACTTGATATTCAAATGGAATTGTTGTAGGTATATGGACCACTTTTGATGGTGATCATTCTATAATTTCCCTTGGGTTTGTATGAACTGCAAGGGTAGGTGGTCTGTGTGGATGACCATTTCCTTCCCCAAAATGTAATGCTTCCATTTTTGGCAGGCTTGCACAATGGAATACATCTCTTTTTCATAGGTGGGATACTTCTAGACTGTGTCTAAAAGAGTCTCATTGTGATATGCCACTGTATGTCTGTGTTGAGTAAGGACTTCCCCAATAGCATAGTTAGAGGCATCTGTCTCGACCTCAAATGGTTGTTGCAAGTCTGGTAATGCGAGCACTGGATCAAACCAGCCAAGTAGCTAGAGGGACACATTATGGCAGAAACGTGGCTTGATCAAGGGCCTTCACATGAAAAACAGAAGGATATTTTCCTCATTCATCTTTAAGTTTTTCTTATTTATGTTTATTTCTGTAATTTCTATGTATTTTAAGGAATTAATCAAATCCTTTAGAATCATTTTGGGTAATAGAGCTATTGAAGGCCAAGACAACTAGTCAATCGGATAGTTGGCCCTTAGCTGAGATATTTTGTAAATGTTGATTCCAAGCCCCTCTTCTCTGTATAAATGGGGGGAGGAAACACTTAATATGGGTTCCGAAATTCTGCACCCTCAGTGGTCCCAATTATGTGATTCCACTTTGGTTATAATTTCCTGTTCATGAGGGACTCGTGTGATGTATGGCTAAATGTAATGGATTGGTATATTAGACTCATTTTGAGTATTAATGAAACTCTTTGGTGATTCCAATCATGGCTATAAGCAACATGTTTTCCCCTCTGTAAATCCTGTTTCATGTATGTTTATCTTCTACTGAAATTGTGTAATGAGGTTGTCAGTCTCATTCTATCATGGTTATATGTATGTTGCTAAGTAGTAGTAGTACCTATGGTAATTACAAATATATTTGTGTTATTTGATACCTATAGTACCTATGGTAATTATAGATTCACTTGTGTTATTTGATAGCCTACAATACCTATATGAGCACAGATTTGCATATGTTGATTCCATGAGCTATATAGCATGAAACCTTGGTCTGCACTTTGCAATTCCTGTCATTCCATTTCTTCTGCCTTCCATCCTTCTATTGGAACATTGTTGCTTAGCATTCTATCTTGTTTACAACTTTATGCATCTCTTTCCCTCCTTTCTGTCCTCCTCTTCACCTTTACAACAACTTCAATATTAAAATACTCATTGTTGTGTGTCGGCCATCAAAACAAGAAATTCCTCCTTGAGATCAACCTGATTCACCCCCCTGTATTTGGATCCATATATTTGCTTGAGTTCACCATGATGAAAGAATATTGAACCAAGCCCCCGTTTTATTATGTTTCAAAGCTACATGACAATTGGAGTGCAACATAATCCCTCAGCTAATCTCAAATTCACTCCTCTATCTAAGATGTCCTAGGCACTGGTATACAATCAACCCAAAGGCTATCTCTAGGAATATTTTTCTATATCTCCTTAAGCACTTTTGCTATAGGTGCTAGAAAAAGTGACAACATGCCCAATGTATCCAGAGGAGAGGCGGTGGAGAGGGTAGAAATAAGATTAAATTCATTTTTCTTTGTAACATTAACTTCATCATACCTAGAGTTTCTCAACTTCTTAGGAGGATGACCACCTCCATTTCGAGTAGCAGGATAATTCCTCTTTGCTTTGTTATTGTACTTGTCATTCCTTCAATTTCCATTGCCCTTGAATTTTTTGTTGTTATTGTTGTCATGATCTCTTGGAGTATCCTTCTTGTGAGGATACTCTCTAGCGAAGTGGCCAAACCTATTACAATTGAAGCACCTTTCTTTTATTCCATCTTTGAATCTCGACTTGAATCTTTGTCCTTGATTTCTTGGACCAACATTGTTACTTCTTCTAGAATGAATGAAGAATGTAGTAGGATTGTTTCCATTTGAGGTCTTGTCTCATTCCATCATCCTTATTTCTTCTTTAGTGCATCTGGCCAATAGTTCATCAAATCCTGGAATCCTGTCATTGTTGAGAATGGTTGTGTTGAACACATCCCAATCTCTTGTAAGACCTCCAAGTGCAATAAGAGAGAGCTCCTTGTCACGAGTGACTTCACCAATAGATATGAGATCATTCTTGATCTTAGTGATCCTCATGAAATATGAATGGATGGGTTCTCCTCTATCCATCTTGATGTATTTCAACTTGTTTGAGAAAGAAAATTTGATTTTCATTGTTCACTTTGAACATCCCAACGAGTCTTTCATACATTTCCTTAGATGTTTCCAAATCAGAAATATATGCAATGAAAGGCTTATGAATAGAATCAGCAATAATATTATTAGCTTTTACCTCACTTTTCTTGTACTTGGTATGAATAGTAGTAGGTGCACTTGAAGGAGGCTCGATTATTCTTCGCTTGACATAGTCCATGGCATCATTCTCTTCCAAAGTCAAATCCAAAGTCATCCTCCATGCATGATAGTCAGACTTGTCCTTAAGCTTGTCTCAGATTTGTAGAAATATGTAGTCGTCATTGGGATTAGTTCCAAGTGCTTGTCCAATAGTTTCCTTTAGTGATTACTTTGGTTTCACTCTTGTTTGGGATTTGTCTTCACCTCGACTCTGATACCATGTTAATTTTAGATAAAAATGGTATGTTCTATGCTTAAGACAATCTACTTCAATGTTCCTTTAACAACCCAATGACAAATTCCAATTATATCCAAAAGTAATCACATTAACTTATAAACATTGATAGTAAATGCAGATAGAACATAAAATCATATGCATAAGACAAGCTAAGACAATAGGACACAAGATGTGGTGGATACCAGGGATAAACCCCAATGTGGGGAAACCCTTTGATCAAATATTCTTATTATTCATCAATAGTTCAGTAGAGAGAGAGAATACAAATACAATTCCAAAACAGATATGCCAAATCAGCCCTAACTGGAAAGTCAATGGTGGTCAAAGCTACTGCAAAACATCCTCCAAACAACAGTCCAATTCAACCTTCAAATCAGCTCAAATTCTTTGGTCAAACCCTGTCAAAGGAGAGAGAAAGTCTGATGTAATTTCCTGAGGTCAAAACAAAAGTCAACCTGAAGTCAATGCTGGTCAAAATGTCCCCAAACACCTCGATTTATGTGCCAATAAAAGAAACCTCCTAAAATCAAACTTCTGGCACAAAAATCGAGGTCAACACTAGTCAAATCACCCAAAGTCAACATTGGTCAACAACCTAAAATATGCAACTTGTTTCACCTAGAAAAATTCAGCTTCCTATCACACCTGTGAAGTAGAGAGAGAGAGAGGAAGCTTCTACACATGCGAAGAAGAAGAGATGCCCTTAATGTTGTACGACCCAATCAAGAGAGAGAAGAAAATGTGATTAGATGATTTCCAAATGAGGAAAATGTCTCTCTTATTTATACACTTCCTTGAGAGTGAAGAGACACATCCATTGGGCTTCATGAGCCTACATTTGGCTAGAGCCGACCTTGACAATTTGTCCATAAGAAAAATTAATTCATAATTCCATTTTTGCTTGTCAGAATGAGATGATATTTATATCAAAATTGTATGTCTCTGAAAAACGAATCCAATGCCATAATCATCTCCATCATGTGAGTTGTCCTAAGGTGGAATTTGGCCCTAGTTTCCAATTTTAACAATTATGATATAGATTAACAAACTTTTGAGCCTTAATTCCTTAGTTGACATAGATGTTAACACCAATGTTTGATGATCCTTCCATGTATCTTCAAGCTTGTTCAATCCTCCCACTCCCGCTCCTCCTACTATGAGATTATGGTCACAACACATCATAACTTAACAAATTGTACATTTAAATCTTGATTTGTAATTGTGGAAACTAAAATCAAATTTTTATTTATTCTTGGATATACATTACATCTTATTGTTCTTAGGATATGTTTCAATAAAGGGGCCTAAATCAATAAACCATCTATTAACATTTGTTGATAAAATGACATTTGGAATAAACAAATTGAAATTTTTGAAATCATCACTAGGTGTTTATTCTCCCAACAATATTTCTTTAATTTTTCTATGTTTGGAGTCATTAAAATCCATTTTCCCAATACACAAACTTACCAAAATAGAAGCATACATCATTAATTTTCATATTAGTATGTTATTCTTGGTGCCTTGAGTTGATGTGGTTTTGCATGTTCAACTTAACTTTTTTATGTCATACTCACTACATTCCTTTTTTTGGTTTTCCTCCTTTGGCTACTAATGTCAAATCTAAACTCTATAGGTGAGATACTTTCTTTTTGCTGCATCTTGCAATACAACACCTCACAGTTAATCAACTATAGGTTCTCTCTCATTAGATACAATACAGGTGATAGACATCTCTATTGAATATTCAATCGACATGTCATTTAATGTATGTGTATCCATTGAATTTATTTGTCAATATCATAGAGCTTAAATTTAATCTGTTTAATCTTCAATTGTAAAAAGAAAATTACTAATATTTTCATGTTCCTCCAAGTGCCTTTCAAAATTTAAGAGTTTTTCAAGTTTTCCATGGGATGTTTCATGATGTGCTTCATGTACATTCTCAAGAGCACCTTCTATTCCTAATCATGACCTAGTCTTCCAAACATAATTTGCAAACATTATACCTTCCATCAAAGTATGTAAGTTATATAATTAATTTGTATATTTTTTCTATATAACATGGTTGATTCATTTAAATATGAATCCACCTATGGAATTTATTCTCTGCAATATTCTCTTATTTTTATAATTATTTTTAACCAAATACAATGAACATTACAAATAAGGGAAACCACTATATAGATTTCGGTGAACATAAAATTTACAATATACTCTATCTTTTAATAATATATTGCTTTATAAATCTCTAAACATATTTTTCCCATCTTTTCTCCCTCGTTCAAGTATGTTGTAGCTTAAGGTGGCAGTTTCTTTACTTAAATGGTAGATTCATTTTCGCGCTCTTCAATCTATAGTTGTAGTGGTTTCTTGAAACAACACATGCTTTCCTTTGAAATTTCCTTCACTAGAATTGCATGAATGGTAAATATAAAATCTAGTGCCAAATCAAATAAATCAAGATCATGGAAAGTTAAGTACCTTTATTACATTTTCTTACGTCAAATACACCTTCAATATTCCATATATATATATAGTAATGAGAGTAATGCAATAGATAACTATTTCAATTCTATTTGAGATTACAACTCATAGTAATCTACTTGTAGAAGAAAAAAAATGCATTGGAAATAACAATACATAAGAAAACTAACACTCCTCTCCTTAATTTTCAATCCTAAATCCATTACTAATACTAAGAAAAATAAAGCTAAAACTTTCCAAATTATAATGATTATGTTTAACGTATTATAATACACTAATGTTTTATACAATTGATCTTATTGTTTGTGAGATAGTCTTACTATTTTCCAACCTGAATAATATTTATAATATATTTAGATGAATCTAATTTTCAATATTATTTACCATTTAATTACAAATAATAAATTATGTTTTTTACAACTAATAATCACTAAATGCAAAGAGAAAAATGAATGAGTTTCTTAGTTCACTATGCAATAACAACATATTTAACCTCAAATAGTTAAATTAAACATTTTATTAGTACTAATCTGGTTTGTACCATAATCTCAAGTCGCGAGAATTTAATTTTCAATATAATTTACAACTATAATTAAAAATTTTAAATTATGTTTTTTAAAACAAAAAATCACCCATTGCAAAGAAGCAAAAGGAATGGTTTTCTTAATTCACTATGCAATAACAATATTTTTAAGATCAAATAATTAAATTAACATTTTACTAGTAATAATATGGTTTGTAGCCTAATATGGTACACTAAGTTGTGAGAATAGTGTTGCAACTAATCTGATGCTACCTATATCCACCGACAACATCTATTTACCTCCTCAGGAAATTAACATCTATTTGCCTCCTCAAGAAATTAACATCTATTTGCTATTTGGAAAAATCAAAGTAGATATAAACGAACATATCATAACATGAGATTTCGACTACAGAAAACGAAAGATACCAAACTGCCCCCACCGCACTCGAACTGGCAAGAGCTAACGGTTCTGTAATTGGGCATTAAATGCCCAGCTCCAGCCTCGATAGTTTTTTATAACATATTCATTATTTTTTATTCACACCCATTATTTTTTATTTATCTATCACTGAACAGGCGTGTTATAAAAAATTATCGAGAACACATGTAGTCAGGCATTTAATAGCCAATAGAAGGCGCGTTAGCTCTTGCCGAACTTATATTTGAATGGAAAAAAAATAGCAACGAACCCTGAGGACACTGTCGCCATCATAAAGTCATTTGGGCAGCATAGCGTTGATATCACGCATTGAAAAGAACCGACGGCTATTAAATACCGAACAAATCAACCTTTTCACCAGCTACAGATATTCCGACGTTTTTCAACCTTTTCATCGGCCACCCCAAAAATAGCAAGGCTTATAACGACGGGTCGATCGCACCATTCAATACCCACATTAATTACGCAATGCAATTTGCACAATACCAAACAAAAGCTTTTGCGCCTTTCGAAAATCATGAAAAGATACTATAACGGCCATACGACATCAACTAATGCTCAACGAACTCAAGGCGAATTCTGAGATACAGAAAATAGAGAGAAAGGTAAGGCCCAAACAGAGGCAGTTTCAGTACCTGGGAGGGCATTGGCAGACTGCAAGATTGTTTTTTTAAATAATATTTTTGAATTCTGAACGGATCATCGTGGCCATGTTATCTTTACTGGTTGGGTAGAAGAATCTCATGAAATACTCCATCAAAGTCCTCACAACACAGATATATACATACACAATATAAGCGACAGAATCATTTTTCAAATTACTTTAGAGAACCGTATTACAACATTAGGTAAAGATAAATGAACTACCGCACTGAAAAAATTTGAGAGAGGTCTATACCTGAAACAGAGGTGGTCTCATTAATTGGAAGGTCAGTGTCAATCTTCAACTTTATTTTATTTTTAATAACATTTTTGAATTCTGATCACGCGATCGTGGCACTTTCCCTCAAAATTTTTCCAGTAATTTTTTATATAGTAATTACTTACGATCGTGGCACTTTTCCTCACAATTTTTCCAGTAATTTTTTTATAGTAATTACTTAAGTATTAACGCAAATCTATTTTAAGTAATGATTTAACATGAGTTAAGAAACATCAAATTTCTTAATACGATAACCATAATTTTTTTTAGAGTGGAAAATACAATGTATTATTTTTATTTTTTAAATTGTATTTTTAAATGTTAAATAAAATATATAGAATCAAATAAAATTTTTAATCATATATATAGATATGAAATTGACATCTACATAAATTAGTTAATATAGATCTTTAATAGTTTATTTAAATCTCTTGTTAAAATACTTTTGAAAACTATAAGATTTAAACATTTGATTCACACATTTTTTTAATTTTAATTACTTTACAACATATTCAATTTTTTATTATATATATTATTTTTTATTTTGAACATAATTTTTAATTTTTAATTTTATACATCCTCTAATATTGGGTTGTAAAACCAGTATAGATCCATCTTAAATACATATCTAATATGAGCCTAGAGGGATCCAATTTCTTTACGTGCTAATTTTTTTATGAGTAGACATTATTTAAATGTTTTGTATAGTTATTTAATTTTTAATTTTAATTTTTAAATTTAAAAAACAACTATTTTGAGAGACATGGTCAAAATTTCAACTTTGACGACGGATGGACAAGGTTACACATCACATTGGGCTTTAAAATGAGCCTCTCAAGCTCAACCAATATAGATCCTAACATGAGCCTAGAAAGATCCAACTTCTTCAAGTGCAATTTTTTTTATGATTAGACATTATTTAAACGAGTAAGGATTTTTCAGAGTGTTGAATCCATACATACAATAAAAAACTAGTTTAAAAACACAAATAAAGATTTCACCACAAATTTTCTGCTGAATTCCTTCATAAAAAACTCCAAAAAATCACACTAAAAATAACTCCTTATTTAAATGTTTTATATAATTATTTTTTTTAGATTTAAAAAAATAAATATTTTCACAAACATAAATTAAATTTCAACTTAACTATAAAATAAACCTCCGATCTGAATAAAAAACACAATTCGCACCTACTATTTTTTTTAACCCATTCGACATCCCATACCATACTGTCGTTCTACCCAAAGGTAATAAAGAATTTTTCACCCATTCGACATCCCATACAATACTCATTCTACCCAAAGGTATGTACTATGAAGGATAGATCAATTTTGTTCCGATACACTTCCTTTTTATCAAATAGTTAGTTGAACAGCTACAAGCGTACGACCTACCCTTCATTGGATGATCATGTGAGGGTGGGGTCACCATATCTCAAATCTGGTAACTTTCCTGAGGCCGCAAACATCACTGGAAGAAACTACTTTAAAGAGCATACAACACGTTATCTCATTTCATGTCACCATAAATAGTTTAACGATCCTTGGCATATAGATGGACGTGGAGATACAGTGGTCTTGTATTATGATTTCCATATTTCTATGCGTTGATAAAACTGAACTCTAAAGGTAGAAAAATGAAATAAAAACGTTAAATATTAATTTATAACTAGTATAATTATATTAAAATATTAATGTAGTTCATATAATTTAAAATTTCGTAAATATAATAATGAAAAAGTGTTGTATTAATTTATATATTTATTTTATTAACCATATATAATAAGGGTATAGGTTAATTTTAATTTGAGAAAAAAAAATTATATATCTTATCATAAAATGGACTATTTTACTAAATAAAATTTATTCATATATAAATGAATGTTATAAATAATAATGAGGAACTTACTAGAATTGGAATAATCTAAAATCTATAAGATATTGGTGGGCGGGGAGTCACTTAGCATGAATTTATTTTCTTAAATTTATTAAAAGTAATGGATCATTTTGCTAAATAAAATTTTCTCATATATAAATGAATGTCATGAATAATAATGAGGAACTTATTAGAATTAGAATAATCTCAAGTCCCTAGAAAATTGGTAGGCCCCGAGGCACTTGGCACAAATCTAATTTTTAAAATTGATTAAAAGTCAGTGCAACCTAACAAATTCTGTAACACACTACAGCTCTTTATAAGCATTCAAACTAAGCATATTCTCTTGAGAATCAATCTAGGCCATCAATTAAAAAAATAAAAAAATTGAAATAAAAAGTCTTGGGCAATTAAAAATATTAATATTATAATAAAAATAAATAAAAAATGTAATTGTGTGAATTAGAGTGAATGAAAATAAATATTAGATAAAATATATTACATTAAATAAGATATTTTACTAAACAAAGTTTTTTGGTAGAAATTTTTTGGTTAACACTTTTCGAACCAAATTGTGAATACAAAAAATATTTTACTTTAATATATTTTATGTTTAATATTGTATAATATATTTTATTCAATATTCCTTTCTTACATAATTATCATCTTATAATATATTTTAATTAATATTTTCTCATCTAATATATAATATATAAAATATAAAACATATTATATGATATAATGGGGAGAAAATTATCTACCAAAATATATTATATTATAATGTGTTAATATAATGTGTTGTGGAATAAGGAAGAAATATTAGATAAAATATATTTTATAGCGATGAGAAGAAATATTAGATAAAAAATATTTTATTATATTATATTATATATTTTGAGATGGGAATGAGATTTTGGATAAAACAAATTGCCAAAATTTCGTCACCTCAATATACACCCTCTTTACCCTGGTAATATGTTTTGCTGGTAACTTTTTATTAATTTTTTTATGATTTTATGATTTATTTTAATAATAATTATAATAATTTAATTCAAGGCCAATGTAAATAGAATAATTATTTAAATAGCCCCAAGGGTTAGCTCAATCGGTCAAGCCGGGGCCTCGCCAATGGGAGGTCACAGGGTCAAAACCCGAAAGCTCTTGGGGTTAGGTCTGTGATGGCCGAGAGGTGTGACCCCCTTCGGGTGGGGTCCACCCTAGAGACTTCCAATCCTGGATGTAGCGGACCACTGACCATGGTATCCGTGAACCAGAAGTGAAAAAAGAAAAAAAAAAAAAAAAGAATAATTATTTAAATTTATCTAAATATATATAAATATTTAAATTTATCTAAATATACATAATTATTTATAAATTATTTAAATTTATCTAAATATATATAACTATTTAAATTTATCTAAATATACATAACTATTTAATTTTATAAATGTTTACTTATTATATTTTTTTATTAAATTTTAGTTTAAAATATTTTTAAAAGAAAAATATACTCTTAATCATTCAACATATTCAAATTTAAAATAAATACGTTATTAATAAAAATCACAAAACAAAAGAATTTGCATCCTTAAATTTATAGTGAATCAAACTTGGTGTTTTAAAGGGGCACTGTAATTGGTTTATGAGTTAAATAAGCTCCATGACATAGAGTTAAAGAAGTTCCATGATAGAGTCAGCATAGAGTGGTCCCCCTTTATGCAAATATGTCCATTCAAATTGTACATGACATAAAGATAGTAGGAAATCAACTTTGACACAAAGTGAAACGAAACAAAATATGTAGGAAAAGAAGGAAAAGTAATTGATCCAAGCATAGGGGTTGCCACATCCACCAAAAGAAGTGATAGGGATATCATGCCCAAAAATGAAAAATATATATGTATAAGAAACTATGTGTAATACATGAAACACCATGCTATTATTACTTGATTTTGGGGGAATTGACCCACATAGAGTGGTCTAATAAGTTTGACCAATTCTTCTTCGAAACATAGAGGGAAGATAGATGTCAAAATAGGCTCCAAGGGAATCTTTATTTCTATCATTCACAATGAGAAATATCAACAAGAAGTTTTTGAAAATGGGAGTTTTCTTGTTTATATTTTTGTTTCTAACTATATGCCTCATTTTGGTTTTATTTATAATCTCTCTTGGAGGAGTATTGGGGCCCTAAATTTGTGAAAGGAATAGGAAACACTCTTGGCATATTTGTTAAAATTGTTGAACCCAATGAGAAAATAAGATATATGACACATACTCACATATGTGTCTACATGGATTTCCATATGCCATTTCCAAACACAATCTAACTTACCAAGTCTCTATCTAAGTTCATATGGTTGATTGCAAACTAGTTTTCACTATCGACAATCCCATGAGCATGAACGTCTTTTTTGTGATTGTTGCTTGAGAAAACCATTGAGGCCTCCCAATCCATGAACTGGAAAAGTTGAAGAGGTTTTTTCAAAATTTCCTATAAGTGCAAATTAGCCAAGTAAGAAATTCACCATCTAATCCCTTCCAAAACCATTCCAACCAAAGAAGAATTTAAACTCTTAGATCTCAACTTAAGGAGAATATTAATAGTAATCACCTGATCATTCCTCAATATTATTGCATGCTTGCTTCAAATAAAAATCAATCATTAGATTTAGAAGAGCCCAAATGTAGAAAGCTAATAGTGACCACTAAATATCTTTAAGGAAATGCTAGATGTGGTCATGGGAAAAATGGAATATGGTCAACATAATTAGGAAGGTGATGATTTGTATTTGGATAGTATTGATCTCAAAGAATTTATAGATACATGCCGATGGCAAGATATATGTTCCATCTCAGGAGAATATATATTATGTATCCCATAAGCATAAGTAAGAAATTATGAGTGGTAGGCTCACCATCTCCCAATTGTATTGTTAGCTTGGGAATTTATATAGGAAAAATTGACCCTTTGAGAAAGAATTATAAATATGAAAAACATTGAGGGTGGAAATACAATATACATTTTCTTTAGGATATTAGAAATATCCTAGTGAATTTACATCAAAATGCACTTTTCACAACACATTTCCAATATTCTCTCCTAATGTTCTCAATGAAGGTAATTTCATGGAATGTAAAAGGCATCGAAGCTAAGAGTAGGTAGAGGCTCTTATGGAATAAAGTATACTACACCACTTCATAATGAAATTCCATAAGCAACTAAAAGTTCAAATAAAGCAAAGAAATCTTCAAAAATGATTCTAGGGGAAAGGTATGATCATGGCTTTATATGTCAAAGAATTCTTTGGAGAACCTTGACACACACATTCTCAATGACTTCTTTGCCATTAAAAATAGTCTAGAAACTTAATTTTGACTCATTTGTTCATTTGAGACTAAGATCACCAGTAATTTTTATGGGTAATAATTTATGTCTATGAATCACCTTTAAAATCTCCAACCTCTTGTGGGGAAAAAAGATGGATTTCTAGGGTGGCTTCAATATTATCACCTCCTTAGAGGAAAAAAAGATTGAGAATTTATAGGATGAATCCAAACAATGAATCATTTTCCTCCTTCATTCATGACTTGAGGCTAATAGTTATGAGGGTAATTTTTAAGGATTACATAATTTTCCTATATATAGTATTGTAGGAGACTATTGTGGTTTTAAAATTTTTAGGTGTAGAATGCAGGCGAACAATCAATAAAAAACATGTAATTTACTATTAAAATTAGTAAAATTTTGGGGAATATCATCCGCTTAATCATATAAATGTAAAAAATAGGCGAATTTTTAACCTAATTGGCGAATAATGTTTTCAAAATATTTCAAAAAATAACCCGTTTGCGAAATTCCACCCCTATAATTTTCCCTAATAGTTATAGAAAAGATCAGTGGCATATAAATGTGGAATAATTAGCAAAGGGGCACTAAAATTTTTTCCACCTAACTTGATTAATATGTGTTCTAAGAAACTTTAATGTTGCTGGAGGAAAGCTTAGAAGCCAACAAACTACAATCCATATGACCTAGTCATTAGCGCTTTAGTCTCATCCTTGACACTCCAACCATTCGCAACAAACAACCCTTCCATTTGGAATATTTTGGTCCTCCCACCCATATTTTGAAGATAATACTAGTATAGATCCATCTTAAGCACAAATCTAACATGAGCTGACATCGATGAAATTTCTTTAGGTGCAAACTTCTTAGAGTGCAAAATTTGGAAATAAAAATTGTATCCCTATATATGTGTAATTTTTCATTATTAAATTGTATTTTTGAATGTTATATATAGTACATAAACTTATACGTACAAAAAATCTTTGTTAGATTTCTAAAAAAAATATACCTAAAAAGGTAGCAAAGTCTAAGATACTGAGACTACTTCAAACATTTTAGCCACAATTATTTTTTCAATTTCTTTATATGATACATACATACTTTTTTCAAAAGCATATATAATTATACATAGTTGACATTAAAATATTTTACATGGCATGTGGATTGAAACATTTTTTCTGGGCACATTAAAATGGTTTTCTATTATTAATATATTTTGAAGTATACACCAACATTAGTTCGTATTAAAATATTTTATTGATAGCCCACATTGAATTTTTTTTGTTATTACAATATTTTTAAATGTCGCATATTAATTTTATATTGAGAGTTTAATGAATTACATATATCTATGTTATTATTCTTATTAGGATGTACTTGATATTTTTTATTTTGTTTTTTAACTTTAAATTACTCTTTTCTTCGAACATCGAATATTTTATTATATAAAACATTCAAATATTTTCTTTTAACATTTTTTTCTATATAGAGATATATATGAAGTTGATATCAACATAATTTAATTAGCAAATATCTTCAAATAGTTTATTTAAATACCATGTTGAATTTTTTGGAAAAGGTTTAAACATCTTACACAAAAATTTCTTTTAGTTATGATTACTTTACATAAAATTATATTATGTCATATGGAAAACTAAATAAACATGCATAACACATTCTTTTTTTTATTATACCTGGCATTGTCTTCTAAATTGAGAATGAATGAGATTGCACATTGCCCTCATACCGGGCTATAGAATGAGCCTATCATCCCAATTAGCGATTGGTGAAGTGAAACCACGATCAACCATGGAGCCTTAATGTACCATTTCTAGCAAAGTATAGAGAATTTGAAATACCTCCTTAAGACTTCGAACAAAATAGTATCCATAGATATTCTTTAGGGTAAAGGGGATCTAGAACTTCGAATGGAAGATACTCAAGAATAAATTATTTTTCAATGATAATCAAAGGATTTGGCTTGCTACGAACAAGTATGATAGAAACTGGAAGAGCGATATTAGTAGGAGGAAATCCTAGGGCATATAAAGCCATGATTTCATTGGGTAAAAGAGGGGGAATGTATCACCATTTTGTTTTCACAACTCCATGGTGAAGATGATGCACTCCAATAGAATAAATATTCTAAATAATGGTCAATGTATGCATCAAAGCATTGATCATGATATAGATAAATAACTAGATAGATTTTTCAAATACATTCTAAAAGAACCATAGCTAGATCACACCATCACAATAAATAATATTACCATGTAGATTTCCAAACATGAAATGGATGAAAAAAATCTCAATCTTATAAGACCAATAACCCCATTGAAGTGGAATATGTTATCATGGATATGCCATCTAGGGAATCCCCTTGTCTTGATGGCTTCAACATATTTCTTTTCTTTACCTACTAGTCAACTATTAGAAATGATTTCTATGATCCTAGTTGAGGAGTCTTGGTGAATTTTTGACTCCCTTTCATCCCTTAATCCGTCCTTCATTACCCTCATAAAAAAGATAACAATATTATTGATCCCATAAAATTAAGGCTCCATTATAGTGTAATGTACCAAATCATCTCTCAAGTTATCTCCTCTAGTCTAAAACCCTTAATGCTTCATCTCACCTACTCATAGAAGGTAGGGTATTTCAAAGGTCATTAAATATTGGAAAACATAATTTCTATCTACGAAGCCATTCATTCTCTTAAATCATTTGATACCCTTAGAATGTTAAGTAAGATTAATATGTCCAAATATTTATAGAATCATCATTGGTAGTACATGTTTCATCCTCCTAGCATTTGGATTCCACCCTTCCTAACTCTATTATATCCTCACTTTCATTTCATTTTCCTATTTCTCTATCTGAATCAATGTATCCCCTTCCCATTATTTTATTCCCTCCCATGCCATCCATCAAGATAACCCATCTCCCATTTCATATTAATTCTCATGGCCTAAGTACTGGATAGAAGTTTGGAAACAATTATTTAATCCAACAAGCTTAATGGAATTAAAAACACAACAACCCTCATCCAATCTATCATATTGATTTTATGGATAAGACTTTAATGATGTGAAACTCCGACCTCCCATGAAGTTTGCGCCTTCAAATGCATTTGGATGACTTCATCTATGTCTTTGGTACCTCCATTAATCATGTTAAATCGGACATATTTTCCCTCAACACCAAGTTTCCCATCCAATTTCATATCTCTCATATCCTTGGCTTCTAAGGAATCTCCCTTATGACTAAATTTTTAGTTCTTATTTTCGTAGATTGAATTGATCATCATGCTTCTTAAGAAGACATCCTCTCCAAGATAAATAAAAGGCTCTCTTCCTATACTTTCTATTTACTAAACGTTGTCACTGCTCTAATCCTTTTAAAACCAATTCTTCAAGCTAACCTATTATACCTCTTTTCTATACTCATTGCTCTTAATCACATCTTTAAAACCATTCATAATATTGAAAAGAAGTTCCTTTCATATGGAACAACTTAGGAGTAAAAATGGAAATTTGTTTCATATAAATCCCTTTACTATTAGAAACTAAAAGGAGTACTAGGGATGCATGATCCATATCTTCTTAATGAATTCCTCAGTGCCTATGACTAGTCGAAATGGATTCAAAGAAGGGGTGAAATTTGGATAACTCTGGGAAATAAAAGTATGTCAATGATGTCAATTATAAAGACATAATTTGTAACATGAAAGGATATTTACCTAGATCCATAATATTGAAAACTTCAAGGAAAATAAAACATTAAATTCAGTAACACTTATGGGAAGTACACAATGGTTAGACTACCCGCTTTTGGAAGGTCCTAGCAACAATTAACTCATCTATAAGTAAATAAGTACTTAATTACTTTAAAATCCACCATAATTGCATAAAAGGGGACCATTATCTATTAGTACATTGATCCCAAACTAAAATACTCTAATTGCAAATGTTGGTTGATGTCTTCGTATCAAAACTCTCTTCTACACATAATTTTTTTTCTACTTATGACAAAGCTCAACAAAAAACAAATGAAATGTTAAAATTAGCCTAAGGTATCCTTTAATTAGTCATAATATGATAGCCTTAATATTATTCACTGCATCAATGAGGACATATCTATGTTCATTACTTATCATGTGTTTCAAGAAAGACATAAATTTTAGACCAATAAAGGGGTCAACAAATCATGAACATGTATATAATTTCACTAAATCCCCATACTCGATCAATATCTAAGATTTAACTCCTAGAAACTTGCTAATGGTAACTTTCATTCTCCATATTGCATGATTGATGATATGTCATGAATAGCTAAATGTTTGGGCATTAGCTTCATCCAAACAACCTTCATGTGTTTTCCAAAGCATTCTCCACCCCATGTGGAGATAAACACCAATAGTAATTTAAAATTCAAGAAGAAATGGATATTTATTAACAATGAAAATATTAGGGTTTAAATTTCATAGATGGGCTAATTTTCCATGTCTTTTCCAATTTTAATTTTTCTAAGAATGATTCATCCAAATTTTATAGGATAAAATTATTATACCTTAAAATAACCAAAATTTTATAAATATTATATAAAGTCAATAAAATTTTGAATATTTTTAAAAGAATATCACCAAACATTTTAAATTTAACATATTAGGGACTAGTGATATTGGCCATTGTTTCTACACAAAAATTTCTATACTTAAAAGTTTTCTTCTTCATTAACATTAGGTTCTACAAGAGGAAGCATAACATCAACAATCTCACTATAAAGAGGAGAAATCAATATGACAAGCATATCAGTTGTCAACAACCTTTGGACCCCACATTGAAGAATGTAAATATCTAAAGCCCTTTCATAGGTCATCATATTCAACTCTATAAAATGTTGGATTTCACATAGGGATTTTTTCCCTACTCTATTGTTTTTAGTCTATTGACACTCTTGCCTCCTCAATTTGCTTAGTGATGAAATTCCCCAACTTATCAAACCTGGATATAATATGCGATATTAGCTAGCATTACTTCCTTTCAATGATCATTTCTATTTGCAATAAAGAATAAACGCAAGTTGTTGAATGAAAATGTCAAAATGGATTGAGCATAATATTAGGATGAGGAGGGTGACCTATCTTATAAGAATTTTATAATAGATTTAAGAACTAGTTTCACAAAGGATGCCACATTATTTATGGATCTTGAGCTATATTGAAACACTAAGAAATGTGTGGTTGATACTCTTGCAACCTAGGAATTATACTAACTCAATCTCAAAATTTAAATGGAGAAAGAGAAGTATGTCCATCTTCTTGTCACCCTATGATCATTGTACGTAGAGAAGCATGGTAGGGTTATTATTTCTAACATCGTAGGAAGATTTAAAGAAAACCCCATTGGCATCTCCTTAGTTCCAAATACAAATGGGACTCATCTCTACTCTTAATATTAGGTTTTACATTATGTATTTTAACTTTAATTTTATTTATTTATTACATCTACATAATCTAATCCCAATCTAACATGAGTTTCATTTCCTTTTTTGAAAAATCACTTTGTTGTATAACTTACTTTACAGTACCTAACATTGATATTCAACTCTATTTTAATATAGTATCCCTATAGGCCATCCCTTTTAGTTTTTTTTTGCTTTTTTAACAACCTGAGCAAAAGAGACTTATTAAATATTTCTTACAATGAATCCAATTTCCTTCGCACTAAAAACCTTATAGCATTCATGATATCGAAAGTTTGTGTATTTTCACGATTGGATGGGAATAGAATAAACATCCTCCTTTATACAAAAACTAATTAATTACCATTAAATTAAAATATTATTAAAAAAATATTATCTAGATTTTTAAACAATATATTGTATATTTTTATACTAAATATATTTTTATGAAAAAAATTGACATCAATATATTATTCATTTTCAAGTATTAAATAAAATTGATATTGTTAGTAAATAATTACTATGAAGGAAATTATTTATAATGTGTACAAAACCATATATGATGAGTTAATTAATTATATATATATATATATATATTTTAAATCATATAGAGAATAAGCATATTATTAATATTAAACCATGTATTTTAAGATTAATATACAATTTGGATTTTAGGTTTACACTAGACTAGTCTTCATTCTTTTGTTGGATAGAATTGAGGTGCACTTTCTTTGTTTCCTGTAATATGTTGTCTTTCTAGTTTTCTTCTATTAATGGTTTCTCAAATAGTATTAAGTTGCCTAAAATGATTAGAAAACCATTCCTTCTCCATTAAAACTTAATATTATTATTGTCAGTGAATTTCATCAAAACTTCTAGAGTCTAAAGTTAGCTATAGATATCTAAATTTTGCAAAGGTGAAGTGATTAATGACTTTTTTTATTGTTAATTCATTATGTTTTTTAGCAACTATAACAACCCTAAATTTTGTTGACAACAAGAAAATTTAGGTCCCCTCATCCAAAACACTAAATCATCTATTTGATGAAGATGATAAGACCATTTTTTTCCCTTGAACTGCAATACATGAGGAGGTTATAGCTTAGACAATTCATTAAAATTTGATGAAAAATGCATCACAACCTTTCATTGCATCGCAAATCATTATCATACCGATGTAGCCATGGTTTGTGACAATAAGCTTTATTGTAAATCTCTTTGCAATGTGTGGCTTGTAAAAAGTGCTTAAACAATGCATAACATTATTGCATCCTTGGGCATAAGGTTGTTAAATGTAATTAACGTGCATTTAATGCACCTCCCATGGAGAAATTGTTATATATATCCATCCTCTATTTCATTTTGACTAAGATATATTGTTGCAAGTCTTCCTTTGATACTTGCACTGTGTTGATTGGTAACACTGTCTTTGTCAACCATGTTCGTGTTGTGTTTCCTAGAATTCTAATGCTCGTGCTTTGCCATGAAATGTTTTAGGTTGGTTTTATGAATCCTCTTCTTGAATCCATTTTTGTTAATAGTTTGTAAGAATTACCATAAATTTTGGAAGGATAATTCCTTTATCCAACCCTTCACCTTCAAAATTTTATATGTGTGTGTGTGTGTATGTGGTGGAGCCCTTATTTCTCCCACATTTAGTCATTTTCCCGTTCCCCTTTTCCATCATGTTGCAATTTCACATCACATTATTGCATTACTACCTTAAATAACCCTTGGAATTTTAATTTAATTCGCATCACACTGATATATGAAGTGTCATCCCCTCCTTGCACAACCATAACTGTATCCTTATCGCCACACATGAGAACTTCATCACGTGGCATATTTGTCGAGCGGTTAAGGTTTTAGTGTTGCGCTACGACACAAACCCTTTGCATATCATGTAATGAAGTTATGTGATTCATCACACCGTATAGATATTTTTGTTTTGATCCATCTCGACAAGGGAAAATTATCAACTTGTGTCATGTAATAAATATTTACAATTTGAATATATTTTTTTGTATCACAACACAATATTTTTTTATGGCATATCCTTGTGCCATAGAGCATCTCCTAGGTTCATATTACTTTGTTGTTGTTGGTAGCCCTATGCTTGGGAGGGTCGACAAAAAGAAAAGAAAAACAAAAAATTTGACGTAGCTACAAAAGATTAACATAAAGACATCTATAGACATCAAGCTAAACCAACACATGGATTACCCAACTGCTAAAATTAAACACAGATTAAATTACTAAACTAAATTAAATTACATTGCTACAAGTAGAAACAAATAATATGAGATTTCTTGCGATAAAAGGACACATAAAACTAGAACTAGAATTCCTTTCACATTAACACAAACATAAATTTATATGACATGCAACCCTCCCTACCATGGTGGTAGGGAGGTTTCATAGCCTCCAAAACACTTCTCACACAGATGCTAACCCTATGAAGCAGTTAAGAGACAGACTCAAAATTCATATAACTTACTCATCAAAACCCCTAATCGTAACTTTATCCTGAGTTGAAGGGGAATATTTTAATGTTTTCATGAAAATATATTTAGATAACTCCCCTCCATAAGAAATTCATTTTATTTTCATTTACATTTACATGTTGTTTTTCATTTAACCCTCTAATTAACCCTAATTGCACTTGGGCTCTAATAGACCCCTAGAAAAAATCGTTGGCTTGTCTCAAGCCAACTTCCATTAGATAACCATGCTCGATTTTGCTACTACTGCATGATCCAAATATACCTATAAATGTCAATTTTTAGGCTACTTTCTAATCCTCTGATCTACTATGTGCTCCCTCCTTACATACCTCTTCCTCTTTAAATGGGCATCCCAACCTTTTCTCGCAATACCCCGCTCTCTTATTCTCTACTCTACCTAATTTCTACCATTTTTCCATTGATTACTACAACCTACATCTAGTTCTCTATTGTCCTCCCTTCTTCCACTATCTGGGTTTGCTATACCTGCTTGGATGCACTATCCTCTATGACTCGCCAATGCTACTAGAGTTCCCTATTTCCACTACGTTGGAGTCTTAAACTGCCAAACTCTGTTTCTCTTCCTACATCTTTTTCTTATTTTAGAGCATCTAAAAACTGTAGTGTGTCAATTAGTTTGTGTAAAACTAGCTAGTGACACTGGTGGAGGTCTTCATAAAGACTGCCCATATGTTCTACCTAGATTTAAATTTTTTGCTACATTGGTTCTCTATGAGCCAAAAAATAAAAATAACATGAAATAACATGGGATGCAAACAAAATTTAAATTTTGGGTTCTTCACATTATAAGTTGTGGTTCCCCAACATAATTTACTGCATAATTTTGAATATGTAATTGAGTTAAATTCTCTAACAACTTTGTTCATTTCTAAGAACAAAGAGAACACTAATAAGTGACTAGATCTGGCACACATATGACAACTAGGATCATTATAAATTCACTCGCAACATGACTGGGCTCCTCAACATTTCAACAAATAACTTTGTGGTGCACTCCATAGAAGGATGCCTAGGAAGTTCGCAGACTATCCCTATTGATATTGACCCCACTTCAAAGACCCAAACATGCATCCTCCAGAACGACATTGACACAGGACTTGAACTCAAGCACAAAATGGGTCCTCCACATGCCTCCTTGACATTGTGGGCTCCTCCTCTATTCACATGTCAAACTATCAAGCATGCACTAGCCATTGAGACACTCTTCAACTTGCGTGCACCCTTATTACTATGCACCATTTTTTCATGGTGCTACATTCACTCCTTAGCACTTCCAGTGCATGTCTATACACCCATGTTGGTAACTCTTGCACACACCACCATAGAGAGATCTTGGCTTTGCCACCATATCGATAGTTTCCATGATCACGAATTCCACCATAAATGTTTTTGTAGTCACCACTTCCTTTGGTTGGGCCAATAGTGATGCTCCTCTAGTCAAGAACTTTCCAAGAACTGCATTGATGAAAACACTCATGGATTACTCATCATTGAATGTCATGAACCCAGGCTTGTCCATTTCTATCACTGACAACAATTTTATTGTCATGCTCATGGACTATATAGGGGTAGGAAATTGTTGTGGTGAAGTTAAACCATATTTTTTTTTAAAAATTCTATATATACCATCATATCGTCCTCATACCCACTAGAAAGTGGCACAAATTGAGCACCATAATCACACTACTCAAAAATATCAACAATAGGAGAAAGATGTGCACCCCACTGGCTGCATTATATTCTGCCTCCCAGAACTTGATAAATTCAACTTCCATGCACTAATCATGTTTGAACTTGGCCCTAACAGTTGTAGAAACTTGGCCCTAGTAAAAATACGAACTAAAACCTTGAAAAAATCATGAGCTAACCCTTACTAGGAGAAATATCTCACACACACTTGACCCCAACACTATAAAGTAATGGCTTAGTAGGGTAGCAATTTTCACAAAGTATTCCCCCTACAACTCATTCAATTTTCCACCATGTCTTCGATTAAAACCTTTAAGGTTATCATACTAGTCTGAGCATATTTTCTTTCCACAGAATAAACACTACAAGAGACCCGAGAATGAGAAGAAACCTCTTGAACCATTGAAGCGTCCACCAAAATAATAGAACCCATAGAATTTCTTGCCAAAAAGTGAAAGATTTTGTGCTCTTCTTGAGGCTTCAGGATGGTTAGGCCCACAACCTTTGTCTAATGATAAGTTTAGCCACTAACAAATTTCACCAATTAGGATGGATAAAAAAAAGAAAAGAAAAATAAAATATTTGACACAGCTGCAAATATTGAACATAAAGAAATCTATGTAAAGAAAACTAAACCAACATATGACATTACACAACTATTGAAAATAAAAATAGCTCACATTACCAAATTAAATTACATTACACTACTGCAAGTAAAAGCAAACTATTATGAGAAGATGCTACAATAAAAGGACACATAGAACTGGAACTCGAATTCCTTTCACATTAACATAAAAAAAATAAAATTACACATTAGAGAAATTTTGAGGTCTAACATAGGCCTCCTAAGGAATATTATAAAATAATAGTGGAAATAATAAAACAAAATTAGATTACATCGTCAAATTTTAGAGGGAAAAAAGAAAAATCTACTTTTTCAACTCGTATGTTCAACTTATCTCCAAATGATTTTATTCAAATTTTGAGTGGGAAAACTCATTGGATGCAAAATTTAATTCCTCAGCTAATGAGTACCTATGTTTCATACTTTCAATGGACCCTACTACATGAAAAATGAGAAATACATGGAAAAATGTGATTGCAATCATGTTTTCCATGTATTTTTCATTTTTCGTGTAACAAGGTCCATTGAAAACATACAATAAGGGTACTCCTTGGATCAAGAATTAAATTATGCATCCAATGAGTAATTCCAATTGAAATTTGACTTAATCCATAGGGAGATAAGTTGAAAATACGCATTGAAAAAGTAATTTTTTACTTTTTTACTTTTTTACTCCAAAAATGGTGAATCATCCCCCATGGTTGACATCATCATCTTGAATCCTATTGGTTCTTATAAAGTTGATTTTGGCTGCACATTTTTTTAGGCCCATTTTAGACCTATAAATTTCTCTAATGTGACATGTGACCCTCCATGCCATGACAATAGAGAGGTTGTGTAGTCTCCAAAACTCATCTCGCACAGCCCCCAATGATATGAAATTCTCAAGAGACAGAGTCAAAACTTTCATCACCTGCTCCTCAAAACCCCTAACCCTATTCTTCATCATGAACTAGAGGATAATATTTTAATGTTTTCATGAAAATACCTTTAGCTAACTTTCCCTCCATAAAAAATTCATTTGTATTTCATTTACATTTGCATGTCATTTTGCATTTAACCCCCTAATTAACCCTAAGTTGCACTTGGGCTCAAAAAATTGTTTTTTGTTGTGCCCTAATTTACTTTTAGTTTTCTAAATTTGATCTTTTAGGCTCAGCCTATTTTCAATATTTCAACATATCATCATCCAAAGATATGGCTCCTCCCAAGAGAGGACCTAGGAAGGACCCTATGGAGGAGGAAGTTGAGGAAAGTCCTATTGCTTTGGCATCAACCTAGGATGATACTAGGGGGTATATTGATAAGTTAATTTTTCTAGAGTTGTTAGGTATCTATGATTTATTTATATTTATAATTTAATTTCTCTAAAGTGGTTAGATATCTACCATGTGTTCATGAGGATAGAATATTCTAATGGGGAGGAAGACATCAAGGTGTATCAAAATGTTAGGAAGTCATGGTTTCATAAACTGACTTCTCATCCAATTATATTTCTATGTGGAAAGACCATAGAATGGGTATTCAAGTGTATCTAAACCACATTACCAAAATTTGGAAAATAGAGCAAAAAAAATTCCAAATTATAATGATTTTGTTTAATAAAGTATAACACCCTCCTATTTTTTTCCAACTAATTTTATTGATCTTATTGTTTGTAAATTAATCTTACCATTTCTAGTAACAATAATGTTTATAATGAATTTAAATCACGTCCATTTTAAAACATATTCTTAAGCTTTGATTATTTACCATTATAATTATGAATTATGAACTAATTCTTTTAACACAAAAAATCACATCAATCACATAGAAACAAAAACAAATTATTTGCTTAAATCCCTGTGTCATAACAACGTTTTTTAACTCATGAAATTAAAATATAAATTTATAAGGAATAATAATAATAAAAAAAATAGGATACTGCTTATTAGTAGTTAGTGATAATACTTTTTATTGATTGCATTATTATTCCATCGAGAAGCTGACCCTGGAATTTTTGTTAGCAATGTAGAAAAATTTAGGAACCAAGAATACCATCAGCGCGATCATGGTGTTGATGTGATGCACTAAAAATAATCGACAAATAAAATACCAAACAAGTCAACCTTCTCACCAGGTGAAAATATACCAAAGGCTTCTCATCCTTTTCATGGGTCGCTAACAAAATACCAAATCTTATAATGACGGGTCAATCACACCATTCAATACCCACTTTAAATATGCAATGAAATTTGCACAATACCACACAAAATAATTTTATTTCAAAATGCATGAGACGAAACTATGAAGCACCATAAAACATGAAGTAATCATGAACGAAATCAAGGTGAATTCTGAGATACAAAAAATACAGAGGAAGAAAACTCCCACTGAAACTGGCAAGGGGGAAACAAAGGTGGTTTGAGTACCTGGAAGGGAATTGACAGTTTGAAACATTTATTTTACTAATATATATTTTTGAATTCTGAATGGATCATTGTGGCCAAGTGGTTGGATAGAAGAATCTCATGAAATCCTCCTTCAAGGCCCCAACATGTGCATGCACGCAATATATCTATCTATCTATCTATCTATCTATATATATATATATATATATATATATATATATATATATATATATATATATATATATATATATACACACACACACACATTGCATGGGTATCACTCCCAGCCCTTGGAGAGAAAGTACCTCATGCTTCGACGCTCCTAGGAGCTTGGGAGCTAGTACGAAACACTCCAAAAGAGCGGGGAGCTTCTACAGGAATGTTGGAGCTTTATGGGAGCTTTGGGGTCCAAAATAAGTGGTTTCAAGTACTGATTTCACCTAGGAACGTTGATGGGGAACTTGTGGGGGCTCCCATCCATTGAGGAGTGTCTAGACACTCCTCAATGGATGGGATCCACCAAACATTCCCGATCCACGAGTACCATAGTTGGAGGAAAAACGTGCCAAAGGTTGGTGGGAAAATTCTTTGTATTTGGCATTGTGTGACAATTCTTTGCCTATATAACTAATGTCATTCTTTGAGTAAATCAAGCAAGATTTATTTGTCTTGTGGATGCTACACTGGTGTTCAGAACGTTGTTGCTATTGTGGGTGAACTACTGAGCATTGAGGGCTATTGTCACTATTGTGGGTGAGAAGTTTGAACTGAGCATCGATGCCCGAGGGATGTTGTTCAAGGCTTAACGAAATTGTGTTGTGTGCATTTTCCATTGACACATCAACACTTTGCTGTGTGCAGGTAGATTCTTAAATCTTTTTTGTCTTTTGTGATTTCTCTACAATGTCTTTTAAATTTATCACTATAATTTTAATATTGAACTAGTTATCTGTTTGAACTTTAAAGGTTCCAATGTCATTATAATTTTTGGGTTGTTTTATCAAATTATGAATAGTTGTATTCACTTTTAACAAATTAGTTTTCAATCAAATACTTTTATTGGAAGCCATAATCAACTTCAGAAATATAGAAAACCTTATGTTTCATCCCTTCGTCAAATTATAGAGGCCATTAAGTATGTCACATCCAACTGTTATCATTTTCTTTTGGTAAACATTTAATTTGGTGAATAAGAAACTTCTTGTCAGCCTTTGGAAGTTGGAACTTCTTGTCAGCCTTTGGATGAATTGTTGAATATTGTCTATATAAGCTGGTTTGAACTAGGCTTCCAAAAATATAATGTTCTTAGTTCTCTTTTTTGGCCTTTTGTTCCCCATAAACACATCTTGCACATATCTTCCACATGATATATTTCTTTCACTTGAAAACCTAGGAAAAAGCAGTGAACCATATGATATATTGGCCTTATATCCAATATGACACTTGTATTTGGTAAATTATATAAATCGATTGGCAGGTTTCTTTTCTTTTATTTTGGTTTTGGAGAAATGCGTCTGAAATTATATCCCTAAATGATAAAAATATACATCAATAAATGATATATTAGGGAGCCAAAGGATAGTCACACAGGTGCACCCTCCCCTAAGAGGGAAAACATGTTTGTTTTGCTTCTGTCATTTGAACAATCTACATCTTTCCTAAAAGTATCCATCCCAACAACAATCTTCATAGTCAAGTCATATATAAAATTTGTTAGTTCTCACAACTAGAACATAGTAGAAATCACATGAAAAGTTTGCTAGGCAATACAATTATGTATTTTTTCACCTAGATGTGCCATGTTTGCAACATCAAACTAAACTGAAAAAACTAACAGCCATTAAAATAAATAAAGTTTTATTGCAAGAAGTTGACTATACTATAATCATTATTCCTTCTTTTGTTTGTCTGAAAGTTCAGCCAGACTCCAGAATAGTTGTGGATCTACATTGTTGTTCTTAGTCTTTTTTTTCTTTCTAAATTGATGTAAATGAAGCTTACAGTTATTCTTTGGCTAAATGCCCATGCTATGAACCTAGAATCTCAACTAAATACTCAGGATTGGAACCTGGACTCTCGACTAAATACTTATGTTTATTTATTGTTCTATAGTTATAGGCTTATGGTTTTAGTTATGCATGAGCACATCCCCATGCCTAGTTTTCATGTTAATGATAATCTATTCACCTCTCTTTATATGTCTATAACTTTGTTATTTTTTATTATAAAATTGGTCCCACATTCATCTCACTTCTACTATGCAAGACCTATAAACTAATATCTATGCTGGTTGGTGGATGTTATGGTCAAATTTTCAATTAAGATATCCAATCTTTGGTTCATGTTAAAATACAAATTTTTGAGTTAAGATGGTAATTTAAGATTATGCATAATTGGTCAAAGTTTGTAGAATATATCCTCTCTGGAAAGTTAATTTTAAATTTACTTCATAAATGTCAATTCTATCTTAAATAATCAACTTAGCGGTCTTTAGTCAAATGCCCAACTCGCTTTTGTTCTTTCTTATTTTCAATTTTTATTGTCTTAGATTTTACCTCTGCATTTTACCGTATTTAAATTTATGTTGTTGATTTCATATTGAACTCTGGTGTTTCATCTTTAGAATACACATAAATATATAACAATGATAACATTAACATTATTAAATTTGTCTTATTAAATATGTAATGATGCTTTATGTTAGGGGCCAGGGCACATAATCTACTGCAATAATCATTGACTTTATTAGTTTATGAGAATATGACATATGCAAATTAAATTATTCTGAGGTTTTTTTTTTTTTTGTCATTTATGTACATTGTAAAATGATAAATCTATTTATTTGTTCCACTTCTAATGTTGTTTCTTATTTTAATGTAAATTTTCAGTATTGATACCATGGATAGAGGGTTAGGAAATGGATGTGGTAACAACAACAACAGGATGAGACCCTCACTATCTCCACAAGCTCCACAAGTTCAACAACAGAATTTAGAGGCAACAATAGGTACCCCCAAGAAATCAAGCAACATTTCCAAGAAGCCCTTAACGAAGTTCATGAAAAAAACAACACAAAACAAGGCGAAACACAACGGGGGTTGTGAGGGAATGGCAATGCATTTTGTGTGACCATGCTTTTAAGGGTATCTATACAAGAGTATTGCATCATATTTTGGGCATACCTTGGTTAGAAGTGAAGGGTTGCACATGTAACCTTGAACAAAGAATGGATATGAGTAAGATTCGCATGAAAGAAAATGGAAATAATGAATGTGATAGTAGCATTGTATCTCATAATAATAAGAGAGGTAGACACGAAGATTCATCCCAATGTATGAATGAACAAAGTCACATCCAAATTGATACTAATCAAGGGAGTTCTACCACTAGGAGGACTAGTGTAAATGAGTCCATTCAAAATATGTACAATTCCTTACATAGGGATGAATCAAATGATGCCATAGAAAATCTTTTTATGGCGAATGGAATTTCATTTAATGCCACATGTTCACCATACTATAAAGAAATGGTGAGAAAAAAATATACCTGTAGGGATAGTATATGCACCCTCATGGTACAACAAAATGAGGACTTCATTATTAGATATAGGGGCGACAAGAATGCATGGACTTCTGGAGGACCTCAAACAATATTGAGTTCATTCAAGTTGTTCAATTGTCATGGATGGTTGAACAAATACTCAACAAATACCTTTGTTGAATGTTATTGCCAAATTACTAGAAGGGCCTTATTTTTTAAAAGCAACTGATAGTAGTGGAAAAACTAAGGATGCTACTTTCATGTTTGAAATGCTAAAGGATGAAATTGATGATATTGGTCCTTCAAATGTGGTACATGTCATCATAGATGCAACACTTTTTTGTAGAGCAGCGAGATTGATGATCCAAAGTTGATATAGGCATATATTTTGGAGTCCTTGTTGTGTACATGCCCTTAACAATCTCTTAAAAGACATTGGTAAAATATAGTTGATTGCAAAAATATTTTTAGATGTGAGGGAGGCACAAATGTTCATCTGCAACCAGCATGATTTCGTGGAAATTTACATGATGTATTCAAAGAATCATTTTTTAAAACCTGCAGAAGCAAGATATGGCACATAATTTATTTTTCTTGAGTGCATGGCTGAGGTCTATGCATATTTACAAGTCGTTGTTGTTTCTTCAGAGTGGAATGCATGGATCAAGTCTAAGTCATCTCAAGCAAAGACGATAAGAGAAATGCTTCTTAATGAGGATTGGAGGGTTGATTGTAGATATGTTGTCTCTTTCATAGCTCCAATTGTGGAGTTGATTAGGTATGTCGATTCAGATTCTCCTACTCTTGGAGAAATATATGAATGTATTGATACCATGTTGGGCAAGGTAAAGCATATCATTCGCCAAATAAACCCTTCTTTGGAGTTTTTCCATGAAATCCACAAGATGATAGAGAAGAGATGGCTTAAACTCAATACCTCCCTTCACATGGATACATATGCCCTTAATCCAAAATGGTATATGGAAAGACCAAATATAATTCTTCCTATTGACGATGAAGAGGTAAAAAAAGGGTTTCTTGATGTTATAACTAAGATGTATACTGTTGATGAAGCAAGTGTGATACACGAGCGATTTATTGATTTTGGTACATTAAGCCTCCTGCATTCATCCATGATGCAAAGAGGGACATCAAGCATTATGTTGAGAAGAAACCCCTTGGATGGTGGAGAATGTATGGGGGGCAGGTTCTAGAGCTCTGAAATCTTGCTTCATGTTTGTTATCTCGGGTTTCTTGTTCCTCACTTGTTGAAAGGAATTGGTCCACCTATAGTTTCATACACCCTATTAAGAGGAATAGACTTACCTCTATGAGAGTAGAGAAACTTGTTTATGTGCATGGTAGTCTTTGACTTTGTTCAAGGAATCTACCTAAATATTTAGAAGGACCTGCTACCTGATGGGATGTGAACACTAAAGATGTTGCCCAAATTGACAATGATGATGAAAATCCTTTACCAAATGCAGGATTGGTTGGCATACCTTTAGATGACATTGTTGCATCTGATGATGATGATGATGAAATTTATCTAGTACCGAGTGAGGCTCAAGCTTATATGGATGTCCTTGATGCTGAAGAGCATACTATATGATCATAAGCTTTGTATTTTTGTTTCTATGTTATGGCTCTTGGGAATTTTGAATTATGTACTACTTTAGCCTTTTGCCTTTCTAATTTTTTTCTAGAATGAACATCAATATGATTTTGGTGGATTTTAGTTTTGGTTTTAACTTTTTATGGTTGGCTCTTGAATGATGAATCATTTAAAATTTCAATTTGGTATGTACATTTAATCTTTACACTATTTAAAAAAATAAAATTAATTATATTAAATTTTAGTTTTTAATATATTATATTATTCATTATTTCCGCTCCCAACTTGACCTTTCCTATAAATTTGGGCGAAGCTTCTAGCTGTACCGGATAATCGTTCCGACACACCCAAAGTACCCACATACCAGAAACTCATGCAACACACACACACACACACACACACACACACACACACACACACACACACACACACACACACACACACACACACACACACACACACACACACACACACACACACACACACATAGATGCACACGCACAATATAGACGAAAAAAAAAAAAAAATTGAAATTACTTGAGAGCACCACATTACGATATTAGGTGAAGATGAACAAATTGCCTCACTAAAAAAAATAGAGAGGTGTATGTACCTGAAAGAAAGGAAATTTCATTAACTAGAAGGCTAGTGGTGATCTTCAACTTTATTTTATTTTAATAATCTTCTTGAATTCTAACTAGACCATTGTGACACTCTCCCCCAACAACTCTTCTAGTAAATCATGCTTCCACTACTTCTCCATTCAGGCTTTGAGATCTGTTACAAACTCACTCTTGATACCATCACAATACTGTAAGTACATGGTTATTATTTGCTCTCATACATCCCACACTCTTCCAGTGAGGTGACATGGAAGTTTCAGAGTCTGTGCAAACTCAGTAGAGTTTCATATGAAAGGTGTGGTATATGAAACCTTGAATGTGGCAACTACCATATTCTTCTTGCATCCAAATTTTTTAAATTTAAAAATTTTCATAGTGCTACTACTCATTTTCCTCACATCCACATTTTTGAACTTTTAAAAATTGCAATGACCCGTGATCTGTTTTATGGTTAGCAAGGTTCTATCATTGACCAGGAGAGAGCGATGGCATTTCCCCATGGATTCTAAGAATAGAATTACATCAAACATTTTATAATAAGTTCATAGAGTATGCATCTAAACATGAATTCTAAAAAATTCTTTGATGATTTATAAAACATTATTTACATGAAAAGTTTGTCAATTTAAAATTTAATTTGTTATGTCTAAACAATGATTTTATTTTTTATTTTTATTTTAAACCCAAGACTAGTATGAAAACTATCCTATGAAGCTCCAATAGAATGGGTTTTTTATTGTTATCTAAATACATATCCACATCCATCTTCATTCTGTGTCTCTATCGATCATGGTTAGACTGTAGTTAATCACAAGCCCAATTCCCTTGTGATTAGTGGGGCTAGACCTACGCTCTTTCGAACATGTATGGAATTTATATACCAAATCATCATTTATTTTGCATGTCAACGCAAAAGCTTAATCCATAGACTAGTTTCCTTGGATAAGGATTTTATGTGAATGGAATTCATTTATTCACTTGTGTCTCAATCAATTTCATGTTGTAGTTGAAAAATAGTTTCTATCTCAAAAAGAAAGGTGGAAATTTTGTAAAACATAACTTTGTTTTTTTTTTTTTTACAGAATCGGATACTTATGTATTATAAAAGCCAACAAAACAGAGTTCTAGTACATATGGAAAATAGATCTGAGAGCTGAGGATCAAAAGCGGGTTCGCAGACCCAGTTTCCTCGTTGCTTCTCTTGGTTAAACAAAAAGCAAAATAAAACCGACTGTATTGCCTTACGAAGGAGCCACCTATCCAGCAAAATTTACAATGCATAACCTTTATGGAAGTTTTTGAGTGGCGGAATCATCAGGAAGCGGGTCTTTCCTGATGCTGGCTTTAGTTGAAGCCTCTGCTTGGTAGCTCTGAGTTAGGGAGCGGATGTGCTCGATGGCCTCCTCCAAGTGACTGCATCTCTCCTTCAGCGTTTCTATCTCAGCCTTTCTTTTCTCCAACTTCTTGCGCTTCGAATTCCTGTCTGCCTGATAATCGTCCTTCAGCTCATTGAGTTGCTTAGTCAAGCGATTGATCATGAAAGTGTGGGTTTTGCACATGGTGCAATCCTTGTTGTTGAAGATCTTGTCAAGGGGATTGCTGGCCTTATCCTGAGCAGATGTCTGACCCTGTTGGTCTGCCATCCGAGCTACTTGATGCTGGGGAATTTGTGAATGAGGAGGCGAGCCGAGATCAGATGGGGGAAGGAAACCAGAGGGGAGAGCTGTGAGTGGGAGGGAATAAGTCAGAAATGAGGAGGGCGGAGCTGCACCGGGAGGGCCGGAGAGGACCAGAGGGACCTGAGGAGCTCTGCTGCCCCTGTTAATCCAACTGTTAGTGAACTTAAACACAAGAATTACGAAAACAGAGATTACCACGATCAGGGAGCGCTGGACACGCTTCCGATGGGAGCGATCCGCTTCAGGAGAATGTCGACGCCTGAGAATTTCGCACTGAAGGAGCCCAGTAACGATGAAGTGTGCATGGTCGCTTTGATCCGAGCTTCTATATATAGTTTGATGAGGATCCCCCCCTTGCTTGAGCCAAGTCTGTGGTGATCTGCTCATGAAGTGATTGAGATCTTCAAATAAAATCTTGTTGTACGTGGAATGGATGTCGAGGCGTTGAAACAGAGAGTCGATGCAGAGAATATCTGCAGAGTGAATCTGAGACTCATGTGAAAGGATGACTGATATGGCATGGAACGGGATTGGGGTAAAACATAACTTTGTTAACCTCCATAAAGGTTATTAATTCTTTTCCTTTTATGTTTTTTTTTTTTTTTTTTACCCGTGGAAAAAGTCGTAATTTCTATTAATAGTGAGAAATTACATTCTGTAGATGCCTAGGCATATGCATATTGAGGCTGGTAGCCTCCCGGATATAGCAAAATAACGGTTGTTGAACAACAACGACCATGTAAAAGCATTGTGTTTTCTGTCTCCACGCAGGGAGTTCATACAGTCTCAAGAAAATAACAGAAAAACAAAGATAACCATAATAGGTAGTTGTTTTGCAGTGAGATTGTCCGTATGCTCCACGCAGGGAGGCCACATAGGTCTCATAAAAAAACAAAAACCCGCAGGTCAAAACCAGTCTTTGAAAAAACAGTCGATGCTGATGACTGTCGGAGAGTTCTGTGAAAACTATAGTAAAATCATTACGTTAACTGTAGATATAAACAACGATTTTCAAGAACCGCAATGAGCCAAAAAACCCTGAGAGTGAAAGGTAAAAACAGTGAGGTTATGTCTCCCGGTGAGAATGCAGATCTACAAATGGCCTGTGGTAATATTGATGGAAGGTTCCATCCACTTCTTCTTGTATCAACCAGTCCTCTTCCTGCCTGTGTGCTGCCTCCTTTGATAAGTAGTCTGCCCCTGAGTTGCGCTCCCCGATGAGAAGACGTCGCCTTTTGCAGCCTTGGAGCGCGTCAGTGGCAGTGAAGGAGGCCTGATCGGGTTCTGCCCCTCTTCTTCTGCGAAGGTGCAAGTGGTGCCTCCATAGTGTCTAAAGTTTTGATTTGTTCTGCCTTTTGAGTTGCAGCAGCCTGAGGAGTGGGATTCTTGGGTTCCGGATCTTGGTCCTACTCTCGGGTACCCTAATGATTCTTCTTGAGGAGGGGACAGTCTTTGTATAGGTGACCCACTTGGTGGCACCTCCTACAGCGGTAGGGGATACCTTCATAATCCAGTTTCTATTTCCTTGAAAAGGATTTCCATTGTATAAAGATATATTCCTGCAGGGCCCCTCTTGTATCCATGTGCACTAGAATCCTGGCATATGCCATCATTCCCGTTGTGAGATATGACTTATCAGACTCCATGAATGTACCCAGAGAGTTCCCAATTCTCCTAAATATGTCCTCGGACTAGTACTGGAGAGGCAGGCCTGGGAGTCTGATCCACACCGGCCCAAAACCTATTTGTTCGGTCTCCGGGTTGAAGAGGGGCGTCCATCTTTTGAGAAGTACAAGTGCTTTTTCGAAGTGCCAGAAGGACGAGAGAACCCGGCTCGTGTGGTCGGCCCTGGCAAACCTCAGCGCGAAACACCCCCACATGAATGTTTGGACGAAGGGGATTTCCATGAGATGTTGACCCCAGATCTCCGTTTCCCATAATTTCAGATTTTCTGCAGAGTAATTTCTGCCTCTGATGCACCCCACTAGCACTCTGGCTGCTAGATCCATTGCGTTCCCCCACTGGATATCTTCTTTGAGCCGCAGAATAATGTCCGCTGGCCAAGATTTGAAGCAACGCTGTTTCTTTGAGGGGCGGGAGGACATGCGCTTAGGGTTTGCAGGAACCCTAGCTTCTTCCGGTGCAGCGAGTGGGGGGGGGAGGGTTTGGGGTTGGGAGGGGGTCGAGTATAGCTTCCGAAAGGGGGGGATCGAATTAAAGATGTCGGAGGAAACAGGGGGAGCCAGGGGAGGGAGGGGAGCTGCCTAAGGGAGAACTTCGGGGGAGGCTCCTGACTGAGGCGGAGGAGGGTGAAGACCCGGCAGTTCTGAGGGGCCGGTGTGGATTGGCGAGGTTTGAAAGCAATCTGAGAGAAAACCTAGGGAGGCCGGGGAAGGCACAGTGAAGGGCGTCCAGGAGGAGGGTTCCTCCGACTGAAGAGAGGCGGAGAGAACAGGGTCAGAAGACTGAGTGAGGTCCTCGAAGCTGGCAGTCAGGCTTTCACTGTACAGGCCTCCCGAAGCCGCAAACGTGGAGCACCAGATGGAGCCTTCCACCAGCGGAGAGTCCGAGTAGTCCACCTCGTCTAGGTCCATAACGCCAGATGCTAAACAGGGTAAAAACCTCGGAACCAGTTAACCGTCGGAAACCGGCACCGACAACGATGGTGGATCGGGACCGTTCTAGGGCAAGAAAGGTGGAGGCAGAGATACCGACCGGTTGAGCAGGCGGGAAAAAACGACGGGGAGAGTCCGTGGCCTGCCTGTACGCTGCTCTTCGATAACCAAACGAGATCTAAGTGGAGGAAAAAACAAACAGGGTAAAAAAAGATAAGGGTAAGTAAAAACCCTCTTAGCTTGAAATGTTAATGGTGAAAGCGATCGCGGTCCTGAGGTGCGGGTACCGAGGTGTGTCAGGGGTGGCTGCAGGACCGATGCCGACCTGCAAAACCCCATTCCCATGAACCCCGTTTCAATCCATTTCGATCAGGCCATGCCGTACCAGAGCCACCCACTTCATTAGATACTCAAATCTCCTTTTATGTTTATTTATATTCATGATTGTAATAATTTTAGTTATTAATTAAGTTTGGCCCTCTTGTAATTATTTTAATTTTTTAAAAGTATGTGTTTCAGTTTTTTCAAATTTGATTCATGTATCCCCGATCGGGGTGTGACTTGGAGTACATATCACCGTGATCTCATTATGGTGATGGCATTGGGAGGAATACCAACCCAACATCAAACTTTCGAGGAAGGTGGTGAGGAGGGTGAGCACATGTATCCTTTTAAGACATATATCGAAGGTGGTAGAGGCCTTCAATGCAGCCTGTGGTTAATTGTCTTGGCAAAAAATTTTGATCACACCTGAGGTTTTCTCCATGGGAAGCTGAAGGAGGAAGGGCACACTACCAAAAATATCTCGATGTGGAGGCGAGCTCATCTCCTCTTTTCTCAGTCCATCAGGTATGTTTTATGTCCCTTTCCCTCCTACTACATGTATTGGCTTACCAGTCTTTGGAAAATGCAGGTGCATGGCCTTACTTTGTTGGGTTATCAAGGTATAAGTTACCTTTGGTACCTGCATGCGACTGTATGCATTTGTAATTAGGTTTGGTTGTAGGAAATTACCTCTGTGTCAATTTTGTATGAAACTTGCTTGTCGACGATGGGTTTGTATTATTTCCTGGTCTTTGTGGTCTGGACTTGGGGTAATGGTTTTGGGTTTGCAACAAGGGTTCTCACTTTTTATGCGTCTGGGTCTCGTCTTTACACCTGTTCTTGGGTTGGGAAGTTTGCTCTGAGTCGGTTCACAAAAAAATTGGCTATCTGATGATAACGTAACACCGCCATGGGTGCTTGGAATGAGAAGAGTTGTGCTGGGTCCTGGGTTAAAGGTCTTTCATGAGTGAGTCTAGGGGAGGTCTGTGGAAGCTCTTCCTTGTCTTTAATCTATATCGAATTTCCATTTTGTGTTAGGTCCCTATACTACTAGTGTAACCCCTTATTGTTATTAGTACGACCCCCTTATTATATTGTTGTTCCCATGTAGTCCCCATATTGTTATTATTGTGCCCCATAAAAGCCCACTATTGTTATTATTGTGCCCTTACATTATTATTGTTATGTCGGCTCTGATTATTTTATGGCCCCTTAGACTCTTATATATATAAAAGAGGTCTTGTCATTTGTATCATCCAAGAATTGTTCATTTGTGTAATGTAAAGGAGGTTTTGCCCTCGAAGGGGCTGAATTCTAAGGCGTTTATCTATCTTTTATACCTTTTTTGTGAGCTGATTTCATAACATTTGGTATCATAGCTTTGGATTCGAGGGTTTCACTGCTCCAAATAGGTCATCGTGGAATTTTCGCTACAACCTTTTTTCTGCAACGTTTCAGAAGCTAAAAAAAATCCATTTGAGAAGAAATTGCGTTGAACCTCTGGTCCAAATTTCAGATCTTGTCTCGCTATATTTTTAGGGATATAATCTGAGGAAGTTAGGGTTTTTGCAGACCCCTGAATTACCTTCCACATAGGTCACCTGGGGAAAATCGTCATAAATGTCTCTCTGAGCATCAAATTGAAATTTCATAAGAAGTTACATAAATAGGATGGACTGTAGTTTCTTGTGTATATTTTTCAGATCCGAAGGTCAAAACAGTGACACGTGGCACTTCCTACAAGTTCACTCTTCTGAAAAGGTATATAATTAGGCCATGTTGGGAGATTGTGCATAACTCTTTCTTGGAGAATCTAATTTCGATCAAATAGGTGGCAGTGTTAAGAGGACACAGAGGGATACTGCAGGTCGCAATTTCAGAACTGGAAGATCTGAAATTACAAAGTTATAGTCATTTCAAGATCAATCCTAAAATCAAGCAAAGACGATATGAGGAAGTTTGATGGCAACGATCTGGTAAATTGGATACTACATGTTAGATTCGGTCTGTTCAGCCCTCCGTCAGAGATCAAAACCTCTTTTGTTGCATTTCATTTTAGGTGTCCCATTCAACTTGATCATCTGTATTCCATTAGGAGCATCAATCTTCTGATGGAAGGGTCTTGTCTCCGTACTTCCCTCATGTCATGTACTTGCTGGTTTGTGTCTGATCATCAAAGTTCATCAAATCAATTTTATAGTCATTATGGATGGTCTTTTGGTCAGCCAAGAGCCATTTCAGTCATTAGGTCTAGGGTTTTGCAAACTTTGTCTTCAAAGTGTTCAATAATGCCAGCAGGCCAATGAGGATATCTCCAATAAGTTTTCATTCCAAAATTTTCATTATCAATAATGCTTGAGAATGATTCTTCTTCAAAACTCTGTTTTGAAGAAGAAATCGTTAAATTTATTTTTTGTAATAAATATGTAATTTTTAAGGTTTTTCAAGTTCTACAGTTCTTCAGTGCAGCCCTGGTCATCCTTTGCCGAAATCCAAGGCCATCATCCCTACAAAAAATTGCCAAGAGTTTCATCATTTCAGTCAAAAGTCAAAGGAAACAACAAAAAATAGAGTTTGTATTAGAAAGTGAAAAGTGCCAAAGTGGAAACATTAGAAAGTGGGTTATTGAGATAAAAAATTTAAGTCCAATGGTTATACAAGATATTTTGGTGTCCAAACAATTCATTTGCACACAAGGAGATAGCAAGAAGACAAGTTAGATTGTGGAAGGGCGGAATTGTGATTTTGAAGGCCGACTGTGTGTTGAATTGCTTGCACGGCGCATTGGGAGGTAGTCGCGGTGCACTGGGAGGTCATGGCGCATAGAGCCACCATTCACAGTGTTAAATTGAATGTGCGTGGCGCATACAGCCTGCGCAACACACTGGGTTGTGCGTGCAGCGCACAGGGCCAACAAGCAAAAATTTCATCACTGCTTCCAAAAATTTCAAACCAACTCAGTTTTCCTCGTGCCAAGTAAGTTTGTAAGGCTGTGAATTGCTATTAGCTTGTGTTTGGTGTTGTTTGGAGGGAAGAATATGAAAGTTTAAAAGTTTAAAACATAAACCCTCTCATTTTTATAAAAACTGCCTCTTAGGGTTTGAATTTGAGTGTTAAAATTTGACGTTGGTGCCAAGTATTTCAAATCTCATTCCTTTCCTATGGTTCCTTTCCCCTTCACTGTCATATTATCATTTGTCAATCCCTTATTCCCTAACATCCCAAATCACTTATTCCTAAGTTCTATTATCCCTATTACCAAACCCTACCATTCCCTATCACTCTCCTTCTCTCATTTCACTTATAAAATCCTCAAGTCCCCAAGCAGTCAAGTGACTGTCCTCACACTTTAAATCTCACTTGAAAAACTCCATCATTCTCACTGCCCATTTTTTCCCACAGTCCCTTATTTCCCTTTGGCACATTTGGCATTGAAGACAAAGGCACCAATTAGTCATTCTCAACAAAACAAACATACACCTTGCTTGAAACATTATGGAAATGGAGACTGATTCATCATATGAACAAGATAGTGATTCTACCACATAGCTTCACGCACTGAGGAGGCCTCGTAAGGGTGGCAGACATGTTAGAGAAGAGCCCACCTCTTTGAATAAACTGCAAGCCTGCCCACTTGCCATGGCATATTTCCAACAACAGTCATGCTTTCAGTATTGCGAAATGATTGCTCAGATTCAGCATCATCAGGAATTGGCTCGGTTATTTGTTTTGCATTTGCATGATGGTCAGGTAACTCTTGTTGGTGTAAATTTCACCTTGACACCAGAGACCATTTCTCAAGCAACAAGAGTATTGAATGTAGGTGAGGAGTGGAACAAAAGAATGTAGCTAGAAAGAGTACATTATGAACCATATATCAGGCCTAGCTATGTGAGAGAGCTCAGCAGGGTGTTCCCCTTCCAGTTTTTGAAAGAATCCTATGCGCCGTTGATGAGACTCATTATCAGATACTTCAGTTGTGAGGGCCTCTTCTCACGCCTCTATGCATACCATATCAGGTTATTGATGCATTTCACGAGAGTGAAGATGATGAACATTCCATATTTCATGTGCCGAAACATCGAGAGGATGACTACTCTTGTGCAGAAGAAGACTCCTCAATAGGAGTACAATAGCATTTATCACTATGCGCTCATCAAGATCATTGTTGTGCATCAGCTTGGCTGGCAGGGTATCACATGGGAAGACTTCATTTCCTGTGATTTCTTCACAGCTTCAGTAGCTCATCAGGAGGTTGTCCATCATGTAAGTGAACCTTCACATCAGCATGGAGGTCGGGAGGTAGAGACTACTAGTGTGCTGACATATGTCACCTATCAGAGAGGCATGAGAGGATTGTTTACAGTAGCCCGACGAGTACTATCTCCACTTGGGGTGGAAGGGGTCTCGTTGCCATCATCAGTAGTACAGGTACAGGACAGAGGCAAGAAGCCTATGTAGCATGAGGTCCCTTTATAAGGCCTAGATAGTGATTTCATACTCATCGATGATGATGTGAGCTCTCCTAGCTCAATGCTGAGGGAGGTCATTCAGGAGCAGAAAGCCGAGATAGATGCATTGACCAACAAGTTACAGACAGCTCAATGGGTCATAAAATATTTGGAGAAATGAAACAAACAACTGGAGGATCAACATACAGTCATGGAGTTACAAAACATTCGGCAAAACCGCCAAGATGGCCAAAGGAGGAGGATAGAGTTCACTTCATTGGAGCAGGAGATATAGGCTGATCGAGAGGCTTGGCTTGAGAGGGTCAAAATTCATCTTGAGAAGCTGTTGGTGAAGGCAAACAAGGACAAGGACATGCTCAGGCACATGAAAAATCATTATTGGGCATGAACTCATGTTTGCAACGCAAGGATCAAAATCCTGAAGGCAAGACTAAGGAGGGCACTAAAACAATGCAAAAGGCATGATAGGCTCCAAATCTTGGCTGAAGCTTCTTTGGCTGAGCATGATACTTGATGATGGACCTTTAGTCCAAATTTCAACAAATTTGGAGAAAATTTTGTTAATTTTGAATTTTTTGGCTTCAAAACAGATTTTCCTGCCCAACGTGTAGCGCCACTTGGGGCGCACTTATAATTGGGAGATCCTCTGGAGGAAAACTTTGCATTTCTGGATTTTTTATGAAAATTTATGCATTCTCATGAGTTACCTAAGGATTTCATCATTTCTGGGTTTCCTAAAGGGTCAAAAACACACAAAAATTGACCTCTCTGCCACCTTTTGCACCCACAGGAAGCAGTCTTGGAAGATTGAAGTTTTGGAGGGGCAAATGACATCCAAATCTAGAAATTCCACTTGGGTTGGAAAGTAAACAGGCAGGTCTTTCCAACGAGCTAACTTGAGCTCAATTTGGACTTCAGGAAGGGCCACAAAATCAGCCTCAAAGTTGTGTTACACATACAGGTTTTGGGCCTGGCGCATAGAGAATTTTGGCCTATTTTTCACTCTTCAGCTCAGAATTTCGAACAGCTTTGACTAGTTTTACTTTTTTTTGTTACTCTTGATCTAACTTGATGTAATTTCATGACCATGATGTAATTTTGGCACATTTTTACTTGCCTTAGTGGATTCATTCACCAAAAGGTGAAATGTGAGTGAATGAATCAGTTTCCTAACATATAGAGGCAAGTTGTTTCATTGCCTATTTTTTAGTTCCTTGTTTAGATATGGTTGAAACAACTCCTAGAATGATGATCTCGACCCCTAGAGGCATGGGAAGGAGTTAGGCTTGTCTATATCATGTAATTTCTCAGTCCTTTTCAGGGTTGGACACTTTGGATTGCTTGACACTCCATTATACATCTGATTTCTGCATTTTTGGCAAAGGAAAGACCAGGGTTTTGCAGAAATTTTTGGGATTCCTGTGGCTCTGTGTTTTGATGGTGTTTCTCTCTATGTAATTTTTGAGTTCATTGAAATTTATGTGCATCATTTTCTTTTCTCTTTTCTTCTGAAATTAAACAAATGAGTGATAAAGGTATAATTCATTAGCTTGTTGTGCTCTGCCTGTTAGTTTTATTTAATTTTCAATGTTTTCTTCAGTTTAAAGAGGATTCTTGGTACCCTCTTGCCCTCTTCAGCTTCTCACCGGTCTGAAACATCCACCCTTTACAAATTAAAACATCAAAATGATTGCCTTTCTTGCCCCAATCAGAACTATGCAAAACTGGCCTTCATCGCCGAACCCAAATTTTCCTTTCCCTTGATTCGAAAAAAACCCTTAAAAAATCAAATCAAATCCTTGCACTTCATACCTAGCCTAACATTAGAAGATATTTTAGTCATCTCAAGCCTAAATCGATCATCATTTGCTGATTGACCTGGAGAGAGCCCTCTCCTGTCCTTGTAGGGCTAGCTACGAGGCTGAGCGTGGTTTGATGTTGGTCCTGGATCCTGCCTTTTCAGCCTGAGGTAAATCTAGGCGCTAACATAGTGGCAACCATACTGGGGACTAAATATTTGTTTGTTGGTATTCTTTGTTTTATAAACTACAGAAGGAGCCTGAAGATTAGCCAGGTAGCCTTCGAAATGCTTTTTCTTTGCATTAGCACAAGTAGATAAATGCTACTTCAGTCAATCTCCTGTCTAGTCTTATAAGCAGAGTATCTAACTTGCAGATCACCCCAGTACATCTGAGAATTCTAAACCTTTGGATGATAAGTTTATGACTTGATAGGCTGAACGAGTTGTTAATGTCCATTTGATTTCTTGAAATAATAACACACTGGCTTCCAGAAGACATACCAGAGCAAATCCAGATCCTGATCCTCCTCCTGTCTACGAAAATCCCAATCTTATTCCAAGAATCGTTCGCCAAGGAAGTTCTATCATTCCCGTGTTCAAAGCTCAATCATGTCCTGTTGGTTTTGAGTATCTTGAGGATCAAGAATTTGACGAGCAGTTTGAGTTGTCTTTGTTTGAAACCAAATCTGAAAGCGTTGTCGCTTCCACTACCTTAAATCCTGAGTTTGTTCGAAATCTTGAAACTGAAAGGGCCAATAAATCCATTGATGATTATATCCTGAATCGGCTCCAGACTTCAATTGTGGCTTCTAATATCTCTGATTTTTTAGAGACTGCTTCTGCAACCCTTGGGTCATCCGCAATTGCATCTAGTTCAAGAATTCCCACCGAACCTCCTTTCATTCCTACCCTTCCCCCGCAGCCTACTATCTCTGATAAAAAATCTGCAGTCGTATCGCCTCCATCTACTCCTTCTACTCCTAAAATAGCCAAGATTGCTTCACCCACGAATAAACCTCCTCATACTCCTCATACATCATCTCCACCTACTCCCCCAACATCACCAAGACTGATTGCAAATCCACTAAGAGCAGTGGATGCTCGTTTTGCACCTCTTGTACTGCTTCAAAATTTGGATGATATGCTGGCCGACTATCAAAGCAAAATTCCTTTGCTTGATGGCACTCCTCATGGTATCACAACTCAGCAACATCTGGACAAAATGACAGATTTCTTCGATCTTCATGAGATTGATGCAAAAAATGTAACTATGAGACTGTTTGTACAAACATTTGGAGGTGAAGTAAGGAAATGGTTCAGGGCCTTGCCGGCTATAAGCATCACTACATTTGCCGATCTATAGAGACAATTCTTAAACCGCTAGGAAGTGAAGAAAAATCCTCTTCAGATTCTTTCTGAGTTGAGCACATTAAACAAAATGCGGGTGAGTCTGTTCAAGATTACTGCATTAGATTCAGTTCAGTTTATAATGCAATCCCTGATCACCTAAAGCCACCCATGGGGCTAGCCTTGATAAAGTTTCCAGATGGTTTTGCCACTGATATGCTTACCAATTAAGAGAAAGAGATCCAACTACTTTAGAAGACATGCAGAAGATTGCGGTTAACATTGAAGCAAATCTGCTGGCCAAAAGAGCTAGAGCAAGAGCTGAAAAGAAAGTCACAATAAAAGAAGAATCTTCTGCATCAGATCAAGTGCTTGGAAAGGTGGAACAGATGCTAGATAGACTGAGACTTGACAAGCCTGAACCACAGATCAAAAATCCTAACTTTCGTGTCCAATAGCAGCCCTAATATAGGATCAAACAAAGAGAGCAGCGAGCGCAAGATCAAACAACACAAAAGCAAGTGCAGATACCTCTCCAATAGAATGTTGTACTTGGTTTGGAATCAAAAGAGGAGGAGAATGTGATTGGAGAAGAAAATCATTTCTTTACGCCCGATGACATGCCAATTTACATCACTGAAGATGAGGAGTATTCCGAGAATCCAGCTGAACGAGGGGATGAAAATTTTATTTTGGAAAATGAGACAGTGCTTGAGGAAGAGTCCGATGATTACCAAAGAGGATACATGAATGCTTTGTCAGCTCAGCAGCGGCAATATTCACTTCGAAATAGAGATGTGCCTGTAAATCCAATTTAGAAAAGGAAGGAGGCAGCAGCCTCAAAGAATGATCCTCCTAATGTGCAGAAAAAGGGAAAAGAGATAGCTGATCCTAGCAGCAGCAAATTGACATCAGCAAGTGAAAGACCAAATCAGCCCAATGTGTCAAAGGAGAAATCAGAAAATAAAGATGTTCCAGCAAAAGAGGTAGATAAAGTTTCAGTGTTTAACTTAGAAAATGAAATTGCTAAGTTGAAAATATCCATTCCTTTGACCGAGCTGATGAAGAACAACAATTATAAAAGTCAGGTGTCTAAAATTTTGAGCTTAGATCCATCATAAGACATGGTAAATGTGGAGGATGACAGTCTCGAGTTGATCTTTGGGCTAGCATTGGAAGGTCAGTCCAAAAATAGTGATGTTGCTCCTTTCTATATCAGTCTCAGGGTGCATGACTTTGTTTTACATAATGCTATGTTTGATTTCGAAGCTTCTCATAATCTTATGCCGAAAGACGTCATGGAGAAATTAGGATTAGACATCACTAGAAAATACCATGACCTTTACTCTTTTGATTCCAGTAGAGTAAGGTGCATTGGGCTTATCAAAGATTTGGTGGTTAGTTTGGATCAGATTCCGGCTAAAAATGTTTTGATGGACGTGGTGGTGGCGGATATACCTCCTAGATTTGGCATGCTTCTTTCCAGATCTTGGGGAGCAAAGATTAAAGGGACAATGCAACTTGACTTCTCCTATGCTACAATTCCTGTGTTCGGTCAGATGAGGAAATTATACTGGGAGCAGAAAATGAAGTACATGATCACTAGCAAGGAGAAACCGGTAAATCATCCGATCAACTATGTACATACTGATCTAGAGTCATTTGTTTTGTATTCAAATAGTTTTAATGATGTAAATAGCCAATTAGTGGAAGTAGACAACATTCCTGAGATTACTGAAAATTTTAGAGAAGTCTTGAGACAAGAGTGGCAAAGACTTGATGGCACTGCTAAAAAATCAGCAGTCCGCCACCAGCAACATAATGATGGACAACAAGGTAAAGAAAAAGAGTTTCAGCATTTGGAAGAGGATGAAACATGCCTATGGAGTATGGACTTTGACAGTGTTATAGGAAGAGAAGGTGCTGGCATTGGTATATGGATACGCAGTCCGGTTTTCACCCCAAACAAAGTGCTAAGCAATGCAAGGGTCTGCTCTTATAAATTAGCTTTTGACTATTCAAATAATGAGGCTGAATATGAAGCTTTGATTGCTGGTTTGAAAGTGCTTAGAAAATTAAATGCTAAGAGGATTTCAGTGTATGGCGACTCTGAGTTAGTCATCAAGTAGGTGAAAGGCGAGTATCAAGCAAAGCATCCTCGAATGCGGGCCTACCAAAATGCGGTGTTGGATATCTTGAAGGTATTTTCTGATTACACTATAACTTGTGTGCCCCGTGCTCAGAATGTCATTGCAGATTCACTTGCAACAACAGCAAGCAATTTGAAGATTCCTATGAACTCAAACAATAAGTTTGAGATTCATGTGAAGCATCGCCCGGCTGTGCCCGACAATCAAAGGTATTGGCAAGTGTTCCAAGATGATGATGAGATCGATGAATTTCTACAAAATAAAGGTAAATTCAAGGACATTTCTATTGATATGGAGAATGATGATGGTGATAAGAATATGGAAGTCAATCAGATGGAAGTGTTGCAGCTCAAAGATAACATCATTCCAAAAGGTTGAATACCTTTAGAGGAGCTCTTCAATCAGGAGGATGTGGCTAAAAAACTGACCTTGCTGCTAACCGAAAAGGGAGTCGAAAATATGAACATTGGATTAGCTGAACATCCCCCACAGGTAAAGGAAAAATTATCAAATTTTTTATCCTCTTTTACTGATGTATTCGCTTGGGATTATTCAGATTTGAAAGCATATGACACAAGCATAATTCAACATGTGATCCCGATCAAGCCAAATCAAAAGCCTTTTCGCCAAAAGCTAAGAAGAATCAATTCAAAGCTGTTGCCCTCAATTGAAAAGGAGGTGAATAGGTTGTATAAAGCTGGTATCATAGTCCCTATCCAATTTTCAGATTGGATATCAAACTTGGTTCCCGTCCACAAGAAGACAGGTGAGATTCAGTTATGCATTGATTTTAGAAATCTGAACAAAGTCTCCTTGAAAGACAATTATCCATTGCCCAAGATGGATCACATACTTCAGCGAGTAGTTGGAGCATCACGGATGTCACTACTCGATGGTTATTCAGGTTATAACCAAATTTTGGTCCATGAGGATGATCGTGACAAGACAATGTTCACCACTCCATGGGGCACTTTTCATTATGCAAAGATGCCGTTTGGATTGAAAAATGTTGGTGCAACCTTTCAGTGGGCGATGGATATAGCATTTTCCAATGAAAAAGATGTTTTTCTTGTTGTTTATCTTGATGACTTAACAGTTTTCTCCAATATAGATGAAGAGCACCTCTATCATTTGAAGATTGTCTTTCAGCGGTGTAGGAAGTATGGCATCTCGCTCAATCCAAAGAAAAGCTTGTTTGCCATGGATGAAGGCAAGCTTCTCGGGCATATAATCTCAAAGGAGGGAATCCGAATTGATCCAGCTCGGGTGGAGGCCATTCAAAAGATTGATCTCCCACGAAGTAAGAAAGAAATCCAATCCTTCAATGGTAAGATAAATTTCCTATGCCGCTTTGTTCCCAATCTTGCAGAACACTTAAGAGAGATCACAAATATGTTGAAAAAGGACAGTGCAGTAAGGTGGACAGAGGAAGCGGTTAAGTCTTTTATTTTGGTGAAATTAGCTCTTTCTTCAGCTCCGGTTTTAATCAGCCCGGACTATACTCAGGATTTTATTTTGTTTTCCTTTACCTTGGATCATACTATGGAAGCGGTCTTGATGCAGAAGAGAGACCAGCTCGAAAAACTGATTGCATTCTTTAGCAGAACCATAAGGGATGCGGCATTAAAGTATAATATTATTGAAAAATAGGCCCTTCCATTGGTGAAAGCATTGAAATATTTTCTGGTTTATATTTTGCATTCTCACATCCTTGCCTATGTTCCTAATACTGTTGTCAAAGATGTCCTAGTGCAAATAGATCCAGAGGGAAGGAGAGGGAAATAGATTGCTGCCTTGCTGGAATATGGTGTAAAAATCGAACCGAAAAATCTCATTAAAGGACAGGGGTTGGCAAAACTTATGTCTTAGTCAAATCTGCATGCTTTGGACATTAATTTAAATGCTTCTATGTCCGAGGAAGATGAAGAAAACCTGCCCACTCAGGTATCAGAAATTATCCTCCTTTCTCCTTGGTATTCAGACATTGTTTTTGTTCTTCAAAATTTGTCATCACCTCCCGGAATGGCAAAGAACAAAAGTAGAACATTGAAGTTGAAGGCTACTAAGTTTTGTATTTTGAATTCTGCACTTTATTGGAAAGATCCCGGTGGTGTTTTGTTGAATTGTTTGGTGGAAGAAGCGAAGCAGGTCATGGAGGATTTCCATAAAGGAGATTGTGGGGGTCACCTTTTTTGGAAAACAACGGCCAACAAGATTTTGAGAGCCAGATACTATTGGCCGACACTTTTTGCTGATGTGTATAAGACTGTCAAGAGCTGTCATAAATGTCAGATTTTTGAAGGAAGATAGAAATTGTAGCCTTTGCCACTTAAACCTATTGAGGTAAGCGCCCCTTTTCAGCAGTGGGGTTTGGATTTCATTGGTGAGATCCATCCTCCTTCCTCAGCTCAGCACAGGTGGATCCTCACGGCGACTGATTATTTCACGAAATGGATCGAAGCAATTCCCACCAGGCAGGCTACGGATGTGGTAATAATTTCATTCCTTGAGAATAACATTTTGTCTCATTTTGGTTGCTCGAATAAGTTAATCACTGATAACGCAATAGCTTTCAAATCAAAAAGGATGGTTGAGTTTTGTCATAAGTATCACATCACTTTGGGACACTCAACCGCTTATCATCCACAAGGCAATGGATTGGCAGAGTCTTCCAACAAATCTTTGGTTAACATCATTAAAAAGTTGTTGGAAATAAATAAGAAAGGTTGGCATAAGAAATTAGTTAATGCACTTTGGGCAGACCGAGTGAGTCAGAAGAAATCCATTGGTATGTCCCCGTTTGAGCTAGTATATGGAGTTGACACAGTGTTCCCTACCTCTCTCGCAGCTCCGGTAGTTAAACTTCTTAAGGAAGCTAGCAGTGAAGAACATCATATGCAGCGAAGATTAAATCAAATGATTCATTTGCATCAAATGAGAGAAGAGGTTTTCCAAAACACATTCAAGCTACAGGAGAGAATTAAGAAAATCTATGATAGAAAAGAAAAGGCAGACAAGTTCAAATCGGAGGATATGGTGCTGAAATGGGATGCAAGGAATGAGGAAAAGGGTAAGCATGGTAAGTTCGAGAATCTCTAGAAAGGTCCCTTCAAAATTGCTGCATATCGGGGTCAGAATGCTTTTCTTCTGAAGGAGATGAACGGGGAAGACTATCCAGGAGGGCCGGTCAATGGTCAGCTGCTCAAGCGGTATAATTTTTGAGATGTTTTCTGCTGATTACATTGTCATTGTATATACCATTTTATTTTAGTTTCATTGCAAGAGTGTGTTGTGATCTTTTCTTCAGTTTGGGGCTCGAAGTGAAGGCTATAATTCTGAAGAATGATTTTAGCTTTGGTTTGAGTGTGACGAGTCATGTTTTTAAGTCATTTTGGTTTCAAAAGTCAGTTTGAGTCAAATTTCAGTCAATAAATGATTCAAAAGTCTTGTGTCAGTTTGTTAAGTTATCGACTCCATAGCCCAATGGATGAACACACTGTCTATCTCTCCTAGAGATATGTAGTTCTTGGCACCTCCAAGGAGTTACCATCCCCATTGGAGCCAATGTTAGAGTCGGTTTGTTCAGCCCTCCATCAGAGATCAAAACCTCTTTTGTTGCATTTCATTTTAGGTGTCCCATTCAGCTCAATCATCTACATTCCATTAGGAGCATCGATCTTTTGACAGAAGGATCTTGTCTCTGTACTTCCCTCATGTCATGTACCTGCTGATTTGTGTCTGATCATCAAAGTTCATCAAATCAATTTTACAGTCATTATGGATGGTCTTTTGGTCAGCCAAGAGCCATTTAAGTCATTAGGTCTAGGGTTTCAAAAATTTTTTCTTCAAAGTGTTCAGTAATGCCAGCAGGCCCATGAGGATGTCTCCAATAAGTTTTCATTCCAAAATTTTCATTATAAATAATGCTTGAGAATGATTCTTCTTCAAAACTCTGTTTTGAAGAAGAAATCGTTAAATTTATTTTTTGTAATAAATATTTAATTTTTAAGGTTTTTCGAGTTCTACAGTTCTTCAATGCAGCCCTTGTCATCCTTTGCCGAAATCCAAGGCCATCATCCCTGCAAAAAATTGCCAAGAGTTTCATCATTTCAGTCAAAAGTCAAAGGAAACAACAAAAAACAAAGTTTGTATTAGAAAGTGAAAAGTGCTCAAGTGGAAACATTAGAAAGGGGGTTATTGAGATCAAAAATTTAAGTCCAGTGGTTATAAAAGATATTTTGGTTTCCAAACAATTCATTTGCACACAAGAAGACAAGTTAGATTGTGGAAGGGCGAAATTGTGATTTTGAAGGCCGACTGTGTGTTGAATTGCTTGCGCGGCGCATTGGGAGGTAGTCGCGGCACACCGGGAGGTCATGGCGCATAGAGGAACCGTTCATAGTGTTAAATTGAAAGTGTGCGGTGCATACAGCCTGCACAACACACTAGGTTGTGCGCGTGGTGCACAGGGCCAATAAGAAAAAATTTCATCACTGCTTCCAAAAATTTCAAACCAACTCAGTTTTCCTCACACCAAGTAAGTTTGTAAGGCTGTGAATTGCTATTAGCTTGTGTTTGGTGTTTTTTGGAGGGAAGAATATGAAAGTTTAAAAGTTGAAAACATAAACCCTCTCATTTTGATAAAAACTGCCTCTTAGGGTTTGAATTTGAGTGTTAAAATTTGACGTTGGTGCCAAGTATTTCAAATCTCATTCCTTTCCTATGGTTCCTTTCCCCTTCACTGTCATATTATCATTTGTCAATCCCTTATTCCCTAACATCCCAAATCACTTATTCCTAAGTTCTATTATCCCTATTCCTAAACCCTACCATTCCCTATCACTCTCCTTCTCTCATTTCACTTATAAAATCCTCAAGTCCCCAAGCAGTCAAGTGACTGTCCTCACACTTTAAATCTCACTTGACAAACTCCATCATTCTCACTGCCCATTTTTTCCCACAATCCCTCATTTCCATTTCGCACATTTGGCATTGAAAACAAAGGCACCAATTAGTCATTCTCAACAAAACAAACATACACCTTGCTTGAAACATTATGGAAATGGAGACTGATTCATCATATGAACAAGATAGTGATTCTACCACAAAGCTTCATGCACCGAGGAGGCCTCGTAAGGGTGGCAGACATATCAGGGAAGAGCCCACCTCCTTGAATGAGCTGCAAGCCTGCCCACTTGCCATGGCATGTTTCCAACAATAGTCATGCTTTCAGTATTGTGAAATGATTGCTCAGATTCAGCATCATCAGGAATTGGCTCGGTTATTTGTTTTGCATTTGCATGATGGTCAGGTAACTCTTACTGGTGTAAATTTCATCTTGACACCAGAGACCATTTCTCAAGCAACAGGAATACCGAATGTAGGTGAGGAGTGGAACAAAAGAATGCAGGTAGAAAGAGTACATTATGAACCATATATCAGGCCTAGCTATGTGAGACAGCTCAGCAGGGTGTTACCATTGCAGTTTTTGAAAGAATTCAATGTGCCGTTGATGAGACTCATTATCAGATACTTCAGTTGTGAGGGCAACTTATCATGCCTCTATGCATACCATATCAGGTTATTGATGCATTTCACGAGAGTGAAGATGATGAGCATTCCATATTTCATGTGCCGAAACATCGAGAGGATGATTACTCTTGTGTAGAAGAAGACTCTTGAACAACAGTACAATAACATTTATCACTATGCGCTCATCAAGATCATTGTTGTGCATCAGCTTGGCTTGCAGGGTATCACATGGGAAGACTTCATTTCCTGTGAGTTCTTCACAGCTTCAACAGCTCATCAGGAGGTTTTCCATCATGCAGGTGAACCTTCACATCAGCATGGAGGTCGGGAGGTAGAGACTACTATTGTGCCGACATATGTCACCTATCAGAGAGGCATGAGAGGATTGTTTACAGCAACCCGACGAGTACTATCTCCACTTGGGGTGGAAGGGGTCTCATTGCCGTCATCAGTAGTACAGGTACAGGACATAGGCAAGAAGCCTATGCAGCATGAGGGCCCTTCAAGATGCCTAGAAACTGATTTCGTACTCATCGATGATGATGTGAGCTCTCCTAGCTCAAAGCTGAGGGAAGTCATTCAGGAGCAGAAAGCCGAGATACATGCATTGACCAACAAGTTGCAGAGAGCTCAATGGGTCATAAACTATTTTGAGCAGTGAAACAAACAACTGGAGGATCAACATATAGTCATGGATTTACAAAACATTCGGCAAAACCACCAAGCTGCCCAAAGGAGGAGGATAGAGTTCACTTCATTGGAGCAGGAGATAGAGGATGATCGAGAGAATTGGCTTGAGATGGTCAACATTCATCTTGAGAAGTTGTTGGTGAAGGCAAACAAGGACAAGGACATGCTTAGGCACATGAAAAATCATTATTGGGCATGAACTCATGTTTGCAATGCAAGGATCAAAATCCTGAAGGCAAGACTAAGGAGGGCACTAAAATGATGCAAAAGGCATGATAGGCTCCAAATCTTGGCCAAAGCTTCTTTGGCTGAGCATGATACTTGATGATGGACCTTCAATCCAAATTTCAACAAATTTGGAGAAAATTTTGTCAATTTTGAATTTTTTGGCTTCAAAACAGATTTTCTTGCCCAACGCGTAGCGCCACTTGGGGTGCGCTTATAATTGGGAGATCCACTGGAGGAAAACTTTGAATTTTTGGATTTTTTATGAAAAATTATGCATTCTCATGAATTACCTAAGGATTTCATCATGTTCTGGGTTGCCTAAAGGGTCAAAAACACACAAAAATTGACCTCTCTGCCACCTTTTGCAACCATAGGAAGTAGTCTTGGGGGATTGAAGTTTTGGAGGGGTACATGACATCGAAATCCAAAAATTCCACTTGGGTTGGAAAGTAAACAGGCAGGGCTTTCCAACGAGCTATCTTAAGCTCAATTTGGACTTCGGGAAGGGCCTCAAAATCAGCCTCAACGTTGTGCTACGCATATAGGTTTTGGGCACAACGCATAGAGAATTTTGTCCTATTTTTCACTCTTCAGCTCAAAATTTCGGCCAGTTTTGACTAGTTTTACTTGTTGATGTTACTATTTATATAACTTTATGTAATTTCATGACCATGATGTAATTTTGGCACATTTTTACTTGTCTTAGTAGATTCATTCACCAAAAGGTGAAATGTGAGTGAATGAATCAGTTTCCTAACATATAGAGGCAAGTTGTTTCATTGCCTATTTTTTAGTTCCTTATTTAGATATGGTTGAAATAGCTCATAGAATGATGAGCTTGACACCTAGAGGCATGCGAAGGAGTTAGGCTTGTCTATATCATGTAATTTCGCAATCATTTTCAGGGTTGGACACTTTGGATTGCTTGACACTCCATTGTACATCTGATTTCTGCATTTTTGGTAAAGGAAAGACTAGGGTTTTGCAGAACTTTTTGGGATTCCTGTGGCTCTGTGTTTTGATGGTGTTTCTCTCTATGTAATTTGTGAGTTCACTGAAATTTATGTGCATCATTTTCTTTTCTCTTTGCTTCTGAAATTAAACAAATGAGTGATAAAGGTAGAATTCATTAGCTTGTTGTGCTCTGCCTGTTAGTTTTGTTTAATTTTCAATGTTTTCTTTAGTTTGAAGAGGATTCTTGGTACCCTCTTTCCCTCTTCAGCTTCTCACCGGTCTGAAACCTCCACCCTTTACAAATTAAAGCATCAAAACGATTTCCTTTCTTGCCCCAATCAGAACTCTACAAAACTGGCCTTCATCCCTGGACCCAAATTTGCCTTTCCCTTGATTCCAACAAAACCCTCAAAAAATCAAATCAAATCCTTGCACTTCATACCTAGCCCAACATCAGAAGATATTTTAGTCATCTCAAGCCCAAATCGATCATCATTTGTTGAGATTGACTCAGAGAGAGCCCTCTCCTGTCCTTGTAGGGGTAGCTACGAGGCTGAGCGTGGTTTGATGTTGGTCCTGGATCCTGCCTTTTCAGCCTGAGGTAAATCTAGGCGCTAACACTACAGATGGAGAAATATTTTGATAAACATGGTGTACCACTGTTACAAAAGGCATGTATTTCATCTTTATATTTAGAGTCGAATCAATTTTTATGGTATGAAGGGCTTTGCTCTCATAAACCACCTGTCACATGGTCAATTTTCACAGAGGAAATGATAACACATTATGAGGATACAAAGAGAAACACCTTATTTAGCCAATTGATAAATCTCAAACAAAAGGGTTTAATTGAAAACACACTGAGGACTTTCAAAAATTGAATATAAGGTTAAATGATATTATAGAGAAGCAAAAGATAAATAGTATTATTTATGCCATGGAAGCTGATATCAATGGTATGAAAGCATATTGGAAGAAAGGCATGGAAGATTTGAAGAAAGACATGGAGGTCTGAAGGAAGGTGGGACAAAGCTGCTACAAGAAAGGCCTCCTAATGATGAAAAGGATCAAAAAATATCAAAAGAAGAGGATATACACTAGGAACCAACCCCAAAGAAAGAACAAATGAATCCGACCATATCTTGTATTGCAATCGCAGGAATTACCACTCAAACTCTCAAGATAGAAGGGCATATCAAGAAGAAGAAGGTTACAACCATGAAATATTAGGAAGAAAAGTATCAAGAAACATCAAAAGAAAAGGATACTCACCAAGAGCCAACCCAAGAGAAAGAAGAAATGAATCCGACCATATCTTGTAAAGCATTGGAAAGAATTACCACTCCTCAAACTCTCAAGATAGAAGGACATATGAAGAAGAAAAAGGTTCAAGAAGTGAAATATCACATCGAGAAAGAAGAAATGAATCTGGCAATATCTTATAATGCATTGGCTAGAATTACCACTCCTCAAACTATCAATATAGAAGGACATATTGTTATAGACATTTTTGTGCCTTACAGCATTGAGCATGAAATGTCCATAATCTAAGGGATCCAAAGTCCCTAAACATGTTGTTCCTACCCCTAGAGGAACAAGGCTAACAAACCACAGCAATTCACAGAAGTTCTCCACCAGAAACTGCTCAAAAACAAGTCAATTCAGGATCATTTCAGTGGCCACACTAGCTGTTTGCGCTGAATGTAAAAGCCAACACTGGCTACCTGCGTTGAATGTCAACTGGAACACTGGCTACCTGCGCTGAACGAGAATGGACAAGTGGCAGGCTCATTTCTCAAGGTGTCAAAACCCAGGAAGCTTCCAAAATGACACTTGCCTCAGGGAATTCGACTGGTGATGAGTAAGAGGTTCCAAATCTCCAAGTGGAAGTAAGAACCTCCAAGTGGACTCAAGAACTGACAGAGGGAGAGGACACTAGTCAGATCTCAAGCTGACTCATCCTCTCTCCAAACATCTATATATTGATCTCTCCTCCATGAGATCTAGAGGCTGGAATTTTGTTATTGCAAAGAATTGTTGTTGGTTTGAGATTGGAATCATTGGGTGCTTAATGCTTTGAAAGGGGTGAAGATAGGAATTCCATTTGCTGGGAAGGAGATGCTGGATTGGAGCCCTCTGGGTTGTATCTCTTCCTGAACCTTGTTATTCATCAATAAAGCTATCTTGGTTTCTCCTATATGCTGATGTATTTTTCATGTATGAATGCATTAGTGTATTTAGTTTATTTCTAATCCTAAACTAGTTATGAATGTGGATATCTGTCTTTGTGTAGTGTTCTTCTCTTGTCGCAAGTAGCTATTCTCTTGTCGCAAGTAGCTGTTCTCTTGTGATCTTGCAGGAACCCGTTGAAGCTGGACCAGCAAGAAGGCAAGTAGCTTTGAACACCCAAAGAGAAGAGAGACCAGATCGAGGGACAAACGGAAGACACCGGTAAGTCTATTGATCTCTCTTCTTTCACATTTTATAAAGGAAGAAACCAGAATAACTGTCTCTGTTTGTTGCTAAGGCACTGTCACACCTTAGGTGGATAGGATCGTCCTGCATAGGCATTTTTCCCCACAACAAATTGGCGACTCCGCTGGGGAAGATTTGTTTAGTCATTTTATTTGTGTTTCTATCATTGTTTGCTTCATAGACTTGACAGCAACAATCGAACTGCATCTTTCCCGATGCAAAGTAGACAGTTGCTGCTTTGATCCAATCACTGGACTTGTCTATGATCTGAACAATGGATTCACAAATGATTTGATGATCCTTGTGATAGATCTTAGTAGCCCTTCAAAGCATCCCTTTGATTACACCTTGCTTGTTGCTTTTATTTGGCCTGAAACAGTGAATTAAATAGCAATCTGTGACCCAGAACCTGAGGGAAACGAGAGTTTCTCCTTCAGCGCAGACCCAGTGAAGGGATTCTGCATTTCAACGCAGGTCCCGTGAAGGCTACCTGCGCTGAATGTCAAAACCCCTGTGTTGAGGTTGCGCTGAACCTGTTTGTCCTTGTGCAAGCTGGGGTTCTCTGCTCTGTTTTGCCTTGTTTTGATCTCTGATTTTTGCAGCCTGTAACTAGCATAGGTACCAGTCTGATAACTCCTTTTCTCTGCTTAGATTCCGCCTCCTTTTGTACAAAAAGATTGTGAGTGTTTTTATGTGTTTGTGGTGTCATTTACAGTTTTCCTCTGCATGAGTGAAATAGTCATCCTGTAGCCCTTGATTCAGATCTGTTGATTGTGATCTTAGAAGAGAGTTCATTGGCTGTTTGCAGATTGATTATACATTTACTCTTGCTTATTGGTTTGAATTTGTCTCTTTTAAGTGTCGAAACAAGTATTAATTTCGAAAATCGTTAAGTGTTGTAATCTCTTCTATCTTCTCTGATTTCGAAAAAGTAAACTTGTTTGTATTTGATCATTTAAAAGCAAATTCAAAGTTGTACAAAAAGCTTTCTTTGTAGGCATCAATACTAAGAAAGCGGAAAACAAACACCTGCATTGTGCATTTGCATTTGATAGTTTGCATGTATGATTTAGGAAAAGTGCATTAGAGTGTGCTAATTACTCTTTGAGAAAAGATGGTGTCTTTCTTTCCCCTTAGTAGCTAGGATTTTCAAAGTTGAAAAGATATAAAGCTTGCTTATCATCTTTAGACTGCATTTAGGAATTTGTATCATACATCTCGTGGTGAACCTTGAAAGGAAAACTTTAAAAAGATCAACCTAAAATAAATTGAATGAACTTAACAACGCTTTGTAACATAACGCACAACATAGAGGTCTAGGCTAGAGACGTGTTCCGGCGTCGTTAAGCCTGGTGACTGTCGATCTCGTGGATGGTGGGTGATTCCTCCTGAGGGACGATAGTGCCAGTACGGATTGTGCTCCCATGTACCGTCGTGTATATATTGGGAGACCCCTATAGGCATAAAACCTTTATCCTTAGGAAGCCGTGTCGGCCGCCTTACTGATTGCAATGCACTGAACACAGCATTCAGGAAGATCGACCGCCCGTACCCTAAAAAGTATTCTGCGGTTTTGCGAAAAGTTTGGCACACCCTCTACCTAGAACTCCAGAGCAGTTCCTTTTGGCCTTTTTCAGACTCTATCACGGAAAAAGTCCATCTGAGCATTTGTCACTTCGGGCTCGTTAAAACATCGAAGGAGACTAGAGTCATCTTTAGCTTTTTCTCGACTCTTTAAAACTGAAAAAGCAAGTTGTGTCTAAAGCGTCCTTAAAATTTATTTTAAACGGAACAATCACCCCTTATTCCTGCGTTGATCTTTAGGTTGAAAAAATGGAGCACACCAACCAAGGAATTCCCCTTGGTGGAAATCCTAGTCCCTTCTCCTCTTGGGGAGATGTTGGTGCGCCCCACATGGCCACATTGTCGCTTCCAGGACTGACAATTGGCCTGCCGGTCTGGCTCTTTTCAACCAATGTCGTTCAGAACACCACCATTCCTGAACAGTCAAGTCAACAGTTAGACCAGACCAGGGTTGCCAACCAGCCTTCTACTTCATCTAAGCCTTCCTCTCCTCCTTCCTCTTCGCTTGATGGAATTGGTAAAACAAAAAACCAGGTTCCTAAGGAGAAGAAGGAAAAGAAGAAGAAAGAGAAGAAGAAGAAGGAGCCAAAGGCGACTGGGGGAAAACAAGGGTCGTCTGAAAAAAATCCACACACAGCACTGACCAGGCCTAAATCGCCATGTGTCATATGCAAGGGAGACCATTTCCACAGAAATTGTCCCTGTATCCCTCGGATACTAAGGGACTGGTCTCCCCGTTTGCACAATTCGGTAGCATCAACCTCTGATAGCCATGTTGACTGCTCAGCATCGACTAGTGAAAGTGAAGCCACAGGACAGAGAGGGAAAGTTAGATTTCCCTGCAAACTGTGTGAAGGCGACCACACCATCCACCGTTGTCCCTTCTTAGACGAGGCTAAAAGAGTTCTGGAAGATCGCCCGATTTTACGAGCGCAACTTCCTCCTGGATATCAAAAACTCCTGCCAAGTCCTTCACTAGTTGAGAACCCGGCTGGCCCGCCCAGGTGGTCAGCCGAAGCACCTATCAATGAAGATGAACTATTTGGATCCATGCCTGACGCAAAGTCAAAAGGTTGAGACGACAGTCGACCCGATTTTTCCTTCAGAGGCTCTATCTTCGAATGATACCATCACAGAGGAGAATAAAGACGACACCGTCCAAATTCTCTTCATCAACACTGACTCTGAAGAACAAGGGGGCAATGCCCCCATTCCTTTATCGCAGGAAGGAAGTTCGTCAGAACGATATCCGGCCGTCTATTCGGTCCCACCACCAAGCAACCTGGTTGTATCCTTTGATTGGAACCAACTAGGCAGACCCCGGTTGCCAGCAAGCATACCATTCAGAATTATTGTTCAAATATACAGAATGGTAATGGCTGGCACTATCATTGATGAGGGGGCATCTGTGAGTATCCTTTCCTCTATTGCTTGGAAAGCGCTTGGTTCGCCAGCGTTTTTGCCTGAAATGAGAAATCTATCAGGTTTTGATAAAGGAACCAGTCAACCTTTAGGGATCCTCCCCAATGTGCCCATAACATTGAAAGGGAAGACCGCTCAAATGAACGTGATGGTCATTCAAGGACCCTTGGATTATAACCTACTCCTTGGACGAGACTATATATATTGCATGGGAGCTATTGTCTCCTCACTCTTTAGAGTAATGTGTTTTCCGCATGAAGGAAGAATGGTCAAGCTCGTGGACCAACTTTCATTTCCCGGATCACGCATTGCAAATAGTCATGTACCATCCCTAAATGGTCTATTCACGCAAGAAGTGTCTCAACCCACGGTTCGTCCTCCTGATGAGCGCGAGTAATCCGGGAGGATATGACTGGAACCCAGGGGGCATGCGTCCTGGTCTGCTTCGGTAGGGAAACTTTGGGTATAGAGTAGGTTTCCGCGGGAGAATATGACTAGTTTGTACCCCGTCCGTCTAGGAAGAGGGTTATTCTAGAATAAGATTCTTTTGTCAAAGTTATGTGAGTTGGCGGGCATCGTCGCTCACCTTTGTCTATTTTGGTAGACATTGCCGAGGAGGTGTTTTGTTTGAAAGATTAACGAGACAATCTTTGGGTAACCTGAAAGAGGTAAGCCTCTCTCGTTAAAACAAATGTTTTGGCGGAAGTGAAGTAGAGGTAACCTTGAAACTCTATTTTATACCTGGGGGCATGCAAACCTTTTGGAGTGCAAGCAAGGGGCGGCTATTTACTTTTTAAATTTTTAGGACCTCTAACCCTTTAAAATCGTAGGATTAGTCGTTTCCGAACTTGCATAACGAAAGGATCCGGAGCAAAGCTTACGTAAGATCTAAGCTCCCTAAAAAATAGCATCTTCAATGAGACACTCTTATCATATGACTGGTATAATCGAGCAGTTTTAGCACAAAGTTCATGCTCGTTTAAAAATAAACGCAAGATCCGAGCAGTTTTAGCACATAGTTCATGCTCGTTAAAAAATAAACATAAGATTGAGCAAATGTTCCCACCCGCATTTAAGCTCGTTAAAAAATGAACTATCCCAGTAAATAACCACTGTGAATGTAATATCATCAGCCATTAAAGCCTTGGTCATGTTTGCACCGTCACCTCCAATTTTCCATTGGCCGATCGTTCACCTCCATATGTTTGTTTACCCATTTTGAGGAACAGCTACGAAGAGTGATTTCACCTAGCCATCCTTGTGACACTGCTGTTAGCGCTTGAGATTTCACCCTAGGCTGAGGAAGGTAAACCTTCAAGGCAACATCAAACCATTTCAACTCGTAGCTAGCCCTACGGGGTATGAGAAGGCTCTCTCCGGTCAAACTCAGTAGATCTTTCAATAGGATGAGCTGACCCAATTAGGAACACTGATATTAGGCTAGTAAACTGATAAGGAGGGTTGATTTAAAGTTTTTTTGGGGTTTTTGGTGGCAATTGGAGGGAGTGCAATTCAGGGTGCGGGGATTGAGCTCAGTTTTTGCAGGTGGGTCTTTGGGGCAAGGTAGGAGTTTGTGCTGATGCCTTTAGCTAAGATGGATGATCAAGGAAGAAAAAGGAGAAGCTAAAGAGGGCAAACAATGACTTTGAATCCTCTCTAGACAGTGGAAAACATAAACATTAAACAAATTTGAAAGCTGAGCATGGCAAGCATGAATTCAAACTTTATCCCTTCATTTGTTTAATAAGCTGCAGTAAAGAAAGAGATGGAACACATAAACACACTTACAGTTACAATAAGAGAACACACCATCAACACAAGAGTCCACAAGAATCCCAATGATGTCTGCAAAACCCTGGTCTTCCTTTTCCTCAAATTGCAGAGATACAAGTACAATATACAATAGGAGCTTCTCCCTCAAGAGTCCAACCTCTCCAACCATGAAAATGAGCAAGAGAAGGCATAATATAGATGATCTAACTCCTTTCCCCACCTCTAGGGGTCGAGCTCAGCTTCCTAGGAGCTGTTTCAACTAATTCCAAACTAAGCACTAGATAATAGGCAGTCAAAACAACTTGCCTCTAAAACTTAGGAAACCTATCCATGCATTAAATATTTACCATTTACATTCAAGAAACTTCTAGAAGTGATCAAGGAGAGTAAAAGTATCTTAGAGCCATGAAAGTTACATAAAAATCCATGATTTACATGCCCAAAAAGGTAACCCAAGTCAAAACTGGACTTTTCTGGCCGAACTGGTCAAAATAGGCAAAATTCCCTGACATGCAGCGCACATATGCCTGACACGTAGCGCACATTTAGAGGCTTGTTTGAGGGCCTTTCCGGTGTCTAAATCAGGTGCAAGCTATCTCATTGGAAAGGTCTGTGAGTCTTCTTTCCAACCCCACCAGAATTTTTGAATTTGGAGTTCATTTGACCCCTCAAAACTCAATTCTCCCAAGACAGCTTTCTGCAACTCAAAATATGGGCAGAAAGTCAAAATTTGCATGTGTTTTGACCTTTTGGAGGCCCAAATCTCCATAAAAACTGAAGTCCATCCATAGGTAGGTGTAACTTTGCATGAAAATTCCAAAAATGCTGAGTTTTTCCGTTCTGAGTTGCCCCCATGTAGCGTAGCGCACGGGGCGCTACGTGTTAAAAGGCCAAAACCTGTCAATTTCCCAAAAATTCACAAATGACAAAATTTTCTCCAAATTTCTTGAAATTTGGGCTGGGAGTCCCCAATCAAGTACTATGCTCATTCAAAGAGTCTTTGGCCAAAATTTGGAGTGGATCGGGCGTTTTCCTTCGTTTTTGTGCTTTGGCCAACCGTCCTTGGAGCACCTTCATTCTCGCCGGTATTTTTGACATTTTTCTCAAACCATGACACCTGTGTAAAAAGTGAAGGAGGTTTTTATTCCTTGGCATGTTGTGGACAAAAAAATCTCTCAGTTTTGAAAAATTCATCTTTGATTGCTCAGAAACAGCTTTTGAGTGAAACTTGTACCGATGTGTGAAACAAGGAATTTTGTCGAAATGGAGCGAAATGAAGGGGATAGGGGACTTCTAAATTCTTGGGGAAATTTGTGGGAGTGGGGAGGGATGTTAGGAAGTAGGGGAAAGTGGAGTCTCAGTGATTGAGTGAGGGGAAGGGGTCCAAAAGGGCAAAACACAGGCCCAACCTAGAAAATTGCCAGGTTGTAGCTAGAAACTAGGGTTTGTGGAAAAATGAGGAATTTGGCGGATCTAAGGGATGGGAAGTGTTTGGTAAGGTAATTTAAGGATAGGGGAAGGTGTATGAACATCAGGAAACAAGTTTTGCCGGCGATTTGACCGCTCAAGAAAAATTGGCTTTCAAAACCCTAGGAGAGGGAAATGACCTTGCCAAGGCACAACTGAAGCATGAACAAGGCGTGAAATGACTCATTCGACACTGACATGATAATGAAAACCCTCTGAATTATGATAGGCTCAGCTGAATGATGACATGGACTGACATTTGGGCAAACCCTAGGCCTAATGCCTAGTGACCAAATTTTGTTTGAAGACTCACTGAAATGACAAAATTTGACCTTGACACTCTGAGACCACTTTGTAAGAGCATATTTGATCACTGTAGGAAGGCTGGAAAGACTGACACTAACAACTGCCGTGATTGGAAAATTCCAACCTGTACCTGGAATCAGTTGCTAACCCTGTTTATCACTCGTTCCTCAAAAGACGAGTCTTCTTTAAGCTCTTTTCAACTGACTCGTAAAATATGAAAAGATTGCCGAGTCCTTGGCCTTCCAGCTCGTTAAAGGGACAGGAAGAGCTATCCCTCCTCTAGATTTTAATCTTTTTGGACCTGAGGGATTATTGCACAAAAAGATCGAGCGCTTGTTTTATTCGGCTCGTTAAAACTATCGAAAACTCATCCCTTTTGTATTGTTTTATACTTTTTCGGACTTAAGGGATTAGATGATGAAAAGGGACTTTTGGAGTTAACTTTATGTACCTTTTCAGACTCTCTAAAAATGAAAAGGACCGAGTTATCCTTGTCGTTAGACTCGTTAAAATCATTAAGTAGCGACAAACTTGTCTTTAGACGAGAACGAGTTTCACTATCGCTAGGCTCGTTAAAACATAGCGATGGGCTTGCCCGAAGGGCAGGTTATAGAACAAGCATATGTTATCCTCCTCAAGCTTGACAAAAATAAAGAGGTACTGGTCAGCAATGACTGGGGAAAAATTGGGAGAAACTAAAGAAAACTTTGATGGTAGCAAGTCGCTCTTGAACATGACACTTTTCCTCCGTACCACAATCGGGTTGGGTTGTTCCATTCACCAGTCACATCCATGGTCTCGCCATACCATCCATATTTGGGGTAATGCTACCGATCCATCATATCAGTGTCGCCATATGTTCAAGAGAAGTCGTTCATAAAAGTCAACCGTGTCCCATCCACTGCCATACATTATCCTTCATCCTTTCATGACCGCCACCCTGAATCATATGTCACAGATCGTTTTCACCTCCATTAAAATCATTAGCTCCGTTCCGTGTCACTGATGTGGGATTCATTAAGGCCCTCCTTTGACGGATCGCTTCTTGTCGACATCAGCTCATTATCTAAGAAGTTGATCTAGGAACAAACCCTTCAGTACTTTGAAGCTTGCATGCCTCAATGGCAAGTTTCTCACTTCCGGCGACAAGTATACAGTAATGACCTTCGACCGAAAGATTTTGCGTGGTGTTCGACACCAAGTCCTTTATTTACACCACGTGAATTGTACTGCAGTACCTTGAGGGTCATTATCATTATCGGTGATTCCTCTCGCGCTTGTTAACGGTTTACATCATTGACCGGTAATCAAGCGATGTCTTTCCATGTTCGACTTCAGAACATTTCTCACATGGATTGACTTGTACTTAGAGTGAAGATCGAACGAGTTTGAAGACCCCAGATCTAGTTTCATCCATCCGGGCTGCGATATATATTCAGGAAAGATAAAGACATTGACATGTACATCATTGCAGCAGATAATTGTCCTACTCAAAGGATGATAATTTCATCAAAATTATCAGTCTACCATCAGACGATTGTCTGTTCTATGTACAGAAAAATGAATTTATAAAGCTGAGCATGGGAATGCCCGCCTCAGCTAGATCATGAAAGCAGTATGAAAAATAATGTATTGTATTGTATCTTATTACAGGTCTCCTCTCAGCATTGGATGAACTTCGGATCCCCCTGATAAAGCATTTCGCCCGATAAACAGCCTCATACTTTAGGGGGCAACTGTTATAGACATTTTTGTGCCTTACAGCATTGAGCATGAAATGTCCATAATCTAAGGGATCCAAAGTCCCTAAACATGTTGTTCCTACCCCTAGAGGAACAAGGCTAACAAACCACAGTAATTCACAGAACTTCTCCACCAGAAACTGCTCAAAAACAAGTCAATTCAGGATCATTTCAGTGGCCACACTAGCTGTTTGCGCTGAATGTCAAAGCCAACACTGGCTACCTGCGTTGAATGTCAACTGGAACACTGGCTACCTGCGCTAAACGAGAATGGACAAGTGGTAGGCCCATTTCTCAAGGTGTCAAAACCCAGGAAGCTTCCAAAATGACACTTGCCTCAGGGAATTCGACTGGTGATGAGTAAGAGGTTCCAAATCTCCAAGTGGAAGCAAGAACCTCCAAGTGGACTCAAGAACTGACAGAGGGAGAGGACACTAGTCAGATCTCAAGCTGACTCATCCTCTCTCCAAACATCTATATATGGATCTCTCCTCCATGAGATCTAGAGGCTGGAATTTTGTTATTGCAAAGAATTGCTGTTGGTTTGAGATTGGAATCATTGGGTGCTTAATGCTTTGAAAGGGGTGAAGATAGGAATTCCATTTGCTGGGAAGGAGATGCTGGATTGGAGCCCTCTGGGTTGTATCTCTTCCTGAACCTTGTTATTCATCAATAAAGCTATCTTGGTTTCTCCTATATGCTGATGTATTTTTGATGTATGAATGCATTAGTGTATTTAGTTTATTTCTAATCCTAAACTAGTTATGAATGTGGATATCTGTCTTTGTGTAGTGTTCTTCTCTTGTTGCAAGTAGCTGTTCTCTTGTCGCAAGTGGCTGTTCTCTTGTGATCTTGCAGGAACCCGTTGAAGCTGGACCAGCAAGAAGGCAAGTAGCTATGAACACCCAAAGAGAAGAGAGACCGGATCAAGGGACAAACGGAAGACACCGGTAAGTCTATTGATCTCTCTTCTTTCACATTTTATAAAGGAAGAAACCAGAATAGCTGTCTCTGTTTGTTGCTAAGGCACTGTCACACCTTAGGTGGATAGGATCGTCCTGCATAGGCATTTTTCCCCACAACACATATCGAGAAGAGAAAGGTAATAGTGTTGATTGATTCAGGCAGTACCCATAATTTTATTCATGGTAAGATAGCCAAGGAATTGAATTGCTTCCTATATCTAGCGCTGGAGTGTCAAGTGATGGTTGCAAGTGGAGGAACCATAAATTGCTCTAGAAAGTGCGATAATATCAAGCTATCCATGGGAGAATATGTATTGAATAGCCCAATGCTTTCCATTCCAATGGGTGGTGCTGATGTTTTACTAGGAGTCCAATGACTACAACCTTTGGGTATGATAGCTTTTAATTTTCAAGAAATTTTCTGGAAATTTTTTTGGGAAGGAAAGGAAGTTGAATTGAGGGGTATTGAAGGGAAAGTTGGAAAGATAATAAACTCTAATAGCATGACAAAGATTCTAAATAAAGAAAAATGGGGTGTAATTTCACAATTATGTTCACTAGAAGATCCCACATCAAAATCATGTATTTCTCCAGATCTCCAAAACGTTTTGGACAATCATTCTGAGGTATTTGAGACTCCCAAAGGCCTCCCACTTATTCGTGATCATGATCATGCTATTCATTTGATTCCAGGAAGTGTTCCCCCAAACATCAAGCCTTATAGATATCCATATGACCAAAGGAGTGGGAACTCATTCACAAGTTGCAGAAGATCCCAGTTCAAACAATATTGCGAGAAATTGACAAAGAAGGAAAAATAATATTGGAACCTGAAGCAGTCATTGAACCCAGAAATCGACAGCTACGAAATATATCAATTTCAGGGTATCTCATCAAATGGAAGAACTTACCCAATGAAGATTCCACATGGGAGGACAAGAATTTATATAGAGGCATCAAGAACTACTCAAGCGTTGATGACAACAGTTTTTGAAGGAGAGGGGCATGTTAGGTCCCTATACTGCTAGTGTAACCACTTATTGTTATTAGAACAACCCCCTTATTATATTGTTGTTCCCATGTAGTCCCCATATTGTTATTATTGTGCCCCATAGAAGCCCAATATTGTTATTATTGTGCCCTTACATTATTATTGTTATGTCGGCTCTGATTATATTATGGCCCCTCGGACTTCTTTATATAGAAAAGAGGTCTTGTAATTTGTATCATCCAATGATTGTCCATTTGTGTAATGTAAAGGAGGTTGCCCCCTTGAAGAGGTTGAATTCTAAGGCGTTGATCTATCTTTTCTACCTTTTTGTGAGTTGGTTTCATAACAGTTTGTATGGAGAGCATTTTTTAGTTATGTATTTAGTTGCTATCCTGGGTTTGAACCTCAATTTATATAGTTACAGGCAGAGTCGTGGCGTTCTCTCTCATAACATTCTAGTGTTATTTTGGTGTTATGTTGCTTCTCTGATAGGAGTTTCAGATAGTAAGACCACCTGGAAGTGGTTCACCTCCTGGAATGATCCCTCTTTTAAGATTACAGTTACACGACCCTTTGTTTATTAGGTTCATTAGTTCTGTAAGGGAATGAGTCACTCATCGACAATGTCTAGTTGCGACTCTACCTCTCGGGGATGAGGCAAACGAAACAAAGGGCCTAATCGGTCGGAGAAACCTAGAAACTTTGGGGGACAAACAAGAGGAAAAGAGCTCATCAATAGTATTATAGATGACACGGCCTCTACGTATCATGAGGGTATTGTGAAGGAAATCTATAGTCTCATTGAAGAATGCAAAGCAGAATTAAATAAACAAGTTGGAAACATGGAAATTGATGTCAAATAAGCACAGGAAATGGTGTTGGATCCCAAACAGACCTATGACAAAGTGACTCAATACAAACAAAATTTGTTTTTATACCTGTCGATGAAGAGCCTTCTAGGCAAGGCACTAGAGCAGGTAGCAATAAACATGGCAGCGACAGTCGAAATCTTCCCAGACTACCACAAGAAGTTCCGGAAACTCCACTTCCAATTGCAAAAGTACGATGGTCACGTCAAGGGTATTGAAGACCATATCCCATGCATCCATACTTCGACAAAACTCCCTAGCTCGAATGTGAAGGATCTGACTTTGATCGATTCAGTTTCAGCTGAGGGCACTAACTAGTTTTCTTATTGATCTCTCTCTCTGTGCTTTTGAATAGTAGTATGAGGCTAGATTTTAAATTTTAATATGTTGAAATTATCATTAAAGGAATTATAGCTTTTAGATACAGTCTAGACTTGCAGGCATATCTAGCCTAGTGTGACAGACTCATTTTTTGCTATTGGTTGGCCTATAATGTTGTTAGGTGGTTGGTTAACTTGGTTTCTCTATGGGCAACTTATGGCCACTTAACTAAGTGTTATGTTGTCGTAATTTCCTTTTAATTTAATGAAAAGGAAGGCACTACCAAGCTTACAAAAAAAATAAAAAATTGATTCACGTAATTTTGACAGAGGAGTCTGTTTTTTTATATTTTATTTTATAATATTTGTAAATATAAATGGAAAATTATATATAAATTTTTTATATTTATATTATTTTTTAAACAATTAATTTGACAATATTATATAGCTTATGCATAAAAAATATTTAAGCATTTTATGTATCTACTACGTCAATAGGCCTCTCCCTATTGGAATTTGTCAGATTAATTATTTTACTAAATATATATATATATATATATATATATATATATATATATATATATATATATCCTGTGGTCTAAATTTAAAGATGCCAATATATTCTTGTCATCATCACTACTTCAATGGATGGAATTCACACCACTAACTTCCTTGCATATCTAAATCATATGATGAAATGATATTAAAATTAAAATTTTACAAAGCATAAAAAGAAATTATTATGCCATTTGTTAGTTGCCACCTATCACGATTAATAAGAAGTGGGAGGATGAAAAAAAAAATTGTGCTGCAGTAAGGACATGCATCATAGTGGTGGAAAGTAGAGTTATCGTGCCTAAGTTATTATTTAAGGATAAATAGGCCATGTATCATAGTGATGTGTAGTGGAATTACTTTGCTTGAGTGGTGGGAAGTGGAATTATCAATTTAAATTACAATTTTAATATTTTATGATGCCTTCAATTCTTTGCTATATATTCTTTGTAACACTTGCATTTTTTAATTTCAATAATATATATCACCCATTTATCACCTATAATGCTTAATACATAATAACCTATTAATATTCATAATTATAACCTTTATAATGTTAGACATAGCCTAGACACAACCTGCGAGTTTGTATAATAATAAGGGTTATGGTAATAATTAGGTGTTATAGGAATTAGTTCTTGATTATATTTGCAATGTTTATAAATAATTAAAATTATGTTGAATTTTTTAGTGGTATGTTATTAGAGGTGTTGGGTCCTTCGTTTGAAAATTCATTTTTGACCACTTGACTACATTTTGCACGGAAATAACCATTGGGAAGTTGCGGAGGAGACAACTGGACTAAAGGAATGGAACCTGACAAAGAATAGAAGTTACGGAAGGATGGCTAGAAAAATCCATAATCAAGCAAGAATTAATTAATAAATAGAGACAGACGAGGAAGCAAGACACAACCGAGTAATAGAGGTAGCTGAAGAGGAAAGAGGTGTAGCATCCAAGAGAGACGTTGTAGCTCAAGTGAGTGGGAGACTTAAGAAGGGAAAGGAGAAAGGTGAGGAGGAGGTTAGATGGAAGGGTATAGGAATATTGTTGTAGAGTTGTTTGAGCCCGCTGAGTATCTAGTTACTTTGATTATATATTGCTTTGTTATGTTGATGGCTATTCTATCTGGGGCCCTTTGATCCTGATGCAACATTATATTGTTGTGGTGTTAATGGAAGGAGTGGTTAGAGGGAAATTCGAGAAAACTGTGTATGATTCTCTATGGATTTCTAAAAAGTTTAACATGCTTGCATCTATTTGATATTTCTCCTTTTTATATGTTTATTGGAAACAAATTGTTATATTCTAAGTTATTGTTATTGTTAGTTCCTTGGGGTTTATCCTAATGCCTAATTCCAGTCCCTCAAACAATTAAGGTCACAACACATCTCAAGTGACATGCTTTATTCATCCTATATAAGGTGAAAATTCTAGCGTGGTGCTAGAATATAATGGAGCCTTTGTTGGCCCTTGTACCTGAACCCTGGGTCTCAACCCATTTGTTGTTTTTTCGCCATCACATGGTTCCATTGTCGGGACCTAAATTTTTTTGAAGGGGTCTAGAATATGGTGTCGAGTATATTTAAGAAGGAGCTTAAGATTGGTGGCATGAACAAGTAGAACAATTCACTTCTCAACAATCTCAACTCCATCAGTGAAGTTCGAAGCAGTTAAAAGAAGAGATCCGTTATGCCCCTATACTACTAGTGTAACCCCTTATTGTTATTAATACAACCCCGTTATTATATTTTTGTACCCATGTAGTTCCCATATTGTTATTATTGTACCCCATAGAAGACCACTATTTTTATTATTGTGCCCTTACATTATTATTGTTATGTCGGCTCTTATTATATTATGACCCCTTAGACTCCTATATATAGAAAGGAGGTCTTGTCATTTGTATCATCCAAGAAATGTTCATTTGTGTAATGTAAAGGAGGTTGTCCCCTCGAAGAGGCTTATTTCAAAGGTTTTGATTTATCTTTTCTATCTTTTTATGAGCTGGTTCCATAACATTTGGTATCAGAGCTGTGGATTCTAGGGTTTCGCTGCTCCAAACAGGTCATCGTGGCATTTTCGCTATAACTTTTTTCTGCAACGTTTCAGACACTAAAAAAAAACCCATTTGGGTCAAAATCATTTTGAATTGCAGATCCAAATTTTAGAGCTTTTCACGCTATATTTGCAGAGATATGATTTGAGGAAGTTGGCCTTTTTGCAGACTCCCAAATTACATTCCAAACAGGTGACCTGGGGAAAATAGTCATAACTATTGCTTTGAGAATCAGATTGAAATTTTGTAAGAAGTTACATAAAGAGGATGGATTGTGGTTTCCTGTGTATATTTTTCAGATCCTAATGTCAAAATAGTGACACATGGAACTTCATACAAGTTCGCTCTTCTGAAAAGGTATATACTCAGGTCATCTTGGGAGATTGTGTATAACTCTTTCTTGGAGAATCTAAATTCGATCAAACTGGTGGCATTGGAAAGAGGACGCAGAGAGCTACTGTAGTTCATGATTTCAGAACTTAAAGATCTAAAAGTGTAGAGTTACAGTCGTTTCAAGATCGAGCTCCTAAAATTAAGAAAAAGCGAGATGAGGAAGTTTGATGGCAAGGATCCGGTAAATTGGATACTACAGATGGAGAAATATTTTGATCTACATGGTGTACCACTATTACAAAAGGTATGTATTGCATCTTCATATTTAGAACAAGATCAATTTTTATGGTATAAAGGGCTTTGTTCTCGTAAAAAACTTGTTACGTGGTCAATTTTCACGGAGGAAATTATAGCACATTATGATAATACAAAGAGCAACACCTTCTTTAGAGCAACACCACAACAATTGGAAGAAAAAAGAGAAAAAGGGCTTTGTTACAAAGTGGAAAGAAAAATTATGGAAACAAGGAATTCTACCCCTCACAACTATAAAGATGGAAGTGTTGTTTCTCCTAGCCTTCCACAACCTACAAGGGTTACACCACAACAATTGGAAGAAAAAAGAGAAAAAGGGCTGTGTTACAATTGTGATAGAAAATGCACTAAAGGTCACAAGTGTGTTGAGAAGAAATTATTTTACATAGAGTATGAAGAGGAGGAAGAAAAGGATCAAGAAACATCAAAATAAGAGGATATACGCCAGGACCCAACCTCAGAGAAAGAAGAAATGAATCTGACCATATCTTGTAAAGCATTGGCAAGAATTACCACTCCTCAAACTCTCAAGATAGATGGACATATCAAGAAGAAAAAGGTTCAAGAAGTGAAAGATCACATCAAGAAAGAAGAAATGAATCCAACCATATCTTGTAATGCATTGGCCGTAATTACCACTCCTCAAATTATCCAAATAGAAGGACATATCAAGAAAAAAAATGTTCAAGAAGTGAAAGATCACATCGAGCATCCAGAAATGAATCCGACCATATCTTGTAAAGGATTAGAAGAAATTACCACTCCTCAAACTCTCAAGATAGAATGACATATCAGGAAGAAAAAGGTTCAAGCAATGAAAGATCACATCGAGTATCAACAACAAGTTCTCCAACTTTTAAAGGATAATGCCACTTTGGTGCAAAATTGAATGAAACAACAGGTAGATCAACATCGTAGTGAAAAATGTTTTGATGTAGGTGATTGAGTATTTTTACTACTACACCTGAAGCAAGCTATTTCTGAGAAGGAAATGTTGGCAATACTACATGCACTTAAGAAATGGCGACCTTACCGAATGGGAAGACACTTCAAGGTAAAAATGGATCATGATAGTATTAAATACTTTTTAGAACAACTATTATCTTTAGAAGAGCATAAAAAATGGATCACAAATATGTTGGGTTATGACTTTGACATCATCTATAGAAAAGGGAAGCAAAATTTTGTTGCAGATGCACTCTTAAGAAAGGATGAGGATGTGAAAGCATTGTTTTGTGCTATTTCTATTATCCAACCAGATTGGATAAACGAAGAAAGGGATGAATGGAAGAAGGGTGAAGAAGTATTGCCACTCATTCAAAAGTTACAGAAGATCCCAATTCAAACAATATTGCCAGAACTTGAAGAGGAAGGAAAAATCATATTGGAACCTGGAGCAGTCACAGAAACAAGAACCCTACAGCTACGAAATCGATCAATTTCAGAGTATCTCATGAAGTGGAAGAACTTACCCGCTAAAGATTCCACATGGGAGGACAAGACTTTTATACGGAAGCATAAAGAACTACTCAAGTGTTGAGGACAACACTTTTTGAAGGAGAGGGGTATGTTAGGCCCCTATACTACTAGTGTAACCCCTTATTGTTATTAGTACAACCCCCTTATTATATTGTTGTACCCATGTGGTCCCCATATTGTTATTATTGTGCCCCATAGAAGCCCACTATTGTTATTATTATGCCCTTACATTATTATTGTTATGTCAGCTCTGATTATATTATGACCCCTTAGACTCCTATATATAGAAAGGAGGTCTTGTCATTTGTATCATCCAAGAATTGTTCATTTGTGTAATGTAGAGGAGGTTGCCCCCTCAAAGAGGCTTATTTCTAAGGTGTTTATCTATATTATCTATATTTTTATGAGCTGCTTTCCTAACAAGATCTTATACACGAAGCCTATGATTGATCAATATAAGATATTTTGGTGCAAGTTCCCATAGGAGCCCTGCAACTGGTTGTGGAGAATGAAAATAAATGGAAAGGTCATCGGCTTGACAACTATCCGACATGAGTTGTATATTTATATGTGCATACCACATTAGAGGGATATATTATCGAGTTTGTGGCAGAGGGTCATCAACCCTTTTCTTAGGTAGAGGTTGTGTTTCAGTTAGGGTTATGGGGAATATTTCTGAGGGAAGTTCCACTTTGGGTTAAAGTTTTGATGGTAGAAGAGAACTTGTTAGTGTTCCAAAACCCTTCAATGACAACTTAAAATCCTAGTATTGGGGGGAGGACCTAAGGGGAGGGATGCTACCTAAATGGGAGAGATGAAAATATTGAAGAAATGGACATGGATGACTTCTAGAGGGCCAAAGATTTTAGGGAACAAAGAAGATTTTAGATAGATGAGTAATGGTGGGAAAGATATTGATAGGATATTGATAAAAGATAGAGGGGCTTACACCTAGAAGGAGTGGTGTTGAATAGTCCAGAAGACCCAAAAAGAGAAGGAATTTGACTGAAGTTGCAGAGCAGCAGAGACAATGCTAGGATAAATATTAGTTCCATAGGAGGATTTGAGACAACTATACTGATAAAAGATCAGAATAATAGTAGATACTACTCCCTTCCAGCAGAAATGGGAACATCAGATGAAATTGGCTGCATAGGCCTCAAGGAGGGCTAGAAGGATGATATGCACTTTACCATGATAAGATTATTTTCTGAGAATGATTGGATGCCCAACAACTCAGGTAGTCCCTCCCCCAACCTTCCGTTGACACTTTATCGCAAGCCTGATCAAATTTTATCTAATTTAATTAAAGTTATAAAGGTTCATAGTATGCATTCAACCTACAACATTGGTATCATTAGCAAGAAGAGTAGTAACAATAGTATAGGTATCCAAGGGTCATCGCAACCCAAATTTCAAGGATTTATACTTATTCCTCAAGTTCAATTGGCCATGGCATGATCCTTTAACTGATATCTCGAGTTATACGGTAGGGTGAATGAAGATGTAGAGCAACATTGGTACCTATGTGAATCTATCTTGAGGGATCGCCAAACTCCAAATGCTATGAAGTTGATTGAATTTCAGACCACACTTCGGGAAAGAGAATTGGGATGGATTATTAAATGGTATACATTACAACAATATCCAATGGTAGATGAATTCGGACATGAGTTTATTAAGGAGTTTAATCTCCCTCAGACTAACCAACAGGGGTTGTTTGAGTTATGGGAAATCAAGCAACGAGAAGGAGAGACTTGCTAGGAGCTAATATAGAGATTCAAAGATGCAATTGATAATTTGAGCTACCTGATCGATCCTAACCATCAATGTGATTGTTTGATTAAAGAATTTCTATCTCTTACTCGAACACTATTGACTCAACAAAATATTGATACTCTGCAAGACGCTTTAGAGCAAGGAACTCGAATTGAGGCTATGGACGGATACCCACATGAAAATCGTTGAGGGGCACCTTCCTATGACCCCTCTATTTTGGGATTGGAACATCAAATCATGGATTTGACAGAGAAGTTGAGAGACCTATAACAAATCTAACTTGTGCAACCACATGTATGGTGTACCAATTACCTCATTGAGGGGCATCACGCCATGGATTGCCCAAGGTTGTGAGGCTCAAGCACTTCCTCTGTTCCGACAGGGTCATCCACATCTTTGCCCATTTCCAGAGATTCCCATATTGATACACAAGGTAGCTACGTAAGACACACTTAGTTCCATGTGTTTCTAAACCAACAGGGTGTGACACAAACTTAGCATTGTGAGATATGAAAAACATATAGACATCTCCCTCACCTTTGTCTAATCCTACATAAGTATTCCAATATTCCAAAAAATACTTTTTGTGAATTTTTTGGCTCACCAACACACCACACGGATCAATGTAGAGCACTAGATGCCTTAGCAGATCGATTGGATCAGTATTCTTATCGGATTAATGAGACCCCTCGAGGAAAAGGAGGTGGAGGAATAACGGGAGGAAGAACAAGAAGCATAAATTTGATCCATTGCTACAACTATGATAAGGAGGGTCATGTTTCAAGAGATTTCCCTTTACCAAGAAGACCTTGGAGCTCCTAGTGCAAGGTCTACACACATGCAAAGAAACACTGTCCAAAGCTAATTTCTAGGTGCCAAGAGCACAACCGCCAGAGGGGAGAAAATTTAATTAATGTTGAACCAAAGATGCTTGAGATAGCTCCCCTCTCAAACATTAATATAGTCACCCGGGGGGAAAGAAGACCAGAGTTGATTGGGGAGTAACTTAACAACAAAAAATTACAAGGTTTGCCTCATCGAAGCATTCATACAATCCTGATAAAAAAATTCATTACTATAAGGAAGTTTCCGAGTATAATTGAATATGAGTGGGGAGACCCAGGGGGAAAAACTAGGAGCTTAAAAACCTAGGATCTCAGACCCACCTCAACTTTATAATCGACCCGTAGCAAAATGGTTCTAGTTATTTTTACAAATTGTGAATGATGAATAGATGATTGGGAAGTTGTGGGAAAGCCTTAAAATAATTGTAAAGGATGGGGTGGCCGAAGAAGGATTCATCTCTGCTAATTTTCCTGAGAGACACTCCTGTAGGGTGCGCAGGAACAAGAAGGTAACAAAAAGGGAGTTCTAGATTGATGTTCAAGTTCAAGGTTTTCATATTAAAGATACAATGTTAGACCTCGGATTAGACGTGAATATACTACCATGGAAGGCTTGGGAAGCCTTGGGTAGGCCTAAGTTGCCTTTGTCTCCAATTCAGATACATATGGTGAATCAATATTTTATACTACTGGTTTGAAGGTTAGGAGAAGTAGAATTTGACATAGTAGGGGTGAAAAACTGTGTTCATTTTGAAGTAATAAACATCATCAAGAACAAAGACCCCTACCCAATGTTGCTTGGAATATAGTGGGCCTTTAATAACTATGCGATCATTGATATGAAAAAGGAGATGATGACCTTTGATGTATAAGGGACCATAGTGATCTAGCCCCTAGACCCCTACCAAGGGCCAAGATTTATTGGACCAACAGATGAAAAAGAAGCACCTCAATCATTGGATCAACTATAGAAGCTAAAAATAGCGATAAGAGAGGATGACATCAACCCGACAACATGTGGATCGATTATTTGGAGGAGCATTCAAAGCTCAGAATTTGGATCTACGGCTGCATGGAAAGACTGGCAGCAAGGCGGACATGAGATCAACACTAGGTGATGCACTACAGTCCATTAGATCAACTCGGTTGGTACTGAGGTATATGAATTTCCTATTCTCAATGGAATAGTTCATGTTAATGATTTTATTAATGAAGTTTATGCAAAATTTCGTAATGAACACATAGTGCATTTATTAGATGTATCTTTGCAAGAAACACCACTAACGTTTTGGGGTTCTGTTGTGGTAAAAACACAACCCCTCCCATTATTGATGTGTTCACTTCAAATAATGGGGACCCTTTCTATAAAATTTTGGCTAAACACCTTTTTGGATTTTTATTTTAGTTGATTGCCCTACGCTTTTGTTAATTTTTAGTTTTCTTTGGATTCTTGTTTTGAATGTTTTCTTAGAATAGATTTTTTACAAGCTTCCCATTGACGCTTGTTTCGCCTCATTTGGTCAACTGGTTTGAAAATGGCATTCCTTTGAAAATTTGATTATTTATGTGGCCTGGGTCAAAATTGCATAAAATGTACAATATTGCATTTTGTAAATAAATTAGTTCAATAATGCATTCATTTTAAATATTAACCCATAGTGAGTTTTTACTAACATTTTTTCCATTTTTAGTTATGCAGCCAAACCATTAATTATCAGGATTTTAAGAAATTCACTCCAATTTCCAAATCAAATCCTAATCCCAAAAAATCCAAACATTCAAGTGGCTGTAGTTTATTTTTCATTTATTTTCCAAGTAGTTGTAGTTTAGTTAATTTCATAACTAAATTTCATTAAAATAAAATCAAAACAAAACATTAATTTTATATATTAAATTTCAAAATAATTAAATTAATTATTATATAAAATATAATTAATTTAATTAAATTAAAATTTAATATATAAAATTAATATATATAAAATAACATTAATCGCATCGGGAGTTTGTATCGCATCGGAGGTTTTGTTCGCAACACATTTTACAAACCCCCGATATCCCTTCATACCTCCGATCGCCGATAACCAAAGGGCAATGAATCGCATCGGGAGTTTTTATTTGATATAAGTTAATGCCCCCCGACACCACTCCTCCTCCGATGCGATAAGTCAATCTTTGACTTCAATGTTAATAACTCCATTCATGGTTATTAAATGGTTCATATAGTAACGTATGGTGTGATATATGTTTAAATATAGTAAGGTATGGTGTGATAGGTTTAATTTGATATGTTTAAATATATTAACGTATGGTAAGGTAGGTATATTAGTTTAAAGATATTATATAATATATTAAATTAAATTTTTTTTAATATTTTAAATTAGTTAATATATATTAATTAATTAATGAATTTTAATTTAATCAGATTAAATAATTTATGATATTTAATTAATTTGATTAATTTAGATTTAAATATCATTTAGAATTAGTTTTTAATTAGATTAAATTTGTTTATAAATAGTTAATTAAATATTAGTTAGTTAAATTAATAAATAGTTTACTAATAATTAGTTTAGTTTATAATTAGCAATTAAATTAGAATTAATTAGAGACTAATTTAGGATTAGTTTTTAATTACAATTTTTTAGCCCAGCAACAGAATTTCCAGATTCATGCCAGATTTGACTCATCAACTTTGGAAGCTCATAGAATGAGTTATACTTGGCCAAATGAGGCCCAGGACGGCTCATTGGAAAGAGAAAATCAAGGAGAATATTTCTGAGGAGATTTCATTGACAGATTTGGTCATTTATTGGGTCAAAAATCAGGCAGAAGATCAAGCTCCGAATTTTGAAAACAAAATCATTTTTCTGAGTTTTATTTTCATTGGTCTAGGCCTCTTCTAATTGCAGATTCACTCGTCAATGATATTCTTGGCCAATTAAATCATCCCAGGCATCAATAGAGAATTTATATTTTATAGAATTTGATTGGATTTGATTTAAATGCCAGCAATGCCATGATTGATTTTATTGTTGCATTTTAATTTATTTTGATTTCTTTTTGCAGAAAAACAGTGGAAAGAATATGGAGAAAAGGATCTCAATCAATGAGAATGCCCCAGCAATTGGATTTAGCAGATTTCTCTTCACCAAACTTTCCTCTTCAAAATTCCTACACAAATATTATAAATAACAGATTGTAGAATGGAATAGGGGCTGCTCTCCTCTGCAATGCTAGACTTCTAAGAGCACTACTGTAATAGGAATTTAGAGTTGTAGGAGAGAGGAGAGAAAATCTCAGATCTAGGGATTATTGAGGATTTTTCCTTTGTATCTTGAATTATGTATGAGGGGCAGAGTTTTCACTATTGTGGCTTTAGCTTTGAAGGCAGAAGTTCAAGCAATGTAAAGGACTGTTGGAGACCAAGATCAGAGAAATGGATGCAATAAATTGGTATTTTTAATACTACTGTTTTAAATATCAGTTTCATTTTTATGGTAACAAGAATGTGTCATTTTATTCATGTTTGTGCATTATTGTCAATATGGGTAGTTTGTCTCAATGTTGTTATCATGTATCTCTGTTCTTATGAATTAATTTCTCATTTCTGAGTAACTATTTACTCAGAAATCTGCCTTATTAAAACTGATTTATTGAGTGGTAATATGTTGTGAACTATTTCCACATATTATTGTTTAGTTATTGGATTTGCTGATTTGATAATCAATATCATTTATGTGAACTACTTCCTGAGTGTTGTTGGTTTATTATTTCAATTAAAAGGTCTCAATAGGATGTGTTTTGATATCCATAATATCAGTTAATTGAACTACTTCATTAACTTGATATTCATTATAAACAAGACATATCTAAATCCCAATACTTTAATTATCTTGCTCTTAGTTGGGTTAGATCTATATCTGCCTAATTAAGATAGGATTTAGATTAGTTTCTTTTGCTTGCATCATAGAATAAGCTTGCATTTAGAGTAAATTCTACATCCTTTTAAGTCCTCTCCTCAAAGAGGCAAAACTTTATTTGTGGCTTGGCTGAACCCAAATCAGCTTAAGGGTCATTCTCTTGCCTAATCAACAAGAAGAAGTGATCTGATGTCCCTGTCTATTGGTAGTTAAAGATACATTATAAACCAATAACAATAGGGAGAAGGTAACTGGACCTAGTTGAATAGTCGGAGCCACCACACCAAATGGAAAAGGAGCTGCTTTAAGGTCCGGACCGGGTGGTTATCCCCCAATGTTGTTGCAGCGATTTTCGAGGCATCAACAGGTTCTCACCATAACCATCTTCGAGAATGGTAGGAAATTAAGATGACAATGAGGGTTAGATTTGAGCCTTCAGATAATTCTTTGCAGATTTTTCTTAAGTACCAGGGGAGCTTTGACCCTCGATAACATCTACAAGCTTGTGAGGCTAGGTGGACCCGTGAAGGGCTTTAGGAAGACCTGTGGGTACACTACTTTGTACACACCATACGAACAATTTCGAAGGAATGGTACGTAAGGGAAGAGATAAAGAGACAGACAGGAAATTGGAACTGTGTAACAACCCAATTCATCAATGAATTTTCCTTCACAGATACTGATGAGATAAGGAAAACTACGTTGTAAAACGTTAGAAGAGTTTTTCTCACCACAATACAATTGATGGAGGTATGCATAGACAAGAACACTCTCAAGCACATATACAAATCCAATTTTGATGAAGCCATAGCTTGGGGAAAGGAATAACAAGAGCATAAGGAAGATGAATTAGAGGAGTTAAGGCATATAACATTGAAAGAAACTAAAGGAGAATGGGGTGTTGAAGATGGGCTTGTGACAAATGGTCCACAGTTGCTACCCTTGAAGTTGCAGAAACATGACATTGACACCGAATAAAAGCCGAAGGCATCGTCAATTGGAGATTACTAGGATGAGTAAAGTAAAAAGGAGATCTTAGGTCTTCTATGAGAATATGAAAACTTGTTCCCTTCTTCAGTTTTAGAGCTAAAATGAATCAAGGGGGAGCTAGGAAAGATGAAAATTGTAATTAAATCTAATGAAAATCCAGTAAAACATTGGTCGTATAGGATAAAATCAATGATCAAATAAAAGGTGAAAAAGGAGATAGATAAGATGTTGGTAGTGGGGCATATTTTTCCAATAAACAAGGCTATGTTGGTCAGCTCAATTGTAACACAAAAAAAAGAGGCTGAAAAAATATGGGTTTGCATGGATTATTGAAGTTTAAATAATGTTTGTGTTCACGATCCATTCTCCACCGCCTTTAGTGAAAAATTGCTAGACAACATGGCTGGAAATCAAGCCTACTCTTTCACAGAAGGATTTTCTAGATACCATCAAGTCTGGATTGCATAAGAAGGAAAGAATAAAACTACATTCATCACTGAGTAGGGATCTTATGCATATCATGTCATACCGTTTTGACTCAAGAATGCACCAGCAATATTCTCAAGGGTTCTAATTACTGATTTCAAAGATTATATTCACCAGTTTCTAGAATTTTACATGGATGATTGGACCACCTATAGTCTACTAAAGAAAAATTCTAGTCTACTCCGAGTGATTTTTGATCGATGCAGACAATTGTAGATTTCTTTGAACTTGAAAAAGTGCATATTTGTTGTCCCCTTCATAACACTTTTGGGTCATATTGTTTGCAAAGAGGGAGTATGTGTTGATCCCGCTAAGGTTGCAACGATCCTGAACATGACCCTACCAACAAGTGTTCGACAATTGAGGTCTACCCTTGGTCACACAAGATACTACAGGAGGTTCATTTGCAACTATGCCTTGATCACTGCTCCCCTAGATTTTTTTTTGAAGAAAGCTAAAAGGTTCAATTTGATAGATGATAGTGAAGTCGCTTTCAATGTGCCAAAAGAAAAATTGGTGAGTGCACTGCTTCAAGTTTATCTTGATTGGAGCATGAAATTCCATGTTCACATTGACACGTCGAGTATTGCTTTGGGGGTCGTCCTAGCTCAACTCGGGGAAGGAAACCTTGATCAAACCATCTATATTTCTAGTAGGAAATTATCCACAGTAGAAAATAATTATACCACAACTAAATGGGAAGTGCTTGTGATGGTATATTCATTACAAGAGTTCTGACACTATCGACTAGAGGGCCAGTTAATTTTTTTCATTGATCATTCTACTCTGAAGTATTTAGTGAATAAGCTTGTACTTGAAGGAAGGATCTGTAGATGGCTGGTACTATTTCAAGAATTCACTTTTGAGGTGATTGTTAAACCTGAAAGACTGAACATGGACCCATATCATCTTTCATGGCTAGAGTGAGGTGAATTTGGAGGGCCATTACACTACTAGATGTTGATTTGTTTCAAGTTGAAGCCATACTAGACCATCTAGAGGATATTTCAACATTTCTCGCCACTAGTAGGTTCCCATAGGAATACACAACAATACAGCGAAGACACATGGTGGTTCGCGTTGAATATTACCAATTGATCCCAGGACAACTATACAAGTTGGGCCTTGACCAGATCTTGTGGAGATGTTCCCTGGACCATGAGAGACCATATATATTACAGGAATTTAATTCAAGGGCTGCAGGTGGCCATATCAGAGGGAAGGCCACCGCGAGGAAGGTATTGCAGGAAAGACTCTAGTGGCCAACACTTTTCATGGATGTGAAGGAATATGCCAAGAACTGTGATATTTCTAAGAGGACAGGGAAGCCATCCTACCAGGATGAACTTTCTTTGCAACTAGTACGAGCTTTCCAAGCCTTTGAGAAATGGGTGGTTGAATTTGTAGGACCTATCAACCCACCGACATAGAACTCACATGCCAGATACATCATTACCACCACTGACTACTTCACTAGATGGGCTGAAGCTACGGCAGTTCAAGACTGTACTGCAAATACTACTGCCATATTTATCTTTGAGAAAATCATCTCTCGATTTGGGTGCCCTTGAAGCCTCACCATTGATCAGGGGACCCACTTCATTAATGAGACGGTCGCTTCATTGCTGCAAAAATTCATGATACAACACCAAAAAAGGAGTGCATATCACCCTCAAGTGAATGGTACAGTGGAAGCCTTCAATAAAATCCTTAAGAAGGGACTCACAAAGATCTTATCAGCTAACAGAGACAATTTGGATGAATGAGTGCCAACAAAACTATGGGATTATCATACAACCATCAAGCACTTGCAATAGTATACACCATTTCAACTTGTTTATGGCCGAGAAGCCATGGTAGCTGCCAAGTTTATCATCCTCAACCTATTTATTGTGAAACCCACTTAGATGAAAAAATATGAATCAATTCCAAAGCAATTTGATGAACTATAGGGAAAAATTCCACGAAACTACTGAAAAAGAGAGGCAGAAGGTGTGACATGATATACACATCAAACGGAAATCCTTTACAGTTGGAGGACATATTCCACTCTATGACAAAAAGTTCTTAAAGCATCCTAGGAAGCTTCAAATGCATTTGTTGGGACCATTCATAGTCACAAAAGTGAAGGAATGAGGAGTTGTTAATATCTCGCAGTTTGATGGAATCCTCCTACTTGGTTGGGTTAATGGTGCATGCTTGAAACCTTTCCATGGCTCAAACAAATCTAAACCAAGTTGAAGGTTGATTTCTAAAAGGGGATCATAGGTAGGTAGGTAGAGTTAGTCAATTTTCTCCTTATTTCCTTTTCTTAGTAGTTAGTTGTGTCAGGTAATGTAGTTGGTTAGTTTCTCTAGTCATGTCTATTAAAGAATCAAGTTCTGGCAATCTTTTAGTTGCAAAAAAGGTTAACCCCACCACAACTTCTTATGGTCAGGGGAGTGGCACATTTCAACCATCATATCCATAATAATTATGCAATAATTCCCTATGTTAGCTCAATTTGGGGCTAAATGTTTTCCGTAATATCCCTGACATGCTCTGTTCATAAACTCCCAGGCGTCTTCCATCCTCACACCATAATTACCCATCATTTCCACCCTCATTTTTCAATTTTTGCATCAACTGAGTCATGTCTAGCTCAAACGTCTTTATAGATTCCATGGTTGGGAGCGAGTGGGGAAGTTAATCTCTTAATTAGTTAACTAGTCTAATAAAAAATGTCATGTCAGGATTTTGTATTTATTCTGCATGGGAGCGATAAGTTTCCCAGAACGAAAAGCCGAGGTGGTAGAGTTTCCCAATCTGGAGTCTGTATCCAATTTCAATCATTCCCAGCTTAAGTTCAAACCCCTAGTGTTCTTTGTTTACCTCTATCCATCTACAACAATGATGAATTATATCATCTCTATTCTAGATGTTGAACCAGATGCAAGGATTACAAAGAGAGCCTCTTTATGGCAAGTATGACAAAGCTCAACTTATCGACAACGACCTCTCAGATTCATTCTAGTTTCCAGCACTAAAGAGGGAGGTCTATACAGATCTGGTTACCAAAGATGAAAGGAGGAAATCTTGAAAGTTACAGAAGATTTCAAGGGAATACAGAGGTTGGCATTGCTTAATTTGAGGAACCTTCTTGTATTCGGGATGATGGGAGAAACAATGCAATGCACGAAGTTCCTTGTTAGAAAAATGCATAATCGATTGTTATGGCTAGATAAGGAATACCCCATCCATGCGGTGGATATTTGGAGACTCAAAGGTCTATTTGCTACTGGCGCCTCCATCTCAACTATGTTTCAAAATTATTCCAAGCGGGGCAAGAAAATAGGTGACGTTAAATTATTATAACCGGTATGAAACAAGGTGACGACACAAGGGTGGTCTAATCGAGCCAATAAATAATACCAACATCAAATTAATTTTCTACATAATAATCACAGATTTGATGCAACATTTTTCGAGAGGGGAATGCACACTGGACACCATTTCGGTTGCGTAAGCTTGTGTACAAGGCACATAATTGAATTGGTGCAGTTTCCTACTACAAGAACTCTTTGACGCCTGCAGGTATGTGTATAATTAGGCCACTCATTTTATTTATGGATACCTTGTTGTTATGTTGTCCATGTGGAAGTGGCACCCACCAAAGGGTCCAGAAAAAACGGTTATTACCGAAAAGAAACCCCTTGCCTTGAATTATTTTCCATGGCAGACATCTGGGGATCCTAACAACAAGGAAATCAACGAAGCCTCCTTTGTCGGCTAGTATAAGAAGATGTTGGAAGTCACCATGGCCAACCCACAAATCCCAACATTTCTCCTTAATAGCTAATCAAATGATATCTGGTTTGACATCAATCATGGAAACACCTTGTTACTGCCGAGGTGGGTTAATCCTGACACGTTTCAGATACACAGACAAAGGTTTATGCTCACAAAAGATGCTTTCCATTTGAAATTCTTGTCCTAACAGGGTGTTTTTGGGGAAATTAGGGAGGGAAAATGTAATTATTTTTTTGATGGAATGATACCTCAACCATTACTAGGACAAACTCTAGCAGCGCCATGGAAGCGGATGGCTGAGGAGACACTAAACCTGGTCATTAAGCGGCTCGAGACACAGATGTAGTCCCTACATGAGAACATGGCAAACCTCGGTGCCTTAGTAAGTCCTTTTATTACTTTTTCTGAATTTCATAGTTCAATACCACCTAGTTCTTTGGTTGGTAGCCCTCTAGTTACTCTACATCCCATACTAGAACCCCATTCCCAATATGAACAAGCAATTACAAAGCCTCGACCTCTGGTGGGGCCCAAAAATAATTCCAAGGCCCCTTCTACACAACTCATCGACCTCACTTTTTAAGAACCTCATTTCCATACCAGCGCGCCCATCATTGAATGAATTACACAATCCACATCTAGCGCATCACCACAGTCGTGAAATTCATCCTCATGCACAGCCTCCACATCTGCCACCATTTTAGATATTTTGCCATCTACAACCCTTCTTAGTACAAAAATGGAAGTGGAGGTCGAATCCGTTACCCATTCAACAACTGGAGACACGAACGAGATGCTCACAACCCACATTGTAGGCACAAAGATCATTCAAACATCCATGTTATCTTTGTTATTCGACTCAGGTCCACTCGCAATCATAGGGAAATTTTCTAGCCCTCCCTTTCTAATTCCCACCATGGTACCTGCATTTCCCATCCCTACTAATCCCATCCCCTCATTACTATTGAAACCCCAACCCAAACCCATTCACATTGATCCCCAAATAGTTGAACCCTTCCAACAAGAGACATCTCCCAAATGGCATTCTTACAAATCTGTCGCTAGTGGAAGACCATTGGAAAGTCGATTCCTAGGGCCATCCATATTGTCCCCAGATGATCTCTAGGGCCAATCCCCAACCCAATTTTTTAACTTCATTTAGTAGGTTTCACACCAAGTAGAGGCATTGCACACCATACTAACTACTGAGAATGAACATCAACAACAACAAATCCTCGCCTTGGCAGCCTAACGAGATCAATTTCTCTAGGAGAAATAAGACCTCTAGGATAAACTTGATCAAATCACTGGGAAATTCCATGATCTCTCACTTTCAGTCGCAGAGATAATTACAGAGGGTCCATAAGACTTCTCGAGTTGGACTCTTTTGGAATGTTGTGACCATGTTAAAGTTTCCTTTGTTCAACTAGTCTCTACTAATCAAGATCTCAAGATAACTATTGCAACCACTCAGAGGACACTACCCGATCGGCCCATCCAGTATGCTAGCAAGATTGAGCAGAAGATCAAAAAAGTAGCAGGCCTCAAAGAATCTATCATCAAGGTTGCAAAGGAAGCTCAAGGCCTTTTGGCACAAGTTCATGACTAGTATGGATTTTTGGGGAAGAGGAATCTATTAGTTTACCCTTTGTGCAACTGTGCTAATCATTTGTTCAACCAAGCCATGGGTACCCAGGACAAGAACTAGTAGAAGCAAATTTTGGCATAGGTGGAAGTCCTTGGGACCCAAATCCAACAAATTGAAGATGAATAGGCCAAGACTAAGAAGATACTCCAGGACCTTAAACCGCCAACATAGGCTCACTTGGAGACGCATCAACAGATCAATGAGGAAACAGATGTGTAGTGGAACACTCTCCTGATGATATGCTCTGTGAATCGTATTAGTGATCTCACAACTCAGTTCCTCGATCAGGAGGGAAATCTCACAAGCTAATCACAGACAGTTCTTGATGCATTCATGTGGTTATGAAATGCAACCATGGAGTTCATTCTGAAGATGGGTCCTTCGTTGGAAAGAACCATCCAAAACGAAGCATCATGGGAAGGAAAAATAGAGAAATAGGAAGAAAAAACAACAACTGCAACAACATTAGCATCATAAAATGATTTACCTGGGGATGATTCAAGGAATTGTGGTTGGGAATTGTTGGGTCCTTCATTTGAAAATCGAGTTTTAACCGGTTGACCACATTTTTCCTAGAAATAACCGTTGGGAAGTTTTAGAGGAGGAAGATGGAGTAGAGGAAGGAACCCGACAAAGACCATCAGTTGTAGAATGATGGCGAGAGAAATATAGACTCAAGCAAGAAACAATTGAGCAACAAAGACATCCGAGCAAAGAAGAAAGTTGACAACCAAGGAAGCAAGAAATATTTGAGCAACAAAGGCACTTGAAAGGGAAAGAGGTAGACCATCCAAGAGAGAAGTGGCAGTTCAATCGAGCGAGAGACCTAAAAATGACAAGGAGAAAGTTAAGGAGGAGGTTGGATGGTGGGATACAAGAATTTCGTTACAAAGTTGTTTTAGCCTGCTCTGTATCTGCTTGCCTTGATTATATATTGGTCTATATAATTGTTCTATATAGGGGCCTTTGAGCCTGATGTAATGTTATATTTTTGTGGTGTTAATGTATGGAAAGTTTATAAGGACATTTTAGAAACCTATGTATGACTCTTTGTGGCTTTCTAAAAATTTTCATATTCTTGCATTTGTCTGACATTTCTCTTTTGTATATGCTGATTAGATCCAAACTGTTATATTTCTGAGTTATTGTCATTGTTAGATCCTTGGGGTTTATCTTAACGCCTGATTCCAATCCCTCAACTAACTAAGGTCACGATATGCCTTGGGTGAGATGCCTTATTCGTCTTGGATAAGGTAAAAATGTTGACATGGTGCTAGAGTAAAATGAAGCCTATGTTGGCTCTTGCACATGAACCCTAGGTTTCAACTCATCTGTTTTTCCACCAACAAGAGGTTATATAGATTATGAGTTATAAGGTTTGTGAATTTCTTCTTATATAAATGATAAGATATATTTCTAAGGAGTGATAATTTTAAGTGGTGGAATATAGTTGTAAGTGGTGCGAATTGGATTGAATATAAAAATTGAAATTACTACACGTAAATATTGTCATAGTGTAATTTATTGGGGAAGTGGAATGGAAGTTTTGGGTCATGAAATATTGAGGTTATATGATAATTTCCCCACCTTGACCTATGTATTTCTTGACCATTTCACATTCATGTTAATTAATATGAATGTTATTGTATAAGGAGAAACTCTAGACACAACTTGCCAGTTTGTAGAAGAAAAAATTTGCTATTTTTGTGAACAAGAACCTAGTGAAATTGATTTTGTAAGTGTGATTACATACATAAATTCGTTGTTTTGTTCCAGTAAATACAATGTCTAAATATTTATTGCTAAACTAAGCTTGTAGGAGAAACCCCAAAAGAGAGTGATAAGATCTAAAAGAAGAGTTGTGTGTGCTTCAACAACAAAGAAAGGTTGCATTGTGAGGTATGTTAAAATTTAGTTATAAAATAACATAAAACCTATTTTTTTATTGAAATCCTAGAGGTAAGAATAATTGTGAGCATTGGATTGCATGTGCATAAGTGTTATCTATGTATTAGTGGATAAATGGTGAGTATGAGCCACTTCAGTATAGGATATCTTACTTTGGACACTTGATATTTTAAAGTTGTGAAAACACCCGATTCATCTCTAGGGTTAAAAGTGGGCATTTCAAAATTATGACCCTCCATATTGTAACCCACCACCTCCCATATTTACACACTTTCACCGTTTTTCCCAGGGTAAACATGAGTTGAGGGTCACTATGATAAGTCTCAACTTCCTAAATGAACTTAAGGAAATGGAGTCGACAAGTTAAGACCTTACTGACTTCCATCATGTGCTACAGGACCTCTAGCAGCAACCCAACCCCTCTAGGTGTCGCCCTTGATATGAATCTCCTTTTCACTAAACTAGAGCACCAGTAGCTCCATTTCCAAGGCATGCCAATGACTATAGCCCTCCAGTCATGATGATAAGCCTACCTCCATGCGAATGTGGACTTTTCCAGTCAGTTCTATGTCAGCGACCCTGAATTCTGAGCCACTTTTTCCGTGCCAGAACTCAACCCTTTGCCTAGAACTCAGTGAAACCTCTAGAGGTTAAAAATGACATGGAAACAAACCTTATGAACCAAAACTTGAACTAGGACTTGACCTAACCTCTCCCAACTAGGACTGACATTCCATCAAACACATGGTGAACATGCAACCTATAGGTCATCAATGAAAAACTGAACATAATGATTTGAAAACTTATATGAGAATGAAAAAAGAAGGAACAATGCCTTCTCACAATAGTTGTCATAACACCAATTAGGTCTTGCACTGATTAGCCATACATTCATTAAAAAAGATGTGTTAAGTTCCATACTTAGATCTATTAATTAACCATGCTTATAACCAACATTTAACTAGATAAATAAAAATGAGAGAACAACCATTAATGCCACATAATAAAAAGTACATTTAATCATCAAAAGCAAGAGGAAATTAGCTCTTATTAACCATATGCAAAAGCCAACCAAGTTAGGGACTTCCACGTACCACCTAACCATAGATTGGGTTGAACCAAATCTCTCTTTCATCCAATCAATCCTGTTCCATATTCCTAGCATGAATGTGGGAGATCATGGGATAAAAATATCCATAAACAAACAAGGGATTCCAAAGGTTAAACCACCTCCACCCTCATCATACCATGATCTCACCTAAACTAGTCCCAAGTTCACAAAACAAAATCAAGCTTGGATGCCTCAGAATTCCATCACCATCCCTTGAGGAATTTTCCTATTTCCACCCACTTGTTGAGGGCTTCCTAGATAAAACCCTCTCCACCTGCAACCCTTGGCATTTTCCTAAGACAAGCTCACCCAAATCCAAAACCTTTTAGAAATCCATAGGTCAAACAAGAAAGAAGCACATCACACCATGGCTATCCAGAAATGGAAAGGCAAGGCCGAAACCATTGTAAAAAACCTGACGAAATTCATGCCACTGATATCAAAGAAAAAAATACAACATGCATATGTCATGCATGCCAAAACCAGCTAGGAAACCATATATGCAATATGTTACCTACAAGTGTTCCTACTGAAGCTACTTGATCCAATGCTTCCTTTCTTGGTCCTTACTTTCCTTTTCTATCCCTTTCCTTCCTTTTCTTGGGTTATCTCATTGTCTTCTTGTTTCTCTTCTCCTCTCTGAGACTAAGTCTAAAACTGAACTGAGAAAAGGCTACAAACTAACGCTTTGATGTATGTTTATTATTTATGCCTCTAATTTCATCATTTTCCTTAATTTTCCTTCAATTTCCTCCTCACATGCAACTTGTGAAATTTCACCTCCCTTTTCTCCTAATTTCCTTTATTTTTAATAAATAATATGCCGATAATACGTTTGTGCCTTTTTAAAGCCTTTTCCATTGCCTTTTCAAATTTACCTTAGCCATAAACACAACAAGTGATTCCCACTAGGATATTTTTCCCAACATGCAGCTTGGAATAAGTGTCCCTTGACCTTTATTTTGCCTTTATTAACTTTTATTACATGAACTTTTGATTTGGGGATGTTACAGACCCTCCCCCTAAGGGGAATACCATCCTCAGTGTTCTATGACACCTACAACTAGAAAAACCATCGAAAGCCAAAACGTACTATCCATGGAGCTTTATAACCGAGCTCATTGCAGTATTTACAATGAACAACCTGTTCAAAAGAAAAACCATCATGATAAACATGACAACCATACAACTTATTGGAGATTTATAACACAAGTCATTACAGTATTTACAATAACAACCATACATGAATATGTACACATACCAAAATTGCTTTTCCTCAATTGACAAATAATGAATGATACATAGCCCAAATCTGATCAACCATCTCCCATGTAGCTTCATCGAGCCCAAAGTGCTTCTACTCCACTTTGACTTACTCGATTGCTTTGTTTCAAAGCATGAGTTGTTTCTGCTGCACTATGCACTGAGGTTCCGACTGAAATTTTCCTTCTGGTTCCACCTGCAATATAGACCAATCAATAACATGATAAATATCCTTTACATATATTTTAAACAATGAAACATGGAAAAACTCATGGACTTTCACTTTCTAAGGTAGTCCAAGTCTATAGGCCACTGATCCAATCCTCTCAAGGATCTCAAAAGGCCTGCAATATCATGGTGCCAACTTGGCACATGATCCAATTCTCAAGGAGCTCTTCTTGGGCTTGATGCACAAGTACACATTATCCCCAACCTGAAAATCCTTAACTACCCTATGCTGGTCTGCATATCTCTTCTACCTATCATGTGCTGTCTTAAGGTTTTTCTTAATAACTTGCATTTCTTGTTCCATGCCTGCCAACATGTATGGTCCAATGAGTACATTGTTCATTGGACCACTCCAAATGATGAGGGTATTACAAATTTATCCATACAGTGCCTCAAACAGACTCATCCTCAATGTCTACTCATTAGTACAAAATGACTATTTAGTTACTAAAAGAAAGACTAAAATTTACATATAAATGACAATTTTCCAGTCGGTGACCAGTAGTAGCTAATTTACAGTATCTTATAACGCGACCAACTTTTAGTCATTTTTAGCTTAGCCATTAATTGATTGTCTCAATTTTTTCATTTATTAGTATATTTAGTCATAAATTTGGTCACTAATTTAGTCATTAATTGCCACAATTAATGACCAAATATATTACTATATGATTATGTGAGAAAACCATTTAATGACTAAATAAATATGACCAGAATGTTGGTCGTGTTATAAGATACTATAAATTAGCTACTAATAATCATATATATGCAAAATTTAGTCATTGTTTGAAACCAATTAATGACCAAAAAAATATGACTAAATTTTGGTCATGTTATAAGACACTGTAAATTAGCTACTAATAGTCGTATATATGCAAAATTTAGTCATCATTTGTAATAAAAAATTTAACATTTGCAGTAGTCATTTATCTTGTTTTTATAGTTTCATATTCATTATATAAACGAATAATTTAGTAATTTATATTCATTTCATTTACTTTCATTAATAATCAACATAAACGACAATTTAGTCATATATACATTTTATTTGTGTTCATCATTAGTTAATATAAACTACTAATTTAGTATTTTTAGAATGATTTTATGTGTTCATTATTAATGAACATAAATTAATTAGTATGCTGTTGTGACTAAATTAAAAAAAATGGCATACAACATGCATGTTCATCTAATATGAAAATTCAAAGTTACATATGTTAATTACAATACTAAACAACATCCATGTAACTATAAATAATTTCAACCACATAAATTATAGTATATGAAATGTTAAGTATTACAATATGAGTTTCCAACTTAATATTGGTTGGATTACAATTTACACATGAAATGTTGTTTCATCACTTCAAAACATTATCATTGTGTTGCCAAGACATTGTAGGTGAATTCACCAACTCTGAAGACTTGACCATCAATCTCTATGTGGGTGCCTTATGCAGGATTTTGGCTCTAAGGGTATCACTAGACTAGTTCTCTTATCTCTCTCTTTTTTCATTTGTCACTCTAGTGTTATTGTTCTCCCCTTTCTTTAATTCTTTCTTCTTACCATCAATGTCAGGCTCCTTTTCTAAAAACAAAAGAAGATAAAGTGCAGAGTGTAAGATGTGAAAGATGATGAACACTAGAATATAAACTAAAATATAATATAAATGATTTATATTACATATACCTCAATATCAACAATGTCAAATCCATTTTTCCCCATAAAAGAAAGAAACTTGAACAAGTTTTCTTCGATTGAGCGATAGCAGCCACTATGTGGCTAGATGACCTGTATAAAAAAAGAAAATAAAATGTCACCATAGAGAAAGACACCTTAGTAACTTTCATGAAAATCTTAGGCACAATCATGCCAACTAAAATACATGCTAAAAAGCTCAAGTTGTAAATAAATTATGAAAATAAATAATTTGAGGTGTGATATCTAATCCTTGTTGTTTTATTCACAACAACATTTCATTCTCTAACACATGAACTTTGTGAAGTATATAAACAACATGTGCTCAAATAACAACATGAAAGTAAACTTTTCTAATAGTCATGAAATTCTTTTAACACAAAATAATTAAAAGGATTTCAATCAACATCATGTAATATTAATTTCATCTTCAAGCTTTGGATGTTGTTTAAATGGACATGATATCAAATATTTTCAATTTCATAGTTAAAATACAAAATAAAATCAAAAGAAACATTCAAAATACAATCAAAAAACAAAGAGAGGATATCATGGAATAGACATTTCAATTATAAAAAATTTGTTTTCTTGACCATCGATGTCTTGTCTGGCATTCCTAAGACATTTTCTTGCCCAAAATAACCATGAGGTGAAAGAATCTCATCATTAAAAACCATAGGAATAAATACTAGAAACATTTCCAAAGTTGATGGCTTAAGTGTCTAAAGGATCTCCAACAACAAATGAATCATATCCAAGACGTGCTCCACATTATCTCCCCTCATTTTTCCAATCACATTTCTTGTAACCTACCCACACCGAAGTTAAGTAACAATCAAATGAAGGCATTGAAATTTGTTTTTATCTTTTATATCTATAAACGTTGAATTTGATTTGTTTCAGGAACATATTAATTCATATTTAAAGTCTTCCTTTCATGAGAAGGTCTCAATCAAGAAGGACATCAGAAAAATCAACCTCAATGATGTCCTCAAACAATTTCTCCAATATCAAATATTGCTATGATATCTTGGATTGAAAAAAGAACATATTTGCAAAATGAAAATCAATATAGTACTTTATATGTTCAAACTTTGTATATGGTGTATTCTTAGGCATCTTTTTAAGATGTCCCTCTGCCTTTACCAAAGCAGCATGTAGCTTGGTTAAACTTTGTATCATTTCATTCAACATCAATTTCTACAAGATAAATGTCACACATTATTCTTTCCCATTTCTCAACATGATACATATGATAAATGGAAAGTCACATAAAAAGAAGAGAAAACCCTTATCTAACCAAAACAAACAAACAAACCGTGTCTCTAATAAAACTTCACACCTCAAAAATTCCTCTACCACATGCTTAGGCTAAAGGTGAGATTATTTGAATCACCTTTAAGTCATATTTAATGGGATTTTCGTATGTTTTTTGTCATGTCAATTTGGTGCTAAAAGCAATATATAAATCCAAGTTATTATTAGTGAAATTAAAGTATAATTTAGAAAAGTAATATCATTGCAAGTTAGTGGAGAGATAAACATATTCATAATTAGGCTTCTCTAATTTAGTTTGATTTAATTTTGTATTTGAATATATAGTTTTCACTAAAGAAATGAAATATAAAGATGGGAATTGAAATAGCCCTGTGAATTTTTAATCAATTCATATTATATATCTCTAAAATAGTCAAGTCATCCTTCTCTACTGTTTGATAGAGATTTATTGTGCATAGAAGAATAATGAATTAACTATCAAACATAATGATGCAATATATTAACCAAGGAAAGAAAAATGACATGGTTGTGGTATTTGTGTGCTCGAAGGAAATACAACAATGGTTGCATGCTTTCTTTATCATGAAATAGTCTTGAAGAAAAATGTCGGTTCAAAAATTGAACTCCATTACCAATAGAAGATGAATGTTTTGGTTAAGGAAAGGATGCATTGAAGGGATCAAGGTTTAGCTCCAATACATAGTTATCCTTGTCATTGCAAAATACAAAGTTGTCATCATTTTCTTATCTAGGTAAAAAGGAGAGAGAGTCTGTATTTGTGCACCTATGATAGTATATGGAAAAGAGAGCACTAGTGTACCCTAGAGCACCATATCTCTCTCCTCCACAAATACTAGTGTACTGTCAACATTATTGTACAAACCACTAAAGGATCACATTGTTTATTATACTTAACACTATTGTACAATGTTCTAACTACAACCCTCCTAAAGGAAGAGCATTTTAGTTGGAACAATATCCAAATCACACCGATAAATTAAATCTAAATACATGGAAAAAACAAAACCTTAAAAATCAATGAATATTGCCTAAGGGACATGAATAACACCATTTAAGGAGCAATTTACCAAAGAAATAATTACCCATAACCTTCTTCTTACTTCCCATAATTATCCTATTTCTAAAAATGCACTAAATCGTACTTCCAATGCTCCAAAACAGAATTAAAATGGTTGTCATGGTTGTGGTAGCTTTTGTTGTAAAGAAAATGAGTGATAGGAAGAGGCTTCTTGCAGGAAAAAAAAAATTAACCAAGACAAAAAATGTTGATGTCAGTGATAGAATTAATTCAATTCATTTCTAGATGAATGATTGAACAACATAAAGACATCTTAACCTTAGATTTATTAAACTTAGAGAAGGACATAAAACCAAAATACAAATATTTTAATACTCAATACATCTCGATATATATATATATATATATATATATATATATATAGATAGATAGATAGATAGATATAGATATATTTGTTTATTTTTGTGGGATCATTAGATTCAACAGGTTTTTTGTTTTTATTTATTTATAATATTGTAATGAACAATAAATATTTACTTTAACCTACCTTGTAATTATCACCTCTGTCAAAATCAGTTTCATCTAGTCTACTAGGGGCATAAAACCAACAAATATATTTGTATATGATGATATGTTTTCTACATTGATAGAATTTCATGTCAGAAGGTTTTTTATTCTTTTGTTTATTTTTTCAATCAAGTTACAACATTGTACACGTTGAATTGCACAAAATGGCTAATTACACGTTGAATTTGTATAAACCATAGGAATTAATACTCTTTTACGATCAACCCACTAGTCTCAATATATATTTTTTCTTCTTTCCATTTTCGATGCACTTAAAGTGATCTTCTATTAGTTGGTTAACAAGTTGCCATTAAAAGCGACAATTCCATCATTTTTCATGAAATGTCTCCATGCAACCTTTTATTGCTTGCCTTGACAAAGAAACTCTTGCATTATTATTTCAAAGAGCATGTTTCATGTGCCATAGAAAATATGAATTGCGAGATATTATGAGTACTATAGAAAAACTAGAGCTAATATTACTACAAACCAGAAGTGGTGGACACCATAACTGACCTGTAAAATTGAGCTCTGAAGTTCTTTAATTGCTTCACTCTTCTGACATAGGTTGACAAAATCCTTGTAAATAATAACTTCTTTCCAAGCCCAACTTTTAAGGGCTTGATGGGATGAAACAAGAGCCACACAATAACTATGGAATATATCTACATGTAACAAGATATTGTCCAAATAATGGCACACTTCTAGAGCTTCTTCCACCTGCACAAAGGATATGTCTTGGGATGTGGAAGCTAAAAAAATATTGGATGATTTATAGAGTTTAAATTGTAAGAATCATTGTAGTTTTTAACCCCGTACACAAATTAACTGCATACGCATTCTAAAACTAGAAGATAAACAATAGCGAGAGCATAACACATTAAACAAATATACACAGAGATTTTCCCCTGGATCCCAAAACCTGGACTACCAGATTGATGTTTTCATTATGTTCCTTTCAATGTTACAATACATATATATACATGTCGAAGCATCGAATACCATGGACCAAAAACCATCACGCCCAAAACCATGTGTGAAAACCATGCACAAAACCATGGGTCCAAAAGAAAAATTTTCCTAGGGTGTTGCCCCAGACCTTGTAGAGGGGGGCTAATTGCTCCCCTCAAACCCCCCGTACAGGGGCGGCTTCTGCCCCCCTGTGACCCCCCCCCCCCCTCCGTTATGCATCGGGGCAATGAAGGGGGGGCTCCGCCCCCCCTCTAATATAACACAACCCAATAATCATCAATACCTTTCCCTAAGAGACATATTCCCCATGTTGAAGCTTAACTAGGTCCCGTTTCCAGCGAATAATCTCAAGGCAGTCATCAGGATGAAATCTCCCTATGTCACCAATATAGAACCATCACATTCCTCTCTCATCCACCTTCTCTAGTAGGAAATAATGTAGGAGTGTAAACCATCGATACATAATTATAATTTTCAATTAGTTAAGCCCTAGTGTTCAATCACCTTGTAGGACTCATCAATTTTCTCTTCATTCTTGAAATAGCCTAGAGTTACATGGGGACCACAAATAACTATCTCTCCTTTTGGCATTGGTGACTCTAATGTCAAATACCCACCTCCTTCCCAATCAATCAGCTGCAAATGTAAACAAGACTATTCAACACAAAATCAACTTAGAATATTTTATGGTTCTAAAATAATTGGAACCGTCATAAGAAAGTCAATTTTAAGACAACTATGAGCTTTAGAAGGCAAAAGGAGTGAGAAAATCATGCAGAGAAAGTTAGAAAAACCATGGAGGCTACCTCCTAAACATGAATTATGTTCACCCTTTTCAACATGCAACTGATCTGCTAAAACAATATTTACAGGATGTTGCAGTGCAGTTGCAGAGGCCATCTTTCTGGTCTTATTTCCATAATGGTACACCAGACCAATGTTCTTACACCTCCATGGAGTTTGTGCTTATTGATGGACATCAACTATGGATTGCAAAACATTTACTCTTTGACCATTTCCATTTAGAGTATTGTTTTCAATCATTGCACTTTGCTACTTAGAGCCAACCTGGCCCACTTTTTCATCAACAATTTGATTATTATTATTACCATGTTGTGTTTCTCTTAAATCACAAATTGTCTCTTGGTCACCATCAATTGATTTGTTTGAAGATAAATTCCACACACATGAGCTATTTTGTTGCTGAAATATAGGGTTTTCAATGCCTTCAATATTCATATTAGAATCTTTAGTGAAATTACTATCTACAATCTGACAACTGCCATGAATGGATTGTTTGGCATGAACATGGTTTATTAGGAACTGATTCATGTTATATAATGTTATTTAGGACTGGGAAATAATTAAATAGGGGAAAAACCAAACAAGTGATTTTTCTAAGGATTATCTACAACAAGGATTGAGCCAAATTTCATAATTGATATTTTTCTTGACAAGGATTTGGGAACTTTACTCTATGTTGGCCCTCCTTCCCTATGTTTGTAGAAATCCAATTTTGCCTACACATCCCACTTCCCAGGTTGCTTTTATAGGCAAAGATCTCTATAGATAGATCATGTCATCAAGAGCCAAATTTGAAATTATAGCCACCTCAAATATTGAAGAACTACATAAAAAATGCCATTAATATATTAGTCATTTTCTCTAAAACTAAGCTTCATTAAAAACTCTTTTACATACCATAGTCATTATTTTGTTGCGTCCATCACCTTTAGAAGAAATTACTTGTAGTGACCCAAATGGTAAACCTACCAACCCATTACCCTCATGTTCCATCAATACTGCTGTTGATCTAAGATATTGTGGGACTTGCAAACCAATGATTGGTGGTGTAGGCAAATCTATGATGAAGAGGAAAGAATATTCCAAGAAGGATTAAAATGAATATCCTGTGAAGGCCTAGAAACAAATGATAGTAAGCCATGTCCTTGAGAAGAACCACTACTTATCCTAGGTTCTTGTGTGAATGGAATATGATGTGATCCCTAAGGAATACATGGTAGTAGATGTAACATTATAGAAGAAATATCCCCAGTTCCATTTAAATTTCCTTCATTGGAACCCAATTTCCAAATTCATGATTAGCTGCTCTATTATCTGAACTTGCAACAAACCAGGTATTACTAGAAATACCCATCATCATGTTTCTTGAACTAGCTTCTTCTTGCTTAGAAGATTAATGCTCCCTTGCATCACCGTTGGAGCTTGAAGAATTGATAAGTCTAAGCGTAGAATAATTTTCATTCCATCCAACTAAATGAAACCTCCTCTTTATACTAGACGACACATGAAACATACTGGGCTGACGCTATCATTCCAACAAATATGACAGAGTAAGCATCACTATCATCTTTTCATCTACGTTATTTTACACACGACATAATTTATTTTCTCTATTTTATGTCATTTTATTTATGATAGGCTTTCCATTCAATCTGGATAGACATACTATTCAAACTCTATTATTTTCTAAACCTTCTCATATCTTGGGTTTATGCTTTCAATTTTTTTGTTGATTGGGCTATGATCTAGCTGTAGAATGGTGGGAGTTTACCACAACTTTTCCACCTTCTATTCTCAATGCATTCCTTTATGGACTCCACCCAAGATTTCCCAGAGTGATATGTTCCCAAATTTTGACCGATGCTTTTCCAGCCAAGAATTGGGTGGTTTTGGTTAACAAAATGTTTATTAATTTTGTTAGGATTTGTGAGAATGTTGTAGTCTTTTTATGTTAGGAGAGTATGGTGCTCCTAGTTTAAGGTCTCTAGGCTATTTTATCCTCTCCAAATGATGTTTTATTCTTAATATTAAGGAAGATCTAGCTAACATTCTATTCTTGTATCTCAACACCTTACAAATCACAAAGACTCTGAGGATGCAAATGGAGGTACAGAGAAGGTTGCACGAATAACTAGAGGTAAGGGATATATTTCCCTTTTTGACTTTCATTCTTTGTACATGATTTTACTATGTTGTTATGAAGTTTGAAATTAAAAAAGTGACATTGATTCTGAGCCTTTGTTTTTAGCAGGTTTAGTGACACTTGTAAGGTCGTATAGAAGCATAGTGAAAGTACTTGTAGTCAATTCTAGAACAAGCAAGGGAAAATCTTGCAGGTTAGAATGTGGGGTCAACTAGATTGGAAGATGCTCATGCAGAACTTTCTAAGTTGGCCTCAAAAGCGAAAAGTGAGTGTTTTAACTCTACATTTTCTGCTTTGACCTTCTCCACAATGCCTAAAACCCTAGTCTATTTCTAGAATCTCAGATTGCTCATCAGAAATCCGCGTCTACAAATTATTCTGCATATAGATTCCTCACTTAAAATGATTGTTTTGAGAAGAGCCTTACAGTGAATTTGTAGGTTGTTAGTAGAAAACGCCCAAGATCTGCTTATGATAACAAAGTGTAGTTTTATCATTATGAAATCAAAGAAGATATGAGGCTACAAGAACTGACACGACAAGAAAATATCTCTTTCTTCATCAATGAAGAGGACAACGACTAAGAGGAAGATAAATGTTACAACAAAGGTAACCCCGAGATTGTCTCAAGGAGCTTGGTTGCAATGTAGATAAAATTGATCATACATGTATTCTAGAACAAATACTTGAGGAAAAGATTAAATTGACTTCTGCCAAACCTAGAATTATTTGATGAGGAATGTAATCATGGAACTAAAGAACTTTGCCAGGGAATAAAGTGTAACAGTATCCATTATATGTACTTGAATCTAGAATCACATTTTGACTAGAATGGATGCTGATCATATTCTATGTATTTTGAATAGGGTTATATCTATGACAATTATGACACTAAGAAGGATTTTTTTGTTGATAATCAAATGGTTGAGCTACAATATGTGTATGATCTAGAGGAAAATGGGTGTGAATTTGATCCTTCCATACTCTTGTTGTAGATATATAGTGGTAATGATGAGGATGTCATCAAAGAGAAATTTTTAAATTCAAATTTGGAAGAAGAACAAATTTCATATTGGGACAAAATATCATGTAATTTACCTAGCAATACTCCCAATCCTAGAACAAACTCTATAATTCTTAAAAGGGGGTTTAGTGATGGATTAGGTAATGGCTGCAAAGGAGACAAAATCTCTCCTAGAAATATAAATCTTTAGAGAAACTTATTATACCAGGGAACAAATTCTTTCCTAGTAGGGCATGTTCCATTTGGCATATCTAAGGATATTCATCTCCATCATACTATATTCTTATACATTTTTTAAGAAACTGTGCTATAGGAAGAACATATTGTTCCTGCATACTCCAGCTCACAAGTATGTCCAGGTGAAACATCACAAATTTTTTTCCAGCTTAGGCTTCCTGATCTTTGAGAATTGGTTCCATCAGGAAGAAGCTCTGAATAGCACATTGTCTATGTCTTGTATCCCTTATATCCAAGGGTTACTATCCCAAATGGAATTTTCCTGCTAGATTCTTTTGCATAATGTGCAACTAAAATGCCACTTGCAGGTGATGTAGATGGACTAACACCTGGAGATGGATTCAAATGTTAAGGACTGGCTCAGAAGCTATTAGAAACCAAATCATGATTTACAGAATAGTCTAGCCATATTGAGCCCGCAGCCAAAGGACCATAGCCTATATTTATGCTTCATGTAGCTTTTCCCATTGAGGGATAGGGTAAGTGAGGACACTGAAAGTGTTTTAGAGAGTAGCCGAATCAAAACAGTATATCTACCAAAGAAGAGTGAGGATGTTAGATTCTAGAATGTCAACTAACAAAAAAATAAAATGTAGTAAAGGAACACAAATTTCTCACTTGGGCAGCATGGGAAATGACTATAATTCGAGAACTGTAATGAACTATATAAACAGCTAACCGGAAACTGAAAACATGTAGAAGTTGTGTGATCTTAAGGATTAAAATCGAACAACCATGAGAATAAGACCATTGCTCCCTGATTGAGGAGGGCTACCAATGACTCGTCCATATCTAGAGCCAAGTCCACCTTAAATAGTACACCCATTGATAGGTCAATCGCTTGTAACAACCAACAATAGCTGCCGAACAACATTGAAGCCCTCATCTGCACTCCTTGAGGTGATTGGCCTTGGTTGCATTCAGGGATGAAACAAGACCATGCTGCTTTGAGATCAGCTCACTCACATCACTAGTTTCCTCAACATCCCAAACTTGGAAGCTATTCACATAGCCAAGAAGGAGAACACGGTGGGAAATATTTTCTTGAAGTTCTAGCTTATCGAATCCTGCCCACTGAACCTGTACCACAAAATAAGTTGAAATATATGGCAGTTTTTTTAGTGATATATATTTCTTAGGTGCATGATGAATTTTTGAGATTAGAATCATGTACATTTATATCATCTCTTCTATGGATGAGTTCTGATCCGCCAGAAAGGAGATCTAATTTTTTTTTGAAAAAACATTAGACAATGGAATCCTGGACATTTTGCAATCACATAAGATAATATGTTACTACATAGTCAAATTTCATAAGTGGGATTTGGCACATATTACCCTATATTTGAAAATAGCATCACATAGATATAAGAGTAGGTTGATGTAAAAATCATCAATAATAACTTATACTTTATCAAGCTTGCAAAGACTAAAATACTTGCTCCCTTTAGAGTGGCAGTGAATATATTTTTGAACAAATCTTATGTCTTCTAGCATAAATATGGTATAGAAACCACTCTTTCTTAAGAAAACCATTTTTCTTAAGCCATGCATACATTTTGTATCTTGGCTTGATCCTACCCTCAAGATCATAGTCAAAATATTTTGGAAGTGATGGAAGAATTTGCAGTGGGTTAAATGTAGTACTACAAAGAAAATCAATTTTTTTTTGGATCAAATATGCACTTGTATTCATTAATATTTGCCTTGTCCTCACCATTTGACAAACATCATTGAAGGGTAACCCAAGTCTCAAAAGACAACTTAGCTTCTCCTGCAACTTATTGCTTTCACAATGAATCATTCTGGCAACTTTGAACATCGACTCAGGATAATTTATCAAGCCTAATTTCAACAAAAGGTTTAGCTTGTGCCTCTCAATTGGCTCTTCTAAATTTTTAGTGATATATATTTATTGGGTGCCTAATGAATGGTTGAGATTAGAATCAAGGAAATTTATATCATCTCTTCTACAGATGAGTTATGATCCTCTAGAAGGGAGATTCTGAAATTTTTCTGAAGAATACTTAGATAATGGATGCCTAGACATTCTGTAATCACATAAGATAATATGTTACTACATAGTCAAATATCACAAGTGGGATATGGAACATATTTCCCTGTATTTGAAAATAGCGTCACATAGAGATAAGAGCAGGTTCACGTAAAAATCATTCAATGATAACTTACACTTTATCAAGCTTGCAAAGACTAAAATACTTGCTCCCTTTAGGGTGGTAGTGAACATATTTTTACACAAATATTCTCTCTGGTAGCTTAAATATGGTACAAGCAACAATTTATTTCTTGAGAAAATCATTTTTCTTAAGCCATGCATACATTTTTTTATCTTGGCTTGATCCTACCCTCGATATTATTTTGGAAATAATGGAAGAACCTGAAGTGGGTTAAATGTAGTACTACAAATAAAATCAACTTTTTTTGGACCAAATCTGCACTTGTATTCACTAATATTGGCCTTGCCCTCACCATTTGTCAAACATCATTATAGGGTAACCCAAGTCTGAAAAGAACACTTAGCTTCTCTTGCAGATTATTGATTTCACAATGAATCATTCTTGCAACTTTGAACATCAACTCATGATAATTTATCAAGTCTAATTTCAACAAAAGGTTTAGCTTCTACCTCTCAATTTTGAACTTCAATGGTAGAAGGTGTAACTAGGCCCTCTCCCCAGAGAAAAATGTGGGGTTGACAAAGGGAATCCTCCAGTGTCAACATTTTAGTGCACACAAATGTCTTTTGTCAAGAGGATTTACCTAAACAACTGTTACTTTTATTCAGTTAAAAATGACTACTTAAATTCATCTTAACAATTTTGTTGAAAATAACTCATGCTAACTTGCATATGAAAAATATAAAGCCAACGAATATGCACCATGTCTTTCCAAAAGAGAAAAACTAGCAAGGAAAGATAGACACATGATTAACATGAAAAGCTCACCAGAAAAATTCAATAGTCATGCACCCGAAACAAAACTGAGAAGCCAAAACAACAACAATATTGTTAGACGACATTTGAGACAATACCATTTGAAATGCCGCAAAAGTATGCCAACGTTCACACTTGATATAGCAAGAACTGTAGAAATGCTTGTAACTACCTCTTCTTGGCATTGATGAATGTCTTCCTCACTTAAAATTGTGTAGTTCAGCTGCAAACTCAATCAATCTTCACAAAATGAGATTCCAGAAAAATCAAATTGTAGACAAGCAATGAAGGAAAGCTAAACTGAACCATCCTTTAATTCAAATTTTAAGAATAGAACAAACAAAGTCTAGTTCCTCCCTAAGCTATAATCCCATTCAAAAGTCACATAATAGAAACTTCTAAACTGTCTCAAACAGGAAGAAAAATAAAAGTTTTATTTTAGGTGATTTAAAGGCACTACTTAAAAAGAGGCTAAATACAAAAATATCATAGACAAGGAAAAATATGGATAGTAGGTCTGAAATGACTCTATTTCATGCTTGGAATATATTCCACTGCAATTACTGCATTTCTCTTCCTAATACTATTAATATCATGAACTCACTTGAGGAAGAGGTATGATCGCTAGGTAAGATAAGATAATTTTATTAATGTCCAACAAATGACCATAAATAGGTCAATGGGACTGAAGGATACAACCAGTGTGAGTACAATGTGAGAGTGCAAATGCAACTCCTAGAAAATGCTAAACATAAATCTAGGGTAAAATGAAGTTAACAAAAAAAATCAAAGAGAAATGAAAAACAATACATCATCAAAAAAGAAATAGAGCAATGACATAAATACTTAAAAACAAATTGCTACCTCAGTCTACCATAAACTAGAAATAGAAGAGACTGAAGAAAAACCTACAGAAGTGACTCTTGTTCAGGGAAAATTTTAAGGATGTAAATTTATATCAAAGTTTAGAAATCTTGGCAAATCTTACTAGTGTGTAATGTGCAAACTATAAAATATTTGGTGATATATTTGTAAAAATATTCAAATTTATAATGATTTTTTGTATAGTCTCTATTAAATTTTGGCGATCTTTAAAGTAAAATAATTTTATACTATAAAAACTTGGCGAATCATTTTTAGAAAAAATGGAAATTAACGAATCTTTTTTTGGGAAAAAGCATGTAAAATTAGCCCACAAATCAATGAACACTTATACACAAATAAAAGTTTAAAAAGAAAGAAAACTACAAAATGTTCCACGAAAAACAATGCAAAAACCACAGAACTGTCATATAAATGTGCCCGTCATGTCAAGGGATATACATTGAACACATTACACAAATATAGAAATGAAAAGTAAGGCCAGTTGAATTTTAGGGCCATGCAATCAAGATTCAAAACTAGACCACAAATTGTATGTTCCTTTGTTTTCTACAGGCTTTTAGTTGGTAACATGCAAACAGCTATGGTTATACCCTCCATACTTTCATTTATTCTTCTAGTTAGATGTAAAGCTTCAATACTATTTGTCAAGGTGGGATCATACCTACCTAGCAGAGAAATCATGCAGTGCATTATTCTCCTTTCAGAGCCGATAATTATTTAGTTATCGAGCATTCTGTATGCCATTTGACTGAATTGGAGTATTGCCCGTACTCTCTGGTCTTGTGAATTTTAAAATATGTTCGTACATTTGACCGTAATCTCTAACCTTTTTCACTTACTAGTCTAAATGTCCTAATCTTCAATCTCCAAGGCCCCAAGTGGATCTGTATGCACTACATCTTATTCTTCTATAATAAGTTATTGGCTCTTGTAAATTTTGAGTTATATATATTTCTTGGGTTCCTGATGAATGTTTGACCTTAGAATCATGGACATTTAAATCATCTCTTCTACAGATGAGTTTTGATCCTCCAGAAAGAAGATTTTGAAATTTTTATGAAGAAACCTAAGGCAATGGAGTCCTAGACTTTTTTCAATCACATAAGATAATATGTTACTACGTCATAGTCAAATTTCACAAGTGGGATATGGCACATATTGCCCTGTATTTGAAATATCATCACATAGAGATAAGACAAGGTTAAGTGAAACATTTAATAAACCCTAATCCAATGCAGTAGAATATGGCAACACTTCAATAATGAGAAAAATATATATGAACCCATACCATTTGTTTGAAAGAGAAATTCAACACAGAAAAGGATGATCACTATCAAAACACAAGTATTCAAGAGAGGGGCACTATAAGTAAGATTACTCCTAGGTCTTTTATCAAATAAAAACCTGAGTGATTAATTTACAAATGAGGAGGATCGTGTACGTTGTATATATACAATATTATAGCTAAACCTCCATTCAGGTTTAGAGTGCTAGCCCCCAGATGATGAGATGACTAGGAAAACATAGTCAAACATTGATAACTAATAAGCATAATAGGGTGGGTTAATTATCAATATGTAGGCTCAATAAAGACACTGAGACCTAAAGTGTATATTAGCCATAATATCAACAACCATAAGTGTGCCCTTACTGCTATTGTACCTGGTCACTAACTGTGCCCTGTTACTCAAGAGAAGATTGCCAAAGCTAAACAAGGTAGATATTTAACAAAATCAATATGATTATATTATATTTTCTTCCACTTCAGGCCATTCTAACTCTCTAGGATTTATGAACATAATGTTTGGGAACTTTGTAGGGTTGTCTTGCAGCCAGCCACTTAACATGTGCTTCATATGCTCCACCTCCCATGATTGAACTTGCTGACCCTGAAAATGTCTTATGGTGAGGCTTGGTTTTTGAAACTCAAATCACACATAAATATTTCTAATAACCATTCAAAGATCCTTTTGCTTTGGAGCTTAAAAATTGTTTATAATCTCCATGTGTAATAGGGAAAGTTGAATATTTTTTCAAAGATGTGAAGATTACACTATCCTTTTGTCTTCAATCCGTCATCAAGTAATGACCATTTCCTACAAATCCTGTATCTTTAGATAAATTACTTTAGATTTTTTTTTCTAGACTGAATTAAGGTTATCATCCATAAAATTCTTAGCAAGGTGTTCTAAACTCTTTAAGACCAGTGAAAAAATGCACATATTCTAGTAAATTTTGTTTTAATTGTCCTAACATAATTTCTTCACAGAATACAACGTAGAACATACAACAAAATAAATAAAACTTGTAATTTAAGTAAAAATGGAAGATTGGCACTTAAAAAGTGTTTTCTTGTTTAATCCCTAAAAGAAATGGGAAGCAATGAATTAACTCAAAAAATGTTATCAAATAAGGTTCTACAAATTCACTCCTGAGCATTTGTCTAAAAATGAGAAAGCATGCATGTACACAAGATCATTACCAAGGATCATATTAGCTACTATTGTTTTTAGAATGTTTTTCGCGTGATCACGATGTCAACAAAGCATGAATGAACCAGACAACAAAATCTAAATAGTTAGTCTCATAAGACAGTATTGGGTTGGTACTAACTAAAAGACTACTTTATTGGTTGATTGGGACCTTACTATCTGCAAGGAACCTACATAGATTTTGGCTTCAAGCCTTGAAGATACAATGTTAACCAGAAGCTTGGTTATTCCATGTACAATTTAAGTTGGGTTATGAAGACTTTGATAAGTGATAGCAATAGCTCTCAATTTTTCCACCATTCATCATGCAAAATCCAATTGAATTGTCTATCAACTATTTATTTTCACCATCCAATTCCCCGAGATAGCTCAAAATTTTCAAGCAATTATGTGGGCCCAACTACAACCCCTCCACTAATAGAGAGTCAATTCTTCCTTCCTGTTGTTAAGTGTTCCATATGCATAATAGTTGTGAAACAGATGTTTTATAAAGCATACCTGCACCGAAAGATTTTCCAATATGGAATTTGACTTTCAGATGCATGTCCCCATGTTGATGTGATAACATCCACCACACTAGGATACTAACATCTCCGATGATTTCACTGCTATGCCTTTTCAAATCATCTTTTCTTCACAGTTATTATCTATGGGTTGTTGCATGCTATCTTACCACATTGGCATGTCGATGTGTTGGTATTTCATTTCACATTAATACACCCCTTTCCCCTTCCTGTACTGATCATCCCAACCAACTAGCCTGCAACGTCCTCATCAACCCTTCTAATGCTATGCTAGGGTAACTAAGAATCTTCGCTAACTTGATTTTTCTCAGTAATAGAAGGATGAAGAATAGGACATGGGACTAATGAATTTATTCTCAGTTAGATAAGGTGTTGACTAAAACTTTTTGTTGGTCCTAAAAGGTGGTAAGGTCTCGCTGAGTTGGGATAGTCCTAAAGAGAGTAAGGTCCTGACTGGAAGCTTTTACTAGGTTAGCTTGGCCTTGAAAGGCCATTTGGTCATGACAGAAAGGCCTCACCAGGTTGGGTTGATTTTAAAACACGATAATAAATTCTTGTTCAAAAAATTATGGCCTTACGTGACTAAGAGAGTCTACTCAGATAAGGTAAATGAAAGGAGATACCTAGAACCAAGTGTAAAAAATAATCAAAAATTGAATTTATACAGAAACAACATGATCTGGTACATACCCATCTAGATAGACATTGCCTTGGATTGTAAAAGCAGTAGAAGAACTGGTAGAAGTTGCGGGTGACACACTAATTCTGGTAAGGCCTCTCTCCACAAACGCCCGTAATTTCAGAGAAGGTTTGTCCTCCACAGGCCCATGATAATTATTCCCATACTTTGGATATAGAGTACAATCATCATCATCCTCATTGGGACTACTATCAAATCTAGAATAAGGCATCCAATGCTAGATTGCTAGGGCTAGTGCGACCACAAAAAGATAGTAGTGGTCTTCCTCAAACGCGCCCTCCTCCTGCTAAGAAAGGACCTCCTGCGATTTCGACTGGGCCTAATAATAGCACTGGTTTTTGTTTTTATTTATTTATTTAAGTTTTAGCAAATTTGACGATATAATTTTAGTGTAAGTTTTAAATTTTAGATACTTAATTTTTTTTTTAATGTATAAATAAATTTAGTGTTAAAAAAAATCTTTGACATTCTATAAAATTATATGGTTGAAACTAATCATTTTAAGAATTTTTTTATAAATTTAAAAGAAAATTAGACAAAGACAAAAACCTCTAACAATAATACTACTAATATAAAAAATAATAAAGATATGAAAATCCACCTTTTTATATGTATTTTTTTAAAATTTATATATTTCATAGATATTAATGTAATGTTTATGGTATTATATATTTCATAGATAGAGTGTAATGTTTATGGTATTATATATTTCATAGATATAGTGTAATATTTATGGTATTTTGATGGGTAATTGACTTGGCTAATTGTCAGATATCTAACAAAAATTGAATGCTCTTTAGATATTCGACCAAGTTTCAATTGTCATCGGATATACGACTAAAGTATCGTAAGATATATGATAATATGGGATTTTTTTTTTTTTTAAATACAAAAATGCAAGTAAAATTTGACAATACTACCAAACTGTCAGAGTACGACATTAGAGTTTCCGCCCATATGTACTTGAAAATATTCATCAACGTCAGATATTTTGGTGTCATATATATATCCATGGGTTGACATTCAATCACCCATATACATAAGTAGTCATCCTTAAGTTCAATCATCACATGATACCTGTGCATCACTAGCTACAACTCCATATTCAACTCCACATATAGCTCTATGGGTTAAACTTTTGGAAATAATGTGGGTGCATGTGGATGCCTTTCCAAATGCCCCAATATGGCATTTTGGTTAAGGGGTCATATCCATAGTTTATTGATATTGAGTTCTTATTTAATTTAAGAATTCACATAAATTCTAATCAGATCTTGGTTCACTGGTGGGATGGACAGAGTATTAATGCAAAGGTGTAATTTGCATCATCTAACATATACTAAATCTACTTCACATATATGATGTGATATTCTAATATGTGAAACATCTAATGTTCAGACAATATCAAAATCCCCAAGGATTCAAAACAATTTCATAAGAGTCTAATATTGTTATGTTCATAATGTACATTCAAACTCAATAAACAACTTGATATCCATGTTAAAAACTAGTATCCTAAGTTAAATGGATAGGACCATAATAATAAAAAATGTAGATGTGCATGAGAAGTTAAGTCTTCAACTAAAGGAAATGTGTCCTCTACTAACAACACTTCTCCTTGGAGTTATTATTCATAATGTATTTGACCTAGCTGTAAGACCACTCCCATTTTGGATAATTTGTCAACCTTTGAATTTAATTCTCTATGAATGTGATCAAAGGATATAACCCTAAAGATTATAATCATCTCCATAACTCTAATAATCCATTGATCCAATAAACAAGTGTTTAAGGAAGTATAACAGTCTTTGAACCCCCTATCACTTGTAAGTTTAGATTGTTGAAGTGACACAATTAAAATGACTAACATAAATGACTAATTTGTATTATTGTAGTATTTGTTAGGTAGTCGTATTTTTGTTCCTAAACTAAATTAGTCATTCATGTTAGTCATTTTTAGTTGTACTAATTATTAGCCAGTCATATATTTTAACCCAGGACTAAATTAGTCATTTATGTTAGTCGTTTCTAGCTTGGTCACTTAAGATTACTCATTTTTGGTAGTATTTCACTTGGAAAAGTTGTGGTGACTAACTTTTTTAGTCACCTAGTCACTAATTTCTCATTTTCTACTAGTGCCTAATAACCATTGTTGTAAGAAAAATCAACTAATGGAAGGTACTCCTCCCATCTCCTCTGTTGATGAATCACATACATCCTCAACATATCCTCCAGAATCCTATTAACCCTGCTTGTCTATGCATCTGTATGCATATGATAACTTGTACTGAAGGACAAATATATCCCAAAACTTGTAAACATCTCCTTCCAAAACTTGGAAGTGAACTTAGCATCCGTATTTGAGACAATCTTCTTTAGAGCACCATGCAATCTCACGATCTCCTTGATGAATACATGTGCCACATCACTAGCTAAATATGTAGTCTTCACTAGAATGAAGTGAGATACCTTGCTCAACCTGTCTACCATAACCATGATAAAATCATGTTTCCTCGATGTCCTTGGAAGACCTGAAATGAAGTCCATGGAAATGACCTCACATTTCCTTTTTGGAATCGGAATAGGCTGAAGCAATGCACCTGGATTCTTACATTCTACTTTTGCCTGCTGACAATCCAAACATCTAGCCATGAACTCTACCATTTCCTTCTTCAGATTCATCCAGTAGTAGAACTTCTTCATTGTTGTCAACGTCTTTTGATATCTTGGGTGACCTGAGTATGGCTTGACATGAAACTCCCTCAAGATAAGCTTGTTGATCCCACTATCATCTGACACATAGATCATGTCCCTGAATCTCACCAAGCCATTTTCCATGAGATGATAGTCCACATCCTAATCACCTGTACCCTATTGTTGTAACCTGTGCCTAAGCTCCTTGTACTTGTCATCATTTCTCCCTTCCTGTAAGATCTAATCTTGTAAATATGTCCCATACAAGCTCACTACTACAACACGGTTCATTTTCACTCTCCTACTGAGAGCATCCGTGACCCTATTTTCCTTACCCCCGATGTATTTGACCTCATTGTCAAACTCACTGAGTGTGGTGAGCCATCTAGCTTGCTTGGAATCCAAATTTGGTTGGTCAAATAGATATCTCAACCCACTATGGTCACTGATCAATACAAATCTCTTGCCAAGAAGATAATGCCTTTACATCTTCAATGCATGGATAATATCTTCCAAATCAACATCATGAGTCACATAGTTCTTCTCGTTCTCATTTAGTTTCCTGGACTCATAACTTACCACCTGTCCCTCCTACGTCAAGAATCCACCAAGTCCTCTCTTACAGGCATTTGTACACACCACAAACCCTTTATCTGGATCAATAATATTGCGAACTGGAGCATTTGTCAACAACTACTTCAGCTGCTCAAAACTTGCAACACATTCCTCTTTCCATTGAAATTTCTTCCCTTTCTTCTGAAAATATGTAATGGGATATGCAATGTGTGAGAATTTTTGGATGAACCTCTTGTAGTAACCTTCTAACTCCATGAATGATATGACTTCATCGACATTCTTAAGACTTGTCCACTCCATGATGTCCCTTATCTTTTCTGGATTTACTGCTATGCCTTCTTTGGAAACAACATATCCCAAGTAATGGACCTATGTCTGAAAGAAACTACACTTGCTAATCTTGGCATACAATTTATGCTCTCTTATAAATCTCAAAACTACTGCTAAATGCTTGGCATGATATTTCTCATTCTTAGAATATATCAAGATGGCATCAATGAATACAATAACAAACTTTTCCAGATAGGGATGCAACATGATATTCTTCAAGCACATAAAATTAGTTGGATGATTAGTCAAACCGAATGGAACTACAACAAAATCATAATGCACAGGCCTAGTTTTGAAATAAATCTTGTATATGTCCTCTTCCTTGATGCGTACTTGATGATATCTTGATCCCAGATCAATCTTCGAGAACATTGATTCTCCTTTAAACTGATCAAACAAGTCATCAATCCCCGACAATGGGTACCTGTTCTTGATCGTCACCTTGTTCAGTTGCTTGTAATCAATGCACAACCTAAGAGTACCATCCTTCTTATTCATGAAAAATATTGGTGCAACCCAAGGTGATACACCTGGCCTAATGTATCCCTTATCAAGAATTTCCTTTAGTTGCAACCTCGACTCTACTAACTCTGGTATGCTCATCATGTAAGGTCCCTTTGATGCTGGTGTTGTCCCTGGTACCAACTCAATAGAAAATTCCACTTCCCTATGGGGAGGAAACTCTAGAATCTCTGCTCGAAACACTTCCTAAAACTGTTGTAATACATGGTACCTCTTGAACATTTTTGCATCCTTAGCATCCTTGCCCTTGTCATCATAGATGTGGGCTACAAACATCACACATCCTTTCCTTCAACTATGCTTAGCCTACATAGTGGTGACCATTCTCACTGATGTAGGCTTCTTATTTCCTTGCAAGATTATATTTTCTCCATTATCATCCAAGCACTCAGAAGCCTGTTTATGAAAATATACTTTGGTCCTGTGAAGGTACAAGCAATCCATACCCAAAATCATACTATATGATCCCAATGGCAGTACATTTAGATGTGATGATATAGGAATACCATACAACTCGAATGCAAAAGTTATTACCCAGTGATGAACTCTCTTCTTAGTACTTATAGCTAACTGCACTAACCAAGACTCTGCATGCACTTCTTTTATCAAGCCACACCTATCCACCAAGTGAGGATTAACATTACTATAATTACATCCAAGATCAATCAAAATAGAAACAACTCAACCACAAATATTACCTTCCATCTCAATAATGGATGATTGATGATGTTCTTGCTTTTTGTCCACAAGTGCATATCTAAGGAATGCTATGACAAACATCCCCAACTATATGCACCTCTTGATCATTATATATATGAGGCCTACCACCCTGGTACAATGGACAATCCTTCTTGCGATGATATTTTCCACATATGCAACACTAAAATGGTCCTCTACCATCACCTCGGTTCTGCTACTCTCTAGGTTGCGACCCATGTCCCTTCTCAACTACCTTGAACTTCTTGTAAGGAACCACATTTTCTTTCTCACCTACATCCTGAGGTCTTCCTCGCTTCAATGGCCACTTCCCTGTAACTTTCACATTTCCTTTCAATTCATTCTTAGGCTCGACTTTATGCTTTCATAACAATGATTTAGCTTCCTAATGGCTTCCTCCAATGATCTAGGCTCATCAAAATCAATATGGTCTCTATATGTTACTGACATCCCATTAATGAATCTTTCGATCTTAGCCTTCTCATCCTTGAGATAAAGTACATACCTCAATAGCTCTAGGAATCTACTGCTTACTCATCATCTATCATAGAACTCATATGTAGCTCATAAAACTCCTTAGCTCTATCATCATAGTACCTCTATAACATGTACTTCTTCTTGAAGAGTCTCTCAAATTCATCACAAATAATCTCATCTTCTCGAATTCCCTTGACATTCTTCACATCTTCCCACCAAGTATCTAATTTCCCTTTGAGATTGAAGGTGGCTATCTTGGCTTTCATGTTCTCTGAATAGTTGTGGAATCTGAATAATTTCTTCATCCCAAGCAACCATTCCTCTACATCTTCTCACTTCTTCATCTCTCCATCAAATGTAGGTGGTTTGTCTTTCTTGAACTGCTCAGGTAAGTACTCACTCCTCATATCAAGATGATGATGGTGATGACTGTGATGATGTCTCTTGAATAAGGAACTAGAATGATGTGCATACATACTAGTCCTCATGTTAGGAGTATCCATCGATCATACACCTCTAACTTTATCCCCTCTATCCAACTTGTATCCAGACCGAGACTTGCTACCATATTCTCCATTACTTTTCTCTTTCATCTGTTGACTGATCCTCAACCATCCTTGTCTATATAACGCTAAAAATCTCCGAATAATTGATGCATTGACCTATACCTACTTTTCCTAAGCCCTTACAAGCCTTTCTTGATGCTCAACCAACCTGTCATTGTCCGCTTTGTAACTTTTGATCTCTACCCTCAAACTCCTCAATGTATATGCTATACTAGGAGAATGCTCTCCTTCTTGTTTCCCAATTAATATGTAGGGAGAGTCACAGGAACTGTATTCAACCATTTTTCTCATCATATTTTCTTTCTCTACTTCTTTCAAGTGTACCATGTCAGATAACGAAATAGATACCAAAATCAAATCCATACCTCATTGATGTTCATGGGAGGCTTATCTCAACTACAAGACTAGTCCACATTAGTGTGATACACATATAGTTATAACCATATCAACATAACAACATCATGTATGACCATACCAATTGTACACCATGACCCCATGCATCATAACCATATCCATGAAAACACCAATTTTTACCCACAGAGAGCACACCCTGGCTCTAATACCACCCTATAACATGCCACCTCCCACATTTACCCACTTTCACAAGTTTTCCCATAGTAAACATGATATGAGGGTAACTATGATAAGATTCAACCTCCTAAATTACCTTAAGGAAATGGAGTCAACAACTTAAGACCTTACTGGCTTCCCTCGGGTGCTATAGGACCTCTAGGAACAACCCAACCCCTCCAAGTGTACATTCCTTAAGATGACTCTCTTTTTCACTAACCTAGAGCCCTAGCCGCTCCCTTTACAAGGCATGCAAGCGATTATAGCCCTCTAGTCGCACTGATAAGGCTTCCTTCATGCGATTATGGACTTTTTCCAGTCAGTTCTATGCCAGTGACCTCAAATTTTGAGCCAGGATTTCAAGGCTAGGACTCAGGCCTCTTCCTAGAACTTAGTGAAACTTCAAGAGATGACAAATGACATCGAAAAAAATCTTATGAACCAAAACTTAAACCAGTGCTTGACCTGACCTCTCCCAAAAGAGACTGACATTCCTCCAACTATAAGTCATGAATGAGAATATGAATATAATGATATGAAAATTTATTTAAGGATAAACAAGAAGGAACAATTCCTTCTCAAAATAGCTTTCATAACACCAATTATGTCTTTCATACATTATCCAGACATTAATTAATATCAATGTTTTAAGAGCCATACATAGATGTCTCAATTAACCATGCTTATAACCAACAAATAACCATATAAATAATAATGAGATAACAACCATTAAAGCCACATAATAACAAGTAAATTTACTCATAAAAAGTAAGAAGAACTTAGATCTTATTAACCATATGAAAAATCCAACATATTCAAGGACTTGCACGTACCACCCAACCCTAGATTGGGCTGAACCAAATATTTCTTTCAGCTAATCACCACTATGCCATATTCCAAGAATTAATGTGGGATATCATGGGATAAAACCATCCATAAACAACGAAGGGAATCAAGAGGTTAAACCACCTCCACCCTCACCATACTGTGATCTCACCTAAACCAGTCCTGAGATCACAAAACCAAACCAAGCTTGGATGCCTTAGAATTCCTTCACCATATCTTGAGGAATTTTCTTGTCTCCACCCACCTATTGAGGGCTTCCTAGAGAAAACCATCTCCACAGCCAACCCTCGGGATTTTCTTAGACCACCTCACCCAGATCCAAAACCTTCTGACAATACATAGCTCAGCTAAGACAAAGTCCCATCACACCATGGATATACATAAATGGAAAGGCAAGGCTGAAACCACTGTCAAAAACCCGGAAAAATCCATGCCACTAACAACAAAGGAACCAAAATACACACATGCATATGCCATGCATCCCAAAAATAGCTAGGAAACCATACACATAATCTATTACTGGTAAGTATTCTTTCTAAAACTCCTTGATCCAACCTTTCCTTCCTTGCTCCTTGCTTTCCTTTCCTTTCCTTGTCCTTCTTTTCCTTTTTTTATCCTTCCTTTTCTTGCTTGATCTCCTTCTCTTGTTGGTGCTCTTCTCCTCTCTGAGACTAAATCTAAAATTGCACTGAAAAAAGGCTAAAAACGAATTCTCTAATGTCCTTTTTTTATTGATGCCTCTAATTTATTCATTTTCCTTAATTTTCCTTCAATTTCTTCCTCACATGCAACCTGTGACCTTTCACCTCCCTTTTCTCCTAATTTCCTTTATTTTCATAAATAATATGCCAATAATACATTTTTTCCTTTTCAAAGACTTTGCCATTGCCTTTGCTAATTTCCCTTAGCTATAAACACAACAAGTGATGCCCACTAGGATATTCTTCCCAATATTCAGCTTGGAATAAGTGTCACTTGACCTTGGTCTTACTTTCCTTTATTAAATTTTAGTACAAGAACTTTGGTTGTTACACATATCAATGTGACAATGCCAAATCACACTCATCCATGCTAGTAGGTCAACTTCTTTTTTCGCAACCTCCTGGTATTGCTCATCACAAATAGATGTAGTTTTATGTATTTCATTTAGAGTCTTAACAATCATGTTTGTGAAGAACCTTGTCACCTATGATAAGAATATGATGGATAATACTAGAGGTTTAATTTAAAATATGTTACTCTATATATGTTTGGATAATGGTGTGGAGTAAACGACATTGAGTATATGACATTCGATGGCAAGCGATATACATGGTTATGCCCTTTCATCATTATCTTCCATCTCCCATGCCTAAAATGGGTGTAGCTGGGAAGAGTCGCCAGGAAATCAAGAGACCCTGTAATAATCTTCATCGTGGTATGTATGATTATCCATATAAATTTCACATCCATCTCCAAAAATTCTAACAAGTAGACTACGCCTTTGCAAATGGCTAAGTAAGTGAAATTCATATCTGGATCACAGTTTGTGGATGACTGAGTAAGTGAAAAAATGAGGTGGCAACACAGTCTACATAAATGGTGATGGGTCTATTTTAGTTTAAAATTCAAATTTTAAATGTTATAATTCACCTCATCCAATTTGCTCCAATACCAAATATAACACTCTATTTCATTTTAAATGATGCAAAGGAATGGTAGAAAGTATAACACTGGCCGAAGACAACAAAAAGAGGATTCATAATGGACATTTCATTGCAAGAGGATTCATAATGGAAAATTCATTGTATTAGAAGTGATCAAAATAATCTCCTTGAACATTCTGTTGACATATTTGACTTTTTCTAGTGGTCTCCACATTTTGTACTAGTGATTTCTCTACCAATAATTCTAGATGGATTATCATTGACAAGAAGAGTTTCTGTGATATTTTAGACAAAAATCTATTGGTACCCTATGTGATTGCAATAATTGACAACTAATTATGGCATCCCATTTCCCATTTTGGCATCCTTTTCCTGTCAACAAAATAGTGTATTCAAATGTTCCACATTGTGATTGGCAGTTCGGTTTCCTAGTTACTTCATTTAGAAGCATTCATCCAAGGTATAGATTTAGAAAATAATGATATTCAAGAAACTGTATGGTGTGATTTGGATCTTATGATGACATTTTCTAACAATGAAAGCCGCCAAATGGATGAAATCTTTTTTGTCGGCTACTCCCAAGGCTTATACTTTCTATATTATATGTTAGAAAACTTTTGATAGTATATTTGCCTAATTGTTTCTATTTTTTTCATCTTGATATAGCTTGATAGATGCATATTATTATATTATAAAATTTTATGAAGGAAGATATATATCAACTGAGGAGAAAGAGAGAAAATTTTCTAGCAATCCAATGGAAAAACAACAAATGGAAATATTATTGAAATATTGTTGGAGATTAAGGTTGCCATGCAATTTTATGAAAGTGAAGAAATTTTAACATCATTAGCCAAAAATGGTAAAAACATATGTGGAGTTTAAAAATCATGGTATAGTTGCAGAGACCTCACAATTTTTTGCAAATAAATGCTTAATGATTTAATTCTTCCATGTCAACTTCAAAGAACATATTTAGATCCAAACTTCTCTATAATGTAGACATAGATTAGTTTAACTTTGAGATAATTTTAAGCTGAAAATTACATTTGGATGCACTATTACTAGTTGGGAGAGTGGTATATTCAATCAGGTGGTATCCAAGTGTTTTTGTTATTATTTTATATATTTTAAATGTGTTTTTAATATGTTCTGCAAAAAAAATATATGTTGTGTAATGAAAAGAAAAAAATGATTATGTAGTTGAAATACACATTTATAATTTATTCTAAGTAGTTTTGTTTACAAGATTGGGACTCTAGAATGAGATATTACAATTTCTTAAATCTGGTAAGTTGGAAAAAATAATCCCTCATTGATGTTGGAAACTTTCAACATCAAGAATGAATTTTGCCTCATCAAAATATCATTGCTAAAAAAATTAATTCCTACACTTATTAACTCTCTCCTATTAGGATCATAGATTATAATGATTGTGAGAATATTTAGAAATTTAGAAGATTTAGTGTGAAAAGGGAAAATTGTTGAACATGCTTTCCAAGTTGTTATCTTACTATTGGTTGAGATTTCATTGATGTTGAATTGAAGTTGCCTCAACTATGAATATATAGGAAGAAGAAACTTAAAATATGAACTATTTAATGTACATAAAACTTTGTACGCACATTTACTTATCATTTTCAACATTTCATAGACTTTACAAGTAAGCATCCCAGGGGAATTCCATAACTATTATACTAATCACAACTATGTTCATAAAAAAATCCATATAATTTAGATAATATAACATAAATATTGGATTATGTGTTTAAGTCTATAATAGCATTGGAATATCTTCACTTAAATTATATTAATGCAAATGTATTTTTCATACATTATATTAATTTCATATGTGTTCTTCAAAAATAAATCCATGCAATAAGTTTTACTTATTAGAAGTGAAAAAAATATTTATATTGACATAATACAATATGTTTTGTACATACATGAACAAATAACGAATGAATTTTGAGGAAGAGAGTTGAATGGTTAGTGTTCATATTTATAATTACACAAATCCTTAAGTTTGTAAATTTCAGTAAGGTTTGGTTGCAATGCAGTTCCCTGGTGGATAAAAAATGCAGGTTATTAAAGTATCTCCCGAGTTCCATATAATCTTGGCACAACCAACTTTGGTAGTGATCCTCCATACAACCCAAGTGTAGTGAGTGCATTCAACTCCATTATAGATATTCTTGGCATAGTCAAACCATTTCTTCTCCATTGAACTTATCTCAATTGCAAGTTCATTCGGATTTTTGATTTGGCCATCCTAGTCCCTCTCCATCTCCATTATCATTTGATTACATAAACAAAAATACCCATCCCCTTGTCGGAGTTGGAAAAATCACGAAAACTTTACAATTTAGAACCCCATGTCGTTGTGTGTCTTTTCACTATACTTGGCACAATATATATCGTATCTGGGAGGGGCTCGATACTTATTTTGAAAGATTTTGTTACCTTCTCCTCCAATTTCTCATTGCTCACACTCCTCACCAATGCCCTAATTCCCCCACAACTTTCCCAACTCGCACAATGAAATTCATAATTCTCATAAAGAAACCAATACGTGGCTTTGAATATGACATCCATCTACATCCAATTTTCATAGAGAAATAATAAAGTGGCTTCCATTCATGAATTGGCGTTCACAAATTCATACAATCAACAGAAGGGTTTCCTACTCATGAACCTATTACAACGAAATAAGCCCATAGTTCTATCTCCAAGGTTATTGAGATAATTCCTCATTATCTTACTTTATTGAGATAATTCCTCACTATCTCACTTTATTATCAAAGGTTATTGAGATAATTCCTCACTATCTTACTTTATTGAGTAGCCAAACTTTTGAAACAATGAAGATTTTATTTCTTGTAGACACGACACTAAATGAAAGACAACATATGGGTTTGTTCATCATAGGGTCTAGTCCAATATCTATGCAATGTACTATTGATAAATTTCCCATTATTTGGAATAGCCTCGTAGCCATCTATAGTTAGGGTTAGAGTTTTTCCATGCCTCAATTCTTAATAAATATTATAGTTTTGTATCCTTTATAATATTCTTGGAAGTCTAATAGAAGACTAGCCCCACATGTGGGTAATAAGGATTTATGCTCAATAGGATAGGTAAACTAATAGGGGGAATAACTTATACATGTGAAATCTAATTTAGGTGATTTCCTTAGTGTTAGAATTCTAATAGCATGTAGAATAACTTTGAGGAGTTGAGATTTATTGTTGGAAACTTTTCATTACAAAAGGTTTCATTATATCCCTAAAATAAGCCTTGAATTGTTTTAATCATAAATACCAAAATGGGACCCACCCTTAAAATGGGCCTTGCAAACCAATTCCTCCAATTGTTTCGCTTAGAATATACAAAGTTAGATAAAAAATTATATTATCAATAGAAAATATAACCCTTCCCCTCTTTGGTATAACTTTATAGTTGGTTGTAACTACTGCCATCCATTTAAATAGCCAATGTTTATCACATTTCCACTCAAAAGTATAAGCTCTATTCTAGATTATTGATATATAATAAAGCAAAGTTTGAACCTTAATTACCTTATTTAATGTGTGAATCTTGACTTCTTGCAACAATAATAGCTTGGCAATCAGGTAATGGAGAGGCATGATGGGTTGAGATGAAAACAATATGGCTCATATCCTCCTACCGTCTCTTATCTTTCCCATATACATGCATGTACTTCCTTTTTCTAGTTCTCTACTATGTTCCCATGCATCCTTATCACACTGTACTTGATTTCCTATATTTAAAAAGATATTAGTTTTACAATTTTCATTACCAAAAAATAATAAAAAATGTAACACATTTTTAAAATATTAAATTATATAATTTTTATATATCTTTTAAATACCTATAAATTTTACAATTTTCATTATCATAAACTAATAAAACATGTAACACTACTTTTATAATATTAACCATATACATTTTAAATTTTCTTTAAAGACATAATGGTGGAAAGAGAGAGGGGAATAATTATTGATCTTGGGAGAAAATGGACTCCAATTTTTCATAAGGATGAGGACCAAGTTAATATAACTAGGAAAAATCTTACTCACCAAGTAAGGGATATTGATTGCAAAGGAGGAAATGATCAACTTGTTTAAAATTATTGGAGATTCCATGACCATGATCAAATCCATGAATGATTTGTGATGCCAAAGGGAAAGAACTTGAAAAAAAGTATCATTTGTATTAAAAAGGATTCCAATCCCTTTTTAGATTCCTCCTATTTCCATGTCAAAAGACACCTCAACTATGTGGTAGACAAGTGGGCTAACATAGCTTCAAAGCTTGAGATTGCAATACTATTGAAAAATGGGGGTAACATGATATGTTATATCTCATAGCTCTATTTTCATATTGATCGTTTCACATCACATTCATTGTCTCATGAGTGAGTAGATAGTTCATCATTCCATTTACATTAGTTTGGGAGATTGAAGGATCCTTTGTAGTACCGTAAGCATGGGTTCAATAATTTTGGCTATGGAAATTGATCAATCCAATTAAATTATGTTCTTCATCAATTGGTATAATGGAGTGTGTCGGTGTTATAATTGGGTAATAACATATCCTAGTTTTGGTGGCGATAACAACCTCGATATGCCTATTAATTTTCTTGGACCTACTATCAACATTTTCTATGCAAACTTAGGGCTAACCTGCATTTGCAAAGATTTGTTCTAAGGGGAATTTTTAGCTTTTGGGGTGTTATCACATTTATTTAAGTTTGAATTTTTTTTATGCTAACAATTACAGTGTCAGTGAAATATTTGTAATAAACAAGAAAAATGTTGATAATGGGACTATCAACGATTTTTGAGTTCAAAAAATTATTCAAGGAATATGCTAACAACGAGATTGTCAATGTTATCGGGTATTTGTTGATAACTATCAATGATTTTGTGAGTTCAATAAATTTATAAATGTACTAAAAACGGGAGTATCAACATTATGTTTGAAAATTAAAAAGGACAATGCGTTGACAACGGGAGTAACAACACATTTTTGTAAAAATGGTCACTTAAAAATTTGTTTTTTCCTATGTAGAATAGTAATTTCAGGAACTCTTTTCTAATAAATAAGAACAAATTTTGTAAAATTGAAAGAGGTTTTTGTCCACAATAGAACCATTTAAAAAAAAAATCTCTCGGTTTACTAACAATTATCACAGTTTTGGATTTTCGAAGGGATCATTGGACCCTATTTTTCATAATTTTGTGAGGAAAAGGCTCATGGACAGTTGTTGACTTAGATGCCACCTCACGAAATTCAACTTGCTGATCCTTATCTCCAGCCATGACTCTAGAAACAACATGATATTTAGATGCATATAGGTTTGGAAAGTTTCATATTCATGTACCTAAGAGTTTTATACTTCTATTATTGGATTACTGTAATTATTTTTAGCTACAAACCTATTTCAGTTATTGTATTGTTTATATAAGCAAAGACTGCAGAAGAAGAAATGGTTGGATTTTATTTGAGATATATCATCCTTTGTGTATTTTTGAGCATATTTTAATGAAAGTAATCTTCATGAGCAAGTTACAAAAATTCTCGTGTTATGATTCCGTGTCTTTTTTTTCCTTGTTTTATACTTCCTCATGTCTGATAAAAAGAGTATGAGATTGGGATTCATATTTTGTGCAACTCTTTCTTTATTTATCAGGAATAAAAAATGTTGTTCACTTAACTATTGCACTAATCTCCATTTTCTTTCCAAAATCCTTAAAGTTTCAAATGAATTGCCACTACCCTGCTTTTGTGCTTTTGCTGATCGAAACTGTGTTTATATGTACTTGATTGGGTTAGACTCCATGCCCAATGGTAGTATTTTTCACGTATCCAAACCAAACTTCATTTTTTGATAAATCTAGCCACATAACTCATTTGCAAAGCCTACTACTACAATGACCTAAAGTAGTTGAGTTTTTGGCAAGAGATCCCTCTCCAAGTTGAAGGACCAACTTTCAACCTAAAAGAGGTTAGAGGTTACCTTAAAGGTTTTCCTGCAACCAGGTTTCCTTTAAGAGATAACATGGGGAATAAACACCAACTTATATAATGTATGTCTCCATTCGATGATTCTTCACTCTACATTACATTTAATAAACCTAAACTTTTTTGTTTTGTAGGCACATCCCTTGATTTGTTTGATAAAGCTTAAGTGAAGGAGTCCAACCATATTAGGCTAGCTCCTTCCCTTCTCTCAATCACTTATTTTCATTTGTGGGATCTCTTTAATTTTCAATCCTTATAGTTTTCTCCATCCTTTATTTTGTATCTTCTTACACCTATAATCATAAGGGAACAATTACATAATGCTACCTCAACAAGCTTGTGGGAAAATCCAGAGAAATAGATAGAGGTTCATCTTGAGGCTTCTCTAGTTTATGGTAACTCTTACTATTTCTTGTGTTCAAATGGTTGTAAATATCCTTAGTTCAATTCTATTTGGAATTCATCCTTAGGTTCAAGAAATACTAAAAAAATAAATATAATTTCATGGAAGTATATAAGTTTGTAGTCCTTAATCCTATTAAAGTTCTTTCCTCCTCTATAGATCCTAGAAAAGGTTTCTCTTCAGAAACCAGAATCAAAAGGGTTTCCCCATTAGGGATTTAGGTCATTTTTTATGGATAAAAATCATTCCAACATAGAAAAAATTGATATCAATAAATCCAAAATAATTTTTAGAAGTTGCAAATACCAGATTAATTTTAATAACAAGACTCTTTTGGAAGCCTACTCTAAGATCAATGAATGGGAGCACCTTTTTATCATGTAGCATACCTACATTATGAATTTGTAGATTCAATAGAATCAAAGGATTGGTTTATTGGAAGTTGATAACTTGGTTAGAAATTTGGCATTGAATCTTCAAAAAGACAATATGTCATCAACCTCTAATAATTAGGTCAAGCATATTACGCATGCACTCAATAAGGGAAATTGATTCTTATATGAGGAGGATAGGATAGGGTGTACACTTAATATTAAGATTATAAGTTATAAAATTCTTTTGCATTTGATTTATCCTTCTTCAATATTCTATAGAGACACTTCATCCCCAAACTTAACATCCTTGTATAATAACATAAGTGATGAGAGTATTAGATAGATCTTTTTATTATCATTATCCCATAATTGAACATTTACTAATTACAATTATTTGCGATCCCACAGTTCGATTGAGTGGGAATGATAAGAAAAGTGGTTCTTGGATTGGAGGAAACTATGAAGAGTTAAATACATGGTAGGACTTCAAAGCCCCAAGAGCACAAGGTTAAGAGTTGCAACAATATGAGACAATAATATAGATGACTAATTGGTGAACTAAATGGCTTATGACTAGTTTTCCTTGATGTTATAAGTTTGATCCATGGGCATTTCAGTGGTGATCAGTTTGTCTAGAAGTTGTAACTTTGTTGAGCTACTAGCCATCATTGTTTGTCTAACTATTAATTATCATTGTTTGAAAAGTAATAATAAAATTTCGAACATCCAAAGTAGCTCTATATTTTTTATTTACAACAAAAGCATTCAAATAAATCCTATGTAACTTTTCTTACATTTCATTTTCCAAAATCGAAATGGGAAGTGATTCACCAACTTACAGAAAATACATAAACATAACTCACAATTTTAAATAGATTAATAATGACACGTCTTTGAAATATTTATTTATTTAATTAAAAATAATATATTATTATAACAAATGAAAAAGGCATAATTATAAGAATCATTTGAATTGCATATAACAAATGCATATATACATTTCCTTAACATAAAATATAATTTCTACATTTATTTCAATTACATAAAACAAATGCATATATACAATCTTTTAATGTAAATTCTAGTTTCAACATTTAATGATAGATGAAATGTTTAATCATGAGATGTAAAGAAGTATTTTCTTTACTTATTTACTTATTTTAATGTATGTTGGTGATATCAAATAGGAAAGGAATAATGAAATGGTTCATTTCAAATGCATACATACGATCAATAAAGTTAAAATCTAATCTATACAATGATTAATGGATAAAATAAGGATTCCTGAATAGATTTGAAGTTGACTTCTCATATATTCTAGCTTTATATACACTTATTTTCGTGGAAGAACACAGTACATATCTCACAAATTATATGAATACAAGTGCAAGTTTTGACAATTTGGTGGGACATGTAACGAACTTCAAGTGGATATGGAAAAAGGAAGCAAGCCTGAATATAACTGCTCCTTTAAAAAATCCCTTCAATGTAATTAAACGACATCTAAAATTCGATATCCTTAAAATTGTATGTTGCAATTTGGTACAATCTCCAACATGTAGATTTTGTAACGACATACAATGTTGGATTCCTTCCATCTCTTCTAACTTTGAATACTCACTAATGGACAATCATTGAAGTTGTGAGAACTGCCCCCGATCAGCACATGCTCCTCAACCTCACACAACCACTTGTGTTCAAATACCTCAAAGGTAACAATCATTCCATACATCACAACTCCAATTTCTTTCAACAAACAATTTCCCTTGTTTGATGTTTTGGAAGACAACAAATCATATATATTTTTATGAAATTATCACAAACCGTAAATGATAAATATACAAGTGTAGTTGGAAGTGTTATATCCTCTTCCAAATTACTAAAATAAGACACTATAATATCAAAAATGTTGAAGAAAACACGTTTACAAAATGATACCCCTCATATCCTTGTCCTGTAACCTCTAAATAGTTAGAGTCGTAGAACTATGTCGTTGTGAATGGAAGAGTCCAAATCACTCAATGTTTCTCTTTCTCCTTTCACCTCTTCAAATGGAAGTTCATGTATCACTAAACAATCAATTTAATGCCCTCAACACAATTAAGTGGGCCAACGGTCTAAGAGAAGGAAACAAACATTTCACTTCCTTACATTTATGAAGATGTGATTCCTCCAAGTTCTTTAAATTACCTAGTGAAGCCAACAAACATCTTAATTCCTTAGTCCAATAGAGTTTCCATGTCATCAATTACGGGGAAATTTAAAAATACACATCCAATTTTCCAATTGACCTAATTAGCAGTTTCTGTTTTCTTATTTATCTAATAAAAAAAATATTTTCCATTAAATATTTTATATTTGATATTTTAATTTTTTTGTAGATTGTGAAATATTTAATAAATTTGATAGATATGAACTAAATCTACTATGCAAATCTATATTCAAAAACTAAATTATAAAGGTATAAATAATAAAATTCTTTCCCAAATTCCTCTCTTAGAAATTTCACTACAGATAGAACTATGAAACAATTCTTTTGAATGTCAACATAGTCTTCCATTAACTATAATGGTCGCACAGTTCCTTTCAAACTACATCAATAAAGGAATAAAAAAGTATGAGATTGTAGCATCTTGTCTATAGGGAAATACAGAAAGGGGAAACTAAATCTAGCTACCAAGCAATAAATGCAACCAAACACATGTTGCTAAGGCTGACTAGCTAAAAAATACCTCATCATACAATGGATTTGACCTTATTCATACCACGTAGTGCATTTGCCTAGTTATTTGATCCATACCCAGGAATAGATTTCATATGGTTACAATTATTTGAAATATGTATTCGTATCATGTGATATGTTACTTTAGGTCTAATACACAAAAAGCAAGATTGTAGTCCGTCTCTCTTCCATACTCAGGTGATTTCTTGTAGGAAAGGAACAAAATAGCACAAAATTCACCCACAATAAGAAAAGCATCGACTTTTTTCATTGATCACACAAAATTTGTTGGAAATACTGAGAGGAAGGGTGAATTAATATTTCGTTTACAATTTTTATTTTACAAGTTTTAGATCACTCATTAACATAACACAAAATGAATCCTATAGAATAAAGATTTTTATTAATCAAAAATGACAAGGACTCCAATGCTTTTTTTACAATAAATCAGGCACAATAATGCTTAGGGCTCAAACCCTAGATGAAGACTCCAATTTCAATCAACCAGACTCTTGTACTTTTCCAAGCACCAACTTGGACTTCATGAGGCTCCAACCTATAAGGCTTTAACCCTATCTTCCACAAGTCTCCAACTTGGACTTCATGAGGCTCCAACCTCTAGGGCTACAACCCTCTCCACTGGCACAAGGTCCAACCTAATCTTCTTGAGGACTCCTATCCTCTAGGGCTCCAACCCACTGCTTCAATTCTATAATAATGTGTATAAATTATTCTTTAAGCATTCCCAAACACTTCTATAACAAACCTTGACACATTCTTCTCTAAGTTATCGTCAACTAGTCTTAAATAGTCTACTAGTTCATCAATGACAACTTTGATTCTCAAAAGGTGAAGGTGTCTCCATAACTCTTTGTCTTTGCAGAAGCAAGATTTTCCAAAAGACTACTTCATTATAGGTTTAACAATGTTGCCTCAATTAGGGTTTCAAGTCTTAAGTATTCTCCAACACTACACAAAAACACTCTTCAACGAAGGCTTCAAGTTCGCACAATAGGCACTTTACAAGCTGGTCAACAATATCTCAGAAGTATCTTCAATAGTCTCAAGTGTTTCAAAATGGTTCAAGATCAACTACTCTAAATGTCTTCAATATGTTTTACCAATGCTTCAAATGGTCTCTAGAGTTTCCCTTCAATGGTTTTGCAATACACTTCCAATACTGTGACTACAACTGTGACTTCAAAAAAGATCTGCAACAACTCCAATATTGTGCGTTCAAAGTTCTATTATAAGACCAACACTGTAAAATGATCCTAATAGTGCTTCTACAATAAGGTTTCACTGCAGGTCAAATTTCTCTTAAAAAGGTGGCACCACAGGTCCCAAAAAAATGTCATTGCAGGTTCAAAAGAAACTTAGGACTGAATGATCACAGATCTAGTTTTATCTCCATAGGTCTGAAAAGATAGACTTCACAGGTCCACAAATCTGAAATATACTATCCGCAGGTTCATATGTTCTAGATTCCTCATATAAGATTAAGACTCAAAGAATTTCTGCAGGTCCAACGGCATTTGTTCTCCACGGGTTGAATGTAGACTTGTTCCACAGGACCACAAAAATGTATTTTCCTTGAAACTTATTTGTTGAGGTTTACAAAAGGCTCCACGAGAATATAGCACAAACAATTAACAATAATTTCCCAAAAAACTAGCTACAGGTCTCCAATTCGATTCGCTGAAAAAAGCTTCAATAGATTCGTCCAACCAAACCTTGTTTATTCTAGTTCACTAGTTGTCAAGTTCAGTTCTGCAAATGATCTTTTTTTTACTAAACCGTGGATCCTTCTTGACCAAATTTCCATTGCTTATATTTATACTTATTCGCAGATTCTGAACAGTCGTGGCTTCTGGAGAGACGACATAACCAATTTGGAGCCGACTTGTACTAAGTTTTTATATTTTTTGACCTGTGATTTTTCCAGCCTTGACTTCATATGCTTCCTTTGACTTCGTGTTATGTATCACAATCAATTTAATATATATCAAAGCCAGAGATGCCTTCTATGAATTTTCTCTTTGAAATGCACCATCAAACTATGATCTTTGCCATATTCGAAAGTCTTAAATTCGATGTGTAGTCCAATATGATGCTAACACACTCGTCCATTCCCAATAAAGCAATGCGTCAGGCGATCTCGATGCCAAACTACCAGCCTGATGTGTTTGCGGGAGTTACCCAAGTTTTAGCTTCGGTAAAAATGCGATGCTCGAAGGAATTATACCAATTATGTAGACACGCCATCATTTTTTTTTTGTCATGTTTTAACAAAAATAAAACCATATTTGACAAAACCACAAAACATTTAAAACTTATACTTCCTTTTCAGCCCATAGATCATATACTTAGAATTAATACAACAACAACCATCAACCAACAATTTGATCTTCAACCACAGAGCTCGTTATTCTTTATGAGAGTTTGTTGTTTAGTGACCACGTTGTGACTCCCTTTGTTGAGCAATGCTAGCCATGCATGAGTATCTGGGGCTAGGGATTTTTTTCATGGATGTTCATTCATGAAAATATTTAGGGTGTCATCGTAAGTCTTGAGCAAGGCTAGGGTATTATGGGTATATTAAGAAAGGCTAGGCATCACTCACTCAAGTGTGTAGGGCTTCATATTTTTAAGGTTCTTTATGACCTTGCTTCAACTAGGACTTTTCAATGCATCTAGGATTTGCATTGCATTGACTTTTCATTGGTCTATGTTAGGAAATCATATACATGGGAATTGCTTCAATAATTTATGTCTATAGTTTCTTGTACATTAGGGTTTCATGTACTATTAGCATATACACTTTGGGTTTACACACAATCCTAGGGTTTTCACCTGGGGTTTCATCTTAGGGTATGTTTCAACAATGCACCTACGATTTCCATCTTATTGACATCAATGACAAATTTACCCAACAAACTTGATAATTACAATGAACACATTGAGGGGTATTTAACAATTTCGACTAGTAACTCACTCAAAATAACTTTGACATGCAACCACACACTAAATTTGACTTTACCAAAAATAAGACTGAATTGGATTTAACTCAACTTGACTCTGTTAACTCACTCTCTAATTTTGTACAGCTCTCCATGCAGGAGTAATTAGCTATTTTTAACACTCCTTCTTCATTACGACTGCTAAATTAAGACATGAATTTTAACATACCCCTTTGGGCCTACCCCGGAAAAATAGCTACTAGGCTCCATTAATTAAAATATCTTTTATATATAGTTAAATTTCAATGGACATATAGGTGGAGCTAACCGAATCACTACATGCACAATAGTCATCTAGGAAACTATACTTAAACCCTTAGCCACTGGATAGCAACAAGATATTGAACCATATTTCGTTCTCTTATATTAGCCCTTAAGCTTAATCCCAACTTGGAGAAAGGGAACAAATCATGACATGCAACCAACAACTCTGAAATAACTCTTGCAAGCATTGAGGGATATTAGTTTACTGTAGCTATCATGGTCGTACAACATGATCATAGTTTTGTACACCTAGTCAATATGTTATTGGCCAATCTTTCATTCACATGCATAACTAGCTAGAATTAGCCTAAGTGGAGGCAATCTTATTAACATGCAAACACAGATAATTGAACCATTGGTCATACCATGAGAAGCATTTATTTTTGCAACTGTGCTGCTTGCATAAGCAATTACCCATTTAGGAAATTATAAGCATACCATATTCCATTATTAAATGTGAGATGATCAGGTATATTTATATATGATCTCCTCATAAACAAAGTTAGTATTTACAACTACATATTATGCTTCTGCTATTAACTCTGCTCTTGAATGTAAAAGGGGTCACATGTATAAAACTGCAATCCTTCTCATAAGAAAAACATTAACACAGGTAATCTATTTATGAACAATTGTCACATGAAAATTCTACCATGAATGGGTACTAGAACTGTTACCCACTGAATATGCTTCTACAGTTAACTTCACATTGGATTGCAACATGCATAAGAAAATCCATCATTCCCATAATAGAGATAAATTCAACCATCAGTATATCTGAGATAAATGATTTAACCTCATAACAAGTAAGGATTAACATAAAACACATACCATACAATTGAACCTCATCATATTAGAGGGAAACACCATTAAATCTATTAATACATAAGCATATGTAATTCCCTCAAACATTCTCATGGCGAAGAAACTTAAGAACTCTTTTCATAAACAAACTGGAACTATAACAAAGACTTAAGAAAATCTTCTCATAAACAAACTGGAACTTATAACAGAAAGAGAGAGTGAGAATCATCATACAAAAATTCCACGCATCTAACACCAACTAAAACCTCACTTGGAGGGAGGAGCACCACCACCCAACCATGAATCACCTATGATTCCCCTGAGCCGAATATCTCACCAAGGAAAAAGTGTCCTCAATTGATCAATGCACTGGGTATTTAATAACCTCTTTCATGATTTAGTTACCATTAGCACTGTCTTGTTTTTATGTATTTTTCCATTTGCCTAGGTATTTTTCGAAAAAGCTCGTCTTTATCTCCCATGAGACTTTTCCTCATAAAAGCTTTCCTTTATCTCCCGCAAAGATTTTATGTCCGATGGATCATTATCTCCCATCCATGTGATGGATCTCCAATCCATCCAAGCTTATCTATAATCACATCTATAATCTTTATCATGAAAGATTCATCTCTATCCCATTTCCCATGGGATTTGGCAAGAGTCTCCTCTCTCTTGGTGCTCCACCCTCCAAGTGATTAATTTTATTAATTTATTTAATAACACATTTTCTTTTCATATTACATATCACCTAGCTTTCTTCAGCTTAGGTTTAGAATAGTTTAACCCACAAAGGAGGGTATCACACCTAGCTTTCCTCAGCTTAGGTTTACAATCATTTAACACACAAGGGAGGATATCACACCTATATTTAACTCATCTTAGGTTTACAATAATTTAGCACACAAGGGAGGGGTGTTACATACTCCCCCCCTTAAATTTTACACCATCCTCGATGTATCACTGCATCATGTCCTCGTTCATAGGTAGTTGGTTTCTAAATCAACAGCTCTCATGGCTCTGCCATCTGATGCAATTTTTTCCGATGTACATCAGTCACAAGGAGTGCTCCTCTTCCATAGCTACATTGGTTACTAAGAGTTCTCCTCTTCCATATCTACATTGGTCATAATAGTGCTCCTATTCCTTAGCTGCATCGGTGTCAAGGAGTGTTCCCCTTTCATAGCCTCCTGTAACATTGTTTTCAAACCATTTGTGAGAATTTATAAATGCAGAATTTTAACCGTGATACATATCATAATCTGTTACTTAATATTATTAAAGAAACTATTGCTCATTTTTTCATATTATCTTAAGAATGTAGGTTCTCTGCTCGCATTCTTCCAAGCCTTTGTGTGCTTGTCAAACACCTGTTTCTTGCAGTCTCTTTGCATACAGTACATCAGTTAGCATATTTCCCTCATTAATATGCATTCAAAGTCATAAAATATTAGTTCACATAACAATATATATTCATCGTAATTGTAGGTATTCCAAATTTCCATTAACCATGGTTACTTATACCGTTGTTACTTTCCTTCTTCTCGGTAACCTACAGGTCTGTTTCCCTAACCAGACATCTATCCAATGTCTATATGCACACTTGCACACAAGTTATGTTATACACACGAATACACATATCATTTTTCAACCTTGTATAATATGTAGCCATCCAGTCCCATATGTATTGCTTTACATAATCCATCTGTGGTACAGCCCATAATACCATCCTCATGGTATCACTTGCCTAACATAAACCTTACCCATATATTTTTTTCTCCACCATGTTAGTATCATACCAACATTCCTTTATCTTTAACTATGCTCAGTTTAGAAGGAATTTTTATGATCATGGTTCATCTATGTAATTAAGAAGGTTTTATGTCAAGTGTAAATCAATTCCAAATTTCATGTGGTTACAATATCAGTTGCATAGTATTGTATTCATGCATAATTTCATCTTAATCATACCTTCTGCTTAATGTTCTAAAGTAGGCTATTAACTCACAGATTTTGAAGTTTAATAATTATCAAATCATAATTCATCTCGTATGATTTACTATTACCATTTTTATGCCTCAACAACTTGTTGGCCATGCATAATTCAGTGTAGTCATAGATGAAAGTTTTTACTACTTTCAATCCTACACCCCTTTTAGTTATAAGTGTTTATGATCTCAGGTTACTTACATGTTAGCTCATGTTTAACATTAAATCACCCTTAACCAAAGATTAGTTATCTATTTTATGAATTCTTGTTTGAATTACGCAACATTTCTTATGTTGTCCAAACACATTATCAATGCAATCCAATAAGAGGACCTCTCAAAATTGCTTGATACAAATTATGCATTTCAATTGATATGATATCAATCTATTTAAATAGATTGTTAGATACCATTTAATTGACCCAGTGGTCTATACCATTTGTGCTACTTCATCAATTACTATGGTTTTCACTCAAGGATACTTATAGGTTCTATTATGCATATCCATCGAAAGATGCATATGTCCTAGAAATCTATTTAAATTAAATTTCCCCTTAACCATAATTTCTTCCAACCGAAGAACAAATCACATTGTATGTAGATGCATTAATCAAAGGATTAATTTGAATGACAATTTGTACAGGTTATATAGTCTTGTACTATAACATGTTTTCACCATCCTTTACCTTGGTATAATACTTCCATAGCAATTATACCATTTATAAGTTATTTTTATAGCATGATGACCATAGTTTAATCTCTGACTAGAATCATAGTCTAGTTTTATGAGAATTGTGATTCTTGCATTCATGAAGGAAACATATGTAAGTGTGCCACTCAAGTAATGATATCTTCCTTCCATGTGCATTACTTGTTATTAATCTTAAACAAAATTGAACAACATTACTTTTAAAGCATTTTCTCCCTATTGCATGCTATAAAAACTTTAGTTATAAGATTTTTCCTGTCAGTAAGACTAATAACCTTCAATTTCCTTGTCCATCCTGACTCTTAAACATAGTCATGCATACTTTTCCTATTTACTATTGGCACATAACAACCCAAGCATGTATGCTAAACAAATATAACTTCAGTATAGTTCAAGCAACACAAATCCCTTGCAAGGATGAAAAAAACAATTTTCTACATGCTATGCATATTTGTAAGCATTGATAACAGCATAACATTGATTCTACAAGTCACAACCACCAATCCTTGATCCACACAACTATGTTATATATTCTATCACAACACAACATCAACTCCACACTATTTTACCAATATAATCATTAGGTCAATCCCGCTCTTTTCTTTTACAGAACATACTCCCCCTTAATAGGCATTGGGGTAACCAACATCTTTATGATTGTTGAGAAATGACTTTTACTTTCTTTCAACATGTAAGAGACCATAAATACCATAATTCATCAGGAAGTGCTTACATGGAAGATTCATATGACTCATTACTATGCATGGATATTAGGCATGATTCTCTTTCAACATGTTTATTTTAATGACTACTTAACCGGGCTATGGTAACAACATACAAAACAATCCATGACAATACATGGGTATATGTATCAATACACAAAAATAAAACAATGATACAATCATGGAATTCCTCCATTATATAATCCTCCTTTCATGTATTAGGTGAGATTTTATTTAGCCATACATCTATTGTACCATTCATTTGAAAACATAATACCAACTTTTCCCAAGTTTCCTTTTATGTACATCTAGTTGCTATCATGCATATATATGTATTTTACCTCCATTTCCGAACCCACAATCTCCACATGCTTAAGCATAACTAGTTTGGAGAATTACATGAAAAATCAACCCAACAAAATAACCTAGAATTGCAGGTAGAAAATATCCTCTGCTCATGTAAACAGAAAACAGTATACATAAAGATTTAACTCTGCTACGCAATTCCAAATGAGCAGTTATTTTCTTAAGCTCATGCAACTACTTTTTTCCATGTAAGATTTCCAAGTATTTCCAAAAGAGTTTTCACATCTATGTTGCACGTACCTCAACAATTCTAATTTGCAATATATAATTAAATAATTAATGAATTCATTCATTGTGCTTTATGCAGAATTTTCCCTTACTCACAAAGCAAACATTTTTTAGAACAAATTCTTCATGTTTTACATGCTTGACCATACCTTGGTTAATGTTTTAGCACCGAGGCCTTCTCTTTCAGATTGCACTTGCTTACTTGTGCAACTATACTTCATAAATTTTTGTTTCTCTTTATCTCAACTTGATCTCGTGCTTCAAAAAATGAGATGTTCACGAACTTTCTTGTCACAGGCATGATCGCCTTCCTCACCCATCCACACATCCTTATATTGTATAATGTTATAGCAGATAATCTGCTGCAACCAGAAATCTCTTCAGAATGGCGATGGAAATTTGCATATATTAATTGCATCGTTGTAAGGCCATTCACATGTAACTCTGTAGAGAGGCACAATCATCTCATGAAGATCAGAGACTTATTTTGCATCATCACAAACACAAATATGTGAGGTGATTCAGATCGTTCAAAGATCGATTCTCTCTGCTGCACCGAAAGGATCTAATCAAATTTGCATTTTCTGAATCAACATGCAATTCTGAAAAATAGAGAAGGGCGAATGCATCCTAATAAATAACAGATTCCTGGAGAGTATTGTTGTGATCACAACATAGAGATCAACTTGTAGTTTTGTTATTAGTGCCTCACCATTTGACCCACGCACTAACTCCCTTACAGTTTTCAGGGTTCTCTCTTTCTTAATGACCTTCATCTACTATCCCTAGGAATGTGCCTCATAGGAAACCCACGGGGTGAGCAACTTTACAGTGTGAGTGTGAGAATTGAACAAATGTCAGCGTAGAACATCAACTTCACCAATCACCAATTCGACAGGAATGTTGCTTTTAGATGTGAAGATTTCTTATTTCTCCATATGATGCTCATCTTAGGCATGCATTAAATGGGAAAAAACACGAAAGCTTCAGTTCATAATTTTTCATGGTTATTCATGTTTCACCAGTGGTGTCTTCAATTTCTTTTTTTGATGATCCATTTCAAAAAATCTTAATCTAAATGCCTTAAATTTTTGGTTTTCTTTATAATTTTGGTATGAAATCGTTGTCAGAAATTGTTAAAAATCGAAGATTTTGTTGACGTGGACATTGGTACGGGCAATCTTTAATGTTGTTGGTATATTCCAAGCTCCCTCTGTGTCCATTTTAAATTTTCTTTTTACCTCCCGCACTCTCAGCCCACCCATGTTCTCTATTTGATTGTTCATTCGCTTGAATTAATGCTTAATTCAACATTCTGGCGATCTGATATGCGGTCCACTAAAGAAGTGGAAGCAGGAAACAAAAAAGAGAGCAAATCGAGCTTCTCAGAAAATGGGAGAAACAGAGATTCCAATGTTGTCAGTGTATTGTGAGATATCCCAAGCTCAAAATATCGCTGGAGGATTAAACTTAGAAGGGCGCGACGGTATTTTACAGGGCTTCAACACCTTGAGAGCCATGTACTTTTCCAGAGGCAAGAAGCCCCCAGTTTAGAATTTATTCCATACTACGGTCAATTATTTCTATGGCAACCTTATATGTATGCATGAACTCTAGAGTGCAGAAATGGGCGTGTCTCCTCTGTTGCATGCATACATATAATGATACATAGATAATGACTTCTTAATAAGAGTGTTTTCTTTGAAGGGAAACAATTGAAAAATTCAGAAACAACTATCTATGGATTTTCCCAATACCGAGTTTTTTTTAAGGGTGTGCATCTTTCAGAAATAGTGTTGCTTTTATAACAACCTTTTGTTAACTTAATAGATTTTTATGACTAGAAAGTTGCAACTTTTCATAAAAAGTCACTGCCCTCACACTATCAAGGTTGGCATGCCACTAACGATTAAAGTTGATTTTAGAAACAATCCCCTTAATTTACCACTGATCGCTTTCACTGGTATTCCACTCATTATCCTCTGCGCGCTTTTAGGCTACCTCCACCTATAGTTCAGCAAACAAAAATGGTCAAAGAGAGTGGCGTTGGTAGGAAACTTCTGAGTTCACACAAAATTTTGTGCTTTTATCTTTTATGACAATGTTATCAGATAACTCCATCAATCTATGAGGGAAAATGCTTTTGAGGATAATCAATATCCACCCATGCATTTGTGCCTTACTCGACCAATGCTTGATTTCCTCCTCATCTGTGGTAAACAACCAGGAATGTAGCAAGAGAGCATCAATTACCCACATGATTTTCTCCACTCAAATTGAGAAGGTGTGGTTTCCGTACCCATCGGCACGCATCCATTCTTTTGAGATTAAAAAAAACTTTTATTAAAAAGGGGTGTTACAAATGGGTAATATCACCCACGAGAAGACTATGTTCTAATTATCCCGATTGTAAAACAATCTAACAACCAACGTCTAACAGTTTGCGCAAAAGCCTATGACTTCCTTTGTTCAACCCTTATGATACCATTTTCATCATTGTATTTGTTTTCCATGCAGTCACAACCTTGTTTAATTAGAAGGAAGAAGCAGTTTTCACACCTAATTGAGTCAACTGATGTTTTAATGGTGTCAATCCATCCGTGGTCAGGCTTTCATGGTCTTATTTACAACCCTCTGTCGCCTTGTTGATTATCCGTCCGCACCATTTATCCCATACACACATTTTTACTATGTGCACTCGAATTATATTTTACACTAACTGTGTTCTGGTTCATTACCGACTTTCTAACTGCTAAGATGATGCATGCACGAGAAGGGGTTTCAACATAACTGATTATCATTTCGCTCATCATCATAACAGATTAGCATAATGGATTTATGTTATTTAATATTATCATCATATTTTATATGAAGTGATTTTAGCATACACAAATGTCAGTGCTTCCACATTTCATTAATTTCAAACCTCATTTCTCATCCTTCACCATTATGTCATAATTTAATCAATTTAAAGCCTTATTTTATAAGGTCCATATTCATTGAAAACATTATATACAAGTGAAATTTATATTATTGACCACTCAATAACCATATTAGTATTTGGATTCATTCTCAAGAACCCTATTTCCTTTAACACCAAGGAACATATTCAAAGTCATACTTCACCGAAGATGGGAAAGAAGTCTAAAATTTCTTAATATTTTCCCATGATGCCACCAGGTTAACTCATTTACAAGGTCCACATTTCTCCACGAATGCATAGAACCCCCGTCACTTTTAACTACTTGGAAAAATTATATAAAACTTGGGATTCCTGCTTAAGGAATTCTTATCCTCCAAGAAATCAATATAGTATACACATGTTCTATGTTTCAAAATTTAGCTTTACCCTTTAAAAATTTTGGGTGATTTTTTTTTTTTTTTTTGATTGGTTCTCCTACTTTGTCATATCTCGCAGAGGCAGATTGGCCCATAGGCCAAAAATTTTGAACTTAATGCTTCGATACCATTTGTAATGTACCCCTTTGGGCCTACCCCAGAAAAATAGCTACCAGGATCCATTAATTAAAATTTCTTTTATATATAGTTAAATTTCAATGGACATATAAGTGGAGTTAACCAAATCATTGCATGCACAGTAGTCATCTAGGAAACTATACTTAAAACCTTAGCTACTGGATACTAGCAAGATAATGAACCATATTTCACTCTCTTATATTAACCCTTAAGCTTAATCCCAAGTTGGAGAAAGGGAACGAATCATGACATGCAACCAACAACTCTGAAATAACTCTTGCAAGTATTAAGGGATATTAGTTTACTGTAGCTATCATGGTCATACAACAAGGTCATAGTTTTGTACACCTATTCAATATGTTATCATCCAATCTTTCATTCACATGCATAACTAGCTAGAATTAGCCTAAGTGGAGGCAGTGTTATTTCATGCAAACACAGATAATTGAACATTGGTCATACCATCAGAAGCACTTATTTCCACCATTGTGTTGTTTGCATAAGCAATTACCCATTTAGGAAATTATAAGCATACCATATTCCATTATTAAATGTGAGATGATCAAGTATATTTATATATGATCTCCTCATAAACAAAGTTAGTATTTACAACTACATATTATGCTTCCACTATTAACTCTGCTCTTGAATGAAAAAGGGGTCACATGTATAAAATTGCAATCCTTCTCATAAGAAAAACATTAACACAGGTAATCTATTTATGAACAATTGTCACATGAAAATTCTACCATGAATGGATACTAGAACTATTACCCACTGAATATGCTTCTACAATTAACTTCACTCTGGATTGCAACATGCATAAGAAAATATGTCATTCCCATAATAGAGATAAATTCAACCATTAGTATATCTGAGCTAAATGATTTAACCTCATAACAAGTAAGGATTAACATAAAACACATACCGTGCAAGTGAACCTCATCAGAATAGAGGGAAACACCATTAAATTTATTAATACATAAGCATATGTAATTCCATCAAACATTATCATGGTGAAGAAACTTAAGAACTCTTCTCATAAACAAACTAGAACTATAAGAGAGACTTAAGAAAATTTTCTCATAAAAAAATTGGAACTATAACATAGACTTAAGAAAATATTCTCATAAACAAACTGGAACTTATAATAGAAAGAGAGAGTAAGAATCATCATACAAACTATTCCACGCATCTGACACCAACTAAAATGTCACTTGGAGGGAGGAGCACCATCACCCAACCATGAGTCACCTTTGATTCCCCCTGAGCCAAAGATCTTGCCAAGGATCAACTATCCTCAATTCATCAATGCAATGGGTATTTGGTACCCTCTTTCATGATTTAGTTACCATTAGCGGTGTCCCGCTTTTATGGATTTTTCCATTTGCCTAGGTCTTTTTTGGAAAAGCTCATCTTTATCTCCCATGAGGCTTTTCCTCATAAAATCTTTCCTTTATCTCCCACAAAGCTTTTATGTCCGATGGATCTTTATCTCCCATCCATTCGATGGATCTCCAATCCATCCAAGCTTATCTAGAATCACATCTAGAAGCTTTATCATGAAAGATTCATCTCTATCCCATTCCTCATGGGATTTGGAAAGAATCTCCTCTCTCTTGGTGCTCCACCCTCCAAGTGATTTATTTTATTAATTTATTTAATAACACATTTTCTTTTCATATTACATATCACCTAGATTTCTTCATCTTATGTTTAGAATAGTTTAACCCACAAAGGAGGGTATCACACCTAGCTTTCCTGAGCTTAGGTTTACAATCATTTAACAAACAAGGGAGGATATCACACCTAGCTTTAACTCAGCTTAGGTTTAGAATATTTAAGCACACAAGGGAGGGGTTTTACATGAATCATGACAACTCAAACATGTGTGTTGGTCTAAGACTCAGTTAGGCTTACAACACCCAAGTTTCTTTTGTGAAACTCAAATACAACATTTGCTAAGGGCTTAGCGAATATATCAGCTAATTTATCACTCTATTTACAAGGCTTCAAGTAGACTTCTCCATCGCTCACAATTTCTCTAATTAAATGATACCTTCTATCAATATGCTTTCTATTGTGATGAAACATGCTATTCTTGGATAGTATAATGGTTGAGGTGTTGTCACAATATATTGTTGTTGATCCTTGTTGTTTCTCCTTGAATCCATCTAAAACTCTCCTTGAATGTATTGCTAAGTATGTTGCTGATGATGTTGCTACATATTCTTCCTCTAGTGACAAAGGTGTCACAATAGGCTACTTCTCATATGCCCATGAAACCACACTTGAACCAAGATGGAACACATAACCAGAAGTGCTCTTCTTATCATCCAAATTGCCTAAAAAATCACTATCTATGTATCCAATCAAATCCTTATTCTCTATGCTTGTGTACATTATGCCACAATTTGTAGTTCTTCCTATGTATCTCATAATTCTTTTGCCTACTCTTCAAAGTGGGTCTTTTGGAGAATCTATAAATCTAGAAATCAAAGTCACTCCTTGCATAATATCGGATCTTGTAGTTGTGAGATACATGAGGCTATCAACAAATATTTTGAATACAGTTGGATTTACATTTGATCCTTGATCATCCTTACTGAGCTTTGTACCTATTGCAACTGGTGTTGGGTCAGGTTTATAATTTTTCATCCTTAACCTTTTTAACAAATCTTTGGCAGATTTATTTTGACAAATAAAAATTCCCTTCTCAGATTGCTCAACTTCTATGCCAAGAAAATATTTCATAAGGTCAAGATATGTTATCTCAAATTCTTTATTCATGGATTCTTTAAATTCATCTAATTGAAGATCACCTGTGTAAATAATTTCATTCGCATATAAGAAAAAAATCAAATATGTCCATTCTCATTTACCATTGTGTACAAGGTAGACTCAATGATGCTTTTGCAAAGTCCATTCTTGGTCATGTAGCTTTCAATTCCATTATACCAAGCTCTTAGCACTTGCTTGAGTCCATAGAGAACTTTATTCAACCTGGAAACTTTATCTTCTTATCCTTCAACTTCATATCATGGAGGCTACTACACATAGATTTATTATTCTAATATTCCATAATTCAAGAAAGATCATAACCCATCCATTTGATATACTTTCGATTTTTCTGAGCTATTGTTGTTAACAATGCTCTTACAGTATCCAATCTAGCTATCGAAGAAAACGTTTCTCCAAAGTCTATTCCCAGCTACTGCAAGAATCCATTTGCTACAAGTCTTGCTTTAAATCTGTCAATTTCACCTTTCTCATTAACCTTTGTCCTGCACACCCATTTCATATAAATGAGATTTTTATCCTTTAGAAAATCAACCAAATCCCATGTATCATTCTTTTCAATAGCTTCAATTTCTTCATCCATGGCTTGCACCCAATTTTCATCTCTAATAACTTCTTCAAACAAAGAATGTTGGAAATAAAACAATGCAAAATTTGAACTGACATTCAAATCATCATAAATGTATTTCATACTTCTCATTTTTTTCTTACAATTTCTTCACTCATCACCTCATTGATTTTTGGGAGAATTCTAATCTGTTGATCTTCTTGAAGATTCATGTTGTCCAGAAAATCTTAGATTCCCTTGATGGTGTCACTTTGTTTGATGTCATCTCTTGTGATTCTAGCTTCTCACTTTCTGCTACATTCTCTTCTTCCATTAATGGCACTCTTACATGAACTGTCTTATCTATACTCCCATTCCATGACTCTTATTCTTTGAACAAAACATCTCTGTTGATTATGTTCTTCTTGGTGACAAGGTTATATAGTTCGTAAGCTTTTCACTGCTCATTATAACCAATAAATATGCATTTTTGACTTTTATCATGCAACTTACCTCTTATCTCCTCAAGCACATGAGCTTCGGATACAAATCCAAACACTTTAAGATGAGATACATAGAAAGACATACTTGACCATGCTTTTTTTGGTACTTTATTCATCAGACCTTTTGTAGGGGATCTTTTTATCACATAAACAACACATGCAACTTCTTCTTCCCAATACTCATTAGACAAGTTTCTTCCTTTCTACATGCTCCTTGCCATGTTCATAATTGTTCTATTATATCTCTATGCTACACCATTCCACTGCAGTGTGTATCTAGTTGTAATTGTCATTTTGCTTCCATGTTGTTTTTAGTAAGCATAGAATTCCTTCGAATCATATTCTCCTCCACAATTTGATCTCAATGCCTTGATCTAATGTTCACTTTGGTTCTCTGCTAAGGCTTTAAATTATCTGAAAATAGTTTCAGACTACTACTTTAGGAAATAAACCCATATCTTTCTGCTAAAATCATCAATGAAATTGAGGAAGTAACAACTTCCACCAATCGTTTGTGTCCTCATAGGTCCACAAAAGTTTGTATGAACCACCTCTAGTGATTTTTTTGCTCTACAAGTAACTCCCTTTGGAAAAATTTCACTATGTTTCATTCCCAAGATGCAACACTCACAAGTAATAGAAGGTTCTTTGATGGGAGGTAACCCTCTAACCATCTATTTTTGCTGCAACAATCTTAAACCAAAGAAGTGAAAGTGCCCAAATAGAAAGTACCATAACCAATAATCAATAGAGCATGCATCTGTAAAATAATTGACCTGATCATTGTAGTTTATGATTAGAGGAAAGAGTTTGTTCCTCGTCATATGCACCTTTTCTATTAGCTTCTCACTTGGAGGCTTGTCATATATAGCACACTCTTTTCCTTGAAAAATAACTTTGTATCCCTTCTGCACCAATTGACCAACAATTATAAAATTATGTTTGAGACCAGGGACACAATATACCTTTGGAATTGTCTTCATCTCCCCCTTCTTAGTTAGAATGTTGGCCACTCCTTTTCCATCTACTTCCACAGTCTTGTCAGTTGCTGACTTTACCCCTATCATCATAGATTGATCCAGATTGGCAACCAAATTCTTGTTTCTTATCATGTGGTTACTACAATCACTATATAGTAGTCACACATTATCAGAAGGTTCATGAATGTTATGGAAAGCTAGGAACATGGAGTTAATATTCTTTGGAGTGACATTAGCTCTATGCTTTCTTAATCATCTATCCTCTTCCTGTATTCATGTGCACATTGACCAAATTTATTGCAATAATAACAGCTTACCTTTGATTTGCTGACTCTTTCATTATTGTTGAAGCTTATCCTATTGCTTCCACTTTCATATTACTTCTCTTCTCTACCATCTCTCTGAGCACCATGAATTTTTTTCTCATCCTTCACCTCTCAATCTACCTTTGCCTCAACATCTATCACTTGAAATAGAAATACGACTTTTAAAAGTGGTCTCTAAGGTGGAATCCCATCAAATGTCAACGTTTCCAAATCCTTGGTTTCTTTTATGGTTTCTACTACATAACCAAACTTGTTATACAAAGATTTGATAACCTTCTCAATCACAGTTTGATCTTATATATCATCACCATAAATCCATAATTGATTTACGACAGTCAAGACCTAATTCATGAATGAATCAATGTCCCATGTTTCCTTCATCTACAGTGTTCGAACATCTCTTATAGCATTCTGCAGCTTAACAATGTTGACTATGGCCATACCTAATCCAGGTGGATATTGGTGGCCACCCACCAATTCCACTTAGACCCCCACCATTGTTTCTTTTAGCTTTTCAGTTTCCTTAATTATAGCACAATTTATTATTTTTAGTAGTTTTTCGGGTCTTGAACTTCCAGAGCCGTTTTGAGGCCCTAAACGACGTTTTTTGGGAAAACTAGGAGCAATAGAGGCCCTAGGAAAAATCTTCCCAAAGTTGTAGTCCTCGGATAGATCTTTCTAACAAGGTATTATGCACATCAAACAGAGATCATATGCCAAAGTTATGATCCCGGGAAGTTGTTGTACCAATTTACCCAAAACGGGGCGCATAGTTTGGTGCTTCATCTCCTAGGGTTAGGTTTTTGGATGTTTAGGATTTTCCACTATTTCTCAACAATAAATAGGCCTTCGAGCCTCATTGTAAGATAGTTCAGAGGCATGTAGTCACCACATCTCTTCTCATAGATAAGCTACCATCGCCCTAGCTAGTTTATTTCGATTTCTATTTGTAAGCATAATTTAGTATTTTAGAGTAATGAAATGAAGTATTATTTCTGCTACATCTCTGTATGTATGGTTATATCTGTAATTTTTTGTGTTCTTGTTTAAATATGGATCAACGGTATCATATTAGTCTGCTCTTTCTCTGTCTTTCTTTGCATGTCCCCAATGAGGTTGGGATATAAGGAGTTAGGGCTTGAACTGCTCGAACCTTTGCAAGACCATCCTCACAAATCCCAATGGCATCCCATGGAGTATGAAAATAAAGATGAGAGGGTAGGAGATCCTATCAAAATCTTGCTCAAAGAGGCCCTCGAGCAACAAAGGAACGCGATGATGCACAACTTTGCCTAGATCCTTCAGCGGCTACCCGAGGGCAACACATCTACTTCTAGCAGCTACTCTAGAAGTACCACACCCTTTAAGGTACAACTTAACATTGAAATTCCCATATTTGAGGGTCAGATAGATGCAGAAACTATAGATAAATGGTTAAATATGCTAGAAGGGTATTTTTTTGTTCATGATTTTTCTGCTCAGGAAAATATTACTTTCGCTCTTTTCAAAGTCGCCCCCCACGTCAAGGACTGGTGGGAAACCTACTGTGAGTAGAAGGATGAAAGTGTGACCTCACTGTTTTCAGCCGCACCCACTTGGAACTCATTCTAGGTTTCCATCAAGGACCAATACTACCCTATCGGAAGCTATGATGATCAATACATAAAGTAAACCACGCTGCAGTAGGGAAGGGACCAAGACATGCAAGAGTTTACCAATATTTTCCATACCCTTCGCACAAAGTTGGGTATCAAGGATTCAAAGCAACATTTGGTACTCAAATATCGCGGTTACCTGCATAGGTACATCCAGGACGAAATAGAATTCCTGAACATCTCCTCACTCGGCACGACATACCGATATGTCATCAAGATCGAGCAAACGTTTAAACAGAAGAAGCGAGACTTTGGATCTACGAATTTGAAGCAAGAGAAAGGTGCCCCCAAACCACAAAACAAAGGACAAAGCCAAGGCAGGGTGTCCCAAGACAACTCGCCAAAGCTGCAAGAAATAATAGCTTCGCGAAGCTGAAAAGGGACACGGGAAAGTGTTGTGAGTTCCATAAGAGCTCCACTCACAACACAAGTGAGTGTCGGGCCAAGCAGTCACTGGTGGCCAAGCTAAAGGTTTCAGAATCAGATGCATGTTCAGACTCTGAGTTAGAACCAGACAAGGGTAATGACAAAGGGAAGTAGATTATTGATGTGGAGCCCAATGCCACCATTTCCACCACGAAGATCTAGAAGGGGGAACCTGAAGATCCAGAGGAGGAGGAGCACCTCTTCCACTCCCAGATGTCAGTAAAGGGCTCTCTGCTACAGTTCATTGTCAACAGCAGGAGCGAGAAGAACCTCATTTTGGTAGAGGTCATGAAGTAGTTGGGCTTACCGACCACAACACATCCACAACTGTACACCATCGAGTGGCTTCACCAAGGACGAGATCTCCGCCTCAGCCAGTAGTGTCACCTTCCATACAACATCAAGCCCTTCACGGATGAGGTATTGTGTTACGCTGCTCCCCTTGATGTTTGTGATGTATTATTAGGCCAACCATACTTGTGGAAGCGACATGCTATGTATGAATCAAGGCCTCGTGTTGTTATTGTTACTCTGGGAAATAAGTTGTACAGGATACCAGAGGTAGCACCGCCTACCGCCATCTCTTTGGTTATTGCAAAACAATGCAATAAGCTCGTTTCCAAAACTAGGAAATTTATTTTGCTGATGATACGCCCTCAAGGAAAGAAGAAGATGGTGGCCATGACCTCCAGACAGGGCCCCTCCTTACGACAACTACAGATGGACAAGGTCATGGAGGAGTACGAGGACATCTTCGCCTACCCCATAGGGGATCCTCTGCACTATCAGGTCAATCACTCCATCGATCTGACCCCAGGTGTGCCACTGCCCAATGGACCAATCTATCGGTGCTCCGTTCTGGAGAATGATGAAATCAAAAGGCAGATTCAGGAGCTGCAGTAGAAAGGTCACATCCGTCTAAGTTCATCACCCTGTAGGAGCCAAATCATGTTGGTACAAAAGAAGGATGGGACTTGGAGACTCTGTATTGACTATCGAGCATTGAACAAGATCATTGTCCATAATAGGTACCTGATCCCATGGATTGATGACGTCCTATACCAACTGAAGGGGGAAAAATATTTCAGCAAGATCAATTTGAATTCATGATATCACCAGGTACCAATCGAACCCTCTGATGTGTGGAAGACTACCTTCAAATCTAAGGAGGGCCTTTTCGAATCATTGGTTATGCCTTTTAGGTTGACGAATGCTCCTACAACCTTCATGGGGCTAATGGATGACATATTGTGGCCATTCACCAAATCATCTGTAGTGGTATGCTTGGTTGACATCTTGATCTTCAGCCAAAGTTGGGAAGAGCACCTCCAACACATCCGACAAGTTCTCCAAACACTATGGCAATACAAGTTATGTGCCAATTTGGAGAAATGCACTTTTGGCATGACCTAGGTTTAGTATCTGGGATACATTGTTGAAGAATAGGGGGTGCATGTGGATCCAGCGAAGATCTAAGTCATTTGGGATTGGCCATCTCCAACCACTTTGACAGAGCTCCGCATCTTTTTGGGTCTTGACAAATTCTACGTAGGATCATGTTGGGATTTTCTCATATCACTTGGCCCTTGAGTCAAGTCACCAAGGGAGGAGAGAAAGCATAATTATTTTGGTATGAATCTCAATAGAAGGCATTCACAAAGTTCAAACACAACCTCTACTCGGCACTAGTGCTCGCATTACCAGACATGCGATAACCATTTGAGGTCAAGACAGATGCCTCTGACTATGGTATTGGGGTAGTCCTTACTCAACATAGGCATCTAGTGGAAAATCACAGTGAGACGCTTTCAGACACAGTCTAGAAGTATCCCACTTATGACAAAGAGATGTATTCCATTTTGCAGGCATGCCGACAATGGAAGAATTACATTTTGGGGTAGGAAACTGTCATCCACACAGACCACCGGCCCCTGCAGTTCATACAGACCCAAGGGAAATTGCAGAATGATTTCCATGAGAAGTGGTCGACATACCTGCAACAGATCCATTTGAATATAAAGTATAAGAAGGGAAGCACCAATAATGTTGCAGATTGCCTCAGTCGACCACCGATCATGGCGTTAACCATTGTGCTCAACTCTTATGGGCACGAGACTTTGGATTGGCCACTTCTCTACAAAAGTGACCCAAAATTTGGCCACACATACTAGACTCTCTTGGAGGGTCAACATGTTCTAGATTTTCACCTCCAGGATGCCTTGTTATGCGACCTAGGTCACCTTTGTGTTCCTTCAAGTGAGCATGCCAAGGTGATTTGGGAAGCACACTACAGTCAGGTGGATGGGCATTTCGGGGTCGAGCATATAGTGGCAGTACTGCAGAAGTATTTCTATTGGCCGAATCTTTGATAAGATGTCGGGAAGTATATCAGATCATGCACTGCCTATGCCATTACTTAACCGACCATGAAGAAGCAAGGCCTCTATACCCCGCTACCTACCCTTAGTTGACCTTTGGAATCCATCTCCATGGATTACATGTTAGGACTTCCTTATACTAAGCATGGAAACAACTCTGTTTTTATGATCATCAATAGGTTCTGGAAGATGGCCATTATGGTGGCCTGTAAGAAGAATATCATAGTAGAAGCCACTCCTAAAGTATTCTTTGAACAAGTGTGGGTACACTTTGGGATCCCCCAATCTATCATCTTAGATCAGGACAACAGGTTCCTCAATACATTTTGGTCTAGTCTCTGGTCGATGTTGGACACCAAACTCACTAAGTCCACATCCTTCCATCCCCAAATTGATGGCTAGACAGAGGTTATCAACAAGATGATCGTACACATTTTGTGCATGTACAACTCAAAGCATCCACACACATGGGATGAGATTCTCCCCTATGTTCAGCATGTAACAACCCAAAATAAACATGTAATTAATTAGATTAATCAAGTAATCAACATGCAATTATCCACTAATTAACATCAAAGTTCAAAACTATGAGTAGAGACAACTTACCTGGGGAACGTTAGTTGAATTCTTTTGCTAACTGCAACAAAGTCTTGGGGACGACTCTCCACCCAACCATAGGCTTAGTTGCACAAAATCTTGCTACAACTGGCCAACCCCGAGCCCTCAATCAAGGTACTACTGCCAGGGTATCCTTTGTCTCACAACACTATTCTCCCAAGAGAATGGATGGTGGAATCATGGAATGATGGAATGCCTCTCATCTTCCTCACCATCTATTAAATAGAGCAAACATTAGAAGAGGAACTAGTGCACACACTCCATGTGTCAACATGCAACTTTACTCTTTTCTTGTTTTATTCTTTCGTTTTTACTTTTTGATAGTTTTACTGATTTTTAGTATTTTTCTTGTTTTATTTCTTTTGTTTTTAATTTTTTATAGCTTTACTGATTTTTACTATTTTTCTGTTTATCCTTATTTATATTTTTTTAGAGCATGTAATTAATTTATTATTATTTATTATTTATTTATTTATTTATTATTTATTATTTTATTGATTATTTATTTAATATTTAATATTTAATATTTTTATTATTTATTATTTATATTAAGGGACATTACACAACATAGCTATAACTGGGCTCTCCATAGCTCGACTGGCCACAACCCTTTTTAGGTGGGCTTGGGATTCCATCCACTATGTCCCATTGATGTGGCCATGCCATTTGTAGCTACTCAAGCAGATTCAGCTCATGTCCGGTCTGAAACAGATAAGGAAAACAACTTCATTAAGCACATCCAACATATTCCCCAGCAGGTCCATGACATTCTAGAGAAATCAAATGCCAAGTACAAGCAGTGACATGATCAACATCGGATGCCACACAAGTTTGAGGTGGGCGACAAAGTCTAGTTGCATTTGCAAAAGGAATGCCTTGCCAGAGCCTATTGGAAGCACAGACCACTTCGATATGGTCCTAACACCATTACCAAGGCTGTGGGAGTCAATGCATTTGAACTCAGCATTCCCCCATTCCTTGACCTGCACTGAGTGTTCAATGTGGACTGCCTTCGGCCATACTTTCCACCATTACTAGACACGTCTGACATTGCAGAACCGCTCACACCCACAGAGTTAAATCCAGATTGAATGGAACAAGCTATAACTAATCAGATCATGGACACATAGATCAAGCACACTTGCCAGTAGAAGATCCAACTATATCGAGTTGTCAATGTAGGCCAACTCCTTCACTAGGGCGAGTGGCTCACTAGGGACCAAGTTCAGCAGAAGTTTCCTCATCTCATGGAGGAACTCAATGCAATGGGGACCATTTCTTCCTAAGGGGGAGAAATGATCTAGGTGGATATTGGTGTCCACCCGCCAATTCCACTTGGACCCCCACCATTTTTTTCTTTTAGATTTTCAGTTTCCTTAATTGTAGCATAGTTTGCTATTTTTAGCAGTTTTTCGGATCCTGAACTTCTGGAGCCGTTTTGAGGCCCTAAACGAAGTTTTTTGGGAAAACTGGGAGCAACATGGGTCCATGGGCCAATATTTCTCTTGGCAAAGTTGTAGTCCTCGGATAGATATTTCTAACGAGGTATTGTGCAGATCCAATAGAGATCATATGCCAAAGTTACGACCCCGAGAAGTTGATGTACCAATTTACCCAAAACGAGGCCCATAGTTTGGCGCTTCATCTCCTAGGGTGAGGCTTTTGGATGTTTAGGGTTTTCCATTATTTCTCAACAATAAATATGCCTTTGAGCCTCATTGTAAGACATTTCAGAGGCATGTAGCTACCACATCTCTTCTAAGAGATAAGCTACCATCGCCCTAGCTACTTTATTTCCATTCCTGTTTGTAAGCATATTTTAGTATTTTACAGTAACTAAATGAAGTATTATTTATGCTGCATCTATGTATGTATGGTTATATCTGTAATTTGTTGCATTTTTGTTTAAATCCTGATCAATATCTTTATAGCTTTTCACCAAATTTCCCATGTTATCTTTGCTGATGATGTGGTCATAATATTCAGGAGTGTTGCTAGGTAAAATCCTTTATAGATAAGCTACAACACTTGCACAATTTTCTTTTTTTCTTTCTTCCATTGTTCCCTGTTTGCGTTACTGAGGGCTCATTTAGCTGCTTCATCTTTAGGTTCTGGAAATCCATTCGTGACATACTCCCGAACATCATACGCCTTCGACATGGTCTTCATATTAATGGCCCACACATCATAATCTTTCCTTGTAAATAGTGGAAACTATGGTTAGAAATTAGATAAAGCGATATTTAAAAAAAAGAATCGTCTACAAATAATAATAAGACTCCCTTTTTATGGAAAACTTTGATATACCTCTCTCAACAAAACCCTTCTAGTTATTTTCCAAAAAAATCCTTTAAAAACTTTAATAAACCTCTTTTTCTTTAATATAAAAGGGACTTTTTAAAACAATGGTTTTGACAAATCCTTTTTCAACTTTATGAACCCCTTTTATGGTTTTTCCAAAAATCCTTTTAAATAATCGGAAAACCTTGTCACGTATTGATTCATAAGGAAAACACCCATGTGACCCTTTTTTATTATTATTTGGAATTAAAAATATTCAAACATATGGCTTTTGAACATTCTGTTTTGGATTTTGCTCACGTGATTTTAATGAAGTGTCATTGTCCCACCTCCCAACAGCATGGACCTGCGACAGGGATAGAAAAACATTTTGACATAAGTTTAGCCCAAACTTTTTCTCCTTTTATACCACCAACGTGCAAATTTTGCACCCAACTTTTGCACTTTTAACTCCTTAAGTGTGACAATTCTACAATGTAATTAAAAAAAAAATTATCGCTCTTTCTCACCATGCCCTTTTTTTTAGTGGCTCTGCAGGCTCCATGGATCTTGTATTCCTTCCTCCACTCTAATAAAAATTTGTTGGAAAAGAAGAGGAGAAAAGGAACAAATAACAAAAAGTTCACACAGAATGACATGAGTTGTGACTCTTCTATTGATCACACAAGCTTGATGATTATAGTGAACCCAATGAGGGGTATTTAACCTTTTCAACTAGTGACTCAATCAAAATAATTTTGGCATGCGACTACATACTAAATTTGACTTTACCCAAATTAATACTGAACTATATTTAACCCAACTTAACTCACTTAACTAACTCTCTAATTTTAGACAACTCTCCATGTAGGGGTAATTATCTATTTTTAATGTGTCTAACTACTCAAGTTTTGGAGTTTTTGTTGGAATATAGTGAAATAATTGTGTTTTTATGTAGTTTAAAATTTGTTTTTGAATGCATAAATGAATTCACCGCCTTGAAATTTTTTTGGAGTAAGATGTACATCCAACACATCGGGGTGATTAAACTGTTAAACAATGGGAAACCAAGTGTTGACAATTTTCCTATCTTGGAGGTCAACACCAGTCGAAAGGTCAAATGCCTAAGACAAACTTTCAATCACCAAGAAATAATTTAGGAGTGTTAGTTGGCTAGATTTAAATCTATCTCAAACTTTGTGATCATGGAGGTTCCCATCTCAAAATTTTGGGAAGAAGGTTAGGCAGAGGAATTGCTGAGAACAAAGATTGAAGATTTTGAAGGAAAACTGGAGTCCAGTAACAAATAGAGAGGGATTTCCATCTTAGAGCTCGTCTTGTTAGGAATTTTCAAAATAAGATTTTTGTGCTGGAATACAAACGCTGGGGTCAAGGGTTTCAAGAATTAAGGTGACGAGAACTTCAAAATAGGAATAGAAATATGAACCCTATGAAGCATTTACAAATAATGGAACATATTCTTAGCAACTATTTTTTCAATATATGAATTTTTAGCACTCACGCCTCCACCTCGTTGTAACATTTTCTTGATAGAATGACATAGTTAATATATTTTGAGTTGCCAAATTTTTTTTATGTTTTCCTCCTTGAATTGTACTCACTATAAATATATTGCATATATGGGATCAAATTCGTATATTTTGCAGTAGCTCTTTGTACAACAAAGGTTATTGGTCAAGCTAAGCCTTCGAAATTGAAGTCCATTTTGTTGTTATTGCATGTGAAAGCATGATTAATAACATCAAGATGCAACTTGGTGACATAGTTACAACTTCATTTAGGAAAAAAATTGAGGTACATGTCATGAATGCTGAAGGAAGGTTGATATTGATTGTTAGGTCCCTATAATACTAGTGTATTCCCTTATTATTATTGTTATTGTTGTGCCCATGTTATCTCCATATTGTTATTATTGTGCCCCATAAAAGCCCACTATTGTTATTGTTGTGTCCTTAGATTATTATTATTATGTCAGCTCTGATTATATTGTGACCCCTTAGACTCCTATATATAGAAAGGAGGTTTTGTCATTTGTATCATCCAAGAATTGTTCATTTGTGTAATGTAAAGGAGGTTTCCCCCTTGAAGAGGTTGATTTTGAAGTCATTTATCTATATTTACTTCTATTTTCTGAGCTGGTTTCATAACAATTCAAATCAGAACTTTGGATTCTAGGGTTTTGTTGCTTCAAACAGGTCATCATGGCATGTTTGCTATAGCTTTTTTTTCTAAGACGTTTTTGAAGCGGAAATTAAAACCCATTTGAGACGAAATCTTTATGAACCTTGGGTATGAATTTCAGATATTGTCTCACTATATTTTTAGAGATATGATCCAAGGAAGTTATGATTTTTGCAGGTTCCCGAATTATATATCAAACATGTAACCTAGGGAAAATTGTCATAACTTTCTCTCTGAGCATCAGATTAAAATTTCATAAAAACATACAGAAAGAGGTCGGAATTTAGTTGTATTTTTATCGTATTCAGGTCTGAAGGTCGAAACAGTGACATGTGGAACTTCATACAAGTTCACTCTACTGAACTAGTCTATAGTTTGGTCATCGTGGCAGATTTGGAATAACTATTCCTTGGAGAATCCAATCGGGATCTTAATTGTGGGGTTAGAATGAGGACTCAGAGGGCTACCACAAGACATAATTGCAAACCTTGGAGATCCGAAATTATATAGATATAATAGATTCAATATCGAGCTCCTACAAAATGAAAAGAGGTGTGTAGTCTTTTAAAATTTTTGCATAAGTTTGATTTGAAACATTAGTTTGAAGGAATTCAAAGGACATAGTGAAGCATAATTATCATTAATTGTCTCCCCGAAGAAAGAAAATGGAAAAGCTTAGTAAGAAACCTAAAATATATACCATGACTCATGAAGAAGGGAAGAAATGCAACATGATATATCAAAATTATGAGGCAAAATGCAACAATTTTCACTCTCACGAAAAGTAACAGAACCTAAGATGGATGGTTTAAAGAAAGACATGGAAGCTAAGATGAATGGTGTGGAAGCTAATATGGATGACATGGAAGCTAAGATGAATGGCGTGGAAGCTAAGATGGATGACATGGAAGCTAAGATGGATGGTATAGATGCAAAACTTAAAGATAACATGGAGGTTTGAAGATAGATTTGACAAAGTTGCTAAAAGAAATGCTTACTAATGGCGAAATGGTAGTAAAGGAAACTCATGATGAGAAAAAAGTAAATGTTAATCATGATTTCATAGACTCTAACATTGGATTGAAGACCTGCTATGTTCCAAAGATCGATATTGGGAAGTTTGATGGCAAGGATCCCGTAACATGGATACTACAGATGGAGCAATATTTCGATCTCCATAATGTGCAAAACATGCAAAAGGTACGCATTGCAACTTTATTTTTGGAACCCAATCAGTTTGTATGGTATGAATGGCTTTTCTCTCATAAACAAACTGTCACTTGGGAAATTTTTACAGAAGAAATGATAGCACATTATGAGGATACAGTAAGCAACACTTTTTTTAGCCAATTGATAAATCTCAAATAAAAGGGTTTAATGGTGGAGCACAATGAGGACTTTCAAAGATTGAATATAAGGGTAAAATATATTCCAGAGGAGCATATGATTTATGTGTTCATAGGGATATTAAAGGATAACATCCAACATGAGTTTTTCCTTTGGGAACCCGATTCATTAGAGAAGGCATTCAGGTTGATAAGAAAAATTGAAAGAAACATTATGGAAACAAGGAAGACTACCACTCAGAACTATAAATATGGAAGTTTTGTTTCCCCTAGCCTTTCAAAACCTATAAGTCTGACACCAGAAAATTTGGAAGAAAAAAGAGGAAAAGAGCTGTGTTACAACTGTGATAGCAAATACACTAATGGTCATAAGTATGCTAAGAGGAGATTATTTTACATAGATTGTGAAGAGGAGGAATAAAAGGAACAAGAAACATCAAAAGAAGAGGATATACACTAGGAAAAAACCCTAGAGAAAGAAAAAAGAATCCAACCATATCTTGTAATGCATTGGCCAGAATTAACACTCCTGAAACTCTCAAGGTAGAAGGACATATCAAGAAGAAAAAGGTAATAGTGTTGATTGATTTGGGTAGTAGCCATAATTTTATTCATTGTAATATAGTCGAGGAATTGAATTCCTTGCTATATCCATCATCAGAGTGTCAAGTGATGGTTTCAAATGGAGTAACCATAAATTGCTCTGGAAAGTGCCATAATATCAAGATATCCATGGGAGAATATGTATTTAATAGTCAAATGCTTTCCATTCCAATGGGTGGTGCTAATGTTGTACTAGGAGTCCAATGGCTACAATCTTTGAGTACGATAGCTTTTAATTTTCAAGAGCTTTCCTTGAATTTCTTTTCAGAAGGAAATGAAGTTGAATTAAAGGGTATCACAGGGAAACCAGGAAATATAATCAGTTCTGACGGCATGACAAATCTTCTACATAAAGAACAATGAGGCGTAATGGCATAATTATGTTCACTATATGTTCCCACATCGAAATCATCTATTTCTCCAGATATCCAAAAAGCCTTGGACAATCATTCCAAGTTATTTGAGACTCCTAAAGGCCTCCCACCTATTCATGATCATGTTCATGTTATTCATTTGATTCCAGAAAGTGTTCCTCCAAACATCAGGCCTTACAGATATCCCTATGCTCAAAAGAATGAAATCGAACGTATGGTTATAGAAATGTTAGAGGTTGGTATAATTAAACCTAGCCAATGTTCTTTCTCTACTCCAGTAGTATTTGTGAACAAGAAGGATGGATCATGGCACATGTGTCTGGATTATAGGAAGCTCAAAAATCTCGCTATTAAAGATAAATTTCCCATTCCTTTCATTGATGAATTATTGGATGAATTGCATGGATCAATTTACTTCACCAAGTTGGATCTTTATTCAGGATATCATCAAATTAGAATGAAGACAGAAGACATTTCAAAAACAACATTTAGAACTCATGAGGGTCATTATGAATTTTTGGTCATGCCTTTTGGCATTACTAATGCACCTTCTACATTTCAAGGTTTGATGAATTCCATTTTCAAACCCTTCGTTAGAAAATTTGTGTTAGTATTTATGATGATATAATAATCTATAGCAAGTATTGGAAGGATCATGTTCAACATGTTGACAAGGTGCTCAAACTATTGGAAGAGAAACATTATATGCGAAAACCTCCAAATGTTTCTTTGGAGTACAAGAGGTGGAATATCTGGGTCATGTTGTATCTCATGAAGGTGTTAAGGTAGACCTTAGAAAAATTAATGTCATTAAGGAATGGAAAATCCCTACATCCATAAAGCATCTGTGAGGATTTCTTGGGTTGACAGGGTATTATCGCAATTTTGTTAAAAATTATGGGAGAATAACAGCACCTCTAACAACATTATTGAAGAAAGATGCATTTTCTTGGACTCCAGAAGCAACGAAGGCCTTTGAACATCTTAAAGATACAATGTGCCAAGAACTGGTCTTAGTTATGCCAGAGTTCACAAAAACCTTTATTATGGAATGTGATGCCTTGGGAAATGGAATTGGTGTTGTTTTAATGCAATAATAAAGACCCATTTCTTTCGAAATTTGTCCAATCAAAGGAAATTATTTACACAAAGATATTTATGAGAAGGAAATGTTGGCAATATTACATGCACTTAAGAAATGGTGACCTTACCAAATGGGAAGACACTTCAAGGTAAAAGCGGATCATGATAGTCTTAAATAATTTTTGAAACAAATATTATCTTCAGAAGAGCAACAAAAATGGGTCACAAAGATGCTGGGCTATGAATTTGAAATCAACAACAAAAAAGGGAAGAAAAATGTTGTTGGAGATGCACTCTCAAGAAAGGATGAGGACATGGAAGGATTTTTTTTCACAATTTCTATTATCCAACCAGATTGGATAAATGAAGCAAGGGATGAATGGAAGAATCATGAAGAAGCGAGGGCACTCATTTAAAAGCTACAACAAGATCCCAGTACATCTGATACATTTATTTGGAAAAATGATTCATTATGGTACAAAGATCACGTGTACCTCTTTAAGAATTCCCAACTCAAACAAAAGATTCTTATGGAATTGCACACCTCTCCCTTAGGAGGGCACTCAGGATTTTTAAAAACTTACCACAGGGTTAGGAAGGAATTTTTTTTGGGATGGCCTTAAATCTGATATTCAAAATTTTGTGGTGGAATATTTGGTTTGCCAAAAAAATAAAGTTGAAACAATTATGACCCCATGTCTATTACAACCTTTATCCATTCCAAGTCAACGTTGGGAGGAGGTTTCAATGGATTTTATTCTAGGTTTACCCAAGTCCGAAGGAAAGAGTGTCATCATGGTGGTAGTTGATCTACTTACCAAGTATGCACACTTTTGTGCATTATCTTGTCCCTTTAAAGGCAGTATAGTTTCTACTGCATTTATGGAAACAATTCAAAATATATGTGGAAACCAAAAGATTATTGTAAGTGACAGAGATCACATTTTCACTAGAAATGTTTGGACATAATTATTTTCTTGTCTGGGTACTCACTTAGCTCATAGCTCATGTTATCATCCTCATTCGGATGGGAAAACTTGGATAGTGAAAAAATGTTTGGAAGGATATCTTTGCTACTTTGTATCTGATAAACATACATAATGGGTCAAATGGTTGCCTCTCTGTCAATGGTGGTATAACACTTCCTTCCATACTGCAGCAAAAATGACCCCATTTATGGAACTTTATGGATATCATCCACCATCCATCAAATCTTATTTAGGAGAAAATTCTAAGGTTCAAGCAATGGAGGATCACATCAAGCATCAGCAACAAGTTCTCCAACTCTTGAAGGATAACCTTACTTTGGGTCAGAATAGAATGAAACAATAGGCACATCAACTTCATGGTGAAAGAAGTTTTGATGTAGGCGACTAGGTATTTGTACAGCTACAACCATACAAACAAATGTCCTTCAAGAAAGCTAAAAAGGATGATAAATTATCACCAAAGTATTATGGTTCGTACAAGGTGTTGCAAAAGATTGGTACTATGGCTTACAAATTGGAGCTTCCTGTAGCTTCTCGAGTGCACCCAATTTTTCATGTTTCATGATTAAAGAAGGTTATAGGTGACAAGCTCCAAGTTCAAACAATATTGCCAGAACTTGATGAGGAAGGAAAAATCATAATGGAACCTAAAGCATTCATAGAAAAAAGAACTCAACAACTACAAAATTGATCAATTTCAGAGTATCTCATCAAGTGGAAGAGCTTACCCGTTGAATATGCCACATGGGATGATAATAATTTTATATAGAAGCATCCAAAACTACTCAAGTGTTGAGGAAAGCACTTTTATGAAGGAGAGGGGCATGTTAGGTCCCTATAATACTAGTGTATTCCCTTATAATTATTGTCATTGTAGCCCCTTATTTTTATTGTTGTGCCCATGCTGTCCCCATATTGTTATTATTGTGCCCCATAGAAGCCCACTATTTTTATTGTTGTGCCCTTACATTATTATTGTTATGCCAACTTTAGTTATATTGTGACCCCTCAGACTCCTATATATAGGGAGGAGGTCTTGTCATTTGTATCATCCAAGAATTGTTCATTTGTGTAAGGTAAAGGAGGTTTCCCCCTCAAAGAGTTTGATTTTGAAGTCATTGATCTATCTTTTATTCTATTTTGTGAGTTAGTTGCATACCATTGATAAACACTTTGGTCAATGGAGCCTACATAATTACTCCTGGAATTAAAATTATTGAAATATGTAACAATAGTAGCCAGATAAGCCATGCAAAGTTTTGGTAGGTTTCTCAAACTGTTTGAAAAAATAATAATGCTTTGGCATAAATGTAAATGATGTGAATCTTCCTACATCTAAGTAGGTCAAATGGATGATGAATCATTCATTTCTTCAATTACTATTGTGAGGGAAATTTCTGTTTGGTTTGTGCACATGCTCATTTTCATAGTCCTGATATGTTTCTTATGTAGATATTTGTGTTCGTAAAATGTAATCAAAATTATAGCCTCAAAATTTACCCACACCTCTTCAAATTAAAGTTTTGTTAAAACAGTTAGACGTGCTATGATGCAAGAGAATCACTCTAGGCCAATCATTTGTTTTAATGCCCAAAAGGGCCATGTAAAATTTAGAAAGGGGTTTTTATTTTGTTAGGAATTGGGATATTGTAGTAGGAATCTAGATTGTTAGCATATCTATGTGGCTCATTGTAATAATCTCAGTTAGTAGGTTCCGTTTTTAGGTGGTTTTAGTGGCTAGCCAAGTGGACCTTTACCAAGTTAACAACTGTAGAATTGGGAATTTGGTAGTTTTGAATAATTGTCTAGTTACTCTTTGTTTATAGAGATATTATTATAAAAAGTATTATTATACATAAAAGTGTGTACATGAGTGAGTAGAGGGGTCAATGTTAGAATTTGAAGTGAGTAGGTGAAGGTGAGCTCAATAAGTTTTAGAGGAACGAGTCCCACTATATTCTCTATATATACATATGCATTTATGAAGAATAGAAAAGAAAAAGAACTTAACCGTGTAATGTAAGTTTGCCTTTGTGCACTGAATTTGAAGTTCCATCTCAAAGTGATAAATAAAAGTTATGGCATGAAACTATTACTTTAATTCTATGTTTAAGTCCAAGACCTCATCCACAATTAAAGTGTCGAATGAAGGAATGAATGGTTTGTTCTATTCGATCCTTGGGTAACTTCATGTCTAAATTTCTATCAAGTTATTGGGGTAAGATTCATTGTGTAAAAAATTCTATTGAGATGAATCTCCATACAAATGTAATTTCTGTAAGGGAAGACCACATAGCATGAGTTGGTTCCCTAATAGCCATGAAGCATCAAAGAGACTTGGTTAAAGAATATGTCGACTAGGCAAGTTTAAATTTTATTGAAGGTGAAATTAAAATGTTGAATAAAGAGCGAAGAGTTTTAGGAGGGGGAAATTGAATTTAACGTACAATCCATCTCTTCATTTGTCACGGTTAGCATTATAGATCGTGGTTGGATGATGACCTCTGAAAATTTTGTAACATATTCTTGGTAGCCCTAACCTGACCTATGTAAAGTCTTATAGGGCAGTCAATTTTCATTAACTCTATTTACAACTTTTCAAATGGATTGGATGACACTGACTAGTTGGACGTCGAACCCTTGGCTCATTGATAACACTAAGAGCTGAAATCAATGCCAACTCCTTGAATCGATTGAGGTAACCGATGAACCTTGGTGGTGCATTTTGTAGACCCTAGTAAACTCCCTTTAACATAATGTTTATAAAAAATAAAAAGGTGACTGGAGAATCTGTAATGGTTTATATTTCTTACTTTAAGTGAGGTCAAGATGAAATTCAAAATTCATTACGTGGGAAAGGGGTTTAGATTAATAACATATATAAAATAGGGGTGCTATATAACAAGGTGAAAAAAAAAAACATAAAATTTTAAATATGTTTTGTATGGAGCCACGATCCTCATAAGAGGTTTTGTTTGAGAGTATGTTTCTTTAAATACAGAAAATTATTTTTATGAAGAGATTTTTGGAGTTGTAATTTTGTCTTTATACCTGGCTTGGGAAAGCTTAAGTAAGAAGAAGGGTGCCACCATATAGAGGGAAGAATCCTTGGAAATATAGAAGGTCAATGAAGTGTCTACTATCATTGTGGTATTATAGCACTACAAATAAGAGCAGTAGATTGAGGAAAGAGTAGCCAAACAAAGCCAACAAGACAGAGAAGAGTTGCAAATTAAGGAAGAATGCAGGCAAGGTGATCTCAGTAAAGGTTTTATGGATGGAAGAACGAACAAAAAATCATGTAGCTAATGAACATGGAAAGACATTGTACCAGAGGTAATGATTTCTCTCTTTATTTAAATGATAGCTGACAATTTGGTTATTTTGTAAGAGACAGGGTTGAGAAAGCAAGGCACAAAGGAAAAGACTAGGGATACCAAAGAAAAAGATATTATGAAATGGGTAGGATATATCAAAGAAAAGGGAAACTCTAAAAATGGATTGTAGAAAGAAAAGAAAGAAATTCAAGGGAATTGCAAAGATGGAAATAGATAGAAGAACACCATCGAGAGGTAGAACTAGGATACTTGAGATATTAAAGTCTCAAAGGAGAAGAACCAAACATGTATAACTAGTTTCATGTTTATGGTTGGTTAGGAAATTTGTGAGTGTAGTTAGTAGAAATTACAACTAGAGATGTTATGCCAAGTAAGTTGGGTATGAGAAGCTTTGCTCACAAAAAGAAGATGATCTCAGTTAAGGAGAGAACTAGTTGTTTTCTTAAAGACTGTGGCAAAATAAAACCCTTGTATTAGAGAAGTTGCATATAAAGAGAAACATTCTAGTGAGGTTGGAAGGAATAGGGGGACAAAGGAATTCATTAAGGAGAAGAGAATAAGAGAAGTTCTTAGGAGGTGAGAAAAGGACTAAAAACTAGAGAGGAGCAAGGAGTACTTAAGGGGTTCTAGAGAAGGGAATAAAGAGGAACACCAATAGCTAAGAGGAGGTGAGGTGTTCGAGTAACAAGTGAATTGAGGCTTGTTACAAGACTATTTTGTAGGTCACAATGAAATTGTGAGAGAATAGGTAAAGAAGGAAGGTGACCATTGTTGGTCATGATGAAGGGTCAAGTAAAATCCACAACAAAGGGGAGAAGTATGTGAAGAAAAATGGCATGAGGAAGCTAACTTAGGAAGAATTCAAAAATGATATGACTAACTTGAAGCACAACTTAATGTGTTAATGCAACCATTAAAAGAGGGGGAAGAAGCCTAGAGACGAAACTTGATGAGGAATTATGAGTTAGATGGAAGGATTTTAAGAGGAAATCCTCAATGTCAAGAGAGTTATGGAAGCAAAGGATGAGGTTATTAATGAAAGCCTAAATTGTAGAAGAAAATCTCAGAGTAGCTAATCTTTGGGAAGGATTAGTTCATTTCTACAAATGGCTTCTTGAAGAAAAAAAGAGGAGACTAGTAGAAAGTCTCATTGGTTGTGAAAAGAGTCTAAAACAACAAACGGTGTTGTTCATAGAAGAAGAGGTTAAAGGCCTTTGTGTTTTTGGAACTAAAAAATTACATGTGGATGTAGGCTTTATAAGTAAGGAAGATGAGCAATGATTAAATACTCTTACAAATTGAAAGCATGGATAGATTATCGAAAGGGAGAATGAGAAGATAAATGGATGGATACTAAAAAGGAAGAATGATAAGAGGTCCCTTCCATTGAAAATGAAGCTAGAGCAAGGCATGAATGGTTTTTTACTGGAAGAAGAATGCAATCTTGTTGAGTATTAAGAAATGGAAGTTTACTTTTGTGAACTAGTGCAAGGACAAGTCATAGGAGAGGATGACGTAGATGATTGAATGATGATGTGCTTAGTATAGCACAAGGAAATAATTCTAGCAACATCAAATGAGGAGGAAAAAATGAACATATTTAGAGCTAATGTTTTGCATGAGTTTTAATTTGCAGGTTAAGAGTGCGATGGAGTTGAATAGGTGTTTGAGATTATCGAGGAAGTAGAACCTCAAGAAGAGTTTTTTTACATTTATAGTGAACAAGAAGTGGAGATTAATTCAAAAGCTGAACAACCTCAAGGAACTACCATCGATGAAGGGTATGAAGAATCATTTCATGAAGATATTGTGGATGATGACCATGGAGAAGCTTAGACCAACACTCTCCAAACTAGAGAGAGGAAGAGTAACCATAGAGGTATAATTCATTGGTTATGTCTTCTTTTATTGGGTGTTTATTGGGTCATTTTTGAAAATATTTTTTCGTGGGTTGAAGATAAATGGAATTGGGAAAAGAGAAGAAACTACATGTTTTGCAAATTTGTAGATTGGTTTAGTATGAATATGATGGAGGGAAAGCTAGTGAAAAGCCTTCCATACAGTTCCATTTAGTTATCCCAAAGGAGGTTAAAACAACCCAAGGGCAAGAACACAACCAAGATCTTGTTGTTAACAAGGAGGAGACATCGTTGTATCATGCAAGTAGGGAGAGAAAAATATTTTTTTACGTGGACAATTATGAAGCATGGTATATAGAAGTACCTCAAGGAAGATCATGTCGAGACATGGATGAAGAGGCTTATGCAGAGCAAGCCATGATTATGTGGGGCAATGAAGAAAGTGACATCTAGGGACTTGTAGTATATAATGGAAGGGTTCAAGGAAAAACTAACTTTCGTGATGAGAGAAATACCCATACATTTGAAACCAAAAGTCAAGAGAGAGAGAATGTTTTCCATAACATGTTTATTATATGTGCATGCGTGAGAAGAGTCCAACATTTGGAAAGTAGTAGGAGGAAACCCCTTGTAAGGATAATAGAGAATTTGGCATGGAAACCATGTTTTGTGGAGATAAATTAAGAAAAGTGGAAGAAGGATCTTGCAATTCCTATACAAAACATTGTTCAGGAAGAGAAGGAATGCAAAAGATATGAAGTTGTAGTATGCAAACAAATTTTTTCAACATGAGTAAAAATTTAGCAGACCATTCAGAAAAGAAGGAACTAGACTACTAATATCATAATAAAATATGCAAAGGTAGAACAACAAATGTTGTTCTAAGAAGGTGAGGAACAACATGAGACAAGTCCATCTCATGACAATTTATTTCATTTGCAAAGAAGGAAATTGGGGCATGATTTTATTTTTGAAAGGACCGAACAATTTTCCATGGTCTATTTTGTTGAAGGAAACAAGGAGGATGGATTTTTTTTGTTATAGGTGAATTCAATATGTACGAGGTTTATTCTATGGTGAAGAATCTCATGAAATCCTACATTCTTGGGAATTGTTTAGGAGAATAGCATTTAGCGATAATTTAAACCAATAAGTGAGAAGCAACATGTATCAATAGTAAGGTTGATTGAACATGAAGGTTGGGAAACTAATGATGTTGATAAAGAGTACCTAAGGTATGGTATGATGGCAAGGGAAAAGTGATTAGTTTTAGTACTTGTCTGAATGGAGGGAACTACATCAACCTAGAAAATTAAAGGTGAAACAACTACAAAGTAGAATCTAGGATTGAGGAAGGAAGAGGACAACCAACAAAAAGCTAACTGCACAAGATTGTCTCAGCAAAGCAAGTGACACATTTCGGAATTATGTATGGGATCCTAGCAGACAAAAGTCAGGGCTAGAGCAACAACATAATCAGATATGTGGGAACCAACAACACTTTGTTTGGTACCCTTGAGGCTTTTGAAGATATTTGACTAGGAGATAAACTTTTTTCACCTGGGGAGTGTGGTGCAAGTGCATCACCTAGGGAGTCTAACGCAAGAGGATGGCATGCAAATATAAAATGAACAAGATAAACATGTGCCTGAAATAGAGTTTTCTTATATAGTGAGAACAACGAAAGGTTTCCTTGGTACTAATGAGAATTAAGATACAAGTTTTGTGGATAAGAATGATAAAGGTCGTGGTGCTCAAGCCACAAATTTTGATGAAGAAAAGGATCTTCTTCATTTAATTCCAAATTATATTGACACATCAGTTGTTCTAGGTGATGACAAGGACAAGTTCCTAAAAATTCATTATGGAAACTTTTGTGTACAAAATATGGATGTGTTTTCAAGGACATGGAGGTCATGAGGAGTATATAAGATAAATATTTGATGGCAGACCTATTTCTTCCTTTGAATTTCATGATAGTAGTGTCTTCATTGTCCTTAAAGACTAGCTAATTGAAAATCTTGTCAAACTCATGATCAGTGAGACAGACCTATATGTATTGGTAGATTAGTAATGGTTGCAATTTACAAACTTTGAAGCGAAGATTATGGATTTGGAATGATAATATTTTTCAATATTTTTCTTCTTGTATTTTCGCAAATATGGATTATGTGGCTTGTCATGATCAAGAATGGGGTGTGATTTTCTATTATGTAGAAGTTTTTTATGAATCTTTTCCTCATCAACATTCTAATTATTTTTCTTCTTAATTATTTCTAAATTGGTGTTTAATAAGCATGGTGGTATATTTGATCTCTAAGCCTAACTAGCTCAAAATCCGAAATATTGGAACTAATTATTTTCAATTCTGCCATGTAGGATATTGTTTGAGATTTTATTGCTGAGGATGGGATTTCATATCTTGGGATGAAAAAATGATAAATATCCAGTAGTTTCAAGTTCATCAAGATCGAGAAACTCAAAATCAAGCTCTAACAAAGTGTGTGTTATTAAATTTTCATAATTGTAAAACTAGTTTGAAGTGATTCAAAGATAATAGTGAAGCATAGATACCATTAATAATTTCAAAATCCCTCCAAAACAAGAAAATTATACACCTGTTAAGCCTTATAATGCTCTACTATGATGCATGAAGAAGAAGAAGAAATGCAACATGATATATCAAAATTATGAGACCAAGTGCAACAAAGAGCTATCAAAGATGAACTAAAAGTGATGATGAATGGTTTAAAAGAAAAATAAAATCACACATAAAAGGGGACATGCAAGGTTTAAAAGAAAATATGGAAGGTTTGAAGGAATGTTTGACAAAGTTGATACAAGAAAGGCTTCCTAGTGGTGACAAGGTATTCCATGAAACTCATGATGAAAACAAAAGGACTGTGAATAATGATTTTAGAGAATCTAACTTTGGGTTGAATACCAACCATTTTTCAAAGATTGATATGAGGAAGTTGGATGACCGGATCCAGTAACATGGATATTACAGATGGAGTATTTCTTTGATCTACATGACGTGCGACACACACAAATGATACACATTATGTATTTATATTTAGAACTCGATCAATTTATGTGGTATCAAAGTCTCTGTTCTCATAAATGAATTTTTACTTTGAAAATTTATACAGAGGAATTCATAGAACATTATGAGGATATAATGAGCAATACCTTGTTTAGAAAATTAATAAATCTAAAACCAAAGGGTTCAGTTAGGGAGCTCATTGATGACTTTGAAAGATTGAATATCAAGGTAACTGATATTCTAGAGGATCATCTGATATATGTCTTCGTAAGAACTTTAAAAGATAACATCCAACATTAGGTTGGTTTTTGGGAGCTTGATTCATTGGAGAATGCATTCAGGTTGGTAAGAAAAGTTGAAAGAAAAATTATGGAAACAAGGAGGTCTACTACTCACAACTATAAATATGGAAGTGTTGCTACTCCTAGCCTCCTACAACCTATATGATTGACACCACAACAACTGGAGGAAAAAAAAAAAAAGAAAAAATGATTTGTTCTAGTTGTGATAACAAATACACCAAAGGTCATAAGTGTGTTGAGAAGAAATTATTTTACATTGATTCTGAAGAGAAGGAATAAAAGGAACAAGAAGTAGCAAACGAAGAATATATACACCAAGAACCAACCATAGGGTTGATAAATAATAAATGCATCTTACATTGGTGGGAATTACCATTCCTCAAACTCTCAAGATAAAAGGATATATCAAGAATAAAAAGGTAATAGTGCTAATTGATTTAGGTAGTTCCCATAATTTTATTCATTACAAGAGAGCCAATGATTTGAATTTATTTCTATATCGATCATGAAAGTTTCAAGTGATGGTTATAAATGTTGGAACTATAAATTTCTCAGGGAAGTGCCATGATATAAATATAACAATGGTGGAATATGTATTGAATAGTCAAATTCTTTCCATTCCAATGGGTGGTGTTGATATTATATTAGGAGTCCAGTGGTTACAATCTTTGGGAATAAGAGCTTTAGTTTCAAGAACTTTTCTTGAAATTTTTATAGGAAGGGGAGGAAAATGAATTAAGGGGTATCACAGGAAAACCAAGGAAGATAGCTATCTCTATTGGCATGGAAAAGCTTTTGAAGAAGCAAAAATGAGGGGAAATTGCACAATTATGCTCACTAGATGTTCAAACATCTAAGTCACAAATTTCTTGAGATATCAAAAGAGTTCTTGACAATCTTTCCAAGGTATTTGAGACTCCCATAGGTCTCCCACCTACTCATGATTATGATCATGCTATTCACTTGATTCTAGGAAGTGTTACTCCAAACATGAGGCCTTACAAATATCCATATGCCAAAAGGAGTGAAATTGAACATATGGTTGTTGAAATGCTAGAGGAAAGAATAATTAAACCTAGCCAAAGTTATTTCTCTTCTATAGTAGTATTGGTGCAAAAGAAGGATGGATCGTGACCCATTTTTTTGGATTATATAGAGCTAAATAAGCTCACTATTAAAGATAGATTTCCCATTCCTATCGTTAATGAATTGTTGGATGAACTACATGGAGCAATTCATTTCACCAAGATAGATCTTCATTTATGATATCATCAAATTCGAATGAAGGATTCTAAAAACAAAATTTACAACTAATGAAGATCATTATAAGTTTTTGGTCATGCCTTTTGTCCTTACTAATGCAACTTTCACATTTCAAGGTTTGATAAATTTCACTTTCAAACCCTTCCTTAGAAAAAAATTGTTAATATTTTTTAATAAAATACTAATCTATAGCAAGCCTTGGGAAGATCATCTTTAACATGTTGATAGGGTACTCAAACTATTGGAGGAAAAATAATTATATGAAAAACCCTCCAAAATTTCTTTGGGGTACAGAAAGTGGAATATTTGGCCCATATTGTATCTCATGAAGGTGTTAAGATATAACCTAACAAAATAGAAGCCATAAAGGAATGGAAAATTCGCACAACATTAAGGTATCTTCAAGGATTTCTTAGGTTGGTAGGGTATTATCGCATTCTTGTTAAAAATTATGGGAAAATAGAAGCACCACTAACAACATTACTAAAGAAAGATTGATTTTTTTGGACTCCAGAAGAAACTAAGGCCTTTAAATGTCTTAAAGAGGTAATGTGTTGAGCAATGGTATTAGCTACACCATACTTCATAAAATCCTCTATTGTGGAATGTGATTCCTTAGGAAAAGACATTCGTGTTGTTTTGATGCAAGAAGGAATATCCATTACTTTTGAAAATCATTTTTGAAGGGAAAGTACTTACACAAATCTATATATGAGAAGGAAATGTTGGCAATACTACATGCCCTTACTTAATGGGAAGACACTTCAAGGTAAAAACATATCATGATAGTATTAAATACTTCTTGAAACAAACATTATCTTCAAAAGAGTAGCAAATATGGGTTGTAAAGATGTTGGGTTATGACTTTGAAATCATCTACAAAAAAGGGCAGCAAAATGTTGTTACAAATACACTCTCAAGAAGGAATGAGGATGTGGAAGCATTTCCCCGTGTCGTTTCTATTATCCAACCTAATTGGATAACTAAATCAAGTTTTGAATGGAAGAATGATGAAGAGTCGTGGACACTCATTCAAAATTTATAGCAAGATCCCAATTATTTTTATACATTTATTTGGAAAAATGATTCACTATGGTACAAAGATCACTTATATATATGTAAAAACTCCCAGTTCAAACAAAAGATGCTTTTGGAATTACAAGCCTATCTTATAGGAGGGAACTTATTATTTTTAAAAACTTACCACAAGGTCAAGAAGGAATCTTTTTGGGATGGCATTAAATCTGATATTCAAAAGTTTGTGCCATAATGTTTAGTTTTCCAAAAAAATAAGGTTGACACAATTAAGACCATGGATCTTTTATAACCATTATCCATTCCAGGTCATCATTGGGAGGATGTCTCAATGGATTTTATCATAGGTTTACCTAAGTTTGAGGGAAAGACAATCATCATGGTGGTAGTTCATAGACTTACCAAGTATGCAAAATTTATGCATTATCTCATCCTTTCAAAGCCATTGCAATCACTACTACATTTGTGGAAACAATTCAAAATTTACATGGAAGCCCAAAGATTATTGTAAGAGACAAAGATCCCATTTTCACTAGAAATTTTTGGAAAAAAAATATTTTCCTGTCTTGGTACTCAGTTAGCTCATAACTCATCTTATCATCATCAATCCAATGGGAAGATAGTGATAGCGAACAAATGTTTGGAAGGATAATATTACAGTGAAAGAAGTTTTTATTTAGAAGATTGGGTAATTCTACACCTACAAGCATACAAACCAATGTCCCTCATGAAAGATAAGAAGGACAATAAATTATCAACCAATTACTATGGCTCTTACAAGGTGTTGCAAAATATTAGTATTATTGCATGAAATTGGAGTTGCATGCATCTTTGCAAGTACACCCAGTTTTCCATGTTTCATTCTTAAAGAAGGTTATAGGTGACAAGATACCAATTCAAACTATATTCCCATAACTTGACGAGGAAGGAAAAATCATAATGGATCCTTTAGAAATCATGGAAGAAAGAATATGGAAACTACGAAATCAATTAATTTTTGAGTATCTCATTAAGTGGAAGAACTTACCTACTTACGATTCCACATAGGTGGATGTGTATTTCATAGAAAAGAATCCATAACTACTTAAGTATTGAGAACAACACTTTTTTGAAGGACATGGGCATGCTAAGTCCTTATAATACTAGTGTATCCCCTATATTACTATTCTTGTGCCCCATGGAATCCCACCATTGTTATTTTTGAGCTCTTGCATTATTATTGTTATGTAGGCTCAAGTAATATTTTGACCCTTTAGACTCCCATATATACCAAGGAGGTGTTGTCATTTGAATCATCCAATAATTTTTCATTTATGTGATGTAAAAGGAGGTTGCCCCCTTGAGATGGCTTATTATCTAGTCATTGATCTATTTTTTCTTATATTTCCATGCTATTTCTGATTTGGATACATAACAATTTCCTTGGGATCAAGTTTTATTCTACCTTGTTTTGGAATGTGGTAAAATGAAATCCTCACAAAAAAAATCAATTGATTCACTACTGGTTTACATCTAAATTTTCTTCATAAGGGGTTTTGAGCTCTAAAAATTTTGTAAGGATTCTACTTTTGAACTCCAAAGTAATACTTATTGCTTCATCCAAATATCCATTAGAAATATTATTACCTTTAATTAAGATCGAGCACATCCGGTTTTTATTTTTATTTTTTCTACCATCCACTCCATTTATTGAGGAGTATGTAGTGCAATATACTCTTTTTGAACCTCATTGTTCTAGCAATATTTCATGAGTGTATTTGATGTTTATTCTCCTCATGTTATAGTGAGGGTCTTGATGTACCTTGATTCTTTCTTTTCAACCATGTCATTAAATTCTTTAAAATACTCAAACAAATCACTTTTAATTCTAATAAATTAAATTGTTTTGTATCTATATCTATCCTTAATGAAAATAAAAATATAAGAAACTCTACCAAGTGACTTGGTTTTTATGGTACCACTAATCGTAGCTCTAGGATTTCCATTTCCTCTCTTGTATACACTTATAGGAATCTCCTTTATATGTGATGTAGGAGCATCTAGGCCTAGCTAGCAATGTGATCGTGTGGTCACATGTTGTGGCTAATGAAATTTTGGAGGAAGAATTGGTTGTTTAATTTTATTAATTGCAAAGTATGTAAGTAGTTAATTGTTGCCTAATTCTGAATAGAATTGGGAATAAGTGGCAAGTGATCCTCCCTGCGTGGAGATAAAGCCAATTAGTTATATTGATTAGTTAGGGTAGGATATGATTTCTAAGTATATAGTGAATTCCTTCATATGTGGAAGGGTATTGTTAGATAGGAGATATATGTATTTCCTTGTCTTTTCTAAAACAGGGGGATAGAGAGAGAGGATTCACAATGGAATTGTAAGCCTATGGGAAAACTAGGAACATAGGCCACTAATTTGAAGAATCAGGCTAGAGAGGAAGGATTCAAGAGAGGAAGTGAGTTAACGCGAGCAAGGATAGTGTGTGGATTGTATTTTGAAATAGAGATCTTTCATTTGTGTAATCAGGCCAAGGTGAGACTCTGTAATTATTTTATTGTGAATGAATGATGTTGTGTGTATGATTGATTATCGAGCCTACGGAAACCCTTGTATGCTTTCAGATTCTTTGTATTTGGGCAAAGTGATTATCCCTTTGTTTTTTTATGTTTAACGCCTAAATCGTATGATGATAGAAGTTGGGGCTTTATTTTAAATATCCTTGTTTGATGTCGGGTCAGCGAAGTTTATTACATAGTTTTAGTTCCACAAGCAAAAATCCCATTTACACTAAGAATCGTTGCATAAGACAGAACTGGATTCGAAATCCAGATTTGAAATCTTATAAAGGGTGGATTATATCCATATTGGGTCTGTAAGAATATCAGATTGGCACTTTAGAGCAGACAAAGCCTGGCTTGGAGGATTGCGACTATGCAATATGTGATTAAATCGTAGTCATTAGATGATGATCAACCCTGACCGTTGCATCGCGAAAGTAGTTTGCTATAGTGCATGGTATTTCGGGTGGCTGAAGAACTGTAAGCGGTATTGGATGGTGATCACCCAATCCCATTCACCCTTCAACACGTAGCAGCGAGGGTGAATAGGGAAACCACTTTGTCGGGAAGTTAATCCTTGTGTTAATTATTTTCCCAAAATAGTTGTGAACCATTGGATTGGAAAAGGGAATGAGCGGTGGAGATTAGCCGATCAGGGATCGGTGATCAGAGTGCGCAATAGGAAGATGATGGACCGAGAGTGGACCCACCGATATATATGAATGTGGATGTAAAATATTTGAGATCTAGATATATGTGTGGAGTGGGGTTTCTCGTGTATTTCCCGCGTTTCTATGTATTGTGATAAAAAGTGTTGATCGGGGTTTTAAGGCTAAAGTGGAATAAAACACTTTCGATAATGTAATGGGTTCCGATAGTTTAAGTGGTCCCGAAATTAAAGAAATGACACCAAACTAAGCTTTTGACATGTATATGTGGGCATGGAGCTTTAAAGGTTTATAAGGGTGAAATAGTCCCGATAAGGTGTTAGGGTGTGGCAACCATATGGTTACATCATTTTGGTATCAGAGCAAGGATGCCTTGCTTATGAAGATTATGATTACAAAGGTAAGAAAGTTGCAGCGGTTGAATAAATGCAAAGTTTGGCACCAGACTACAGCAGTAAGATTGTAGGAAGAAATTTTGGAAGTTCTTAGAGATTGTAGCATAACCTCATTCCAGTTGAGGCTTGGAATAGATAAGGATAGAGGAGTCCTTAAGAGTAGTGAGTGGAGAAACCAGAGAGAGAGAGAGAAAGATTTCTCAGTGCAATTTCTAAGAAAAGAGGACTTGGAGACTAGACAGAGGAGAAGCTTGGTGAGAAGATCAAATTAGAAGGAAGTTTATTGGTTGCAGGTGTGGAGCTCACACAGAAGAGAATATGGCTATGGAAAGTCATATGGAAGGTCCAGAAGAAGGCTACAAGATGAAGGAGAAGGGTGCTCAAATAATCCATAGGAAACGGATGAGTCAAGTAGAGCTTGACAAGGAAATGGCTGAGATAAGAGAAGAACTCGATGTGTTAGTAATGCTGCTAGAGGAGAACCAAAGACAAGGTTCCGTCTTGAAGAAGAAGCTAGTGAAGTGGCCTAAGTTGCAGAGAAGGTTGCAGTAAAGACAGGTAAAGTGGTTGATGGAAAACCTCAGAGAAGTAGAGGCAGAATGGAAGTTTCCATTTGTAGACTAGAACAGGGTGAAATGTTGGGTGAAGAGGATAATGGGAGATCAGTTGAAGATCTCATGGACTATTGGCATAGTTCAGAACAATTCGAAGATATGTTGACAAGGGAAGCAGATGAGGCAATGAAGCCTTGTGATTTTAATTCTCATAGTTTGTGTATGTTTGCAGGATATGCAGAGAATGATGGATAGTCTACTGAAACTGTCACAAACAGGAATGAAGCTCTTGAGGTGAAGTATGATGGAGAACGCCTTTTAGAGGAAGAAGGTGTTGATTTATTGCAGCAGAAAAAGTTCATAGATGAAATTTTGTTTGGTGTAAGACAGTTAGATGAAATTGATATGGACCAGAAGTATAATGAAAGTGCCGTAGTGGTACTACAAGAAGGTAAACAAATGAATTTTTTTAATGAAATTGATGAAAGAAATTTTCAATATGACAGTGAAGAAAATAGGATAACTCAAGAGGATTGCCGGAAAAAGAATGAAGCTGAGAATGGAAGTTGTGATGAACTGCTGGAGAGATTTCACATGGCATTAGAATTCTTGGAAAGATTTCTCAAGGAACCTGAAGGAGAAATTCAGAACTTGATAAAGGAAAGAAAATGGTTACTATGCATGATAAGGATGCAATGTCTTTAACATTTATAGAGTTAAGTAAATGTTTAGACTCTTCAGTTAATGATGTAATTGTAGGTATGGGAGATAACATTAATAAATATGATGCTGAAATCAGATAAATTTAGCAGAGATTATTTGAAGGTGAAATGGAAGATCAAGAATAACAATGAATTTACGTCCTTAGAGACATGAAGGAAACGAAAGTATTAATCTAGCAAGATAAAGATGGAAGGAACCAACAATTTAAAAGAGATGATCAACAACATGAGAATGAATTTGAGGAAGGCATTAGATTGTAGGAGTATAGCTACTGGCAGAAGGATGAAGAATAAGAGATTAATTCGGTAGTAATGAGAGGAGAAGTAAATATAATAACATAAGACCTACAAAGAAATACAAATGAAGATCAAAGATACAGATGGAGAACAAAGAAACGGGTCAAGTGGAAGCTATTGCAACAGAGGTGGAATGGCAAGCTAATGAACGAGTTCAGGGAACTTGAACAAATTCATATTGATCTTTTAGAGAAGGAGAGAATCAAAGAAATGGAGCCACAACAAGAAGGATCTACTGAAATCCAGAAAATCTATGATGGAAGATTAGTGCTTGAAGCATCAAAAGAGGATGAAGGATCTTGTGTTTTAAAAATTGATAATTGTTGTGTGTTTGCAGGTCATGTAAACTTGAGGGAAGACAAGCAGATATTGGAAATTGTCAAACCAACAGGTGGAAAGATGACTACCCATAGTCATAGGAAGAATAAGGAGAAAAGTTACAGTCAAGTGAAGGAAGATGTCCAGTCAGATGACATCCAAAGGATACATTGAAAGGAGGATGGCAAAGGAATTATTGAGATCAAAGAAGTGTTTGGAAAGAAAGAGATCCATTCATATGAATATGGAATAAAGAGTTTTCTTAGGAAAACTGATGAAGCTAATACAAATCAAGTGGAGAATCTTATGGTGTGTTTTGGAAGTGGGAGTCAACTGGAAGACTTGATGATGAAATTATTTGAGGAGATCTTGGTGTCTCATAGTTTTGAAACTAATATTTTTTGTGTAAATGCAGGATACACTGAAGTAAGACAACTGTTTAGTGTTGTCATAAGTGAAAGGAAAAGCAAATATATGATTTTTCAGAAGTTAAAGGAAGGAAATTCACATAATCTTGTGATGCAGAGGGAAGAGCAGTTGTTAAACATAGTTGTAGTAAGTTATGCAAATATTGGACAACTATTGAGGACTGAAGCCAGAGGAGAAAAACTACTAAAGGTTGATATAGAAGACTTTATAGATATTAAATAGTTATTGAAGATTATTGACCTTGAAGAGAGCCAGAGTAAAGAAGGACTAAAGACAAATGTTGCAAACAATGAAGTTAGTATTTAGGTCGTGCAAATCTTTTGGGAGAAACTCCAAATGAGATGACAGATTTATGGTAGGAGTCTAGTCTTTTGGAAAAGAGGCAAGAAAACCAAAGAATAAGTGATCAGACTGCACAACCAGAATTGAATGAGAATGAATAAGTTGTCATGGGTGACAAATATGGAAAAGGATTTGTTAGAAATGTTGGCATAATGAGGAAATAAGGTAAAGCATTTGTGTTTGATGAATTGATTGATTTTGGTGAATATTTATATCCAAAAACAAGGAATGTGAAGTCAATTTGAAACAAGAAGTTGATCCTGAAGATCAAATCAAAGTAAGGAGGGGTGAGATCAGAATGCCTCGGAAAGATGGAATGATGTTGAATTTATAGTATGGAATTGTTGAACTAGAAATGAGCTCAAGAGATGATAGTAACATGATTACTATTGTACCACAAAAAGTTATTAATGAAGAAGAGGCTGAAGGTGACATTTCAGAAGCAGACAAATATGATGCCATGATCCTTAAGGGTGAAGAAATTAATTTACTAGAAGAAGAGGTATTCTAGGTACCTAAGCAAGCAGGAAGAATTCTTAGTTTTCAAGAACCTTGTGGAGTTGCAGGTATATAGAGAATTGAAGGTAGAAGTGGTGAAGCCATGAATGAGAAACTAGAAGAAATTTTGTGGAGTTGCAGGTATACTGAGAATTGAAGTAAGAAGTGGTGAAGCCATGAAGAAGGAGCTAGAATTGTTGCAGGGAATCAATGGAGAAGGTATTGGCACATGGATTATGATGTTCTTATGCAAGAACAAATCCAGTTCCAGGAGAATAGTATTCATCATTTGAGAAGTGAAGTGGACAAAGAAATTGATGAGTTGTGGAAACTCATACAACAACATTCCAATAAACTAGATAGAGGAAAAAAGAAGGAAGGAAGATTGGCTGGAAAGAATGGCACAAGTGAAGGTAATGGTAAATTGCAAATTAAAGTGTGGAAGCCTCACTTAAATTGTGATGATGAGAAAAAGCAGTAAGATATATGGAGGAGACAGCAGCAGACAGTGAGAGCATAGCTAGTGGGGCAATACAACATAAAATATGGAGACCAGGAGAACAACAAACAACAATGATAACCATGGACAAACTATCGAACAAAGTATGGGATCTAGGAGGACACAAATCAGAAGCACATGATCAGGAGATCATGATTATTTTTAACCTTGGGAGTCTGATGCAGGACCATCTAGGCCTAGCCAGCAATGTGATGGTGTGGTCACATGTTGTGGCTAATGAAAGTTTGGAGGAAGAATTGGTTGTTTAATTTTATTAATTGCAAAGTATGTAAGTAGTTAATTGTTGTCTAATTTTGAACAGAATTGGGAATAAGTGGTAAGTGATCCTCCCTGCATGGAGATCAAGCCAATTAGGTATATTGATTAGTTAGGGTAGGATATGATTTCTAGGTATATAGTGAATTCCTTCATATGTGGAAGGGGATTGTTATATAGGACATATATGTATTTCCCTGTCTTTTGTGAAATAGGGGGACAAAGAGAGAGGATTCACGATGGAATTGTAAACCTACAGGCATACTAGGAACAGAGTCCACTAATTTGAAGAATTGGGCCAGAGAGGAAGGATTCAGGAGATAAAGTGAGTTAGTGAGAGAAAGGATAGTGTGTGGATTGTATTTTGAAACAAAGATCTTCCATTTGTATAATTAGGCCAAGGCGAGACTCCGTAATTATTTTCTTGTGAATGAACGATGTTGTGTGTATGATTGATTATCGAACCTACGGAAACCATTGTATGCTTTTAGATTCTTTGTATTTGGGAAAAGTGATTATCCCTTTGTTTTGTTGTGTTTAACGCCTAAATCGTATGATTGATAGAAGTCGGGGCTTTATTTTAAATATCCTTGTTTGATGCTGGGTCAACGAAGTTTATTACATATTTCTATTTCTGTGAGCTAAAATCCCATTTACACTAAGAATCGTCACATAACACAGAACCAGATCTGAAATCTGGATTTGAAATCTTATAAAGGGTGGCTTATATCTATATTGGGTCTGTAAGAATATTAGATCGGTGCTTTAAAGCGGACAAAGCTTGGCTTGCAGGATTGCGACTATGCGGTATGTGATTAAATCATAGTCGTTAGATCGTGATCAATCGTGATCGTTGGATTGCGAAAGTAGTTTGCTACAGCGCATGTTATTTTGGGTGGTGTTGTGGTAAAAATACAACACCCCCCATTATTGATGCGTCCGCTTCGAATAATGGGGACCCTTTCTATAAAAATTTTGGCTAAACACCTTTTTGATTTTTATTTTAATTAATTTCCCTACGCTTTTGTTAATTTTTAGTTTTCATTGGATTCTTGTTTTGATTGCTTTGTTAGAATCGATTTTTTATAAGCTTCCCATCGACGCTTGTTTCGCCTCATTTGGTCAACTGGTTTGAAAATGGCACTCCTTTGAAGTCTCATCATTTATCTAGCCTGGGTTAAAATGCATAAAATGTACCATATTGCATTTTGTAAATAAATTAGCTCAATAAGGCATTCATTTTAAATATTAACCCGTAGCAAGTTTCATTTTTTTAGTCATGCAGCCAAATTATTAATTATCGGGGTTTTAAGAAATTCACTCCAATTGCCAAATCAAATCTTAATCTCAAAAATCTAAACATTCAAATGGCTGCAGTTTGTTTTTCGTTTATTTTCCAAGTAGCTATCGTTTAAAAACTTATGTTCATAAAAATAAAACAAAAAATGAAAATTTAAGTTTAAAATTAAATTTTAAATTAATTAAATTAATTAATTTAATTAAATTAAAATTTAAAACAAAAAAAATATATAATAAAAATTGTTTTAATCGCATCGCAACTTGTATTCGCAACCTATTTTAAAAGCCCCCGAAATACCCATTTTCAAAACCCCCGATGCGATATCGAGTCACAAGTTTATTCGCAACATATTAAGCCACCCGATAACATATCTTCGCATCGGGGATTTTGGTTTAACACATCTTAAAAGGGCCGACACTCATTCCCGATGCCGATGCGATAAGTCAAACATCGATTTTAGGCTCATGGGTTAATTCGATGGTTTTTGGAATGGTTTGCCTTACCATATGAATCGTTAATGGTTCAATGGTTTATATAGTTATGTTTTAAAGTTTTTATATAACGTATGGTGTAGGTTAGCTATTTAACATTATGGTGATATGTTACTTTTAATATATGTATTAGGAGTAGTGTAGAATAATGTAATATTAATTAGTTTATAATAATATGTAGTATGTAATATATTATATTATTCAAATTAATATATAATATTTAATTAATAAATTTTAAATTAATCAGATTAATTAATTAATATTATTTAATTAATTTGATTAAATTAAAATTTAAACATCATTTAAATTAATATTAATTAGTTTTTTTAATTAGATTAATATTGATTAGTTTTTAATTAAGAATGGATTTGTTTATAAATAGTTTAATAAATAATTAGTTTAGTTTAACTTAACAATTAAATTAGAATTTATTATTTGATAATTAGAATGCTAATTTAGAATTAAAATTTTAATTCAAATCCTCATTTTTTAGCCCAGCAACAGAATTTCCAGATTTACATCAGATTTGACCCATCAACTTTGGAAGCTCATAAATTGAGTTCTACTTGGCCAAATGAGGCCCAGGACGGCTCATTGGAAAGAGAAAATCAAGGAGAACATTTTGAAGGAGGTTTCACCAACAGATTTGATCGTTTATTGGGCCAAAAATCAGGCAGAAGATCAGGCTCCAAATTTTGAAAACAAAATCAATTTTCTGAGTTATTGTTTTCAATTTCATTTGTCCAAAGCCTCTTCTAATTGCAGATCCATTGGCCAATGATATCCTTTGCCAATCAAATCATTCCAAGCATCAATACGTAGCTTATATTTTGTTTTTAATTATTTATTTAAATAGAATTTGATTGGATTAGATTTAATTGCCAGAAATGATATTTTGATTGCATTTTAATTTATTTTGATTTCTTTTGCAGGAAAACAGTGGAAGAAATATGGAAAAAGAATCTCAATCAATGAGAAAGCTCCAGCAATTGAAGATCAGAATTAGGAGCAAATAAAATTGGATTTAGCATAATTCTCTTGAACAAACTCTCCTCTCTAAACATTCTTTTACAAAGACTATAAATAACAGATTGCGGAATGGAATAAGGGCTGCTCTCCTCTGCAATTTTAGACTGCTGAAAGCACTATTGTAATAGGAATTTAGAGTTGTAGGAGGGAGGAGTGAAAAATCTCAGATCTGGGGATTATTGAGGATTTTCCCTTTGTATATTGAATTATGCATGAAGAACAAAGCTTGCACTATTGTGGCTCTAGTTTTGAAGGCAGAAGTTCAAGCAATGTAAAGGGCTGTTGGAGACCAAGGACAGAGAAATGGATGCAATAAATTGGTATTTTTAATACTACTATTTCAAATATCAGTTTCATTTTTATGGTAACAAGAATGTCTCATTTTATTCATGTTTGTGCACTATTGTCAATATGGGTAATTTGTCTCAATCTTGTTATTATGTATCTCTGTTTTTTATGGATTAATTTCTGATTTCTGAGTAACTATTTACTCAGAAATCTGTCTTATTAAAACTGATTTATTGAGTGGTAATATGTTGTGAACTATTTCCACATATTATTGTTTAGTTATTGGGTTTGCTGATTTGATAATCAATATCATTTATGTGAACTACTTCCTGAGTGTTGTTGGTTTATTATTTCAGTAAAAAGGTCTCAATAGGATGTGTTTTGATATCCATAATATCAGTTAATTGAACTACTTCATTAACTTGATATTAATTATAAACAAGACATATCTAAATCCCAATACTTTAATTATCTTGCTCTTAGTTGGGTTAGATCTATATCTGCCTAATTAAGATAGGATTTAGATTAGTTTCTTTTGCTTGCATCATAGAATAAGCTTGCATTTAGAATAAATTCTACATTCTGTTAAGTCCTCTCCTCAAAGAGGCAAAATTTTAGTTGTGGCTTGGCTAAACCCAAATCAGCTTAAGGGTCATTCTCTTGCCTGATCAGCAAGAAGAAGTGATCTGATGTCCCTGTCTATTGGTAGTTAAAGGTACATTATAAACCAATAGCAATAGGGAGAAGGTAACTGGACCTAGATGAACAGTCGGAGCCACCACACCAAACGGAAAAGGAGCTGCTTTTAAGGTCCGGACCGGGTGGTTATCCCCCAATGTTGTTGCAGCGATTTTCGAGGCATCAACATTTTTGGCGCTAGAAGGAGGGCCTGAGATTTTTGTCTATTGGAGTCTTTTCAATTTTAATTCTTTATTTATTATGATGGCTCCTCTCAAACTTCCAATTTGGAGTTGTATCCATGGACGAGCATCTTCCAATACTCCACCCGAAGTGGTAAGACTCTTGTCTCAGGTAAAATTAAATGGTAAGAGGAATTCTTCTGCTTTTAACCATGTCCTTCAATTTATTCAAAATGTTTCAAATTATGATTTTCAAGGAATTGATGAAGGCATTTTATGCAGAATTTTTACTCTCACATTTGCGGCAAAAGCCAGAAACTGGTGCAAAACTCTTCCAATTGCTTCAATCCACAGCTGGGATCAATTTGTTACAATTTTCATTTGTAAATTCGACAGCTATAATTATGAACAGGTATGTGAAAAAATTGAACATCTACGTAGGTTTGAAAATGAGTCTGTTAATGATTTTAATATGCGATTTCATTTGAATTGCTTAAGATTTAAAGACGAAGATAAACCTACGGAAGAAGAATCATTAAATTGGTTTGAATATATTTGTTCCCTTCCAACCATTTCTTATCCACATGAAATTAATTCGAGCTTTGTTCCATCCCCTTCTAATGTAAATGAGAATTCCAATATGGATGTGCAAATAAATTGTGATGAAGTGGTTTCACAAAGCTTAGAAGATATTTCTAACCAAATGCAAGAAGACAACAGCAGCAATTTTGGAGAAAAAGCCGCCTTGAAATCTGAAAGCTATTTCAAAGTAAATTCGGAAAATCAAATCGCAAATCAGCAAGTACAAGCAGCAATCAAAATGCAAACTGCTGTACAAATTTCTGAATTTCTTCATGATGAGCAAATGCCAAAATCAGAGCAGCAAAGCAGTGTTCTTCAAGAAAGCATATGCACGCAAAGGAATGATCTGCAATCTGAAATTTACAATGAGCATAATGCACAAGAGCTCTCAAACAGAGACATTTTTAAATGCATCGTTTCAGGTTCACATTTTTCCCTTTATCCTGATATTTTCAATAATGGTAATATTTTTCCTCCTGGTATTAATGATATTTCACAAATTAAAGAGACTGATCTAAATGAATTACCATTAAGTTTTTATCAAGATAAAGAAATAATAATCGATCATTCTTTTGCCATTAATGAACATGAAATGCTTGTTCCTCCTTGTTTGGATATATTGGATGAGATTGAAGGGAATTCTAGAGAGTCTTGTGAGGTCATTTATGATGATTACTTTGATATTGAGGATGTCGATTTCAATTTTTCTCAAGAGAATCCTCATGATAAAATTCAAATAACATCTGAGAATGAGGAACGCTTCAATTTAGGAATTATTCCAACTAATCCTCATTTTAGAGCAGCAAATTATCTTCATGATTTCACCATTCAAGAAAACATTCCAATTTATGATTCACATGAGGATCAAACTCCCATTCCTATTCATGATCATAATTCGTTTTCTATTTCACAAGTTGGAATTCAAAATTTTTCAAATTCCATAATTCTGGCCATTCCTTGTGAAAATGAAATCATTTCAAAACGATCCCAAATGTGCTGTAACATTAGTTGTACAAATAGTGACTTCATGTTAGTTTTTCTTTTACAGCTATTTTGTTTAAATCTAGATTTACTTTCTGATTTTATTTTGCAAAATTTTCACACTTTCTGCTGGCATATTAAACACTTTATTATCAAACACTCAATTGATGAATTGCCTTATTGGGAAATTGAAGTTTCATATTATAACCATGAACATCAAGAGCTGTTCACATATCAATGTCAATTGATGCTCATTACTTATCAAAAGCTTCTATCTCCTCAAAGGAAATATCAACAAGAGAATGTATTTTTAGAAATCTGCCAGCAATCCAATTTAATTAATCATTTTCCATGTCATTTGACAGACTTCCATTCATTTTTCATTGACTCATTTGAAAATTATTTGGAAGTTTTTCCTTCAAGGAAAATTGTCAATGATTTAACATTTGTACATAATACTAACAATTCTTTCCAGGCCTTTGAATTTAAAAGCTCATCTTCACAATCTGGCCTGTTATCTCTTCCTTTGAACATTTCCCAATTTTTAATAGAGATCCATCCAGATTTCTATGATTCAATTGGTATTCAATTGGAAACGAAATTTCAAGAGAATGAGATTTTAATCAACTTGCTAACAATAACTGTACATTCTTATTTCAGATTTATTTTCCTTAGTTTAGTTAGATTTTTATTCTTATTGCTAACATTTGAACTGTACATAAACGCGGGAATAAAAATGAGAGAATGGCTACACTGGAAATATGACTATACCTAGTCATTTTCATGTATATGGTTAGAATAGGAGTAGAATTAATTTAGTTAGCTTGTTTTATGTAGTTAATCTATTTGCAATAGTTCTGTAGATTAAAAAAATAAAACAAAGCAATCAGCCTTCTCATGTATGTTCACTGGAAATGTTTTTCCTTATCAGAAAATTTTAATTCTTGCTTTCCTTTTTGAAATTTCTTATAGTGATTTCTCTACTCTGCCTATTTTGAATAATGTCTTGATCAAAGTCAATTAAAATTGCACTTGGCATCGATTGCCTCAAAGCCACTTTTCTTCATTTCGGGATTTCCTTCTAAGATTTTCTTTTGAAATTTATATGGTAAGGATTTGAGGATATAAAACCTTCATGATCCCATTATCCTATGAGATGTATGATTGACTATGATAAGCCTAATTCTAATTCAATCATTATCAGTCAATCTAACCTGTCACAGCAATCATATGAAGTTCATATTATATTCCTCGGAATTTGCCAAAAGCTAATCTTAAGGATGCCAATTTTGCCGAGTGCACGCATTTAAATCTGTTTTGATATTTTTCTACAATCAGTGGCTTAATCTTGTTCTAATCTTTAATTTATTATCTGATGCTGTAAAACGCATCATGGTTATTTACTAAAGGCATTATTGAAAAGTCACTATAACAATACAAATTTTTCTCAAGATTAATTCGGAATGAGCAGAGGTAATAAATTGTTGTTTCACTTCAAAAGGGAAGCATAGTTTCATATTTATTTCTGATAAATTTTATATTCCCTGGACATGAATAAACAGATTTTATTTAGGCTGATTGCACACTTAGAATTAGAATAAATAATGAGATGATTTTAATCAAAAGAAGAATTTGAAGATTTATCAGGTAAAATTTACAGACAAATTCCTTTCAGGTACGTATTTACAACTTTATTCTCATCCATTATTAGTTCATCTTTTCCTTAGTTTATTTTTGATTTGTGTTATGTTTTATTTGCAGGTTTTCATTTGTTTTCAAAACTTGAAGTAAGCAGCAAACCCAATTCAAATTTGCAATAGGCTCAGGGAAATTTTATTTGTGATGCATTAGAATTTAAGCATTTTTAATTTTGCTTTCATTCATTAGAAAACCCAATTGAAATTTCAAGAAATATCATAAGACCATTCGCATCATAATATTTCATCGGAAGTAGTTTTTTAGTATTTCTTTTGATAAAAAATTGTTCATCAAAGACCTCCGATGTATTGTCTTACTCATATGCCATATTGCATTTCACATATCGGAGTTTTCCAAGTGAAGTATACTTCCATGAACATGAATCGCCGATAATCGAGTTTACTGATATTGCGATAAACACATAATTCCAGACCCGATATGAAATTCAAAGCAAATTCATAAAAAATATCGCGTATGTTCAATCGCAATAATGGTAGGAGTATAACTTTAAAGGAGGCTGATGTTTCGGATCCGATATGTTATCAAAATTTTCAACATAAAATTATCGGGTCCACTCTTCATCACATATCGGCATATTAAGAATTGTTAAATCATGCGCATAACATTGCCGATCGCGATCGCCAATTAGCCACGTCATTCATCGCATATCGGCGTCGCAACAATCATATTGTGTTACATCGAGTGCTTAAGATTGCCGATCGCCGATTTACGTCATCCATCGCATCGCTGATATCGCAATCGCTCCCTTGCAGTTTTATTTACGACCGATATCTCGGATCCGATTTGATTATTGAAATCCCATCATAAAAGTTATCGGGTCCGCTCTTTATCGCATATCGGCATCGCAAAAAAATATAATGTGTTACATCGGGTACCCAAAGTTTGCCGATTGCCGATTAAGCTACGACATCCATCGCATCGCCGATATTGCAATCATTTCATCACATTCTTACGATCACATCACCTCTCTGAATCTACAATGTGTATTTTGCAATATGGGAAGCACGATGCAATTTATTCTCTGATCCCCGATATAATATTTCTTTAATGATGCGATCGCTTCATTTCATTGCACATGTTCTTATCGGCAATTTGCCATTGCAATCTCCGATGCAATAGCTTCCAATGCATGCCTATGAGCCATTAACATTTAATCGATATATGGCATAGCAATAAAGGTGAAGTTCTGCAGATTAAATTTGAAGCATGGTGAAGAAACATGTTATGTGAATCCTCCGATACGGCAATGTGTTATTTTAAAAGCGAGCTTGGGTAACCACTATGGTAAGAAAGCAGTTAATGACCAATTTGCAGCATATCCAAATTATTTCAATTTCTCATACATTTTAGTTTAAATATATAATTCCATAATTAAAATGGAATTCAAGACCTCTCTATCTTCATATTTAAATTTTATTATCGTAGATTTGGTCTTGATTCCGAACTATTTATAAAATCATGGAATTTATCTGAAACTTGTGATATTTTGAGAAACAGTCATTGCTGCAAATTCTCATTCTCATTTTTGATGCATTTTCTTTAACTTCAATTCCCTTGAGCACTAAGCATTCCAATTTTTACTGCTTGCTTTAGTTTAAATAAAATAAATAATGATTTTGGGGTTATATGATTTTGGTTAGTTTGACTTCTTCATGTTTTTAATATTAATTAAAATAAGAAGTCAGCCACTTTGGAGAAACTGATACCTTTCAGGTAAGATCAAGAGCAATGATCCAATGGTAAGATTCGTGTACCCACTTTCATTAATTTCCATTTCATCACTTTAGTTTCATTTTTGTTTTTAAATTATGCTGATATAAAACTCTGTTTTGCAGCTCTTCATAAAATGTTTCAATCCTCTGCCAGATCATATTTTCGAAAGTCCATACTCTTATGCTAGCTTTATTTCAAGAAGCAGCGATAATCCTCATTGAAATAGCTACACCAGGAAGTTTCTGAACCTTTAATCTGTTTCTTTAAGCATTCCTTTTCTTTTAGAAAATGATTAAGATGATGCTTGGGAACAAGAAGACTCATATCAAACAGAAATTATTCATTGTGGCTGAATTTTACAATCACTGATATCTAAAAGCCTAAAGCATTCACAACGCTGCAAGGTATGTTTTTCTAAATCTCAACATAAGAAGGAATGATTACATGCTTATTTTCTTTTTCTTCATATTGTTGGAGACATTGGTATAAACATTCTTGTTTGAGTTTATCTTGCGAGACTTGGATTTTCCTTTCCATTTTTAGAGATTTATTTGTTTTTATTTTTGTTCGCTGATTTCTTTTCTCACTTTAGCATAAGACTTCTTTTCTTTTGGTTTTCAGTTTTGATTTTGGTGACTTTGTCGCGATTTATATGGAAGGTCTTCTTGTTACCTAACTATGGTCAGCATTCATGGAGAAAAAATTGTTGATAGTCACCTATTAGCTTTTTCTTAAATCTCTTAATGAAGTTTGATTTTCTTATTATAGAGGTAGACATACTTAAGGAAGAGATTACCAATCAAGAGAAGTTGGCAAAGTATCATAAAATCTGAAAAATTTCTTTTTCATCAAATTGTAATCATTTTGAGATTTCAAAATTTCATTAGGATCTTTCAGAGTTCTATTATCAGTCAAGAAAAGTTATTTAAAACCAAGTAAAGACACTTTACAGCAAAGCACCTTTAACTCTGAAATTGTCATTCTTAACTCTTAAGGAGTCAATGATTCTCCCTGTCCCAAAGAGTCTTATTTTTCTAGAGGATAATCCTGAAATATATTTGAACTTAGAAGATAAGAGGTCTCATCATGAGCCTGCTTACCATGATCATAGGGAAAAAATAGGCTGACATTACCAACACTGCTAAACAAACCAGGGTAATGGCTTATGATTGCAAACAATTATAAGACAAGGGGTCTCATCACGAGCCAGCTTGATCAGCCCAATTTTAACCAGTGAATGGCATTGTCAACTATCTGGCTACCATACTAGGACAATGGCTTTTAAGATTTAATAAAAAAATAAAATAAATAATAAAAAAATAAAATAAAAAGTAATACATATATAAATGGATTTATCTCTAGGTCTATAATTCTTGAAAAGATGGGATTCTGAATCATTGATGATTGAAAAAGTAACCCTGCCGAGACTATAGATGTTTGCGGGCAGCAGTGGCTCTACTTGTGACAAATGAGTATATTCTAAAAGCTAAGCTGTAAAGTGACCCCTGCTTTATCTCTACAACTAATTAAGGACTGATGTAGAGTTTTGAAATATTTTAATGTATGAGGAATTTTAAGAAAAATTACAGTTAGATGATTCTGGTTTTTATTCAGACTAATGAACTAAGTCAAGCATTTCAAGCATAATCTTCTCTTCTTTAATTATTTTTTCTTTAATTTTAGGAAAATCTCATTCATAACAGAGATAACTGGTTCTTCTCCCGTGTGTCGCCAATTGTTGTGGTAAAAATACAACACCCCCCATTATTGATGCGTCCGCTTCGAATAATGGGGACCCTTTCTATAAAATTTTTGGCTAAACACCTTTTTGATTTTTATTTTAATTAATTGCCCTACGCTTTTGTTAATTTTTAGTTTTCATTGGATTCTTGTTTTGATTGCTTTGTTAGAATCGATTTTTTATAAGCTTCCCATCGACGCTTGTTTCACCTCATTTGGTCAACTGGTTTGAAAATGGCACTCCTTTGAAGTCTCATCATTTATCTAGCCTGGGTTAAAATGCATAAAATGTACCATATTGCATTTTGTAAATAAATTAGCTCAATAAGGCATTCATTTTAAATATTAACCCGTAGCAAGTTTCATTTTTTTAGTCATGCAGCCAAATTATTAATTATCGGGGTTTTAAGAAATTCACTCCAATTGCCAAATCAAATCTTAATCTCAAAAATCTAAACATTCAAATGGCTGCAGTTTGTTTTTCGTTTATTTTCCAAGTAGCTATCGTTTAAAAACTTATGTTCATAAAAATAAAACAAAAAATGAAAATTTAAGTTTAAAATTAAATTTTAAATTAATTTAATTAATTAATTTAATTAAATTAAAATTTAAAACAAAAAAAATATATAATAAAAATTGTTTTAATCGCATCGCAACTTGTATTCGCAACCTATTTTAAAAGCCCTCGAAATACCCATTTTCAAAACCCCCGATGTGATATCGGGTCACAAGTTTATTCGCAACATATTAAGCCACCCGATAACATATCTTCGCATCGGGGATTTTGGTTTAACACATCTTAAAAGGGCCGACACTCATTCCCGATGCCGATGCGATAAGTCAAACATCGATTTTAGGCTCATGGGTTAATTCGATGGTTTTTGGAATGGTTTGCCTTACCATATGAATCGTTAATGGTTCAATGGTTTATATAGTTATGTTTTAAAGTTTTTATATAATGTATGGTGTAGGTTAGCTATTTAACATTATGGTGATATGTTACTTTTAATATATGTATTAGGAGTAGTGTAGAATAATGTAATATTAATTAGTTTATAATAATATGTAGTATGTAATATATTATATTATTCAAATTAATATATAATATTTAATTAATAAATTTTAAATTAATCAGATTAATTAATTAATATTATTTAATTAATTTGATTAAATTAAAATTTAAACATCATTTAAATTAATATTAATTAGTTTTTTTAATTAGATTAATATTGATTAGTTTTTAATTAAGAATGGATTTGTTTATAAATAGTTTAATAAATATTTAGTTTAGTTTAACTTAACAATTAAATTAGAATTTATTATTTGATAATTAGAATGCTAATTTAGAATTAAAATTTTAATTCAAATCCTCATTTTTTAGCCCAGCAACAGAATTTCCAGATTTACATCAGATTTGACCCATCAACTTTGGAAGCTCATAAATTGAGTTCTACTTGGCCAAATGAGGCCTAGGACGGCTCATTGGAAAGAGAAAATCAAGGAGAACATTTTGAAGGAGGTTTCACCAACAGATTTGATCGTTTATTGGGCCAAAAATCAGGCAGAAGATCAGGCTCTGAATTTTGAAAACAAAATCAATTTTCTGAGTTATTGTTTTCAATTTCATTTGTCCAAAGCCTCTTCTAATTGCAGATCCATTGGCCAATGATATCCTTTGCCAATCAAATCATTCCAATCATCAATACGTAGCTTATATTTTGTTTTTAATTATTTATTTAAATAGAATTTGATTGGATTAGATTTAATTGCCAGAAATGATATTTTGATTGCATTTTAATTTATTTTGATTTCTTTTGCAGGAAAACAGTGGAAGAAATATGGAAAAAGAATCTCAATCAATGAGAAAGCTCCAGCAATTGAAGATCAGAATTAGGAGCAAATAAAATTGGATTTAGCATAATTCTCTTGAACAAACTCTCCTCTCTAAACATTCTTTTACAAAGACTATAAATAACAGATTGCGGAATGGAATAAGGGCTGCTCTCCTCTGCAATTTTAGACTGCTGAAAGCACTATTGTAATAGGAATTTAGAGTTGTAGGAGGGAGGAGTGAAAAATCTCAGATCTGGGGATTATTGAGGATTTTCCCTTTGTATATTGAATTATGCATGAAGAACAAAGCTTGCACTATTGTGGCTCTAGTTTTGAAGGCAGAAGTTCAAGCAATGTAAAGGGCTGTTGGAGACCAAGGACAGAGAAATGGATGCAATAAATTGGTATTTTTAATACTACTATTTCAAATATAAGTTTCATTTTTATGGTAACAAGAATGTCTCATTTTATTCATGTTTGTGCACTATTGTCAATATGGGTAATTTGTCTCAATCTTGTTATTATGTATCTCTGTTTTTTATGGATTAATTTCTGATTTCTGAGTAACTATTTACTCAGAAATCTGTCTTATTAAAACTGATTTATTGAGTGGTAATATGTTGTGAACTATTTCCACATATTATTGTTTAGTTATTGGGTTTGCTGATTTGATAATCAATATCATTTATGTGAACTACTTCCTGAGTGTTGTTGGTTTATTATTTCAGTAAAAAGGTCTCAATAGGATGTGTTTTGATATCCATAATATCAGTTAATTGAACTACTTCATTAACTTGATATTAATTATAAACAAGACATATCTAAATCCCAATACTTTAATTATCTTGCTCTTAGTTGGGTTAGATCTATATCTGCCTAATTAAGATAGGATTTAGATTAGTTTCTTTTGCTTGCATCATAGAATAAGCTTGCATTTAGAATAAATTCTACATTCTTTTAAGTCCTCTCCTCAAAGAGGCAAAATTTTAGTTGTGGCTTGGCTGAACCCAAATCAGCTTAAGGGTCATTCTCTTGCCTGATCAGCAAGAAGAAGTGGTCTGATGTCCCTGTCTATTGGTAGTTAAAGATACATTATAAACCAATAGCAATAGGGAGAAGGTAACTGGACCTAGATGAACAGTCGGAGCCACCACACCAAACGGAAAAGGAGCTGCTTTTAAGGTCCGGACCGGGTGGTTATCCCCCAATGTTGTTGCAGCGATTTTCGAGGCATCAACAGGTGGCTAAAGAACTGTAAGCGATATTGAATGGTGATCACCCGATCCCATTCACCCTTTGACACGTAGCAACGAGGGTGAATAGGGAAACTGCTTTATCAGGCGGTTAATCCCCGTGTTAATTATCTGCCTCAAATAGTTGTGAACCATTGGATTGGAAAAGGGAATGAACGGTGGATATCAATCGATCGGGGATCAGTGATCGGAGTGCACAATAGGAAGGTGATGGATTGAGAGCCAACCCACTGATATATATGAACGCACATGTAAAATATTTGGGATCCAGATATATGTGTGGAGCGGGGTTTCTTGTGTATTTCTCGCGTTTCTATGTATTGTGATAAAAAGTGTTGATCGGGGTTTTAAGGCTAAAGTGGAATAAAACACTTCCGATAATGTAATGGGTTCCGATAGTTTAAGTGGTCCCGAAATTAAAGAAAAGGCACCAAACTACACTTCTGACATGCATATGTGGGCGTGGAGCTTTAAAGGTTTATAAGGGTGAAAGTCCTGATAAGGTGTTATGGTGTGGCAGCCATATGGTTGCATTAATATGGTATGTTGCTAATGCACATATTCTACATACACTTTGTTCACTTGTAAAATTCGAAAGACCCTCCACCATTGCATTATTTTAATTTAACATAAGGCCATTATGATTTAGATTACCATAATTTTTCTACCTCAATTCCTTAGTTGACTTAGTTGTTAACGCAAATGCTTGATGATCATTCCATGCCAATTCAAGATTGTTTAATCCTCCCGTTGTAGCTCCTCTTGCTATGACTCTATGGTTACAACAAATTATAAATTACAAAGTTTACTAAATCATGATTTCAAATTGTGGATACTAGAATTATTTTTTTCTTTATCACTAAAACATATATCACATTTTTCATTTGTTTAATATAACCACTTGGAAAAGTCACACATACATCTCCATAACCTTTAATCTCATGAGGTATTGTCTCCTACTAAGATATTAACACCATTATTGTTTTGATGATATATTTCAATAAAATAATCAAAATCAATAAACCATCTATTAACATGTACATGTGTTGATAATATGGTATTTGAAATAAACAAATTGATACTTTTGAAATCTTTACTGTTTCTTCTTTCAACAAAATTTTGTGAATTCCTTCAATGTTTGGACTCATTAAACTTTCTTTTCCCATGCCTACACTTTCCATGATAGAACCATCCATCATTACTCTTCACATTGGTATATGTTTTGGGTGGTGTCTTGACTTGATGAGATTTTTCATTTTCAACTTACCCATTTTATGTCATTTACACCACTTTTGGTTTTCCTTTGAATATAAAATTCAAATATGAACTTAGCAAGTGAGATACTTTATTTTTTCTACGTTTTGTGGTACAACACATCACAATCCATCAAATATAGGTTTTTTTTCCTTTAGCTACAATACAAGTGATAAACATCATCATTTAAGATCAAACATATATGTCATTTGATATAATTGTATATCCATTGAAAATTTTTACCAATATAATCAAGCTTATCTTTAATTTGTTTAATCTTTGGTTATAGAATCAAAGTTGCTAATATTTTCAATTTCCTCCATTCTCTTTTGGAAGACGTTTTCCTCCATTCTAGTTAAGAGAAGTTTGTAATTTTTTATTTATACAAAGATTTAAGTGACTTTCAAGTTTTTTAAGTTTTTGAAGTTGCGCTTCATGTACATTCCCAAGAGCACATTCATGTTGGCCAAATAATATACCCTTCCATCAGCATATGCATGATAAACATCCAATTTGTATAGTTTTCCCATATAGTTGATTCATCCAAATAAGAATCCACCCATGGATGGACTTCTCTCCAATGTTCCCTTATTTTTATAATTGTTTTTAACCAAATACAATAGAAGCTACAAATAAGGGAAACCATTATATATATCACATGAAACATAAAATTTACATCATGCTCCATTTTTTAACAATTTACAGTTTCATGGATCTTTAAACATATTTTTCACTTGGCATCTTTTCCTCCTCGTTCCACTTTGTTGCAACTTAAAGTGGTGATTTCTTAACTTAAATGGTAGACTTTCTTTTGAGTTGTTCAATCTTTAGGTTCATTCGTTTCTTCAAATAAAACATGCTTTCCTCACAAAACTCTTTCACTAGAGTTGCAAGGATGGATGGAACCAAGATCTCACCTTATAATATCTAAAATTGAAGTCTAATACCAAATCAAATAAATCAAGATTACCTCAAATTAAAAACCCTTATTACATATGCTATTGAATCAAATACACATAAGAGTATTCCCCCCCCCACACACACATATATATTAACAAGAGTGATACAATAGATAATTGTCACAATTTTATTTGAGATTATAACTCATACTAATTTAAAAATATATATAGAAATTAAACAAATACTTTTCTTATTAATTGTATACTATTCAATCCTAAACAAGATTACCAATATTTGGAAGATAAATCTAAAACAATTTCAAACAATTAAAAACCTTTATTGCATATGCTATTGCATCAAATACACATAAGAGTATTAGGGGCACACACATACAAAATAGATAGAGAGAGAGTAATGACAGTGATGCAATAAATAACTATTACAATTTTATTTGAGATTACAACTCATACTAATTTAACAATACATAGGAAAACTAACACTTCTCTCATTAATTTTATACATTTTAATCCCAAACCACATTAAAACAACTCCAAATTATGATGATTTTGTTTAATAAATTATAACATCTTCTCCAAGTTAATTTTATTAATCTTATTGTTTGTAAATTAATCTTACCATTTTGTAATAACAATAATGATAAATTTAAATCAAATCTATTTTACAATCTCTTCTTATATATTGATTATTTACCATTATAATTATGATTTATTTTTTTGACATAGAAAATCACCAAATTCAAAGAAAGAAAAGAAATGACTTATCTTAATTTATTATGCAATAACATTTTTGTTTGTTTGTCAAGTAGTGTGAGTTCATAGAGGTTTGAGTAATGGTTTCTAAGCCGTCAAAATCACCCATGGATTACATGGTTTCTAAGTCGTCAAAACCACCCATGGATTGCACTCTACCTAGGCATTTCTAAGCCATCAAAATCACCCATAGATTGCACTCTACCTAGGCGATGCCAACCCTTAATATGATTAGATTTTTACCCATTAAATAACTTAAATAATAATTCTTTATTAAAATTTTGAGAGCAAGTAATAATAATAATATAATATTACAATAATAAATTATGAGAATAAGGTTTAATATAATTGTGTAATAACAACTCTTTATTAAAGTATTGAAGGCATTATTCTGCCATCCAGAAGTTTGCATTGGCCTAAACTCAAGTTCGAACGAAAAAAAGAAGAAGAAGCAAGCACCAAACCGCAGGATAGTTCGCTTTTTTGAAATCACGAGAGAACCGCATTACAACATTAAATAATGATTACCGAACTACCGCACTGAAAAAAAAAAAAATTAGAGAAGGGTCTGTACCTCAAACAAAGGCGGTTTCATTAACTGGAAGGCCAGAGCCAATCTTGAACTTTATTTTATTTTTAATAATCTTCTTGAATTCTGACCACACCATTGTGACACTCTCCCCCAGCAACTCTTCTAGCAAATCCTCCTCCATTCGGGCATTGAGATCTGCTACAAACCCACTCTTGATACTTTCACAATACAGTAAATACATGGCCGTCACCAGCCCTCCTTCATGCCACACTTGCTCAGTATTATCAAGTTCGTTCTTTAATGCCGATGGATTTGAGACATTGAAGCCTGCCGCTAATCTTATATATTCAGCCATGCCTTCAACCAGACCAAGAGGAGCCTTTGTGCGACCGTCCCAGAACCACAGACGACCCACTTCTCTATAAACAAGGCCTCTAATCTCGTCTTCTAGCGAACCTGTAATATATTCGCTATTTATATGGATTACGTTGTCTTCTGTCACTGCAATATCGGTGAAATTGCTATCGATGGATAACACGACTGTGTGAATATCCTTTCTTGGATAGCGGGGATTTGCATAGAGGAGATTGTGTACGAAATGGGTGGCCTCCATGAGAAGAAGACAGAGAACCTTCTCCCCCCCTATTCTCTCCACTCCTGTTTCCTTCCCCACCACTACGTATTCCACTGCTTTCTCAGCAGACTCGTAGTTTGCCCATATTGTAAGGATTGTGATGACCATAAGCAACACAATTCGCCTCCACATTTGAGACAATGAGGAAATTTGCATTCCCATTCTACAACCCACACAATCCTCTCAATCTACCCAAAGGTCGGAGGGATAGATCCACTTTATACCAATACCTTTCAGTTTATCAAATGGTTAGTTGAAGAGCTACAAGTGTACAACCTACCCTCCATTAGAATATCATGTGAGGGTGGGGTCACCACATCCCAAATCTGGTAACTTTCCTGATGCCGTTGACATCCTTAAACGGCATACAACACGTTTATCTCACTTCATGTCTCCATAAATAGTTTAACCACCCTGGGCATATAGATGGACGTGGAGATACACGGGTCATGCGTTATGATTTCCAAATTTCTATTCATTGATAACTTCGAAGTCTAAAGATAGAAAAATGAAATAAAGATGCTGAAATATTGTTATAAAAGATGATGATTCGCGTTGGGAAGAAGAAAACGTAAAAACCTAAAACTTATTATTACAAGTGTTAATATTATAATAAAATTAAATAAAGATATAAGTGTGTGAATTTGAGTCGTCGAAATAAATGTTGGGAAATTATAAAATATTTTATTTAATAGTTTAATTTCTAATATTATTATATAATATATTTTATTTAATATTTTACTATTTTATTTGAGGATGTTTGTTAGGAAATAATTCATAAAACATATCATATGATTGACAAAAATCATAACTAGTATAATTATATTGTTGATATATTTTCATAACAAAGTTTTTTTCAGACAGAAAAATTATCATAGATTTATATTAAGATAATATAAAGATTGCAGTACATTTTCTTATGACAATAGGAAATTGCCAGGCTATAAAAGCATATAGAAACAGAATTGAAAGATCCCCAAGAAATCAGACCTAAAATCTCAAAAATATGCTCAAGTATAATAACAAAGATTAATAACATGCACAATTACATTAATAAATATGGTTGTTATACATAAAAATGTAATAAATATGATTGATATGCATTAAAATATGTATGGTAAAATTTAATTTTAATATTGATATTGATACTAACTAATATACAATAATAAAAACTATATAAAAAAATAATTAATTAATAATTATAAGTGTAATTAATTAATATATAATTATGAAAATTATTATTATTAATCATATATATTAACATTAATATTATTAAATATTACTAATAATATTATTAATAACATTAATACTAATAAAAAATAAAATTTTATATAAATATATTTATTAACAATTTCATTATTACAAACATTAAAATTATTATAAAAATTACAATAGAATAATCAAACTTATAAATAAAATATAAAATTATTATCATATATATTATTATAATTAATATTTAATAATATTTAAAATTATATATATATATAGATATAAATAATAGTATTTCATAATAATATTACAAAATATTATTTTAATATAAAAATCAAAGTTAATACAAAATTAAACTATTATAAAATCAATTTTGCTTCAAATAAAAATACAAAGCCTAATACTATTATACATTCAATAGGCTAATATAACTTAAAATTAATAACTTGAAACAATAAAAGCTTTAAATAATTTGATATTATTTTGGGATTCAACTGCGTTAAGTAAGCCATTCATCTATGACCATTTCCATGAGAGGTAGTTGTAAATGAATAATTTCTCATGATTTTTGAATTTTCCACTTAGCACTCATTGCATAAGGTGATGCTGACAGGGGTGAAGAAGTGGGATTGAAACTAGTGAAATGACTGACATAGCGTCAATCATCACTTCCGGGACTTGCACCCGGTAACCAGGACTTCCCAGGAGGTCACCCATCCCAGATCACCTCTCGCTCAAGCGTGCTTAACTATGGAGTTTTCCCCGCAATCAATCCCACTTAGCTTGCTACCCCATTTTGAAAACCTTAGCAAGTATTGTGCCTCATGAACCACTCAAGTAGAGTTCCCTTCATTATGATTCCTAATGAATTGAATAGATCCGCGTGAACTTAGATCTAGGATTATTTATTGATGTGCAAAAGTGGATAAGTTGTTTGTTCAAGGTCCGCAAAGGCCGACCATAGACCTTCGCGAAGGTCTAGAAGCCATTTTACCCTAGTTAAAATATCGAGCCCTAGAAGGATACTGATCTCCTTGAAGGAAGAGCTGAACTATTAGAGCCTAAGAACCACTTATCACATGTCCCTGCATGCAGAAGTCTGGTTCTAACATCCCCCAATACTGCTTCGGGTGAGACTGCAACCTGCACTATGCAGGTTTTGCTGAAAGGGCGAGCAATTAGGCTTTTGTTGGTTGGCACAAATAACTATGAACATGGATTAGGCCCCCTTAAGCCAACAAATGCTTTTGTTATCGGGACTGTGATCTATCTGAGAGATGTGTAACAAATGATTTCCTATGAATAAAGAGTTTGACAAGTGGATTGATTGAAAATCACACATGAACGTGACTCAGGAGAACAGGAGCCCTAAATTATCCAAGGAGCAGTGGTTGTAGAGATTTTTGTACACTAATGAGACTAACATGTTTTTCTATTTCTTTCCTGAAGAACTACACGAGTGGTTGTCCAAGTTGGTCAATAGTCAAGGAACGTGGAGGCTCGAAGGCCCTATAGTGTGGACTCCTAAACTGGTGCGATGTTTGGAAGAATCAGAAGGCAATATCGCACAGGGTGTGGATCACTAGGTTGATCCAACATTGGGGAGTTTTGTGACTTATTTTGCTATCGATAGAAACAACAACTATAGTGAAGCAGAGTGAAGGATCTTTAAAGGACTGTGGAGTAAGTATTTGAAATAATTGAATACTTGGATTAAAATGTTGTTATGTGAAGAGAGGGTTCTGTAGTTACCTTGATGTTTGTTTCTACACGAAGCGGGAGACTCTTTAGAAGAAACGAAGGATGCAACCCAGAATATAGTCCACCTATTAAACCCCCCTCAAGCGACGATGAAGGGGCAGTGTTGACTACATCGAATAGTGTTGTTTAGTTAATTACGCAGGGTATTCCTAGGATACCTCATCCATCCACTCCACCTCCACCGCCACCTTCACCTCATACACCTACGCCTTCACCCCCTCCACCTTCACCTCATACACCTACGCCTTCACCCCCTCCACCTTCACCTCATACACCTATGCCTTCACCCCCTCCACCTCCACTTCCACCATTCAACATGGCGAACGTGATGAAGATGTCGATCCTTAAAGGAATAGGATCTGAAGATCCATAACAGTTCTGGTTTGTCACAGATGTTGTTTGGACAACACAACATATCATAAGCTATAATATTAAGAAAGCGCAATTGGTTACAACCTTACAAGATCGCGTATTAACATGTTATATCAAGTATTGCACTGATAACTTCAACGCGTCGTTGGAAGATACCCATATAGCTTTGAACAAGGAGTTCAAGAAGCCTAAGTCAGAGGCGCAGTCAGTAATTGAATTTAAGGAAATTCAACAGAAGGTTGACGAGACACCTTGGGACTTTGATGAGAGATTGAAATTCCAGATCAGGTAGGCTGGTATGAAAATTTCAGGTACCCAACATTGTGACTGGTTTATAGCATCGCTCCTGCCACATTTAAGAATACCTATTTCACAGCAGAAAATAGTGACGCAAGCAAAAGCCTTGGAGATCAAGATGAGGCTAGATGCATCACCTATTAAGGATACAAACCTTCGTGTACAACAAATTCATTTGTAGCTGGAAAGCCTTCACTTGGAGTTGCAGAGCTTGAAGAAAGGAAGGGAAGCCCAGCTAGAGGTCCGCGCTAAGATTTGGTGTCTTACTTGTAAGAGCCATGGACATGATAAGGACCATTACCTAGTCTTTAAGAATTATATTATAGGGGGAGGGTCTGTACCCCTGAAGCCTAAGAATAATGTTGGGACGAGCGCGGGAGATGCGCTATGGTGTGTTATTTGTTAGGTTATAGGAAAACATGCTACTAATAACTACCATCTATTGTAAAAATTTGTACAAATCCCGCAGTAGTTATTTTGCAATTTTTGTAAGTCTGTAGGACATGATGAATGCCATTGTAGGAGTTATGAGCTGATGATGGATAAGACTCCTACCTACAGGATGCAGGCAGAGAACCAGCCTTAGGATCAAGGTGCAAGAACAACTCACGAAGGATTTTAAGGCCAAGGACGAGGATGAGACACTGGACCAGGTCGAGGGTGTGGGTAGGTAATTTGTTATAACTGTGGTGAAGCAGGGAACTTCGGGCGAGATTGTAAAAACCCCACCTATCCCTCATGTCATTATTGTCAACAGTTTGACCATGTCATAGAGGAATGTCTAGTCCTTATGGAAAAGATGCAAGAGAAGAAGGCGCAGCCCCAATAGCCTATGCAGAACATTCAGATGATGAGGGTTGAGTCCCGCGAGGAGGATCAAAACATAAATATTATGTTGAGAAGTGGTATGACGACTGTCACAGATAAATGTAAGTAGCCTCAGGAAGATGGGTGGGTATGCAAGGCTGTTGAGAAGGAAGTCGACTTTGATCTAAATCATGCCAAAGAAACTTTCTTTGAAGCAAAGAAGAATTTCGCTGAGGCCTCCACCTCAGGGAATCAGGATAAACTGATAGACGCTAATGCAACTCAAAAAGTAGATCCTTCAATACTAGCTACCTTTCTGAAGACTTGTAAAAGCCTTCTGGGCAATTAGAAAGCAACTAAAGGATTGAAAGACTTAATAGACAAGTGTGCCAATAAGGAAAAGACTTATATTATACAACGCATGGTAAGAAATATTGGTAATCACAAGATGCGAACGGGGCGTAAGATGAGGCTAACCACCCAGATTGTTGAATATGAAATGGACCAGGTAATTTTGGATTTGGGATCTGATGTGAATGTCTTGCCTAAGAAGACATGGGGAAGGATGGGGATACATGCGCTACAGTGGTCTCCTATCTATTTGCGCATGGAAAATCAACAAAACATCATTCTAATGGGGCACTTATATGGTGTAACGGTGGACATTGAGGGTGCGAGTATGCTAACTGACTTCAAGGTCATTGAGATAGTGGATGAAAGTAACCCATACCCCATACTTGTAGTAACTGAATGGGCTATTGATATGAATGGGGTGATCAACTTGAAGAAGCGTAAGATGTCCTTTGAGAAGAAGTCGCTTAGGGTTATAGTTCCACTAGACCCCATGGAAGGAGTGCGTTATACCGAACCAGTACGTGACTATGTAGAAAGTGACGATGATCTAGACCAGATATACAAGATAACAACACGAGATGAGGATTGGATCAATCCTACAACTGATGGGTGAATTGCGTGGGATAGGAATAGTTCCTATGCCTCAGATTCAGATGAAGAGATTGAACACTGGTAGAATAGGCTGCATGAAGTATCTACACTTCACTGCAACATGATGACCAAGTCACTGAGTTGTGTCTCAGCTAAGGTAAGAAACCTTCTGCATTATGATGGTTTGACTGATGTGGAACTATTTTTGGATGAATTTGAAAGATAAGTACTGGAAGAGCATTGATTCCAGGCACTAGGGTTGGCACTGCTTGCTACGCTTGCTCGTTGGTGGGGTACGCACAAAGAAATCTTTGCAAGATGGAGAAAATACAAAAGAATGATGCAGTTAAGGTTCTACTATGCTAATATGAGAATGACCGAAAAATATAGTGGGAAGGATGATCCACACGATCACATAGCACAATAGACTAAGGCCTAGGGAACAAAAACAACACTGAAATGGGTGCATATATTCTATCATACGCTAGATATGATTCGAATGAACTGGTATTTAGAAACAGAGCTTCACCATGGAACTACTGAATGGGACTTTTTAAGAGATATATTTTATTAGCCTTTAGCTTTGAAGATGGCGTTGATAGTATTCATGAAGCGCTGCAAGAAATAAAAGCAGCTATATTTAGAATGCCGAAGGAATCGGTAGAATGGACTTAGCTAGATTGGAGTACCCAAATGCGCCATATGTTGGAATTTTATAATGTGACTGCTGAAGAAGAGGATGATCCATGAAATATTACCATTCCAGAAACTGAAGGACAATGCGAAGTCGAAGGACTGAAGGTGGCGAACCCGGATATATCAGAGCCTTTGAAAACTCGACAAGTAAATATTGGATTTGAAGAAGAACCTAATTTCGTGAAGATAGGAGATTATTGGGACGAATATATGGTTGATAATATAGTTGAGTTGTTGCGCAAGTAGCACGACTTATTCCCCACAAAATTTTCATATTTGAAAGGGATTGTTGGATATTTAGGCATTATGAAGATTACATTGAAACTAGATGTGAAGCCTATTAAGAAGCGACCTTATTAATTGAATCCAAAGAATAAGGAGAAGGTGCACCTAGAACTAGATAAAATGTTGGAAGTTGGTATTATTGAGGCTGTAGAGGAATAAAATTAGGTAAGCCCTATGGTGGTCCAAGAAAAGAAACAGAAGGGCGAGATCCGCATATGTGTAGATCTGTGGATGTTGAATGATGCTAGTGTGCATGATCCATTTTCAACACCATTTACTGATGAAGTATTAGAGAATGGTGGGGGACAAGAGGCGTATTCATTTATTAATGGGTTTTTGGGTTACATTAAATAAAGATCACACTAGAGGATCAAAGCAAAACAACCTTCATTACTGAGTGGGGTTGCTTTCAATATACTACTATGCCATTCAAATTGAAGAAACTGCCTATAATCGTTTCCCAGGTAGTGATGGCACTGTTAAAAGAGTTCATTCATAAATTTCTAGACGTATATTTTGATTATTAGACTGTGTTTGGATTAGTGAAGCGACATGTTGTGAGTCTGCACCTCATGCTGGATATGTGTTGAAGGTATCAGATCGTATTAAACTAGAAAAAATGTATATTATGTGTACCTTTTGGGATTTTTCTTGCCCACGTTATATGTAAGTAGGGATTAATGGTGGACCCCAGGAAGATCGCTATAATTGTGAATTTGGAAGCCCCTAGGAATGTGAAACAACTGTGCGCAACATTGGGACACATTGGGTACTAGAGGATGTTTATCAAGGCGTATACCCAGATAACTGTGTGGATGGAAAATTTATTAAAGAAGGATGTGATGTTTTTCTGGGATGAAGACTATCAGCACAACTTGGATGTCTTGAAGGAGAAAATAGTGACCACCCCTATTTTGGTATTTCCCGACTGAAAAAAGGAGTTTCATGTGCATGTAAATGCATCTTGTATTGCGCTAGGAGTTATATTAACATATGAAAGTGAAGGAGAGATTTACCATCCGATAGCTTTCGCAAGAAGGAAGTTATCGAAAGCTGATAAGAATTACTCTACTACAGTGCGCGAAGGGCTGGTGATGGACTATGCATTGCAGAAGTTCAGACATTATTTGTTAGGAAGACACTTTAAAATGTATACATATCACTCCGCGCTGAAGTACTTGGTCAATAAGCCTATGTTGGGGGGTGCGAGATTTTCCGATGGTTGTTATTATTCCACGAGTATGACTTCAAGGTGATGGTAAATCTTGGAAGGATGAATGGATGCCTAGACCATCTATCGAGGATTGAAACAGGTGAGGAACCAAGTAGTTTGGAGGAACGATTGCCAAACATGCAACTCTTTGTGATACGTGTTGCGGACAATCATTTTGTTGATAATATTTAGTACTTAACGATGGTAATAGCACCATAATGTTATTCCACTCAACAAAATAAGGAGTTGGTAGTTTGCACTGTGTATTTTCAAGTAATTGTGGGTCATTTATATGATATGGGGTTAGATGAGATATTGCATAGGTATCTTCTGGAGTTTGAACGTGCTAGTATCCTAGCTGAAGCTCATGGAGGAGTGGCAAGAGGCCACTATACAGGGAAGGCGACTGCGTAGAAGATTTTGCGTGCTCACTTATGGTGGCCTACACTACATAAGGATTCTAAGGTGTATTCCAAGGCATGCGATGCTTGCCAAATGACGGGGAAGCCTTCGGGAAGGGATGAATTTCCTTTACATCCTCATGTTTCGTTGCAGGTATTTGATAAATGGTCCATTGACTTTATAGGTCCTATACAACCACAAGGAAAGAAGACAGGTGCATGGTATATTATTACTGCAACAAAGTATTTAACCAGATGGGCAAAAGCACAGCCAGTGAAGGATTATACATAGGCCACTGTTGCGAAGTTTTTGTTCGAGTATGTCTCAAGAAGGGTTAGATGCCTAAAATTTTGATGTGTGATAGGTGTACACATTTTTTAAATGAAACGATCAGCATAATGTTTGAAGAATTTCAAGTATATCATCAGAAGAGCACACCTTATCACCCACAGGCAAATGGAATGGTGGAATATTTTAATAAGATTTTGGAGCATGCATTGACAAAGGTATGCAACGCGCAAAGGAATGATTGGGACATGTGCGTACCTGTTGTGTTATGGGCTTATAGGATGACCTGCAAGAAGTTGATAGGACAAACGTCGTTTAGGTTGGTCTATGGAATTGAAGCAGTAATGCCGATGGAGTATATTGTGCCAAGTTTATGGATTGCAGCATTGACTAAGATGGCAAACCACGAGACCTTGGAGGAATGGCTCGTGCAGATCATGGAGTTAGAAGAAGACCACTTCCTTGCAGGATTTCACCAGCAAGTGCAAAAGGAATGTGAGAAAGCATGGCATGATCAGCATATTAAGCTGCACACATTTAAGGTAGATGATTTGGTGTTGTTATATGATATCAAGTTCACGAAGTTCCTAGGAAAGTTTCAAATGCACTGGTTGGGGCCATATGTTATTAAGAAGATCACGGATGGTGGCGCAATCTAGCTTGTGAAGCTGAATGGAGAACCATTCCCTAGAAAAGTAAACGGAAGTAGCTTGAAATTGTATATAGGGGATCCTAGCCCAGCGCGATGACTATATGGAAGCAGGATAGTCTTAGCAATCTAGGATGTTGCAAGGGATTGTAGGACTATAAACTATGCTTCCTGACTAGGAGAAGAACGTGGTACAAAGGCTGTGTGATGGATGACAGGGGTGCAACAGGTGAAGCTATGCTGTATGAGCTACGTCATGGAGGATGATGTTGTGTAGGTGGGTCCAAAAGTAGCCGTTGAGGTTATTATTCATGATTTGATGGCCAAAAAGCAATTAAGAGGAGTGGGTAGGCATTATTTATGGTGAAAATCTTTGGAGATCTGCCGCCAAAGAGGCATTTATTATCAGAATTTGGGGGGAGCGGTCGAATTTGAATTCAAAACTTCCTATAAATTATGCATGTTGGTTTGACGAAGAACACTTTTCATTATGAGAGTTGGTTGGGAACTTTGGTGTCTTAAGCTTATGAATCATGAGTTCTGGGAAGATTTCATGATGTGCCCCTCTTTTGCAAACTATACTACAACAGATCGAGAGCTATTCATTAAACGAATGATAGCTACAAACCTTGACAAAGCCGTAAGTTCAGAAGTTGTTGTCTTTCTTGGGCCAGGCCCTAAGAGTTCAAGTATGGGAGCTCCAACCCCTATGCCTACCACACCGAGGTCACCGAGGCCAAAGAAATCTGCCAAAAAGGATAAGAAACTAGTTGCAAAGGAAAAACAGAAGAATTTGATGCCGGTGAGAATGTCATCAAGGAAGAATCTATAGGTGCGACAAAAGGAGAAAAAAGACAAACAACCAGAGAAAGTGGTTGATTTGGAGGAGGAGGAATACCAAGGCATAGAGGAATTGGATACTAAAGAGGTAGAGCCTATCTCACGGCTCCCTGAGTATATCCCTCCATGGAAGGGAAAGACCAAGGTTACCAAAGACCCTGATTCTGGGAAATTCTCAGTTTCAACTCCCTTGTTGCCTGAACAAGTGGAATTTGAAGGCACGACATTAGCAACCTGGCCAATACTTAACCTTAAATAATGTTATTATGATATATAACTAGCATAATAATATTCGACATAATTATGATTATTATTATTATTATTGTTAATTATTATTATTATTTATTAATTAATGTTATTATTTTTAATTTAATTACCAATAATTAACTTTAATAATATTTTTAATTAATAATTTTTTGTTTGTTTGTTAAGTTGTCTATGATCCTCTAGGCTTGGCTTGTGTCTTGAAGAGCCACGACCTGGGGGCATCAAAGCATTCAAAGTCACCCTAAGATCGCAGCCATTCTGGGCCACACCAACCCTTAGCTAATTGGATTTTTTAGCATGTCTCCTCCCCCTTGCACATGGCACAACAATCCCCTATGAGGTTTGATCCTAGGTGGAATTGCTAACAAAGCCCATCCTCAATCAGTTGCGCTAATGAAATTTAATATTAATTAATAAATAATAATAATAATTTATTTATTAAATAAATAATTAAATAAATAAATAATTAACTCATTCATTATTAATAAATTTATTAATTCATTAGTTATTAATAATAAAATTATTAATAAATTTAAATATTAATAAACATGAATTTAACTAATATAAATATTGTTTTGTTTTGATTTATATTAATTATTATCAATTAATTAAACTCAAGGATTTATATTTAACCCAATGACTAATGTTAAAAATCCTATGAATAACATTATATCTTACGAATATGAACCCTTAGAATAATAAACACAAGAGATTGATATTATAAACCCAAGGGATTATAAACCTAAGGAAAGAATATTTAAACCAAGAGATCAATATTATAAACTATAAACCCTATCACAACCACATTAATAAATGTGGTTGATATGCGTTGTAGGCATCAACTTATTATATATTATATCATAAATTTAATGTGCTAAATTAATATATTAATATATCAAATCTAAGATTAATATAAAAAAACTCTAAGATTATAAACTCAAGGAATTATAAACCCAAGGCATTATTAATATTATAAGCCCAAGGAATTAAGAAATCAATGAGATTAATATTATAAACACAAAGATCAATAAATCAAGGAATTAATAAACCCAAGGAATAAATATTGAAAATTCAAGGGAATAATAACAAACCAAAGGAATTAATATAAAATACCCTTAGGATTAACATTAAAAACCTAAGAGATTATTAATTTTACAAATGCAAGCTTTGATATTCTTGGGTTGAATATTATTCTCTTGGGTTTATTATTCCCTTATGTTTACAATATCAATCCCTTGCGTTTATTAATATAAGGGTTCATATTCTTAGGGTTTAATATTATTCCCTCGGTTCATATTCCTAAGGCTTGATTTTCACATAGAGACAAACTTTGCAACAATGCAATGTCGGGCCAAACTTGACGTTTGAACTCTTATATTAATAAACCCAAGGGATTGATATTATAACCCCAAGGGATTAATACCAAAACCCCAAGGGATTATGAAACCAAGAGGATAATAGTAAACTTGAGAGACTAGTATTATAAACCCAAGGTATATAAACCTTAAGATAAATATTGTAAACACTAAAATAAACATGGTTGACTATGGTTGATTTTTCATATTGAGACAATCATTGTCACAATGGGATATTGAACCATGGTGGACCATAGTTGACCATAATTAGCCACGGTTGACTATGATTGATATTATAAACCCAAAAGAATAATAAACACAAGGATTATTACAAAAAACCCTAAGAATTATAAACCCAAAAAAAATATTATAAATAATAAAATAAACCCAAGAGATTGATATTATAAACCCAATACACTACTAGTAAAACCCCATAAAATTATAAACACAAAAAAATAATAGTAAAGCCAAACTAATATTAGCTTGAACCTCTAATTGAGCTAAATGCTCTAACAATTCTCATCATTTTTTAAAAGAAAGAGAGGATTAATAAATGACTAGATTTGGTGCACGTACGAAAACTGGGATCATTAGACATTTACCCGCAAAATGATCCGGCTCCTTGACATTTTAACACAATAAATTCGTGGTGCATTCCATAACAGTATGCCTAGGAAGTCCACAGACTATCCCTGTCCATACTGACCCTGCCTCAAAGACCCAAACATGCCTCCAAAACAACATCCACGCGGGACTCGAACGCGAGCACAGAAGGGGTCTTGCGCATGCCTCCTTCAAATTGCATGCTCGTCTGCCATTCACACGTTAAACTGTCCACCACACAATGACTTACGTCACCCTCTTCTCCCACCCTTGTAAATACGCACCCTTTTTCCACGACGTCGTATTGACTCCTTGACACCTCCTATGCTTGTTGATACACCCATACAAATAACTCATGCGAGGTCACGATACCCACGGTTGTCATGATCACCACTTCCACTCGCCATCACCATTTCGTATGGCTGGGCTAACGATAATGCTCTTCCCATCAAGCGTCTTACCATCCACTACATCAATGAAAAAACTCATCGATTGTTCATCGTTGAATGTCACGAGTCCAAGCCTATCCCTTTCTGTCACTGACAGGAGTTTCGTTGCCGTGCTCATGGACTATGTAGGGGTAGGGAAATGTTGCAGTGAAGTTACACCATCATTTTTTTTCCAATTTTGTATATACCACCATATCATCCTCATACCCACCAGACAATGGTACAAACTGAGCACAATAATCGGACTACTCAGAAATATCAAGAACAGGAGGAAGATGAGCACCTCACTGGCTGCATTCTATTTCGCCTCCCCAGCACTCGATAAAATCGACTTCCATGCACTAAGCACATTTGATCTTGGCCCTAACAGCTGTAGAAACTTGGCCCTAGTAAATGACGAACTCATACCTTGAGAAAATCATGAGCTAACCCTTACTGAGAGACATATCTCCCACACACTCGACCCCAATGCTATGAGACAATGGCTTAGTAGGGTAGCCATGTTCAAAATGTCTTCCCCCTACAACTTGTTTGATCTTCCACCATGTCTTCTATTAAAACCTCTACGCCCACCATATGAGTCTTAGCTGCTTCTCTTTCCATAGAAAAAAACACTACAAGAGGCCCGAGAATTAGAAGAAGCCTATGGAACCGTAGAAGCCACCACCAAACTACCAGAACCCAGAAAATTTCTTGCAAAGAAGTGAAATATTTTGTGATCTTCTTGAGGCTACACGCTAGCCAGGCCCACAACCTTTGTTTAACTACAAGTTCAACCACTTCGTCTTTCCTTAGAAACTGAGTAAAAAGACATCTGATAGACAGTAAAGTAAACCAACACATAACATCAGCCAACAGCTAGAGAAAACACAACTGACATTACCAAATTAAATTACATTACACCACTGCAAGTAGGAATAAACACGTACTAAGAAGTTGCTGCGATAAAATAACACATAAAACCGGAACTTGAATTGGTTTCACATTAACACATGTTTTTCTTAGCTGACTGCAGCTCTCCCATGGAGGCTCCACAACCTCCAAAATTCCTCTCACACAATCCCCAACCCTACGCAACACTTAAGAGATACACTGAAAAATCTAGTTACCTGCTCCTCAAAACCCCTAATCTTAAAGTTTATCACGAGTCGAAAGGGAATATTTTAATGTTTTCAAGAAATACCTTTAGGTAACTTTCCCTCCAAATTCATTTACATTTATATGATGTTTTTCATTTACCCCTGTACTTAACCTAAGTCACACATGGGCACATTTGTTTCGTATTGCACTAGAATTTAGTTTTAACTTTCCAAGTTACTTATCTAATGGATATCTTTAATCTTCAATGATTAGTCTATTTCCAATATTTCAATAAATCATCGGCCGAAGATATAACTCTTCCTTGGAGAAGACCTAGGAAGGACCTTATGGAGGCGGAATTGGTGGAAAGTCCTATTGCATTAGTGTCAACCTACGCTTATACCAAGTAGTATATTAACAAGAATCGTTGCGGAGTAGCAAGTCCCTGTCGAGGCAGTGGATGTTGCCAATGGAATTTGCCAATCGAATTTAGCAAACTAGCAATTTATAAAGTTTCAGAGTTCAAAATTGTACAATTGAGAATGAGCCTTTTCTGTTGAAATCTAATTTCAACTGCACACCTCAAAACCACCGCAGCAAAACCACAAACCACCTTGATGCGTATCGGACCGCTTTTGCGTGAATGCAGTTTCCGTATGATCGAGCCCGATGCAATCAAATTTGGGCACGTGTTCCTCCCTATACGTCATCATATGTAATATTGTTCCCGAAATCCTCCATCGCCGTTCGATCTGCTCCACCATTTTCGGCCATCGATTGTTCAAACTTGCATACGAATCAACATTAAAAGCTTTGCGTGGATTTGAAGTTTGGTTGACCGTCGTAAAACATTCAATGCATAGTTATGAGGTTCGTAAATGTTTGGTAGAACATTGAATATTAATTGCACCAGCGGTATGGGCATATATATATTATATGTGTTATTTTAAAAAAAAAGAGCATTGACGATATATGTTGTAAAACCCACGGTTGTAAATAAGGTTTTTCGTATTAAGTTTTTAATATTGCGAGCCAAGTAAAAAAAAATGTGCTCTGTTTTTTTTGGTGGTTGTATTGTTGCACACGGGAGAGAGGTAGGCGCAGCAGCGAAAGAGCAAGGAGCAGCATGCAATTACTTTTATGAAGCAAGGAATTAATTTTGCACAGCAGTGCATAAAAGAAAAACAGAGGAGCGCATTTTTTTTGCAAGCATGTGTAAATTTTTTTTAGCAGTATGTAAAAGAAGATTTTTACATCAGTAAGTGAAAAGGATTTTTACAGCAGTTTATGTAAAATCTTTTTCACAGCAGTAAATGTAAATGGGTTTTTACACACCAGCAGTGTAACTTCTCAGGTGGAGACAGAGTTTTGTTGAATGTTTTTTTTGGGTAAATCCCTCTCAGCAAAGAGGATGAAGTTTGTATCAGACATTTTGTTTTAATGAATAGAAATGTTTTTATGGTGATGTAATACTCTGTTCTTCAGTTTTTTTTAACAAGCTTCCCTGTGCACAAAAGATCCTGTGGAGAGGAAACAGAGCATTGCCTCTGTGGAGTTTATTTTGTTTGTTTTTGGGATTTTGCCAAAAAAATCCCCAACAGTGGTATCAGAGCAGTCTTAGGCTCTTTGAAGGTGTTCAAGAAGCTAAAAGGAGGAGTCTTTTGTTGTAGCAGTAAATCTTCTCCAGCAGAGTGAAGACACAGTCAACAAAAGATTCAGGTATTCCTCAAAGTTTTCTTTTTGTTACTGCTGAAGAGACAGTCAGTGTTTTAAATACACAGTCAAGGAATGGCTAGCACAAGCACTAGCATGGGTATGTTTAATACCCAGCTCCCACAGTTCAATGGGAAAAACTATGACTATTGGGCAATAACTATGAGAGCCCTGTTTGCCTCTCAAGATTTATGGGAAATAGTTGAAGATGGTTTTGAAGAACCAGCAGATGAAAATGAGTTTAATAGATTAACTCCAGCAGAGAAGGATCTGCTGAAGAGCAATAGGAAGAAGGATTCAAAAGCCCGTGTGTTATTGTATCTAGCAGTAGACCAGAGTGTGTTTCCAAGGTTAGCAGCAGCTAAGACAGCAAATGAAGCATGGCAAACCCTCAAGATAGCCTATCAAGGCATGGAGAGAGTGAAGACAGCAAAACTACAATTGCTGAGAAAAGATTTTGAGAATCTGAGCATGAAGGAGTCAAAGAATATTGACTCATTCTTCACACATGTAATTGGTCTGGTCACACAGATAAGGACTCATGGAGAAACCCTTGAAGAAAGGAGGATTGTGGAGAAAATATTGAGGGTCTTACCCTCAAAGTTTGATGCGATTGTCACCACCATAGAGGAGACAAAGGATCTCTCAAACTTTTCAGTTGATGAGCTTCATGCATCACTGATAACACATGAGCAGAGGTTGAGTAGAAATGAAAACTCATCTCTAGAGCAAGCCTTCAAGACCCAGATGTCTTTTGGAAGAGGAAGAGGTCAAGGTAGAGGAAACAAGAGAGGAAGAGGTAGAAGTCAAAACAGAGGTGGAAGGAACAGCCCAGCAAATGCTCAAGGAAGAGGCAGCAATCCAAATCAGAACCAAGACCAAGGCAGCAGCCAACAAAGAGGACAACATCATGCTCAAGGACAAAGGTATGAAAAATCCAATGTCCAATGCTATTATTGTAAAAAATATGGGCATTATGCTAGTGAATGTAGGAAGAAGCAGCATGATATGAACAATAGATCAAATGCAAATGTCACTAGAGAAAACAGCAGTCAAGATAATGTGTTGTTAGCTTGTAACATGGCTGAAACAAACAGTGAAGACATATGGTTTTTAGACTCAGGTTGCAGCAACCATATGACAGGAAACATAGCCCTCTTTTCTGCTCTAGATCAGAATATGAAATCAGATGTCACACTAGGAACTGATAGTAAAATCTCTGTTATGGGAAAAGGAGAGGTAAAAATATTTACAAAGCAAGGAGAAAGGAAAACCATAGCAGATGTCTACTATGTCCCCGGAATGAGATGTAACCTCTTGAGTATTGGACAACTTGTTCAAAAGGGGTACAATGTTTTCTTTGTGAATGATGTGTGCACCATCATGGATATAGCACCCAGCAAACGATGCATTGCTGAAGTAAAAATGACAAGGAACAGGATGTTCCCTCTCAGGATCAGGGCAGATTTGAAAAACAAAAATGAAATTGCAGCAGTTACCCAAGAGGCTTTCCAAAGCGTGCCAAAGGATGAAAATTGGTTGTGGCACTTGAGATTTGGACATCTCAATTTTGGAGGTCTAAATTTGTTGAGTAGGAAAGGAATGGTAAGAGGACTACCATTGATAGAGAAACCGGACAGCCTTTGTGAAGGTTGCATTTTGGGAAAACAACACAGAGAAAGTTTTCCATCAGGGAAGAGCATAAGGGCAAAGGCACCCTTAGAAATCATCCACTCAGATTTATGTGGACCAATGCAAGCTCCATCATTAGCAGGCAGCTAATATTTCCTAACATTCATTGATGACTTTACAAGAAAAACTTGGGTATATTTCCTTAAAAACAAGAGTGAAGTGTTTGAAAAATTCTGAAATTTCAAAGCACTTGTGGAGAACCAAAGCGGGCTACATATAAAAGTTTTGAGAACTGACAGAGGAGGTGAGTATATCTCCAAGGAATTCCTACGATTCTGTAGAGAAAATGGAATTCACAAACAATTTACAGCTAGGTACACTCCGCAGCAAAATGGAGTTGCTGAAAGGAAGAATAGGACCATCATGGATATGGCGAGGAGCATGCTGAAGGCAAAGCACTTGCCAAATGATTATTGGGCTGAAGCTGTAAATTGTGCAGTGTATATTTTGAACAGGTGTCCTACAAAAGCAGTATTGAACAAAGTGCGGGAAGAAGCATGGAGTGGGAGAAAGCAAGGAGTCACCCACATGAGAGTTTTTGGATGTGTGGCCTATGCACACATTCCAGATCAGCTGAGGAAGAAGTTGGACAGCAAAGGGGAGAAATGTATCTTCATTGGATACAGTGAGGAATCCAAAGCTTACAGGTTGTATATTCCATCCACCAAGAAGTTTTTTGTTAGCAGAGATGTTCAATTCATTGAAGAGGAAGCTTGGGATGGAAGCATAGAGAAAACAGTGAATGTTAAAAACTGTTTGTCTCATGATGAAGATGATGAGGAGGTGGCTGAAATGCATCCCCAAACAGAAGCGCCAACACAAGGACAGCAAGGGACACCATTGAGGATAAATGAGAGTGCTTCTCCAAGCACACCACAAGGAAGAAATTCAAGTGCGTCTTCAAGCACTTGCACACCAAATGAAAGAAGTAAGAAATTTAGAAATCTAAGTGATATTTATGATGAAGGAATGAATTCCTTATTTGCCTTGTATTGTCATGTTGATGATCCTATTCATTTCGAGGATGCAATTAAAGATAGGAAATGGATAGAAGCTATGGATGAGGAGATGAATGCCATAGAGAGAAACAAAACATGGGATTTGGTTGAGCTACCAAAAGGTAAAGAGGTCATTGGAGTTAAATGGGTCTACAAAACCAAGAGCAATGCTGAAGGTAAAATAGAAAGACACAAGGCAAGGCTGGTTGTCAAAGGGTACAAGCAGCAGTATGGGAGAGATTATGAGGAGACCTTCACCCTGGTTGCAAGAATGGAAACCGTGAGAGCAGTGCTGTCCATAGCAGCACAAAACAAATGGAAATTCTACCAAATGGACGTGAAGTCGGCATTCCTAAACGGAGTGTTAATGGAAGAGGTTTATATTGAACAACCTCTAGGCTATGAGAAGAAAGGTGAAGAGCACAAAGTGTGCAAATTGAAGAAAACACTTTATAGGCTGAAGCAAGCGCCAAGAGCATGGTACAGCAGGATAGATTCCTATCTATTGGATAATGAATTTGACAAGTGTGAAGGAGAACCCACCGTCTACATCAAAGAAAAAGATGGTAAAATTTTAATTGTTGTCTTATATGTTGATGATGTTATTTTCACAAGTAATGATGATCAGCTCATTGAGAATTTTAAATCAGTCATGAAAGAAGAATTTGAAATGACTGACATGGGTTTCTTGAGATACTTCTTAGGCATAGAAGTAGATCAAAATGAAAAAGGAATTTTTATCTCACAAGCTAGATATGTAAATCAAGTGTTGGGCAGATTTAACATGCAAGAATGCAAAGCAGCAATCACTCCCACAGTAATGGGATTAAAACTCAGCAAAGAGGACAGCAGCAAGGATTTTGATCCTAGTTTGTACAAGAGTATTGTTGGCAGCCTTATTTATTTAACAGCAACTAGGCCTGACATTATGCTTGCTGTTAGTTTAATTTCCAGATTCATGGAGAGGCCAAAGGAGGCACATTGGCAGGCAGCAAAAAGAATTTTAAGGTATGTCAAAGGTACCAAAATGTTTGGCATATTATATAGTGTCTCAGAAAGTTCAGATTTAATTGGATACACTGATAGTGATTGGGCTGGAAGTGTAAATGATCGGAAAAACACTTCCGGTTATGTTTTTCATATGGGTTCAGGAGCCATTTCATGGGCTTCTAAGAAACAGTCCATTGTAGCATTGTCTACAACAGAGGCTGAATATGTGGCAGCTACATCAGCAGCATGTCAAGCAGTTTGGATGAGAAGAATGTTGAGGAGCTTAGGCCAAGAGCAGGCAAAAGCGACAGTGATTTTTTGTGACAATAGCTCAGCTATTGCATTGTCAAAGAATTCAGTGTTTCATAAGAGAACGAAACACATTGATACAAGGTTTCACTACATCAGAGAATTGGTGAACAATGGAGAAATTGTCCTAGAACATTGCAGGACTCAAGAACAGGTAGCAGACATTTTGACAAAGCCATTGGATCAGAAAAGCTTTGAATTTTTGAGGAAGTGTCTCGGTATGACCGAATGCCCAGCAGTTGAAATTAAAGGGGAGTGTTGAAATCTAATTTCAACTGCGCACCTCAAAACCACCGCAGCAAAACCACAAACCACCTTGATGCGTATCGGACCGCTTTTGCGTGAAGGCAGTTTCCGTATGATCGAGCCCGATGCAATCAAATTTGGGCATGTGTTCCTCCCTATACGTCATCATATGTAATATTTCGGGACGTAATGGTCAGTCATGTAATGGTTCCCGAAATCCTCCATCGTCGTTCGATCTGCTCCACCATTTTCGGCCATCGATTGTTCAAACCTGCATACGAACCAACATTAAAAGCTTTGCGTGGATTTGAAGTTTGGTTGACCGCCGTAAAACATTCAATGCATAGTTATGAGGTTCGTAAATTTTTGGTAGAACATTGAATATTAATTGCACCAGCGGTATGGGCATATATATATTATATGTGTTATTTTAAAAAAAAAGAGCGTTGACCATATATGTTGTAAAACCCACGGTTGTAAATAAGGTTTTTCGTATTAAGTTTTTAATATTACGAGCCAAGTAAAAAAAATGTGCTCTGTTTTTTTTGGTGGTTGTATTGTTGCACACGGGAGAGAAGTAGGCGCAGCAGCGAAAGAGCAGGGAGCAGCATGCAATTACTTTTATGAAACAAGGAATTAATTTTGCACAGCAGTGCATAAAAGAAAAGGAGAGGATCGCATTTTTTTTGCAAGCATGTGTAAAAATTTTTCAGCAGTATGTAAAAGAAGATTTTTACATCAGTAAGTGAAAAGGATTTTTACAGCAGTTTATGTAAAATCTTTTTCACAGCAGTAAATGTAAATGGGTTTTTACACACCAGCAGTGTAACTTCTCAGGTGGAGACAGAGTTTTGTTGAATGTTTTTTTTGGGTAAATCCCTCTCAGCAAAGAGGATGAAGTTTGTATCAGACATTTTGTTTTAATGAATAGAAATGTTTTTATGGTGATGTAATACTCTGTTCTTCAGTTTTTTTTAACAAGCTTCCCTGTGCACAAAAGATCCTGTGGAGAGGAAACAGAAGTTTGTTTTTGGGATTTTGCCAGAAAAATCCCCAACATTTTCCTTTTCTTGCCGAATGTTAAAACAGGCTTGCAGAATTCAATTTTGTTGAACTTAGCCTTTTCCTTTTCTTACCGAATGCTAAAACAGGCTTCGTATGTTAAAACAGGTTTCCAGAATTCAATTTTGCGAAAGTCAGCGTTTTACTTGCTCTAAAAGTTAAACAGAACAGGGTTCCAGAATTCAATTTTGCGAAAGTCAGCGTTTTACTTGCTCTAAAAGTTTTTCATTTGCCAAAAACTTTCTCAGTTGTAAGCCATTGAAGACCTTAATATCTTGGATAACAATGAGCTTTAAAATAAGAACCATAGTCTCTCAATTTTATCAAGGTGCATCAAAGTTTTATCAAGTCAACGTGTCTTCAACTCACTCTCCAAAACTAGATCCAACTCATTCGACAACCCAGAAACCTCAATCAAGATCTAGATCTGGCATTAAAAAAACAACGCAAGAGGATCACTATGAATTCGAACCAAAGGTAAGGACAAAGGTAGGTATGAGCTGCTCTCAAAGGAAAATAACTACTAAGACTGTAAGCTCTCGAATCCGACCACGAATGACCAAATCTCACAACGAAACCAATATTTAAAAGAAACCGAAAATATAGGTCAGAGACTATACTTGATCCATCACCAAACAGAGCATAGATATCATATGATAACACGAGGGCACTTATCTAAAAGCCGATATAATATTTAGATCGACCCTTGCACTATGGCTTCAATTTCTCTAAACTAAAAGCCGATATAATATTTAGATCGACCCTTGCACTATGGCTCCAATTTCTCTAGATGTGTGCAATTAATATTTCATTGATGAGAACATTATATATGTTAATAGAAATCAAGATACTGATATAGGCGTTTATCGATATATTAATACACCAAAATTATTACTTACTTTATCAACACATAGTTTGAAACACACAAATGGACAGATCTACAAATAACAATAATAAGAGATGTTGAGTTCGGTTAATGGGCCCTACCAGTCATGCTTGCACCTTGGCTTCAAAATCTAATTCACATAGTTGAGATAAAACATTCATGCATACAAGAACAAACGAATAAACCTATCATCAAAATCTTCATATTCACTAAAACAATATTTCACATCATGAGATAAAAACAATGCAACAAACTTGTGGGTCCACATCGTGCTTGCATGCAACCCACGTCACCACTTCACAGTAGAGTATGAAATTGAGACAGGTACATGTGAATGTCTTAGTGAGCAAAACGCAAAACGTTATGTTATCTGTTTGTTGAGTTTGATATATGACAATGTATTTCAAAAGCGAAAGGTTCCAGACCAGTTGTATATCATGAAATACATGATATTACTATGGTTTTCTGTGGTTTTCTCACTAGCTTGGTTTGCTCCAGCCACTGGCAGGTCGAGTGCATACATGAAGAAATGTCCTATCCCTCGATAATAGATAGAGAGCGTAGGCAAGCGAGTGCGAAATGAATGACTTGACATCGAGCGAGGGAGCGACTTCTCATTCACATGTCAGTTGGGCCTCTTTCAAGCTGCAGGATTGGGAGGTTGACCTGGGACATGAAGTTATCTGCTTCATGGAATAACTTATGCAAGTTGCTCAATAGCTCAACAAACTTGGTCTCCATCAACTCTATCTTCTCCACGATCGCCTTGATATTACTATGGTTTTCCGTGGTTTCCTCACTGTCATGGCTTGCTTTGGCGGCTTGCTCCCTCGCAGAGCACGGTCACCTTCTACCCTAGCACGCAGGAGGCCGAGATGGCTTAACTAGAAATTACAGGATGCACAGGAGCATGTAGGAGCGGCTACTGGTATGAGGTGAGACCAAAGACTCGTACGGGTCCTTGAAAGCACGAACTCATTCAGGTAACCTGTACCTCTATCACTCACTCAACCTAGCTTTATTCCAGCTTCTTCTTCTCCCTACCTGCAAGACCTGGTATTATTTGCTTGCATAGAGTGTTTATTCCCCTCAAATTTCGCTCTCTAAACTGCCAACAGACTCATTCATGTGTGGAAAGCATGGATATTTTACAAGGCATCAAAAGAGCTGCAAGATGCCAAGAAATGGTTACAACAGTAAATGATGCATGTGGCCATCCAGCCAGAAAGACAATGCGGGTTTCACTTTCACTAAGTTAAGGGGAGCTTGATCCATCACTAGAAGGGAGATCCTGGATGAGAAGGAAGCCTTCTCCATCCTTCTGCCTGTGGATCCTTCAAGTGGCCATGGGCCTTCATTTGGCAAGAGAGGGGCTATCCGAAGTCCAAACACCGCCTCGACTCCACGTGTCGCTTGCCTCATTTTCCCTCGTCGTTTTGCTGCTATTTTTTTCAGCTTAATTGGAGTCTTTGGCTTTACAAACCAGCCCAATGGCCCATAACCAGAGCCGATGTTTTTGGACTAGAAATCGCAGAAGATGGCCTCCCCTCAGAGATTTTTCATCCAGAAAATAAAGGAAGCTTGCACAAGATTAATGGAAAGGAGCAGAGGGAGGACTTCAGCAGAACTTAGGCCGAGAAGTTGGCTCAGAATATTGAGATGGTTTTGCAGGAATTGGAGGGTCATCAGGTGACGCAGATCCTGTGAACCTGCCGTAGTAATGGAAATATGTCCGGCCCACCGTAACTTGCTTTGCCTAGCCACGCCAGAAGGATGCACTTACCACTAACAGATGGTGGAAATACTACTGTACAACCGCCATGTGGTGTAGCTAGCGACCTAATCTCCTATGTCCTGATCTACTATGTCATGCTGCTTTTGTATATACAGACATGTTCTTGAACATTTAATGCCCTTCACTAATGCCAACATTAATTTACATTAGTTTAGGTAGTATTTATAATGCCAACATTAATTTACATTAGTTTAGGTAGTATACATTAGTTTAGATAGTATTTATAATGCCAACATTAATTTAGGTAGTATTTATAAGTTTGGAAATATGAAAAAAAAAATTATAACCTATTTTTTAAAGTTTGGATTAGCTTTGAAATACTAAACTAATAGTTTCCGATTACTATAGTCCATGCCGGGACGACAAGGACTAACAAATTAATTTCTGTAGAGTGGTTAGATATTTACTATTTGCTTATATGGATAAGATATTGATAAGTTACTTTTCGCTAAAGTTATTAGATATTTACCATTTGTTCACGAGGATAAAATATCCTAATGGGTAGGAAGACATCGACGTGCACCAAAATGTTAGGAAGTCATTGCTGCATAAAGTGGCTTCTCATCCAACTATATTTCCATGATGTGAGACCGTAGAATCGTTAGTCTAAATGTATCTGTATCTAAATCACATTACGAAAATTTGGAAAATAGAGCTAAAACAATACCAAATTATAATGATTTGTTGAATAAAATATAACGCCTTCCTATTTTTTTCCTATTGATTTTATTGATCTCATTGCTCGTGAATTAATCTTATCATTCTCTAATAACAATAATGTTAATGAAAAATTTAAATCGAATCTCTTTTACAACTTTTTCAGCACAATAATATGAACTATTCCTTTTAACACATAAAATCACCACAATCGTATAGAAATTAAAAAAAAAAAAAAAATCCTAAATCCCTGCATCATAAACAACCTTTTTTAAATCATGAAATTAAAATATCATATTTACGAGGAATAATAATAATAAGTTTAAGTTGTGAGGATAGTGATTATTAGTACTCAATGGATATAATACTTTTTATTAAAATATTGAGTGTATTATTCATAATAGTAAGTTTAAGTTGTGAGGATAGTGATTATTACTACAGAATATAATAATTTTTATTGAAGTATTGACTGCATTATTCTTCCATCCAGAAGTTGACCTTGGCCTAAAACTTGTATTTGAATGAAAAAAAAGTTGGCAACCAAGGAGCATCAGCACGATCATGGCATTGATGTGACGCATTGAAAACCAAACAAGTCAACCTTCTCACCAGGTGCAAATATACCAGAGGCTTCTCAACCTTTTCATGGGCTGTTGCAAAAATAGCAAGGCTTATAACGACGGGTTGATTGCACCATTCAATACCCACTTTAAATAGGCAATGCATCAATCACGCTAACCAGAAGTTTCTACTGAAGAATCACCTCCAAAGCAGAATTCAAAAGAAGAGGATACGGTTGTTGTACAAAAGTTGTATCACTGGTCATGGGTTTAAGTATCCAGGGTGTTTCAGTTCCGAAAGGTAAGGCTTTGATTTTGAGCCAATCAACCAACCATCTCAGTCGAGTCCCACATCAACTTCAGTGGATTCTAAGATGTAAGTAATCAGTTCATTGAGTATGAATCTAAACATGAATTTTAACAATGCTTTGATGATTTATAAAACATTATGTACATGAAAAGTTTGCCAATTAAAAATTAATTTGTTAGGCCTCAACAATGAATTTAAATATTTCTCCTCCAATATTCATTTTTTTCATAATTATAGTATATATTATTTTTTATTTAGAAAATAAAATAAAAATATTTTATTTTTATTTAAAAAAAATATGCATCAATTAAAATTTGAGCATTGAAAAAAATACACATCCCATATTCTAAAGTGTAGAATGTGTTTGTGGGCAAAACAATAGAAAATAGAAAATAAAAAATAGAATTTTATGAAAAATTAATATTCAAAATAATATTACTTTTAAAATTGATAAAAAATGTTTTATAATTTTTTAAAATATAAAAATATTTAAATAATTTTTCTAAAATAACAACTAACCACAATTACCGTATTAATAACATTTAAATTTGTAAATAATATTAATATTTATAATTTTATGTTTAAATCTTACTTTTCTATTTAAATTTGTAAATAATATTAATATTTATAATTTTATGTTTAAATCTTACTTTTCCATAAATTAATACTGATATTTTTTGAATGCTGAATAAAAATTCCATCATTAATAATAATTAGAAAATCTGTAATTTACATTATGTAAATGCAGTAAGTGAGAGTGTAACAATCATCACCTCAAATAAAGTAACAGTTGTTGCGAAACTTGTGAAATATTACATGTGGCCATCGTGTTTTACAAAAACATATATCTCAATTTTCACTCATATGGCTACACTGAGAGTAATGTACTTGTCAAATGTTACATGTGGCCATTGTGTTTTACAAACACATATATCTCAATTTTCACTCATATGAGATAAGAAATGTAATTTATATAAAAGTTTTGATTACGACACCATCCCCACTCTTCCATTAGGTATAATTCCAAACACTCCATAGAGTACGATAAATAGTTAATGCATTTCCCGATAAATAGTTAATACATTTCCATTATGCGTAATTCCAACCACTCTATCAAGTATGATAAATATTTATAATGCATTTGTCTAAGAAAACTTGACAACCATCTCATTGTGCATTTGTTGCTTTGCACATGCTAGTTGTAGTCAGATAGCTTGAATTGAATCCAATCTCTCCAGTTCTCACTAGGCGGTGCATGGACAATGATAGACATCCGACACAGGGATGATGACAGAGTTCAGACATCACACACTTACATATAGTGTTGTTGTTTTTTTTTTTTTTTTTTTAAACCATTTTGATAATAAATTACAATGTTGTCTATAAACAAAGATGGAGAAGTGAGCCCAAACAACTATGTAATCAAGTTAAAAGAATATGCAATCAGGATAAGGGTTGTCGAGCATGTGAGGTTGGGATCACCATATCTCAAATGTGCTGACTTTCGTGATGTTGCAAACAGCACTAGAAAGAACCATTGGAAAGGAATACAACATGTTTTATCATTTCATGTCTCCATGAATAGTTGAACTACCCTTAGAGTATAGATGGATGTGGAGATATATGGTTCTCTATGCATGGATAACTTTGATGTCTAGGGATTAAAAAATGAAATAAAGAGGCTAAAATATTATCATAAAAGTTGATGACTTACTTTGGCAAGAAGGAAAAAAAATAAATTATTATTATTAGATGTGTTAGTATTATAACAAGAGTTGTATGTAACAAATGTCCCTCAGGTCCACTATTGAATAATAATCGTTGATCAAATCTACTAAGGAAACTGATAAAAGGAAACTAACATCTCCAATTATTCTACAAAGATCTAGCATCCTTGTAGGCATATAAATCACCAACAAAGATGGAAAGGTTATTCAACTCCTTCATTATATTGGATTGAATACATAAGTCTCAGAGGAAATCCATCAAATATTTATCGAAGAGACAACATTCAAAATCATTGAGAAGGAGTTTTCCTAGCAAGAGTTTGAAAGGATGCACACCAGTAAATGCTCGTGGTTCCGAGATCAGGGAATGTGAGATGACATTACATATAGCTCTTGTTATATAAAAAAATCCCGGAAAGTAAAACCTTCCCTCTAACAAGTTAAACACACCACTAATATTTATGGTTCTTGAGCCCAATAAATTTTCCATGTCATCAATTATGGGGAGATTGAACAATAAAAATCTAATTTTCCAATTGACTTAATTAACAATTTCTATTTTTTGATTTATCTAATTAATAAGTTTTTCTTTTCCATTAAATATTTTAAGTTATTTTATATAATTAAAGAAAGTACATGGTTATCCGAGGGAAATGTTTTGTAATATACATATTTATGTTATTTGATATTTTCAAAATTTTGTAGATTTTGAAATATTTCATAAATTGGATAGATATGAACTAAATCAACAATGTAATTTTAGCTATGTTCATCAAAATTTTGAAATATTCTAAATTCCACATTCAAAAACGAAATCATAGAGGTATAAATAATAAAATTCCTTTGCAAATTCCTCCCATTGAAATTTCACTACAAATAGAACTATGAAACATTTTTATTGAATGTCAACATAGCCTTCTAATGACTGTAATGGTCACACAATTAATCTCAATCTACACAGGTAAAGGAAGGAAAAAGTATTCGATTGTAAAATCATGTCTATAGGGAAATATAGAAAAGGGAAACCCAATCTAGCTGCCAAGAAATAAATGAAACAAACACATGCCGCTAAGATTGGTTAGCTACAAACTATCTCCTCATACAATAGCTTTAACTTGATTAATACCCCATAGTGCATTTACCTAGTGATTTGATCCATACCCAATAATAGATTGCATATAGTTACAATTCTTTGAAATATGTATTCGTATCATGTGATAGATTACTTTAGTTTTGATGCACAATAAGAAATATTGTAGTTTGTCTCTCTTCCATACCCACAACTAAGGGTGGGGTGTTGTCTTCTTGGAAAGGCAAAGGAGGAAAGGAACAAAATAACAAAAAATTCACACATAATAATAGGATAATTGACTCTTCTATTGATCATAAAAATTTGGTAATTACAATGAACCAAGTGATGGGTATTTAACCATGTCAACTAACGACTCACTCAAAATAACTTTGACATGCAATGTCACACTAAATTTGAATTTAACCAAAATAAGACTAAACTGGATTTAACTCAACTTGACTTAGTGTCACAATAGGCTGCTTCTGTTGACTAAAGTGTCACAATAGACTACTTCTTAGATGCCCATGAAATCACACTTCAACCAATATGGAACACATAACTAGAATTTCTCTTCCTATCATCCAAACTACCTGCAAAATAACTATCTGTAGATCCAATCAAGTCCTTATTCTATATGATTGCATACATTACGCCATGATCTTTAGTTCCTATTATGTATCTCAAAATTCTTTTGCCTACTCTCCAATGTGGGTCTTTTGGAGACTCCATAAATCTAGAAATCAAATTCTCCCCTTACATAATATTTGGTCTTGTAGCTATGAGATACATGAGGCTGCCAACCAATATTTTGAATAGAGTTGGATCAACATCTAATCCTTCATCATCCTTACGGATATTTGTACCTATTGTAACTGGTGTAGGGGTAGGTTTGCAATTTTCCATCCTGAATCATTTGAACAAATCGTTGGCATATTTATTTTGAAAAATAAAAATTCGCTTCTTGGATTTCTCAAATTCTATGCCAAGAAAATATTTCATAAGACCAATATTTGTCATCTCAAATTCTTTCTTCACGGATGCTTTAAATTCATTTTGACTAAAGATCACCATTTCAAATGATGTCATCCACATATAAGCAAACAATTAAAATATGTCCATGCTCATTTACCATTGTGTACAAGGTAGGCTCAATGTTGCTTCTGCAAAATCCATTCTTTCTCATGTAGTTGTCAATTCTATTATACCAAGCTCTTGGCACTTGCTTAAGTCCATAGATCACTTTATTCAACTTGTAAACTTTATCTTCATGTCCTTTAAGTTCATATCATGGAGGTTGTTTCACATAGATTTATTCTTCTAGAATTGCATTCAAGAAGGATTATATCGCATCCATTTGATATACTTTATATTTGTTATGAATTGTTGCTTCTAAAAATGCTCTTACATCTAATATGGCTACTGGAGCAAACGTTTCTCCAAAGTCTATTCCTAGTTGCTACAAGAATCCTTTTGTTATAAGTCTTGCTTTAAATCTATCAATTTCACCTTTCTCATTAACCTTTGTCTCGTACACCCATTTCACATCAATACGATCTTTTTACTTTGGAAAATCAACCAAATCCCATGTATCATTCTTTTCAATAACTTTAATTTCTTCATCCATGGCTTGCACAAAATTTTCATTTCTGATAGTTTCTTCAAACGAAGAATGTTGGAAACACAACAATGAAAAATTTGAACTAACATCCGAATCATCATAAATATCTTTCAAACCTCTCATTTTTCTCTTACCATTGCTTGATTCATCACCTGATTGATTGCTAAGATAATTTTGATCTATTGATCTACTTGAAGATTCATGTTGTGTAGAAAATATTGGATTCCTTGCTAGCATTACTCTGTTTGGTCTCTTCCCTTGTGATTCTAGTTGCTCCTTTTCTGCTACATCCTCTTCTTCCATTAGTGGCAATCTGACATCAACTGTCTTGCCTATACTCCCATTCCATGACTCTTGTTCTTTTAACAAAACATCTCTATTGATTATGATCTTCTTCGTGACAGGGTTATACAATTTGTAGGCTTTTGACTACTCACTATAACCAGTAAATATGCATTTTTCACTTTTATCATTCAACTTACCTCTTATCTCCTTATGCACATGAGCATAGGCTACACATCCAAACATTCTAATATGAGATTCATTGTAAGACATACCTGACCATACTTCTTATGGTACTCTATTGATCAGACTCTTTGTAGGGGAACTATTTATCACATAAACAACACATGAAACTTCTTCTTCCCAACACTCATTAGACAAGTTTCTTCCTTTCAACATTCTCCTTTCCATGTTCATAATTGTTATATTCCTTCTCTTTTCTACACCATTATGTACAGTGTGTATCTGGTTTTAAACTTCCTTCTGATTCCATGTTGTTTGCATTAAGCATAAAATGCCTTCAAATCATACTCTCTTCCATCATCGTATCTCAATACCTTAATCTGATGTTCACTTTAGTTCTCTGTTAAGGCTTTGAATTCTCTAAAGTTCCAAAAAGTTTTATACTTCTACTTAAGGCAATAAACCCATGTATTTCTTCTAAAATCATCAATGAAAGTGAGGAAGTAACAACTTCCACCAATCAATTGTGTCCTTATAGGTCCACACAAGTTTGTATGAACTATCTCTAGTGGCTAGTTTTCTTTGCAGGCAACTCCCTTTAGAAAACATTCATGGTGTTGCTTTCTCAAGATGAAACACTCTCAAGTACTAGAAGGTTCTTTGATGGGAGGTAACCCTCTAACCATATATTTATACTACAAAAATCTTAAACTAGAGAAGTGCAAGTGTCAAAACCAAAAGTACCATAACCAATAACAATTATAACATGCAATTATAAAAGAACTAACTTGATCACTATAATTCATGATTGGAGGAAATAGTTTGTTCCTCATCATATGCACCTTTTCTACTAGCTAATTACTTGGGGGCTTGTCATATATAACACACACTTGTCCTTGAAAAATAACTCTGTATTCCTTTTGCATCAATTGACTAACACTTATCAAATTATGTTTGAGACTAGGGAAATAATATACCTCTGAAACTCTCTTCGACTCCCCTGCATAGTCAGAATGTTGACCACTCCTTTTCCATCAATGCCTAGCTTTACCTCCATCTTCACATATTGATCCATATTGGAAACCAAATTCTTGTTGTATGCCATGCGGTTACTACAACCACTTCCTAATAGCCACACATTATCAAAAGTTTCATGCATGGTATGGCAAGCTAGGAAAATGGAGTCAATATTCTCTATACTGACATTAGCTCTCTTCTTTCCTTGATAAGTTATCTTCTTTCTACAATCACAAGCATATTGACCAAATCTATTACAATAATAACATCTCATCTTTGATTTATCAACTCTTTGATTATTGTTGAAGCTTCTGTTATTGCTTCCACTTTCATGTTCATTATCTTCTTTACCATCTCTTTGAGCACCATGTATTTTTCCTCCTCCTTTCCCTCTGGATCTACCTTTTCCTCAAATTCTATCTCTTGAAATATAAATTTTACTTTTGAAAGTGGTATCTAAGGTGGAATCCTTATTTCTGTCTATCCTTGCCTCATGGGATAGAAGTGACCCCATCAACTCATCAATGGTCAATGTCTCCAAATCCATGGATTCTTCTATGGTTGCTACTACAACATCAAACTTGGTATACAAATAATTTTTGATCTTATCAGTCACTGTTTGATCTTCTCTGTCGTCACCATAAATCCTTAATTGGTTTACGATAATCAAGAATTGATTCATGAATGAATCAATGTCCCCAATTTCTTTTATCTATAGACTTTCAAAATCTCTTCTAGCATTCTACAACTTAACAATATTGACTTTGTCCATACCTTTAGAGCTTGTCGCCAAAGCCTCCCATGTTATCTTTGTTGGTAGCGTGGTAATAATCTTCTGGAACATTGCTACATCCATTCCTTGTTACATAAGCTACAATGCTTGTGTATTCTTTTTTTGTCTTTCTTCCATTGTTTCCTCTCTGCATTACTGAGGGCTCGTTTAGTTGCTTCAACTTTACGTTTTGGAAATCCATTTGTGACATACTCTCAAACATCAAGAGCCTTCAAAATGGCCTCGATCTTAATGGACCATACATCATAATCCTTCCCTCTAAATGGTGGAAACAGTGGCTAGAAATTGGATGAAGAAATATTTAAAAAAAAATCGTCTCCAAATAATAATAGGACTCCCTTTTTATGAAAAACATTTATATACCTCTCTCAACAAATCCTTTTTTATAAATTCTTTTCCAAAAAAAATCCTTTTAAGAACTTTAATAAACCACTTTTCTTTTATATAAAAAGGACTTTATGAAAAACGTTTTTCACAAAGACTTTTAAACCTTATGAACCCCTTTTATCGTTTTTCAAAAATCCTTTTAAATAATCGAAAAACCTTCTCACATACTGATTCTTAAAGAAAACACCCATGTGACGTTTTTTTTTAACTTCGGAATTAAAAAGATTCAAACATATGACTTTTGAATAAGGAAAATTTTAAGGATGGAAATTTAGTTTAAAATTTAGTAACCTTAGCAAATCTCACTATTACATAATATGTAATTTGTAAAATATTTGGCAATGTCTTTGTAAAATAATTAAATTTTTTAACAATTAAATATAGTCTCTATATATAATTTTGGGGATCTTTAAGATAAAAAAGAATTATACTATAAAATTTGGGTGGATAATTTTTAGAAAATATTGAAATTGATGTTTTTTTTTGGAAAAAGAATGGAAAATTACCCTAGTTGTGAATATGAGCCCCTAAAATTTTCCCTTTTGAACCTTTATTTTGGATTTCCCTCACGGGATTTTAATGAAGTGTCACTGTCGCACCTCCCAACAATGTGAACCTATGAGAGGGACAAGAAAAACACTTAGACATAAGTTTAACCTAAAATATCACTCCTTTTATACTACCAATGAGAAAATTCCGCACCCAACTGTCAAAATTTTAACTCCTTAAGAGTGCAACAATTCTGCAACTCAATTAAAAAAAATAAAAAATCATTGTCTTTCTTCACCTCGCCCTCTTCTTACTGGCTTTGTAGGCTCCATGGATCTTGTATTCCTTGCTTGACTCTGATAACACTTTGTTGGAAAGGAAGAGGAGGAAAGGAACAAACTAACATAAAATTCACAAAGAATAAAACGAGCTGTGACTCTTCTATTGATCACACAAACTTGATGATTACAATGAACCCGGTGAGAGGTTTTTAACCTTTTCGAGTAGTGAGCCACTCAAAATAATTTTTTCATGCAACCACACACTAAATTTGACTTTACCCAAAATAAGACTGAACTGGATTTAACTCAACTTGAATTAGTTAACTAACTCCCTAATTTTAGACAAATCTCCATGCAAAAGTAATTAGCTACCTTTAGCATGTCTAACTACTCTAAGTTTTTGAGTTTTCATTGGAATATGGTGAGATAAATTATGTTTTTTGTTTAGTCTAAAATTTATTTTTGAATGCATAAATGAATTCAACACCTTAAATTTATTTTCAGGTGAGGTGTACATCCAACATATCTGGTTGATGGAACTGTTAAATGATGGAACACCAAGTGTTGGCAATTTTTCTTTCTCTGAGGTCAGCACCAGTCTGAAGGTCAAATTCTTAAGACAATTTTTCAATCACGAGGAAAGATTTTAGAGTGTTAGTCGGCAAGATTTATTTCTGTCTCGAACTCTGTCATCATGGAGGTTCCCATCTCAAAAGTTTGGGAAGGAGGTTAGGCAGAGGAATTGTCGAGATCCAAGATACGATAATTTAAAGGAGAAATGGAGTCTCGTAATAAACAAAGAGGGACTTCCATCTCAGAGCATGTCTTGTTGGCGATTTTCAAAGGAAGATTTTGCACTGGACTACAAACGTTGGGGTCAAGGGTTTCAGGAGCCCAGATGATGAGAACTTCAAAATAGACCTATAAATATAAACCCTATGAAACATTTAAAAACAATGGAACATATTCTTAGCAACTATTTTTGAAATATATGAATTTTTAGCTATCACTCCAACTCATTGTAACATTTTCTTGGTAGAATGACATAGTTAATATATTTTGAGCTTTGATAGAAATTTGGCATATTTTTTCGATGCTTTTATCTCTTTGAATTGTATTCACTATAAATATATTTCATATATGGGATCGTAATTGGAGATTCTAGAGCAACTCTCGGTACAATAAAGGCTATTGTCCAAGTTAAACCTTCTAAATTGAAGTCCATTTTGTTGTTATTGCACATGAAAACATGATTAATGGCATCAAGATACAGCCTTGTGACATAGTTACAACTTCAATTAAGAAAACAATTGAGGTAAATATCATAGATTCCAAAGGAAGTTTGACATTGATAGATTCTTTTCTCAATGGAGCCTACGTAATTACTCTTGGAATTAAAATAATTTAAATATGTAACAATAGTAGCCAGATAAGCCATGCAAGGTTTTGGTAAGTTTCTCAAACTCTTTAAAAGAAACATATGATTTGGAATAAATGTAAATGATGTGAATCTTCCTACATCTAAGAAGGTGAAATGGATGATGAATCATTCATTTCTTCACTAACTATTATGAGCGAAATTGATGTTTGGTTCGTGCACATGTTCATTTTCATAGACCTGATGTGTTTCCTATTGGAGATATGTAGGTATTCAAAAGATTAATGGCCTCAAAATTTACCCACACCTCTTCATATCAAAGTTTTGTTAAAATAGTTGGAGGTGTTATGATGCAAGAGAATCACTCTAGGCCAATCATTTGTTTTAAGGCCCAATAGGGCCATGTAAATTCTAGAAAGGGAATTTTATTTTGTCAGAAACTTGTAGTAGGAATAGGATGTTAGCATAGCCATGTGGCTCATTGTGATAATTCCAATTAGTAGGCTGAGTTGTTAGGTGGCTTTAGTGGCTAGGTAAGTGGGCCTTTGCCAAGGTAACAACTGTAGAATTCAGAATCTAGTAGTTTTGAATAGTTCTCTATTTTTTCTTTGTCTATATAGATATTATTCTAAATAGTATTATTATATGTAGAAGTGTGTACAATGAGTCAGCAGAAGGGTCAAAGTTAGAAGAAAAAGTGAGCAGTTGAAGGTGAGCTCGACAAGTTTCAAGGGAACGATTCCCACTATATAATCTGTATATACATATGAATTTATGAATAATATAAAAGAAAAAGAACTTATCCCTGTAACATGAGTTTCCCTTTGTGCACCAAATTTTAAGTTCTATCTGAAAATGATAAATAAATGTCATGGCATGAAACTATTCCTTTATTTCTATGTTTAAGTCCAAATACCTCATCCATAATTGAAGTGTTGAATGAAGGAATGAATTGTTTGTTTTGTTCGAGCTTTGGGTAATTTACTTGATGTCTAAATTTCTATCAAGTTCTTGGGATAATATTCATCCCGTGTAAAAAAAAATATTGAGTTGAAGCTCCATACAAATGTAATTTCTACAAGGAAAGACCACATAGCACGGGTTGGTCCCCTACTAGCCATCAAGCATCAAAGGGTCTTAGACAACAAAACTTCCACTAGCTAAGTTTAAATTCTATTGAAGGGAGAACTAAAAGGTTGAACAAGGAGTGTAGAATCTTTACAGTGGAGGAAATTGAATTTAACATTTAGTCCATCTCTTCATTTTCCATGGTTAGCGTTATGGATCATGGTCAGATGATGAACTCTGAAACTTTTGTAACATATTCTTGTCAACCCTGACCTGACCTATGTGCAATATTATAGGGTAGAAATTTTTCATTGGCTATATTCAGATATTTTGAAATGGATTTCCTAACCCTGAGTAGTCAGATGTTGGACACTGGGTTCATTGAAAAAACTAAGAGTGGAAATCAACCCCAACTCCTCTACTTGATTGAGGTAACCAATGAACCTTCATAGTGCATTTATGTAGACCCCAATAAAATCCATTTATCACATGTTTATAAGAAAAAACAAAAAGGTGAATGGAGAATCTGTAATGGTTTATATTTTTTATTTTAAGTGAGGTCAAGATGAGATTTATAATTCATTATGTGGAAAGGGGTTTTGATTAACAACATATATAAAATAGGGTGCTATATAAGAAGGTGAAAAAAAATCTTAAAATTTTAAATATGTTTTGTATGGATCCATGATCCTCGTAATAGTTTTTGTTTGGGAGTATTTTTCTTTAAATAAATAAAGGGTTCTTTGTTGAGAACTTTTGGGAGTTGTAGTTTTGTTTTCGTACATGGCTTGGGAAAGTTCAAGCAAGTGGAACAAGTAAATAAAAAGGCCACCACCATACAAGTGGAATAATATTGGAAATATATTTGGCCAACGAAGGGCCTTGGCTTGTTATCTTTGAGGTATTATAGCATTGAAAATAAGAGCAATAGAATGAGGAAATAACATTCAAACAAATCCAATAAGATAGAGAAGAGCTAAAGATTGAGGAAGACTACAGCGAAGGTGATCTTAGTGGAGTTCTTTTAGATGGAAGAATTATAAACAAATATTGTAGCTAATGAAAAAAAGCACTGAACCAGAGAGGTAATGATTTATCTCTTTATTTAAATGATGGTTTTCAATTTGGTTAATTTTTAAAAGATAGGTTTGAGAAAGAAAGGCAAAAGGGTAGAGACACGGGATACCAGAGCAAAAGATATTATGAAATGGGTAGGAGATATCAGAGGAAATAGAAACTCTGAAAAATGATTATACAAAGGCAAGAAATAAGTTCAAGGCAATTGCAAAGCTGGAAATAAATAAAATAACACCATACAGAAGAAGGACTAGGAGACTTGAGATATTGGAGACTAAGAGGACAAGACCCAAACATGTAAAACTAGTTTCATGTTTATGTATCGGTAAGAAATTTGTGAGTCTAGGTAGCAAAAATTACAACTAGAGATATTATGTAAAGCAAGGTGGGTATGAGAAGCTTTGATTACAAAAGAAGAGGATCTAGGTGAAGGAGAGAACTACTTGTGTTCTTAAAGACTGTGGCAAAAGAAAACCCTTGTCTTAGAGAAGTTGCATACAGAGAGAAATATTCTAGTGAGGTTGGAAGGAAGAGGGGAGAGAGGAAGTCCTCAAGGAGAAGAGAACAAGAGAAGCTCTGTTGTAGCGACTACAACCACCCTCCAAAATTTTGCCTTAGCCTCGCTTTGGAGCCTCCCTTCCAACCTTCACAACAACTTGCCTTGTGTCTTCAAGTTCACAAGCTTCAATGCCTTTCTTGCATAAAGCCAACCTGTTGGTCACAGCTTGATCCATTCCCCTCATAGGCTATTCACCTGGACTTGGTCCAACTGTAGGCTGAGCAGCTTCCCCTTGAAATTTGCACATTTCTGCAGGGAATCCAGCCTTCCCTCTAGGAATTTTGCAATCCTCTCTTACGGCCTGCTAGGCTCCAAGATTGCGCAATCCTGCCAGCCAACCCTCCCAACAAGATTTACGAAAATTTTCCCAGCAACAGGTTGTTCAGCCCAGGATTTACACAAATATGGGAAGCAATTAGTTGCTCTGCCTAGAAATTACGCAAATCTCCTGGGTAGTCAGCCCAGCACCCAGCCAAAAATGCGCATTATTTCTCTAGTAGTCGAGCAGTCTCTTACATGTGCAACTGAGATGACCAGTTCCTTCCGGGACTGAGAAAAATAGACTTGCATGCATGGGCTACTTTTCCCAAGGCAGAATACAAAGGCATCCCTTGTTCTAGGGATCTATGTTTAAAAGTTGGAGGTTACATGCAAGGAGAAATTCTGAAACCTCCCACCAAGTGTCACTTCCCCTAGATTCGTGGCATGCGCGTCACAACCTTGATGATATCAAAACCCATCAACCGGACACTGCGGAGCTCATTCCTCACATCAACCTTGCACCTCTAACATCCCACATCAGATCTAGTAGCAGTTGGCACATTCAACTCAGTTGTTTTGGGGTAAGCCCGCTTCCCATGCCTTATACTACATTTCTGTCGCTTTTTGTATTTTCACTTATGGGAGTATTTTTTGTTTGATTTATTTTAATTCTTGCAGCTGTTTACATATTTACTAGCTTCTCCTAGCTCTGTTTCGGTTTTCGTTTCTATCTCATTCTTGTCGCATGCATGAAACTATTTTGCACGGACCTTCACCCAACCGGTGAACTGCCTCACCCACATGCATGTTGATCTATTTGCTCAATACTTCATTCATTGTTTTCATGCACTATTAATCACTCCTACTATCACTTAGTGTTGCCATGCATTCACTGACTTACTTGCTTTCAATTTCCCGTCGGCGAGTGGGGCCAAGCTTGGCCCGAGCTCTGCCTTCACCAAGGCTGCATTGAGCAATTTGGGGAGGGAAGGCTCATCTTACTCTTTAGATTTGTGCATTCTTACCTAGCGCTGCCGTCCAACACTATTTTGTGCATTTTTGGAGGACAGTGGCTTCTTGGCCCAAGAAATTTCACAAATCTGTCCCTAGGCCAGCAATCCTTCCCAACTAGAATTGCGCATTATGTAATCCAAATAGTCAGCAGCCAGACTGGACTATGCATTGCACAATTCCAGTCAGCCAGTCTCCTAATAGCCGAGAATGTAACTTGAGCAGTCTTTGCAGTTGGTCTCCCGACCTCACGACCAAAACTGCGCAATCTTCATGATCATTTACCTAGGTATGTTGCAAGTCAGTTCTCATGTTCATTTTGGTTTTCGACTAATAGATTTCTTGCTATGATTTTTGCCATGTGTCCAGGTAACGTAGGTGTTCATCTGCCTCTCAGTAGTACAGGTACAATGGTTCCCAGGAGAGCAGAGCCAAAGACACCATTTAGAGCACTCTTGGGGATGCAGTCGATCAAGTGTCTATGAGCTTGCCTACACATGAAAAAACCAAGTTGTTCACAGACAAGGACATCAAGCAATATCATCACAACAATCAACATCATGAATAGAAGCTTAAGGTAGCATACCGAGTGCAATGAATGCAGTGAATGCAAGAGGAAGGTTGTTGAAAACACAGAGGTGGAACAAGGTTGTAAGCTCAAGCAGGGCCATTGATGATGAAAGCAATTTTGGAGACTCCAACCATGAAGTGAGGGAGCAATATGAAGATTGCACGAAGGTAGAATTTTGAAAAAAAAGGAGTTGCATGTGCTGAAGTAGCAACTTAGGAAGAACATAAATTTTCATAGATAGATGAATGAGTTGAAGTAGGAATAGGAACAATAGTGGGTGCAAAATTCACTCACAGATTAAACTGCGCCCCTAAAAGTTAAAGATCCATCCTAGCAGCTAACATGGAGTAGACATGGTGAGAAGTGTTATTGATCACATGAAAGGGATTCAATAGCATGCATGTCATTGTCCATATGCTTGCAACCCAACACACTCAACAAGGCAAAGACAAGAAGCAAGTCCAAGCAGAGCTGAACATGTACTTTCGCAAGTCGATGCACATGACCACTAGCACACCCTTGAAGATCATCATGGACACTATACATCAGTTTTTTTCCGGTTCAGCCATACCCAAGAAGAGCATGTGTATGTTAGCAGACAAGTTGGATGAAGGGGCCGAACCAATGCACCAGTTGTAATGGAGGCAAGAGTTTGCTTCAACAAGATATCACCATGAGGTCAATCCGCACCATCACGGATGACCAAGATTGGCATTAGCTCACCACCTTCCCCATCACAAGCATGTCAAAGTGTTGGTCTCACCATAGCGGACTGAGTGTTAGTGATGTCTTGTAAGGCTTGCTCAAGCCATGTTGTCTCACATGAGTACATGTGCATTGTAATGTTGAGTCATGTCAAGTGTAAGTCAAGTGTCAATAGTGGATGTAGCAGTCATAGAGTAGGTGAAGAGCCATGAGGGTAGTTGAATGGTCACAAAGCAGAATGTCAAGGGTCAGCCCACCCTTTGCTATATATAGTCCCTCATAACTCATTGTAAGGACTTTTGGTCAGCCAGGCTTCTACTAAGATTATCTTGAAGAAGACTTGGACAGTATTGTAACGCACATTCACTTCTCCATTGCACGGAGCTAGTACATCTCTTTGGACGAGCAGGTGGATGTCATTGTAACATTCCACTGTTGGGACTAGCAGGTTCACATGGATGCATTGTATGATTGAGACTTACACTTCTTTATATAATAAGAGCCATCACATTTTCATGCATATGTTGTTATTGTAGTTGGACTGCTCTTGTTTCCTTAATTACATATGTTGTTTAATTTATGTACTTGTGTATGAACTGATTCACATGTAGTGATATGAATCTTGTTGTTAATGTGTTGTTAATTTTGTCACCATCTATGTTGATTGCTCTGTCGGACATCCGAAAGACCTTTCACATGAACCTTGCGATAAAAACTGTCACACTCATCTTGGACTGATCCATGAGTTTTGTACGTGTTATCTTACCTTGTATAATTTGACTGTCGCATCCGAGTGGACTACTCCATCGGAAGTTGTGCATGTCCTTTCATGTTGTGTGTTCCTAGCCAAGTTGGCACTGATCCCTTTCAACCTAGAACTCACCTTCACCTTCTTCTCCATTCGAAGCATTAGAACCTCTCATACACCTTCCATAACTCACTGCATCAGTCATACCCATGCTACTGATAGAGTTATCTTACTTTCCTTTGTGCGACCTCATGGTCAAGGAATTACCTTACGACCCATTGCTGGGACTCCTACACCAAATGGTCTGAGATCTAATTGGTACTTATTACGGGGGAGATCCCCTTGACATGTTTTGGGTCCAGCACCATCAACATTTCTGGCACTAGAAGGAGGGCCTGATGACAAGTTATGTCCTCTCATGCAGTTTTGAACCTTTGCATATCTTTCATGGAGTCTTGCACTCTTCTTCCCCAGAGGTTTTTTTTGAATGATGAAGATGTCTCTATCTTAGGGAAGATTTTCGATCTCTTGTCCACTCACATGTATGATGGTGAAAGCGAAGTGGCCTGGCCTGAGCACTTATATAACTTTCATTTCGTGATTTATGAGGAAGATGAGTTTTCTGACAAATAGGCCAGTTTGCTGCTTGCATACACACTTCACAAATCTCCATTTCGTTGGGTGCTCAGCCTACTGGCTGACACTGTGCACTCAATTGAGCACTTCTATGATCTCATTGAAGACACGTTCTATCATTTTGATCCAGACTGTCTTGACTAGAAAATGTTACAGCAACGAAGGGCTCCAGATGAATCTATTATTGATTTTTGGCAGCGCTTTTGTGACTTGCAAGATCCAAAGTGCTAGATGAAATTTTATTATCTTTGGGACTGGTTCGAGTATTGCCTTAAGAAATATTCTTGTCCCAAGAGGAAGCTTGATATCAAGCCTCACTCAACATTCTTCATTGATGGAACTATGCAATCTCATGTGGGAGCGGACACTGTCTCAACTGACTATCCGCTTCCTCTCATTCAGCAGCTCCACCACTACCCAGTGATTTTGAGGATCAAGCTCACATACCTGTTCATCCTTCACACTCTCCCAACATCACTCCACTTGATTTTTGTGTAGTTGTGATTCCTTCAAGTTCTCATATGCATTCTTTTCTTCGACCTCCATCTTGACACTTAGGTGTTCCTCCGGACGATGCTATATTATGTTCATTCATTCCAGACTCTCCACTTGTTGTGAAGGAGTAATAACACACTAATGGATTCGGTGTTGCACAACAAACATGCGCTATCATTCATGAAGAGTACGAGTGGGAGCTTGAACATAAACACTCGGCGAAGGATGAATCACTTCTATCCGAGTCACCTCCATTCTTTCCTAACCACTTTGGTGAACCTGCCATCCATGATTTTTCATGTGTATCTTCATCCACAGATGCACCCACTATTGATCCATTGTAGGAATCACCGAATGTTAATACATCATTTGACAACGGCGAGCATAAGTTACTCATGGAAAATCCACTTGATCCTTCATCTATCTTTCCTGGAAACACAGAGGATGAGTTTGTTCACTTTTCATCTACCCCTCTGTGTTATTCATGCAATCATGAGGATGCCCACCAACATCCTCAATTTTTTGATCTTGGTTGTTGTGATCTCTTCACCTCATCATCCGATCATGATGTTGATACACTCATTGTTAATCTATCTAAGCCACTGGTCTACGAAGATCCATCTGTTAGCGAAGTCAAAACACCATAGATCGTCGAGGCACTTGAGCCCGAGCTAATGGTTATGTAAGGCCCTCACTGTCCTGAGGTTGGTTTCACTTCCGATCACGAAATTGTTCAAACACTCATGGCTCCTCATTACTCATTTGTATGCACTCAAGATAAATCTAACCCTCAGATCTTACTTCCTCCACTTGAACTACACGATCCCATTACTCATGCATTGGAGGAGTCTCACATTGAAAGCACTCGTGCACAATGCAAGTTATCTTTGTTTCTTTCGTTTACTTGCATGTCATAGTCAAGAGTGTGCTTATGCTTCAAAGTTGCACGTAGTGTCACACAACACCATGATAAGTCCACGGACTGCATGTCATGCACATTCACTCACTTATGTCTAGTGGGCACTTTGAATCACGCAGTGTGGTTGTCTTCATTGTTATATCTTTCTTGCTTGTTGGTTCACACAATTGGGTTACTCGCAGACCAAGCGTTCACCAACATGGGTCTACCAATGCATCGGTGGTTGCATTGGAAGTATCACTTCACATGACTAGGCCCATGTACCATTAGTGTAGGAGTAGGAGTAGTGTTTGCTTTCAGTTGTTTGCTTGCATGCTTATTTGATTACGTGATTTGTTTTCTTGCTTGTTTTTTTACTTTCTTTGCTTTCTTTTTTGCTTCTTCTCTTGCTTTGATTTGTTGATTGTTAGTTCATTCCCTTTTTTCATTCATAGTTTACTTTTGCATGAAATCATGTATGACTCTTGAAGCAAGCTAGGTAAAGTACAAGAGGGCTTGTACAATTGTCACTACTTGGTTATCTATCATCTTACCTCTGTATGATGACCTTGTTACTTTTAGTCCATGATACATCAAAAGAAAATACATACTGTTCAAAGTGAATGTTGGTGTAAACACAATGCTTGCACGCTAACTAATGTCACCTTCTCTAGTCGATTGTTTTTGGGTTAACGCTTGTCAGCTCAGTCAAGTAGAGTAAGGTAAGGGGGAAAACCTTAACAGGCATGTCAAAGATACAATAAACTACTTCTCTACCAGAACAACCTCTTCTGATCTCAATAAGTTGAGATCCCTCTTCCACCTCTGAAATGAATAAGTGTTATGCACAGTGAAAAATGAAAAAATTAGAAGTCAAAACTATAAATTAAAGCTGAATAAGGTGAAAGAAGAGAAAGGCTTCTTGTGCTATGATGTGATGCAAGCAACTCCACCGAGGTACTGACTAGGCTCGCTGGTAGCGGAGCCATGCTTGTGTTTATATGTGACTCCACTGAGGTATTGTCTAGGGCCGCTGGTAGTGGAGCAACACCAAAGATGAAACTAAGACTCTGACGACTATACTGCTTGTGCATGTATATACCCCTCAACCCCAATCGAAACAACTGTGTTTCATTGGCTTGGAATGTGTGTCAATTGACCAAGGGTTTGGTAGATGCTACATCTTACAATCAAGTTAGTGTGAAACCAAGATGAGCTGAAAACTGAACAATACTTCTAGAGATGTTAGACTTGCTTTTAACGAACAAGGTCCATTTAGAGAGCTGGAGTTCTACCTGCGTGTCGCTAAGTGTTGTAGTGGCTACAACCACCCTCCAAAGTTTTTCCTTAGCCTCGTTTTGGAGCCTCACTTCCAACCTTCACAATGACTTGCCTTGCTTCGTCAAGTCCACAAGCTTCAATGTCTTTCTTGCACAAAGGCAGTGTGTCGATCTCAGCTTGATCCAATCCCCTCACAGGTTGTTCATCCAGACTTGGTCCAACTATAGGTTGAGCAGCTATCACTTGTAAATTGCGCATTTCTGGAGGGCAACCAACCTTCCCTCTAGGAATTGCGTAATCCTATATGACAGCCTGCTGGGCTCAAGGATTGTGTAATCTTGCCAGCCAACCCTCCTAGTAGGATTTGCACAAATTTTCCCAGTAGCAGGCTATTTAGCCCAGGATTTGTGAAAATCTATGCAGAAGTGAGCCACTCTACCCAAAAATTGTGTAAATGTTTTTGGCAGCCAACCCAGCTTCTAGCCACAAATGTGCATTATTCTTCAACAGTCGAGCAGTCTCTTACATGTGCAACTGAGTTGACCAGTTCCCTCTGGGACTTGCATACATGGTCTTCTTCTCCCAAGGTAGCATGCAAAGTCATCCCTTGTTTCGAGAATCTATGTCTTGCAATTGGAGGTTACATGCAAGGAGAAATTCTGAAAGCTCCCACCAAGTGTTGCTTCCCCTAGATTCGTGGCATGTGCATCACAACCTTGATGTTATCAAAACCCATCACTCAGAAGTTTTAGAGATCATTCCTCACATAAACCTTGTAGCTCTAACATCCCACATCACATCTAGGAGCAATTGGCACATTTAGCTCAACTGTTTTGGAGTAAGCCCACTTCCCATGCCTTTTGCTGCATTTATGTCGCTTTTTGTGTTTTCACTTGTGGGAGTATTGTTTTCTTGATTTCTTTGAACTTTTGCTATCGTTTACATATTTACTAGCTTGTCCTAGCTCTGTTTCAATTTTCATTGCCATCTCAGTGTTGTCGCATGCATGAAACTATTTTGCATGAACATCAGCCCAACTGGTGAACTGTCTCACCCACATGCATGTTGATATGTTTGCTCAATATTTCGTTCATGTTTTGCATGCACTGTTAATCACTCCTGCTATCACTTAATGTGTCGATGCATTCACTGACTTACTTTCTTTCAGTTGCCCATCGGAGAGTCGGGCCAACCTTGGCCCCGGCTCCACCTTCATTAAGGCTGCATTGCACAATTTGGGGAGGAAAGACCCACCTTACTCTCCAGATTTGCGCATTACTACCCAGCACTACCCTCTAGGACTGTTTTGCGCATTTTGGGAGGACAGTGGCTGCTTGGCCCAAGAAATTATGCAAATCCATCCCTAGGCCAGCAGTCCTTCCTAGCTGGAATTGTGCATTGCATAATCCCAACAGTCAGTAGCTATACTGGACTATGCATTACACAGTTCCAAGAGTCAACCAGTTTCTGAGTAGCCCAGACTCTGCCCTGAGCAGTCTTGGTAGTCGATCTTCTAACCTTCTGGCTGAAATTGCACAACCTTCATGATCATTTACCTAGGTATGTTGTAAGTTATTTCTCATGTTCATTTTGGCTTTTCACTGACAGATTACTTTCTATGAGTGTTTCCATGTCTCCAAGTATCGCAGGTGTTCATATTCTTCTCAGCAATACAGGTACAATGGTTTCTAGGACAGCAGAGTCAAAGACACCGTTCAGAGAACACTTGGGCAATGTAGTCAATCAAGTGTCTATGAGCTTTCCTACTCATGAAGACATCAAGTTGTTTGTAGACAAGGATATCAAGCAATAACATCACAACGAGTAGCTGTTATGAAACCAGCTCAAGAAAAGAAAGAAAAGATAGATCAACGCCTTAGAATTCAGCCTCTTCGAGGGGGCAACCTCCTTTACATTAAATAAATGAACAATTCTTGGATGATACAAATGAAAAGACCCCCTTTCTATATATAGGAGTCTAAGGGGTCATAACATAATCAGAGCCGACATAACATTAATAATGTAAGGGAACAATAATAACAATAGTGGGCTTCTATGGGGCACAATAGTAACAATATGGGCACTACATGGGTACATCAATATAATAACTGGGTTGTACTAATAACAATAAGGGGTTACACTAGTAGTATAGGGGCCTAACAATCCCCTCTCCTTCAAAAAGCGTTGTCCTCAATGCTTGAGTAGTTCTTGATGCTTCTGTATAAAATTCTTGTCTTCCCATGTGGAATCTTCAGCGGGTAAGTTCTTCCACTTGATGAGATAATTTGAAGTTGATCGATTTCATAGCTGTCGGGTTCTTGTTTTTGTGACTACTCCAGGTTCCAATATGTTTTTTCCTTCCTTTTCAATTTCTGGCAATATTGTTTGAATTGGGATCTTTTGCAACTTTTGAAAAAGTGGCCATACTTCTTCGTCCTTCTTCCATTCATCCCTTTCTTCGTTTATCCAATCTGGTTGGATAATAGAAATAGCACAAAACAATGCTTCCACATCCTCATCCTTGAAGAGTCTTCCCATTCGGTAAGGTCGCCATTTTTTAAGTGCATGTAGTATTGCCAACATTTCCTTCTCATAAATAGCTTTGTGTAAAAACTTTCCCTTGATTGGATGACTTTCAAAAGCAATGGGTCTTTAATCTTGCATTAAAACAACACCAATTCCATTTCTTGAAACATCGCATTCCACAATAAATATTTTTGTGAAGTCCGGTGTAGCTAAGATCGGTGCTTGGCACATTGCCTCTTTAAGATGTTCGAAGGCCTTTGTTGCTTCTGGAGTCCATGAAAAGGCATCTTTCTTCAATAATGTTGTTAGAGGTGCTGCTATTCTCCCATAATTCTTAACAAACTTGCGATAATACCCTGTCAACCCGAGAAATCCTCACAGATGCTTTATGGATGTGGGCATTTTCCATTCCTTAAAGGCTTTAAATTTGCTAGGGTCTACCTTAACTACTTCATGAGATACAATATGACCCAGATATTCCACCTCTTGTACTCCAAAGAAACATTTGGATCTTTTTGCATATAATTGTTTCTCCTCCAATAGTTGTAGCACCCTGTCAACATGTTCAACATGATCCTTCCAAGACTTGCTGTAGACTAGTATATCATCAAAAAATACTAACACAAATTTTCTAAGGAATGGTTTGAAAATGGAATTCATCAAACCTTGAAATGTTGAAGGTGCATTGGTAAGGCCAAAAGGCATGACCAAAAATTCATAATGACCCTCATGAGTTCTAAATGTTGTTTTTGGAATGTCTTCAGTCTTCATTCTAATTTGATGATATCCTGAACGAAGATCCAACTTGGTGAAGTAAATTGATCCATGCAATTCATCCAGTAATTCATCAATGACGGGAATGGGAAACTTATCTTTAATAGTGAGCTTGTTGAGCTCCCTATAATCCGGACACATGCGCCATGATCCATCCTTTTTGTGCACTAATACTACTGGAGCAGAGAAAGAACTTTGACTCGGTTGAATTATACCAACCTCTAGCATTTCTGCAACCATACGTTCAATTTCACTCTTTTGGGCATAGGGATATCTGTACGGTTTGATGTTTGGAGGAACACTTCCTGGAATCAAATGAATAGTATGATCATGATCAGGAATAAGTGGGAGACCTTTGGGAGTCTCAAATACCTTGGAATGATTGTCCAAGTCTTTTTGGAGATCTGGAGAAATAGATGATTGCAATGTGGAAACATCTAGCGAAAATAATTGTGCAATTACACCCTGTTGTTCCTTTTTTAGAAGCTTTGTCATACCATTAGAGCTAATTATCTTTCCCGGTTTCCCTGCACTACCCCTTAATTCAACTTCCTTTCCTTCCACGGAAAATTTCATGAAAAGTTCTTGAAAATTGAAAGCTATTATACCCAAGGATTGTAGCCATTGTACTCCTAGTACAACATCAGCAACTCCCATTGGAATGGAAAGCATTGGACTAGTCAATACATATTCTCCCATCGATAGCTTGATATTATGGCACTTTCAAGAGCAATTTATTGTTCCTCCCTTTGCAACCATCACTTGACACTCTGGTGCTGGGTATAAGAAGCAATTAAATTCTTTTGCTACCTTACAATGAATAAAATTGTGAGTACTTCCTGAATCAATCAACACTAGTACCTTTTTCTTCTTGATTTGTCCTTCTATCTTGATGGTTTGAGGAGTGGTAATTCCCACCAATGCATTACAAGATATGGTCGGATTCATTTCTTATTTATCTAGGCTTTTTTCCTGGAGTATATCCTCTTCTTTTGACCTTTCTTGCTCCTTTTCTTCTTCGTCTTCACAATCTATGTAGAATAATTTCTTCTCAGCACACTTATGACCTTTAGTGTATTTGCTATCAGAACTGTAACAAAGCCCTTTTGCTATTTTTTCTTCCAATTGTTGTGGTGTCAACCTTATAGGTTGTGGAAGACTAGGAGCAACCACACTTCCATCTTTATAGTTGTGAGTGGTATGCTTCCTGGTTGCCATAATTTTGCTTTCCATTTTTCTTGCTAACCTGAATGCCTTCTCTAATGAATCAGGTTCCCAAAGGCGAACATCATGTTGGATATTATCCTTTAAAGTCCCTATTAACACATCAATCCTATGCTCCTCTGGAATATCTTTTACCCTTATGTTCAATTTTTGGAACTCCTCAATGTGTTCCATTATTGGAGACTTATCAATTGGCTAAAAAAAATGTTGCTTTTTGTATCCTCATAATGTGCTATCAATTCTTCCATAAAAACTATCCAAGTGATAATTTGTTTACGAGAGCAAAGCCATTGATACCATACAAACTGATTTGGTTCCAAATATAAAGTTGCAATACGTACCTTTTGTGTGTTTTGCACATTATTGAGATCGAAAAATTGCTCCATTTGTAATATCCATGTTGCGGGATCCTTACCATCAAACTTCCTCATATCGATTTTTGGAATATGGTGGGTTTTCGATCCCACATTAGAGTCTAAGAAATCATGATTAACATTTCTTTTGTTCGCATCATGAGTCTCCTTTACTACCTTTTCACCATTGTTAAGTATTTCTTGTAGAAAATTTGTCAAATCTGTCTTCAAATCTGCCATGCCTGTCTTCAAATTTGTGTTCAAATCTATCTTCAATTTGTCCATCTTAGCTTCCATGCCATTCATCTTAGCTTCCACACCATTTATCTTAGCTTCTATTAGCTTTTGTGAAAGTGACATTTGTGGCACTTGTTCTTGTAATTTTGATATATCATGTAACATTTCTTCCTCTTCTTCATGAGTGATGCTAGAGCTTTCAGGTTGCTTACTAGGTGTTTTCATTTTCTTTCCTCGGGGCATCAGTTACTGATAATAATTATCTACTATGCCCTTTGAATTCCTTCAAAATAAATTTTCAAACCAAGCTTAAGCAAAAATTTAAGAAAATCTACACCCCTTTTTTCACTTTGTAGGAGCTCGATATTGCCTCTGATGTATCTCTGTACTTTCCGATCATCTAGTTATGAATTTGTGATTTGTAGTAGCCCTATGTGTCCTCTTTCTAATGCCACAAGTCTAACCCAAATTGGATTCTCCAAGGAAGAGTTATGCGAAATCTCCCACAGTGACTTGATTATAGACTAGTTCAGTAGAGTTAACTTGTACGACATGCCACGAGTCACTGTTTCGACCTTTGGATATGAAAAATGCATACAAGAAACTAAAATCTATCCTCTTTCTGTAACTTCTTACGAAATTTCAATCCGATCCCCAGAGAGAAAGTTATGACGATTTTTCTCAGGTCACATGTTTGGAATGTAATTCAGGAGTCTGCAAAAATGCCAACTTCCTAAGATCATATCTCCGCAAATATAGCGCGAAAAAATTTGATATTCAGACCCGCGGTTCAGCACAATTCCCTCTCAAATGGGTTTTTTTTACAACTTCTGAAACGTCACAGAAAAAAATTTATAGCGAAAATTCCACGATGACCTGTTTGGAGCAGCGAAACCCTAGAATCCAAAGCTCTAATACCAAATGTTATGAAACCAGCTCAAGAAAAGATAGAAAAGATAGATCAACGCCTTAGAATTCAGCCTCTTCGAGGGGGAAACCTCCTTTACATTACATAAATGAACAATTCTTGGATGATACAAATGAAAAGACCTCCTTTCTATATATAGGAGTCTAAGGGGTCATAACATAATCAGAGTTGACATAACATTAATAATGTAAGGGCACAATAATAACAATAGTGGGCTTCTATGGGGCACAATAGTAACAATATGGGCACTACATGGGTACATCAATATAATAAGTGGGTTGTACTAATAATAATAAGGGGTTACACTAGTAGTATAGGGGCCTAACAGTAGCATCATGAACAACAGTTAAAAGAAGCATATCGAGTGTAGTGAACACGACAAATTGAAGAGGAAGGTTGTTGACAACACAAAGGTGGAACAAGGTTGCAAGGTCAAGCAGGTCCATTGATGATGAAAGAAATTTTTGAGACTCTAGCCATGAAGTGACGGCGCGACATGAAGATCGTGTGAAGGCAGAAGATGGAACAAAGAAGGAGTTGCATGTGCTGAAGCAGCAAATCAGGAAGAACATGAAGCTGCACAAACAAACAAATGAGTTGCAACATGAACATGAACAACAGTAGGTGCAACATTCACTCATGGATGAAATGTGCCCATACAAGTTAAATATCCATCCCAACAGCTGACAGGAAGCATACATGGTGAGCAGTGTTGTTTCTCACATGCAAGGGATTCAGCAGCATGGATGTCATTATGCGCGTGCATGCAATCCAACACATTCAACACACTCACCAAGGCGACAATAAGAAGCAAGTCCAATTGGAGCTGAAAATGTACTTCGGAAAGTCAATGCGCATAACCACAAGCACACCCTTGAAGATCAACATGGACACTATGCATAAGTGTGTTTCTGATTCAGTTGTACCCAAGAAGACCATGCACATGTTAGCAGATGAGTTGGATGAAGGGGCTGAACCAATGCACGAGTTGCAACAGAGGCAAGAGTTTGCTTCAACAAGATGTCACCATGAGGTTCACGCACACCATCACAGACGACCAAGCTTGGCATCAGATGACCACCTTCCCCATCATAAGCATGTCAAAGAGTTGGCCTCACCACAGTGGACAGAGTGTCAGTGATGTCTTGCAAGGCTTGCTCAAGTCATGTTGTCTCACATGAGTACATGTGCATTGTAATGTTGAGTCATGTCACGTATAAGTCAAGTGTCAATAGTGGATGTAACAGTCATAGAGTAGGTGGAGAGTCATGAGGGTAGTTGAATGGTCACAAAGGGGAATGTCAAGGGTCACCCCACCCTTTGCTATAAATAGTCCCTCATAACACATTGTAAGAGATTTTGGTCAGCCAAGCTTCTACTAGGACTATCTTGAAGAAGGTTTGGATAGTATTGTAACGCACCTTGGCTTCTCCACTGCATGGAGCTAGTACATCTCTTTGTAGGAGCAGGCAGATGTGGCTGTAACATTCCACTATTAGGGCTAGCAGGTTTACATGGATGTATTGTATGATTGAGATTTAAACTTCTTTATATAATAAGAGCCAACACATTTTCATGCTTATGTTGTTATTGTGGTTGGACTGCTCTGGTTGCCTTAATGATATATGTTGTTTAACTTACGTACTTGTGTATGAACTGATTCACATGAAATTATATGAATCTTGTTGTGAATATGTTGTATATGTTGTTAATGCTATCACCGTCCATGTCGACTGCGCTTCTGGACATCAAACAGACCTTTCACATGAACCTTTCTGTAACAACCATCGCACTCATCTCGGACTGATCTGCGAGTGTTGTACGTGTTATCTTACCTTATATGATGTGACTTCCGCATCTGAGTGGATTTCTCTACTGGAAGATGTGCATGTCCTTTTATGTTGTGTGTTCCTAGCCGAGTTGGGACTAATCCCTTTCAATCTGGAACTCACCTTCACCTTCTTCTCCCTTCGAAGTGTTAGAACCTCTGATACACCTTCCTTGACTCACTGCATCAGTCACACCCTTTCTATTGATAGAGTTATCTTACTTGCCTTTGTTCGACCTCGCGGTCAAGGAATTACCTTATGACCCATTGTTGGGACTCCTACACCAAACGGTCTGAGGTATAATTGGGAATTCTTACCGGGGAGATGCGCTTGACATGTTAGCAGGTCTAGCACCGTCAACAAGTTCTTAGCGAGTGAGCAGAGGAGAAAAAATTAGAGATGAGCAAGGAGTGCTTAAGGGGTTCCAGATGAGTGAAGAAAGAGGAATGCTAATAGCTAAGAGGAGGTGAGGGGTTCAAGTAATAAATGAGGTGAGGCTTGTTACAAGACTATGTTGCAACTCACAATGAATTTGTGAGAGCATAAGTAGAAAGGAAGGTGACCATTATTGGTCATCATCAAGGATCAAGTAAAAGCCACAACAAAAGGGGAGAAGGATACAAAGAAAAATGACATGAGGAAGCTAGTCTAGGAATAATTCGAAAAGGAGATGAGTGGGTTGAAGGAACAACATGACATGCTAATGTAGCTACTACAAGAGAGGGAATAATCCCATAGAATAAACTTGATGAGGATATTCGAATTATGTGTTAGACCGAAGGGTTTTAAGAGGAAATCCCCAAAGTCCAGAGAGATATGGAAGAAAAGGATGTGGTTATTAATGAAATCCTAAATGGAAGAAGAAAATCTCAGAGTGGTGAAGCCTTTGGAAGGAGAAGTTCATTTTTGCAAACCGCTTCTTGAAGAAAAAGAGAAGATATTGGTAGAAAGTCTCATGGACTATGAAAAAAGTATAAAACAACAAAAGGTGTTGTTAAAATAATAAAAGGTTAAATACCTCTGAGTTTTGGAAATAACAATTTACATGTGGATGTAGGATTTATGAGCAAGGAAGATGAGCAATGATTAAAGACTCTTATAGATGGAAAGCGTGGATAGATTATCAAAATGGAGAATGAGAAGATAAATGGATGGATACTAAAAAAGAAGAAGATGAAGAGGTGGTCTCTATTGTAAATGAGGCTAAAGAATGGCACGAATTATTTGTTAGTGGAAGAAGTGCTCAATATTTTTAAGTATGATGGAATGGAATTTCACTTTTGTGAACAAGAGAAAGGATAAGTCCTAGGAGATGATCATGTAGATGATAGAATGATGATGTGCTTAATCTAGCACGGGGAAAGAACTCTAGAAACATGAAATGAGGAGGAAGAAATGAACCTATTTATAGCTAATTTTCTGCATGAGTTTTAATTTGTAGGTTCAAAGTACCATGGAGTTGAATAGGTTCCTGAGATTATGGAGGAAGTAAAAACTCAATCAAATTTGTGTTACGTTTAGAGTGAACATCAAGTTGATGTTAATTTAGAAGCTCAAAAACCTTAAAGAACTACCATTAATGAAGGATATGAAGAAGTATTTCATGAATACAGTGTGGATGATGACCATGGAGAAGCTCAAGCAAGCACTCTCCAAACTAGTGAGAGGAAGAGTAATCATAGAGGTATAATTCATTGGCTATGTCTTCTTTTATTAGGTGTTTATTGGGTCATTTTTTAAAATATTTTTTCATGGGTTGAAAAAATTTGGAAATTAGGAAAAGAGAAGAAACTGCATGTTTTTCATATTTGTAGATTGGTTTAGTATGAAGATGATGGAGGGAGAGTTGGTGAAAATCCCTCCATACATTGCAATTTAGTTATCCCAAATGAGGTTAAAATATCCCAAGGACAAGAATATAACCAAGAGCTTGTTGTTAACAAGAAGGAGACACCATTGTCCGATGCAAGTAGGGAGAGACAAATATTGGATTATGTGGACAATTATGAATAAGGGTATATAGAAGTGCCTCAAGGAAGAGAATTTCAAGACATAAATGAGGAGGCTTATGTAGAGAAAGCCATGATTATGTGGGGAAATGACAAGATTGACATATAGGGAGTTGTAGGATATATTGTAAGGGTTAAATGAAAAACTAACTTTCCTCATGAGACAAAGACCCATAGATTTGCAACCAAAAGTCAAGAGAGAGAAAATGTTTTCCATAACATGTTTACTATATGTGCATGTGTGAGCAGACTTAAACATTTGGAAAGTAGAAACAATCAACCCTTCATAAGGATGATAGAGAATTTAGCATGGAAAACATGTGTTGTGGAGATAAATGAAGAAAAGTGGAATAAGACTCTTGCAATTCCTATACAAAACATTGTTAAGGAAGAGAAGGGCTGCAAAAGATATGAAGTTATAGTCTGTAAACAAATTTTGTCACCATGAGTAAAAATTTAGCAGACCATTCAAAAAAGAAGGAACCAGACTATTGATATCATAATCAAAGTGATGAGCCTTTGTATTGCAAGAAGAATGTTGCAACTCCCGAGGCTACCGACTTTAATTATCAAACCAAGGGTTCGTACAAACTTAAGAGGTATCAACACTATATGTGTGGCATAAAATGTGTCCTTCCTTTGTTTTCATGATGTAATTGAGTGCATGTACTGAAGTAAAATCCTAAACTAATTGCAGAAAAGGAAATGTTCGAAATGGAACCTTAACCTATTGCAAGAAAGAAAGTATAAGGAAAGAAATTGAAATCAAATGCTAAAACACACCTTTTTCTAAGTAACTTCCAAGAAACTATGCTTTGCAATAATGCTAAATTATCATGAACCAAATGCTATCTAAGCATGGAAGTAAGAAGCATCAAACATCACTAATGTGCAAGTAAAAGGACTGAAATAAATCTGGTCTTTTCTTTTTGTCTTTTCATGCAAAATCAAGTATGCAAACTAATTTCCTTTGGTGATGTGGTAAGTGAATTTAAGTATGTTTAAGGTTTGATGGAAGTGTTAGAAGATGGTTGGATGGTGTGGGAAACCCTTGGGAGGATTTTGGTGACTTCCTCAAGGTTTTCCATCAGTTCAGCCTCAAAACAGGTCGTTTCAGGAAAACCTACAAGATGTACTAGAAACCTACATGATCTAGGAGATGGTTGGATGGCGTGGGAGACCCTTGGGAGGATTTTTGTGAATTCCTAGAGGTTTTCCATTAATTCGGCCTCAAAATAGGCCGTTTCAGGAGAACCTACAAGATGTACTAGAAACCTACCTGATGATCATGTAGGAATTACAGGAAACCTACAGGATACAAGCGAGAGAAAAATGTGAGGTGTTGGAGGTGATGGGAGGCTTAGGAAAGGTGTGTAATGGGTGGAATGGAGTGGGAAAATTCCTAGGATCACTTAGAACTCAAAACCAATGTTGGGAGATGGATGGATTTGGTCAAAAATCTTGGAGAAGTTTCCTTATGAAATAATGAAATTGGTGAGGGTTTAATGACCAAGCAAATCAAATCCAAATTGGATGGGGCAAATTTTTTATCAAATAGGATGTCTTAGGTCCCTATTCCAAGTGGAATCACTCAAAAATGCCTCTTTTAACCCATTCTAAAAAAAAAAATTAAAAAAAAACATTACTAGTCAAAAATCTAGAAATTCGAGAACTAGTGAGCTAGTAAATCTAAAAAATGCCTAACTGAATCAAGTGAAAATGCTATTGGGTAATTTTTTTTATGAACTATAATGTTTTTTTGATCTAATGAAAATGTAATCAAGTCGATTGAAGCTCGTTAGCATGCTCCAAAAAATAGCAGAAATTTATTGTTCTTTGCTAAAAAGGAGATCTAGCAATCTAGATTTGGGAATAAGGAGACTAATCCAAACAGCTCAATGATTTCTATGAACTTCCAAAGATTTTCCAAGGCTGCAATTATTCTTTTGATCCTTCAAAAGAACCTACATCAACCATTTAACTCAATCCTACAACAAGAAATTATTAATCCTAAATGCAGAAATAGAAAATAAATAAAAACTAGAGATGCATGTGAATAAGCAACGAAAAGAAGGAAAAAAATGATACAAAAGGGCTCTGAGGTTCCTGCGATGGCCAAGCCCAAGGAAACTTAGAGACCTATGGAGGAGAACAACATTTAGAATCTGAACATGACACCAATTTTCATTATTCCATCAATACGGTTACATCCCTACAAGAAAATACAATGGAGCTGCAAAAATACAAGCTCTCTCCACAAGAACACTAATGAAAATCTATCCCTAGAGGAAAATTCGACTTGGTACTTATAAAAAATTATTAGGAATCATTCTCCATGAATGGAGGAAGCTTTCCCCACCAAAATCCCTTGATTAGTGGATCTAGTCCCCAATACTAGGAATCTGCATTAAATGGTAGGGAACACATTCCTAGATTTTCTCAATCATTCCCTAGAGGAAAATTCGACTTGGTACTTATAAAAAATGATTAAGAATCATTCCCCATGGATGGAGGAAGCTTTCCCCACTGAAATCCCTTGATTAGTGGATCTGCTCCCTTGATTGGTGGATCTGCTCCCTTGATTAGTGGAACACATTCCTAGATTTTCTCAGTCATTGGAGTTCCACAAGTTGTGCCATAATTCCATAATATCTTGTTGGCTTATTATTTATTATTGATGCTCTAGTAGTAGGGAACAAGTCCCTAAATTATCTGCTCCTCCAACTCTTCATAATCTACCAATATTCTCATAATATTTCCCAAAAAAGAAATAATATTAGGCACAAATATTCAATTATTCATAAACTTTACTAATGAATATATTAAAGTTAAAAATAAATTATCTAATGCAAAATGAGAGGTTTAATGTGCTGAAGGATGGTCATAGGCCTTAATTTATGTCTAATTTAGAGGCCCATCACAAAGATGCAAAGGTAGGAAAAAAATTGTTGTTATAAGAAGATGAAAAGCAAGATGAGACAAGTCCCCCTCATGAAAATTTATTTCATTTTCAAACAAGGAAATTGGTGCAAGATATTATTTTTGAAAGGAACCAACAATTTTCCATCGTGTATTTTGTCGAAGGAAACAAGGAGGATGGATTTTGTTGTTATAGGTGCATTCAATATGTAGAAGTTATATTCTACGGTGAAGAATCTAATCGAATCCTACATTCTTGGGAATTGATCAGGAGAATAACTGGTAGCAATAATTTAAAGCAACAAGTGATAAGAAACATGTATCAACAAGAAGGTTGATTGAACATGAAGGTTGGGAAACTATTGATGTTGATAAAAAGAGTACCTAAGGTATGGTACGATGGAAAGGAAAAAGTCATTATGAGTGATTGGAGACTTCCACAATGATTCATATTGTTATAGATTTATGGAATAACATTGTGTATTGTATGTGATCTATCCAATGTTTCAGATGGGAACTCCATCAATCATTAGGGATCAAAGAGAGGCTTGAGAGTAAATAAGTGTTGGGGCGCCCTTTTATAGGAAATCGTTTGGATTATATATTCGTTGATTAACGATAAAGAGTTTGAAATAATATTTAACCAACTTTGAAATATAAAAGGGCACTCCATCACTCGTTTACTCTCAAGGCTCTTTTTGGTCACTGATGATGGACAAAGTTCCATCCAAAACCTTGGATAGATCACATACATTACACAGTGCTATTCCAGAAAGCTATAACAAAATGGTGATTAGTTTTAGCACTTAGCTATCTAGGGGAAACTACATCATCCTAGCAAAGGTGAAACAACTACAAAGTAGAATCTAGGATTGAGGAAGGAAGAGGAAAACCAACAATAAGCTAACTGCACAAGATTGTGTCAACAAAGCAAGTGACACATTTCAGAATTATGTATGGGATCCTTGAAGACACAAGTCCGGTCTAGAGAAACAACATAATAAGATATGTGGGTAATAGCAACACTTTGTTCAGTACCCTTGAGGATTTTGAACATATTTGACCAGGAGGTCAACATTTTTCACGTGGGGAGTCTGATGCAAGAGGAGGATGTTCAAATATCAAATGAACATGATAAACATGTCATGAAGTAGAGTTTTCTTATATAGTGAGAACAATGAAAGGTTTCCTTGGCATTGATGAAAAGTAGGTTATGAGTTTTGTGGGTAGGAGTGATAAATGTCTTGGTTCTCAAGTCACAAATTTTGATGAAGAAAAGGATATTCTTGATTTAATTCCAAATTATGTTGACACATCAGTTGTTCCAAATGATGGCAAGGAAAGGTACCTAAGAATTCATTATGGTATTATTTGTGTACAAAAGATGGATGTGTTGTCCAGGACATGGAGGTCATGAGGAGTATATCAGATAAAAATTTTGGTGACAAGCCTATTTTTGCCTTTAAATTTTGTGATAGTACTATCTTCATTGTCTTTAAAGACCAGCCAATGGAAAATATTTTGAAATTCATGATCAGTGAAACAAACCTTTAAGTATTGGTAGATTAGTATTGGTTGCAATTTACTAACTTTGAAGCAAAGATTATGGATTTCAAATGAAAATATTTGCCAATATTGTTCTTCTTGTATTTTTGTAGATATGGCTTATGTGGCTTAGCATGATAAATATTGGGGTGTGCTTGTCCATTATGTTGAATTTTTTTATGACTCTTTTCCTCATCAACATTCTAATTTTTGTGTTTCTTAATCATTGCGAGATTGGTGTTTAATAAGCATGGTGGTATCTTTGACCTCTAAACATAACAGGTTCAAAATCAGAAATATTGGAACTAATTACTTTTAATTTTGCCATGTAGGATGTTCTTTAAGCTTTTATCTCTGAGGATGGGATTTCACATCTTGGGAGGCCAAAATCATAAATATTTAATAATTTCAAGTTCATCCAGATCAAAAAACTCAAAATCAAGCTCTTAAAAGATTTGCGTTATTAAATTTTCATAACTTTTATTTGAAAAATTAGTTTGAAGTGATTCAAAGGGAATAATAAAGAATACATACCATTAATTGGTTCTAAAATCCCTCAAAAACAAGAATACGCTACACCCGTTAAGTGCTCATAGTGCTCTACTATGATGCATGAAGAAGAAGAAGAAATGCAACATGATATATCAAAAGTATGAGACCAAGTGCAATAGAGAGCAACCAAAGATGAACTAAAAGTGATGATGAATATTTTAAAAGAAAACATAAAATAAAACATAAAAGGGGACATGGAAGGTTTGATGAAATGTTTGACAAAGTTTATAAAAGAAATGGTTCATAGTGATGACAAGGTATTCTGTGAAACTCATGATGAAAACAAAAGGAATGTGAATAGTGATTTTAGAGAATCTAACTTTGGGTTGAATACCAACCATTTTCCAAAGATCGATATGAGGAAGTTGGATGACTAGAATCCAGTAACATGGATACGATAGATGGAGTAGTTATTTGATCTACACAATGTGCAACATACACAAATGATACACATTACATATTTATATTTAGAACTCGATCAATTAGTGTGGTATCAAAGGATGTGTTCTTGTAAATCACTTGTCACTTGAACAATTTTTATAGAGGAATTCATAGCACATTATGAGGATATAATGAGCAATACCTTCTTTACCCAATTGATAAATCTGAAGCAAAAGGGTTCAACTGGGGAGCTCATTGATGACTTCCAAATATTGAATATGAAGGTAACTAATATTCTAGAGGAACACATGATTAATGTCTTTGTAGAAAATTTAAAGAATAACATCCAACATGAGGTTGGTCTTTCAGAACTTGATTCATTGAAGAATGCATTTAGGGTGGCAAGGAAATTTGAAATAAAAATCATGGAAAAAAGGAGGTCTACTACTCACTACTATAAATATGGAAATGTTGCCACTCCTAACTTGTTACAATCTACATGATTGACACCACAACAATTAGAGGGAAAAAGAGAAGAAGGGATTTTTTATAGTTATGATAAAAAATACACCAAAGGTTATAAGTGTGTTGAGAACAAATTATTTTACATTGATTATGAAGAGGAGGAATAAAAGGAACAATAATCATAGAAATAAGAAGATATAAACCAAGAACCAACCATAGGGGTTTGAAAAGAGTAAATGAATGCAAACATATCTTGTAATTCATTAGCAGATATTACCACTCCTCAAACTCTCAAGATAGAAGGATGTATCAATAATAAAAATGTAATAGTGCTAATCTATTAAGGTAGTACCCATAATTTTATTCATTGTAAGAGAGTCAATGATTTGAATTGCTTTCTATATCGAGCACAAAAAATTTCAAGTGATGGTTACAAATGAAGGAACTATAAATTTCTCTAGGAAGTGCCATAATATCAATATAACAATGATGAAATATGTATTGAATAGTCCAATACTTTCCATTCTATTGGGTGTTGTTGATGTTGTATTAGGACATTGATAGTTACAATCTTTGGGAACGATAGCTTTAATTTCAAGAAATTTTCTTGAATTTTTTATAGGAAGGGATGGAAAATGAATTAAGAGGTGTCACAGGAAAACCAAGGGAGATAATTAGCTCTATTCGCATGAACAATCTTTTTAAGAAGGAACAACGAGGGGTAATTGCAGACTTATTCTCACTAGATGTTCAAACATCTAAGTCACCCATTTCTCCAGTTCTCAAAAGATCATGAAAATCATTCCAAAGTCTTTGAGACTCCCAAAGGTCTCTCACCTATTCGTGATCATGATCATGCTATTCATGTGGTTCCAGGAAATGTTCCTCCAAAGTTCAGGCCTTACAAATATCCCTATGCCCAAAAGAGTGAAATTGAATGTATGGTTGTCTAAATGTTAGAGGCAAGTATAATTCAACTTAGCCAAAGTTCTTTCTCTTCTCTAGTATTATTGGTACATAAGAAGGATGGATCATGGCACATGTTTCTAGATTATATAGAGCTAAATAATCTCACTATTAAAGATAAATTTCCCATTCCTATCATTAACGAATTGTTGGATGAACTACATGGAGAAATTTACTTCACCAAGCTAGATCTTTGTTCATGATATCATGAAATTCGAATTCTGAAAACAACATTTACAACTCATGAACGTCCATATGAATTTTTGGTCATGCCTTTTGGACTTACTAATACACCTTTCACATTTCAAGGTTTGATAAATTCCACTTTCAAACCCTTGTTTACAAAATTTGTATTATATTTTTAAAATAAAATACTAATCTATAGAAAGCTAGGGAAAGATCATTTTTAACATGTTGAAAAGGTATTCAAACTATTGGAGGGAAAAAAATATATGCAATGCCCTCCAAATTTTATTTGGGGTAAAAATGTGGAATATTTGGGCCATATTGTATCTCATGAAGGTGTTAAAGTATACCCTAACAAAATAGAGATCATAAAGGAATGGAAAATCCCCACAACCTTAAGGCATCTTCAAGCATTTCTTAGGTTGGCAGGGTATTATCAAAAACTTGTTAAGAATTATAGGAAAATAGCAACACCACTAACAACATTACTAAAGAAATAAGCATTTTGTTGGACTCTAGAAGCAACTAAGGCCTTTGAATGCCTTAAAGAGGAAATGTGTTGAACAATGGTATTACCTACACCACACTTTAGAAAATAGTCTATTATGGAATGTGATTCCTTAGGAAATGGAATTCGGCTTGTTTTGATGCAAGAAGGAAGACCCATCACTTTTGAAAATCGTTTAATTAAGGGAAAGTATTTACACAAATATATTTATGAGAAGGAAATGTTCACAATACTACATGCCCTTACCTAATGGGAAGACATTTCAAGGTAAAAACATATCATGATAGTCTTAAATACTTCTTATAATAAACATTATCTTCAAAAGAGTAACAAAAATGGGTCACAAAGATGTTGAGTTATGACTTTGAGATCATCTTAAAAAAAGGGAAGCAAAAAGTTGTTGCAGATGCACTCTCAAGAAGGGATGAGGATGTGGAAGCATTACTTTGCACAATTTCTATTATCCAACATGATTGGATAACTAAATCAAGAGTTGAATGGAAGGATTATGAAGAGGTGTGGACACTCATTCAAACGTTATAGAAAGATCCCAATGCTTTTGATACATTTATTTGGAAAATTCATTCATTATGGTACAAAGATCAGTTATATCTATGTAAAAACTCCCAACTCAAACAAAACGTCCTTTTGGAATTACACACCTCTCTTATAGGAGGGAAAATAAGATTTTTAAAAACTTACCACAAGGTAAAGAAGGAACCTTTTTGGGATAGCCTTAAATCTGATATATAGAAGTTTGTGATAAAATTTTAAGTTTTCCAACAAACTAAAGTTGACAAAATTAAGACCCTGGGTCTTTTATACCCATTATCCATTCCAAGTCATCATTGGGAGGAGGTCTCAATGGATTTTATCATAGACTTACCCAAGTATGAAGGAAAAAATTTCATCATGGTGGTATTTTATAGAATTTCCAAGTATGAAAAATTTGTGCACCATCTCATCGTTTCAAAGCCTTTACAATCACTACTACATTTGTGGAAACAATTAAAAAGTTACATGGAAGCCCAAAGATTATTGTAAGTGACAAAGATCCCATTTTCACTAGAAATTTTTGGACAAAATTATTTTCTTGTCTTGGTAATCAATTATCTCATAGCTCATCTTATCATCATCAATCTAGTGGGAAAACTGAGATAGTGAACAAATGTTTTGAAGGATGTCTTTGTTTCATTGTATTTGATAAACAAATATGATGGGCTGATTTGTTACCTATGGTAGAATGGTGGTATAACAATTTCTTCCATATGACAACAAAAATGGCCCCATTTATGATTCTTTATGTATATCCTCCACCATCCATCACATCATATTTAAGAGACAATTCTAAGGTTTAAGGAGTGTAAGATCACATGGAGCATCAACAACAAGTTCTCCAACTCTTAAAGGATAACTTGACTCTAGTGTAGAATCGAATGAAACAACAGGAAGATCAATATTACAGTGAAATAAGTTTTTATTTAGGAGATTGGGTATTTTTACAGCTACAAGCATACAAAAAATGTCCCTCAAGCAATATAAGAAGGATAATAAATTATCACCCAAGTAATATGGCTTTTACAAGGTGTTGTAAAAGACTAGTACTATTGCATGCAAATTGGAGTTACATGCATATTTGCAAGTACACCCATTTTTCCATGTTTCATACTTAAAGAAGGTTAAAGGTTACAAGCTACCAATTCACACTATATTCCCAGAACTTGATGAGGAAGGAAAAATCATATTGGACCCTTAAGCAATCATGGAAGCAAAAATATGGAAATTACGAAATCGATCAATTTTAGAGTATCTCATTAAGTGGAAGTTCTTACCTACTAAATATGTTGGCATTATGGTTCAAGTGTTGTCCTTGATGGCAACTCACTCAGTGGATGGTACAGGTGCTCAAAGGTTAGTACAGGTGATGGCAACTCAATCAGAAGACAGATCTCAGTACAGCATGGCAAGAAAGCTCATACACGCTCTTTCGTTAAGCCCAAGTCGCGTGTACACGCAAGTTAGATTCAGAAAAAGCGCGTGTATGTGGAAAGGTTCCTTTGGTTCATGGTGGTTAGACCTTGGAAGTTGTGCCTATGATTTCGGACCATTATGTCTCGACGGGCGTGTCGATCCCTAGTTTTAAAGTTGATGGTATTGTGTTACTATGGTTTTGGCTCTTGGTATTGAGAAAGGCCTAAGGCTATATAAGGAGAAGAAGATCATTAGGCAAAGATCATCTTTCGACAAGGCATGAATATCTAAGAGAGAAAGAGATCTGATATGCAGGTTCTGAGTTGGTTGATCTGAGCTAAGGAGAGATCTCATCGGTTGATGGAGAACTAGATCTAAGGAGAGATCGTGATCAAATGGTTTGAAATGCACTATCATGTTATGGTTGATTATGCGTATTTCTAGATCTGCATATTGTCGCAATGTTACGTTCTGAGTCTAACTAATATCTGGTACAGCTGCAAGTTGAGAAAGTTTATTTTTAGATCTGTACGCAGGTTGGCTTCGGTAAAAGCGCGTGTATACGCGGTTTCTGCTCATTAAAGTAGCGTATATCTTTTGAAGCTTGATTTGGGTTTACAGTGGGATCTGACTGTTATTACAGAGTTCTGTAGTCTGCTCTGTGTTCTGGTAACTGGTGATTGACAGGGTCCAGTGGTTCAGTGATTCAAAGTTGGTTGTTTTATGCTTCAATGATCTGTTGTGAAAATTGAATGAATTGTGGTCTTCAGATTGTAATGTTGTGCTTCAGGAATATCCAAGTCTGAAAATGTATGAAAAGTGATACCTGGAAGAAGGAAGATTGTAGGTCAGCACCTACGTACTAGTATCTTGGCTAGTACAAAAGCAAAAGGGGGTTGGAGCTCCCTTCCAAGGAAGTTTGGAGAACGAGAGAAGGTTGAAGCCTTCTGCAGGTTGTAGCCTGCGTACTGGTATAAGGCTGCACCAGTACAAAAGATTGTAAACTGAAGTTTCATATTAAGAAAGATAGAGACAACTTGCAGCAGGTGGTTTTCACCCACATTGGGTTTCCACCTTATATCTTGGTGTTCATGTGTGTGGCTTTTTATCTGTTCTATTATACTGCACATGTTTACTGTTAATATGATGAATAATGTCCTGATGCACTTAATTGAAGAATAAGCCAACTAAATTGTGAGTTTTCTGCTTATACGCTGTTTTACTTCGTCACAGTAGCGTGTACACGCTGGTTCACTTAACTGAAGTAGCGTATATGTTTTGGGCATTTGAAAAGTTTGATTAATCTGATAATACTGATTCACCCCCCCTCTCAGTATTATTTCCAACAATTGGTATCAGAGCAGGTCCTTCAGAGAAGCTTGATCGCTTGAAGGAAGATCATTCATCATGAGCAACTACGAGAAAGAAGCATCAATCAGGCCACCGGTTTTTGATGGAACAAATTTCAATTATTGGAAGGTAAGAGTTACTGCATATCTTCAATCTCTTGGTACAGAAGTTTGGGACATTGTAGAAAAAGGCTATGCTTTTCCTTCAGCTACTCCTACAGATCCAGATGAAAAAAAGGCATATGAAACAAATGCAAAAGCAGTCGCTACCCTATTAGGAAGTATATCTCAAACAGAATTCATGAAGGTCATGCACTTCAAATCAGCAAAAGAAATATGGGACAAAATGATCACTAGCTATGAAGGAGATGAACAGGTAAAGGAAGCTAAACTTCAAACACTCAGGATTCAATATGAGACTCTCAGGATGTATAATGATGAAAGTGTGGCTAATTATTTTCTCCGGGTAGATGAGATTGTTAATTGTATGAAAAACTTGGGTGAAGAAATAAGAGAAACTATAGTAGTTCAAAAGGTTCTAAGATCTTTATCCCCCAAGTTTGAATCTAAAGTATCTGCAATAGAAGAAAAAGAAAATCTCCGTGTTCTCACTATGTCTCAGCTACATGGAATTCTAACCGCTTATGAAATGAGAAAGGGAGGTCCATCTGACAGAAGGGAAGCTGCTTTTAAGGCATCAGGAAAAGAAGATTACTATGAAGCAAGCCATGTTCCAGAAGAAGAGGAAGAAGAATCAAACTTTGTCAGAAATCTTCAAAGGGGTTCTGGAAGGTTCAGAGGTAAGCTACCTTTCAAATGTTTTGCTTGTGGGAAAGTAGGTCATTATGCTGCAAAATGTCCTTATAAGGATAAAGGAAAAGAACCTGCTAGATGGAACAAGAAACAAAGTGCAAATAGGAAAAGCTACTACACCCATGAAGATAGTGATGGCTTATCAAACAGTGATGAAGATGAACAAGGTAATAAATATAAGCTGTTAATGGCATTTGAAGATGATGATTATGAGGATGCTATAGATGTGGATAATCTCTATAATGAAATCACTAGACTCAAGAGAAGCATAGAAGAAAGGAATGTGATTATTGATACTTTGCAATTTCAAATTGATGAAAAGGAAAAACATCTTGAAAAACTAGAAGGTGAAATTGTTGGTCTCAGAAAAGAAATTGAGAAAACAAAAACTATTAATCTTAAATTTGTCAAAGGATCTGAAACCTTGGATGAGATTATTAGTGTGCAGCGGTCTCCTCTAAACAAAACAGGTTTGGGCTATAATGGAGAAACCTCTCAAGCATCCACCTCAAAAAGTTATCTTGATGCAGCAAGAGGAAATGAGCGGAAGAACAATGAAGATAATCAGGTAAAGCAAGGACGAGTTACAAACAGAAACTATCAGGGACAATCCTCCTTGAGGATGAACAAAAGCTACAACCAACCACAGGTAAAATCTTCTCAGTTTGGCTCAAGAATAGATGAAAATAGAAATTACAATCAGTTGGCTGGTAGATTCAATAACCGCAGAAGCTTCTTCAATGGACAATGCTTTTCTTGCCACAACTTTGGTCACAGAGCAGCTCAATGTGTTGCATATAAAACAATCATGACTAGGGAAGCTCAAAAACAAAGAAGTATGACAGGGATTACAAAAAGGACCTATAACAACTTTTCGGTGCTTGAAAATGAAGTTGAATGTTCTATTTGCAATAATTTTGGTCATAAAGACTCTGAATGCAGGAGCAGGTTTCAGGAGAAAAAGGAACAAGCCACAAGCACCAAAACATGGAGAATAAAGGAACCTCAAACAGAAAGATGTGGGATAGCATTTTATGCAGAAGGACAGGAAAATCTATGGTACATTGACAGTGGATGTTCGAAACATATGACAGGTGATAAAGAAAAACTTGAATCTTATTCTACTTTAGAAAAGGGAAAGAAAGTCTCTTTTGGAAATGATACTCCTGCTACTATAAAAGGAAAAGGTATTGCTCCTTTAAAAGAAAAGGTCAAGGCTGGAAATGTTTTGTATGTTGATGGATTGAAACATAATCTTCTAAGTGTCAGCCAGATGTGTGATCAAAAAACAGAGGTTATTTTCAGATCGAATGGATGTCTTGTTCGTGATCTTGATACAGGTAAAACAGTTCTCAAAGGCAAAAGAACTCCAAATAATCTGTACATATTTGAAGAAGAACAACAACAATGCTATCTTAGCAAGGATGAAGAGCACTGGTTATGGCATCGAAGGTTGGGACATCTAAGCTTCTCACAAATAAGGAAAGCATGCAAATATCAGGCAGTTCGCGATCTTCCAGATATCAAAATTCCAGACAACACCATATGCAAATCTTGTCAGTTTGGAAAGCAGACCAGAACTAACTTTCCAGAGAAGGAAGGGTCAGCTAGCTTGCCTCTTGAGCTAGTCCATACAGATGTATGTGGTCCATTTAGAAAAAGGTCACCTCGAGGAGAAGAATATCTGATATTATTCATTGATGATTTCTCAAGGTTTGTTTGGTTAGGGCTTATGAAGCACAAAGATGAAGCATTCGAAAAATTCAAATCCTTCAAAGCATTGGCCGAAAATGAATCAGGACACAAAATCAAGTGCCTCAGATCTGACAGAGGTGGGGAGTTCACATCAAATGAATTTTTTGATTTCTGCGATGAACATGGGATAAGAAGAGAATTCTCTACAGCTAGAACTCCTCAGCAAAATGGGGTTGTGGAAAGAATGAACAGAACTATCCAACAAATGGCTCGTGCTATGCTCGATGAATCAGGTACTCCTGCAACCTTCTGGGGAGAAGCCGCACATGCTGCTGTTATCATTCTTAACAAAACAAATGTCCGAGTAAACAGCACTCAAACACCTCATGAGCTTTGGAGTGGTAAAACTCCTTCCGTAAAGCATTTCAAAATCTTTGGGAGCAAATGTTATATTAAGAACACTGATGAGCAACTTGGCAAACTTGAACCTAGAGCAGATGAGGGCATTCTTCTTGGTTATTCTCCACATAGCAAAGCATACAAGTGCTACAATAAAAGACTTGGCAGAATTGTTGACAGTATTGATATAGTGGTTGATGAGAAGGGATATATTCCTAGGCAAGTTCATCATGAAGAAGATGAAGGTTACTCTCAAAGGCGAAATGATGAAGAAGAAGAACCTCAAGAAGAAGAAGAATCTCAAGAAGAACCAGAGGAGCAGACAAGAATAGAAGAAAGACTCCATCCAGATATGTCCAAAAGAATCATCCAGAAACTCAGATTGTGGGGCAGAAAGAAGCAGGAGTACAAACAAGAAGGACACTTGCAGAAGCTTCAAGCTACTTGGCTCTACTCTCCTCCATTGAACCACAAAATTGAAAGAAGCATGCAAAGATGAATGTTGGGTCAAAGCAATGGATGAAGAACTTGAGCAAATCGAAAGGAACAACACTTGGGAATTGGTTCCTAGACCAAAAGATAAGAATGTAATAGGAACAAAATGGGTCTTCAAGAATAAGTTAAATGAAAATGGAGAAGTAATTAGAAACAAGGCCAGACTTGTTTGTAAAGGGTATGCACAGCAAGAAGGAATAGATTTTGAAGAGACCTTTGCTCCTGTGGCAAGACTAGAGGCCATCCGAATGTTCCTTGCTCTCTCAAGCTTTCAAAACTTCAAGGTATTTCAAATGGACGTGAAATCAGCCTTCCTGAATGGAGACTTAGAAGAAGAAGTATATATTGAGCAGCCAGATGGGTTCATTCTTGGGAATGATCCAAACCTTGTATGCAGATTGAAAAAGGCTCTCTATGGGCTCAAACAAGCTCCAAGGGCTTGGTACTATCGGTTGGACAAATATCTTCACCAACAAGGCTTTTCAAAAGGATCAGCAGATAGCAATCTCTATATAAAAGTTGAAAATAACAAATTGCTAATTCTTGTTGTTTATGTAGATGATATTATTTTTGGCAGCAATGAAGAGACTATGAGTCAAAACTTTGCCTTGGTTATGCAGAAAGAATTCGAAATGTCACTTCTTGGAGAATTGACATATTTTCTTGGATTGCAAATCCAACAAAATGAAGGAGGTATCTTCTTGTCTCAAACCAAATACCTCAAGCAGATCTTGAAGAAGTATGGCATGGAAGAGTCAAAACCAGTATGTACACCCATGGTTACAGGATGCAGCCTCAGTGCAAATGATGAATCAGCAGCAGTCCACCAACCCACTTATAGATCCATGATTGGGAGTTTGCTTTATTTGACAGGTACTCGACCAGATATTACACATGCAGTAGGAATGGTTGGAAGATTTCAAGCCAACCCAAAGGAAACTCATCTTCAGGCAGTCAAAAGAATCTTCAAATATCTTCAAGGGACCCAAAACTATGGCTTATGGTATCCTAGAAATACTGATCTCACTCTTCATGCTTACACAGATGCAGATTGGGCTGGAAGTGTGGATGATAGGAAAAGCACAAGTGGAGGTGCTTTCTTCATGGGTTCCAGATTAGTATCTTGGTTCAGCAAGAAACAAAGTTCGATTGCCTTATCTACAGCTGAAGCAGAATATGTAGCTGCAGCATCTTGTTGTACACAACTTCTTTGGATGATGCAGACCTTGCAGGACTTTCAAATCACTTGCACTCCACCTGTCTCTATCTTATGTGATAATACAAGTGCAATCAGCATTTCAAAGAATCCAGTCATGCACTCAAAGACCAAGCACATACCAATCAAGTACCATTTTCTTCGGGAACAAGTGCTTGAACAGAAGGTCAAGTTGGAGTATGTTCCTTCTAAGGAGCAAGTTGCTGATATTCTCACAAAACCACTGCCCAGGGAAACTTTTGAATATCTCAGACAAAAGCTGGGAGTAGTTAATGCTTCATCCTGTTGTTGAAATTTGTTTGTTCTACAGAAAAGTTGGTATACGCAGGTTACGGAAGTAATATTAGCGTATACACGCGGATTCATGGTGGGAAAGTCGCGTGTATGCTGGACGCTTGTTGCAGAAAGAATATCCGCGTACATACGCTGTTTTATACAGGAGAAAACGCGTATATGAAGTTCTGAACAGCAAGGGAAAACTCTGAAGTTCTGAACAGCAATAGGAATATCAGAATTATTCAGGCACAGTTTCAGGGAGTGCAACAGGCACAGGTTCAGGGGGAGCAGCTCAAAAGTCTCATAAAGCATTGTTGGCATTCAGATGTTTTTGGTTGTTGGTTTCAGGAGAAGGAGCTCAGAAAGAAATTCTAGTTGCTGATCTAACAAGATGTTTATCAGATGCTGCTGATGTCTTTCCTAAGTCTTGGTCTAGATCTGTTGTCTCTATGTCATGTATCTCTCTTGTCTCTTTTATGGTGTCAAGGTCATGTAACGGCCTTTGTTGGTTTCCCCACTATGCCTGGGATGAATGATGAAATGTTCATATATTATCATGGTTAGGTGGATGAGTCAATATTGATGTATCCCCACTTGGTTGGGTGGATGAGTCATTTTTTTGTATATCCTCACTTAGTTGAGAAATGGATGTATGTATGAGTCTTTGGTGATAGGAAGGTCTTTTATGATGTATAGAGTCATGTTCTTCTTGAAGAACATCTTTTGCAGATCTTGCCTACAGTCAAGGGGAGCATGAACAGCACTTGGTGAGCAGGATGGATAGATTGGTACTCTTTGGCATTCACAAAGGGGGAGCACACTTGGAGATTTCAGCATGTACTCAGGGGGAGTATGGACAGCAGTATGGACAGCAGAAGGATTACCAAGGAAGAGAATATCTTGGTCCTCCCTTTGCCCTTGATGTCAAAGGGGGAGAGTGACTTGGTGTGGTGGTTGCCATCAAGTCCAAAGGGGGAGATTGTTGGCATTATGGTTCAAGTGTTGTCCTTGATGGCAACTCACTCAGTGGATGGTACAGGTGCTCAAAGGTTAGTACAGGTGATGGCAACTCAATCAGAAGACAGATCTCAGTACAGCATGGCAAGAAAGCTCATACACGCTCTTTCGTTAAGCCCAAGTCGCGTGTACACGCAAGTTAGATTCAGAAAAAGCGCGTGTATGTGGAAAGGTTCCTTTGGTTCATGGTGGTTAGACCTTGGAAGTTGTGCCTATGATTTCGGACCATTATGTCTCGACGGGCGTGTCGATCCCTAGTTTTAAAGTTGATGGTATTGTGTTACTATGGTTTTGGCTCTTGGTATTGAGAAAGGCCTAAGGCTATATAAGGAGAAGAAGATCATTAGGCAAAGATCATCTTTCGACAAGGCATGAATATCTAAGAGAGAAAGAGATCTGATATGCAGGTTCTGAGTTGGTTGATCTGAGCTAAGGAGAGATCTCATCGGTTGATGGAGAACTAGATCTAAGGAGAGATCGGGATCAAATGGTTTGAAATGCACTATCATGTTATGGTTGATTATGCGTATTTCTAGATCTGCATATTGTCGCAATGTTACGTTCTGAGTCTAACTAATATCTGGTACAGCTGCAAGTTGAGAAAGTTTATTTTTAGATCTGTACGCAGGTTGGCTTCGGTAAAAGCGCGTGTATACGCGGTTTCTGCTCATTAAAGTAGCGTATATCTTTTGAAGCTTGATTTGGGTTTACAGTGGGATCTGACTGTTATTACAGAGTTCTGTAGTCTGCTCTGTGTTCTGGTAACTGGTGATTGACAGGGTCCAGTGGTTCAGTGATTCAAAGTTGGTTGTTTTATGCTTCAATGATCTGTTGTGAAAATTGAATGAATTGTGGTCTTCAGATTGTAATGTTGTGCTTCAGGAATATCCAAGTCTGAAAATGTATGAAAAGTGATACCTGGAAGAAGGAAGATTGTAGGTCAGCACCTACGTACTAGTATCTTGGCTAGTACAAAAGCAAAAGGGGGTTGGAGCTCCCTTCCAAGGAAGTTTGGAGAACGAGAGAAGGTTGAAGCCTTCTGCAGGTTGTAGCCTGCGTACTGGTATAAGGCTGCACCAGTACAAAAGATTGTAAACTGAAGTTTCATATTAAGAAAGATAGAGACAACTTGCAGCAGGTGGTTTTCACCCACATTGGGTTTCCACCTTATATCTTGGTGTTCATATGTGTGGCTTTTTATCTGTTCTGTTATACTGCACATGTTTACTGTTAATATGATGAATAATGTCCTGATGCACTTAATTGAAGAATAAGCCAACTAAATTGTGAGTTTTCTGCTTATACGCTGTTTTACTTCGTCACAGTAGCGTGTACACGCTGGTTCACTTAACTGAAGTAGCGTATATGTTTTGGGCATTTGAAAAGTTTGATTAATCTGATAATACTGATTCACCCCCCCTCTCAGTATTATTTCCAACAAAATATTCCACATGGCTGAATGTGTATTTCATAGAAAAACAACAATAACTACTTAAGAATTGGGGGCAACACTTTCTTAAGGATAGGGGCATGTTAGGTCCCTATAATATTAGTGTAGACCCCATATTATTATTGGTGTACCCCATAGAAGCCCACTATTGTTATTATTGAGCCCTTGCATTATTATTGTTATGTAGGCTCAAATTATATTTTGACCCTCTAGACTCCTATATATACCAAGGAGGTCTTGTCATTTGAATCATCAAATAATTGTTCATTTATGTGATGTAAAAGGAGGTTGCACCCTTGAGGTGTATTATTATCTAGTCATTGATTTGTCGTTTCTTATATCTCCATGCATTTTTTGATGATACATAACCATTTCCTTGGGATCAAGTTTTATTCTACCTTGTCTTGGAATATGGTAAACTGCAATGCTCACAAAACTTTTCAGCTACTAACCACTGGTTTATAGATTAAAAAAAACTCATAAGAGGTTTTGAGCTCTACAAATTTGTATGGATTCTACTTTTTAAATCCAAAGTAATACTTATTGATTCATCCAAAGATCCATTATAAATATTCTTACCTTTAAATAAGCTACAAACACATCCGAACATTTTTTATTTTTTCTCCCATGCACTCCATTTATTGAGGAGTATGTAGTACAATATACTCTTGTTGAACATCACTTTTCTAGCAGTATTTCATGAATGCATTTGATGTGTATTCTCCTCCTTACATGAAAGTGAGGATCTTGATGTACCTTCGTGCTTTATTTTCAACCATGTTATTAAATTCTTCAAATATTCTAATAAATTAAACTATTCTGTAGCTATATCTCTCCTCAATGAAGATAAAAATATAAGAACCTCTACCAAGTGACTTGGTTTTTATGGTACCACTATCCCTAGCTCTGGGTTTTCCATTTCCTCTTGTTTATACACTTATAGGAATCTCCTCCATGTGGTATCTTCCTAATGCAGTATGCACATAAGTTACCTACATTTTGTTCACTTTGAAAATTTAGAAAACCTTCCACCATTACATTATTTTCACGTAACATAAGGCCATTATGTTTCAGATTACCATACTTTTGCTGCCTCAATTCCTTAGTTGAAATTATTTCTAATGCCAATGCTTGATGATCATTCCATGTAAATTCAATATTGTTTAATCCTCCCATTGTAGCTCCTCTTTATATGACTTTGTGGTTAAAACAAATTTTAAATTACAAAGTTTACCTTTGAACCATCATTTGCAATTGTGGATATTAGATTTTTTTTTTATCACTAAAATATATATCACATTTTTTATTTCTTCCATATGACCATTTGTAAAAGTCACACATACATCTCCATAACCTTTAATCTCATGAGCTATTGTATCCTACTAAGATATTAGCACCATTATTGTTCTCGTGATATATTTCAATAAAAGAATCAAAATCAATAAACCATCTATTAACATGTACATGTGTTAGTAATATGGTATTTGAAATAAACAAATTGAGACTTTTGAAATCATTACCAAGTGTTTCTTATTTCAACAAAATTTCATGAATTCCTTCAATGTTGGGACTCGTTAAACTTTCTTTTCCCAATGCCCACACTTTCCGCGATAGAACCATCCATCATTACTCCTCACATTGGTAAATGTTCCTAGAAGTGCCTTGACTTGATGAGATTTTTTATCTTCAACTTACCCATTTTATGTCATTCCCACCAATTTCCTTTTTATGGTTCTTTTCCTTTGAATATGAAATTCAAATATGAACTTTGCAAGTGATATACACAATTCATCAAATACAGGTTCTTTTTCCTTTAGGTACAATACAAGTGATAAACATCATCATTTGAGATTAAGCATATATTTTATTTGATATAATTGTATACCCATTGAAACTCTTTACCAATATCATCAAGCTTATCTTTAATTTGTTTAATCTTTGGTTATAGAATGAAAGTTACTAATATTTCCATTTTCTTCCATTCTCTTTTGGAAGAAATTTTCCTCCATTCTAGTTAAGAGAAGTTTGTAATTTTTTATTTATACAAAGGTTTAAGTGACTTTCAAGTTTTTCAAGTTTATGATGTTTTGCTTCATGTACATTCCTAAGAGCGACTTATAGTTATTCTCTTATGGGTCGGCCAAATATTATACCCTTCTATCAACATATGCATGATAAACTTCCAATTTGTATAGTTTTCCCATATAGTTTTGTTGGTTCATCCAAAGAAGAATCTACCCATGGATTGACTTCTCTCCAATGTTCCCTTATTTTTATAATTATTTTTAACCAAATATAATGGAAGCTTGAAATAAGGGCAACCATTATATATATCACATGAAACATAAAAATTTATATCATGCTCTAATTCTTAACAATTTACTACTTCATGGATCTTTAAACATAATTTCCACTTGGCATCTTTTTCCCCTCATTCAACTTTGTTGCACCTTAAAGTGGTGATTTCTTCACTTAAATGGTAGACTTTCTTTTCAGTTGCTCAATCCATAGGTTCACTGGTTTCTTCAAACAACACATGCTTTCCTCTCAAAACTATTTCACTAGAGTTGTAAGGATGGCTGGAAACAAGATCTAATCCTACAATATCTAAAGGGGAACTCTAATACCAAATCAAATAAAACAAGGTTAGCTCAAATTAAAAATCCGTATTACACATGCTATTGCATCAAATATATATATATATATATATATAAGATTGATGCAATAGATAACTATCCATTTGAGATTATAGCTCATACTAATTTAAAAATACATAAAAATTAGGCGAACACTTTCCTTATTAACTTTATACTTTTCAATCTTAAACCACATTACCAATATTTACCACATAAAGCTAAAACAATTCCAAAGAATTAAAAATCTTTATGCATATGCTATTGCACAAAATACTGAGTATTCCACGCACACATATATGGATAGATAGAGAGTGAGTATTGAGAGTGACTATTACAAATTTATTTTTGATTACAACTCATACTAAATTAACAATACATAGGAAAACTAACACTTCTCTAATTAATTTTATTAGTTTCCTTCCTCAATCACATTAAAACGCTTCCAAATTATAATAATTTTGTTAATTTTATTGATCTTATTGTTTGTAAATTAATCTTACCATTTTCTATTAACAATAATGATAAATTTAAATCACATCTATTTAACAACCTCTTCTTATATACTAATTATTTATCATTATAATTATGATCGCTACAAAAATTACCAAGGCTTATAACGACGGGTCGATTGGACCATTCAATACCCACTTTCAATACGCAATGCAATTTGCACAATACCAAACAAAAGCTTTTGCTTTCAAAAATCATGGGACGATACTATAACCACCATACAGCATGAAGTAATGTTCCTCGAACTCGAGGCGAATTCTGAGATACAGAAAATAAAGAAGACAACTCCCACTGAAACTGGTCAGGGCCCAAACAGAGGCGGTTTTAGTTCTGAAAACATCTGCCTGGCTATGTCATCTTTACTGGTGGGGTTGAAAAATCTCATGAAATCTTCTTTCAAGAAGAATGCCAACAAACATATATATATATATATATATATATATACGCAAAATATATATATATATATATAATATAAGCGATAAAAACATTTTTCAAATTACCTGAGAGAACCGTATTACAACATTACAACATTATGTAAATCCCAAATACAAATACAAATACAAATACAAATACAAATACAAATACAAATACAAATACAAATACAAATATAAATATAAATATATATATATATATATATATATATAAATAAATAAATAAATAAAAGAGACAGAAGCATTTTTCAAATTACTTGAGAGAACCACATCGCATTACAACATTAGGTAAAGATGACCGAACTACGGCACTCACTGAAAAAAATAGAGAACAGAGGGGATTTCAGTAACTGGAAGGCCAGTGGCAATCTTCAACTTTATTTTATTTTTAATAATCTTCTTGAATTCTGAAGATAGAAAAATGTAACAGGGATGCTAAAATATTATTATAAAAGATGATGATTTACTTTGGCGGAAGAAAACGAAAAACCCTAAAACTTATTATCGCAAGTGTTAATATTATAATAAAACTAAATAAAAAGATAAATGTGTAAATTAGAGTCGGTGAAAATGAATGTTGATTAAAATATAATATATTATATATAAACATTATATAATATATTTTATTTAATATTTTTTAAGGAAATATTTTATTTAATATTTTTTCAAGAAATATTTTATATAATAAAAAATTGATATACTTGGATAATAAATACCAATCGCGTGCATATAATATTAGTAATTGATAATGAAAGAATAATGAGGGACAATTGTATAATTATGCTCACTAGATGTTTAAACATTTAAGTCACCCATTTCTTCATATCTCAAAAGAGTCATTGATGACCATTCTGAGGTATTTGAGACTCCCAAAAGTATCCTATCTATTCGTGACCATGATCATGCTATTCACCTCATTCCAGGAAGTGCTCCTCCAAACATCAAGCCTTACCGATATCCCTATGCCAGAAAAAGTGAAATTGAACATATGGTTGTTGAAATGCTAGAGGAAAGTATAATTCAACCTATTCAAAGTTCTCTCTCTTCCCAGTAGTATTGGTGCACAAGAAGGATGGATCATGACGCATGTGTCAGGATTATATAGAGATAAATAAGCTCACTATTAACGATAAATTTCCCATTCCAGTCATTGATGAATTGTTGGATGAATTACATGGAAAAATTTACTTCATCAATCTAAATTTTCATTCAGGATATCATCAAATTCGAATGAAGAAAAAAGACATTATAAAAACAACAGTTACAACTCATGAAGGTCATTATGAATTTTTGGTCATCACTGTTAGCCTTACTAATGAACCTTTCACATTTCATGGTTTGATGAATTTCACTTTCAAACCCTTCCTTCGAAAAATTTTGTTAGTATTTTTTCATAAAATTCTAATCTATAGCAAGCCTTGGAAATATCATGTTTAACTTGTTGAGAGGGTACTCAAACTACTTGAGGAAAAATAATTATATGCAAAACTCTCCAAATTTTTCTTTAGGGTACAAGGTGAAATATTTGGGTCATATTGTATCTCATGAGGATGTTAAGATATACCCTAACAAAATTAATCCATAAATGAATGCAATTTCCCCACATCCTTAAGGTATCTTATAGGATTTCTTAGGTTGACAGGGTATTATCGCAACTTTCTTAAGAATTATGGGAAAATAATAGCATCACTAATAACATTACTAAAGAAAGATGCATTTTTTTGGACTTCAAAAGCAACTAAGGCCCTTTAACATTTTAAAGAGGCAATGTGTCGAGCAACAATCTTAGATACACTAGATTTACAAAAACATTTATTGTGGAATGTGATGCCTTAGGAAATGGCATTGGTGTTGTTTTAATGCAAGAAGAAAGACCCATTACTTTTAAAAATTGTTCAATGAAGGGAAAGTATTTACACAAACCTATTTATGAGAAGGAAATGTTGGCAGTACTACATGCCTTAAAGTAATGGTGCCCTTATCTAATGGGAAGAAACTTCAAGGTAAAATCATATCATGATAGTCTTAAATTCCTCTTGGAACAAAGCTTAACTTATCATTGTCAATCTAAAGGGAAAATTGATATAGTGAACGAATGTTTGGAAGGATATCTCTGTTTCTTTTTATTTGATAAAAACAAATAATGGGTTGGTTGGTTACCTCTAGTAGAATGGTGGTATAACACTTCTATACCGCAACAAAAAAGACCCCATTTATGTCACCTTATGGATATCATCCACCATCATTAACATCGTCTTTAATAGACAATTCTAAGGTTCAAGCAGTGGAATATCATATCAAGCATCAACAACAAGTTCTCCAACTCTTAAAGGATAACCTTACTTTGGCATATAATCGAATGAAACAACATGATCACCATTGCACTAAAAGAAGTTTTGATGTGGGAGATTGGGTATCTTTATTGCTACAAGCAAACAAACAAGTGTCCCTCAAGCAAGATAAGAAGGATAATAAATTATCACCCATGTACTATGGCTCTTACAAGGTGTTGCAAAATATTGGTACTATTGCATGCAAATTGGAGTTTCCTGCATCTTTGCAAGTACACCAAGTTTTCCATGTTCCGTGTTTAAACAAGGTTATAGGTGACAAACTACCAATTCAAACTATATTTCCAGGACTTGACAAGGAAGGAAAAATCATATTGGAACCTCAAGCAATCATGGAAGCAAGAATTTGACAACTATGAAATCGATCAATTTCAGAGTATCTCATTAAGTGAAATAGCTTACCTACTGAAGGTTCCATACGGGAGGATAGGTATTTCATACAAAAGCATCCATAACTACTCAAGCATTGATGACAACACTTTTTTGAAGGAGAGGAGCATGTTAGGTTCCTATAATACTAGTGTAGCCCCCATATTATTATTGTTGTACCCCATAGAAGCCCACTATTGTTATTGTTGAGCCCTTGCATTATTACTACTATGTAGGCCCAAATTATATTTTGACCCTTTAGACTCATATATATACCAAGGAGGTATTATCATTTAAATCATTCAAGAAGTATTCATTTATGAGATGTAACAAGAGGTTGCCCCCTTGAAGTGGCTTATTATCTAGTCATTGTTATGTCTTTTCTTATGTTTCCATGCTATGCTATTTTTGTTCTACCTTGTCTTGGAATGTGGTAAAATGCATTTCTCGCAAAATGTTTGAAACTTACTAACTACTTGTTTATAGCTAAAAGAAATTCGTAAGGGGTTTTTAGCTCTACGAATGTTGTAGGAATTCTATTTTTGAACTCCAATGTAATACTTATAACTTCATCGAAATATCCATTAGAAAGATTCTTACCTTTAATTAAGCTATGAGCACATCCAACCAAATTTTTATTTTTTTTCCATACACTCCATTTATTGAGGAGTTTGTACTACAATATACTCTGGTTGAATCTCATTTTTCTTGCAATATTTCATGAATGTACTTGATGTGCATTCTCCTCCTCATGTGAAATTGAGGATCCTAATGTACTTTCATGCATTCTTTTCAACCATGTGATTAAATTCTTAAAAATACTCAAACAAATCACTTTTAATTCTAATAAATTAAACTATTGTGTATCTATCTCTATCCTCAATGAATATAAAAATATAAGAAGCTCCACCAAGTGTCTTGGTTTTTGTGGTACCACTAACCCTAGCTTCAGGCCTTCCATTCCTCTCTTTTCTATACTTATAGAAATATCCTCCATATGGTATGTTCCTAATGCACATAATTTACATACATTTTGTTCACTCGTAAAATTTACAAGACCCTCCACCACTACATTATTTTCAAGTAACACAAGGCTATTATAATTTAAATTACCATACTTTTGATGCCTCAATTCCTTAGTTGACATAGTTTTTAACACCAATGCCTCATGATCCTTCCATGTAAATTCAAGATCTTTTAATCCTCCCATTGTAGCTCCTCTTGCTATTACTCTGTGGTCGCAACAAATTATAAATTACAAATTTTACTCTTAAATCTTGTTTTGCAATTATGGAAACTAGAATTATTTTTTTCTTTATCACTAAAATATATATCACATTTTTCATTTGTTTGATAGGACCACTTGGAAAAGTCACGCATACATCTTGATAACCTTTAATCTCATGATATATTGTCTCCTACTAAGATATTAGCACCATTATTGTTCTCATGGTATGTTTAAATAAAATCATCAAAATCAATAAACCTTCTATTAACATGTACATGTGTTGATAATATTGCATTTGAAATAAAAAATATTGAGCTTTTTGAAATCATTGCTAACTGTTTCTTCTTTCAACCAAATTTCTCGAATTCCTTCAATATTTGGACTCATTAAACTTTCTTTTCCCAATGTCCAAACTTCCCACAATAAAACCATACATGATTACTCTTCACATTGGTATATGTTCCTGGTGGTGCCTTCACTGGATGTGATTTTTCATATTCAACTTACCCCTTTTAATTCATTCCCACCACTTTCCCTTTTATGCTTGTTTTCCTTTGACTATGAAATTCAAATATTAACTTTGCAAGTGAAATACTTTGTTTTTGCTACATGTTGTATTGCAACACCTCATAATTCATAAAATATAGGTTCCTTTTCCTTTAGCTACAATACAAGTGATAAATATCACCATTTGAGATTAAGCATATATGTCATTTGATATAATTGCATATCCATTAAAACTTTTTATCAGTGTCATCAAGCTTATCTTTAATTTGTTTAATATTTGGTTATAGAATGAAAGTTACTAATATTTTCATTTTCCTTCATTTTCTTTTAGAAGATATTTTCCTCCATTCTACTTAAGATAAGTTTGTAATTTTTTATTTGTACAAAAAATTAAGTGACTTTCAAGTTTTTAATGTTATGCTTTATGTAAATTCCTAAGAGCACCTTATAGTTATTATTTTATGGCATGGCCAAATATTATACCCTTCCATCAACATATGCAAGTTAAACTTCCAATTCGCATAGTTTTCCCGTATAACTTGATTGATTCATTCAAATAAGAATCCATCCATAGATTTGCTTCTCTCGAATGTTCTCTTATTTTTATAATTATTTTTGACCAAATACAATAGAAGCTATAAATAAGGGCAATCATTATATATCACATGAAACATAACTTTTACATCATGCTCTATTTTTAACAATTTACTTCATGGATATTTAAAAACAATTTTCACTTCACATCCTTTCCCCCTCATTCCACTTTGTTACAACTTAAAGTGGTAATTTCTTTGCTTAAATGGTAGACTTGATTTTGAGTTGTTCAATCTATAGGTTCAGTAGTTTCTTCAAACAACACATGTTTTCCTCTCAAAACTCTTTCACTAGAGTTGCAAGGCCAGATGGAACAAAGATCTTATCCTATAATATATAAAGGTAAACATTAATACCAAATCAAATAAATTAAGATTACCTCAAATTAAGAATCTTTATTACATATGCTATTACATCAAATACACATAAGAGTTTCCCCCACACTATATATATATATATATATATATATATATATATCACACTTTTATTTTAGATTATCGCTCATACTAATTTAAAAATACATAAGAAAACCAACACTTTGTTCATTAATTTTATACTTTTCAATCCTAAACCACATTAAAAATGTTTGGAAATTAAAGTTAAAACAATTAAAAAAATTACTACATGTGCTATTAGATCAAATATCTATAATAATATTCCCCCACACATATACATAAATAGATATATCATAATAAAAGTGATGCAATAGATAACTATTACAATTTTATTTAAAATTACAATTTATACTAATTTAACAACAAATAAGAAAACTAACTCTTTTCTTGTTAATTTGATATATGTCAATCTTAAACCACATTTAAACCACTCAGAATTATAATATATTTTTTTACTAAATTATTACACCACCTTGTATTTAAGAGTTAAGTTTATTGATCTTATTAAATTAATCTTACCATTTTCTAATAACAATAATGATAAATTCAAATCAGATCTATTTTACAACCTCTTTTTATATATTGATTATTTACGATTATGATTTTTTTTGGGGATGATTTGCCATTATAACTATGAATTGTTCTTTTAACCAGAAATCACCACACGCAAAGAAACGCAAGAAATGATTTTCTTAATTTACTAGGTAATAACAACATTTTTAAAATCACGAAAATAAAATATTATTTTACTAGCAGTAATAATAATAATAGAATTTTACAATAAGTTGCGAGGATAGTGCTTAATACTGTGTGATAATAATTTTTATTAAATTATTGAGGGCATTATTCTCCCATCCAGAAGTTGGCCCTGGCCTAAACTCAAGTTTGAACGAATGAAAAAAAACAAAACGCAATAAACCGCATGATACCGTTGGCCCCATCATGACGTCGACGTCACGCACTGAAAATAACCGACGAATATGAAAAACCTAAGTCAACCTTTTCACGAAGGTTTTTCAAGTACACATGGGCTTCTCAACCTTTTCATGGGGGCTACAAAAATACCCTGGCTTAATCGCACCATTCAATACCCACTTTAAATACGCAATGCTTTGTTTTGAAAACTCTTTCACTAGAGTTGCAAGGATGGATGGAACCAGGATCTAGTCTTAAATATCTAAAAGTGAACTCTACTACCAAACCAAATAAATCTAGGTTACCTCAAATTAAAAATCCTTATTACACATATAATTGCATCAAATACAGATAAAAGTATTTTATATACAGTAATGGGAGTGATGTAATAGATATGTATCACAATTTTATAATTTTATTTGAGATTATAGTTCATACTAATTTTAAAATACATAAAAATTAACTAACAACTTTTCTTATTAATTTTATATTTTTCAATCATAAACCACATTACTAATATTTGCAACATAAAATTTAAACCATTACAAAAAATTAAAAACTTTTACTGCATATGTTATTGCATCAAATACGGTATTCATGTACACATATATGGATAGATAGAGAGTGAGTAATGAGAGTGAAACAATAGATAACTATTACAATTTTATTTGAGATTACAACTCATACTAAATTAACAATACATAAGAAAACTAACACTTATTTTTTATTGGTTTCATTCCTAAACCATATTAAAACAATTCCAAATTATAATGATTTTGTTAATTTTATTAATCTTATTGTTTGTAAATTAATGATACCATACACTTCTCTCACATTAAAATGATTTCAAATTATAATGATTTTGTTAATTTTATTGATCATTATTTGTAAATTAATCTTACCATTTTCCAATAACAATAATGATAAGTTTAAATCACATCTATTTTACGACCTCTTCTTATATACTGATTATTCACCATTATAATTATGAATTATTTTTTTAACATGAAAAATCACCAAACTCAAAGAAACAAAAAAAAAAAGACTTTTTTAATTTATTAAGTTTTTTTTGTTTGTGAAGCCGTGTGAGTCCATTATGGCTTGAGATGAGCCAGGACTATTTAGGGATATCCAAGAGGTCAAAACCACCTATAGATTTCACTATGCCTAGACCACACTAACCCTTAATATGACTAAATTTTTTACCCAAACCAAATACCTTCACATTACAGAATGACTTAATAGTACACCCTATCCCTCTACTTTACACATAATAATCTTAATAACAACATTTTTAAAATAAATATTTTAAATAACAATTTACCGGTCATAATAATAATAATATAATATTACAATTGTGAAGATAGCGATTAATACTGTGTAATAATATTTTTTTATTGAAGTATTGAGAGCATTATTCTCCCATTTGGCCTGACACGCGCTGAAAAGAACCGACGGATATGAAATACCGAAGAAGTCAACTTGTCACCAAGGCTTTTCAAGTACGCAGAAGGCTTTTCAACCTTTGCATGGGCCGCTACAAAAATAGCAAGGCTTATAACGACGGGTCGATTGCACCCTTCAATACCCACTTTAAATACGCAACGCAATTTGCACAATACCAAACAAAGGCTTTTGCTTTCAAAAATCATGGGACGATACAATAACCGCCCTACAACAATGTTGAACGAACTGAAGGCGAATTCTGAGATACAGTAAATAAAGAGGAAGACAACTCCCACTGAAACTGGCCAGGCCCGAAACAGAGGCGGTTTGAGTACCTGGAAGGCCATTGATACTCTGCAACATTGTTTTTTAATAACATTTTTTAGTTCTGAAAACATCATCCTGGCTATGTCATACATAGCCGGGTAGAAGAATCTCATACATAGCCTGGTAGAAGAATCTCATGAAATCCCCTTCAAGGAGAATCCCAACCCACATACATAAATATACATATGCACAATATTACTTGAGAGAACCTTATTACAAGGTTACGTAAACCTCACGAACAATAAATAAATATATATACATATATAGATATATATAAGCGACGGAAGCGTTTTTCAAATTAGTTAAAGAACCACGTTACAACAACAATAAATATATATATATATATATATATATATATATATATATAAAATATACAACTGTATATATATATGCACAATATAAGCGACAGAAACATTTTTCAAATTACTTGAGAGAACTGCATTACAACATTAGGTAAAGGTGACCGAACTACCGCACTGAAAGAAATAGAGAAGGGTCTCTACCTGAAACAGAGGGGATTTCAGTAACTGGAACGCGAGTGCCTTTAACTTTATTTTATTTTTAATAATCTTCTCGAATTCTGACCAGACCGTTGTAGCGCTCTTCCCCAACAGTTCCTCTAACAAATCCTCCCTCCACTCCTCCATTCGTGCATTGAGATCCGCTACAAACCCACTCTTGACACTTTCACAATCCCACACTCGTTCAGTATTATCAAACACGTTCATCAATACCGATGGAGTTGGGATATTGAAGCCTGCAGCTAATTTTACATATTACGCCATGCCTTTAAGCAGACCAGGAGGAGCCTTTCAGCCATAAACGACCCGTTTCTTTGTAAAGGAGGCCTCTAATCTCGTCTTCTGTCGAACCTGTAATATACTTGCTCTTTGTATGGATTACGTTGTCTTCAGTCACTGTATTCTCCCTGTAATCGCTATCGATGGACAACAAGGCTGTGTGAATATCCTTTCTTGGATAATGTGGATTTGCATAGAGGGGATTGTGTAAGAAATGGGTGGCCTCCTCTCTACTCCTAATGTCTTTCCCACCACTACGTTTTCCACTGCTCTATCAGCATATGGTCATCAGAGCATTGTGACGACCATCAGCAAGACAATTCGCCTCCACATTTGAGACAATGAGGAAAATTCCTTACCCATTCTACAACCCATACAATACTCTCAATCTACCAAAAGATCGGTGGGATAGATCCATCTTGTACCGATACATTTCAGTTTATCAAATAGTTAGTTGAACAGCTCCAAGGGTACAACCTACCCTTCATTTGATGACCATGTGAGCGCGGGGTCACTATATCCCAATCTGGTAACTTTGCTGATGCCGTAAACATCCGTTGAAGGGCATACAACACGTTCTCTCTCATTTCATGTCTCCATAAATAGTTTAGCAAACCTTGGCATATAGATGGACATGGAGATAAACGGATCCTGCATTATGATTCCAAATTTCTATGCATCGATCACTGTGAAGTCCAACGATAGAAAAATGTAATAAAGATGATTTACTTTGGCCGAAAGAAAACTAAAAACCCTATAACATATTATCACAAGTGTTAATATTATAATAAAACTAAATAAAAATATAAATGTCAAAATTAGAGTCCGTGGAAATAAATGTTGATTAAAATATATATTATATAATACATTCTATATAAGCATTATATAATAGGTTGTATTTAATATTTTCTTATTTGTTAGGAAATATTATATATAATAAAAAAATTATATATTTGTATAATAAATGTGAATCACATGTATGATAACATTAGTAATGGATGATGAAGAAACAACAAAGGGTAATTGCACAATTATGCTCACTAGATGTTTAAACACTTAAGTCACATATTTCTTTGATGATCATTTGGAGGTATTTGAGACTCTAAAAGGTCTCTGACAAATTCCTGAGCAAGATCATGCTAGTCACTTGATTCCAAGAGTGTTCCTCCAAACATCAGGCCATAGAGATATCCCTATGCTAGAAAGAGTGAAATTGAACATATGGTTGTTGAAATGCTAGAGGAAAGTATAATTCAACCTAGCCAAAGTTCTTTCTCTTCCATAGCACTATTGGTGCACAAGAAGGATGGATCATGACGCATGTGTCCGGACTATATAGAGATAAATAAGCTCACTATTAAAGATAAATTTTTGATTCCTATCATTGACGAATTGTTGGATGAACTTCATGGAGCAATTTACTTCATCAATTTGAATTTTCATTCAGGATATCATAAAATTTGAATGAAGACAAAAGATATTATGAAAACAACATTTACAACTCATGAAGGTCAATATGAATTTTTGGTCATGGCTTTTAGCCTTACTAATGCAACTTTCACATTTCAAGGTTTGATGAATTTCACTTTCAAACCCTTCGTTAGAAAATTTGTGTTCGTATTTTTTTATAAAATTCTAATCTGTAGCAAGCCTTGGATAGATCATGTTTAACATGTTGACATGGTACTCAAACTACTCGAGGAAAAACAATTATATGAAAAACTCTCCAAATATTTCTTTAGGGTACAAGAAGTGGAATATTTGGGTCATGTTGTATCTCACAAGGGTGTTTAAATATACCATAACAAAATTAAGCCATAAATCAATGGACTTTCCCCACATCCTTAAGGTATCTTCTAGGATTTATCGGGTTGACAGGGTATTATTGCAAGTTTGTTAAGAATTATGGGAAAATAACAGCATCGCTAACAACATTACTAAAGAAAGATGCATTTTTTGGACTTCAGAAGTAGCTAAGGCCTTTGAACATTTTAAAGAGGCAATGTCTCAAGCAACAATCTTAGCTACACTCGAATTTACAAAAACCTTTATTGTGGAATGTGACACCTTAGGAAATGGCATTGGTGTTGTTTTAATGCAAGAAGAAATACCCATTACTTTTAAAAATCGTTCAATGAATGGAAAGTATTTACACAAACCTATTTATGAGAATGAAATGTTGGTAGTACTACATTACTTGAAGAAATGGTGCCCTTACCTAATGGGAAGAAACTTCAAGGTAAAAACATATCATGATAGACTTAAATACCTCTTGGAACAAAGCTTAACTTATCCTCGTCAATCTAATGGGAAAACTGAGATAGTGAACAAATGTTTAGAAGGATATCTTCATTGATTTTTATTTGATAAAAAAAATATTGGGTTGGTTGGTTACCTCTAGTAGAATGGTGGTATAACACTTCCTTATATATCACAACAAAAATGACCCCATTTATGGCGCCTTATGGATACCATCCACCATTATGCACATCGTCTTTAAGAAACAATTCTAAGGCTCAAGTAGTGGAATATCATATCAAGCATCAACAACAAGTTCTCCAACTCTTAAAGGATAACCTAACTCTAGTGTAGAATCGATGAAACAACATGAAGATCAACATTGTAGTGAAAGAAGTTTTGATGTGGGAGATTGTGTATTTTTGTTTCTACATGCAAACAAACAAGTGTCCCTCAAGCAAGATAAGAATGATAATAAATTATCCTGTAAGTACTATGGCTATTACAAGGTGTTGCAAAAGATTGGTACTATTGCATGCAAATTGGAGTTGTCTGCATCTTTGCAAGTACACCAAGTTTTCCATGTTTCATACTTAAAGAAGGTTATAGTTGACAAACTACCAATTCAAACTATATTGCTAGGACTTTTGACGAGGAAGGAAAAATCATACTAGATTGTTAAACAAGCATAGAAGCAAGAATTTGACAACTATGAAATCGATCAATTTCGAACGATCTCATTAAGTGGAATAACTTACCTACCAAAGATTCCACATGGGAGGATAGGCATGTCATACAAAAGCATCCATAACTACTCGAGCATTGAGGACAACACATTTTTGAATTTGAGGGGCATGTTAGGTCCCTATAATACTAGTGTAACCCCATATTATTATTGTTGTGCCCCATAGAAACCCACTATTGTTATTGTTGAGCCCTTGCATTATTACTACTATGTAGGCCTAAATTATATTTTGACCTTTTAGACTCCTTTATATACCAAGGAGGTATTATCATTTAAATCATTCAAAAATTATTCATTTATGAGATGTAACAAGAGGTTGCCCCCTTGAAGTGGCTTATTATCTAGCCATTGATCTGTCTTTTCTTATGTTTCCATGCTATTTTTGATCTGCATACTTAACAATTTCCTTGAGATCAAGTTTTGTTCTACCTTGTTCTAGAATGTGGTAAAATGCATTTCTTGCAAAACTTTTCAAACTTACTAACTACTTGTTTATAGCTAAAAAATAATTCATTAGGGGTTTTCATCTCTACAAATGTTGTAGGGATTCTATTTTTTAACTCCAAAGTAATACTTATTATTTCATTCAAATATCCATTAGAAATATTCTTACCTCTAATTAAGCTATGAGCACATCCAACCAATTTTTTATTTTTTCTCCCATACACTCCATTTATTGAGGAGTATGTAGTACAATGTACTCTGGTTGAATCTCATTTTTTCTTGCAATATTTCATGAATGTAATTGATGTGTATTCTCCTCCTTATGTGAAAATGAGGATCCTGATGTACCTTCATGCTTTCTTTTCAACCATGTGATTAAATTCTTTAAAATACTCAAACAAATCACTTTTAATTCTAATAAATTAAATTATTGTGCATCTATCTCTTTCCTCAATAAACATAAAAATATAAGAAACTCCACCAAGTGACTTGGTTTTCATGGTACCACTAACCCTAGCTTTAGGCTTTCCCTTTCCTCTCTTTTCTACACTTATAGAAATCTCCTCCATATGGTATGTTCCTAATGCACATAATTTACATACATTTTGTTCACTCGTAAAATTTAGAAGATTCTCCACCACTACATTATTTTCAATAACACAAGGCTATTATGATTTACATTACCATACTTTTGATGCCTCAATTCCTTAGTTGACATAGTTTCTAACACCAATTGTTGACGATCCTTGATGATCCTTCCATGTAAATTCAAGATCATTTAATCCTCCCATTGTAACTCCTCGTGATATGCCTCTGTGATCGCAGCAAATTATAAAGTACAAATTTTACTCTTAAATCTTGATTTTCAATTATGTAAACTAGATTTTTTTTTTTTTTATCACTAAAATATATGTCAAAATTTTCATTTGTTTCATGCAACCACTTGGAAAAGTCACACATACATCTCCATAACCTTTAATCTCATGATATATTGTCTCCTACTAAGATATTAGCACCATTATTGTTCTCATGGTATGTTTAAATAAAATCATCAAGATCAATAAACCATCTATTAACATGTGTTGATAATATTGCATGTGAAATAAAAATATTGAGCCTTTTGAAATTATTGATATCTGTTTCTTCTTTCAACAAAATTTCTCGAATTCCTTCAATGTTTGGACTCATTAAACTTCATTTTCCCAACATCCAAACTTCCCACAATAGAACCATCCATCATTAATCTTTACATTGGTATATGTTCCTGTTGGTGCCTTCACTTGATGTGATTTTTCATATTCAACTTACCACTTTTAAGTCATTCCCACGACTTTCCCTTTTATGGTTGTTTTCCTTTGACTATGAAATTCAAATATGAACTTTGAAAGTGAAATACTTTGTTTTTGATACATGTTGTATTACAACACCTCATAATTCATAAAATATAGATTCTTTTTCCTTTAGCTACAATACAAGTGATAAATATCACCATTTGAGATTAAGCAGGTATGTCATTTGATATAATTTTATATCCATTGAAACTTTTTACCAATATCATCAAGTTTATCTTTACTTTTTAATATTTGGTTATCGAATGAAAGTTACTAGTATTTTCATTTTCCTCCATTCTAGTTAAGATAAGTTTGTAATTTTTTATTTATACAAAAATTTAAGTGACTTTCAAGCTTTTGATGTTGTGCTTTATGTAAATTCCCAAGCGTGCCTTATAGTTAATCTTTTATAGCTTGGCCAAATATTATACCCAATAGTTAATCTTTTATAGCTTGGCCAAATATTATACCCTTCCATCAACGTATGTAAGTTAAACATATAGTTTTCCCATATAACTTGGTTGATTCATTCAAATAAGAATCCACCCATGGATTTTCTTCTCTCTAATGTTCTCTTATTTTTATAATTATTTTTAACTAAATACAATGAAAGCTATAAATAAGGGCAATCATTATATCTTACATGAAACATAACATTTACATCACGCTCTATTTTTTAACAATTTACTTCATGTATCTTTAAACATAATTTTCACTTGGCATCCTTTCCCCCTCATTCCACTTGCTTTTGAGTGGTTCAATCTATAGGTTCACTAGTTTCTTCAAGCAACACATGCTTTCCTCTCAAAACTCTTTCACTAGAGTTGCAAGGGTAGATGAAGCGAAGATCATACCTCAAATTAAGAACCTTTCTACAATATCAAATACACATAAAAGTATTCCCCACAAACACAAATATACTATCACAATTTTTTTTGAGATTATAGCTCACACTAATTTAACAATACATAGAAAACCAATACTTTTCTCGTTAATTTTATACTTTTCAATCCTAAACCACATTAACAATATTTGTAAAATAAAGCTAAAACAATTCCAAATAATTAAAAATTTTATTGCATGTGCTATTGCATCAAATACCCACAGGAGTATTCCCCAAACACATGTGCTATTGCATCAAATACCCATAAGAGTATTCCCCACACACACATACATATACATAAATAGATATAGTAATGACAATGATGCAATAGATAACCATTACAATTTTATATGAGTTTAGAACTTATACTAATTTAATCATAAATAGAAAAACTAACACTTTTCTCATTAATTTTATATGTGTCAATTGTAAACCACATTAAAACAATTCTAAATTATAATGATTTTCTTTTCTAAATTATTACACCTTTTTGTACTTAGGAGTTAAGTTTATTGATCTTATTATTTGTAAATTAATCTGAGTATTTTCTAATAACAATAATGATAAATTTAAATCTTACAACCTCTTCTTAGATATTGATTATTTACGATTATAATTATGAATTATTTTATTTATTGATTATTTACCATTATAATTATGAATTATTATTTTTAAGTAAAACGCAAAGAAACCCAAGAAATGATTTTCTTAATTTACTAGGTAATAACAACATTTTTAAAATCATGAAATTAAAATATCATTTACAAGTGGTAATAATAATAATAGAGTATTACAATAAGTTGTGAGGATAGTGCTTAATACTGTGTGATAATAATTTTTATTAAAGTATTGAGGGCATTATTCTCCCATGCAGAAGTTGGCCGTGGCCTAAACTCAAGTTTTGAACGAATGAAAAAAAACAAAACGCAACAAACCGCACGATACCGTCGGCGCCATGATGGCATCGCCGTCACGCACTGAAAAGAACCGACGAATATGAAAAACCTAAGAAGTCAACCTTTTCCTGGAGGCTTTTCAAGTACATGGGATGATACTATAACCGCCATACAACATAAGTAATGGTCAACGAACCCATGGCGAATTCTGAGATACAGAAAATAAAGAGGAAGACAACTCCACTGAAACTTGCAAGGCCCGAAACAGAGGCGGTTTGAGTACCTGGAAGGGCATTGACAGTCTGCAACATTGTTTTTTAATAATATTTTTGAGTTCTGAAAGCATCGTCCTGGCTACGTCATATTTACTGGTTGGGTAGAAGAATCTCATGAAATCTCCTTCAAGAGGACCCCAACACACATATATATATATATAAGTGATAGAAGCATTTTTTAAATTACTTGAGAGAACCGTATTACAACATTAGGCAAACCCCAACACACACATATATGCACAATATAAGCGACAGAAGCATTTTTCAAATTACTTGAGAGAACCGCATTACAACATAGTTAAAGATGACCGAACTACCGCACTGAAAAAATAGAGAGGGGTCTGTATCTAAAACAAAGGGGTTTCATTAATTGGGAGGCCAGTGCCAATCTTCAACTTTATTTTATTTTTAATAATCTTCTTGAATTCTGACCACACCATTGTGACACTCTCCCCCAAAATCTCTTCTAGCAAATCATCCTTCCACTCCTTCTCCATTCGGGCATTGAGATCTGCTACAAAGCCACTCTTGATACCTTCACAATACTGTAAATACATGGCCGTTACTAGCCCTCCTGCATTCCACACTCGTTCAGTATTATCAAGTACGTTCATCAATACCGATGGAGTTGGGACATTGAAGCCTGCATCTAATTTTATATATTCAGCCATGCCTTCAAGCAGACCAAGGGGAGCTTTTCTGCGTCCGTCCCAGAGCCATAAACGACCCGTTTCTCTGTAAAGGAGGCCTCTAATCTCGTCTTCTAGCGAACCTGTAACATATTCGCTGTTTATATGGATTACGTTGTCTTCTGTCACTGCATTATCAGTGTAATTGCTATCGATGGATAAAACGACTGTATGAATACCTTTTCTTGGATAGCGGGGATCTGCATAGAGGAGATTGTGTACGAAATGGGTGGCCTCCATGAGAAGAAGACAGAGAACCTTCTCCCCTCCTATTCTCTTCACTCCTGTTGCCTTCCCCACCACTACGTATTCCACTGCTCTCTCAGCAGACTCGTAGTTTGCCCATATTGTAAGGATTGTGATGACCATAAGCAACACAATTCGCCTCCACATTTGAGACACGGAGGAAATTTTCATCCCCATTCTACAACCCACACAATCCTCTCAATCTACCCAAAGGTCTGAGGGATAGATCCACTTTATACCGATACATTTCAGTTTATCAAATTGTTAGTTGAACAGTTACAAGCGTACAACCTACCCTCCATTAGAATACCATGTGAGGGTGGGGTTACCATATCCCAAATCTGGTAACTTTCCTGATGCCGTAGACATCCTTAAACGGCATACAACACGTTTATCTCATTTCATGTCTCCATAAATAGTTTAACCACCCTTGGCATATAGATGGACGTGGAGAGACACGGGTCTTGCGTTATGATTTCCAAATTTCTAAATTTCTATTCATTGATAACTTTGAAGGCTAAAGATAGAAAAATGAAATAAAGATGCTAAAATATTATTATAAAAGTTGATGATTCACTTTGGGGGGAGGAAAACGAAAAAACCTAAAATTTATTATTAGAAGTGTTAATATTATAATAAAATTAAATGAAAAAGTGTGTGAATTAGAGTCGGTGGAAATAAATGTTGGTAAAATATAATATATATTTTTTAATAATTTAATTTTTAATATTATTATATAATATATTTTATTTAATATTAGGATGTTTGTTAGGAAATAATTGATAAAAATATTATATGATGACAAAAAGAAGCTAGCATAATTATGTTGTTGATATACTTTCATTACAAAGATTAATGAGATACACAATTACATTAATAAATAAAGTTGATATACATTAAAATGTGTATGGTAGAATTTTAATTTTAATATTGATATCAATTTTAATTAATATACTATTATAAAAATTATATGAAAAAATAATTAATTAATAATTGTAATTACAGTCAATTAATATATAATTATAAGAATTATCCGGCCTGGAGTATGCCGTAAAACTGCTTCTGCTTGGCTAAGAGCTCGTCTTCCTCAGACGTAAGGAAACAGGTTAACGGCCCAAGACCCAGAGGCATCTGGCAGGAGTGAAAGCTTGCTCCCTTACGGACCACCAGCGGGTTATTACAGGTGGCGTGGTTTTCCTTGATAACAGTGATGAGTCAAACCGACATTCGCGGATAGCAGGCAGAGATGGCTGTCCTCACTGTTGGTTTGACACCTGAGTTTGATAGGTTTTGCCACCTTCAGAAAAAAAAAATTTATAAGAATTATTATTAATCGTATATATTAACATTAATATTATTAAATATTACTAATGACATTAATAATAATAAAAAATAAAATTTTATATAAATATATTTATTAACAATTTCATTTATATAAACATTAAAATTATTGTAAAAGTTACAATATAATAATCAAACTTATTAATGAAATATAAAATTGTTATCATATATGTTATTATAATTAATACTAATAATATATAATATTAAATATTATTACCTTTTTAATAATATTTTATAATAATATTACAAAATATTATAAAAATCAAAATTAATATAAAATTAAAACTTCGATAAAATCAATTTCCTTCTCATAAAAATACAAAACCTAATATTATTATACATTCAATGGGTTAATATAACCGAAAACTTATTATTATTTTAAATCTTAAATAATGTTATTATAATATATAACTAGCCTAACCGCATAACCATATTTGGTATAATTATGATTATTTTTATTAATTAATATTATTAGTGCTATTAATTAATATTAATATTATTAATTTAATTACTAATAATTAAATTTAATAGTATTATTGATTAAAAAAAATTGTTTGTTTGTTAAGTTGCCTACAATCCTCCAGGCTTGAGGAGGCATGACCTTGCAAATCTAAGTCGTTAAAGTCATCCGAGGATCGCACCCACCTGGGCTAGACCAACCCTTAGCTATCTGGTATATTTTAGCATGTCTCCTCCCCCTTGCATAGGGCACAACCACCCCGTGCGAGGTTTAATCCTAGCTCCCCTTGCGACAAAGCTCATCCTCAATAGGTTGTACTAATGAGATTTGATATTAATTAATAAATATTAATAATAATTAATTAAGTAATTAACTCATTCATTATTAATAAATTTATTAATTCATTCGTTATTAATAAATTTAAATATAAATAAATTTATTAATATAAATAATATTAATAAACATAAATTTATTAATATAAATATCGTTTGTTTTAATTTATATTAATTAATTAAATTCAAGGATTTATATTTAACCTAAATACTAATGTTAAAAACCTTATGAATAACATTATATCTTATGAATATGAACCCTTCGATTAATAAGACCAAAAGATTGATATATCTATATATATATATATATATATTCTTCGTGGAAAAGTCGCAATTTCTTTATTGATAAGAAACTACATTTTGCAGATGCATTGCATATACAATATTCAAGCCTGTGCCTGTCGACGACCAAAAACATTTCAAACTGTGTTCCACCTCATGTATGAGGCTTCAATTAAGAGTCTATGAAATGAAGCTCTTCGCAGAGAGCCATACTGTGCTGTAAGATAAAGTAAATAAACAGTGAATAATTACATATGGTCATTCAAAACTATGGATCCAAAAGTGCAAAAAGCAATAAAACTGTTGGAGATTGTCATATGCCAGGTTCTATAAATGGCCTGTGATAGTACTGATAGGTGTTGTTGTCTCTTTCCTCCATGATCAACCATGTGATGTTGTCCCTATGTGCAGCCTCCTTGGATAAGATTTCAGCGACTGTGTTGTGTTCCCCGTCGAAAAGGTCTCCCCTGAAGCCGCCCGAGCTCTCGTCAACGACGGAGAGGGTGGCCTGAGTGGAGCTTTCCCCTGCTTCTTTCTGGGACCCGGATCTACATCTTCGGTTACCTCAACTGCACCTTGTTCCAGCTGTTCCACTATCGTCTGTGCTTGCCATGCAAGCTCCAAGGGGGGCTCATTTTGCTGTTCGTTTTCCCTTGGCCTTAGACCCCGATTGGTGATCAGGGGACAATCCCTATATACATGGCCAACCTTATGGCAACGACGTCACCTGTAGGGCACACCTTCATAGTCCAAGATTTGCTTTCTGGTGAAATTCCTCCACTAGATGGTGATAAACTCTTGCAAGCCTCCTCGTGTATCCATATGAACCAAGATGCAGGCATATGCCATCTTTCCCGTGATGAGATAAGATTTTTCCAAGCCCATGTACGAACCGAGCGAGTTCCCTATTCTCTTGAAAATCTCCTGCGACCAGAAATGTGGGGGGAGCCCTGATAGCCTAACCTAGATAGGTCCTATCCCCAGCTGTTCATATTCTGGATCGAACAGAGGCGACCATCGTTTCAAATGAACCGGGGCTTGGTCGAAATGCCAGTATGAGGATAGTACCCAGTTTGTGTGATCTGGCCGTGCAAACCTGAAGGTGAACTAGCCCCACACGAATGTCTGCACTATGGGCAAGTCTACTAGTTGGTGGCCCCATACCTTGGATGCCCAAGCATTAAGTCTTTCTGCTGTGTAGTTCTGACCATGAATCCTACCGACCAGGACCCTATCCGCAATATCCATGGATTCTGCCAACTGTATGTCTTCCTCCAGCCTCAGGAAAACGTCGTCTATCTTCGATCTGAAGCACTTAGCCTTCTTCCGAGGCCTCGCTTCCTCCGATAGTGGTACCCTCACGTCAAAGTTGGCTCCAAGGCCTGAGTGATCCTCAGAGCCGGGGGGAGGGGGAGGGTTAGGGGCACGAGTGAGATCTGGGGGACTGATAGGGCTTCTAGGGAGAGGTTTGTGGCTGTGAGATAAGGACAAAGGCACTGTAATCAGGGGAGCTGACGAGCAATGCAATACAGAGGAGGGTTTGCTAAGAAGGGGGATGTAGGGAGGTTCAGCGTAAGACTCTAGGAGGGTAGGGTTTAGACAGCCCGTAACAAACCCTAACGAGGATGGGGAAGCCAACGGGGTAGAGAGGGATGACCAGGTAGGAGGCACATCTGGCAGGATGACCGGAAGGCTAAACGACTTAGTGATCGGAGGTAGGTTAGCTATGGCCTCATTTAACTCCCTACTAAACGGAATGTGGTCGACCCTTGCAGGATGCGACGATGACTAGACGGATCCTTCCGGCAATGGGTCCTCCGAGTAGTCGACCATCTCGAGGTCCATTGCTGTCGGGGGGGACCAAGCGCCAGCTGCCTGTAACCGTCAAGGCTGGAAAGGTGAAAGCGAGAGGGACGGCAGCCCTAAACGGAGGATGTGAGGTAATGGTAAAATTGTCGTTGTAATACACAGTAAACCACCGCAGGCCAAAAGAGAGCAGGGTAAAAGAGGGATGACTGTAGCCCTGGGACCATGCTACGTGGATATCCCTGCGCCTGCCATCTGCTGCACAGTTCTGCCTCCATGCCTGGTCAACCGTACTCGCCATCATGCTTCAGAGCCATCATGTCTTCCCTCTTAGCTAGTGACTTGCACTTCTATCCTCCTTTTCAAGATTTGAGAGATTTATTAGCACTTGCAGATGATTTCTTTGTACAATGTTATGGCAAGAAGTCCAATAGAATAAAACATCCAGGACCAATATTCAAACAGGGCTTGGAAGAAAGGGGTCCCAAAAGAGTGATATTATAGACCCAGAAGATTATAAACCCAAGGAAATAATATTAAACCCAAGGGATCAATATTATAAACTTAAGGTATATAAACGCTATGCATCAAATTATTATATGCTATATTATAAACTTAATGAGATAAATTAATATATTAATATATCAAACCTAAGATTAATATAAAAAAATCGAAGATTATGAATTTCATATTAACTCCCCCAAATTCATATTAAGGGTGGGGGTGGGGGGAGTTAATATGAATTTCATATTAACTCCCCCCACCCCCATGAATTTCATATTAACTCCCCCCACCCCCACCCTCATGAGGGTGGGGGGAGTTAATATGAATTTCATATTAACTCCCCCCACCCCCACCCTCATCATGGGGGTCGGGGGAGTTAATATGAAATTCATATTAACTCCCCCCACCCCCTGGGGGGAGTTAATATGAAATTCATATTAACTCCCCCCACCCCCACCCTCATGAGGGTGGGGGGAGTTAATATGAATTTCATATTAACTCCCACATTAGAGTACTAAGAGTACACTTAGTATCATGTTCTAACATCCAATTAACTCTCGACATATACTTGACCAAAAACATTTTGAACCAAGAACTCCACCAATTGACAACACTATCTATATTTATAACAAAGAAAATGAATTTGACAGACCCATGGATCCTGGCTTTTTGATGAATGGTAAAGTAATCATGCCATGTCCAGTCAGTGTTCTGGATGAATGCAAGATAAGAAGGCTCCACTTCTCTAGACAAAGTATAATAAACTCTCCAAGGTCTCTCCCTATATGGTAGCTCTCTAGCATATGACCACATGCTATCCTCAGACTCAAACTATTTTTGCAGAACTAGTTCCCTAAGACTTAATGGCAAAGACTCAAACTTTTTTACAAAACAATCCCAATAGAAATGGTAATGACATTGACTACAAACTATTGCTTGACTGACTCTTCTAGAATGGACTAAACTTGATGCTTCATCCTGTTGCAATGGCCTGAACATTTTGATTTCTTTGATTTCTTGTGAACCTTCTCTTCTGAGCATATCAGCAAGATAATTTTCAGCGCTAGAATTATAGACTATATCAAAATAAAAACCATCAAGCCATAACGCCCATCTCAGTAGTCCCATCTCAGTAGTCCCATCTCAGTAGTCTGGTACTTCCTTGTTCAAGCAGTCTTTTGTTTGCCAAAATGCTCTTCATATGCTTCAAATCTGTTCTGACTAAGAATCTGACACATTTTAGGAACAAATGAAACCGTTTTATTCCTCTCTTAACAACTAGTATCTCCTTATGTGAAGAAGGATACTTTCTTTCAGTATCATCAAATGTACCAGAGGAATAGGCGAATACCAGTTCTTTTCTTCCATGCTTCTGCAACAATACTACATCCCAAGTATGATCCGAAGCATCTGTCTCAAGAATAAATGGAAGATTAGTATCTCGCAGCTTAAGCTTTGGCAAATCTATGATTTTGCTTTTAATGCTTCTGACTGCTTTAGTCATCTCTTCTGTCCATCCTGCTGCTTGCTTCTTTAATCTTTTTTGAAGGATTTTTGTGTCATCTGCTTGTTTCTCATAAAACTGTCTTATATAATTCAAGCAACCAAGAAATCTCTGCAATGTTTTAATATCTGAAATAACATTAGGAAATTTCAACAAATGGGTTAGAACATGAGGTTGCATATTTACATGTCCTTGTTCTATATGGAGTCCCAAATAATCTATCTTGACTTTACCAATCTGAAATTTTTCTTCTGAATCTGAAAGAACGAGACCATGCTTATAAACCAGCTCATCAAACTTTTCTAAATGGATCTTGTCACTATTTACATCTCTGCTAAAAACAAGCGAATCATCTATGTAGACTATTATGTACTTCTCTCCACCAAAAATGTCTTCCATCCTTTTCTGAAATTCTGATGGAGCATTTTTCAAACAAAAAGGCATTACATTCCATTGATATTGGCCATGAGGGACTGTAAAAGCAATCTTGTATCTGTCATCAGGAAGAATGCCTATCTGCCAGAAACCACTTTTTAAGTCAAATTTGCTGAAAACATTGGCATTAGAAATTTTGGCAAGTAATAGCTCTTTGTTGGGCAGAGGATAGCGGATTGGTAACAAGGCATCATTCAGAGCTTTATAGTTGATGATTAGCGCTTCTTACCTATTTTCTGCTCACTGTGTTTATTCACATAAAATGCAGGACAAGCCCAAGGGATTTTACAAGACTCTATCAGTTTCTGTTTTAATAATTGTGTTATCTCTTGTCGACATAAGTCTTGCTCTGAGGGGCTCATATGATTAGCAATGGATTTCTGTGGCTTTGGAATATAATTTTCTTTATAAGGAAGGCCCAAAAAATACTTTTTTCGGGTCCAGAATGCATCAGGCCTAGAGGTAGTGCAATCTTTCCGGAGCTTGTCTGATAATTTCTACAAAGTTTTAGGACCATGGTGTTATGCATTCTTGACAATTCTGTTAATCTTGGTTAGATCTTGGAGACTGTGGTAGACTAAATCTTGGTCTGTCGGCTGTACTCTTATTTGATAATCACTAGAAGAGGGAAAGCTGACTGGTCCTTCAGGAGTTGTGAAAGTGACTGTGCCTCTACCAAAAGTGACAAGCAATAGATCATTCAAAAAATCTTCTCCTAGAAGAAAGTCAGAACCTGTATTGAAACTGTACAATGTAACTTTGACCTGGACATTATTCAAATAAATTGGAAAACCAGGAGCTATGTGATTGATTTCCATCACATCTTTTGTAATAGCTCTAAACTGCAATTTAGTCGGCTGCCAATAATAGGAAGGAATTGCACCATACTTGCAACAACTACTCATGGCTCCAGAATCAATTTGAGCATCTAGAGTGTATTCTTTTATTTTTGGAAATTTGATTTTTATAGGGATTACCTCTCTATCTCCAATTCCCATTACTTTGACTTCTTCTATACTGGCATCTTTTTGAGGGAATTCTTCTAAAAATTTCTTAAGCAACAAACTGGATAATTTGGAATTACAATCATCATAATATGAGATAAGCATTTGGAGTTTGGATGATAACTGAATCATCTTTGATCTAGTACGATGAATTGAGGATTCTAATTGTCCTATTCTATTCTTTAAAGAACTGATTTTATCCATACCTGAATCTGATGATGAATTTTCTTTTATCTGTAGTGGCATGAACAAGGAATCAAATTATTTGTCTATTAACTCTTCATCTGTGAATTTCTCTTTATTCCTCTTCCCAGAAGGTAGCTGTTTTTCTAGGCTTTCATGTTTTTTTGCCAATCTCCTTCTTGCAGTGAACTGGACTGGATCAAGCTGAGTCGATTCAGCTTTGACTATTGTAATCTTCATCTGCAGAAGAACTGTAAAACATTTTTACGTCAAGAATAAAAGTTTCTTCTGAATCAGAGGAACTGTCATCCAGATCTATTCTTCTTATATCAAGAATATCTTCTTCAGCATCAAATGAAGAGAAACTAGAAACCTCAAAATATTCACCTTCAGAATGAGATAAAAGATCCCATTCTTTTGGATCATGAATTGTAGATAAAATATCCATAATCTTTATTTGTTTCTTATCTGTCTTCTCTCTACAGTTATTTGCATAGTGACCTTCTTTCCCACCAATAAAGAAAGTAAGTTTCTTTGAAGGTTTTGACCTCTTCCTAAATACTACTCTTCTTTTGCTGGAATTTTTCCTGGCAGGATAATATTTCTTTTTCTTAGGAAAATACTTCTTAGGCTTACATGAACAAGTAGATTTAGATTTATTCAATGCTTTACTCTTGGATTTTGACTGGCAACCAAAATTATATGTTTCAGGAAAATTATTGCATAACTTGGTGCTAAAATGCATCTGCTTCTTGAAATTATTTTTAGCCTTTTCCGCACCACACTCTTTTTGAAGTATAGAGACTATCATTTGATGAACAACTGCAAAAGACCAATTTTCAATATTGATCTTATTAGTCTCTATGTACTGATTTATCAGATCTGGGATTTTTCCTGGCATAGAGGCTATATAATATCTCAGATATGCAACATTATGAGAGTCATGAGCTTGATAAAGCAATTTTTGCATAGTGCAAAAATATTCTTGTAGATAATCAATATCACATAGTTTCTGAGACAGGAATAACTGGGCATAATGAGTTGAGTCTTCTGGCACACATCCCACAAACTAATGTTTCAAAGCATCAAACAAGGCTTTCAAGGGATCATCTTCGTTTTCAACAATCTGTGTCATATCTCTATCAGACAATTTATCCCACCACATTTTTGCAATACTAGTGAAAGACCAAAGAATATGGGTAACAATATCAGACCAACTTGCCTTAGTTTCTGCTTTCCTTTGTAATTCCCAAGCATAAATATTATGTAGAACATTAATCACTTCTTCATTACTTAAGCAATCAATATTCACTAACAGAGTATTACCATATCCCTTTGCTGAGGGATTATCTAAGTTTGTGGGGGTGGTCTGTAATCTTTCTGAATATTTACCAAAAGGGCTAGAAGTAGAAGCTTCATGAGCAGTAGTGTCCTCTTGGTCTTTCCTTCCTTTGTGTGAAAAGAAATAAGGCTCATGTCTATCTCTCTTAAAACTTGACTCACCAGACATGGCTAATATTTCTTTTGGAGCAGATGGTTGACCATTTTCAATCAAACTTTTGAGACTAACATACTGTTTTGGCAGTCTCAGACTATCAAGAGAAAGAAATATGTTTAGTTGATTTCTCATTAATTCTGTTTTCTCCTTGGCTAAATCTATTCCTTTCTGAATTCTTTCAATCTGAAGTTTACCAATATTTTCTACCCCCTTAAAAAGAATACTTTTATGGGAGGAATCAGGCTCAGAAGAAGTGAACGTTAATTTGGAACTTGACAGGTCTACTTCTCTGTAATGTGGAGGAGAAGTAGGGACCAGAAGAGCATCTCGTAAAGGACAAAGAGATTTGGAAATAATACTCATATTAGAATTGATATCATTCAATTGTTGAGTATGTTCATTCTGTGTGCCCAAAATTTCGTTGTAACCAGAATGCAAGTTCTTAATATGCTCTTTGACCTCTAAACCATCTCTGGCTATATCATCAATATTTTGCAACATACAAACAATTTGATAGTTTGTATCTGTGATGCAAGCAAATCAAGAATAAATCTCGCATATGCAAAGCAGGGAGCTATAGAACTCAATACCAAAACTAGAGAGTAGGAATGAAACTTAGATAACAATAACACTCAGCCAGAACAATTCTTCATTAATTTCTAAATGAACTTTACAATGCAAGGCTCAGCAATATATAGCCTTTGAACCAGTAATCTGGTCATAACTTTTACTAGAAACTGGAAACTAGAAGAATATGCTTTTGGCTAGATTATCATGCAAGATATCATAGTCCGAATGTAGGAGTACAATAATGAGGTGTACATGAAACAAGAATTGACTAAAGAAATGTACTAAAAGAAAAGATTCGGGCAAGTGGGGACAACCACTTGTTATCTCGTCCCTTCAAGGCTAAGCCATATGGGGACCAAATCTTGACATACGGAAAACAAATCATATCAGAATGGCCAGAATCTAGGACATCGGCTCTCTTACAAAAGTATTTACACAGTGGAGATTTTTTAACTGGACCAATTCCCACGAAAACCAAAAGCAATTATTCCATATTAATTGAAGTGACATGCAAAGATTTCATTAGAGTGATCTTCTGCAATCAGTCACTGTTTGCTCTTTCTCCATGATCATGATGATGATGGGGATCCCTTTCTTTATAATAATCTGCTAAGCTATTTAACTCAGGAGCAAAAACTTCATTAGGAATATGTAGCCATGGGGGATCATATTCTCTGAAACAATAATAAAATGGGAATGAATACAGATTTTGGGGTCTGTATTGTTCATCGATAGAAATCCTACCCTGGAAACTTACAAAGAGACTGAAAGATTGGTCCTCCTCATTTGCAACTATCAAGGAATCTTGATGAACTAATGTCAATTCTATGACATGATCATTCTAAGCAGCTATATGCAATTCCCACATTAGAGTACTAACAGTACACTTAGTATCATGTTCTAACATCCAATTGACTCTTGGCATGTACTTGACCAAAAAGATTTTGAACCAAGGACTCCAACAATTGACAACACTATCTATATTTATAGCAAAGAAAATGACTTTGACACACCCATGGATCCTGGCTTTTTGATGAATGGTAAAGTAATCATGCCATGTCCAGTCAGTGTTCTGGATGAATGCAAGATAAGAAGGCTCCACTTTTCTAGACAAAGTATAATAAACTCTCCAAGGTCTCTCTCTATATGGTAGCTCTCTAGCATATGACCACATGCTATCCTCAAACTCAAACCATTTTTGCAGAAGCAGTTCCCTAAGACTTAATGGCAAAGACTCAAACTTTTTTACAAAACAATCCCAACATAAATGGTAATGACATTGACTACAAACTATTACTTGACTGACTCTTCTAGATTGGACTGACCTTGATGCTTCATCCTGTCACAATGGCCTGAACATTTTGATTTCTTTGATTTCTTGTGAACCTTCTCTTGTGAGCATATCAGCAAGATAATTTTCAGCACCAGATTTATAGACTATATCAAAATCAAAACCATCAAGCCATAATGCCCATCTCAGTAGTCTGGTACTTCCTTGTTCAAGTAGTCTTTTGTTTGCCAAAATGCTCTTCATATGCTTCAAATCTGTTCTGACTAAGAATCTGACACATTTTAGGAACAAATGAAACCGTTTTATTCCTCTCTTAACAGCTATTATCTCCTTATGTGAAGAAGGATACTTTCTTTTAGTATAATCAAATGTACCTGAGGAATAGGCACATAACAGTTCTTTTCTTCCATGCTTCTGCAACAATACTACATCCCAAGTATGATCTGAAGCATCTGTCTCAAGAATAAATGGAAGGTTAGTATCTGGCAGCTTAAGCTTTGGAAAATTTGTGATTTTGCTTTTAATGCTTCTGACTACATTGGTCATCTCTTCTGTCCATCCTGCTGCTTGCTTCTTTAATCTTTTCTGAAGGATTTTTGTGTCATTTGCTTGTTTCTCATAAAACTGTCTTATATAATTCAAGCAACCAAGAAATCTCTGCAATGTTTTAATATCTGAAATAACATTAGGAATTTCAACAAATGGGTTAGAACATAAGGTTTCAGATTTACATGTCCTTGTTCTATATGCAGTCCCAAATAATCTATCCTGACTTTACCAATCTGAAAATTTTCTTCTGAATCTGAAAGAACGAGACCATGCTTATAAACCAGCTCATAAAACTTTTCTAAATGGATCTTGTGACTATTTACATCTCTGCTAAAAACAAGCAAATCATCTATGTAGACTATTATGTACTCCTCTCCACCAAAAATGTCTTCCATCCTTTTCTGAAATTCTGATGGAGCATTTTTCAAACCAAAAGGCATTACAATCCATTGATATTGGCCATGAGGGACTGTAAAAGTAGTCTTGTATCTATCATCAGGAAGAATGCCTATCTGCCAGAAACCACTTTTTAAGTCAAATTTTCTGAAAACATGGGCATTAGCAATTTTGGCAAGTAATAGCTCTTTGTTGGGCAGAGGATAGCAGATTGGTAACAAGGCATCATTCAGAGCTTTATAGTTGATGACGAGCCACTTCTTACCTCTTTTCTGCTCACTATGTTTATTCACATAAAATGCAGGACAAGCCCAAGGGCTTTTACAAGACTCTATCAGTTTCTGTTTTAATAATTGTGCTGTCTCTTGTCGACATAAGTCTTGCTCTGAGGGGCTCATATGATTAGCACTGGCTTTCTGTGGCTTTGGAACATAATTTTCTTTATAAGGAACGCCCACAAAATACTTTTCTCGAGTCCAGAATGCATCAGGCCTAGAGGTAGTGCAATCTTTCCGGAGCTTGTCTGATCATTTCTCCAAAGTTTTAGGACCAAGGAGTTCTGCATTCTTGACAATTCTGTTAATCTTGGCTAGATCTTGGAGATTGTTGTAGACTAAATCTTGGTCTGTCGGTTCTACTCTTATTTGATAATCACTAGAAGAGGGCAAGCTGACTGGTCCTTCAGGAGTTGTGAAAGTGAATGTGCCTCTACCAAAAGTAACAGGCAATAGATCATTCAAAAAATCTTGTCCTAGAAGAAAGTCAGAACCTGTATCGAAATTGTACAATGTAACTTTCACCTGGACATTATTCAAATAAATTAGAAAACCATGAGCTATGTGATTGATTTCCATCACATCTTTTGTAATAGCTCTAAACTGCAATTTAGTCAGCTGCCAATAATAGGAAGGAATTGCACCATACTTGCAGAAACTACTCATGGCTCCAGAATCAATTTGAGCATCTAGAGTGTATTCTTTTATTTTTGGCAATTTAATTTTTATAGGGATTAGCACTCTATCTCCAATTCCCATTACTTTGACTTCTTCTATACTTGCATATTTTTGAGGGAATTCTTCTTAAACATTCTTAAGCAACAAACTGGATAATTTGGAATTACAATCATCATAATCTGAGATAAGAATTTGGAGTTTGGATGATAATTGAATCATCTCCGATCTAGTACGATGAATTGAGGATTCTAATTGTCCTATTCTGTTCTTTAAAGAACTGATTTATCCATACCTGAATCTGAAGATGAATTTTCTTTTATCTGGAGTAGCATGAACGAGGAATCAAATTCTTTTTCTATTAACTCTTCATATGTGAATTCTTCTTTATTCCTCTTCCTAGAAAGTAGCCGTTTCTCTAGACTTTCTAGTTTTTCTGCCAATCTCCTTCTTGCAGTGAACTGGACTGGATCAAGCTGAGCCAATTCAACTTTGACTGTTGCAATCTTCATCTGCAAATTGTCAGAAGAACTGTAAAACATTTTTACGTCAGGAATAAAAGTTTCTTATGAATCAAAGGAACTATCATCCAGATCTATTCTTCTTATATCAAGAATATCTTTTTTAGCATCAGATGAAGAGGACTTAGAAACCTCAAAATATTCACCTTCAGAATGAGATATAAGATCCCATTCTTTCGGATCATGAATTGTAGAGAAAATATCCATAATTTTCATTTGTTTCTTATCTTTCTTCTCTCTACAGTTATTTGCATAGTGACCTTCTTTCTCACAAATAAAGCAAGTAATTTTCTTTGAAGGTTTTGACCTCATCCTAAATACTACTCTTATTTTGCTGAAAGTTTTCCTGGAAGGACAATATTTATTTTTCTTAGGAAAATACTTCTCAGGCTTACATGAACAAGTAGATTTAGATTTCTTCAATGCTTTACTCTTGGATTTTGACTGGCAACCAAAATTATATGTTTCAGGAAAAGTATTGCATAACTTGGTGCTAAGATGCATCTGCTTCTTGAAATTCTTTTTAGCCTTTTCCGCAACACACTCTTTTTGAAGTATAGAGACTATCATTTGATGAACAACTGCAAAAGACCAATTTTTAATATTGATCTTATTAGTCTCTATGTACTGATTTATCAGATCTGGGATTTTTCCTGGCATAGAGGCTATATAATATCTCAGATATGCAACATTATGAGAGTCATGAGCTTGATAAATCAATTTTTGCATAGTGCAAAAATATTCTTGTAGATAATCAATATCACATAGTTTTTGAGACAGGAATAACTGGGCATGATGAGCTGAGTCTTCTGGCATGCATCCCACAATCTCATGCTTCAAAGCATCAAACAAGGCTTTCAATGGATCATCTTCGTTTTCAACAATATGTGTCATATCTCTATCAGAAAATTTATGCCACCACATTTTTGCAATACCAATGAAAGACCTAACAATCTGGGTAACAATATCATAACAACTTTCCTTAGTTTCTGCTTTCCTTTGTAATGCCCAAGAATGAATATTATGTAGAACATTAATCACTTCTTCATTACTTAAGCAATCAATATTCATTAGCAGAGTATTACCATATCCCTTTTCTGAGGGATTATCTAAGTTTGTGGGGGTGGTCTATAGTCTTTCTGAATATTTACCAAAAGGGCTAGAAGCAGAAGCTTCATGAGCAATAGTGTCCTCTTGGTCTTTCCTTCCTTTGTGTGAAAAGAAATAAGGCTCATGTCTATCTCTCTTAAAACTTGACTCACCAGACATGGCTAATATTTCTTTTGGAGCAGATGGTTGACCATTTTCAATTAAACTTTTGAGAATAACATACTGTTTTGGTAGTCTCAGACTATCAAGAGTAGGAAATCTGTTTAGTCGATTTCTCATTAATTATTTTTTCTCCTTGGCTAAATCTATTCCTTTCTGAATTCTTTCAATCTGAAGTTTACCAATATTCTCTACCCCGTTAAAAAGAACACTTTTATGGGAGGAATCAAGCTCAGAAGAAGTGAATGTTAATTTGGAACTTGACATGTCTACTTCTCTGTAATGTGGAGGAGAAGTAGGGACCGAAAGAGCATCTCGTAAATGACCAAGAGATTTGGAAATAATACCCATATTAGAATTGATATCATTCAATTGTCGGGTATGTTCATTCTGTGTGCCCAAAATTTCATTGTAACCAGAATGCAATTTCTTAATATGCTCTTTGACCTCTAAAACATATCTGGCTATATGATCAATATTTTGCAACATACAAGCAATTTGATAGTTTGTATAGTTGTGTACCTTTGCTGATTTTGTTTGATCTGAATTAGACATATCTTTCATAGATAACCATTGAAAATCTTCTTTTTTTGTTCCACTGCTGAATGTCCTTCTAGTATTTACAGGTTCTAAATGTCTATCGCTTATTTTTGCAGATATCTCAGACTGAGCTCTTGGAAGAGAAAAGATTTTAATGTCAGGAATGAAGACTTGAGAATCATTTTTAGGAGAATGAGTGTTACACAAAAATATCGTCACCATGATTATTTGCAGTCAATATGGGTCTATCATCACTTATACTGTCCTCCTAAGCAAGTCTCAGACCTCAGCTCTTCAAGTCAAGCTTTGAAAATGAGAGAAAGACATTGAAAATCAACAAAGCTCTGGTTCCGCACTTTCTCTCACTGTTGCCTGCAGTCCCGCACCTTCTGTTTACAAAAACTGCGGACTTGCCCGCTCTGTCCCTAAAGGTGTGGGTGCAGACCCCTGTGAAAGTCAAAAAGGCACAAGTTTATTCTAAAAAACTCACTTTGGGTTAATTCTAGATGATTCTAGAAGGAATTTTGACGTGGATTGGCCACTCTTAGGTGGTTCATGCATCCCAAAAGAGAAGGAGCTAATCCCTTGATGAGAGGAGCTATCCCTTTGAAGGAGGGCTTTATCCCTTTGAATGAGGACCTAGTAACTTACCTCCATTGCACTATAAATTAAGGCATTGGGTTGGTTGCTAGGGAGGTTAGAAGCTGAACATTTTTTAGGGTAAATGCTGGTGGAATTAAGACTTCCTAGTTAAGCTTGAGAGGAGAGATCACATACCTTTTTCGCTTCATTGGGAAGAGAGTGAAACTTGTCAAAGTAGAGGAGACTTCTTGCTGGACCCTGGGAGGAGCTTGTACAGCGTCAAGGCACAGGTTGTAAAGTTCTTCTTTGATTTGAATTAATACAATCAGATTCATTTTTCTCAACAAATTGTCTTATGTCATTTGTTTCATGAATTCCTTGACTTTCATGTTAAATATGTTTTATGATATTGGCTTTTCAAGGGCTATTTAATTTGTTTGCTTGTTTGTGTTTGCAGATTCGCAACAAGGGAGCTCATTTGGATCGAAGGGGTGAGGCTTCCACAAACTTGCGTTGGACCCAAGGTATGCCTAAAACACTTGTTTGGCTTTGTTTATAAATGCATATTTAGAGAAAGATAGTTTGTGATTGGCTTGCTTGTCACTAGGTCTTCTTTAGATTCTAGGAAGGTCTATCTTGTCCGCAAGATCGACTCATTCCGTGTGACAAAATGGCGACCATACTGGAGAGCTTGATTTTTTCCTTGATTTTACTTTGACCTGAGAAACTGTGTTTTTGTTTCTGTTTCTGTTTTTGGCTTGTTGTGTGTGGAATTGGGTAGAATTAGTAGATCCAGGGTTATTTTTTGTTTTTCATAACTTTGGGAGAGGATCACACCCTAGCCTTTTGACACAGTGCGTACTTATCCGCACTTTTGCTTTTAGCACAGAGCGGTACCGCACCTGTGTTAACTTTGGGCCTGCGGACCCTGTCAAAATTTTGAAAAACCTAAGATTTTCTCTGTTAGTCAGCTTAGTTTTTGTTTAGAAGTTATTATCCACTGCCTAGACCTGCATATAACCTGTCAGAAGCTTTCCTTAGGTTGATTTCATTGGTGTTAGGGTTTTAGGTGAAATTCCTAGAAGTTTTGCTTGTTGGGTTTGTTTTTTATTTTGGTCTTGTAGTAGCTCTGAGCTTAGAAGCTGTAGGAACCTCAGATCACCTTGGTTTCTACCAGCCTTCTTATGAGTCTGACCATTTGCGAAATATACCTTTTTTGAGGAATCTGCCTTGTGTTTTCTCTTTACAAAACTTCGAAAAGCTTGTGTTTAAAAAGTTGGATTTCATTTTTAAAGAAGAAAACAAAATTGGTTGTTTTTTGACTGATTTGTGATTCTGCATAAATTGGTCCTTAGTTTACATCTAACTAAGTAAAACATCCTTAAAAAAGACATCTTGTAAGCTTTGACTTCAAATAGGTTTTTATAGTTTATAGATCTCAAAGTTAGTCATTTCCATAGTTTTGAGTGTTTTATAAAAAATAAAAAAATTTCTTTTGGAGAAAATTTGTTTTTTTTAGTGGTTGAGTGCTTTGAAAAGAAAAGGGAATTTTTTGTGAAAATAACTAGTTGTCTCGTTTTGAGTGCATTGGAAAGGACAAAAGCTCTTCTTTTAATTTGTTTGTTAAGAAAGATTTGTGTTTACAAGTATTTGCATTCTCAAACTCTTTCCTAGCTAGAAGTTCATTGAAGGGAAAAGATTGTTTAATCATCTTAAGTGCATTTTTAGTGATTTTGAGTCGAGTCTTCATACCACGAGTTTCATCTCCGCACCTCTTGACTTAAACAAAAACCAATAAAAATAACGCTTAAAGTAAAATTCATCTAGTAATATTTTTATTTCTAGGGCTCTGATACACCAACATAGCTTAGGCTAGTGTCTTGGAGTAGGAGAGTAATTAACTCTCCAAGACAGTAAAAACAAACAAGTAGTTGTATCTTGTGGTAGGGAAGAAATCCAATTGTTCCATTTATGCTCTGGGAAAGCTCCTGTTAAAGGAGAACCACAAGATTGTGTCTGAACTAGTGTGGGAATCAATCCTTCCTCATTGGGAACGACGCCAGATATTCACGTATTAAAAACGGTAAACCTCGGATTAACCATTGTCGAGGAGCCTGGGGTCACTTGTTGGTAAACCTTGGATTATGTCAAGGAGCCTTCAAGGGGATTGAGCTTGCTACTCTGCCCTTGCGTGCGTATCGGATCGTAGACTGTTCCCCCAGGTATATTTGTTTCGATTGATAACCTTAGTGACCATATTCTTTAGGATTATTCCTAAGGTGACAGTGGTGGGAAGATCCCACTGTACCTGGAGTAGACGTCAGCTAGACTCACTTGGATTTTCTGGGGGGTTCTCTTCACTCGAGACGGTTAAGTGGAGGAACTTGCGCCAGTCTATTCATTAAGCAGGTTGTCGGGGTAACTATTCCAACCGCCATTACTGTATTGAATTCTGTGACGTTGGATTTCATCACCAACTAGTGTTTTCAGTACGGAAATTTACTGTTTGTGTGTGTTTGATCTCCTAGATTCTTTAGGCGTGTGATTCAAATTTGTTTGGTTCTTTAGAGGCTTTAGGTGGTTTTCATTGAGATTTTACCTTGTTTGCGTGTGAAGTAATTAAATTTTTTTAATCGTGGCTGAATTACTGAGGAAGTCCCGTAGACTTCGGGGCCAACCTCCTGAGTTTTCACCGAGCCGGCCTGAAGGATTAAGAGTCCTCGTAACTCCTAGAGACAGTAGAGTTGGGTCACCTGAAGAAGGAGAGTCTTCTTTGGTGGTACATCTTGATTTTCAAGCTTTAGTAGCAGATTGTAATCCACAATCAGTGTCTGTTTCCGAAGTTACTGGTAGCTTTTCATCTACTAGTGATATAGGTGAGGAACCCGAAATATCCGAACCTGAAAGTGAATTTGCTGCTACTCTGACATCGGGGTTTGCTTCTCCAGCTTCTAGTGGTCCTAGTTCACCTAGGGTAGAAAGAATAATTACCCAAAATCTTCCTTCTGGTCTTATAGCTATCGAAGAACTTGCTACTCCGGAAGAAGAAGTAGGCATCCCTATCCCTGAAAATCAACCTGCTATTGAGCTAAGGGATCGTGAATCAATTTTTTACAGTCCACCTAAGAGCAGTGCTTGGTATCTTTCTTTGACTAATTTCTTAGAAAACCCAAGGTTAAGTTTTTCACCACCTCGTGTTCCTCATCACCCAACACCTAGAGGTTATTATCCTCCGTTAAATATGTCAAGATAGTCGTCCATGTTTACTCAATCACCGGAATCCTTTTTGTACGGCGGTCCTTCTGTTCCCTCTGGGTATCAGTCACTTTCTAGTACTTTTTCGGGAGCATCTCCTCAACCCATTGAACAAGGGTTAGTAACTGAAGCAATGGTACTAAGTTGTTGAGCGTAGAAGACATTCTCATGATGTCAGGTACTATTCGCAATCCTCAACCTCAAGGTGGCCAGTTACCGCCTGGGGGGCAACCTCAAAATCCTCAATTATCGCCTGGGGGGCAACCTCAAGGTACCCAATTTGTGCCTGGGGGGAAACCTCAAGGACAGAACATACCTACGGGACAATACGTTCCTCAAGGTCAACCCCAGACTCAATATGTACCCTAAGGTCAACCCCAGTATCAATTTATGCCTCAAGGTCAACCTGAGTATCAGTACATGCCTCAAGGGTATCAACCCCGAGGTCAGTACTCGAACCAAGGTTTCCAACCACCCTCCGGTCAATCATATGTTCAAGGAACGGGAAATGTACCTTTGAATTATCAATCCTACCCTCAACCCGGTTATGGTCCTCAATATTCTCAACCTGTTATGGGTCCGTACCCCAGAATGAATTTAGTGTGGGATCCATCGCAAACTCAACAGGTCTTGCAACCGAATGTACAGTTGTCATCTCAAACTGGACAACCCTTAGTTTCTGGTACACCCCAGCAACCTGTCTAGTCTTCTATTCAAACTTTTGTACCTTCAGTAGTTTCTCAGCCTGGGCCTAGTACGCCTCGTACTCCGCCTCAAACGACTGCTGCAACTACCACAACATCTGTCCAATCTACCCCACCTACTTCTGGAGTATCGATAGCTCCGGTTTCTACTGTTCCTATATCTACTCCTCATAAATATTTACCTCTGTCTGGATCTACGATTCAAACTTCGAGTCAGATGCCTGTAGGACAACTTGGTTCAAGTACGGTTCACAAGTCAACCACAATTTACTTATCAACCGTACCAGGGATAGTACCATTTCGGTCCTGCTGTGCAATAGCCAGTCTATCAGTATCAACCATACCCTAGGTACACATGTCAACAACCTCAACAACCCCACTACGGTCCGGTTAATCTTGGTTTTCCGGGAGGATACAATATCCCAAATGCAAATCCTATTCCTAGTTATCCTGGATATCCTCCTCCTGGGGCTGGTCTCATGACCCAGAGTTTTAGGGACCCTAATCGTCAGTTACCGTTTATCGCAACTTTGGACTTGCCTGACTTGTCATGCCTAATGAACGATCCCATTAATTATCTTCCGTTTTGGCCACCAATGCCGAATAAGTTGCCCAGTGATATTCCTAAATTTGAAGGCAAATCCGGAGAGGACCTGTCGAACCATGTGATGAATTATCACCTCTGGTGTGCGTCTAACTCCATTTCAGATGATTCAATCCGTCTAAGGCTTTTCCAGCGCACTCTAATTGGTCTCGCAGCCAAGTGGTACATTGAGTTACCACGAGGCACTTTTTATAATTTTAGTCAGTTAGCTACCTCGTTTTTAACTCATTTTCAGTTGCCAGTCAGATATGACAATGGCACGGAATTACTAACTTCGTTAAAGCAATCGATGTCCACTTACATTTCAGATCACATTCATGAATGGAGACGTTGACGACATTTAGTGAAGGTTTTTATTCCGGATCAGATCTTGGCTGAATGGTTTGTAAAATATTTGTTTCCAAAGATCACTGAAGATGTAGCTAAGGCCGGATTTGTTACTGAGGAGCAAGTAATTGCTCAAGCACAGTACCTTGACCTGGTCTATACTCAGTCAGGTACATTGCACGAGAAAATCCCCGATCTTCCCAAGCAAAATCAAATCGCTGTAGCTCCTTCAGGGTCTCATGTCGCCAATGGTATGATTGGTACGGTTAACACTAAAAGTAAGAAGAAGTCTTCCAAGAATTCTTCTCCTATCATAACCTTGCCTGATTCCCCGACAGGAGATTCTTCCACGAAGATTTCTGCCGATATTCACGTTGTAGAATCATCTACAGCCAAATCAAAATATTGTGGCAAGAAGAAAGGGAAGAAGAAGAATAAAACAGACAAAAATTCAAAAGAGAAACCTGAAAAATCGGAATCCAATGATGAAAAACACAAACCTCGTTATCCTTGTCTCATTTGTGACGAAGAACATTTTACAAGAGACTGCCCTCATCGTGCAGAGGTTGCGAAGATTGACAAAGGTCCCCAAACGCCTGCTGTTTTGAAGGATCCTTTTCCAAGTCAAGACTATAAGATGATAGGTTCTTCATCGAGTGCCAATGAAGAACCCATACTGATGATGTCCCATGTTAGGATTGTGACTTGATCGCATGATTATGGTAGTAAAAGTCCTGTTGATGGTAAAGAAGCAGAATCTTCTCATTCTAACCCATCAACCTCAGCTCCTGGTTTTGATCCACTGCAGATCGAGAAACCTAATCCAGACTTGGTAATCAAACCGCCCGCCAAGGGTATACTTCGAAAGTCAGCTTTCAATCCACATGCGAGAGCGACTCAGAACTATAACATTGTTGAGGATTTAGCTGTTTCACCCTCAGCAATGTCGGCTTTGGAAGTGCTGCAATCATGTCCAGCACAGCGTAAATTACTTTTGTCGACTATAGGAGCTGTTGATGTTCAGGACTCGAACCTAATAATTTTCGATCTAGAAAATAGTACACTGCGCTTACCTCATCAAATGGCTTTCCAGATTCCAGTGATAGTAAAAAAAAGGCCTATTCATCGGACTGTGATTCATGAGGGAGCCTCAACGTGTATTATGTCAATACAGTGTTGGAGATCACTTGGTTCTCCTTCACTAAATCAATCCCCGATGATTCTAAAGGCCTTTGATGGCCATGGGTTTCATCCTTTTGGAATTCTACAGGATTTTCCTATAGGGGTTGAAGGAAAAACCGTTAATCTAGATGTGGAGGTGGTTGATGCCCCTCTAGATTACAACCTTCTCTTGGGTCGTAGTTGGTCTTACGCTATGACAGCTGTCGTTTCATCGGTCTTTCGGGTTATAAAGTTTCCTCATAATGGAAAGATCATAACAATAGACTAGCTGGCGTACTTTTCATCCGACCCAACCTCTTCTAAAAGTATTTAGCATGTCAGTAAAACGACTATCCCGTATAAGGATGTTGGAGTAGGACTAGTTAAAGATGTCGGTTTACTGGGAACTTTTCCTTTTCCTCTGATCAACGCATCGTCTTCATTTGCAACCATTCATATGATTTCGTCAGACACCATTGTTTATGATGATCCTTGGATCGTTCCTTCTGAATCTGAGATAGACTCATTTGGTGATGTCATGCCTTTGAGTCCATATGAAATTGTGTATGAGGCCGTACAATTGTTTACTGACTCAACTTCAACCAAAATTGACTTAATGAATGTGGTCCATGAAGAATCACTTTTCACATCAAGCTTGGATTCAATCACATTTTCTTAACTTGTTCACTCTGATGAGCAAATTCGTGAAATCCTATGTGTAGATGATTTACCATGGGAAGATCTCCATCACAGATCTTCGTTTTTACCCGAGAATGATCATTTTGAAAATGATTTTTCATCAATTTTTGCGACTGAATATGTCAAGGAACCTCAGAATCCAATGAAACATCCTGATTCAGAGTTAAATTTGGGAAACATCTCTCGAACTATTCCTATTGACATTTCGGTTAAGCCTGGAATTGTTGAGAACATTCATATAGGTGCCTCGTGTACAGAAGACGAAACTCAAATATATAAGGCCCTATTCCAAGAATTCCGCGACGTGTTTGCTTGGTCCTATGAGGAAATGCCAGGAATTGATCCCACAATTGTTGTTCATTAAATAAAGACTTACCTGGATGCTAAACCCATCCGGCAACGTTTGTGTTAGATTCACCCAAGAAAAGCTGCTGCTATTAAAGCAGAAGTTGAAAAATTACTCAAAGCAGGTTTCATTTATCCAATCTCGTTAACAGATTGGGTATCGAATATTGTTCCAGTTAACAAAAAGCAAGGGACAATAAGAATATGTATCGATTATAGGGACATTAATCGAGCCTATCCAAAGGACAATTATCCAACTCCCTATATCGATCAAATCATTGATGATTGTGCCGACAGCGAAATATTCTCCTTCATGGATGGTTTTTCCAGATACAATCAAATCAATATTCTACCTGCTGATCAACCAAAAACGGCTTTCATTTGTCCATGGGGGACATTTGCTTATTGCAAATTACCTTTTGGGCTCAAGAATGTCAAAGAAACTTTTCAAAGGGCCATGTCTTATGTGTTTCATGACATCAAGCACATTGTGCAACCCTATCTCGATGATTTGCCTGCTCATTCATTACATCGAGCTGATTATCTCGTCCATTTACGAGCAATCTTTATGAGGTGTAGGCATTATCGGATTTAGTTGAATCCACACAAGTGTGTTTTCTGTATAGAAACGGGTCGATCGCTGGGGTTTGTTGTTTCGAAAGCTGGCATTCACGTCGATCCCTCAAAGGTCGAAGCTATTGTCAAATTGCCTCCTCCTTCGAGTCTTCGCCAACTCCAAAGTTTGCAAGGGAAAGCAAACTTTTTACGACGATTCATTCCTAACTACGGCGAGGTTACAAAGGGTTTTACCCGGTTGTTGAAACAGAATACTTCATTCTATTGGGATGAGATAGCTCAGAAATCTTTTGATGCACTAAAACACGCGTTGACCCATGCACCGTTATTGCATCCTCCCAACTACAACTAGGATTACTTCTTGTATCTCGCTGCCTCTCATTCCACCATTGGAATGGTCTTAGTTCAGGAAGATGAATTCGATACTGAACATGTGATATATTACCTTAGTCAAACTTTAAATCCAACTGAGCTAAAATACTCACATGTGGAGAAATTGGCATTGGCAGCTGTTCAAGCTGTCCAACGTTTTCGTCACTACATTTTACTACGTAAAACTACAGTAATTTCTGATTGCAACCCTATGATCTACATTTTGACCAAGCAATTGCTAGGGGCAAGTACTCTAAATGGATTGTTATCCTGCAGGAGTTCGACTTGGAATTTGAAAAATCTAAGTCTAAGAAATCTTTAGTTTTTACGGAGTTAATGTGTGACTTCCCGCGTGCTGACACGGAAACTGTGGCGGAGGAGCCCATTGCGGATGAATCCTTGTTTCTAATCAGCACTTTAGATCCATGGTATGGGGATATCATCGTTTATCTCTGGACCCAATCCTTTCGGCTAGAAATTTCAAGGTCTGAACGTCGGAAAATACGATTCCAGTCCCAACAATTTAGGATTATTGGAGATACTCTTTATCGCCGTGGGGCGGACTCTGTTTTCGACGTTGTTTAACTCACGAGGAAGCTTAAAGGGTTCTAAATGACTGTCACTCTGGAGTGTGTGGCGATCATATGTCTGGGTATGCCACAGCCAAAAAGATATTGCGCGCTGGCTACTTCTGGTCGTCTTTGTTTAAAGATTGTATTAACGCGGCCCGAAAATGCCACAACTGCCAAATTTTTGATCGAAAGATGCGCGCTCCACCCGGTCCTCTCCACCCTATAATTACCGTTGATGCTTTTTCCAAATGGGGTATCGATTTTATTACATGTAACCCTCACTCGGCCGGGGGACATGCGTATATCATCCTTGCGGTAGATTATTTTACCAAGTGGGCCGAGGCGATGCCTACATTTGAGGTAGACGGCAAGACAGCTGCAATTTTCGTGTTCAATCATATAATTGCTAGGTTTGGTGTCCCACAAGTGATTATCATTGATCATGGGCGTCATTTTCGAAATGTTATGATGACCGAACTTACAGGCCAGCTTGGTTTGCGTCACGATAGTTCAACTCCTTATTATCCACAAGCTAATGGTCTGGTTGAATCCATCAACAAAGTTTTAGTCATCATGATCTGATGAATCATTGGGATTCATCGGTCGAATTGGCATAACATGCTATTTTCAGCGCTTTGGGCGTATCGAACCTTAGTAAAAACATCAACAGGGTTCACTCCTTTCCAACTAGTTTATGGTCTGGAAGCTGTGTTACCCATTGAATGCAAAATCCCGTCATTGAAAATGGCCATCGAGTTACTTCCAGCCACTTCCGAAGAGGAAATTTTTTTGTTATACTTGGCTTAATTAGATGAGAATCGACATGATGCTGCATTGGTGATCGAGACTCACGCAAAACGTATGAAAGCTCAGTATGATAGAAATGTGACCCCTCGAAATTTTTCGGAAGGAGATCTAGTCTTAGTTTACGATCAAGCTAATGATAAATTAGGCACTGGAAAATTCGTTCCTATGTGGCATGGTCCCTATGTTGTCAAGCGAAAGCTAGCAAAAGGGGCCTATGAATTGGTAGACTTTGACGGGGACTCTTTAGGTAAACCCATAAATGGTCTTTACTTGAAGAGGTATTATGCTTAAAGAATGGGAATGGAGATTTTTAGTTAGGATAGTTTTTCTTTCTGGCTGGTGTGTTTTAGTTTAAAAAGTGCGCTTAGCTTAGAGAGTGTTTTTAGTCATCATTCCTACTTATCTTGGTTTTACTCTTGGTATTGCAGATGTCGATGCCTCTCCAGACATACATTGGTTTCGCTGATGGTGCTTGTCGTAATACAGGGAACATTTCTTCCGCAGCTTGGGTTATCTATTCGCCCTCTGACAAGTTGGTATCTATGTATGGGGTAAGCCTCAGTCAAACAACAAACAACATTGCCAAGTATAGTGCGGTGATTGAGTTATTATATGAATCTATTTCATTTGGGATTCAGAGTTTGATAGTGAAGTTAGATTCTGAACTCGTTGTATTACAGCTTAATAGAGTATATGCCATTAGAAATCCAGTGTTATTGAGATTATTTTTGAGAGTGCGTCTCTTGGAACTTGAATTTGATTATATTGAATATCAGCATATTCCAAGATCTTTAAATACATTAGTAGATGCAATTGCTTCTCGAATGTTAAGTAGACATTTGCAATAATCATACATGTAAATTTAAAACCATTCCATAACATGATTTACAAGATAAGCCGGTAATAGTGATATATATATAGGAGTGTGTCAAAAAATACATCGTCCTCGATCATAGGTTGAAAAACACCTTATGATCGGAAAAAATGATAAGTACAAAAAGCAAAAATGTCATATGTGCCTACAATAGGCGATCATCCTATCACTAGTGATGATCTCGATAAGAAACCACTGCACGGGCCACCTTACAAAGGAACCTCCTAAAAGGCCCTGGGACCCCAATCACATAGCGTTGAAGTCGACGAGGAATGTCATCTATGCTGGTCTCCGGAATATCTCCTGTCAAGCGCTCTAGATGACTCTCCAACTCGGCCAAAACCTCTGCTGATTCGTCCTGTGGGGCTGGCGTAGCTGCAACTAGTTGTTTCCTCTCGTAAGGCCGGAGAGCGGCTGGTCACTGTGGACCCACATCTGCATTTGAAACTTTTACTATCAGTTTTGGGACGATAGAAAAATAATAAAAAAATTAAAATAGGAAAATGTTGAAAATGATTTTACCTGAGTCATCCCATTGCTCTCCTGGTGGAAGAGCCATATCTGGGTCACCATGAAAATCTACCCCCGCGTAAGGGAAGTCCTGAATAGAAGAAACCTAGTTTTCTAACCATTGGAAATACTCAAGTTTGAATCGAACAACCTCTATCCCCTCGTCCGGATGAGGGGCCATAACTACGACCCATCGCATCAGTTTGGGCTCTCGAGGAAGCCCAGCTCCAACAGTAAGGTGCTATGGGATCAACATGGGAACCCTCCCCAGACCAAAGCTCATAACCAAAGCCCCATAACCAAAGGTCTTTAGTTGTTCGTTTTTGGCTCTGGTCAGTTGGCCTTTTACATTGGCCAACACAACATCACACCAGTTGAAGATGGTGCCTCGAAAGCAATCAACTGCCATCCGCATCTGGGATCCGGTGGCAATATGTAACACGGCACTCCCGCAAAGTCTGGTGACAGTAAACGCAATCACCATGAGTTCCGGAAGGGATATGGTTTTAATGTCTATCCCTTTGTCTCTAGCTTGGTTGTTGCAGAACTCTAGCCGGAGGCTATCGACAGACTGGCCACCTGGCCTAGTCCCGAATAGAGTCAAGTCTTCGCCTCTCTTAGGCAAACCGGTCAAGAAATATATGTCTGCCGGCTCGATTTCGAGCTGGTGGCCACCAATGAAGAAGCACTGGTCCTGTATGCTCCATCTGTCAACCATCCACTATAAGAAATCCACCTGGGCCCTCATGCCAGGTATGGCCTAGAATTTGTACAAGTCGCATGCCTTCAATGCATCGATCGAAGGTTGGTGATTCAACACGGCGAGATCCATGTCCTAATGCTCTCGTTCACTCCAATCTAGCATGATGTACTCTCTGCATCCAATAAAAAGACAAATTAGAATGCTAGAAATTAATTTGTTTGGGTCAAATTTGAGAATTTTTGGGTTAAAAACCCTTGCTGCGAGGACCGCACCCTCTGGGTTAGAGACAGTGCATGGGTTTGCACCTTGCCTACATGGAAGGTGTGGACCCCTGACTTTTTCCCCATTGAGAAAAAGTCGGGGTTCGCGGGCTGCCAGTGTTATGCCTGCGGGCCCCCGCACATGGGTTTTAAGCCTAAAAACCCTCCAAAAATGAAATAAAAGCCTAAAACAAAAAATGAAACGGTTAAAAATGAAGAGTAGGATGATGTGGATTACTTGGAGAAGACGACGTTCAATTCTGACGGTTGGATTTTCCGCAATCTTCACGGGAAGTTTTATGAACAAAAGCACTATTTTCTCACCCAAATCTCAAACGATAAAAATGAATTGACGAAAGCCCTTTTTATAAGTTTTTTGAGTAAATAAATTGCAAATTTGTTTATGTTTCACTTTGGAAAGGTAATTTTTACAGCATTTTTATCCATCTCAAACAGGTATGAGTAATGTTTGCATTTTTGTTAAGGATAACGGATTATTCAGGCGAAATCTATCATTTTCGACGAAAAAACAATTAGAGTCACCTTTAAGCTCTTTTCTGACTCCTAAAACATGAAAAGATCGCCGAGTTTTTCTTTTAAACTCGTTAAAACGGAATTAAAAGATGGTCCATTTAGAGCTCTTTTCTGACCGTAAAAACATGAAAAGATGGCTGGATTTTTGTCGTTTCAAATTCGATATTGGTTATAAAACGACGTGTCATTGATCACTTTTTTACTTTTTTGGATCATGGGCACTAATTACGAAAAGTACTCCTTGGTCGTAAAGATCAAGCGGTTCTCTCAAGTATTATTTTATACTTTTTCGGGCTTGGGAGACACAAATTTATGAAAAAGGTCAACCCTGGAGTCTTCTTAAGTTTTTTCAGACTCTCTAAAATTGAAAAATACCGAGTTTCTCCTATATTGGACTCGTTAAAATCTCACAGTAAAGGACCTGTTCAATTACAAACAGGAACGAACCACTCCTTCTTAGGGTTCGAATTTAAACTAAGTTGGACTCATCCGAAGGATGAGCTTATAATCAAGCAAATGTTATCCTCCTCAAGCTTGTCAAAAATAAAGAGGTACTTGCTAGAAATGGTGGGGGAAAAGAGAGAAAAATGAGGCTGTTTGTCATACTTTGTAACCACTCTTGAACACGAAACTTTTATTCACCTGGGTTGGGAAATCCTTTGCCTAACAGTTGATCAAACCACATTGAAAGTCTTCAGCCGGTTTCTGGGTATTAACTTTGGGTCAATTGTCACCAAGCCATTTGTTGTGTCGTTATGTGTTCAAGAGGTCACTGCCAATAAGCCATTCATCTGAAAAATATCTGTCATCCATCTTGACCATCCCTGAGTTAGTCCTTGCAACTAAATTTCTTCAACTTGATCTATGATTTCGTGTTGTGGGCTTGCCTGCGACGGATCGCTTTCTATCGACTTTAGCTCATTATCTAGAAAGATGATCTAGAAATCGTTAGTACCTTGGGATCTGCATGCCTCATTGGCAGTTTTCTCACCTTTGATGACAGGTTGCATCATTGACCTTCGATCAAAGGATTCCGTGACATGTTCGACATCAACACATTTATTCACATCTCATGGATTGTACTGGGTACTTTGAGAGCCATTGACATCATTGGTGATTTCTCTCACACTTGTTAACAGTTTACATCATTGATTGGTAATCAAGTGGTTTCTACCATGTTCAACTTCAACACATTCATTCACATGGATAGAATCGTACTGTTTCGGGAAGTAGAAATGAAGACCCTGGATCTAGTTTCCACAATCCAGGCTGCGAGGAGTTTTGTATTCATTATATAATGGACTATTTGTAAACAGATGGCTGTATCCATACTGTGTCCACATGAGTCTATACTTGTAATGTCTTACAAGATCATTCCTGTATCAGAGCAGTAGTTAGTTTTCTAAGTCAGTTTTGATCTGAGTATGGGAATGCCTACCTCAGCGACGATGTGATCTCATATATATATCTTGCATTGGATGTTTTTACAGGTTCCAACCAGGCTCTCCACAAGATGATCCTCGAAACGATAAAGTACTTCACTCTTCCTAAATGATAAATAAAATCCTCATCTACTACAGACATCGCACTTTAGGGGGAAATCTGTTACACAAAAATATTGTCGCCATGATTATTTGCAGTCAGTATGGGTCTATCATCACTTGTACTATCCTCCTAAGCAAGTCTCATACCTCAGCTCTTCAAGTCAAGCTTTGAAAATGAGAGAAAGACATTGAAAATCAACAAAGCTCTGGTTCCGCACTTTCTCTCACTGTTGCCTGCGGTGCCGCACCTTCTGTTTACAAAAACTGTGGACCTACCCACTCTGTCCCTAAAGGTGTGGGTGCGGACCCCTGTGAAAGTCAAAAAGGCACAAGTTTATTCTAAAAAACTCACTTTGGGTTAATTCTAGATGATTCTAGAAGGAATTTTGACGTGGATTGGCCGCTCTTAGGTGGTTCATGCATCCCAAAAGAGAAGGAGCTAATCCCTTGATGAGAGGAGCTATCCCTTTGAAGGAGGGCTTTATCCCTTTGAAGGAGGACCTAGTAACTTACCTCCATTGCACTATAAATTAAGGCATTGGGCTGGTTGCTAGGGAGGTTAGAAGCTGAACATTTTTTAGGGTAAATGCTGGTGGAATTAAGACTTCCTAGTTAAGCTTGAAAGGAGAGATCACATACCTTTTTGCCTTCATTGGGAAGAGAGTGAAACTTGTCAAAGTAGAGGAGACTTCTTGCTAGACCCTGGGAGGAACTTGTACAGCGTCAAGGCACAGGTTGTAAAATTCTTCTTTGATTTGACTTAATACAATCAGATTCATTTTTCTCAACAAATTGTCTTATGTCATTTGTTTCATGAATTCCTTGACTTTCACGTTAAATATGTTTTATGATATTTTCTTTTCAGGTGCTATTTAATTTGTTTGCTTGTTTGTGTTTGCATATTCACGACAAGGGAGCTCATTTGGATCAAAGGAGCGAGGCTTCCACAAACTTGCGTTGGACCCAAGGTAGGCCTAAAACACTTGTTTTCCTTTGCTTATAAATGCATATTTAGAGAAAGATAGTTTGTGATTAGCTTGCTTGTCACTAGGTCTTCTTTAGATTCTAGGAAGGTCTATCTTGTCTGCAAGATCGACTCATTCTGTGTGACAATGAGGTTCTTCAGTCTGAAAGGAAGTAGATGGGACACAAAACTGGCAATCAGCAGATTTATGAGATTGGGACCTTTGGGTCATCCTTCTTGGGATAGCTGGCATGCGTCTGTGCACAGAGAGGTAGGAAGAGGATGTAGGATCCTTACCTCTTAAGAGTGGAGATGCATTGACAAGAGACATGGAGCGAGTAAGTGTGGGAGAACTATGCTTTAATCCAGATGTACCATCAGGATGTTGAATCAAAGGCAAGTGCTGAGGTGTCTTTAGAGTATTAAGCTGAGGGTATTTCTGTGATAACGGAACATAATTATTATTCCACTCATTGGGCAAAGTACATTCACAAAAATCGATCTGTAGTGGAGCAGTATTTCCAGGGCCAACAATTACTCCTTTCAAAGCTTTGTCTTTCAACTTAGGATTGAGTGCAGGCATAGAAGTAGAGACAAACCATAGGTAAATGGATGCATGCAGTTGAGCAATTTGAGATTGGGGAGCAACATCAAAACCATAAAACTGTATATAAGCATTAAGGAAATCATTGATATATGGGTCAGTTAAAGAAACTTGATAGTGAGGAATGATAGAAGACCAAATAGGGTCGTTATTGAGAGGGCTCCGGAATACTCCTAGCAAAGCATCATGAAAGTTATTCATCCTGGTATCTAATACACAAGTCAAACACGAAGTATTCAAACCAGGTCGGACTAGAGGATTGATCCCGAACTGAATCATTCCTATATGGACATATTTATAACCATTCTCTAACCCCCATTCTATGTCATCTTTCTTGATCAAAGGAATCTGGTAAACTGACTGTCCAGTAGAAATAGGAATATTTACAGAAGTAAATCTATAAAGATGAGCAGCGCGAAATTGAAAAACAGGAACCTTATAAAGCTTATCAACTTATATCTCTGGCAATGTCCAATTAGGCTTAGGTTCAAATTCTTGTACCAATACTTTTTCATCGTAAATAATTTCATCATTATTATATCTATTCAAGAATTTATTGAAGAAAGACCATCTATTCTTATGAACTATATTTTTGTCTTCGGGTTTCTAAAGAGTAAACTCATTCATATAACCAGCCATTGAAATTAAGTATAAGTAAGCACCTGAACAGAGGAGAGACAAAGTCGTTGCACACCAGGAAAGAAAAACACAACGGTCCATCACTTTCATAGCTCTCTACCAGCGCGTTACCGCCAACTTAGACTCGTTGATAGTAGCTCAGACAAATATAACTCATAGGGAAAACCAGACAATATCAAATAGCTTTGGTATCAGAGCCATCTGGTTCTTTGTCCAAAGCTAAGAAGGATACTTTCTTTCAGTATAATCAAATGCACCTGAGGAATAGGCACATACCAGTTCTTTTCTTCCATGCTTGTGCAACAATACTGCAGCCCAAGTATGATCCAAAGCATTTGTCTCAAGAATAAATGGAAGATTAGTATCTAGCAGCTTAAGCTTTGGCAAATCAGTGATTTTGCTTTTAATGCTTCTGACTACATTGGTCATCTCTTCTGTCCATCCTGCTGCTTGCTTCTTTAATCTTTTCTGAAGGATTTTTGTGTCATCTGCTTGTTTCTCATAAAATTGTCTTATATAATTCAAGCAACCAAGAAATCTCTGCAATGTTTTAAAAACTGAAATAACATTAGGAAATTTCAACAAATGGGTTAGAACATGAGGTTGCAGATTTACATGTCCTTGTTCTATATGCAGTCCCAAATAATCTATCCTGACTTTACCAATCTGAAATTTTTCTTCTGAATCTGAAAGAATGAGACCATGCTTATAAAATAGCTCATAAAACTTTTCTAAATGGATCTTGTGACTATTTACATCTCTGCTAAAAACAAGCAAATCATCTATGCAGACTATTATGTACTCCTCTCCACCAAAAATGTCTTCCATCCTTTTCTGAAATTTTGATGGAGCATTTTTCAAACCAAAAGGCATTACAGTCCATTGATATTGGCCATGAGGGACTGTAAAAGCAGTCTTGTATTTGTCATCAGGAAGAATGCCTATCTGCCAGAAACCACTTTTTAAGGCTGAAAACATTGACATTAACAATTTTGGCAAGTAATAGCTCTTTGTTGGGCAAAGGATAGCAGATTGGTAACAAGGCATCATTCAGAGCTTTATAGTTGATGACGAGCCGCTTCTTACCTCTTTTCTACTCACTGTGTTTATTCATATAAAATGCAGGACAAGCCCAAGGGACTTTACAAGACTCTATCAGTTTTTGTTTTAATAATTGTGCTATCTCGTGTCGACATAAGTCTTTCTCTGAGGGGCTCATATGATTAGCACTAGCTTTTTGTGGCTTTGGAAAATAATTTTCTTTATAAGGAAGTCCCATAAAATACTTTTCTCGGGTCCATAATGCGTTAGGCCTAGAGGTAGTGCAATCTTTCTGGAGCTTGTCTGATATTTTCTCCAAAGTTTTAGGAACATGGAGTTCTGCATTCTTGACAATTCTATTAATCTTGGTTAGATCTTGGAGACTGTGGAATACTAAATCTTGGTCTCTCGGCTGTACTCTTATTTGATAATCACTAGAAGAGGGCAAGCTAACTGGTTCTTCAAGAGTTGTGAAAGTGACTGTGCCTCTACCAAAAGTGACAGGAAATAGATCATTCAAAAAAATTTGTCCTAGAAGAAAGTTAGAACCTGTATCGAAACTGTACATGTAACTTTCACCTGGACATTATTCAAATAAATTGGAAAACCAGGAGCTATGTGATTGATTTCCATCACATCTTTTGTAATATCTCTAAACTGCAATTTAGTCGGCTGCCAATAATAGGAAGGAATTGCACCATACTTGCATCAACTACTCATGGCTCCAGAATCAATTTGAGCATCTAGAGTGTATTCTTTTATTTTTGGCAATTTGATTTTTATAGGGATTACCACTCTATCTCCAATTCCCATTACTTTCACTTTTTCTATACTGGCATCTTTTTGAGGGAATTCTTCTGAAACATTCTTAAGCAAAAAATTGGATAATTCGGAATTACAAGCATCATAATCTGAGATAAGCATTTGGAGTTTGGATGATAACTGAATCATCACTGATCTAGAACGATGAATTAAGGATTCTAATTGTCCTATTCTGTTCTTTAAAGAACTGATTTTATCCATACCTGAATCTGATGATGAATTTTCTTTTATCTGGAGTGGCATGAACATGGAATCAAATTCTTTTTCTATTAACTCTTCATCTGTGAATTTTTCTTTATTCCTCTTCCCAGAAGGTAGCTGTTTTTCTAGGCTTTCAAGTTTTTCTGCCAATCTCCTTCTTGCAGTGAACTGGACTGGATCAAGCTGAGCCAATTCAGCTTTGACTGTTGCAATCTTCATCTGCAAATTGTCAGAAGAACTGTAAAACATTTTTACGTCAGGAATAAAAGTTTCTTCTGAATCAGAGGAACTGTCATCCAGATCTATTCTTCTTATATCAAGAATATATTCTTCAGCATCAGATGAAGAGGAACTAGAAACCTCAAAATATTCACCTTCAGAATGAGATATAAGATCCCATTCTTTCGGATCATGAATTGTAGAGAAAATATCCATAGTTTTCATTTGTTTCTTATCTTTCTTCTCTCTACAGTTATTTGCATAGTGACCTTCTTTCCCACAAATAAAGCAAGTAACTTTCTTTGAAGGTTTTGACCTCTTCCTAAATACTACTCTTCTTTTGCTGAAAGTTTTCCTGGAAGGATAATATTTCTTTTTCTTAGGAAAATACTTCTCAGGCTTACATGAACAAGTAGCTTTATATTTCTTCAATGCTTTACTCTTGGATTTTGACTAGCAACCAAAATTATATGTTTTACGAAAAGTATTGCATAACTTGGTGCTAAAATGCATCTGCTTCTTGAAATTATTTTTCGCCCTTTCCGCAACACACTCTTTTTGAAGTATAGAGAGTATCATTTGATGAACAGCTGCAAAAGACCAATTTTCAATATTGATCTTATTAGTCTCTATGTACTAATTTATCAGATCTGGGATTTTTCTTGGCATAGAGACTATATAATATCTTAGATATGCAACATTATGAGAGTCATGAGCTTGATAAAGCAATTTTTGCATAGTGCAAAAATATTCTTGTAGATAATCAATATCACATAGTTTATGAAACAGGAATAACTAGGCATGATGAGCCGAGTCTTCTAGCACACATCCCACAAACTCATGTTTCAGAGCATCAAACAAGGCTTTCAATGGATCATCTTCGTTTTCAACAATCTGTGTCATATCTCTATCAGACAATTTATCCCACCACATTTTTGCAATACCGGTGAAAGACCAAACAATCTGGGTAACAATATCAGACCAACTTCCCTTAGCTTCTGCTTTCCTTTGTAATGCCCAAGCATGAATATTATGTAGAACATTAATCACTTCTTCATTACTTAAGCAATCAATATTCACTAGCAGAGTATTACCATATCCCTTTGCTGAGGGATTATCTAAGTTTGTGGGGGTGGTCTATAATCTTTCTGAATATTTACCAAAAGGGCTAGAAGCAGGGGCTTCATGAGCAGTAGTGTCCTCTTGGTCTTTCCTTCCTTTATGTGAAAAGAAATAAGGCTCATGTCTGTCTCTCTTAAAACTTGACTCACCAGACATGGCTAATATTTCTTTTGTAGTAGATGGTTGACCATTTTCAATCAAACTTTTGAGACTAACAAACTATTTTGGTAGTCTCAGACTATCAAGAGAAGGAAATCTGTTTAGCTGATTTCTCATTAATTCTGTTTTCTCCTTGGCTAAATCTATTCCTTTCTGAATTCTTTCAAAATGAATTTTACCAATATTCTCTACCCCCTTAAAAAGAATACTTTTATGGGAGGACTCAGGCTCAGAAGAAGTGAATGCTAATTTGGAACTTGACAGGTCTACTTCTCTGTAATGTGGAGGAGAAGTAGGGACCGGAAGAGCATCTTGTAAATGACCAAGAGATTTGGAAATAATACCCATATTAGAATTGATATCATTGAATTGTTGGGTATGTTCATTCTATGTGCCCAAAATTTCTTTGTAACTAGAATGCAATTTCTTAATATGCTCTTTGACCTCTAAAACATCTCTGGCTATATCATCAATATTTTGCAACATACAAACAATTTGATAGTTTTTATAGTTGTGTAACTTTGCTGATTCTGTCTGATCTGAATTAGACATATCTTTCATAGATAACCACTGAAAATCTGCTTTCTTTGTTCCATTGCTAAATGTCCTTCTAGTATTTCCAGTTTCTAAATGTCTATCACTTATTTTTGCAGATATCTCAGACTGAGCTCTTGGAAGAGAAAAGCTTTTAATGTCAGAAATGAAGACTTGAGAATCATTTTTAGGAGAATGAGGTTCTTCAGTTTGAAAGGAAGTAGATGGGACACAAAACTCACAATCAGCAGATTTATGAGATTGGGACCTTTGGGTCATCCTTCTTGGGATAGTTGGCATGTGTCTGGGCACAGAGAGGTAGGAAGAGGATGTAGGATCCTTACCTCTTAAGAGTGGAGATGCATTGACAGTAGACATGGAACAAGTAAGTGTGGGAGAACTAAGCTTTAATCTAGATGTACCATCAGGATGTTGAATCAAAGACAAGTGTTGAGGTGTCTTTAGAGTATTAAGCTGAGGGTATTTCTGTGATAATGGAACATAATTATTATTCCACTCATCGGGCAAAGTACATTCACAAAAACCAATCTGTAGTGGAGCAGTATTTCCAGGGCCAACAATTACTCCTTCTTTCAAAGCCTTGTCTTTCAACTTAGGATTGAGTGCAGGCATAGAAGTAGAGACAAACTGTAGGCAAATGGATGCATGAAGTTGAGCAATTTGAGATTGGGGAGAAACATCAAAACCATAAAACTATATATAAGCATTAAGTAAATCATTGATATATGGGTCAGTTAAAGAAACTTGATAGCGAGGAATGACAGAAGACCAAACAGGGCCGTTATTGAGAGGGGTCTGGAAACCTCCTAGTAAAGCATCATGAAAGTTATTCATCCTGGTATCTAATACACAAGTCAAACACTAAGTATTCAAACTAGGTCGGACTAGAGGATTGATGCCTAACTGAATCATTCCTATATGGACATATTTATAACCATTCTCTAACCCCCATTCTATGTCATCTTTATTGATCAAAGGAATCTGGTAAACTGGCTATCCAGTAGAAATAGGAATATTTACAGAAGTAAATTTAAAAAGCTGAGCAATGCGGAATTGAGAAATAGGAACCTTATAAAGCTTATCAACTTCTATCTCTGGCAGTGTCCAATTAGGCTTAGGTTCAAATTCTTGTACCAATACATTTTCATCGTAAAGAATTTCTTCATTATTAGATCTATTCAAGAATTTATTGAGGAAAGACCATCTATTCTTATGAGCTATCTTTTTGTCTTCGGGTTTCTGAAGAGTAAACTCATTCATATAACCAACCATTGAAATTAAGTATAAGTAAGCACCTGAACAGAGGAGAGACAAAGTCGTTGCGCACCAGGAAAACAAAACACATCAGTCTGTCGCTTTCACAGCACTCTACCAGCGCCTTACCGCAAACTTAGACTCGCTGACAGTAGCTCAGATAAATACAACTCATAGGGAAAACCAGACAATATCAAATAGCTTTGGTATCAGAGCCGTTTGGTTCTTTGTCCAAAGCTAAGAAGGATACTTTCTTTCAATATCATCAAATGTACCTGAGGAATAGGCACATACTAGTTCTTTTCTTCCATGCTTCTAAAACAATACTGCAGCCCAAGTATGATCCGAAGCATCTGTCTCAAGAATAAATGGAAGATTAGTATCTGGCAGCTTAAGCTTTGGCAAATTTATGATTTTGCTTTTAATGCTTCTGACTGCATTGGTCATCTCTTCTGTCCATCCTGCTGCTTGCTTCTTTAATCTTTTCTGAAGGATTTTTGTGTCATCTTCTTGTTTCTCATAAAACTGTCTTATATAATTCAAGCAGCCAAGAAATCCCTGCAATGTTTTAATATCTAAAATAACATCAGGAAATTTCAACAAATGGGTTAGAACATGAGGTTGCAGACTTACATGTCCTTGTTCTATATGCAGTCCCAAATAATCTACCCTGACTTTACCAATCTGAAATTTGTCTTCTGAATCTGAAAGAGCGAGACCATGCTTTTAAACCAGCTTATAAAACTTTTCTAAATGGATCTTGTGACTATTTACATGTCTGCTAAAAACAAGAAAATCATCAATGTAGACTATTATGTACTCCTCTCCACCAAAAATGTCTTCCATCCTTTTCTGAAATTCTAATGGAGAATTTTTCAAACCAAAAGGCATTACAGTCCATTGATATTGGCCATGAGGATCTGTAAAAGTAGTCTTGTATCTGTCATAAGGAAGAATGCCTATCTCCTAGAAACCACTTTTTAAGTCAAATTTGCTGAAAACATTGGCATTAGCAATTTTGGCAAGTAATAGCTCTTTGTTGGGTAAAGGATAGCGGATTGGTAACAGGGCATCATTCAAAGCTTTATAGTTGATGACGAGCTGCTTCTTACCTATTTTCTGCTCACTGTGTTTATTCACATAAAATGCAGGACAAGCCCAAGGGCTTTTACAAGACTCTATCACTTTCTATTTTAATAATTCTTCTATCTCTGTCGACATAAGTCTTGCTCTGAGGGGCTCATATGATTAGCACTAGCTTTTTGTGGCTTTGGAACATAATTTTCTTTATAAGGAAGGCCCACAAAATAATTTTCTCGAGTCCAGAATGCATCAGGCCGAGAGGCAGTGCAATCTTTCCCAAGCTTGTCTGATATTTCCTCCAAAGTTTTAGAACCATGGAGTTCTACATTCTTGAAAATTTTGTTAATCTTGGTTAGATCTTGGAGACTGTGGTCGACTAAATCTTGGTCTGTTAGCTATACTCTTATTTGATAATCACTAGAAGTGGGCAAGCTGACTGGTCCTTCAAGAGTTGTGAAAGTGAATGTGCCTCTACCAAAAGTGACAGGCAATAGATCATTCAAAAAAACTTGTCCTAGAAGAAAGTCAGAACCTGTATCGAAACTGTACAATGTAACTTTCACCTGGACATTATTCAAATAAATTGGAAAACCAGGAGCTATGTGATTGATTTCCATAACATCTTTTGTAATAGCTCTAAACTGCAATTTAGTCAGCTGCCAATAAGGAAGGAATTGCAGTATACTTGTAGCAACTACTCATGGCTCCAGAATCAATTTGAGCATCTAGAGTGTATTCTTTTATTTTTGGCAATTTGATTTTTATAGGGATTAGCACGCTATCTCCAATTCCCATTACTTTGACTTCTTCTATACTGGCATCTTTTTGAGGGAATTCTTCTGAAACATTCTTAAGCAACAAACTGGATAATTTGGAATTACAATCATCATAATCTGAGATAAGCATTTGGAGTTTGGATGATAACTGAATCATCTCTAATCTAGTACGATGAATTGAGGATTCTAATTGTCCTATTCTATTCTTTAAAGAACTGATTTTATCCATACCTAAACCTGATGATGAATTTTCTTTTATCTCGAGTGGCATGAATGGGGAATCAAATTCTTTTTCTATTAACTCTTCATCTGTGAATTTTTCTTTATTCCTCTTCCTAGAAGGTAGCTTTTTTTCTAGGCTTTCAAGTTTCTCTGCCAATCTCCTTCTTGCAGTGAACTGGACTGGATCAATCTGAGCCAATTCAGCTTTGACTGTTGCAATCTTCATCTGCAAATTGTCAAAAGAACTGTAAAACATTTTTATGTTAGAAATACAAGTTTCTTCTGAACCAGAGGAACTGTCATCCAAATCTATTCTTCTTATATTAGGAATATCTTCTTCAGCATCAGATGAAGAGGAACTAGAAACCTCAAAATATTCACCTTCAGAATGAGATATAAGATCTCAATCTTTTGGATCATGAATTGTAGAGAAAATATGCATAATTTTCATTTGCTTCTTGTCTTTCTTCTCTCTACAGTTATTTGCATAGTGACCTTCTTTCCCACAAATAAAGCAAGTAACTTTCTTTGAAGGTTTTGACCTCTTCCTAAATACTACTCTTCTTTTGCTGAAAGTTTTCCTGGAAGGACAATATTTCTTTTTCTTAGGAAAATACTTCTCAGGCTTACATGAACAAGTAGCTTTAGATTTCTTCAATACTTTGCTCTTGGATTTTGACTGGCAACCAAAATTATATGTTTCAGGAAATGTATTGCATAACTTGGTGCTAAAATGCATCTGCTTCTTGAAATTTTTTTTAGCCTTTTCCGCATCACACTCTTTTTGAAGTATAGAGACTATCATTTGATGAACAGATGCAAAAGACCAATTTTCAATATTGATATTATTAGTCTCTATGTACTGATTTATCAGATCTGGGATTTTTCCTGGCATAGAGGCTATATAATATCTTAGATATGCAACATTATGAGAGTCATGAGCTTGATAAAGCAATTTTTGCATAGTGCAAAAATATTCTTGTAGATAATCAATATCACATAGTTTTTGAGACAGGAATAACTGGGAATGATGAGTTGAGTCTTCTGGCACACATCCCACAAACTCATGTTTCAAAGCATCAAACAAGTCTTTCAAGGGATCATCTTTGTTTTCAACAATCTGTGTCATGAATATCTCTATCAGACAATTTATCCCACCACATTTTTGCAATACCGGTGAAAGACCAAACAATCTGGGTAACAATATCATACCAACTTGCCTTAGTTTCTTCTTTCATTTGTAATGCCCAAGCATGAATATTATGTAGAACATTAATCACTTCTTCATTACTTAAGCAATCAATATTCACTAGTAGAGTATTACCATATCCCTTTGCTGAGGGATTATCTAAGTTTGTGGGGGTGGTCCGTAATCTTTTTGAATATTTACCAAAAGGGCTAGAAGCATAAGCTTCATGAGTGTAGGAATTTACAGGGTAAGTTCCACAGAAAGAATACCAAAAGGACACCGCTCACAACCAGATCTCAAATCAATACACCAGTATTTTTGACGTGGTTAAAACCCTCAGAGTGCAAGGAGGGAAACAGTCCACGGCCTGTCCCAACGTGGGTACTACAGGCAATTTATTAATCAAAGAATGAAAATTTACATAAGCTTCTCTCATGCACGGATTACCCGAACAATGACCCTCCATGCACTTTAAATAGAACTCATGGACCAATCGGGTGTCAAGCCACGGATCAAGTGTCGGTAATACCGAGGTGAGAGTGAACCGTCGGATCACTACATATCGTGACCGTCGGATTGTAAGTTACAAAATGTACAACGGTAAAGAAACACACTTTACCTAACTCTAACCTAACTCTATACTAGACCAAGTTGAACTTAACTATATCCTATGTGTCGGAATATCCTAACATCCCCCCTTAAGAACAACTTGGGATAGGATTGAAGGATTTACAAATATGACACAATAGGAGAAGGAAGGAGGCACTAGAGCCTATCCCCCCTTAGTGACAACTTCCTGAACTCCAAGCATATATCGAAGTTTAGTGAACTTCGCCTCTGTGAGAGCCTTTGTGAAGATGTCTGCAACCTGATCATCTGTTGGACAATATTGCACTTCAAGAACATGGTCATGAATGAGCTTTCTGATGAAGTGCATGTGTAGTTCAATGTGTTTGCTGCGCTGATGCTGGACTGGATCTTTGCATAGCTGAATGGCACTTTGATTATCACACCAAAGTGTGGTTGGATGCTGCTGCTCAAAGCCAAACTCTGATAGGATCTGACGAAGCCACAAGGCTTCCTTACTAGCTTCCACGGCACCACGATACTCTGCTTCTGCTGACGAAAGAGAGATGGCGGCCTGTTTCTTACAAGCCCATGTAATAGGTCCTGAACCAAGAGTGAAGACATAACCGGCAGTAGACTTCCGATCATCAGGGTCACCAGCCCAATCAGAATCAGTGAAACCAACTAACAGAGGAGCTGCTTTGGCACTGTAATGAATCCCAAACTGTACTATACCTCGAACATAACGAAGTATTCTTTTAGCTGCTTTCCAATGACTTTCACGGGGGTTTTGCATAAAACGAGCAACAAGGCCAACAGCAAAGGAAAGATCAGGACGAGTATGGGTTAAATACAAGAGTTTTCCGACAAGTTGACGGTATAAGGTAGCATCAACTTCAGGAGAAGTACAAGAGACTGAAAGTTTGACTCCAGACTGAAAGGGAGAAGGGGCTGGCTTACAGTCTTCCATGTGAAAATGACGAAGAATATCACAAGCATACTTGGACTGGGAAAGGGAAATACCCTCCTTGGATTGCAAGACTTGAAGACCGAGAAAGTAGTGTAAGTGTCCTAAGTCTGTCATTTCAAATTTCCTTTTAAGGATAGACTTCACATGGTTTATAAGATTGGGATCACTACCAGTAAGGATAAGATCATCAACATAAAGAACAAGGATGATAAGAGAGTTGCCCACTTTCTTGGTGTAGACAGTATTGTCAGAATGACACCTAGAAAAGCCAGATTCTAGAAGAAAGCTATCCATTTTGGCATACCAAGCCCGAGGAGCTTGCTTGAGACCATAAAGGGATTTCTTAAGTCGACACACAAGGCTGGAGTCTGTTTGTATGAAGCCAAAGGGTTGTTCCATATAGATTTCTTCCTGCAAGTCCCCATGCAAGAAGGCAGATTTAACATCCATTTGATGGACTTCCCATTTTAAAGAGGCAGCAAGGGAAAGAACAAGGCGGATAGAGTTCATTTTGGCAACAGGGGCGAAGGTTTCAGTGTAGTCAATGCCTTCAACCTGTGAAAAGCCCTTAGCAACAAGACGAGCTTTATGTTTATCAACTTTGCCATCTGGTCCATACTTAGTTCTGTAAACCCATTTACATCTTACAAGTTTTCGTCCCTTTGGTAGAGGAACAAGATCCCATGTATCATTTGTCATCAATGAATGATATTCTTCATTCATAGCTGCTTCCCAATGTGGATGGCCTGAAGCTTCTGCAAAAGTGTCAGGATCATGATTTACTGGAGCTTGAGCCAGTAAAGAAGAGGCTCTTTCAAACTGAGAACGTGTAAGTCGCTGATCTGTAGGATCACCGGCAAGATCACCTGCTGCATCCCGAGTAGCACGGACCCATCTTGGAAGTTGAGGATCCTGAGAAGGTGGGGGAGGATTATCATCCTCGCTTTCATCATCTGAAGAAGAAATGTTTTCAAAAGTAGAAGAGATAGGAAGAGGTGGCACATCCACCGGACTAGGCTCGCAGGCCGATTTATTTTCATCAAATTTTACATCTCTTCTAATGATAACATTTTTGGACTTAAATGGAATAAGTCTATAACCTTTTACATCTTCAGAATATCCAACAAAAGTACATTTCTCACTCTTAGGTTCTAAAGCTTTATGCTTTTCATCTGGAATATGGGCCCATGCTTCACTTCCAAACACACGAAAGTGACTTACATCTGGTTTAATGGAACTCCAAGCTTCTTCTGGAGTGATATTCTCTAGAACCTTAGTAGGAGTGCGATTGATTATATAATTTGCACAATTAATTGCTTCGGCCCAAAAACTAAGACTGAGTCCTTTAGATTGCAGCATACAATTAGCCATTTCCTTTAAGGTGCGATTTTTCCTTTCAGCTACACCATTTTGTTGTGGAGTGTATGGAACAGTATGTTGCATTTGAATTCCATTTTCGGTGCAAAAGTTGATGAATGTGTTTTTAACATATTCTCCACCATTATCAGTTCTTAGCTTAAGAATTTGATGTCCAGATTGTTTTTCAACAAAGGCTTTGAAGGCCAAAAATGTGTTAAATACTTCGCTCTTGAGTTTTAAGAAGTATACCCAAGTGCGTCTGGAGAAATCATCAATGAAAGTTAAGAAGTACTTGTAGCCAGAGAATGAAGCAACAGGAAGAGGACCACATAAATCACTGTGCACAAGCTGTAAAGGGGCTGAGGCGTGCCAAGAGGCACGTTTGTCAAAACTGTCCCAATGATGTTTTCCGAGTACACATCCGGAACAAACACCATCTCTGCAAGATACCATAGGAAGACCTGTCACCATATTTTCTTTACATAGATGCTGAAGGGAGCGATAGTTTAAGTGACCAAATCGCTCATGCCAAAGCTTGCTCACTTCATCATTATGAGCAACAAATACTGAGGGAAGATGTGATGACCCAAAGTTGTGAAACTTATACAACCTTGTGGAATCATCAGCAAGACCAGTAGCTAGACTCTGTTTAGGATCTTTTAGATCCTTGATTACAACATCATGAGGTGAAAATTCAACAATTTTACCTTCACCTGAATGAGTTATCTGATAGACAGATAGAAGGTTGCAGGATAAGGTTGGAACACATAATACATCATTAAAATGACCATTGTCTAGATGAACAGTTCCAGTCCCTACAACATTAAGAGATCTATCATCACCAACATATATATTTTTGGTGTTACAATCATTTAAAGAAGAAAACATGGCTTGGTTTTTGGCCATGTGATAAGAGGCTCCAGAATCAATGAGCCACTCATGAGAATGAGAAGAAGAAGAAGATACATTTAATGCATAACCAGACTGAGATGATTGACAACGACATGCAGAAAGTGCCATTCCGGAAGTTGAAGTTGAAGTAGGCTCCACATGGATGTTATGTTTCTTCATTGCGGCTTCCATCTTCTTAAAGCATTTAGATTCTAAGTGGCCATCTCGATTACAAAAGTTACAATGTCTATCAGTCTTCTTCCATTTGTTTTTATTGGTCTTATCATTTTGCTGAAATGATCTTTCATTTTGAGGCTGAGATGGTTTAGGACCATTCTTTTGAGGATATGACTTCTTAGGATTCTTTGAATTTGGTTGTTGTTGGGCGGCTAATGCTTTCGTGGAAGAGTTTCCAAGATTAAGAAGACCAAGGTGTAAGAGTTTTTCTTGTTCTCTTATTAAGGAATCACAAAAGGAGTCAAAGGAAGGGGCCTTGTAGTTTTGTCCTTGACAAATGAAAGCTTCCCTTGTAGAATGGAAAGTGGAAACAAATACAGAGTAGGCTGGTCCCAACTTAGTAAGGATGGAATAAATAAGGTTACCATCTTCTTTCTTAACTTTAACACCTTCCAAGAGATATCTAAGGGTCTTGAATTTGGACAAGAAATCTTCAATGCAAGAAAAATTATTAGGATCCAAAGTAAGCAGCTCATTTTCAAGTTGATGGGCTCTAATTACATTTTTAATCCCAAAAACTTTAGCAAGTTTTTCTAATGCTTCATGAGGAGTCTCAAGTCCTGCAATGTGGAATCTAAGATCAGGAGAAATAGACATCCCTATCAAACCTCGTGCTTGATCTTGTCTATTTTCCCATTTTGCCGCCTTGTCTTCATCTTTTGGTTTCTTCTCTTGGTCTGTGGCTATTCTGAAGAGACCTTTACTTCTAAGTAAATCTTCCATGTAGTCTACCCATTGGAAGTAGTTAGTGCTGTCAAGAATGACTTGGCATGGACTTTCCATTTTTTTTAAAAAAACTGAAGCTGAAGATGCTGAAAGTAAGTGTTCCAACGGATAGATCTCGAAAAAATAGGCGGTTTTAAAAAAAACGGCTCTGAAAAAGGCTTCCGGATGAAGAAATTATGGCTTTTTGAAAAAAAATTGTTGACGTTGTCGGCAAAGTGCGCGAATGTGCGGGAATGAAAAAATCCGCCCCCACAAAATGGAGACTTGAACCCAAGACCTCTACTCTCTTAAAATAGCTTTGAACCAATTGATTTATACAAAAAATTTGAGAGAGAGAGAGAGAGAGAGAGAGAGAGAGGGGGGGGGCCTTGGTTTGCGTGCTTGCCTTGAGAAAGCTCTTTTTCCCTACAAAACACAAAACACAAAACCCAACACGAACATGCAAAGAAAAATGAACCTTGCGGCTCGAAGTTAGCTTTAGCCAAAAAACTAGAAATTTTAAAAAAAATCTCAAAGTTAGCTTTAGCCGAAAAACTAAATATTTTTCTCAATGTTTCTGATTTTCCGAGATCACACTAAGGTGTAGGGAAAAGAGCATACGCATGAGAAAAATCCTTCCTTTCTGTTTCTGATTTGCCCAGATCGCACAGAGTCGCAGGGCAAAGAGCATACGCAGAAATGAAAGGTATAGATCCGGTTAAAAAAAAAGGCTAAATAAACTGAGACCGAAATAAGCAGAGAGAAAATAACAGTAAACTGCAAAAAAAACACTGTATACCTCCCGATCTGAAAAATGACGCAACTAGGGCTACCGGAAACCTTTTCGCGTGAAACGAAAGGGGTTCCTCACTAGAACAGATGCTCCGAACGCAACAGAGTAGTCCTCTCGGCCCGAAAGCAGTCAAAAACAGCAGATCTAGGAAATGACAGCCGCATGCAGTTCTACCGGCTTGAGATTTGGATCACCAACGGACGCGGCCCTCAAATAGCTCTGATACCATGTAGGAATTTACAGGGTAAGTTCCACAGAAAGAATACCAAAAGGACACCGCTCACAACTAGATCTCAAATCAATACACCAGTATTTTTGACGTGGTTAAAACCCTCAGAGTGTAAGGAGGGAAACAGTCCACGGCCTGTCCCAACGTGGGTACTACAGGCAATTTATTAATCAAAGAATGAAAATTTACATAAGCTTCTCTCATGCACGGATTACCCGAACAATGACCCTCCATGCGCTTTAAATAGAACTCATGGACCAATCGGGTGTCAAGCCACGGATCAAGTGTCGGTAATACCGAGGTGAGAGTGAACCGTCGGATCACTACATATCGTGACCGTCGGATTGTAAGTTACAAAATGTACAACGGTAAAGAAACACACTTTACCTAGCTCTAACCTAACTCCATACTAGACCAAGTTGAACTTAACTATATCCTATGTGTCGGAATATCCTAACAATGAGAAGTAGTGTCCTCTTTGTCTTTCCTTCCTTTGTGTGGAAAGAAATAAGGCTCATGTCTATCTCTCTTAAAACATGCCTCACCGGACATGGCTAATATTTCTTTTGGAGCAGATGGTTGACCATTTTCAATCAAAATTTTGAGACTAACATATTGTTTCAGTAGTCTCAGACTATCAAGAGAAGGAAATCTGTTTAGCCAATTTCTCATTAATTCTATTTTCTCCTTGGCTAAATCTATTCGTTTCTGAATTCTTTCAATCTAAAGTTTACCAATATTCTCTACCCCCTTAAAAAGAATACTTTTATGGGAGGAATCAGGCTAAGAAGAAGTTAATGTTAATTTGGAACTTGACAGGTCTACTTCTTTGTAATGTGGAGGAGAAGTAGGGACCGGAAGAGCATCTTGTAAATGACCAAGAGATTTGGAAATAATACCCATATTAGAATTGATATCATTCAATTGTCAGGTATGTTCATTCTGTGTGCCCAAAATTTCATTGTAACCAGAATGCAATTTCTTAATATGCTCTTTGACCTCTAAAAGATCTTTGGCTGTATCATCAATATTTTGCAACATACAAACAATTTGATAGTTTTTATAGTTGTGTAACTTTGTTGATTTTGTCTGATCTGAATTAGACATATCTTTCATAGATAACCATTGAAAATTTGCTTTCTTTGTTCCACTGTTGAATGTCCTTCTAGTATTTCCAGGTTCTAAATGTCTATCACTTATTTTTGCAGATATCTCAGACTGAGCTCTTGGAAGAGAAAAGCTTTTAATGTCAGGAATGAAGACTTGAGAATCATTTTTAGGAGAATGAGGTTCTTCAATCTGAAAGGAAGTAGATGGGACACAAAACTGGAAATCAACAGATTTATGAGACTGGGACCTTTGGGTCATCCTTCTTGGGATAGGTGGCATGTGTCTGGGGACAGAGAGGTAGGAAGAGGATGTAGGATGCTTACCTCTTAAGAGTGGAGATGCATTGACAGTAGACATGGAGCGAGTAAGTGTGGGAGAACTAAGCTTTAATCCAGATGTACCATCAAGATGTTGAATCAAAGACAAGTGATGAGGTGACTTTAGAGTATTAATCTAAGGGTATTTCTGTGATAATGGAACATAATTATTATTCCACCCATCAGGAAAAGTACATTCACAAAAACCAATCTGTAGTGGAGTAGTATTTCGAGGGCCAGCAACTACTCCTTCTTTCAAAGCTCTATCTTTCAAATTAGGATTGAGTGCAGGCATAGAAGTAGAGACAAACCGTAGGCAAATGGATGCATGCAGTTGAGAAATTTGAGATTGGGGAGCAACATCAAAACGATAAAACTATATATAAGCATTAAGGAGATAATTGATATATGGGTCAGTTAAAGGAACTTGATAGCGAGGAATGACAGAAGACCAAACAGGGACGTTATTGAGAGGGCTCTGGAATCCTTCTAGCAAAGCATCATGAAAGTTATTCATCCTGGTATCTAATACACAAGTCAAACACGAAGTATTCAAACCAGGTCGAACTAGAGGATTGATGCTGAACTGAATCATTCCTATATGGACATATTTATAACCATTCTCTAACCCCCATTCTATGTCATCTTTATTGATCAAAGGAATCTGGTAAACTAACTGTCGAGTAGAAATAGGAATATTTATAGAAGTAAATCTGAAAAGCTGAGCAGCGCAGAATTGAAAAACAGGAACCTTATAAAGCTTATCAACTTCTATCTCTGGCAGTGTCCAATTAGGCTGAGGTTCAAATTCTTGTACCAATACTTTTTCATCGTAAAGAATTTCATCATTATTAGATCTATTCAAGAATTTATTGAGGAAAGACCATCTATTCTTATGAGCTATCTTTTTGTCTTCGGGTTTCTGAAGAGTAAACTCATTCATATAACCAGCCATTGAAATTAAGTAGAAGTAAGCACCTGAACAGAGGAGAGACAAAGTCGTTGCGCACCAGGAAAGAAAAACATAGCACTCTGTCTCTTTCATAGCTCTCTACTCCGAGCTACTGTCCACGAGTCTAAGTTGGCGGTAAGGCACTGGTAGAGAGCTGTGAAAGCGATGGACTGCTGTGTTTTGCTTTCCTAGTGCGCAACGACTTTGTCTCTCCTCTATTCAGGTGCTTACTTATACTTAATTTCAATGGATGGTTATATGAATGAGTTTACTCTTCAGAAGCCCGAAGACAAAAAGATAGCTCATAAGATAGATGGTCTTTCCTCAATAAATTCTTGAATAGATCTAATAATGATGAAATTCTTTACGATGAAGAAGTATTGGTACAAGAATTTGAACCTAAGCCTAATTGGACACTGCCAGAGATAGAAGTTGATAAGCTTTATAAGATTTCTGTTTTTCAATTCCACGCTGCTTAGCTCTTCAAATTTACTTCTGTAAATATTCCTATTTCTACTGGACAGTCAGTTTACCAGATTCCTTTGATCAAGAAGGATGACATAGAATGGGGGTTAGAGAATGGTTATAAATATGTCCATATAGGAATGATTCATTTCAGCATCAATCCTCTAGTCCGACCTGGTTTGAATACTCCATGTTCGACTTGTGTATTAGATACCAGGATGAATAACTTTCATGATGCTTTGCTAGGAGGATTCCAGAGCCCTCTCAGTAACAACCCTGTTTGGTCTTCTGTCATTCCTCGCTATCAAGTTTCTTTAACTGACCCTTATATCAATGATTTCCTTAATGCTTATATACAATTTTATGGTTTTTATGTTGCTCCCCAATCTCAAATTACTCAACTGCATGCATTCATTTGCCTACGGTTTGTCTCTACTTCTATGCCTGCACTCAATCCTAAGTTTAAAGACAAAGCTTTGAAAGAAGGAGTAATTGTTGGCCCTGGAAATACTGCTCCGCTACATATTGGTTTTTGTGAATGTACTTTGCCCAATGAGTGGAATAATAATTATGTTCCATTATCATAGAAATAGCCTCAACTTAATACTCTAAAGGCACCTCAGCACTTGTCTTTGATTCAACATCCTGATGGTACATCTAGATTAAAGCTTAGTTCTCCCACACTTACTCGCTCCATGTCTGCTGTCAATGCATCTCCACTCTTAAGAGGTAAGGATCCTACATCCTCTTCCTACCTCTCTGTGCCTAGACACATGCTAGCTATCCCAAGAAGGATGACCCAAAGGTCCCAATCTCATAAATCAGTTGATTGCCAGTTTTGTGTCCCATCTATTTCCTTTCAGACTGAAGAACCTCATTCTCCTAAAAATGATTCTCAAGTCTTCATTCCTGACATTAAAAGCTTTTCTCTTCCAAGAGCTCAGTCTGAGATATCTGCAAAAATAAGTGATAGACATTTAGAACTTGGAAATACTAGAAGGACATTCAGCAGTGGAACAAAGAAAGCAGATTTTCAATGGTTATCTATGAAAGATATGTTTGATTCAGATCAGATAGAATCAAAAAAGTTACACAACTATAAAAACTATCAAATTGTTTGTATGTTGCAAAATATTGATGATATAGCCAGAGATGTTTTAGAGGTCAAAGAGCATATTAAGAAATTGCATTCTGGTTACAATGAAATTTTGGGCACACAGAATGAACATACCCAACAATTGAATGATATCAATTCTAATATGGGTATTTGTTCCAAATCTCTTGGTCATTGACGAGATGCTCTTCCAGTCCGTACTTTTCCTCCACATTACAGAGAAGTAGACCTGTCAATTTCCAAATTAACATTCACTTCTTCTGAGCCTGAGTCCTCCCAGAAAAGTATTCTTTTTAAGCGGGTAGAGAATATTGGTAAACTTCAGATTGAAAGAATTCAGAAAGGAATAGATTTAGGCAAGGAGAAAACAGAATTAATGAGAAATCAGCTAAACAAATTTCCTTCTCTTGATAGTCTGAGACTACCAAAACAGTATGTTAGTCTCAAAAGTTTGATTGAAAATGGTCAACCATCTTCTCCAAAAGAAATATTAGCCATGTCTGGTGAGTCAAGTTTTAAGAGAGATAGACATGAGCCTTATTTCTTTTCACACAAAGGAAGGAAAGACCAAGAAGACACTACTGCTCATGAAGCTTCTACTTCTAGCCCTTTTGGTAAATATTCAGAAAGATTACAGACCACTCCCACAAAGTTAGATAATCCCTCAGCAAAGGGATATGGTAATACTCTGCTAGTGAATATTGATTGCTTAAGTAATGAATAAGTGATATATGTTCTACATAATATTCATGCTTGGGCATTACAAAGGAAAGCAAAAACTAAGGCAAGTTGGTCTAATATTGTTACCCAGATTGTTTGGTCTTTCACTAGTATTGCAAAAATGTGGTGGGATGAATTGTCTGATAGAGATATGACACAGATTGTTGAAAACGAAGATGATCCCTTGAAAGCCTTGTTTGATGCTTTGAAACATGATTTGTGGGATGTATGCCAGAAGACTCAGCTCATCATGCCCAGTTATTCATGTCTCAGAAACGATGTGATATTGATTATCTACAAGAATATTTTTGCACTATGCAAAAATTGCTTTATCAAACTCATGACTCTCATAATGTTGCATATCTGAGATATTATATAGCCTCTATGCCAGGAAAAATCCCAGATCTGATAAATCAGTACATAGAGACTAATAAGATCAATATTGAAAATTGGTCTTTTTCAGCTGTTCATCAAATGATAGTCTCTATACTTCAAAAAGAGTGTGCTGCGGAAAAGGCTAAAAATAATTTTGAGAAGCAGATGCATTTTAGCACCAAGTTATGCAATACTTTTACTGAAACATATAATTTTGGTTTCCAGTCAAAATCCAAGAGCAAAGCATTGAAGAAATCTAAAGCTACTTGTTCATGTAAGCCTGAGAAGTATTTTATAAGAAAAAGAAATATTATCCTTACAGGAAAACTTTCAGCAAAAGAAGAGTAGTATTTAGGAAGAGGTCAAAACCTTCAAAGAAAGTTACTTGCTTTATTTGTGGGAAACAAGGTCACTATGCAAATAACTGTAGAGAGAAGAAAGATAAGAAACAAATGAAAATTATGGATAATTTCTCTACAATTCATGATCTGAAAGAGTGGAATCTTATATCTCATTCTGAAGGTGACTATTTTGAGGTTTCTAGTTCCTATTCATCTGATGTTGAAGAAGATATTCCTGATATAAGAAGAATAGATCTGGATGATAGTTCCTCTGATTCAGAAGAAACTTTTATTCCTGACGTAAAAATGTTTTATAGTTCTTCTGACAATTTGCAGATGAAGATTGCAACAGTCAAAGCTGAATTGGCTCAGCTTGATCCAATCCAGTTCACTGCAAGAAGGAGATTGGCAGGAAAACTTGAAAGCCTAGAAAAACAGCTACCTTCTGGGAAGAGGAATAAAGAAAAATTCACAGATGAAGAGTGAATAGAAAAAGAATTTGATTCCCTGTTCATGCCACTCCAAATAAAATAAAATTCATCGTCAGATTCAGGTATGGATAAAATCAGTTCTTTAAAGAACAGAATAGGACAATTAGAATCCTTAATTCATCATACTAGATCAGAGATGATTCAGTTATATCCCAAACTCCAAATGCTTATCTCAGATTATGATGATTGTAATTCCAAATTATCCAGTTTGTTGCTTAAGAATGTTTCAGAAGAATTCCCTCAAAAAGATGCCAGTATAGAAGAAGTCAAAGTAATGGGAATTGGAGATAGAGTGGTAATCCCTATAAAAATCAAATTGCCAAAAATAAAAGAATACACCCTAGATGCTCAAATTGATTCTGGAGCCATGAGTAGTTGCTGCAAGTATGGTGCAATTCCTTCCTATTATTGGCAGCCGACTAAATTGCAGTTTAGAGCTATTACAAAAGATGTGATGGAAATCAATCACATAGCTCCCGGTTTTCCAATTTATTCGAATAATGACCAGGTGAAAGTTATATTGTACAGTTTCGATACAGGTTCTGACTTTCTTCTAGGACAAGATTTTTTGAATGATCTATTGCCTGTCACTTTTGGTAGAGGCACAGTCACTTTCACAACTGTTGAAGGACCAGTCAGCTTGCCCTCCTCTAGTGATTATAAAATAAGAGTACAGCCGAAAGACCAAGATTTAGTCTACCACAGTCTCCAAGATCTAACCAAGATTAACAAAATTGTCAAGAATGCAGAACTCCATGGTCCTAAAACTTTGGAGAAAATATCAGACAAGCTCCGGAAAGATTGCACTGCCTCTAGGTCTGATGCATTCTGGACTCGAGAAAATTATTTTGTGGGCCTTCCTTATAAAGAAAATTATGTTCCAAAGCCATAGAGAGCCAATGGTAATCATATGAGCCCCTCAGAGCAAGACTTATGTCGACAAGGGATAGCACAATTATTAAAACAGAAACTTATAGAGTCTTGTAAAAGCCCTTAGGCTTGTCCTGCATTTTATGTGAATAAACACAGTGAGCAGAAAAGAGGTAAGAAGTGGCTCGTCATCATCTATAAATATCTTAATGATCCCTTGTTACCAATCCGCTATCCTTTGCCCAACAAAGAGCTATTACTTGCCAAAATTGCTAATGCAATGTTTTCAGCAAATTTGACCTAAAAAGTGGTTTTTGGAAGATAGGCATTCTTCCTGATGACAGATACAAGACTGCTTTTATAGTCCCTCATGGCCAATATCAATGGACTGTAATGCCTTTTGGTTTGAAAAATGCTCCATCAGAATTTCAGAAAAGGATGGAAGACATTTTTGGTGGAGAGGAGTACATAATAGTCTACATAGATTATTTGCTTGTTTTTAGCAGAGATGTAAATAGTCACAAGATCCATTTAGAAAATTTTTATGAGCTGCTTTATAAGCATGGTCTCATTCTTTCAGATTCAGAAGAAAAATTTCAGATTGGTAAAGTCAGGATAGATTATTTGGGACTGCATATAGAACAAGGACATGTAAATCTGCAACCTCATGTTCTAACCCATTTGTTGAAATTTCCTGATGTTATTTTAGATATTAAAACATTGCAGAGATTTCTTGGTTGCTTGAATTATATAAGACAGTTTTATGAGAAACAAGCAGATGACACAAAAATCCTTCAGAAAAGATTAAATAAGAAAGCAGAAGGATGGACAGAAGAGATGACCAATGCAGTCAGAAGCATTAAAAGCAAAATCACAGATTTGCCAAAGCTTAAGCTGCCAGATACTAATCTTCCATTTATTCTTGAGACAGATGCTTCAGATCATACTTGGGCTGCAGTATTGTTGCAGAAGTATGGAAGAAAAGAACTTGTATGTGCCTATTCCTCAGGTACATTTGATGATACTAAAAGAAAGTATCCTTCTTCACATAAGGAGATACTAGCTGTTAAGAGAGGAATAAAACGGTTTCATTTGTTCCTAAAATGTGTTAGATTCTTAGTCAGAATCCTTACCTCTTAAGAGTGGAGATGTCAGATTCTTATTTAGAATAGATTTGAAGCATATGAAGAGCATTTTGGCAAACAAAAGACTGCTTGAACAAGGAAGTACCAGACTACTAAAATGGGCATTATGGCTTGATGGTTTTGATTTTGATATAGTCTATAAATTCGGTGCTGAAAATTATCTTGCTGATATGCTCACAAGAGAAGGTTCACAAGAAATCAAAGAAATCAAAATGTTCAGGCCATTGCGACAGGATGAAGCATCAAGTTCATTCCAGTCTAGAAGAGTCAGTCAAGTAATAGTTTGTAGTTAATGTCATTACCATTTCTGTTGGGATTGTTTTGTAAAAACGTTTGAGTCTTTGCCATTAAGTCTTAGGGAACTAGTTCTACAAAAATGGTTTGAGTCTGAGGATAGCATGTGGTCATATGCTAGAGAGATACCATATAGAGAGAGACCTTGGAGAGTTTATTATACTTTGTTTAGAGAAGTGGAGCTTTCTTATCTTGCATTCATCCAGAACACTGACTGGACATGGCATGATTACTTTACCATTCATCAAAAAGCCAGGATCCATGGGTCTGTCAAAGTCATTTTCTTTGCTATAAATATAGATAGTGTTGTCAATTGGTGGAGTCCTTGGTTCAAAATCTTTTTGGTCAAGTATGTGCCAAGAGTCAATTGGATATTAGAACATGATACTAAGTGTACTCTTAGTACTCTAATGTGGGAATTACATATAGCTGCTCAGAATGATCATGTCATAGAGTTCACATTAGTTCATCTGGATTACTTAATAGTCGCAAATGAAGAGGACCAATCTTTCAGTCTCTTTGTAAGCTCCCAGGGTAGGATTTCTGTCAATAAACAATACAGACCCCAAAATCTATATTCATTCCCATTTTATTGTTGTTTCAGAGAATATGATCCCCCATGGCTACATATTCCTAATGAAGTTTTCGCTCCTGAGTTAAATGGCTTAGCAGATTATTATCAAGAAAGGGATCCCCATAATCAACATGATCATGAAGAAAGAGCAAACAGTGACTGATTGTAGAATATCACTCTAATGAAATCTTTGCATGTCACTTCAATTGATAAGGAATAATTGCTTTTGGTTTCCGTGGGATTTGGTCTAGTTAAAAAATCTCCACTGTGTAAATACTTTTGCAAAAGAGCCGATGTCTTAGATTCCAGCCATTCTGATAAGATTTGTTTTCTGTATGTCAAGATTTTGTCCCCATATAGCTTAGCCTTTAAGGGACGAGATAACAAGTTGTTGTCCCCACTTGCCCGAATCTTTGCTTTTAGTACATTTATTTAGTCAATTCTTTGTTTCATGTACACCTCAATATTGTATTCCTACATTCAGAATATGATATCTTGCATGATAATCTAGCCGAAAGAAGATTCTTCTGGTTTCTAGTTTCCAGTAAAAGTTATGACCGGATTACCGGTTCAAAGGCTATATATTGCTGAGCCTTGCATTGTAAAGTTCATTCGGAAGTTAATGAAGAATTGTTCTGGCTGAGTGTTATTGTTATCTGAGTTTCATTCTTACTTTTTGGTTTTGGTATTGAGTTCTATAGCCCCCTGCTCTACATCTGCAAGATTGACTTCTTCTATACTGGCATCTTTTTTAGGGAATTCTTCTCAAACATCCTTAAGCAACAAACTGGATAATTTGGAATTACAATCATCATAATCTGAGATAAGCATTTGGAGTTTGGATGATAACTAAATCGTCTCTGATCTAGTACGATGAATTGAGGATTCTAATTATCCTATTATATTCTTTAAAGAACTGATTTTATCCATAACTGAATCTAATGATGAATTTTATTTTATCTGGAGTAGCATGAATAGGGAATCAAATTAATTTTCTATTAACTCTTCATCTGTGAATTTCTCTTTATTCCTCTTCCCACAGGGTAGCTGTTCTTCTAGGCTTTCAAGTTTTTCTGCCAATCTCCTTCTTGTAGTGAACTGGACTGGATCAAGTTGAGCCAATTCAGCTTTGACTATTGCAATCTTCATCTGCAAATTGTCAGAAGAACTGTAAAACATTTTTACATCAGGAATAAAAGTTTCTTCTGAATCAGAGGAACTATCATCCAGATCTATTCTTCTTATATCGGGAATATCTTCTTCAGCATCAGATGAAGAGGAACTAGAAACCTCAAAATATTCACCTTTAGAATGAGATATAAGATCCCATTCTTTCGGATCATGAATTGTAGAGAAAATATCCATAATTTTCATTTGTTTCTTATCTTTGTTCTCTCTACAGTTATTTGCATAGTGTCCTTCTTTCCCACAAATAAAGCAAGTAACTTTCTTTGAAGGTTTTGATCTCTTCCTAAAGACTACTCTTCTTTTGCTGAAAGTTTTCCTGGAAGGAAAATATTTCTTTTTCTTAGGAAAATACTTCTCAGGCTTACATCAACAAGTAGCTTTAGATTTCTTCAATGCTTTGCTGTTGGATTTTGACTAGCAACCAAAATTATATGTTTCAGGAAAAGTATTGCATAACTTGGTGCTAAAATGCATCTGCTTCTTGAAATTCTTTTTAGCCTTTTCCGCAGCACACTCTTTTTGAAGTATAGAGACTATCATTTGATGAACAGCTGCAAAAGACCAATTTTCAATATTGATCTTATTAGTGTCTATGTACTGATTTATCAGATCTGGGATTTTTCCTGGCATAGAGGCTATATAATATCTCAGATATGCAACATTATGAGAGTCATGAGCTTGATAAAGCAATTTTTTCATAGTGCAAAAATATTCTTGTAGATAATCAATATCACATAGTTTCTGAGACAGGAATAACTGGGCATGATGAGCTGAGTCTTCTGGCACACATCCCACAAACTCATGTTTCAAAGCATCAAACAAGGCTTTCAAGGGATCATCTTCGTTTTCAACAATTTGTGTCATATCTCTATCAAACAATTTATCCCACCACATTTTTGTAATACCAGTGAAAGGCCAAACAATCTGGGTAACAATATCAGACCAACTTGCCTTAGTTTCTGCTTTCCTTTGTAATGCCCAAGCATGAATATTATGTAGAACATTAATCACTTCTTCATTACTTAAGCAATCAATATTCACTAGCATAGTATTACCATAACCCTTTGCTGAGGGACTATCTAAGTTTGTTGGGTGGTTTGTAATCTTTCTGAATATTTACCAAAAGGGCTAGAAGCAGAAGCTTCATGAGCAGTAGTGTCCTCTTCGTCTTTCCTTCCTTTGTGTTAAAAGAAATAAGGCTCATGTCTATCTCTCTTAAAACTTGACTCACCAGACATGGCTAATATTTCTTTTGGAGCAGATGGTTGACCATTTTCAATCAAACTTTTGAGACTAACATACTATTTTGGTAGTCTCAGACTATCAAGAGAAGGAAATCTGTTTAGCTGATTTCTCATTAATTTTGTTTTCTCCTTGGCTAAATCTATTCCTTTCTGAATTCTTTCAATCTAAAGTTTACCAATATTCTCTACCCCCTTAAAAGAATACTTTTATGGGAGGACTCAGGCTCAGAAGAAGTGAATGTTAATTTGGAACTTGATAGCTTTACTTCTCTGTAATGTGGAGGAGAAGTAGGGACCGGAAGAGCATCTTGTAAATGACCAAGAGATTTGGAAGTAATACCCATATTAGAATTGATATCATTCAATTGTTGGGTATGTTCATTCTGTGTGCCCAAAATTTCATTGTAACCAGAATGCAATTTCTTAATATGCTCTTTGACCTCTAAAACATCTCTGGCTATATCATCAATATTTTGCAGCATACAAACAGTTTGATAGTTTGTATAGTTGTGTAACTTTGTTGATTCTGTCTGATCTGAATCAGACATATCTTTCATAGATAACCATTGAAAATTTTCTTTCTTTGTTCCACTGCTAAATGTCCTTCTAGTATTTCCAGGTTCTAAATGTCTATCACTTATTTTTACAGATATCTCAGACTGAGCTCTTGGAAGAGAAAAGATTTTAATGTCAGGAATGAAGACTTGAGAATCATATTTAGGAGAATGAGGTTCTTCAGTCTGCAAGGAAGTAGATGGGACACAAAACTGACAATCATCAGATTTATGAGATTGGGACCTTTGGGTCATCCTTCTTGGGATAGCTGGCATGTGTTTGGGCACAGAGAGGTAGGAAGAGGATGTAGGATCCTTACCTCTTAAGAGTGGAGATGTCAGATTCTTAGTCAGAACAGATTTGAAGCATATGAAGAGCATTTTGGCGAACAAAAGACTGCTTCAACAAGGAAGTACCAGACTACTGAGATGAGCATTATGGATTGATGGTTTTGATTTTGATATAGTATATAAATCCGGTGTTGAAAATTATCTTGCTGATATGCTCACAAGAGAAAGGTCACAAGAAATCAAAGAAATCAAAATGTTCAGGCCATTGCGACAGGATGAAGCATCAAGTTCAGTCCAGTCTAGAAGAGTCAGTCAAGTAATAGTTTGTAGTCAATGTCATTACCATTTCTGTTGGGATTGTTTTGTAAAGAAGTTTGAGTCTTTGCCATTAAGTCTTAGGGAACTAGTTCTGCAAAAATGGTTTGAGTCTGAGGATAGCATGTGGTCATATGTTAGAGAGCTACCATATAGAGAGAGAGCTTGGAGAGTTTATTATACCTTGTCTAGAGAAGTGGAGCCTTCTTATCTTGGTCTGTCAGTTGTACTCTTATTTGATAATCACTAGAAGAGGGCAAGCTGACTGGTCCTTCAGGAGTTGTGAAAGTGACTGTGCCTCTACCAAAAGTGACAGGCAATTGATCATTCAAAAAATCTTGTCCTAGAAGAAAGTTAGAACCTATATTGAAACTGTACAATGTAACTTTAACCTGGACATTATTCAAATAAATTGGAAAACCAGGAGCTATGTGATTGATTTCCATCACATCTTCTGTAATAGCTCTAAACTGCAATTTAGTCGGCTGCCAATAATAGGAAGGAATTGCACCATACTTGTAGCAACTACTCATGGCTCCAGAATCAATTTGAGCATCTAGACTGTATTCTTTTATTTTTGGCAATTTGATTTTTATAGGGCTTACCACTCTATCTCCAATTCCCATTACTTTGACTTCTTCTATACTGGCATCTTTTTGAGGGAATTCTTCTCAAACATTCTTAAGCAACAAACTGGATAATTTGGAATTACAATCATCATTTTGAGATAAGCATTTGGAGTTTGGATGATAACTTAATCATCTCTGATCTAGTACGATGAACTGAGGATTCTAATTGTCCTATTCTGTTCTTTAAAGAATTGATTTTATCCATACCTGAATCTGATGATGAATTTTCTTTTATCTGGAGTGGCATGAACAGGGAATCAAATTATTTTTCTATTAACTCTTCATCTGTGAATTTTTCTTTATTCCTCTTCCCAGAAGGTAGCTGTTTTTCTAGGCTTTCAAGTTTTTCTGCCAATCTCCTTCTTGTAGTGAACTGGACTGGATCAAGCTGAGCCAATTCAACTTTGACTGTTGCAATCTTCATCTGCAAATTGTTAGAAGAACTGTAAAATTTTATAACGTCAGGAATAAAAGTTTCTTCTGAACCAAAGGAACTGTCATCCAGATCTATTCTTCTTATATTAGGAATATCTTCTTCAGCATCAGATGAAGAGGAACTAGAAACCTCAAAATATTCACCTCCAGAATGAGATATAAGATCCCATTCTTTCAGATCATGAATTGTAGAGAAAATATCCATAATTTTCATTTGTTTGTTATCTTTCTTCTCTCTACAGTTATTTGCATAGTGACCTTCTTTCCCACAAATAAAGCAAGTAACTTTCTTTGAAGGTTTTGACCTCTTCCTAAATACTACTCTTCTTTTTCTGAAAGTTTTCTTGGAAGGATAACATTTCTTTTTCTTAGGAAAATACTTCTCAGGCTTACATGAACAAGTAGCTTTAGATTTCTTCAATGCTTTGCTCTTGGATTTTTACTGGCAACCAAAATTATATGTTTCAGGAAAAGTATTGCATAACTTGGTGCTAAAATGCATCTGCTTCTTGAAATTCTTTTTAGCTTTTTCCGCAACACACTCTTTTTGAAGTATAGAGACTATCGTTTGATGAACAACTACAAAAGACCAATTTTCAATATTGATCTTATTAGTATCTATGTACTGATTTATCAGATCTGGGATTTTTCCTGGAATAGAGGCTATATAATATCGTAGATATGCAACATTATGGGAGTCATGAGCTTGATAAAGAAATTTTTGCATAGTGCAAAAATATTCTTGTAGATAATCAATATCACATAGTTTTTGATACAGGAATAACTGGGCATGATGAGCTGAGTCTTCTGGCACACATCCCACAAACTCATGTTTCAAAGCATCAAACAAGGCTTTCAAGGGATCATCTTCGTTTTCAACAATCTGGGTCATATCTCTATCAGACAATTAATCCCACCACATTTTTACAATACCATTGAAATACCAAACAATATGGGTAACAATATCAGACCAACTTGCCTTAGTTTCTGCTTTCATTTGTAATGCCCAAGCATAAATATTATGTAGAAAATTAATCACTTCTTCGTTACTTAAGCAATCAATATTCACTAACAGAGTATTACCATATCCCTTTGCTGAGGGATTATCTAAGTTTGTGGGGATGATTTGTAATCTTTCTGAATATTTACCAAAAGTGTTAGAAGAAGAAGCTTCATGAGTAGTAGTGTCCTCTTCGTCTTTCCTTCTTTTGTGTGAAAAGAAATAAGACTCATGTCTATCTCTCTTAAAACTTGACTCACCAGACATGGCTAATATTTCTTTTGGAGCAGATGGTTGACCATTTTCAATCAAACTTTTGAGACTAAAATACTATTTTGGTAGTCTCAGACTATCAAGAGAAGGAAATCTGTTTAACCGATTTCTCATTAATTCTATTTTCTCCTCTGCTAAATCTATTCCTTTCTGAATTCTTTCAATTTGAAGTTTACCAATATTCTCTACCCCCTTAAGAAGAATACTTTTATGGGAGGACTCAAGCTCAGAAGAAGTGAATGTTAATTTGGAACTTGACAGGTCTACTTCTCTGTAATGTGGAGGAGAAGTAGGGACCAAAAGAGCATCTCGTAAATGACTAAGAGATTTGGAAATAATACCCATATTAGAATTGATATCATTCAATTGTTAGGTATGTTCATTCTGTGTACCCAAAATTTCATTGTAACCAGAGTGCAATTTCTTAATATGCTCTTTGACCTCTAAAACATCTCTGGCTATATCATCAATATTTTGCAACATACAAACAATTTGATAGTTTTTATAGTTGTGTAACTTTGCTGATTCTATCTGATCTGAATCAGACATATCTTTCATAGATAACCATTGAAAATCTGCTTTCTTTGTTCCACTGTTGAATGTCCTTCTAGTATTTCCAGGTTCTAAATATCTATCACTTATTTTTGCAGATATCTCAGACTGAGCTCTTGGAAGAGAAAAGCTTTTAATGTCAGGAATGAAGACTTGAGAATCATTTTTAGGAGAATGAGGTTCTTCAGTTTGAAAGGAAGTAAATGGGACACAAAACTGGCAATCAACAGATTTATGAGATTGGGACCTTTGGGTCATCCTTCTTGGGATAGCTGGCATGTGTCTGGGCATAGAGAGGTAGGAAGACGATGTAGGATCCTTACCTCTTAAGAGTGGAGATGCATTGACAGCAGACATGGAGCGAGTAAGTGTGGGAGAACTAAGCTTTAATCTAGATGTACCATCAGGATGTTGAATCAACGACAAGTGCTGAGGTGTCTTTAGAGTATTAAGCTGAGGGTATTTCTGTGATAATGGAACATAATTGTTATTCCTCTCATCGGGCAAAATACATTCACAAAAACCAATCTGTAGTGGAGTAGTATTTCCAGGGCCAACAATTACTGCTTCTTTCAAAGCTTTGTCTTTCAACTTAGGATTGAGTGTAGGAATAGAAGTAGAGACAAACCGTAGGCAAATGGATGCATGCAGTTGAGCAATTTGAGATTGGGGAGAAACATCAAAACCATAAAACTATATATAAGCATTAGGGAAATCATTGATATATGGGTCAGTTAAAGAAACTTGATAACAAGGAATGACTCCAATCTCCTTTTTGCAGTGAACTAGACTGGATCGAGCTGAGCCAATTCAGCTTTGATTGTTGCAATCTTCATCTGCAAACTATCAAAAGAACTGTAAAACATTTTTACGTCAACAATAAAAGTTTCTTCTGAATCAAAGGAACTGTCATCCAGATCTATTCTTCTTATATCAGGAATATCTTCTTCAGCATCAGATGAAGAGGAACTAGAGACCTCAAAATATTCACCTTCAGAATGAGATATAAGATCCCATTCTTTCGGATCATGAATTGTAGAGAAAATATCCATAATTTTCATTAGTTTCTTACCTTTCTTCTCTCTAGAGTTATTTACATAGTGACCTTGTTTCCCACAAATAAAGCAAGTAACTTTCTTTGAAGGTTTTGACCTCTTCCTAAATACTACTCTTCTTTTGCTGAAAGTTTTCCTGGAAGGATAATTTTTCTTTTTCTTGGGAAAATAATTCTCGGGCTTACATGAACAAGTAGCTTTAGATTTCTTCAATGATTTGCTCATGGATTTTGACTGGAAACCAAAATTATATGTTTCAGGAAAAGTATTGCATAACTTAGTGCTAAAATGCATCTGCTTCTTGAAATTCTTTTTAGCCTTTTCCGCAACACACTCTTTTTGAAGTATAGAGACTATCATTTGATGAACAGATGCAAAAGACCAATTTTCAATATTGATCTTATTAGTCTCTATGTACTGATTTATCAAATCTGGGATTTTTCCTGGCATAGAGGCTATATAATATCCCAGATATGCAACATTATGAGAGTCATGAGCTTGATAAAGCAATTTTTGCATAGTGCAAAAATATTCTTGTAGATAATCAATATCACATAGTTTCTGAGACAGGAATAACTGGGCATGATGAGTTGAGTCTTCTGGCACACATCCCACAAACTCATGTTTCAAAGCATCAAACAAGGCTTTCAAGGGATCATCTTCGTTTTCAACAATCTGTGTCATATCTCTATCAGACAATTTATCCCACAACATTTTTGCAATACGAGTGAAAGACCAAACAATCTGGGTAACAATATCAGACCAACTTGCCTTAGTTTCTGCTTTCCTTTGTAATGCCCAAGCATGAATATTATGTAGAACATTAATCACTTCTTCATTACTTAAGCAATCAATATTCACTAGTAGAGTATTACCATATCCCTTTGCTGAGGGATTATCTAAGTTTTTGGGGGTGGTCTGTAATCTTTCTGAATATTTACCAAAAGGGCTAGAAGCTAAAGCTTCATGAGCAGTAGTGTCCTCTTCGTCTTTCCTTTCTTTGTGTGAAAAGAAATAAGTCTCATGTCTATCTCTCTTAAAACTTGACTCACCAGACATGGCTAATATTTCTTTTGGAGCAAATGGTTGACCATTTTCAATCAAACTTTTGAGACTAACACACTGTTTTAGTAGTGTCAGACTATCAAGAGAAGGAAATCTGTTTAGCTGATTTCTCATTAATTCTGTTTTCTCCTTGTCTAAATCTATTCCTTTCTGAATTCTTTCAATCTGAAGTTTACCAATATTCTCTACCCCCTTAAAAGGAATAATTTTATGGGAGGACTCAGGCTGCGAAGAAGTGAATGTTAATTTGGAACTTGACAGGTCTACTTCTTTATAATGTGGAGGAGAAGTAGGGACCAGAAGAGCATCTCATAAATGACCAAGAGATTTGGAAATAATACCCAGATTAGAATTGATATCATGCAATTGTTGGGTATGTTCATTCTGTGTGCCCAAAGTTTCAGTGTAACCAGAATGCAATTTCTTAATATGCTCTTTGACCTCTAAAACATCTCTGGCTATATCATCAATATTTTGCAACATACAAACAATTTGGTAGTTTGTATAGTTGTGTAACTTTGCTAATTCTGTCTGATCTGAATTAGACATATCTTTCATAGATAACCATTGAAAATCTGCTTTCTTCGTTCCACTGCTGAATGTCCTTCTAGTATTTCTAGGTTCTAGATGTCTATCACTTATTTTTGCAGATATCTTAGACTGAGCTCTTGGAAAAGAAAAGCTTTTAATGTCAGAAATGAAGACTTGAGAATCATTTTTAGGAGAATGAGGTTCTTCAGTTTGAAAGGAGAATTTCATATTAACTCCCCCCACCCGCACCCATGGGGAGTTAATATGAAATTCATATTAACACACCCTCAACACCCACCCTCATCGGTGGGGGTGGGGCAGTTAATATGAATTTCATATTAACTCCCCCCACCCCTACTAATTTCATATTAACTCCCCCCCACCCTCATGGGTGGGGGTGGGGGAGTTAATAAGAAATTCATATTAACTCCCCCACCGCCATCCAAATTCATATTAACTCCCCTCACCCCCACCCTCATGGGTGGGGCAGTTAATATGAATTTCATATTTAACTCCCCCCACCCCTACTAATTTCATATTAACTCCCCCCCACCCCCATGGGTGGGGGTGGGGAAGTTAATAAGAAATTTATATTAACTCCCCTACTGCCATCCAAATTCATATTAACTCCTCCACCCCCACCCTCATGGGTGGGGGTGAGGGGAGTTAATATATGAGGGTGGGCGTGGGGGGAGTTAATATGAAATTCATATTAACTCCCTCACCCCCAACCAATTTCATTTTAACTCCCCCACCTCCACCCCAGTTAAAATGAGGGTGGGGGTGAGGGGAGTTCATATATGAGGGTGGGCATGGGGGGAGTTAATATGAAATTCATATTAACTCCCCCACCCCCACCCTAGTTAACTCCCCCACCCCCACCCTAGTTAACTCCCCCGCGCCCACCCATGTGGGGGGAGTTAATATTAAATTCATATTAACTCCCCCCGCCCCCACCCATGGTGGGGGCGGGGGGAGTTAATATGAATTTAATATTAACTCCCCCCACATGGGTGGGGGTGGGGGAGTTAATATTAAATTCATATTAACTCCCCACCCCCACCCCCACGTGGGGGCGGGGGAGTTAATATGAATTTAATATTAACTCCCCCCACATGGGTGGGGGCGGGGGGAGTTAATATTAAATTCATATTAACTCCCCCCGTCCCCACATGGGGGTGGGGTGGGGAGTTAATATGAATTTAGTATTAACTACCCCCGCCCCCACCCATGTGGGGGGAGTTAATAGTAAATTCATATTAACTCCCCCACCCCCACCCATGTGGGGGGAGTTAATATTAAATTCATATTAACTCCCCCCACTCCCAACCTCATGGGTGGGGTGGGGGAATTTCATATTAACTCCCCCACGTAGGGGAGTTAATATGAAATTCATATTAACTCCCCCACTCCCACCCTCATTGGTGGGGGTGGAGGAGTTAATATGAATTTCATATTAACTCCCCCTACCCCCAAATTTCATATTAACTCCCTCACCCCCACCCTCATGGGTGGGGGTGGGGGTGGGGGAGTTAATATGAATTTCATATTAACTCCCCCACCCCCACCCATGAGGGTGGGGGTGGGGGTGGGGGGAGTTAATAAGGAAATTCATATTAATTGCCCCACCCCCACCCCACCCCACCACCCATGGGTGGGGGGTGGGGGGAGTTAATAAGAATTTCCTTATTAACTCCCCCCACCTCGAATTTCATATTAACTCCCCCCACCCTCATGTTAATAAGGAAATTCTTATTAACTCCCCCCACCCCCACCCCACCACCCATGGGTGGGGGTGGGGGGAGTTAATAAGAATTTCCTTATTAACATGAGGGTGGGGGTGGGGGGAGTTAATAAGGAAATTCATATTAACTGCCCCACCCCCACCCCACCACCCATGGGTGGGGGTGGGGGGAGTTAATAAGAATTTCCTTATTAACTCCCCCCACCCCGAATTTCATATTAACTCCCCCCACCCCCAAATTTCATATTAACTCCTCCACCCCCACCCATGATAGGGTGGGGGGAGTTACTAAGAATTTCCTTATTAACTCCCCCCACCCCGAATTTCATATTAACTCCCCGGTGGGGGTGGGGGGAGTTAATAAGGAAATTCATATTAACTGCCCCACCCCCACCCCACCACCCATGAGGGTGGGGGTGGCGGGAGTTAATAAGGAAATTCATATTAACCGCCCCACCCCCACCCCACCCCACCACCCATGGGTGGGGGTGGGGGGAGTTAATAAGGAAATTCATATTAACTGCCCCACCCCCACTCCACCACCCGTGGGGGTGGGGGGAGTTAATAAGGAAATTCTTATTAACTGCCCCACCCCCACTCCACCACCCATGGGTGGGGGTGGGGGGAGTTAATAAGAATTTCCTTATTAACATAAGGGTGGGGGTCGGGGGAGTTAATAAGGAAATTCATATTAACTGCCCCACCCCCACTCCACCACCCATGGGTGGGGGTGGGGGGAGTTAATAAGAATTTCCTTATTAACTCCCCCCACAATAAGGGTGGGGGTGGGGGGAGTTAATAAGGAAATTCATATTAACTGCCCCACCCCCACTCCACCACCCATGGGTGGGGGTGGGGGGAGTTAATAAGAATTTCCTTATTAACTCCCCCCACCCCCACCCAAATTCTTATTAACTCCCTTCACCCCCACCCTCATGGGTGGTGGTGGGGGAGTTAATAAGAATTTCCTTATTAACTCCCCGACCCCCACGCCCTCACCCTCATGGGTGCGGGTGGGGGAGTTAATATGAATTTCCTTATTAACTCCCCCCACCCCCCACCTAATAAGGAAATTCATATTAACTCCCCTACCCCCACCCTCATGGGTGGGAGGGGGGGGAGTTAATAAGGAAATTCATATTAACTCGAGCTAATATGAAATTCGTTATTAACTCCCCCCCATGGGGGTGGGGGTGGGGGTGGGGATGGGGATGGGGGAGTTAATAAGGAAATTCATATTAACTCCCCCACATCCCCCAGCCCCACCCATGAGGGTGGGGATGGGGGAGTTAATATGAATTTCATATTAACTCCTCCACCCCCAAATTTCATATTAACTCCCCCACCCCCACCCAAGGGGAGTTAATATGAATTTCATATTAACTCCCGCATGAGGGTGGGGGTGGGGGTAACTCCCCCACCCCCAAATTTCATATTAACTGCCCCACACCCACCCAGGGGGAGTTAATATGAAATTTGGGGGTGGGGGAGTTAATATGAATTTCCTATTAACTCGCCCCACCCCCACCCTCTTCCTATTAACTCACCCCACCCCCACCCTCTTCCTATTAACTCCCCCCACCCCAAAATTCATAATTCCCCCACCCCCACCCATGAGTTAATATGAATTTAATATTAACTCCTCCACCCTCAAAATTCATAACTCGCCCACCCCCACCCATGAGGGTGGGGGTGGGGGAGTTAATATGAAATTACATAAGTTAGATAAAATTGCATTATAAAACATGGCCCACAATTTGCATATGCATGCATGGTTTCATGCTTTTAAATGTTTTACATATAATTTAAGTTCATGAATATGTAGAAATGAAAGTAAATTTGCATTTAGTTGGTACATTTTGCATTCAATCATTCTTAAAATGGTAGTAAAGGATTCTTAGTAAATGTGTCAGCCAACCACAATCACAAATTAATAGAACAGTAACAGCGCTCAGCTCAACCAGCCACAATCACAAATTAACAAAGTAGTAACAGCACAATATACATCACAAATTAACATAGTAGTAAATTCTCAATACAACTCTACATAAAAAGTAGTATACATATAACTTTGTAACTCAATACAAGACCCAATGAGTATCGCTTTCACATCATCACATTCTTAAGAATGTACAACTTAAGAGTGCACAAAAATACATGCTAACAATGTACTTGAACTCTAAGTTCTCACAGATGAATCTAAGTAGAAGAAATTGTTGGGAAGTTCAATTAAATAAATTATAATGGAATTCCATCTTCAATGATATGTTCATGGCCTTCTTTTGACATTCTCCATTTTTTAATTTTCAATTGTTTTTCTTTATTAGCTTCTAACTTTATGTGCGTTGCACACACCAAATAACTATATTGACAACTTATGACATCAAGTTGATATTCTTGAAAGTAAACATTACTCTTAGTTTGGTGAGTTTCTTGGAAAATGTAACCTTTCAGTGTAATATACCCTCTTTCATATATAAAACCATTATCATCATAGACTTCCAATAACTTCATTTTCCGTTATGTGTACCGCATCAAATAATACTTGACATTTTCTATGTTGTTAATTGGTGCAAGTACAATAAAAACATCTCTTGCACAAGAAAAAAAGTGTAAATTCGGATCATAATTAACATGCAATTAACTAAATATCAATATGGACTTGATTTTATTATCTATTTCTAGACATTTATATTTTAACTATTATTTAGATACTTATATGCATTGATTTTAAAACCACACACACACACACACACACATACACACACATATATATATATATTGAAATCAATTGAAATGTTATCTTATCTAACAAGATCAAAAATTCGATCACCTTCAAATGATACTATAGTCTCCTCTGATTCCATCTCTTTGAAGCTTGCAACTGAAATTTTCCCCTTTGTATTTAGTTATGTATGTTGCCAAGATTTTACATACATATTTTTTTGACAAACATCATTTCATTGTGTGTCCTCTATGAAAATAGGAAGAAAACAAGAATATTTTCTTTTATCAAATGCAAACACATTTCGGTTATCATTTGTTTTAATTGAATGCAATTTTTGAGTTCATTTCACTGTTTCAGCTTCATATGTAATTGATCTATCTACATCTTTGACTCCAATATGCCAAAAAAACCTATAGTAAATTGAAAAAAGAATTTAAATATGTTATTTAAAATACAATTTATATATCAGAGATAATCATCCTCATACTATTTAAACTATATAATTTATAAATGTTTAAAATTAGAAAATTAATAAAAATTATCATATATTAAAACTATAGACAAGTTAATTTGTATATATGTACATACCTTTGTACCTTGATGCAAGAGCATGTGACTTGGAGGGAAAAATCTTTAAACTTATTCCAAAAATAAAAAAAAATCTATAGGCAAAGGAGTGGGGTCCTCTAGCCATCAATTTCCATGCTTTTCTAGTTTAAAATAAGGATAGAATTAAGAATAAAATCATGTTGTACTAATCTTTTCATGGATAAGCTATAGTAAGCTTTATGGATAATTGCTTTAATCGCTCTATGTAATTAGCATGATTTTGTATGGGATAAGGACCGAGAGGGATTTATCTATTATTTACAAAAGGAAATAACGAGACTTCTCAGTAGGGGTTGGCTCAGAGACATTGTATTCTTAAAACAAAAACTCTCTCTGTGCATTGGAATTCATGTTTCTCTATTAACCAGTAATTGTATGCATGTATCAGTTTGGTTCTTTTTTTCTATGAGTTTTATATTAATGATTTGGCCGAAAATTTCCAATTAACGTGGTGGTTGAATCCTTTAGCCTATATTTCCTTCATATTGGCGAGTTTGGCTTCTTCATATGCTTTACAGAAGTTCCACGGCAAAACTTTGTTTACACAGGAAATCATGAAAATACTTAGCCGGAGCAGAGTTCCAGACCTAAAATATTATCACCTCTGGACTATACTTTTGTTGGGTCCAAAACATTTATCAAATCGTTGAGTGGGAGCAGGACAGAGCTAAACCGCTGAAGTTTGAAACTCCGACAACCCGAACACGAAACACTATAGAGAAGAGTGGAAAGGTTGTCAGGTCCACGATTGTTATCGCATCGCCATATCGGAGTGGGAGGAGCAAGCCTTAAGAATATTGGAATCACTGATCGCGATCTTAGATAATACCATGTGTTATCGTATCGGAGGAACGAGCATTGAAAGGGTCGATGGTTATTGCCGATAGAGTTAATTGCATTAAACACATTCCTTGAAATTAAAGCGTCGATAGTGTAATTCTTTAGGATTAACACTATAGTGATAATAAGGCGTCGATAGTGTATTTCCATTCCTTTGGAACGAAAGCCCTCCACCTGTGTATATTGCGTTTTTAATGCATTTTCTTTCTTTTAAAGCAACGATAGTCTATCACTATAATTCCTATGGGATTATAGTTCTGATAGAGAAAAAAAATAGGCCTATGGTACGGTTTAGGCCCGATAACAAGGGTTGGGGTGATTAAGAAGGAAAGCGTGTTAATTTGAAGAAAAAAGGGAATCTCATGAAGTAGTCAATCTAACAATAGATGACTAATACACCAATTGAAACAGAAAGAGAAATTCAACTAGAGTTAGAAGAAATTACATCAGGATTTGGGTGTTTGTCTATATCGCCTGCACCCAAGCCACCATTAGTGGTATCAAATCAACCTATTGTCACTGAATTGAATCTTAGAAGTAGGAGAAGGAAAGTTAATATGGCTTTAAGACTTGGAAGAGGATGACAATGTTGTGGAAGAGGACAGCCTGTTGCAAATGCTGAAGTAATGGAAGCTGTCCAACAAATGCAAGCTAGATTGGATGCATTAACAACAGGAAGAAATATAGATGATGGTGATGTTAGTGAGCCTAAGGTTGAAGCTACAGAGGAGGAAGCTGTAGCAGTTACTCCTGAGATGAGATTCTTCCAGTCAGTGTTGAGATCCACAACTAGGCCAAAAACTGAGGTTTCAATATATGAAGGAGGACTGAATCTAGAAGAATTAATAGACTGGATTAATGGGATGGAGATATTCTTCAACTATGAATAAATAGAAGATGAGAAGAAACTAAAGTTTTTTGTCACCAAGTTAAAAGGCCATGTAGCGCTTTGGTGGGATGGTGTGCAGGTAGAAAGAAAGAGACTTGGCAAGAAACCTATCAAGAATTGGAGCAAGATGGTAGCAAAGCTAAGAGGTAAGTTTCTACCAAGTAATTATCAGCAAACTTTGTTCAGACAGATGCAAAATCTTAGACAGAGATCTATGATAGTGAAAGAAAACACAAAGGAATTTTATAAGGTAAGCATAAGAGCTGGAGAAACTCAGGATGTAGATGAGAAAGTGGCTAGATATGTGAATGGTCTTAGAATGGACATTCAAGATGAGATAAGTATTTTGTCTCCTAAAATAGTAGAAGAAGCTTATCAGTTGGCACTAAGAGCTGAAGAAAAACTCGTGAGGAAGCAGTCTACTAGAGGGAGAGGTACTTTCCAAGGAAGGGGAAGTCAAGGTGGTAGAGGAAGATCTACAACACCTAAAGATGGAGCTAGCAGCAGCTCAACCTAGCATGCACCCACATTAGATGATGCAAGAGGCAGAGGGAGTTTTTCTAGAGGAAGAGGAGGTAGAGGAAGAGGAAGAGAAATAAGATGTTATAGATGTAACAAGCTAGGACACAGAGCTTTTGAGTGCCCAAAGAATGTAGGAACAAGCCAGAGGAATGCAATTGTTGCTCCAGTTGAGGGAGAAGCACCAGCAGCAGTAGTGGTAGAAGAAGAAAATATACTAGAGAGAGGAGAATCTTTGGTAATCAATAAAGTCTTGCTCAAGCCAGCAAAGGAGATAGTTGAACCATCACAAAGAAAGACTTTATTTAGGATAGTGTGTAAGGTTTAAGGGAAATGTTGTTAGATGATCATTGATAGTGGCAACACTGATAATTTTCTCTCTATAGAAGTTGCAGATAAATTGAAGCTGAAGACAATGAAATATCCAACACCCTACAAGGTGTCATGGTTACAAAAGGGACATCAACTGTTAGTGAATGAACAGTGTGAAGTGGAGTTTCAGTTGGGTAAGTATAAAGATAAAATTGTATGTGATGTGATGCCAATGGATGTGTGTCATATATTGGTTGGAAGACCTTGGAAATATGACAGAGGAGCTATGCATGATGGGAAAAGAAGCACCTACAAGTTTAGAAAGGATGGTGTCAATCATATGTTGTTGCCTCTGCAAGAGGAAGATGCATCAGGAAAGAAGACTAATCCAAAAACTCTGTTACTAAGAGGAAAGGAATATTTGAAGTAGATTGAAGAGAATGAGGTAAATTTTGCTGTAATTTGCAACACCAAGGTAATAATAACTTTTACTATGGTTTCTGATATACCCATTGAAATTCAAGAAATGTTGGAGAACTATTGTGATATTATTGTTGATGATTTTCCTAATGAGTTACCACCCATTAGAAGAATTAGCCATCATATAGATTTGATTCCTGGAGAAAGTTTACCTAACAAAGTAGCTTACAGAATGACTCCTACAGAAAATGAAGAGGTTAGGAAGCAGGTGCAAGAATTTCTTGACAAAGGGCTGATCAGAGAAATCTTGAGTCCTTGTGCAGTACCAACACTATTAAGTCCAAAGAAAGATGGAGGCAGGAGAATGTGTACATATTCAAGAGCCATCAATAAAATCACAATCAAGTACAGATTTCCTTTACCTAGAATTGAATATTTAATGGATTGCTTGAGTGGAGCAAATTATTTTTCAAAACTAGATCTTAAAAGTGGGTATCATCAGATAAGGATAAGAGAAGGTGATGAGTGGAAAACTGGCTTTAATACAAATGAGGGATTGTATGAGTGGAGAGTAATGCCTTTTGGGTTTTCAAATTCACCAAGTACATTTATGAGACTCATGAATGAAGTTCTTAAAGAGTTTATTGATAAATTTGTAATAGTATATCTCGACGATATATTAGTTTACAGTAGGTATAAGGAGGAGCACATGAGACATCTGAACTATGTCTTATAAAGGCTACATCAAGAGAAATTATTATTGAATTTGAAGAAGTGTTCATTTATGAAAGAGGAGCTATTGTACTTGGGTTTTGTTATATTTGTTGAAGGGCTGAAGATGGATCTAGAGAAGATCAAGGCAATCATGGAGTGGCCTTCACCTAAAAGTGTTTTTGAGGTAAGAAGTTTTCATGGTCTTGCTAGTTTTTATAGAAAATTCATCAAGAATTTTAGTAAGATCAATGCACCTATTATTGAGACCATAAAGAAAGATAAACAACCATTTAAATGGACTGCTGAAGCAGAAAATAATTTTCAGTTGTTAAAGAAGAAAATCACTAAAAAGCCTATTTTGGTTCTACCTGATTTTAGTAAGCCTTTCCAAGTGAAGTGTGATGCCAGCGGAGAAGAAATTGGAGGTGTTTTAAGTCAAGAAGATAGCTTTATAGCTTATTTTAGTGAAAAGCTAAATGATTCCAAAAAGAAGTATTCTTCTTATGATAAGGAGTTCTATGTAGTTGTGCAGTCATTGAAGCAATGGAGACATTTTCTAATGTCAAAGGAGTTCATACTTTATTCAAATAACCATGCACTACAATATATTATGCAACAGCCAAAGCTTAGCCATAAACATGCTAGATGGGTAGAGTATCTTCAAGATTTCCATTTTGTTTTGAAACATATAAATGGCCAATCAAATAAAGTTGTAGATGCCTTAAGTAGGAGAAATATATTACTGCAAGAGAGTCAAATTCAAATGTTAGGATTTAATTTTCTTAAAGAATTATATGAGACACATTCAGATTTTAAAGAGGCATTTGAAACTTGTAAGAATCCTATTTTGATGGATAGGAGTAAATGGTTGGATTATTTCTTACAAGATGGAATATTGTTTAAGAGAAATCAGTTGTGCATACCAAACAGTTCAATGAGCAAGAATTTAATCAAAGAAAAACATAGTGGAGGACTTGCAATACATTTTAGTATAGAGAAGACTTTTGAACAGCTGATCAAATTTTATTTCTGGCCAAAAATGAGATCTGAAGTGGAGAATTATGTGAGAACTTGTAAAATTTGTCAATATGTAAAGGGAAGAAGCCAAAACATAGGTTTGTATGTTCCATTACCAACTCCAGATAGGCCTTGGGATATGGTAAGTGTGGATTTTCTTTTGGGTTTACCAAAGACTCAAAGAGGTAATGATTCAATTTTTGTTGTAGTGGATAGATTTTCAAAAATGGCACACTTTATTCCATGTTATAAAACTAGTGATGCTTCTCACATTGCTAATTTTTTTTTTAAGGAGGTTGTAAGATTGCATGGGTTGCCTAAAAGTATTGTCTCAGACAGGGATTCCAAATTTGTTGGACATTTTTGGAGGACATTATGGAAGAAGCTAGGAACTAAAATAAGTTTTAGGTCTACCTATCATCCACAAACTGATGGACAGACTGAAGTTGTGAACAGAAGTTTGGGTAATCTTTTAAGGAGTCTTACTGCAGAACATCCAAATCAATGGGATCAAGTGTTGGCACAAGCTGAATATGCATATAATGACTCACCTAACAGGAGTACAGGACAGAGTCCATTCCATATTGTTTATGGAATGCATCCAAGAGGAATATCTGAATTGAGAAACTTAGGAAAAGAAGAGATGAGAAGTGCAGGGGGTGAAGATTTTGCTTCAGAAATGTAAGCAATACATGAACAAGTGAAACAACAGCTGCAGGATAGTAACATCAAGTACAAAACCAGAGCAGACATGAGAAGAAGGGAGGTGAACTTTGAAGTTGGAGATTTGGTATTTGCACACCTTAGAAAAGAAAGATTTCCAAAGAGGGAGTATAATAAATTGAAGTTCAAGAAAATTGGACCATGCAGAGTATTAAGAATTTTTTCCGCAAATTCATATGAGATTGGAATATCACCAATTTTTAATGTTATAGACCTATAAAAGTATGAAGGTATAACTGCAGATGATACAACACAAGATCAAGAGACACAAGAGAATGACTGGGTAAAACAGTTACCCATAGCAAAGGATTGTAGCCAGAAAAAAATCTGGACAAGAAGGTGTTTAAGGAAACAAGGGGACAAGAGTACTTCCAGTATTTGGTAAAATGGAAGGACCAGCCAACCGCTGAAGCTACTTGGGTTACAGAAAACATGCTATAGAAATTGGGCAGTTCTGTAGATGAGCTCATGGACAGGGGCCCATGAATAATTTTGTCCTCAGGAGTCTGATGCAGGAGCATGTCACTTGGAGGGAAAAATCTTCAAACTTATTCCAAAAATAAAATAAAAAATCTACAGGCAAAGGAGTGGGGTCCTTTAGCCATCAATTTCCATGCTTTTCTAGTTTAAGATAAGGATAGAATTAAGAATAAAATCCTGTTGTAATAATCGCTTCATGGATAAGCTAGAGTAAGATTTATCAATAATTGCTTTAATCGCTCTATGTAATTGGCATGCTTTTGTATGGGATAAGGACTGAGAGGGCTTTATCTATTATTTATAAAAGGAAATAACAGGACTTCTCCATATGGGTTGGCCCGGAGACATTGTTTTCTTGAAAAAAAACTCTCTCTGTGCATTGGAATTCATGATTCTCTGTTAACTGGTAATTGTATGCGTGTATCAGTTTGGTTCTTTTCTTCTATGTTTTATATTAATGATTTGGCCTAAAATTTCCAATTAACATGGCGATTGAAGCCTTTAGCCTGTATTTCCTTCATATTAGTGAGTCTGGCTTCTTCATATGCTTTGTAGAAGTTCCGCGACAAAACTTTGTTTACACAGGAAATCGTGAAAATACTTAGCTGAAGTAGAGTTTCAGACCTGAAATATTATCACCGCTGAAATATAATTTCTTCGAGTCTGAAACCTTTATCGGATCGTGGAGTGGGAGCGGGACAGAGCTAAATTTCTGAAGTCCAAAACTCTGACAACCTGGACCCGAAACACTATAGAGAAGAGTGGAAAGGTTGTCGGGTCTGTTATTTTTATCGAATGGCCAAATCGGAGTGAGAGGAGCATGCCTTAAGAATATTGGAATCGCTGATCGCGATCTTCTATAATACCATGTGTTATCATATCAGAGGAATGAGCGTTGAAAGGGCCAATGGTTATCGCCAATAGAGTTAATTGTGTTAAACGCATTCCTTGAAATTAAAGCGTCGATAGTATAATTCTTTAGAATTAACACTATAGTGATAATAAGGCGCTGATAGTCTATTTCTGTTCCTTTGGAACGAAAGCCCTCTGCCTATGTATATTGTGTTTTTAACACATTTTCTTTGTTCTAAAGCAACGATATTCTATCACTATAATTCCTATGGGATTATAGTTCCGATAGAAAAAAACAAGCCTATGGTACAGTTTGTCCCTGATACCAAGGGTTGGGGTTATTAAGAAGGAAAGCATGTTGATTTGAAGAAAAAGGGAATCTCATGAAGCAGTCAATATAACAATAGATGATTGATACACCAATTGAAATAGAACGAGAAATTCAACCAAAGTTAGAAGAAATTATATCAGGATTTGGGCATTTGTCTATATCGCCTGCACCCAGGCCACCATACCTCCCTTCATGGGTTAGTCTGATGACTTAGTGCAACATTACACCATTGAACAACTTATCCAACTGAGACAAGTCTGTTTGCAGAGTGGTCCATTTGATATCTTCAAATTTCTCATTTTATACATGCCACTGGACCATCATGTTCTCCTTTTCCATGATCAGTCTCAAAGAAATTCGAACAATGTTTAATGTGGGTTTTCTTATGAAGACGACACAACCAAAAAAATGACCATGAAGATTTGAATTGACCTGTGCATCCATCTAACCATATCCAATGTTCAGTGAATTTATTCCAAGACCTTTCAATGAGTATTAAATCTTATCAAAACAATGTTGTACAAAATGTGTATCATGTGTATGATCATCGCTGATATAAAAGTGATATTTTTTTAATAACATGTCGATTATCACTAGTGATTTCTATATCATCAACATTTTGTTTAGCATGTCTATATAGAATATGGACAAGCATAGAGACTTGGTTAGAATGATAATATTCACTCTATATTTCATTTTGTGCAACAAATGTGTAATTCTCTGCAAAATCAACTATTGACAAAATGGTCCCTGGTGGAAAATTTTCATGGGATTTTTTGAATTGCAAATCCTGTCATCGAGCTCTATGCAAATGCTTGGTGTACTTATAAATTTCTGTCTCAAATTTCTTCAAAAAATCTATCACGGGAATTTCTTCTTCTTGTAAATCAATCCTTTTAGCACTTGTACTATTATTTGAACTAATTGATGTATGGATATATTCATATCTCTTCCATTTCACTTTTAGGTTAGACAATGATTGATCATTTATATCAATAGAATATTTGTTGTGAAATAAAGTCAAATTTCCACAATGATCACATTTTTTACCACCAAACAATTTCTTTTGGTAAAATAATTCATGACTTTCTACTCCATATAGAATTTATGATATGAAACCATGGATAGTGGAAGGAGGAGGCAGATTTTTCTAATTTTTTACGAAAATTAAGAAAGGTGTCATAATATAATTGAAATTCCACATGATAACAACAACAACAACAAGTGTCACTTACAGTAATAGGTTTAACATACCATGGATTTTGTTGCACAAAAGTATTGATTGAGACATTAATTCCACAATTCTCTTTTATTAACTTATTGAACAACTCTATCTAAGTGTTGTCCAGGATATATTTTGCGTGTTCTTCATACTAATTTTGTGTTATTCTTCGCTGCATCATGTGCCTTGCTTTTGGTGAAACACGTGAAATTTTCATCCAATATTCATATATTATTTTCTTAACATCTTCTCCAAGTCTATCTTTGTATGTTTTCTTACAAATAACTGCCCAACAAGCGAGCTCAACATCTATATCTATTTGTAATCGAAATTTCCTATGTTTGTGATTTTTTTTTCATGAGGTCCGTAATATTTTTGCCATAGATTTACCAAATTATTTTCTTCTGTACTTGATGAAACCACTAGAATTTTTGTTTCTCTACATGCATCTACATCATTTTTATTTCTATATCTCCAATTTTTTTTAGAGAATTATTTATATTTTGAATCACATTTTCCTTCACATTTTTACCTTTTGTTGATTTTCGAATACCCAATAGAGTTGTAGTGTCTTTTAATTTCTTTGATGTTAAGAGACCTCTCAAAATTTGGGTTTGATATGTCACACTTTCATATTTGAAGAAATTCTCAATAATGACCTTAACACGATATTGTATAACATGGTAAACTTTTTTATCTCCATATATGTGAGTGTCAATTTTTCTAACATCTGATCATCGATATTGATTTCATCTGTACATATGAAAATTAAATTTAAATGGGTATAAATATTCATTAAATAATAAAATTGAAAAATAGAGTTTGAATGAAATTGAAATTAATAAATATGTATAATTTCAATAATACGCATGATATATATATATATATATATATATATATATATATATATACTTGATGGAGATTCAAATTCTTCACTTGAATCACTTTCAACTTTTTTAGTAGCATCATCAATCATTGGTTCGTTATCTTTTTCACTTTGTATTTCAAAATTTTCAATCTCATCATCAATGTTATGAGGAATAACTCTCTCTATTTACTTCGCAAAATATTTTTCAAATTAGCTCATTAAATAATAATTAAATTTCATAATACACTAGTTAAATTTTAAATATCATTTATAATATTTACATTTACATACCTGCTTCAACTTCTAGTTGAGATTGATTTGTCCTTCAATATTTGTGCACTCTTCTTTCTTTCTTTTGTAATTATTTCTCTCATATTTTGTACGAGCCTCAATGTCTCTTTTTCGATCATATTTTCTCTTTCAATTTCTTTGATTTCCAATGATAATTTAATATATGTAGATTTTTAACATCCAACCCAAAAAAAAGTCAATTTCAAAATCTTGCAAAAAAACTCACTTTCAAAATTTAGACCAAAAATCTCACTTTAAAAGTTCAGCGCAAAAGAGTTACTTTAAAAAACAACTCACTTTAAAAATTCAGCCCAAAAATTTTAATTTTAAAAATCTCACTTTAAAAATTCACCACAAAAAAGTCATTTTAAAAATTCAGCCCAAAAGACTTACTTCAAAAGTTAAGCTAAAAAATCTCAATTTAAAAATTTAGCCTAAAAGACTTACTTAAAAAATTAAGCTAAAAAATCTCACTTAAAAAATTCAACCCAAAAGATTTACTTTAAAAATTAAGCTATAAAATCTCACTTAAAAAATTCAGCCCAAGAGATTTACTTTAAAAATTAAGCTAAAAAATCTCACTTAAAAAATTCAACCCAAAATACTTACTTTAAAAATCAAGTACAAAATTTTTCCTCTAAAAAATTCAGCCAAGAAGATTTAGCTTAAAAGTTCACTCCAAATGAGGAAATAGTGTGAAAATAATGTTTCAACTCCATTTCTTTATATTGTTCGGGCTAATTGTTTTTTTCAGAAGGTCGCATCGTTTCATTTTTGCAGTCAACGGAAAATATTGACACATTTTTGGCTGAACTTTTAAAAATAATTTGGCCAAACTTTTAATGTAATTTGGCCAAATTATTTTTCCGTTTATTTTAACAGGCATTGATGACAAAGACAAGTTTGGCCGAATGTGGTTTTAATTTGATCGAATTGTTTTAACTTGCAACTCCGCAACAGCTCAGCTTTGGTCACCTTTTTCCAGCTACAAAATGCTTAAACTCCAACAAATTTGGTATATTTACTATTGGAACCAATACCAACATTTGTAGAATTGAATCTACTTTCAGTAGATATAAATTTTATGGAATTTCATAGAAATTTACTAATTTTAATTATTTTTCTAAAAATTTGTGTGAATTTTTTTTGAAGGTCATTATGATTCAATGAAATAAAAAATTTGTATATTTCAAAATACACTATTAAAAATATGAAAAATTTATGGTTCATTACATTGGTATGTTTTCTGTAATGGGTAGTTTTTATATTTTTAGTTTATAACTAATACGTTGAGAAATTGGGCGCTCAGCTAAACATCTTCAAAATTTGCATCTTTTTCATATTGGTTCAATTCAAAAAATTCTAGTAATTATGATGTGCATTAGCTGGTTTTGTAAATATAATGATATCGAAGTAGAGTTTGCCTATATTGTTGCAACACATTTTGTTTTTCAAAAACACCAAGTTAACAAAGAATAAACTAGTGCTCAAAAGCATGGCGTGTAATGAATCCTTTGATTTTTAATGAACACACAATCAAACAATTGCTAAGATGACATATCAAATGTGGATAAAAAAATTCCAAAAACCAAGTAATAGAAATCTAATAAAATTTACAACAAGTTTTCTTTTTATTGTAAAATGAAATTCTAAACAGAAAAATTTCTTTGGCTTACCAGAAGTTGAAGAACGTCTAAAAATAATATATGTTTTTCTCAAAAAAAGACCAAAAGTGTAACCCAACTTCACATTTTCACCACGTATTAGTTGAGAGCTTTATCTTAGAGTTTATCATAGGATTTTCTCAATATGAAAATCAACCATGGTCAACTATGGTCAATCATGGTCACCATTGGTCACATATGGTTAATAATGGGTGACCATGGTTAAGAATGGTCCAATATGATGTTGTGGTAAATATTTTCTCGATATGAGAACCAATCACAACCAACTATGGTCAAGGATGGTTAACCATGGTCCAATATTGCTTTGTGACAAATATTGTCTCAATATTAAAATTAACCATGGTTGATCATGGTCAACAATTTTTATTTTATGGTTTATAATATTTATCTTTGGGTTTACAAAATTAAACCCTTGGACTTAATATTATTCCCTTGGGTTTTTAATATTAATCCCTTGGGTTTATTATTGCCTTAGTTTTATAATACTAATTCATTCAGTTTATTAATTTGAGGGTTCATATTCCTAGGGTTTAATATTATTGATAGGGTTTACAATAGTAATCCTAGGGTTTAATATAAATCCCTATGGTCTATAGTCCATTGGGTTTATAATAGAAATTCCTTGATTTTATTAATCCATTGGGTTTATAATATTAATAATCGCTTACATTTATAATAGCTATCCCAAGAGTTTATGATATCAATCTCTTGGGCTCTTAATCTTAATCTTTTGGGTTTTTAATATTAATCTAATGGGTTTATAATAATAATCCATTGGGTTTAAAATATTAATCATTTCTACTTAATATTATTTCCTTGAGATTATAATGCCTTGGTTCAATATCACATTGTCATAACCATTTTCATTGACGGTCAACCATGGTCGACGATGGTCCAATGTTGCATTGTGACAAAAATTGTCTCAATATGAAAATCAACCATGTGTAACCATGGTCCAATGTCATATTGTGACAAAGATTGTCTCGATATGAAAATAAATCATGGGGAACTATCATCCAATGTCTCATTGTAAAAAATGTTGTGTCAATATGAAAAACAACCATGGTCAACCACATTTATTTTAGGGTTTATAATATTTCTTTTAGGTTTTATATACCATGGGTTTATATTATTAATCCCTTGTGTTTATTAATCTAAGCATTGATATTCCTCGGGTATAATAGTATTCATAGGGTTTATAAAATTAATCCTAGGGTTTAATATAAATCCCTTGGGTTTGCAATCTTGCCTAGCCATGGTGAACCATGGTCCAATGTCACATTGTGGCAAAGTTTGTCTCGATATGGACATCAACCACGTTCAACCATCGACAATCATCATCAACCATCCTCAATCATGGTCAACCATGGTCAACCATGTTCCACCGTCACATTGTTACAAATATTGTCTCAAGATGAAAATCAATCTTGGATAACCATGGTCAATCATGGTCAATATCAAAACCAACCATGGTCAAACTTAGTCCAATGTCACATTGTGACAAATATTGTCTCTATATGAAAATCAACCATGCTCAACCATGGTCAAATGTCACATTATAGAAAAGATTTTTTCAATAAAAAATGAAGCATGGTCGACCATGGTCAATAGAAATGAACACATTGTGACAAAGTTTGTCTCATGGTTGAATACCACATTATTACAACCATGGTCATCCACAGTCAACCATGTTCAACCATGGTCCAATATTGCATCACAAGAAATATTGTCTCAATATGAAAAATAAGCATGGCCAATCATGGTAAAACATTGTGCAACATCACTTTGTGACAAACATTCTCTCAATAAGAAAATGAATCAAGGAGAACCACGGTCCAATGTCACGTTGTGACAAATATTGTCTCAATATTAAAGTCAACTATGGTGAGCGATGTTTGTTTTAGGGTTTATAATATTTATTCCTTGATAGGCATATATATTAATATTTATCTTAGGTTTTATATACCTTGGGTTTACAATATTAATCTCTTGGGTTTAATATTATTCCCTTGGGTTTTTTGTAGTAATCCCTTGGGTTTATAATATCAATCCCTTAGGTTTATTAATATAAATTTTCATATTCCTAGGGTATAATATTATTTATAGGGTTTATAGCATTAATCATAAGGTTTAATATAAATCCCTTGTGTTTATAATATAAATTTGTTGGGTTTATTAATCACATTGTGACTTGCCTCAATATGAAAACTAATCATGGTCAACCATGGTCCAATGTCACATGGTGACAAGGATTGTGTCAATATTAAAATTAACAATACTCATACATGGTTAACCATGCTGATTTAAGGGTTTATAATATTTATTTAAGGATTTATATACCTTGGGTTATAATATTAATCCCTTGGGTTTAATAACCATTGTCAATGCCTATGGACACATTGTGACAAATATCGTCGCGTGGTTTAATGTGACATAGTGACAACCATGGTCAACCATGGTCCAACGTCACATTTTGACAAAGATTGTCCCAATACAAAAAGAACCCATGGTCAATCATGGTCAACCATGGTCCAATGTCGAATAGTAAAATAGATTGTCTCAATATGAGAATCAACCATGGTCAACCATGTTTGTTTTATGGTTTATAATATTTATCTTAATATTTATATACCTTGGGTTTACAATATTATTCCCTTTGGTTTAGTATTATTCCCTTGGGTTTTTAGCATTAATGCCTTGGGTTTATAGTAACAATTCCTTAGGTTTATTAACCTAAGATTTCATATTCCTAGGGTATATCATTATTGAAAGGGTTTATAATATTAATATGATTGTTTATTTTCATAATGAAACAATATTTGTCACTAACACAAGGGATTAATATTATAAGCCCAAGAGATTTACAAAACCTAAAGAATTAATATTAAAATCCCTAGGGATTATAAATATGTGTTAATGTATAAATATTTTAAATCCTAACATAGTAAACCATATTATTGTTTATTAGTTACTATTAAAATTATTAATAATAATTAGTAATAAATATTTGGTAGTCATGCTGTGAATAAGTATTGATAAAATAGATTGATAGATTGGGAAGGACGAAGACGGGATGGCTTCGGAGAACAAGGCGTGCGCAGAAGGGACGAGTAACGGGAATTGATCCCCTAATCTCTCCTGGGCGGATCTGGAAGGAAACATCAAAGGCGTCAAATGGGAACATGCAGTCCTATTCACCAAACTAAATCCTCCAGTCGAGGAGCTCATCCCTCACAGCTCGCTCCCTTTCATGATTAATGATAAAAGCAGTTTCGCTTATGATGACAGGAGGGCTAGGGTTACTGTACCTGCTAGCAAAGCCATCGCTATATTGCATACTAGAGGCAGTAGTCACGCAGGAACCCCATTCATAAAAATGATGTTTGGGCACCCTCTACTCACGCACCATGGTATTTATTCAGATCAGCCAATGGTAGAGGTCAAAAGCGAGGCAGGAAGGCCAATCTGGATGGCACGAAGGAGTCTATGGTTTGTGCAGGCTGCGACACCCCAGTACCCGACTGAACAGGCGAGGGTATCCGCCATCGATTGGAAGTTGGGAATAGCGACCCTAACCATAGCGACCACCAGCCCGGAGGCCTGGATCTTCCTGCTGGATACAAATGCCCATGACAGAGCGGGTGGATCTCTGACAAATAACCTCTATAAGCCAGATCTGGAGAAACCAAGGAGTGGACAGGATCCAGAGCTAAATGAGGCATCTGGATTCAAAGAGGAACTACCAGATCCAACAAAGCGAGGTCTCCACAAGACTGATCTACTCCGCATGGACGCAGATCTGATTCAGATTTTCATCAAATCGATTGGGGGCAAACACTTTTGCATGCGGCTCAATAAGGGGATGAGCATCCATGCGTTAAAAAAGGAGATCCAAGGTCACCTTGGAACCCCAGCACAACATCAAAACCTTATATATTCTGGACACAGTATGCAAGACAACCAAACTCTCCAGTACTACAACATAGCCAATGATTCAACCATTATTCTAAATCTCTGACTGCATGGCGGAAGCACTGGTACCAGCTCTAAAAATACAGGTTCCTTTCGGGATGCAGTGAAAGGGAAGGAAAAAATGAAAAATAAAGCAGCACCACCACCAGAGCTACCAGGACCCTACATTGTTGAACAAAAGCCAAAATCACCAACACTACTAGTATCTATGCCAGGGGTAACTAGTCTACACACAAATCTATCCAAAAATGTAGTTATTTGTAGATTTAATGGTTTCTGGCCAAAATCAGATGCCCTGCACCAATGGATCTTTACAACATGGACATCCAACTGTGAAATTTACCTATGCCCTAAAGGGTTCTTCATAGTTTGATTTAACATAGAACAAGAATGAGACAACATTATCAATCAGGGGCCTTGGTTTTAAGGCAGTGCTGGCCTCTTCATCATCCCCTGGTTTTCTAATTTTGACGCCAATACAATGAAAGTCTCAACAATGCCTGTATGGGTAAGGCTACATGGTCTCCCTCTACATTTTTGGCATCACAAAGTACTAATTGCCATTGGGAACTCCCTAGGGAAATTCCTAAAAATGGATGAAGACAGAGCTATTAGGGGAATATTTACATTTGCCAGAATATGTGTAGAAGTGGACCTGAGTCAGGGGCTACCTGATCATATCACTCTGAGCTTCAATAATTCTCAATGGATACAACCGCTCGACTACGAGAACACAACGTTCTAGTGCAGGGGCTGCATGCAAACAGGGCACCTTCAATATGACTGCCCATTTGCTCGAAAGGACCCCAGGAGAACCAAGAAACAACAAAAAAATCCCAGAGGGTGGCAGCATACCGACCCATTGGAAGAAGAAGACATAAATGTGGATCCTACAGAGAACCAGACAGAACTTGATACTCAAATGAGACAGAAATACACTCAGGAAGAGAATGCCCCAATTACTCACTTGGGGCCACACATTTCAGATCTGCAACAAGAGCCACAAATGGAAGTAAGTGGCATCAAACGAACTCATGGATCAGAGGGCTCAGAATCTGACAAAGAAATTCCATTGATCCCAATGGAAAATCAGCTAGCTATTATTACACCCATTCCTGACACTGGAGGTTGGCAACGGGTGGAGAAGAAGAAGGGCAAAAAAGTTTAGGCTTGCTGGAACTTATTTTTTTCTATTTTGTTATTTCTGTTGCTTTCCTGTCATTATAGGAACAACCATCTACTATTTTGTGTTTTTCATTCTGTTTGCTGTCTGTCATTACAGGAACAACCATCTACATATGCTTCATGCATCTACAAAATGTAATTTTATCAATATGAATAAAATTACGACTTTTTTCCATGGGAAAAAAAAAATTAGTAATAAATATTTATGATTAGCAATTAATAATTAAAATTAGTAAATAATAATTAATAATAATAAGATTATTAATTGTTATTACTAATCTTATTAAAATAAGAATAATATAAAATGAGTTTTGAATATTAACGATAATAATAATTAATATTAACTTTTATTAATTTTCTTCTATTTTTACCTATATTAAATTTTATAAATTTTGATATTAATATTAATATTAGATTTTAACTCTAGTATTAATTTTTAATTATTAATTTTAATAAAAGTTAATACTAAAATTAATAATACCTTCCATTTATAATATTAATCTATTAGGTTTAAAATATTAAAAATCTCTTAAATTTATTAATATTGAACTTCCATAATATTAATATTGAAATTTCATAATAGTAAACATTAAAATTTTTTTATTATCAAATTTTGTCGATTTTATTGATTTTAATATTAATATTAAATTTTAGTTTTAAATATTAAATTTTATTGATTTAATATTAATATTAAATTTTAACTTTAATATTAATCTTTGATTTTAACATTAATCTTTGGTGTGGTTGTGTATGTGCACATTTATCAATGTCTTTGTGCTGGTATATAGTCTACAAATTTTTGGTTATTTTAAGGTCATAAAATTTAAATGAACCAGGTTTAAGAAAAATAGAAATTGGAATTTTTTTTAGGAAAACCATAGAAAATTAACTCATCTATGAAAAAAAAATTCCCATTAATAAAAACTTATGGTTTCTTTGATTTTAAATTATACTATGAATGTTGGTGTATATATACACATGCGATAAAGCTTTGATTTGGACAACACACGTTGGTTATTTAGATGAAGCCAATGCCTAAACATATAGCCAATCATGTCTTTCAATCAACCCAGCAAAATGGGCAATGAGAATTACCATTAACCGGTTGCTAATTGTTAGATCTTAGGGATTGATCAAGTAATGTGTCACGCCCCCAAGCCGGTGGTAGTCTTTCAACCGCTCTTAGCGAGGTGTGGCACCACCGAACACTTTCTTTTCACCAATACTTATGTTCGTGGACTACGCCTAACCACTTACTCCTAATTAGTTTGTGTTTCGCAACCAAGTATTATTATGTTATCCTTTATACCAATGAACACCCATACACATTCATTATCAACAACAATTATAAACAAGAACACAATTGCATAGTATAAAGGGAGGGGCAACTCCGTGAACAATGAGTCTGCTCGAAATATATGTATTAATCAATCTTCAATATTAAAAGCTTATACAAGTATACTTGGAAGTCCAAGTTTCATACTTAGCCAATTTTTACAATCAAGGCAAACTCGGTTGCCAACCTTCGTTCACATTTGTGCACACTTTCATGATGGGCGGGTGCTCACCAGAGCCACCAAGACACCCACGCCAAGACTTGGCACAAACGGGTGCTACACGTTCACCGTGCACACCTTAACCAACCAACGGGCACACCTTGCCCAGCGCCTTCACCCAACTCCAAGTGCGTTCCCAAACCGTGCGGCTAAACCAAGACTAATGCATGAGGTATGCGCCCTTCCTTCTCTTGTTTCTGCACACTAGACTGCGCACTACTTCCTGTGCGAAGTGTTGATCGAATTCGTTGATGTTCAAATGCTCCAACGCATTCACATATATGTAGCCATCGTAAGTGGGGGTGGGGCTTGCCCAGCCGACCACCCAACGTTATGTGCACACCCTTTAACCAACGTTCAAGCACCCAACACTTGAGTCGGCCCGCCCTCCATCGCAATTCGGCCTCAAGTGTATCGCCCAATGCTCCAAGGTGTATAAATAATCCATTGTATTTCATTATCGCATGTGTATTGTCACAAGTTTCGTCGCACAACCGTGTCACACTACCGTCACACCTCCATCATGCGCTCCAACTCGTCGCCTACCCGCGCACGCGCCCAACTCGCCCGACGCCCAAACACGTCGCACATCCGGAGGACGTTACATCCTCCTCCACCTGAAATAGTTGTCATCCTCGACGACATATCATCTTGGTAGCCATCCACCAAGACCATCAGTATCCATGATGTCAACTCCTCCAAATACTGCAAACATCCCTGCAACATATGTAGAACTCCATCTCCACCATGTCTCGTCCTCATCCTGTAGTCTGCCTGTCAAGATGCTCTACCTGATACGAACACATCTCTGCACATTGGTACCCCTCATGACTCGAACTAGTCGGGTGATCAGTCCAACCATACGCCCAACTCATAAGAATGCACATTCTTATGTCCTCATCAGTCTTTCCCTGACTTCTGCTACATCTCGGACTCATCAATAATCTGTCCAACTCCCATGTTCAGGTCCATGGAAACTCCATCCCATCTGTAACATGTCCAAGCCATGGTCTTGTTGCACAAGAGTGTACAACCTCTCCACTAGCTCATATATCTCCATGTCATAACAACATCTGCACAGCATCCTTTGCTTCATATCTCCCATAGAATGTCCATGAATGACACCTCTACACATGCCTTGGCATAATGTCCATGCATAAATGTCATGCTCCATATCTCCAACCTGATGTCCATGACTCTAGTTGTCCATGATGTCCAGCCCATGTAGACTCCATCCCAACATCTGGCCATCTGCATCCAAGTCTGCAATCTGTCATAAAGAAGCCTCCTTCAAGGCCCCTTGTTAAGTTGATGTGGTTCCTCCCTACCAAGGCCTCCACACCAACCCTTTCCCAAGGTTGTCTATAGAGAAAGGAGGGCCAGGAAGTTTCCTCCCTGACTCTCATCCACCCATGTGTTAGATTGATATTGTGTCCTCAAGTATCTGTGCACAGCCTCAATCTCCTCACATGTACATCCAAGCTCACCTAGCTTGTCCTTTGTCAACTAAAAGTCATATATGCCCATAGCATACCTGCAAAAGTCCACTATACCAGCAAGATCTCTACCTCCATAATCCTCATCAACCACTGCCTCTGAAGTAGTACTCAGACTTCCTTCACTTGCAACTCCATTGTGAAGATCATCAGTAGAAGATGTCCCTATCAAGTGCCTCCATGTTCGTGAGATTGCCTTCTCACTTCCTTCATCCTTCTTTCCAGCTCTTGCAACGAAGTCAATCAACTTCCTTTCCTTCGTTGTTTGAGTCACACTCCCAAGTCCTCTTTGCTCCACATCCTCATGCTTCACATTTGGATCTTTGGGATACAAAGTCATAGAAGTCATCCTTGGTCTATATCCCAAGCAACTCCTTCTATTCATTGGTACCATCATGGTTCTTCCTTCAGCTGTGATCAAGAGAATGTCCTTGTCCACCATTAGTATGGCTTGTGCAAGCCTCATAAAATCTTGCCCTAGCACCATAGAATGATCATCCATGTCCACAATCCTCAAGTCAAACTTTCCAAACCACGATCCTACTCTCACCTGAGTGTTCTCCATCACACCATCAACAACTTTCATGGTAGAGTTGACTGATTTGAAAGCACTCCATTCCCTCTCCATCTTTGCTTTCTTCCCAAAAGACTTTGCTGCCTTCCTGCTTAAGAAGCTATGAGTAGCCCTTGTATCCACCAAAGCTGCAAATCTCTTTCCCTTCACGGTCACCTACACAAAACTCAGCTTCAAGGATTCACCTCCTTCTGTCGGCTTTATCTTGTGTCTCACATCAGCAACCTTCTTCAAGAATTCGGCCTCAGAAGTGTCAATTGGCTTATGCTCTAACTTGACATTCCTCCTAAGGTACTTCACTTCCTTGCTTAGTTCTTCTAAGCAACTCGATCCTGGTCTAGCTTGACTTCCTTCAAGCTTGTCCTTCATCGCATCCTACTCAAGTGCACCAACCAAGTTTCCACTGACTACCTTCATAGAACTAAACTTCTGAATATCCTCTGGATTGTCTTGTAGTGAGTTCCCAGCCTGTCAATGTAGTCGAGCTCTTCCTGCTCAATCACAACGATCTTCTTACCAAGAAGCTTCTTCTTTATCTCCTCCTCAACTTGCTTGATTTCGGCTTCCACCATGGCACTTTTCTTCCTCAACCGGGCTCTTTCATCCAAGAGCTCTTGAAGACCAAGACCACTTTGTCGGATCTCCTCATCAAGTTCCTTGAGTTCAACATCCGTCGTACTTCCGCATTGGCTCTTGAGTTCTTCAAGTTCCTTCCTTAGTTCCGAACAGCTTTCCTGAATCTTCATGTTCTCAGCCTTCATCGAAACCCAGTTAGAACTCCATCGACCCATCTGTTCCAACACTTTGTACCGGAAGACTTCAACTGCATCATGGCTAGATTCACCTATCATAGGTTCATCCACCATCTTTTCCTTTTCAGCCTTCTCCATATTCACCAGGTTCCTTGTAAACATGAACCAGCTCTTGTTCCACTTGTATGTGAAACAGCTTCCTTCACCTGCAAGTACCTGTCACTAACTTCCAAGTGCATCCACATCTGCACTTCATCTTCAACCCGGTCATCAGCCAGCTCTGATACCAACTGTCATGCCCCCAAGCCGACGGTAGTCTTTCAACTGCTCTTAGCGAGGTGTAGCACCACCGAACACTTTCTTTTCACCAATAATTATGTTCGTGGACTACGCCTAACCACTTACTCCTACTTAGTTTGTGTTTCGCAACCAAGTATTATTATGTTATCCTTTATACCAATGAACACCCATACACATTCATTATCAACAACAATTATAAACGAGAACACAATTGCACAGTATAAAGGGAGGGGCAACTTCGTGAACAATGAGTCTGCCCAAAATATATGTATTAATCAATCTTCAATATTACAACCTTATACAAGTATACTTGGAAGTCCAAGTTTCATACTTAGCCAATTTTTACAATCAAGGCAAACTCGGTTGCCAACCTTCGTTCACCTTCGTGCACACTTGCACGATGGGCGGGCGCTCACCCGAGCCACCAAGACACCCACGCCAAGACTTGGCACAAACGGGCGCTACATATTCACCGTGCACGCCTTAACTAACCAACGGCCACACCTTGCCCAACGCCTTCACCCAACTCCAAGTGCGTTCCCAAAATGTGTGGCTAAACCAAGACTAGCGCATGAGGTATGCGCCCTTCCTTCTCTTGTTTCTGCGCACTAGACTGCGCACTACTTCTTGTGTGAAGTGTTGATCGAATTCGTTGATGTTCAATGCTCCAAAGCATTCACATATATGTAGCCATCATAAGTGGGGGTGGGGCTTGCCCAGCTGACCACCCAACGTTATGTGCACACCCTTTAACCAACGTTCAAGTGCCCAACACTTGAGTCGGCCCGCCCTCCATCGCAAGTCGGCCTCAAGTGTATCACCCAATGCTCCAAGGTGTATAAATACTCCATCGCATTTCATTATCGCATGTGTATTGTCGCACAACCATGTCGCACTACCGTCACACCTCCATCGTGCGCTCCAACTTGTCGCCTACCTGCGCGCGCGCCCAGCTCGCCCGGTGCCCAAATGCGTCGCACATCCACAGGACGTTACATAATGGGCTCTAGTGAAATTATATACATGTTGACGATTTGTTGACCCCTTTATTGGTTGAAACACATGATAGGGAACAAGCATAGCTATGTCCCTCACAATGGAGTGAATAATATTATGGATATCATATTGTCACCAATAGATGGATACCTTAGGTCTAGTTTAACATGTGATCTAGCATGTGTGGAGCTTTATCACATGAATAGAAAAACGTTGACCAACATCTCCAATTAGATTATTTTGGGTTTGCGCTAAAGTATTGATATATAGTTGGCTCCTTTTATGTGATTATGATGGATTTTAGAGTTATGAAGTAAGTATTTCCCTAAAAAAAATGAGGTAATAATTGGTGCTAGCCGTCTAAACCATTATGTGCTTCTCATAAATTATGTTTTTGAATTTTTTTATTCTTTCCATTAACTTTTCATTATTATGGATATAGATCAATCTTATTTCATGAAAATTAGGTATATATAATTGAAATCACTGATATTTTTGTATTTTCATAGAGTTCTTTGTACCTCAACCTTTCTTTGAAGTCATTTCCACTATTTTTAGGCATTAAGAACTTTCTTAAAAAGTTAGGGATTCATCCATATTCCTTTTAGTTTTAAAAAGCAGAGGGTTTTATAGTTGTAATATTAATTTCTATATTAAATAATAATAATAATAATAATAATAATAGATGCGATAATAATTTTATATTCCATTTATAAATTTGTTCTAGCATAAGTTTTAGAATAATTTTAATATTTATATTAATGTAATGGCTAAATGTTTAATATAATAATAATATTCTGCGTAATAATATATTTTTTATTAGTATTATTAATAGTATTATTAATAGTATTTAATAATATTAATATTAATAATTATGATTAATAATAATAATTTTTATAATTATATATTTATTAATATAATAAAATTATTAATATTAAATTTGTACTATATAATTTTTTTTTGTATGTTATTGATATAGGTTATGTATATATATATATTAACCACATTTATTATATAGTTGTGTTAGTTATTTTTTTAATCATGATATAATATGTTTTATCAAATATTTCTTAACAAATATCTTCAAATGAAATGAAAAAAATATTAAATAAAATATATTATGTTATATTAAATAATTTATAAATGCCCATGTTAATAATCAAATGGGGAGATGGTGAACCTACTAATAATTTATTATTTATATTAAATCCTTGTTTCATACATACTATATATTCTTCTCGGAGGGAATGGATATTCTCGAAATGGCATGTATCTATATACTTTTTGAGATCAATATTATATCACTACATATCATCCCCTTCCTAATCAAGTTGATCATATTTCTTTATTCCCATGACCACATCTAACATTTTCTTGGGAGGTCAATATTATCTAACTATGTATCATCACCTTCCTAATTAGGTTAACCATATTTTGTTATTCCCACGACCACATCTAGCATATCTTTGGGAGATTTAGTGTTCACCATTAGTTTTCTACTTTTGGGATTTTCCTAATCTAATGAGTGATTTTTATTGGAAACGGGCATGGAATAATTTTGAGGAAGAAATAAAGGACTTCTTGAGATTGAGATATAAGAGATTTGGAGTTTTTTTTGTAGGTATGGTTGTGCAAAGAATATATTGAACTAATTATTTGGTTAATTTGCAATTATTATAAACTTTTATAAAAAAATCATCATCATTTCTAGTTTTTTATTAGGATGCCTCCATGATTTTCTCAATGGATAATCACAAAATATAATTTTGCAATCAACCGTATGAACATAATTAGAGACTTGATAAGTTATTCATATTTGGAAGTGACATATGAATATCCATGTAGACACTTGTGTTGGCATATTCCATGTATCTTCCTCCCTCAGTGGCTTCAACAATTTTATAATGTATGTAAAGAGTAATTCCTATGCCTTTCACAAATTTAGGGTTTCAATAATCCTATGAGAGAGAGTATAACTAGAACTAGGATGGGGCATAGGTGAAGTTCTTAAACGTTAAACTTTTTTATGTAATACCATTGTTGGATACCATAAAAATTAAAATAATAAGACACATTTTCAAAAACCACCTCAATATCTATAGCAATGAAGAAACCCTTAGAGGCTAATTTAACATATGTTTTCCCTCTCGGTTTCCTATAATAATTGGTTGAACACATTATATCTCTCTCTATATTGTTCAATTACCCAAGAATCATACAATAGTAGCATGATCTTTCATATATCGCACATAGTTTCCTATACACCAAAATTTTCTTTCATTCTTGGGCATGATATTTCCCTTGGGGACAATTAACCACATTTTCAAGAATTCATAGCCATTGGTGGATATGGAAACACTTTATGATTAGATCTACTTTTCCTTCTAATCGTTCATTTTGTATTTCATTTGTTGGAATAGATTCATCTTGTGTGTCAATAAAAGATAATTTCCTACTATGTCTATATGTTGTGTGATTGGAAAAAGAATCGTTAAATAAATATGGTGCAATCCCTAAATGGCTCAAGTGTGGAGCTTCCTTATTTCTTAAATTAAACTTCCCATTGTAAACCCAACTTTAATTAACTATAAATTTATATGATACAAAATTTGTTGTTTTATGATTTTGATTAATAATATATTTATTTTACATATTCCAAACAAAATATAATTTGAATGACTTAAATAATTAAAAATATATATTTCTATTAAAATTATTTTGAATTTAAATTTAATATATAATGATAATTATAATTATTCTACATATAAAACTTGAATAAGTAACATTATCCTTTGTTATAAAACTTATAAAAAAACGTATTATGAAAGTGAAAACGAAAATGTATGACAAGGTGGAGAAATATTGGAAAAATGTTTTAGACAAAATTTCTTGCCCATACATTTATATTATATATAATATGATACAATATATTTTACTTAACATTTTTCCCAGCATTATAAAACATGTTTTATTTAATATTTCCTAACCACCCCTCAACCTAATATAACAACCTAATATAATATGTTCTACTCAATATTTATTTTATCATAATAATATGTTTGATATAATATTTTTTCATCTCAAAACTTATTATAATGTAATATTTTTACCCATTATTCTAATACGCTGTCCATAATTAGAGTTCCAGAGTTTATAATCTTTTAATTAAAGTGGTAGAGTTTATAATAACTGAATATTTATCTTATTATAATAGGTTTGATATAATATTTTTCCATCCCAAAACTTATTATAATATAATATTTTTACCCATTATTCTAATATGTGGTCTACAATTAAAGTTCTAGAGTTTATAATATTTAAGCAAAATAAATTTTAGAAAAAAATAAATTTAATAAATATAGAATATTCTCTATCTTACAGATAATGTAATTAATGGTTTTTCAATCAGTTCTCTGTTTCAAAATTCATAACCCACTCTATCCATACATCCTCTATCTCCTCACCGATAAAGAATCATTAGGATAGGGCTAAGCAGTTTGTTTTTAGCATGCAATTTAATTTAATCACATTCGTGGACCAATGATGTTGATCACCTGCTTAACCAACGATGTTGTAACCATATTTTAAAATATATGAATGCATGGGTAAAACAGTTTCGCATTTTAATTTTTTTTCCTTTCAACGTCTGCGAATTATGTAGCGTCCCTTTTACACGTAAGTAAGCCATTTGATCATTTATTTCTTAAGTACAGGTTTCATTCAATGGCACAGTGATACGTCTTCATCGCATTTACTTGCAACACAGAGTCTGCCATTACAAATTATATGAAATTCTTTCTTTTCTGGAAGCAAATGAGCTGTACTATGAGTTTTGATATTTATTTTCAGGAGAGCTGGATACTAGATAACGACAGTGCTATGATTTTTGCATGGAGTTTTTGCATGGTAATAAGGCATGTTAGGTTTCCTTTGGCTATGGATTTCTCTATGCTTGACCTCTCATATATCTGGAGATAGGGCATCTGAATAAGTGACAGACGCTTATGCTTACTATGCTTAGGCATAGATCACTTCGACCTGAAGGCATTCTTGAAAATGGAAGGAAGCCCCTAAACACAAACGAAGGAAAATAGAGGAATCAATACTTATGTATATATACCTGCCAGGGAACTGAACACGCTCGGGTGTTTTATTTTTATTTAACATTCATTCTCTGCATTCCATTCGAATTTTATTTGACAGTGCACGTTAACGGATTAGGGATTTCAATTGGTTGATTTGATCCTGGTTCAATTAGTTGATTTGAGCGCACTTATTAATAAATCAATTTTTAAGTATTAGATATTTTTGTTAATTTATCATTACTACATAAAGAGGATTTTAAGATAATACTTAAGACAATTTGCGTAAATTGTCTTAATTTGAGACCAAAAAATATTTGTAAATTTCCTTAAATATTATTTTCAAGCTAGTGTCTCAAATTGTTGTCTTAAAAACTTGTCAATATAAAGACAATATAGAACACAAGTATCATTGTCTCTTTAAAAACAATTCATTTTTGTCTCTCAAGCCAATATAACTACCATTAAAGACATATTGTCTCTAGAGAGACAATATGTCTTAATCCCAATTATTGTCTTTTTAGAGAAAACAAAAATTTTCTTTAGAAACAAAATATAGAATTTGAAACTTGTTTTTTCATCAGTGACTAACATGTTAGGGCATGATGAAATTGAAACACCAACCTCTTGCTTGCAAGGCACATACTCTTCCATTGTGTTAGCACCCTTTAAGGAAATGTGTTATCTCGATTAGAAAAGATAAAAATCAACAAGCCAAAATGTACCAACATGAGATGTTTAAAATCATAAAAAATTCCCTCATAAGTGATAAATTGAAGGTTGCAAAAATACAATTCCTTATTAACTCAAATAAATGAGTAATAAAATTCAAAAATCATTCTCACACCAGATCTGATGAGTCATGGGGAAAAATAGTGAATAATCTCACTGCAACATTGTAAAATCATATATTATGCTCGTGTTTGATAAAATTTGACTAGGGACTTGACCAATATTCATAAGATTTTAAAACCAAAAATTCAAACTGAAAAAAGAGAAAAAGTCAATTTGCCCAATCATTCCACTATCTTAGTAATGTAAGAGTCACCTGTAAGTATGAAGAAAACAAGAGAAGTAACTCGCTAACAACACAAAATAAACTTGCTTTAGGATATATTATAAATCTTCTAGATAATTGTCCAAACTATAATCTCATAACTTCATGGTAAGTTATAATCTTTGTTGGTTGTAATTACCTAGATCTGTTATGCTTAGAAAACTCACTCGATAATATTTACCACATGTACTCCCAAATCCACCTTGTTTCTGTCATATCACATAACAAATAAATTGACTATCAGTGACGTGTCATAAGATAAGAAGCCAAAAAAGTACACCCTAAAAGAAAGAAACCCAACTCATTTTATAAAATCTTATCATTGTCAATTTAGCATTTCAAGGATGTGATGTTTCACATAACGAAAACTTTTCTTGCCATACTTTGTGGATTCCTTACCCTAGAATACTATTGTTCATTATTTTCCATGACTCTTTCTACTATGAGAACAATTAAGATCCAAAGGTTATTAAAAACATACATTGTTAAATCACAAACCAACATGCCAAAGCAACAATATGATAAAATGTCTCTCAAAATTAGAAGGCTTCAGACCAGAGAAAATAACTTTCAAAATATGCTTGGAGACTAATGAACTATGTATTACTACATATTCCCAATCATATTTTACCCACACACAGAAAGAAAAGGTTTGAATTTGAAATTAAAATGAATTAAATTTGGAGATAAAATTTGTCAAGTCTCCTTGATGAAGCATCATGGATAACTTTCATATTTACTCCATCATAGGTTGTTGCACCTCGACATATACATTTTCTAGTTTCTTTATCTCTTCCTTTCAAACCTCCTTTTCAGTCACTATTCCCTTCTTGATTTTGTAGTAGATACTCATGAAAGTTCCTACAGCTCTGTATTTTTCTCTACAACTGTTGTAGAGTGAACCATCATACATGTGCCAAAAGTCTCTCTCATTCAATTCTAAAACAATATATCATGGTTGAAACCCATGATTTTTAGTCAACCATTTATCCATTCTCTTCACTAGTTTTTCCCCATCAAATTCCTCCCCAAAGAATACACAAGCTAGATTATAATAGATGCCCACATCCATGTACATATGGGCATATTTTATGTCACCTTGCATGTGTGCCTTCTCCAAACTATACACTTGGTAGACAATTGTCCTCAGAGGATGTCTGAAGAGGTGATGTGGGCACAACCAAATAGGATATATCTCCATCTCGCGATGCTGAAACTAGAGGGCATTTGTGACCTTGTATAAAGGAATGAGCATATCTGAAATAACATGCATTTCATGATAATGATTTCTGATAGTTTCACCATGAGTTCCCTTAAGAAACAAGACCTTTAGAGGCATGAGCCATCCAAGTGTCTGTTAGAACCACCATTGATCAATGAAAGGAAATATGAGCTTTTGCTCCCAATATAGAATACTCCCTAGTGGGAATGTACTCAATGAACTCCCCTCTCTTAAGAGCAATATGAGAGTGTTGGTAGAACTAGGGCTTGAACCACCATCCAACATTATTGATAACATTTCCATTTTTCTTCACCTCTTCCTTGGAGGCATATCATCCTGTCATGTGTACAAATTTTGTGGGGGTATATATTATGCCCTCCACAAAGTCTGGGACCCTGGACTCATATCCATCCCTGGGTGCAAAGGAATCAATGTAGGTCTGGGATAACTCCTTGAGGTCACCCCTAGCAGGCGTATAAGTTACTCTTATGTATTCCTTGATGGGTATGATTTTGATATTTGTTGCTACCAGTAGCCCAAGAGTACCTTGGGACCATGGGATTGCATAGAATAGATCAGAAAACTTGTTATCTTTGGTGTCCCTGAGTAATCGTCCATCGGCTAACACAACCTTGTATACGACAAAAGTATTAGAAAATAACCCATAGATATGCAAACTCCCTTCTATCTCATACCCATTGATCAACCCACCAATAGTAAGATCATCCAGCTTGGCCACCATTGTCAGGGCCAGATTCCCCTCTCACAATAATTTTCTACTTTTCAATTTCAAGTATGTTTTAAAAGTCAGACAGGTCCAACTCAAAGTGTCCGGCCCTCTTGTAGTCCACATTACACATACTCGCGACAATATAAGGTTTTATAGCAATGAAAATGAGGCCATCTTTAGATAAATTTCTCTCCTTGAGATGTTTAATGACCTTCTCCACATTCTCTCCATGCTCAAACTATCTACGCTTGAAGGATTTTATCTCAGACCATACATCCCCTAAATAGGTCATAAAATAGAATGTGAATGATGGGCAGAACCACAAAAATCACTAATAGCCATTTGAAATTCACTACGCGTGAAGTATTTTCTCTCAGACCAAACATCCCCCAAATAGGTCATAAAATAGAATGTGAATGTCGGGCCACAAAAATAACTAATATCCATCCGAAGTTCACTAAGTAATCCACCCAAACCTTCTTCCTCTTGGGCCAAACTAACATTGGCTACTCTAGATCTGACACTTTGTTTTCCTCTTCCACTTCCACCACTAATGGAAACAACGCCACTATCTCTATCATGCGCTCTATCTATTAATAACCAATCAACCCAACAACATCAATGAACTACTAATAGTAAGGACCAAATGAGAATAACCAAAACCCCAGTTGGTCAACACGTTGCATGCCCTGTTAAATAGGACCAACCTACACAACTAAACAAAATGAAATAATAGGAAATTATGAACTCTTAGGATTGCTTCGATTAAACTAACAATATAACATATACCTACAAAGAATAGAGTGGGGGATGTGTGATGACTCTCCCTACTAAAGGATAGCAATATGATTGTTTACCTGGAATTTATCGAGGCTTCTCCTATTGAGGATAATAGGATTTATTGCCACAAGAGTAATATAGAGTCTAGACACTATAGAAGAACCAATTGACAAATGAAACAATTGTAAAGGAAATACTTCTAATAAACAAAATGAATAGATCACTAAAAAGATTGAAATCTCACCCCTAGACAACATGCCTTTTCATCAACTCAATTTTAATGGTAGAGACAAATATTGCATGATTTGAACTGAACACAAAACAAAATTTGGAAACCAAAGTTTGGAGTCCTTAAAAGTATAACATTATACATGGATAAAGATCACATGTAAAACAAAATAGAGATTCCTACTATGATTTCCTTGACAAAAATTAAAAATAAGTCTTTGTAGCAACCATAAGCACGGTTGCTTTAATTTGCAATGAATAAATTTAGCTTCCCATCCCAACACAAAAATACTATAGCAGATGAATTAAACTAGGATCGTGGGACTCAAGTTCCTTTCATCGTTCTTTGAGGACTCTTTGATTCCTTCGTGTAGTTCAACAAGGAGAACCTTGGTCATTTTTCCTCATAAGGTTTGGCAATCATTATTGGAATGCCTATACCACCTATGATAAGAGCAGTATTTGCGCTTCCCTTGGCTAAGGGGGTTGATTATCTCTAAGGGAGAACTAATGGTAGCTGAGATATGTGAAGAAAATACCTTTATCCATGAGGGTTATGGTGGCTATTGGGTGGGTTGATTAGCCTTACTTTTGATTTTGGAAGCTAGTTGAAAGTAATGATCCAATGAAGAGATAAAGAAGAGTTCTAGTTATGTTATGATGTGAGGAAGAAAACTATAAATTAGCTTTGAAAAAGAGGTTATCCTCAAAATCCATTCTCTCATGTTTGAAGGAAAGGATTGAAGTCCTTGATGAACAGTTGGATTTATTATCTAGGAGTCTACTGAATTTGCAACCATTGTGCCAATATTCCATCCTTGTACCCTAATAAGTAGAATTGCATGTCAATGGAACCTCAACTATAAATATCTTCTAATAATTTGTCAAAGTCGAATGGGTTTTAAGGAAGGCTTCCAAATTGTGAATCCAAGCATTGATCTTATCACCATTTAGGGCTCTATTAGAATTAGGAACAAAAAACATTGTGTCCATCATAAAACATAGTTGAGCAATGGGGATACCTATGGAAATATTGGCTTATGGTTGTGTTGTATGGTTTGGTGGAGGCTATGCTCTAGGGCTTATCGTTGAGTAGTCAGGTTTCCATCAAGAAACATCATTGCTCCTATATTTGATCTATCATAAGTTACAGAAAATTGTAAAGTGTAGAACCTCTAATATTCACTGGGGGATTTGTGGGGAGCTTTAGCAAAATAAAGGGCATGATTATCACTTATGAAATTAGCTACAATGATCTATGGAGTGCGGAAATCAGAAAAATACAGGTGATGGGTCATTCCATGAGTTTTTTATAACAAAAATAGGTTAAAAACTAGTAGAATGGTAAACTAAAATATACAAAATCTCTATAGAAGTTGGGGGATTTGTGGGGAGACTTAGAAGAATAAAGGGTGTCAAAATTCGTCACTTTTACAATTAGGAGCAGGGGCATACTGAGTGGGGAATTCAAGAAAAAAATCCAACATGGGAGACCATTCCACAAGTTTATTCCAACAAATCTAAGTTAAAAAATAGTCAAATCATTTGAAAACCAACAATTCCAACTATCATAACCAAGACCCATGACAATAGAAAAAATATGGGAACAGAATATTGAAATCAGATTTGAAAGTACACATTAAGCCTGTAGAATCAGTGTACATTCAACCTAGATGTTCATCACATCAACATGATAATTTGGAAACAACTTGAGCAACATTCCGCTCTGTATAAATTAGAATGGAACATAATTTGTAGTATCACACACAACTCTTTCAATTTCCCATGAAAGATGATCATAGTACAAAAACTCAATTCATCTCAAGCATGAAATGAAAAACCCTAACAACATATTCTAAGAAAGAAATACAAACTCTTCCATCATATCCCAAGAAGATCTTCACAAGAATATCAAACAATAGCTAGGGCTCTACATGTTATTCACTAACAAATTCTAGCTTCACTTCATTCTCCAAAAGTTACATCTACCCAAATGAAGATTCACACAAAAAGAGGTTCCAAGCTCTCTATTCCTTTACCTTTATCTTTCTATTAATAATGATGTGATGTGCTTCTCCTCTCATTATAGAGTAATAGGACTAAGTTCCAAGTAGCATAAAACCTTTTCTCTAGATTTGGTCTACAAATGAAATTCCCTACATGTGCCAAGTAGATAGGAACAAGCTCACCAGTGCCAACTCATGTACTCCATTCATTTTTATGTAACACCACATATATCAATGCACCCACAAGTGTTAACTCACCGCACTAGATAATTTTATGCAAAAAGTGCACCTGCCTAGTCAAAATCCTAATTTATAATAGCAATCATGTATAGCATGTGTTGGGAACCTATACGATCATCTCCAAGACTTATCATAGCCATATATACTTCACTATATGTTCTTTGAATTTGCTTCCTCTTTGCACCCAGAATCCTAGCTTATTCAATATTATATTAGGGTGCCTAATTTGCTAAGTCCTTAAAGGGTATTTAGCCTAGGAATCCTGTGTTACCTAATCTACAAGACTCTTTGGGGAGGCCTTCCTTGTGGGAATAACATCCATCCACGTAACAGCAAAAAAGCATCCACTAAGGTAATAGTGGTGGCTGATATCAAATATATCATGCCATGAAATGAAACCATGTTTTTTTTACTGAAAAGACTCTTTAAATCAGGTTGCATGCTCATCTTCTTATATCTATTTATACACATCCACAAACATATATTATAGGGAATTTCTAGTGTAGGTAGAAATGTTGTAGATATTGCTTGGGAATATATCGCCAAGGGTTTGAAAAGTAACTTCAATCTGAGGGAAAATATCATAAATAAAAATTAATCGTAAACTTGGACTTGAAAAAAGTTGAAACTGATGGCAACTTGCCAAAATCAGAAAACAAAATGGAAGTGTCTAGAGAAATTAGATATATGTGAAACATCGTACTAGATATTCATTTCTCTCCATTCCAAACTCCTTTCTAAAATAAAAGTCACCATTTCCAAAGATGAGGAGATACAAGTAGATGACTGCTACTAGCCTTGATTTCATTAACAGTTTCCTACTTGATGTCAACAACAGAGTGCAAAGATGTGAACTTTTCCAAAGAAGTCAAAAAATTATCTTGTTATGTTTGTGTACACATGAAAGAGGTAACATGAATGGAATTACATAAACCTGCAAGGAGCTGGTAGATAACCAACTCATCGACACTTTGGTCAAGAGGAAAAATGAATGATCCACTGGCATTAGAGCCCAGCAATCCTCCAACATGAATCTTATGATTACCACAATCGTAGTAGCATAATAGACAGAACTACAACTCCCACAACAAGATTTTTGTTACATTTTATTTATAAGGCTCAATCTAGAATATATCATTAGATTGTGACATTGTTAAATTCACTTACTCAGACTTGCTAACTTTTTCCTTAAATTTCTCTTGCATGAGACAGATAAGATCAACACTCTTCTCCAAATCTTTTTCTTCGCCCCTTTTACGAATAAAAATATTTTGTATATTATCTAGGCTTAAATATTTTGTTTGCATTTGTAGAAAGTTTATTTATTGGCATCAAACTATCATTCTTCATCTTGATTTCATTTTTCAAAATACAATCATGCATGGATCCCATATAGTCTTCTGGTACAGCTTATTCATCATCTATACCTCAATTATTTTGTATGAAATCTACCTTTTACTTCTGCAATAACACTGTAAGTTAGGAAGGAGGTATTTGAATAAAGTGACAATTTCTGGCTGAATTTAGTTTGATAAATTGAGGATAATTGTGCCATTTCCTATTGATTTTTGTAGCTTGGGAGGAACTCCACAACCCTGAGTACTGCGTTTGAGTGAGTTTGAAACACAAAAATGGTTTGTGGGAAAATAACTCAAGCGTTGGGGTTTTATACCCATGGTGTGGGTGTGAAATCAAGCAAAAGAATTGTTATGTATTTATTTTTGAAAGTATAGCCTCTTTAAATAACCAAGGAGGACAAGAAACAATATGATGGAAAAGTCAAATTAAAGAAACCCTTGCCTTGATTAGTTGGGGTTTTGACCAAGAAAAGAATGTTGTCTAAGGCCAAAAGTATCCCTTGAGGGCTAACCTTCACCTCATGAAACATTTTAAGAAGGCAAGAGTTGTGACTCATTTGTATACATCAAAAGATGGTGTATATCAAGTGATTCTGCCCTAGAAGGAGATCAGAATACCTTAGGCTGCAACACCTCTAAGAGGATGAATGAAGGAGCATGAAGGTTCGTGATAGGCTGAGTTTTTTCTCTAAGAAGAGGAAAATTTCCTCAGTAAATTCATGCCTCAAGTAAGGTAGGATCTGCGTGTGGAGAAGCGACTCTTTCTGTAAAAGGGTCAAGCCCTAGTTAGGGTTTATTCCATGATGCTACACCCTTAAGGTTATGCTCTGAAGTTTGTACCATATGCACTCAATCCAGTCATGGGAAGAAGGGATGAGACTCTTAGAAACGATACCTAAAACCTTGTGATAATATTTTTGGTTGTGTTCTTATCTTTATGATTGGATATGTTGTTTAGGGTGGCCAAAATCATTCAATAGGAGTGTGGTTCTAGGAAGTAGAGAAGGGTCATGTACTATGAGGAATAGGGCCAACATAAGGCAGATTGGAGGCTAGATAAGAGCCTAAGTGGATGAGGAAAATATTTTTCCTGAAAGGACTAGGCCAGAGGTCGATATGCCCTAGGTGATGGGCTATTCTTCTGTGCAAGGTTGTACTAATGATCTATCCCCCAAGTGCCAGCGATATATGCATTGACCAAGGGCCATGACCTTAGAATATTTGAACATTAGGGCCATAGACCTAGAGGGTTATGTATAGTAAGTAAGAGGGTTGAATTATATCACCTAGTGAACAGAGATGTGTAGGGACAGATGTGTAAAGGTAGTCTTGAAGAGAAGAGAAATTGTTGGTTTGGAGGATTGTTCATAGGTTTGAACAACAAATATAAAGAGCCCTAGCTCTAGGAAATTTGAGAATCAAATTGCAGAAAATAATAATATACATTCTCTATATGCCATCTGGGTTGTGTGTTTCTTCCTTATTGACCTTGGGCCTGTAGAAGAAAAATATCTTGCCTTGTTTCTATGTTGCAATAAAATCTTACATAAAAACTCATTTTGGGATTTTATTTTAAAAAAATCTCAACTTTGGGTTCCTCTCGTGTCCGTGTTTCGTCACCCTCACTCGTTGTAATAACATGAAGTTAATTCTTCTTCACCTAACTAGTTTTTGCAACATTAAAATTGTTTCCTAAACTATCCTTTCCTCCTTTACAACTACATACCTAATACATAGTTCTTCTTCACCTAACTAGTTTTTGCAACATTAAAATTGTTTCCTAAACTATCCTTTCCTCCTTTACAACTACATACCTAATACATACAATTACTAAACTACCACTATATCATAAGCATATATCTACTGCATATAATTACTTAACTATTGCTAGATCATATGCATATGATTACTAAGATGGAAGAAAATCCACATCATATCCATTTTCAATTGTATTATGGAAACAACAAGCATGAGCCCACTACATGATTGTTTAAATGTACAACTTTTCACTTGGAACATAACTAATTGGCTAACCTAATCCCCTATATTTGGACCCTCTAATTGAAAAATATTTGGGTGACAACATTTGTCCTCATTCATTAAGATTGAGTTCTATAAGTGTGCAATGAGACCATCTTTATCCTGAATTCGAGCATATGCAAGAGAAACAAACGTTTCCCATTTCTTACCCTTGAATGCTTGCAAGGAAAGGTTGCATTACCTCAATACACAATTTTTGTTTTTGAATTATGTTTTGACTTATCTATTAAATATCTAGATTACATAGAGAATATTTAAAAAAAGGAGTGTGGGGTAGGTAAGCTACCACCATAAATCCACTAAAGTGTGGTTCCATAGATAAACCTCCCACTAAATCACATTTCCTAGATATTCAAAATAATAAAAAATGAGCCTTTAGCCACCAAAACTGTACATATCTATGAATAGTTTTCTGGAAAGTTAAAGCTTCAAAGTGCAAGCCATATCAAAGCATACAATAATAATACATAAAATTATATGGTATATAATTACGTCATTCTCTAACGAACTCAATCAAGAAAAAATAATCTCCTTAAACACACTAATCTATAAGATAGGCTTCACTTGGCAATATGAGAATATTTTTGGCATGCCATAATCTAGCAAACTGTACTCCAACTATTTCAAATGAAAAGTTTAGAGAATAAGAAACACAAGAAATGTGAACTGCAAGAATGGTATGTTATGCAAAGGATCCAACGTACCGATAAAGGAGTAGCCAACATTACACTTATTTTGCATGACAAAAAGTGGCAAAATTAATCTGGAAAAAACTAAGGACGTGACTGCAGATTACAGATCATCTTCACTCCAACTATTTCAAATGAAAAGTTTAGAGAATAAGAAACACAAGAAATGTGAACTGCAAGAATGGTATGTTATGCAAAGGATCCATCGTATCGATAAAGGAGTAGCCAACATTACACTTATTTTGCATGACAAAAAGTGGCAAAATTAATCTGGAAAAAACTAAGGACGTGACTGCAGATTACAGATCATCTTCATTTGACAATATTCTGGATAATAAAACTCAATAACACAGGATTTTGTAATCTCAAAAAATTAAGGTTTCCTAAAATAACAAAATAGATTGATTGTAAAGCCTTACCCTAAAAAAATATGCAGGTAATTGAAATCAACTCACCTTGAAGTCAATAGGCAAGTAAATGAAATCATAAGTTCCATGGAATTGTTCATCTATAGTAGCCAAAAGAATATTTAATGTGTACCTACAAAGAGGCTCCTTTGACTTCTTGGCTGACCCAAAATAAAATTTCAGCGAGAAAATAAGATCACTAAATAGGTGGTGACTAACAATTTTAGGTATTTATATATTTAACATTTGACTCACTTGTTAGGAATGTTCTTGATCATAAGTGTTGTCTGTGTGTCTTATCCACGTTATATTCGGTCAATCTCAAGTTGATATTGCTTCGTGTTATCAACTTGATTTGCATTGTTGTCAATTCCATGGCTCCTTCCACGTTCATTAGCATTCTCTAAGGATCCATGTATGTACTTTGGTGACCCATTATTATGAAAGCTGAGGCATATATGCCATAGAGACATTGTTCCCAAGCTTGGATAAGAAAGAGTAGTATCTACAACATCATTGACACTCATCTGAGAGATAAGAGTGTGAGTTCCAAATTGCAATGGATGCATACCATGTGTAGCACATAATCCCACCGCTCCAAGTGAGCCAAGAGAGAAAAGCAATGTTTCAAGAGACTCCCTGATATATCTATTCTTTCTATCCAAATGTGAGACATTGGTATTTGGAGTTGAACCAACATGATGATGTTGTGACGGTAATTTTGCGTTAATCAGATGACTGGACTACCTAGAAACAATGTGGTTGTGGCTGTGACTATGGTTGACGCCATATATGCATACCATGTGCATATGGAGATGAATTTGGCTACATAATTGGACTGATTATGGTAGGAATTAAGGTTATCTTGATCAAAGTGGTGGGCATCTAAAGAGCCATTTCCACTTAGACTAGAATGTGGATTCAACAAGGAACCATTCCCCACTACTCCAAAAACTGCCATAAGATTTTCAAACTATAATTAAAAGTTACAAGAAATATACCTGTAACTGAATCACAAATCCTCTGCTTCACCTTATATTTGTTCTAAAAATGAAAAAAATAAACCCAAAAAAAATCTTAAAGAATAAACCCAACACTATAATTATGATGAAAATATAGGTTATTCATGTTATTAGAACTAACTCTATGCAATGTCCTGGATTCAATTAATTCAGCTAGCCTTGAAGCCATGCCTATTGTCATTGATGAAAATGAAAGAAATGGATTATGAGACAGAATTGATAACACCATTGGTATACTCCATAAGTGTCTAAGGATGGAAAAATTGCAATCTTTGTATCCCGAGGCTCATACAACCTAATGAATGACCAGGTTCTCCTTGAGCAGCTTGACCTCCATGGTTCAAAATAGTTGCAACTCTAATAGGAGATGACAAATGGCGGTGAACACTTGATGATGTGCCATGAAAATAACTTTCAATAAATAAACTCAGTGGTCCATGGCTACTAGAATGTAATGTCTATATATCTTCACTATCAATAGAACTGCTTGGCATTCCCCAATGTGTGTTAGGTCATAGAACCGTTTGGAACAACCATGAAAGTTTAGTAATATCCTCACTAATTCATATAAACACCACAATAGTTAGGTTGCACCAAGTCATAAAAGAAACAACAACATTAATGGAAATTCATGGCACTCTAGACATTGCAAAATACTATTGCTTCGATCTTCATGACCTAGTAAGGCACAATCCAGATGGTGAATTATTTGCAGAAACCGCTCCTTATTGCTAGTATATGTGCACTTCTTCTTTCTCTAGCTCTTGATACAATTTTTGCATCAGGCCGTTTGCAATAAATATGGACTTTGGTTAATGTACATGGTTATTGAAAGGAACATCCTAACAATTGACATATTATCTATATGCCTACAGAATAATGAATAATTATGAGTAGAAGGCACTATGTATATTTACAAGTCATAAGAGACATGTTTACTCATAATACCCTCTACTGTAATACTCCATTTTTCTAACCTTATTCTGTATGTGCGACAATGTATAACTGTTTTTCCTCTATAATTACTACTATGTCATAGGGAACTTATAAAATTTTAAAAGGCACCTCATCTGTAGATTCATAATGAAATTGTAGAAATAAGGAAAAAATAAAATCGAAATCAATTTCAACTATGAAATGAAATGGTAATTGTATCTCATAATACCATCGTCTAGCACCACGAGAACAACTTTGTTCTAACTTTGTCTCTTTTACCAACAATATCACTTTTATTTAGCACCTTTAGGGCTTTTCCAACAACTCTCACATCGTAGAACTCAATAAATTTGTGGTGGTGCTTATGTGGAGCTCCTTTGAGTTGTAAAAGTACCTCTATTTATTTAGCAAAATGAATATTATCATTGTCAAATTCACTATCAACCTAACAATAAAGAGTTATGAAATAATTTCTTATCTTTATTTAACAAAAAGTAGTGCATGTTTGACATCTCTCAAAAGTAACAGTCAAAAGACACATACTTTTGGTGCTCTTACCATTCCTGGTAAGATCACCTCTTTGATTTCGCCATGGACACTGAATATTTGTTGGAGATCATGATTTGAAATATATGGATTGAGGTTGGACACCACAAGTGTGCCTTGGTTTACATCTTTATCTGAAGGATTGTCCTATTAGTAAGTGTACCAAAATTTCAGTGAAAATATCAGAATGACTATGGTTAATCATGAAGGATCAACTTCTTTCATATTATTTGATAAATATTCTTACCAAATAACATTGCAATACACAGAAAACATGAAACAAAATGCACAGTCATTCCTTGCAAAGAGAACGTAAATGAAATCTTCTTATTATTCTATGAAAGATTATTATAATCTTATAAGATTATTTTTTCCAAATAAATATAGTCCCCCAGACACATATTAGATGTTCCAAGTGAGGATGTTGGTACCTTGCCAGAACCCCATGTATTTTTTGCCTTTACCCTAGCTCTTTTGATGGAGGGAAATAGTAACTGCACACAAAAATACCAACTGATATCCCAATGAGACTCAACAAGATTTGATCTTGAGTGTCCCATGAGGAATTGGCCCTGGGTTGGCTTCTTGTGACTTGTGGAAAGTTTTCATTGAATAATATATGGAAATTACCATTCATTAACATTGCCTAAGGATCCATTTATGGAAACTGGTGACCCATTGTTAGGAAAGATGAGGCATCCTTGCTATGGAGACATTTCTCCCAAGCTTGGAGAAGAAAGAGTAGGATCTACAACACCATTGGCACTCATATAAGACATAAGAGTGTGAGTGCCAAATTGCAACAGATGAATTCCATGTGTACCACATAATCCCATAGCTCCAAGTGAGCCAGGAGAGAAAGCAATGTTTCAGGAGACTCCTTAATATATCCTTGCCTTCTGTCCAAATTTGAGAGATTGGTATTTGTAGCTGAACCAACATGTGATGTTGTGAAGGTAACACCGCATTAATTAGTTGACTCTGACTACCCGAAAAGAATGTGGTTGTGGTTGTGACTGTGGTTGAGGCCACACATGCAGACCATGTGCATATGGAGATGATGATGTTGACATAATTGGACTGTGTAGATGATGATTGTAGGAATTAATATTACCCCAAATAAAGTAGTGGGAATCTAAAGAGCCATTTCCACTTAGACTAGAATGTGGATTTGACAAGGAACCATTCCCTTCTACTCTAAAAACTACAATAAGATTTTCAAACTATAATTAAAATTTGCAAGCAATATACCAGTAACTGAATCAACAATCCTCTGCTTCACCTTAGATTCTTTTCTAAATATAAAAGAAACCAAAAAAATTTATGAAAGAATAAACTCACCACTATCATTATGATCAAAAGATAGGTTATTCATGTTATTAGAACCAACTTTATGCAAAGAATTGATTCATCTAGACTTGAAGCCATGATTGTTGTCATTGATGAAACTACAACAAATGGATTGTAAGATAGAATTGATGACACCATTGGTACACTTTGAAAGTGACTTGGGATGGAAAGATGATAATCTTTGTGTCCCAAGGCTCATAAAACCTAATGAATGACCAAGTTATCCTTGAACAAATTGACCTTTGTGGCTCGCAATAGCTGCAACTCTAATAGGAGAGGAAAAATGGTGGGGACCACTTGATGATGCTCCATGCAATGAACTCTCCATAAATAAACTCAATGTTCAATGGCTACAAAAATGGAATGCTTGTATAGCTCCACTATCAATAGAACTTCTTGGCATTCCCTAATGTGTGTGAGGTCCATGAAAAACCAAGCAATTTTAGTAATATCCTCACTGATTCATATAAACACCACAATAATTAGGCTACACCAAAGCCTAAAAGAAACAACAACATTAATTAGCAATTATGACAGTCTTGACATTGCAAAATACTATTGTTTCAATCTTCATGACCAACTGAGACGCAAACCATATGGTGAATTATTTTCAAATGAAGATCCTTTTTGCTAGTATGTGTGCACTTTTTGCTGCAGCTCTTGATACAACTGTTGCATCAAGTTGTTTGCAATAAATGTGAACTTTGCTCAATGTACATGTTTATTGAAAGGAACATCTCGATATGACAAATGATCTATACACCTATAGAATAATGAATAATTATGAGCAGAAGGCACCATGTATCTTTACAAGCCATAGGAAACATGTTTACTCACAATACCCTCTATTGTAATACTCCATTTTTCTAACCTTATTTTGTATGTGGGCCGATGTATTACTATTTTTCTTAGGTACTTACTACTATGTCACAGGGAACTTGTAAAAATTTAAAAGAAGCATTGCAGAAAGAAGAAGAAAAAAATAATATCAATATCAATTTCAACTATCAAAAGAAATGGTAACTGTATCTAATAATACAACTATCTAGCACCACCAAGACAAGTTGTTTCTAACTTTGTTTCTCTTTCCAACATCAACACCTCTAGGAAGTTTTCAATAGCGCTTACATCATAGAACTCGATAAATTTGTGGTGGGGCTTATGTGGAGTTTCTATGATTTGTAAAAGTACTTCTGTTTAGTAAGCTAGGAAAATGAAGATTATCATCGCCACATGCACTATCAACCTAACAATAAAGACTCCAGAGCTCTAAAATAATGTCGTAGCTTTATTTATCAAAAATAAGATCATGTTTGACATCTCTCAAAATTAACAGTGAAAAAAGACATACTTCTAGTATTCTTACCACTCGTGGCAAGCTCACCTATTTTATTTCACCATGCAAACCAAATATTTGTCAGAGATCATCATTTGAAACAGATGGATCGAGGTTAAACACCATAAGTGTGCCTCGGTTTACATATTTATCTGAAGGGATTGACTTATTAATAAGTGCAACAAAATTTCATTGAAATGACTATGTTTAATCATGAAGGATCAATTGCTTTCATATTGGTTAGTAAATATTCTTACCAATAACCTTGAAATACATGGAAAACATGAAAAAAGATGCAATAATTCCTTGCAAAAAGAACATAAATGAATTCTTTTGATTATTCTATGTAACATTATTATAATGTAAAAAGATTATTTTTTTCCAAAGAAACATAGCCCCACACACGCATATTCGACGTTCCATGTGAGGACGTTGGTACCTTGCAAGTACCCATTGGATTTCCTATCTTTCCCCCAACATTTTTGAAGGTGGGAAGTAGTAACTTCCCATGAAAATATTACCTGATATCCCCAAGGGACTCAATGAGATTTGATATGGAGAGTCTCACATGCAATTGGCCTTGTTTTAGCTTCCTGTGACTTGTGATTTTTTTTATATAATAACGTTTATCCATAATCACCCTACTCAAGGGATCCTTCCGATGGGGAGTCTCTAAACCTGTATATGTAAATATGAAATTGGGCATGATGTCTAATGATGTTTCATTTGATCGAGATTTGAGATTGGACTTCCATAAGAAGTGTTGACCCAATAATAAGAGACAAAGCTATTGTAGTGATCAAATATCCATATTATCTTATAGACGGATTGATCACTAAACTCAGAACTATAGAGAAACTGGTGGCAGTGCTGAAACCAGACAATTGTTTTTCTTTATCCAGTGTCAGACCATAGATTTCAATTGAAGAAACATTCGTTAATTTTTTGCAAAATAGAAATATAAGATGTCTTAGAACACAACAGAAGAATGATAACCCTGATGATAAAACTTGAGCAGAGGGAAATATAAAGGGTCGTGACCAAATTCCTGTGGAAATTGCTACCATAAGAGGGAAATTAGGAAGTATTGAGGATGTGAACAGTCAAATATGAACAATTTAAGGTTCTGACTCTGTTCCTCATCAGCAAAATGACCTACATGTTGTTTATGTCTCTTCCGACCTTCATCAGACTTCTTCTTTATGCAATATTTGGATATATGGCTGGTTCTACAAAAAAAAAACATTTGATGGCCTTTTAATCCAGTTTCTTTCTATCTTCCTTTGGGACATGATCAAAGGCTTTGGAGCCAAAAACTCTCAAATGCTTAACTGCAGGCTTATAGCCAAATAAAGCTTCAAAAGGAGTTTTGAAATCTAAACTTCTTGTTGGACTCCTATTCTTTAGATATACTATAGTATTAATTGCTTCAGCCCAAAACCCATTAGAAAGATTCTTACCTTTTAACATACTATGAGCACACTCCACAAGGGTTTTGTTCTTCCTCTCTACAACCCCATTCTTTTGAGGAGCGTGGGGTACTATAAACTATTGTTGTATCCCATGATCTTTGCAGTATTTGAGGACATAAGCTTTCTTGTACTCTCCCCTTGATCCGAGTGGAGAATCTTGATGCATTTACCTGTCTGTTTTTCAACCATACTTCTGAACTCCTTGAAGTATTCAAAAGTGTGGCTCTTCTTCTTGAGGAAATACACCCAAGTAAATCTAGTACAATCATCAATAAAGAGTAAAAAATAGTATGCACCACCTAATGACCTTGTTTGCATAGGCCCGCATAAATTTGTGTGTACCAGCTCGAGTATATCTCTCCTCCTTCTATCATCATTCACATGAAATTCATCTCTGTGCATCTTTCCAAGTGCACATGCATGACAATCAATATGGACAAGGTTTAAAATAGGAAGACCAAGGACCATACCTCTTTTCTGTAATAGCAGTAGATTATTGAAGTTAATATGGCCGAACCTCTGATGCCATAAGTCCACTGTAGTCATCGCAGATGATGGCAATGCCTAATGTGGTGCGCTTTTTACATTTAGGTTGTACAATCCTCCCACACGAATACCTGATGCAATAGGATTCATATGATCCAACACGCCTTTAATAACACAATATGATTTATAAAATTCTACCTTGAGATTCTGATCAGTTATCGTAGAGATAGAGATCATATTCCTCTTTATCCCGGGTACATACATTACATTATGAATATGTCTAATATTTCCATCAGGAAAAACAATAGGAATATTACCATAGCCTTTGATTTGGTACCTTCTATCATCGCCAAGAAGATGTTTTCTCCACTGTTGGTCTCTTTGAAGTCTTCAAACCACTGTCTATTACCTGCCATGTGGATGGATGCACCTGAGTCCACAAACTAGGTATTTGTTTCATCATCCTTAGCCGAAAACGTGGAGTCAGATATGAACAGTCTCAAGTTCTGACTCTATTCCTCATCAACAAAATGACCTGCATGTTGTTTTTGTCTCTTCTGGCCTTCATCAGACTTCTTCTTCATGCAATATCTAGCTATATGGTCGGTTCTATCAGAATAAAAACATTTGGTCACAGATTCATTTCTATTGAAAGACATACCATGAGGTAGGGGAATCTTCCTCTGTGGGGTTGCACTGCTCTTCTGTGTTGCATTTGACTTTCCTCTGAAGGGTTTCTTCTTCACCATTATGGCCAGATTTGAACTTTGAGGTTTATGAGTCAACTGCCTTTCCTTCTCTTGCATGAGAATCCCTGTTAATTCTTCAAACATGGGGGCTTTTTCTCTTGCATTTAAGCCAGTGATGAACATCTGATACTCGTCAGTCATGTCATTCATGGTAATTGTGACAAAATCTGTATCTGACACATCTTCACCGATGTCACCCAGCTTGTTCTTGAGCTCCTTGATCTGCGAAATAAATGCTACAATTATCTCATTCTCCTCCATCTTGATGGAGAGAATCTTGCTCTTCAAGAGCAACAATCGATTGGTGTTCTCGACCTCATAGATATCCTTGAACATCTTCCAGATTTCTGGTGCAATGTTGCAATCATGGATATGGAGAAAAATGCAATCTTTGGCTGAAAATTTCAGGAGCATTCTCTCCTTAGTCTCCCGCTTATCCCAGTCTTGGATTGTTGTTGTTGTTCCTACTATAAGCACATTTGGCTTCACCTCATCATTATTCAAACTTGCCCATGCATTGTGTCTGTGAAGCAAGGTCCGTAGCTTAAATTTCCAACCAAAATAATGAATCTATCCAGCTTGTTATTCTCATTCAGGTATGCTTCTACTAACTAATTATTCATCTTGAATAATAAAAAAATTCAACCCCGGCAACTTAAGACACAACCCCATATCTTTAAAAAAAAAAACTGCAAATGCCAAATCCAATGAAAACTTCAATCAAAACTGAGCCCAAATCCCTCTTTTAAGGGATCACTTCAAATTCCTTCTTAAAAAAAAATTGCCCCCTTTATCAAATAATAAGCTCATTTTTTTAATTAAATAATTAAAAAACCTTTAATTAAAATCTTAATTTTAAACTTAAACTCCACTCCAATTCATTAAAATCAACAATTTAACCCAAAAAACCTTTAATTAAAATCTTAATTTTAAACTTAAACTCCACTCCAATTCATTAAAATCAACCATTTAACCCGGAATACGCAACAGCCTCTGCGGCTTACCACAGGCTCCTTACGTCACTTCCTATTGAGCCAATACTGAGGAGGAGGTCGAGTTTGAGAGCAAATATTGCGCGGGATAGTGTCCCCAAAAAAGAACATGCAGATTCAACACGACAAATTTATCACTCGCGTTGATAAAGCGCAGATTTAGTCATAGGAACCGGTCAAAGGTCGAACTTTTTGAAAAGCTCATTACGTCATCAAGACCTCGAGTGATGGTCAACAAACTTCTATGGAGCTGCCAAGAAGATCTAGGGTCAAGATCAACTTCAATGTAGCACAGGTTCCTTCTGCGCACCACAGGCCGCTCACGCTGGCTGCTTAGGCCACAACAGCAAAGAAAAAAAATGTTGCAAGCACGGGTGTACTTACCACACAAACAACATCAACTATTTCACTTTGGAGACACAGATGAGGTTGATGAGTTCTCAGAAGTGGAGTCGCAGCTTGAAGAAACGCTTCTACAGTGCTCTACGGTTGTCGAGGGTAGTGTATGCGCACATCTGATCTACCTCCTCATCCAAATCCGCCTTGTCTCAGTCGGCCTCAGTCGACCTCTCCAGCCAGAAATCAACCTTTCTTTGTTATCTCTGCGGTTCTTCGTCTCTTCAATGCCGGAATTGAGTGTACTTCAACAGGTGGAGAGCTTGTTAAAAACGGTCTGGCCCGGCATCCTCTTCTTACATGACAGCGATCCAAAACTCGTCCACTGGATTCAAAAAACGAGAAACTGCATCGCCTCACACGTAGTCAGATATGGAAACTCCTCACGCAGCAGATTAATCGCAGAGGCTTCCTCCTTTTCACCGCAGACTCCACCTCACAGGCAGCCTTCACCGCAGACTTTACCAACATAAACTTCTCACACAGTCGGCGCTCTTTCAGCATGGCAGAGCCGCATCATTCCAGAAATAAAAACGCGTAAGGCAATCACTATCCCGCGCTGATCAGCGCCCAATTGCTTTTAAAAAATGCACATAGATCTTCCTCCCAGCATTTAGTATAACTCCTCCACCCAGGGTTACAGGCAGTCGTCAGCCTTGTAGCACTCAGTCTTGCCCTGTAGCTCTGATACCATGTTAAACACAGAAGAATCAAATTTATTAATTAAACTTGATCAGCTCACAGCACCAGGTGGAGACGGTAGAACTCACTCTGCATTACAATCATTACATGAGGAATATATAATTCACACACAATTAGAGAAGTTAAAACAATACCTTAGAAATCAGGAACAAACTCATAATATAAGGTTTAGTTGAACCGTCACTCCATTAATACATTTCATCATTAATCTCAACAATAACTTATGTGTTGAGGAGCTTCGTACAGGACTACATAGTGTATTCAAATTCTAAGAAGGAGAACAAGCAGGAAAATTTGAGGATGTTCAACCTATCAATAGGATTAAGCTTTTACAAAGCCTAATCAAGGACTTAATACCTGAATCATGTAAATTGGGTATGGAAGTAAAGGAAACATCCTCCAACGGAGTACAATTATTTAGAAACCGTACAAACCCTAGATTTGAAATGCATTCCTGTGGTTGGTCAGGGTCCCTAATGATAAAGTAACTAGGTTTTTAAAGGATTTGGAGGCCAATGAGAGATATTGGTCCTCCAATTAATCCATGCTCTTAGAGAGATGATATTTAAGTGTTTGACATGTTTGAAGCGAGAAATGAGAGAAGGGGAGGTACACGGGACCTGATTGTAAGCTTTTGGGTTTCCTGCACTTTGTTCCAAACTATGCACACCATGGATGCTGAGAGCAGATCCTGCGTTCCTGAAGAGCCATGGATGTTGAGAGCAGATACTGCGGTCCCAATACCCTTGTCAAGATGGGGAACAATATCTCCATGTTGCTCTCCATTTGAAGCCAAACTCCATGCTGCTCATCGACCGAGCACATACAAAGAGAAAAGAAATAGTTTCTGAGAAAGAACTTTCTAATAAAATGGGTAACTCCGCTAACTAAGCTATCCTCGATTCCGCCAGAGAAAGATTTCGCTACAGACACACCAGAAAATAAATAATCAGTTTCCCATCCGCCAAATGTCATGAGAGAGACAAACAGAAATAATTAACTACCCGCCACTCTGCCATCTGCTCATTCTAGAGAAAAATGTCGCTGGACAGACAAACAAAAATAAGTAAGAAATAGAAAAAGTGCAAGTTAAGATGAATTTGATATTTTGTCGCAAACTTACGTCTTAAAACCCCTTGTTGTGTAGAAGTGTTTGTTTATTTTGTGCCAGGTTGATTTCTGATTCATTATCCAATGGTTGTGCCATTAATCCATTGTCATTGTCAGTGTTTCGATCAGTGTGCTATTGATAGGTTTTCTCATTTCCTATTGCCACCTTTTGTCATTTTATGTTTCCAATAATTTGATAAGTCTCTCTGCACATAAACCAAACTTAAAATGAATCTGTGGTAACATTTATTTCTTACTCAGCAGCACCATTGGATAAGGGTGTTCTCTCTGCACATAAACTAGATTCAAATTGAATTTGTGGTAGCGTTTATTTCTTACTCGACGGTAAGGGTGATGTCATATCATAGAAAAAGTAGATCCCAGTAGGAAGATGTAACCTAATACATTTTAAACCGACCATGTTATCATATATTTTGAAAACAATAAATCCTTTTTCTTTGATCTGGAAATGGTTAGTACATAATTTAATTTTCTTAATGGGCTTCCATGAAAGTATAGACTTATATGCGGCAATGTGTTTTTAATTGTTATGTGTGTGTTATAATGAAAGTGTGTTATATGAAAGTGTCTCTTAATTCAACAGTTACATTTATTCCAAATTTGTTGTGGTTATTTATTAGATAATGGACTTAGGCTACCTAGACTATGGTTTCCGGTTGACTTGCCTATTATTTATATCTAATCAGACAAGAGTTTTCGTTTATATACTCAAGTTCTCTTATCTATAAATTGAAGTAATGACTAATAATCACTAAACTGTTTAACTACCCAATGGAAAAGTGTGATGGTTCCATCACACTGCAAATGCATAAGCTACAAGAGTTGAATTCGATGGATTAATAAATTGCTTCACCCATAAACCAATATTATACCATAATACCACTATTAAAACAGTAGTAAATTAATAATTGTTACTTTGAGAAATTAGAAACTTAACAGGTTAATAGAACAAGGTTGCACAATCCAAAATTTCGTAACAGATATGTGGTACCTTGGTTATTAGTGCCCGAAATTATTGTTCTGCCCAAATTCTATTTAGACGATTTGTCTTCATAGAAGAAAATGTACGAGTAAGTCCATAATCTCGTATTTTCTTTCCTTATTTATGATTATTCTATAGAAGTTCGGATTCATTATTACTCATATTATGATTGACTACATTATTAAGCCATACTTTTGCTTGGAAAGTTGAATTGGTTGTAGATATTTCGGTGATAGTTTTACTACATATTGTCTTATCCAATAGTTTAGATTGATAAGAAATGCAGAAGACAGAAGTTTGGACAAACACACGGGAGCTCACAGGTGCAGCAGATCACCAGGAGCTCCACCGGCAAATGCATTCGCTTCACTTATTCATTAATCATCAGGAATTAAATAGATACATAAGCAAAAACAGATTCCTAATTAATAGGAACTGAATGTCAAATAAAGAGAAAATCATAACTACGTAACCTATTCTCCATTAATTTCTAACATCCCCCCTTAATGGAGAAAAGGATTTTTAAACACACCTAAAATGTCCCTAAACAAATCAAACTTCAGTCTTCCTAGTGGCTTAATGAATTGTGGTTCCTGTATCCTTGGACACCGAAGGAGATTGAGATAGCGAATCGAAGGATTCATGCATAGGCGATTGTTCTCCTCTTATTTCTTCAATCATCTTCACAACATGACTCATCTTCGGGCGTTGCTCAGAGGGCACTTTCTATCTCTGGATCACCAGAATGGTTACGAGCCCAATCCCTGACATGACCAACAAAAATTTGTATGACAGATGAGCCTGCTTGAGCTGCAGCTGCTGCTTGAGGAAAACTGTAGACAAATGTTACATGAGTTTGGATGCCTTCGGCTTCCAGCAGTCTTGATGCTTCAATTCCTTGCCAAGTTGCAGGAATTTTGAATAGTAGATGCTCCTGAGGTACCTCCACCTCCTCGTACAATTTCAAAAGTTCATGGACCTTTTTTATGGTTCCATGAGTGTCATAGGCTAAGCGAGCATCTACTTCTGTAGATACTCGCCCCAGTACAACTTTTGCCAATTCAGCTCCAACATTCACCATAGCCTTGTTAAAGATACACGACAACCGATCACTGCCTTCTTTACTGGCATAGCCTTCACTATCAACCATTGCATTTTCTATCACGCTCCCAAACCTGGTCTTGGGAAGGCTACAGATGCCAAGGAGGAGGGAGGAGCTGACAGTAGCTGCTGTTGGTGGAAACCTTTCAAAGTCATCGAAAATCATAGTGTCCGGCACAATCTCACTCAATTCCTTGATCGCCTCCAGCTCTATGTTCTGATGGGCTGTGTTCAGTGATGATGACGAAGAGAAGGAAGAGGAGGCGCCACATAACAAATTTGCTTTTCGCACCCCTCTTGAATTCTGGAACTGGAAATGATGAAGCCTCGTAGGCATGGAAATGGACATCTGCATTCTAATCGCCATGGATTTGCGCGTACCCACTTGGACCAAACTTTCCACCTCTGTCTGGTTTAGATTGACTTCTATCATAGATGTATTGGAGTCTGCATAACTATCTGTACCTGCAGAAGATTCACAAGCAATGCCTCCTCCTTCAGGATGTTCTGGATTGTGAATAATACTGCCATCCTGATTTATCCACGGTGTAGTTAAAATAACACCACTCCCTACAGATGAATCCATTGTGTGGTAATCTGCTTTCAACTTCACATATTGTTCTCTTCGACGTGTTCTGAGAGAATTTCGCTCCGCAAAGCTACTTCGACGGACTGCACCCAACGCTATTTTCATTCTAGTTGTCCAGTCAAGCGGAGTTCTCCCAGGACCACGATGCCACAGATTTTCAGCAAACTTATTTGACGTCATCAAGGCTTGCTGAGGCGTACTTTTCACATCCAACTTGTAGAGTCCTCCTATGCGAATACCTGTAGAAATGGGCTTCATCTGATCCAACAAATCTTTAATAATGCAATAAGATTTAAAAAATTCTACCTTGAGGTCCTGATCTGTAATCTTGGACACAGAAATCAGGTTCTTCTTAATGCCAGGAACATACCATACATCAGATATATTCCTGATCTTACCATCAGGCAGAGTAACAAGGACATCTCCATGTCCCTTGATCTTGTACCCACTATTATCTCCAAGATAGACTTTTACTCTAGTGTTGGATTCTTTAAAATTTCTGAACCATTGCTTTTTACCTGACATATGCGAGGAGGCTCCAGAATCCACGATCCAAATATCTGATTCATCCTCCTCAGTAGCAGTGTCACCCTCGGCCATAAATAGTCTAACATCTAGATTCTGATCTGGGTCTGTATCTGCATCTGCATCTGCCAAATGACCTGCATGCCTTTTCTGATTGTACCTCTCTTGATTTGCCTTCTTCTTGTGACAAAATTTAGCAATATGGCCTATCGTACCACAATAAAAACATTCAGGAGCAGAGTCATTTCTATACGAGGTCATACCTTGTGGTGTCATTTCTGATGTGTTGCCCCTCCTCTGATCAGCCATCGCTCTCCCTTTTGGCTTGATCGCTCTCCCTTTGAACATAGTTTCTTCTAGTTTAGTATGTGGTTGAGAGAATCTCTCAACCACACTACTGTACGTCTAAGATAGAATTCCTATCTTGAGACTTTTGCTTGTATAAATATGTGTGTAATTTCCTTGATGCAATATAATAGAATATTTTTGAGTGTGTGCTATTTTATCTTGGTATCAGAGCTTCAGAGCCCGTAAGGGCCTCTGGCCCTTCCTGGGCATAGGAAAATAAATCATTTATATTAGTGTTAAGTTTGTTTGTCCATCGAGGTGATCTGTGGCAGTATAGTGGAATAGATACGAGCTGCGGAGGAGATCTGATTGCGTAGAGGAGTGCGCGTGGATTGAAGTGGTGCCTTCACAGTTGAGGCCGAGTAAACGTGGCTACAGTGGTAGCGTTCCTGTTAGCTTGGCATCGTGGTATCTCTGTTGCCGGATCTGTGGAGGAGTTGCAGAGACTGAAATGGATAACCTGAAGAGGAGCTGTGGAACGATGTCGTGGATCTGGTGATCTGCAGCCGTGGTGTGTTTGCTAGTCGAGAGAGAGATCCGATCAAGAGCCAGTAGATCGGTTGAGCCGGCGGTGCAGCATAGTCGAGCCGGCGGCGTTGCGAATCTGGTGTGTTGACTATGGAGGCATTGTCCTTCGTACGCTTGGAGTAGGTCGCAACAAGATGCGATTTGGAGTCGACGATTCATTCTAGTGTAGCGCAGCTGGATCTACAGGGTTCTGGTGGATTCAAGGTCGACACTCTTTTCTGGAGTGCTGCGCCATGAAGGAGGAGGTGCATTTTCATTGCTGCATGGTTCTGCGAAGTTGCAATTTGTTGGTGTACTGCGTGCAGGTTGGATCTCTGTGGAGATCGATGAGCAGAGAGTTGACCTGTGCATTGGATTAAAGGTTGGTAGACTATTGCAGTCAGGGGTCTGAGATCGCACTACAGCAGTGGGTTTAGAGATCGTGGGTGACGAAGTGGTGAGATCGAAGATCGTCATAATGAAGTGAAGGCTTCTTAGGTAGCCAGTGAGATCTGCAGCAGTGGCAAATGGAGGCCACTAATGGTGGTTGGTGAGATCTACAGCAGTGGTGGCCGTTGAGGTTGCAGAAGCAACGTGGTCGAGAAGCAGCGTGGTCAAGTGGTGTGGAGGCTACGTGGAGGGCATTGTTTGTGCCTTGTTTGCTCGGAGGGCATTGATGGTGCCTTATTTGGTATCTGTTGTCGATGGATGGTGAGTTATAATGGTTGTCGATTTGAGAGCCTGTGACTGCTGAGTAGTTAAGCCAACAGTTGCAGCGTGAAAGCAGTTCTAGTGCTGCATAGGACTAAGCCTGGAGTGCTGTTGGTAAAAGCTCTAGAAGGCTGCACAAATCAAATCTAAAGAGGCAGATCTGTTTGTTGTATTGTTCCTAGCTACGTGGAGATGGATGCTTCCCAAATTTGAACGATCTGAGTTGTGCCATTACAATGGGTAGTAAAGGAGTGCCGTGGAAAGAGTGTTGGAGAATGTTGGAGCGCTGGTTTCTCTGGGCAACCAGCAGAGGAATGATCAGTTCCTGTCAGGGCCATGGGCATGTCAATGGCCAAGACGTGAAAGACAGCAATGAGTTCCTTGTTGACATTCTTGGTGAACGCTTAACACAGAATGGGCATTTGGTTGCTTTGGATTGTGGAGTAGGCATTGGGAGGGTCACAAAGAGCTGACTTCTAAAGCATTTTCATGAGGTGGATCTGGTAGAACCTGTTTCACATTTTCTGGAAAAGTGCTCCTGAAAAGATGAAGGTTGGCAGTCAGTCCAAATCAGTGGCAAATCATTCTGTGAATTTTTACTGTATTTCTCTGCGGGAATTCACCCTAGACGAAGGCAGATATGATGTTATATGGATTCAATGGTGTATTGGTCACCTTACAGATGCTGATTTCGTTGCATTTTTTTTTAATCGAGCCAAGGCGGGATTATATATATACAAAACGAAGGCCCAGAAAGGCTTTCCTCAAAGAATTGTATCCAGTCAAAATGTATGCGTTGACAACAGAGCCACCTGCAATCGTGCAAGAGGTTTCCCATGAAAGAAGATCAAAGAGACGAACTAAGAAATCCCCAATCATGTTAGCAGGACTGGTTGCGAAAGGTGCTCAGTGATCATTAAGAGCAATGCAATCAGAGTGATGTGCAGGCATTGATCAACTTCAAGTAAACTGTTAGCAGTTCGAGTCCTCTGCATTGGGAAGTCAACAAGAGTTGCTGCGTGGAGAAGAAAGCAGCATTGGTAAAAAAAAAAATTGTGAGTTGTTGGTGAGTGCGGATCTCTTCAACGTTCTTGATGCCTTGCTACTACGCCAGTCTACTACATGGTTTGTTTGCTGTTTGCAATTCACTAGTATGTTTGGTGCAGATCAAAAGTGTTGCCATGATGTCATGTTGTATATTGTTTTAAGAATGGTCATGTGAGTAATGTAAATCTGGTTGAAAGAATTAATTTATTTATTGTGACATTTAGCTTGGCAAACTATTGTCACGAGTATAAATCTATGTTGGAATTTTCCATTCCAACAATAGACAAATTTATTTGCAGGAATGTTCTACTACCAGATACGATGATGACATGACAATGAAAATGGCATCAAAGAATAGTGGTTGGAGCTACATGATGATCGCATTTGTGTGATTAGGGGAGTAGATTGTGATGGAAAGTAGCGAGCACGAGGCAACATGCTTGAGAGTAGTGACTAGCCTTGATACTGTAGGGGAAGTGGCATTGTTTCTAGGGGAGTAGATATTGAAACGCAACAGAGGAATGGACCGTGGAGTCCTGGATTATTGTTCTTGAAGGGAAAATTGTGTTCTCTTCATATGGATGTGTGCCTATGTATGGATCATCAATGTTTGAATGCACTACATTGAGTCCAGGTGAAAAGTCGTCAATCTGTTTCTTTATCAGCAGACCCCTTATAGGTATCATTGGTGAAAAATGGCTACTGGTATGTGTGGGAAATAATCATCTTTGGGCAGAGATAGAGAAATTAAATTTGAAGAGTTTATGTTGTGTTTTCTTGGAATCATGTTTAAATATTATTGAGCCTTATTGAGCCTAGCTAACTCAATGCAGGCAAAGTTATTTTGTTAGAATTTGCAACTCTGATGAATGACAGGTTAAGCATGGAGTTCCAAGAAGTTATTTGAATAGACAAGGATACCCAAGATGTGAACAATGATCAGATGAGGTAAAGCAGCATCAACAACGTTTATGGTGGACAACAAAATACATGTTTGTTTGAGTTAGTGTGGTTTGTGGAATAGACTCCCTAACATGTTATAAACAAGTCCAGTTGTTGTAATGGTCATTGTATGTACCCAAAAACTCCAAAATGTTGAATGAAATGTAAGCCTTTTAAAGGTATTTGAAAGTTCGTGGTGATCTTAAAACCACTTTGTAATGGATTGCCTTTGTGGCTGGTTAGTGGTTAGCCAGAAACCATCCATAGAGCCTTAGTGGCTACAGGATTTGCTTGGTGGTGGTAGATCGGACTTGCCCGGAGGTGGCACATTTAAGTTCCGGATTTGCCCGGTGGTGGTAGATCGGACTTGCCCGGAGGTGGCACATTTAAGTTCCGGATTTGCCCGGTGGTGGCAGATCGGACTTGCCCAGTGGTGGCATATTGCCTGAGTGGCTAACGTGTACACGGGAGCTTTGTGCTCGTAGGAGCAGGTGGACTGCAGTAACACCTGGCTCACGGTCTCAGATATTGGTGTGTCTGAGCATAAGAGGGTCGACACACTTTTCTATCTGACAGTTGCATCGAAAGGCGCAATCAGCGCAACTGTTTGCGATTGTTATTTGGACATGAATATTTGGCTTAGAAAGGCACTGATCTCTCTTTGTTTTTGGAAGTTCTGCACATGCAATTCGCCCGATGGTGGTGGATTTGTAGGTACATATATGCAGTGATAATGGTCGACAGAATCATGTATGCAAAGGACATCCTACAGGACTAGCGGTTGCAGCGATTGGTACCCATACATTCCGGTGGATGGTTGCTCTTTTATATGGACGTCGACATATTTTTTGTTATGTTTGACCACAACCAGACTTTGTGAATCACTAGCATGACAAGTAGTCATTAAGGGGGGGAGTTAGAAATAATTAATTCCTACTTGTCTATGGTTGTAATTCTCCATTTGAGGAGTTTGTTCCTACATAATAGGAATTAGCTAGAATATAGTTTCTCCTAGTTTAGTGTGTGGTTGAGAGAATCTCTCAACCACACTACTGTACGTCTAAGATAGAATTCCTATCTTGAGACTTTTGCTTGTATAAATATGTGTGTAATTTCCTTGATGCAATATAATAGAATATTTTTGAGTGTGTGCTATTTTATCTATGCATATTTTTTAACTATTTATTTCACACTGCTTTTTGTTATAAGAAATGCATCCAAATTGTTACAAAGCATAGCATCATGCAAAATTATGATCTACACTAAAGCTAAAATTTAATTATATCACACTATTCTAACTAAAAATCCAAAACATTACCTTCCTAAACCAAACCATTATTATGTGCCAACATACATTAATACTTGCTGCATATAAATTATTTTTTATTTTCAAGAGTAAAGGAAATATAAGCATTTTTCCTATACCTCATCAAATTTAAGTTTAAAACTACAATTATATATTTAAATTTAAATAGTTCAAATTGTATATTTTGTCAATAACTAATCAAATTTAACATTAAAACTACAATTTAATTATATCACATTATTCCAACTGAAAATCCTAAACCAAACCATTATTATGCGCCAATGTGCATTAATACTTGCTCCATAAATAAAGTATCAATTTTTTTTGTTTTTGTTAATCATGTCACTCAATCAGTGAAAAGGCTAAACAATATTGAGATAGTAGGGACATGTCTTTTGGAATTTTTTATTTTTTAAATAACAAGAAAATATATGAATGTTTTAGGTTTAAAAATAATTTAAGAATATTTAAGGGAATGGTCAACCATGTTTTATAAAATCAATCATACTTAACCATGATCAATAATGGTCAACCATGGTCCAACATCACATTGTGAAAAATATTGTCTCAATATGAAAAGAAAACAAGGTCAACCATGGTCCAACATCACATTATGACAAAAATTATCTCAATATGAAAATCAACCATGGTCAACCATGGTCCAACATCACAATGTGACAAGGATTGTCTCAATATGAAAATCAACCTTGGTCAACCATGTCTATTTTAGGGTTTAAATATTTATCTTATGTTTTATATACCTTTGGTTTAAAATATATCCCTTAGGTTCAATATTATTCCCTTGCTTCAATCGTCGTCGAGCATGGTCCAACGTCACATTGTGACAAAAATTATCTCAATATGAAAATCAACCATGGTCAACCATGTTTATTTAACAATTTATAATATTTATCTTAGTGTTTATATATCTTGGGTTTATATTATTCCCATGGGTTTAATTTTATTCCGTTGGGATTTTAATCCCTTGGGTTTTTATTATTAATCCCTTAGGTTTATTATTCCTTTAGGATTATAATATCGTTCATGGTCAACCATGGTAAAAATTGGTTGACCATGGCCAACCATGTTTTATAAAATCAATCATAGTCAACCATGGCCCCACATCGCATTGTGACAAAGATTATCTCAATATGAAAATCAACCATGGTCAACCATGGTCCTATGTCGCATTGTGACAAAGCTTGTCTCGATATGAAAATAAATCATGGTCCAACATCACACTGTGACAAAGATTGTCTCAATACTAAAATCATCCATGGTTAACCATGGTCAAATATGTTTATGTTAGTGTATATAATATTATTCCCTTAGGTTTATAATCCCTTGGGTTTTTAGTCTTAATTCCTTGGGTTTATTATTTCTTTGGGTTTATAATATCAACCATGGTCATTCATTGTCAATCATGATCCAATGTCATATTATGACAAAGATTGTCTCAATATGAAAATCATTCATGGTCAACCATGATCCAACATCGCATTGTGACAAAGATTCTCTTGATATGAAAATAAATTATTATCAACCATGGTCAACCATGTTCCAATGTCACTTTGGGACAAGGATTGCCTCAATATGAAAATTAACTATGGTCAACCATGGCCAGCCATGTTTATTTTAGTGTTTACAATATTTATCTTAGGGTTTATATACCATGTTTTTATAATTCTAGTCCCTTTGACTTAATATTATTCCCTTGGATTCATAATCTCTTGGGGTTTTAGCATTAATCCCTCGGGTTTATTAATCTAAGGGCTTAACCATGGTTGAGCATGGTCCAACGTTGCTTTGTGACAAAAATTGTCTCAATATGAAGATCAATAATGGTCAGCCATATTTATTTAAGGGTTTATAATAGTTATCTTAATGTTTATATACCTTGGGTTTATAGTATTCCCTTGGGTTTTTAGTATTAATCCCTTGGGATTATTATTCTGTTGGGTTCATAATATCAATCATGGTTAATCTCGGTCAACCATGATGAACCATCATGAACCCTGTTTTATAAAATCAATCATGGTCAATCATGCTCAACCATAGTCCCACATTGCATTGTATTGTTTCAATATGAAAATCAACCATGGTCAACCATTGTCTAGTTTCGCATTGTGACAAAGATAGGCTCGATAGGAAAATCAATCATGGTCAACTACAGTCCAACATCGCATTGTGACAAGGATTGTCTCAATATGAAAAACCAACCATGGGCTACCATGTTTATTTTAGTGTTTATAATATTTATCCTAGGGTTTATATACATTGCGTTTATAATATTAGTCTCTTAGGTTTACTATTATTCCCTTGCAATAATAATCCATTGGGTTTTAGTATTAATCCTTTAGGTTTATAATATCAATCCCTTGGGTTTAGTTTAGTGTTTATAATATTATTCTTTCTAGTTTAATATTATTATTTTGGGTTTATAATCACTTGGGTTTTTGGTATCAATCCTTGGATTTATTATTCCTTTGGGTTTATAATATCAATCATAGTCAACCATGGTTAATCGTGATCAACCATGGTCCAACATCGCATTGTGACAAATATTCTCTCAATATGAAAATCAACTATGGTCCAATGTTGCATTGTGACAAAGATTCTCTCGATATGAAAATGAACCATGGTCAACCATGGTCCAATGTCACATTGTGACAAGGATTGTCTCAATATAAAAAATCAAACATGCTTATTTTAGTGTTTATAATACTTATCTTAGGGTTTATATTCCTTGGGTTTATAATATTAGTATTTTGGGTTTACTATTATTCCCTTAGGTTCATAATTCCTTGGGGTTTTAGTATTAATCCATTGGGTTTATAGTATGAATCCCTTGGCTATATTAATCTAAGTGTTCACTTGTTATCATGTATGGTCCAACATTGCATTGTGACAAATTTTGTCTCTATATGAAAATCAAACCCTAGGAATATGAACCCTTATATTAATAAGGCCAATGGATTGATATTGTAAACCCAAGAGAATAATATTAAACCCCATGAATATTAATGCTTGGATTTGTAATATTAATAATCTCTTGGCTTTTTAATATTAATCCTAAGGTTTTTTTATTTTAATTCCTTTGGTTTATTATTATTCCATTGGATTTTCAATATTTATTCCTTGGTTTTTTAAATCCTTGGGTTTATTAATTCCTTGGTTTATTGATCCTTTGGGTTTATAATATTAATCACAATGGTTTCTTAGTTCCTTATGCTTATAATATTAATAATCCCTTGAGTTTATAATTCCTTGACTTTATAATCTTAGAGTTTTTTATATTAATCTTAGATTTGATATATTAATATATTAATTTAGCACAGTAAATTTGTAATATAACATATATTAAGTTGACGACTATGGTGTACATGAACCAAATTTTTTAATGTGATTGTGCTAGGGTTTATATACCTTGAGTTTATAATATTGATATCTTGGGTCTAATATTATTTCCTTTGGTTTATAATCCCTTGGGTTTTTAGTATAAATCTCTTGGGTTTATTATATCAATCCCTTGGGGTTATTAATCTAAGGGTTCATATTCGTAAAATATAATGTTATTCATTGGGTTTTTAATATTAGTCCTTGAGTTAAATATAAATATTTGAGTTTAATTAATTAATAATAATTAATATAAATTATAAAAAAAAAATATTTATATTATTATCTATTTATATTAATGATTTTATTAATAATTTTATTATTAATAATGAATGAAATAAAAATGAATTAATCAATGGAATAATATGAATTAATTAATTATTAATATTTATTAATTAATGTCAAGTCCCACTAGCACAACTGATTGCGGATGGGTCACGTTAGTAAGGTGACCTGAGATCAAACCTCACGGTGATTGGTTGTGCTCGGTGCTAGGGGGAGGAGTCATGCTAAAAAATCCATTTAGCTAAGGGTCGATGTGGTCTAGTTCGAGTGTGATGCCTTGGTGACTTTGACAGCTTAAATGCTCCTGGGTCATCATTCCTCAAGCCACAGGTCAAGGCTAAAGGATCACAGACAATTGACAAAAAAAAATTGTAATGCTATTAATAATAATAATAATACGTCACATTTACTAATGTGGTTGTGCTAGTTATATATTATAATAACAATATTTAAGGTTTATAATAAAAATATTTTTTAGATTATTAATTTTAGGTTATATTATTATATTAATTTTATAATAATATTAGGTTTTGTATCTTTATAGGAAAGGAAATTAATTTTATAATAATTTTACTTTCGTCTTAGCTTTGTTTTTTATATTAAAATAATATTTCATAATATTATTATAAAATATTACTAAAAAGATAATAATATTTAATATTAGATACTATTAATATTAATTATAATAATATATATGATAATAATTTTATATGTTATTTTTAATTTTATTTATTTTATTGTAAATTCTATAATAATTTTAATGTTTATATTAATGAAATTGTTAAAAAATATATTTTTAATGTAATAATAATATTTTATTTCAAATTTCACTATTTTATTATTATGAATGTTATTAATAAAGTTATTAGTAATATTTCCCTCGATGGAGTGCACATGCTCATGTACAAATGGCATGTGCAAGCTCGTCTGTGTCTGCTCCTCTATGTGACTATTAACATCCCAACGATGAACCATTCGGGCATTTACTCTTGAGTGACGATCTCCCTCGCGAGCTCTGTGGATAAATGTGAAGCCTAGCAAGAATTTTACTTCAATTTGGTAGTTTGGGCAATGAATTTGGGTTGTAAGGAGATTGGAAGTGTCTGGGTATGTTTCTATGCACCTCACTGGGGCTTTGACCTTGGGTGAGGAGGGCACAAGACATTTTCAGTTGCTTGGTGTGGATTGGGATATGTCTCCTAGTCTGCCCTTAGGATCTAGGCACTCAAATAGTTGTGGTTTGGTAATTTCTCCCTCACCTCCATTGGCTATAAGCCTTTTTCATTCCTACGACAGTTTCTAGCTCCACTCTTGCTCACAAGGACTCTTTCTTGTCTCCATATGTGTGTGGATTTCCATCTAGTTTCTAGTAATTTGTGTTTTGGGTTCTGGTCCCTCTTTTGGCCTGAAGGTAAAGGCAGTCTCTCAGTCAGCATTCGGGGTTGTGTGTTCTATTTACGTGAAGATTCAGGGTTGTTTGTGGGAATTACTCCATAACCCCGTTTGGGTAAACACATGCCCGTATCACCTTTCTATTAGGGGTGTCGGTCTAGTGTTTCATCCTTGTTTGGGTCAGTGGGTACGTGGTTTTGGACCATTTCGTCTCTTGTACAAGTTCTCTCAAGATCTCTCTGTGGGCTCCCCCTATTGTGAGATGTCAACTACCATGACGAACAAGACGCCAGAACAACGAGGCCATCCTCGTCCCATTGGGGGGTAGCATGCCTAGGCTAGGCATCCCGAGGCAGTCCACCACTCATCCTCTGCCAATTCAACCAAGAAACAGACGACACAGAAGCTATTTATCCATCTAATTCGTCAAGTCACCTAGTGGCTCCCGCCTCCATGGAATCTATTGCCAAGCAGTTGCAGCATATGCAAATTGACATTGACATTCTAAGAGATCAGATGTATGAAGACTGATATGAGATTGTAACATATCTTACTCAGACAGTCATAATGCCATTCTAGAGCAATTGGACAACCTCTGGCACAGTCAACGATGCACTAATGACCACCTTCGTAGCTTGGAGGCACGGGTGGAACATATTGAATTCCACATTCCTGATCGTGTTGGTTACTTTGTAGCCACCCATGTAATGCCCCCTCATCCTCCTCCTTGGTATGTTGCTATCAGTTTTGGTCTCTTTTTGTGTCACTCATAGTATGCTAAGGCCGTAGGGCCCTTCGGAAATAATGTATGAAAACTGTCTATCCTGGTATTCTCTAGCCCCCAATCTCAAAAAGTCTTGTCAGAATAACGGAGCTAGGGTTGTTGAGAGCATTTTTTTTACACAATGATATTTTGAAAATCTAATGAAAGCCATTTTAAACGACAAAAAAATAACATTATTAGTAATATTAATAATATTATTGTTAATATATATTAATAATAATAATAATTCCTATAATTATATATTAATTGAAATTAATATTAATATTGATATTAAATCTTTATTATACACTTTTTAATTCATATCAACCATATTTTCGAAGGAGAGAAATTAAGGAAGTTGTTGATGAATCTCTTAAAATTGGCAAGATAAATATATACAAAGCCCTAGACAAGAGAATCTCTTACACCTCTCTAAGGTAGCTCCTAAAAAATTCTGGAGGTAGATTCTAATTAGGAAAACTAAAGATAGTAATAAAATTGCTTTCCACGACTGGAATTCCTATCTTAAAAAGCTTTATGAATCTCCAAATTTCATGGATAACTTTGAAACCCTGCTCACAACAAAAGAAGTTTTCTCATTAGAAGACATTGATTTTAGGGTTAATTGCTTGGCTAATGGGAAAGCTAAGGACATTGAAGGTTACCAGGTAGAAATCTTAAAAATTGGAGGTCTTGTCCTCATCCCCCACATTCACAAGCTTTTCAATCAAGCGATCAAGCAAGGGTTTCATAAACCATGGACTCAGAGCCTCATTATCCCTATTTTTAAAAGTGGGGATACAAATAACCCCTCTAATTAATAGACAATTATCATCATCCCTCTCCTAGCCAAGTTATATGGTATTATTTTGGAAAGGAAGTCAAGCATATGGCTTGAAAGTGAAGGTAAGTGAGCTAAAGACCAAGTGGGTTTTAGAAAGCAGCACACAACAACATACCACCTTGTTATGCTTAGGATCATTGTGGAGGAATGCCACAATGATAAATCCAATCTCTTTTGTTGCTTTGTGGACTTTAGAAAGGCTTTCGATACAGTTCCTAGAAACAACCTTTGGAATAGATTAGAAGAGCTAAAGGTTCCTTTTGAGTTGAGACCTGTAATATCGGGGTTAAACAAGGTTGCCCCCTCTCCCCTACCCTATTTGGAATTTACATCGACAAGCTAGAAGGTTGTTTAGAGGAAGCAGGATGCGCTGGCACAATCTTAGCTGGGATAGTCATCATCCTTCTTCTCTACATTGACGTATTGTTCTTCTTGCAAGGTGCCCATCTGATCTTGATAAGCAACTTATACTTCTTAAGGATTTCTGCTCTACCATGGGTATGATTGTTAACACTAACAAAACAAAATTTATGATTATCAAATCCAAGAATGACACTTACGCTAATTTTATGTGTGACAATAGTAACCTAGAGGAAGTGTCTTCCTACAAGTACCTAGGAATTGATCTTCATCACAAGCTCAACTGTAACTATAGCATTGAGAAAAAGATTAATAGAGGATGGATAGCTTATTTTGGTCTTGAAAATAATTGTAAAATGACAAACCTTGTAATGTGGGATAGAAATAAGTTCCTCTTTGAAACTTTAGTCACTCTGGTTATCTTATATGGATGTGAGGTTTGGGGTTGTAGCATCTCTAGAGAATCCTGGAGAAATATTGAGCAAATCCAGAAGCGTTTTATAACGTATAACCTCAAAATTAAAAGCAACACACCCTATCCTATTCTCCTTATAGAAGTGGGTCTTCCCCTATCGAGAGCCTAGCTATGACTAGGCTTCTGTTGTACAAGCACAAACTCAATAACATAGGAGACCATAGACTTCCTAAGCTAGCTTTAAATTCCAGCCAAAACCACCTAAGGCTCAAATGAGGTTGGTATAAAGACACCAGAGCCTGGTTAAACCATTGGGAGATCGATGAGAATGTTGCATTGCAAAACATTAATAACATTAAAAATATTGTTACTTCTAAGTTCAAAGAAAAAATGTGGTGTGAGAAAGATTTAGCAGCTAAAAGAAAATTAAGATATTATAAGGAGGTCATCAACCCCACCCTAGAAGATCAAAAGTATCTCTCTGTTTTAACTAGCTTAAAGAAGAAAATTAATATAGCCAAGATTAGAACAAACTCTCATGAGCTCCATAGTGAAACAGGTCGTTGGGAAGTTCCTAAAACACCATGGATGGAAAGGTTCTGCCATCTTTGTGAGAATACGAACATCGAGGATGAAAATCACTTCCTCTTAGAGTGCCCCGCGTACAACCACATTAGATTTCAGTTTCAAAACCTTTGTTGCAATACTAACCTTCCTAGCCTTTTACGTTGTCAAAATTACAGTGAGCTCGGGAGGCTTCTCTCCAAACTTTTTGAGCATAGGAATAAAATCTTAAATCAAACTAAATAATTCATTTCTTTAGGTCCGATAGACCAACATTTGGTCTTAGTGAACGTTAACCACCACCACCACCACCACCGTCGTTATCATACATATGAATAATATTTATTATTCAAATATATTAATCAATAAATATACTAATTAATTTTTATTATAAGTAATATTGGCTAACAAACATGCTCAAATTAAATGAGAAAATATTAAATAAAACATATTGTATAATGTTTATAATTATATTTTACTCAACATTTTTTGCCACCGACTTTAATTCACACATTTATATTTTTATTTAGTTTGATTATAATACTAACGCTTGTGATAATAAGCTTTAGGGTTTTTCGTTTTCTTCCCGCCAAAGTAAATCATCATCTTTTATAATAATATTTCGGCATCTTTATTACATCTTTCTGTCTTTTGACTTCAAAGTTATGAATGCATAGAAATTTGGAATCATAATGCTGGATCCGTGTATCTCCACGTCCATCTATATGTCAAGCTTTGTTAAAATATTTATGGAGACATGAAATGAGAGAGAACGTGTTGTATTTCCTTCAACGGATGTTTACGGCATCTGAAAAGTTACCAGATTTGGGATATAGTGACCCCGCCCTCAGATTTGGGATGTAGGTTGTACGCTTGTAGCTGTTCAACTAACAATTTGATAAACTGAAATGTATCGGTACAAAATTGATCTATCCCACCGATCTTTGGGTAGAGTCAGAGTATTGTACGGGTTGTAGAATGGGGAGGAAATTTTCCTCTGTGTCTCAAATGTGGAGGCGAATTGTGTTGCTTATGGCCATCACAATCCTTACAATATGGGCAAACTACGAGTCTGCTGAGAGAGCAGTGCAGTACGTAGTGGTGGGGAAGGCAACAGGAGTGGAGAGAATAGGAGGGGAGAAGGTTTTCTCTCTTCTTCTCATGGAGGCCACCCATTTCGTACACAATCTCCTCTATGCAAATCCACAATATCCAAGAAACGATATTCACACAGTCGTGTTATCCATCGATAGGAATTACACCGAGAATACAGTGGCTGAAGACAACGTAATCCATATAAGGAGTGGAAGAATGATTTGCTAGAAGAGTTGTTGGGGGAGAGTGTCAGAATGGTGTGGTAAGAATTCAAGTACATTGTTAAAAATAAAATAAAGTTGAAGATTCGCACTGGCCTTCCATTTAATGAAACCCCCTTTGTTTCGGGCACAGACCCCGCTCTATTTTTTCCAGTGCGGTAGTTCGGTCATTTTTACCTAATATTGTAATGTGGTTCTCTCAAGTAATTTGAAAAATGCCGTGTGGGTTGGGGTTTACCTAATATTGTAACACGGTTCTCTCAACTAATTTGAAAAATGCTTCCATTGCTTATATTGTGCGTATGTATACATATGTATGTGTGTCGGGGTTCCTCCTTGAAGGAGGATTTCATGAGATTCTTCTACCCAACCAATAAAGATGACATAGCCAGGATGTAGAATACCAATGCCCTTCCAGGTACTAAAACCACCTCTATTTCGGGCCTTGCAAGTTTCAGTGGAGTTGTCTTCCTCTTTATTTTCTGTATCTCAGAATTCGCCTTGAGTTCGTTGATCATTACTTGACGTTGTATGGCGGTTATAGTATCGTCCCACCATTTTTGAAAGGCGCAAAAACATTGCATTGCGTATTGAATGGTGCGATCTACCTGTCGTTATTGGGTATTGGATGGTGCTATCGACCTGTCGTTATAGGCAACTCCTATTTCAGACCCTATAGCATTATTAATGCTCTGTCTTTACACTTACCTGACAGGAGCTTGACGTCACGGGGACCATTGATCATGGGCATGCATCCATGCATCCATCTCTCGTCACCCAGTTCCGGCAATGTGTGTTCCTGCCCGCCTCCAGGGCCGGTGTTCCTGCCCGCCTCCGGTTTGATGTCTTAATGAGGTTCACCAACCCACGCATTAAGGCTCATAAACTCTCCCAGGATGCATCCTCCATAGTTTACCAACCCACGCATTAAGGCTCATAAACTCTGCCGGGATCCATCCTCCATACACCAACCGGAGTCAATACGCTATCGGATTCTGGACTAATCCCGGCAATTCAGACCCTGCAACCATCGGACAGGAGCAGCGACGTTGGTGATCCCCTGCAGCGCTTCGAAACCGGTAACGCTCTACCCTTGCGCAATGCAAAGCCCTCTCATGCTAGTACTGTTACACTTTTGTACTTCAGAATTTGGTTTTGTCGGGTGTGAGATTGTGAAAGTTTTATGAGGGTGTCTGATAAATACTAAATTCGTAATCTCTTCTCGAAGGAGGGTTAGATTCTTTGAACACAAGTGAAAACCATGCATGGAATTGAAAAAGTCGAAGTTCGGAGAAAAAAAAATACTGCAAACTTCGAACTCAAATTCCGGATCATTTTCTGGGGGCAGGGCTAATTCTTTGACCAAATCTTATTCCTTTTTTTATTTTTTAAATCCAGGGTTGCTCTTTCATCTCGGGGGTTTGATCTTACGTCATATTTTATCTTATGTCATATTTTAAATTTTAATGGGATTTTTGCAATTCTTGCTCCCTGTTTGAAAGCTTTCTTGAAGTTTTGGCAAATTTGTCTTCGTAAAACAACATTTATTTGCTTAAAAATAAAAATAAAAATAATGATAAATTTTATTCACCTTTAGCCGCGATCATCTCCTCTTGTTCCAGCAACTGATTTGATTTCTTGAAGACACCTCATTGAAATCCCCTTAGTTTATTTCCATTTATAGATTGCCATAACTATTGGAGTTGACTACAGTCTGCGATTCAAATTAGCGTTTTGAGGGTAATCTTTAGAGGTCTTCATTATGGATGCCAGTAGTCATTTGAGAGAGGCCTAAGTTGCAATTTCCGAGTTAAATTTTTTGTTAAATGAATCTGAAATGAGAACGCGGAGAAAGTAGATGCACGTGAAGAGTAGAGAGCATCGGGGTTTTAGTGGAATGTAAAGGGGCAATCTCCCTTTGGGCTCCAGTTCGAGTCCCGGCGAGTGTGGAAAAATGCAGAAATATAATTAATAAACAATAAGGCACAATTCCCATTGTAAGCCAAATGAGCTTTGCAGTGCAATGCGATTCAATTCAATTCAAAGCAGAGGAGAAGAAGATAGGTATTATCTTGGGAACTACTCCTTTCGGCCGGGGCCCGGGAATCATTTGTCTTTGCTGTCGGCTTGGCCGGTGGTGTTTATCGGCATCGCGAACACGGTAGAGGACTATGGTGGCATGCCACGCCTTTTTTTCTCTGGACTGGAGTGGACTAACCTGTCGTCACTGTTATCAAATCAGTTCAGTTCCCCATTATTTTCAGTTTGCCCATTATTCTTCAAAAATAAAATTTGTTCACATTATGTGTCATGTTTATTTTTTTATTTTGAAGGTAGATTTCATATTTATTTAGGGGTAAAAATGAGAATAATGGTTTACTTCAATTTTATCCGTGAAATCTTGGAAATATTTCAGTTTTATTTAATTATCCCAAAAAAAAAGTTCATGTAATTTTAATTATCGGATTTTTTTTTGTCTTCTTTAGGGTAATTATTCTCATGGAAATTTGGGACTTCTTAGAATCTTAATTTTCAAATTTGATAGTTCTTAACATTTCATGTTTCAGTGATATAATTTGCATAAATTAGGTATCTCAATTGTCTTTTAATAAAACATTGAATCTATTTATACTTTAGAAAAATTATTTAGATAATTTAAATTCACAATTTTATTCTTCCATAAAGAGAAAAATATTAACTTTATATTAGAAAATAAAAACTAGTGCATGTTATCCATATCTCTCCCATATTTGCGAAAATAAAAAGATATACTAAGCTTCCCATCCACATACACAATGTTCAGAACTATTCCTATAACTAGTCTAAAAAGGGCCACCGAATATAAAGAAACAAAACTTACAGAATTTATTACTGTATCAAAAATCTTCTTCATAAGATGAGACTAAAAACATAGAAAATGCAATATGGCATGGCCATTCAATAGAGGGCCCTCCTATCACCTCTAATTTTATCGATTTGAAGATCGATGCACCATGTCCTTCTGCTAGATAGGACATAGTTTGTCTCTCACATCGATATAGGCCATGTTTTGCATTGTTTTCATTAGATTAACTCAGTTCCGATATGAACTGATTATACCCTTCTATTGATTCTTTTCTGGTGTTGGGATTATTTCCAGATCTCTGTGTAGTCATAATGGCATTAACACCGCCATGCTAGGTTGAGGTTGTTCTTAATTAAATTGTTGGCCATAGTTCTCTTAACTGGACATCCCCGATAGAATTCTACTTGGAGAGCCCAAGGATGCGAAAATTTTAAGAGTGTCACTAAATTGGGCGAGGGAGAAGTCATAAGGCTTATAAGCGAGGCTCGACACCCGCAAGAGAATTTATGTGTTAAGTTTTTATCATCTACAGAAAAAGTTGAGTTGCAACAAATAGATATGTTTCTGTCCACCCACTCAATTTCTTCTTAAGAAACATCGAAATAGAAGAATAGAGGATATCACACACACCAATTACTCAACATACCTGGAGTACAGTGTGTGAGTCTCTATATGCTTTTTCAAGATACATATAATTTTTTCAACATGCATAAATATTATATCTAATTTGTAGTAATTTTTTTACGTACAGTTATTGGTGTTCATATGGTCCACAGTCAACAAGGATAATTAGGAGTGCATCATCAGATCCAAAGACAGGATACGAGAGTTTGTTATGCCTTTATTGATTTCGAAGACTCAAGTTATGTTCAAAATGCCACAACAATATGTATAAATTTATGTTTTAATATTATCTGTTTATTATTTATGTCTTTATGGGTATATATTTATGTTTTCAGTTTCTTATTTGTGTCTTTATGAGAATTTTGAGTGTTGTATCTAAGTCGTAAAGCTGTCATGTTAAGTGAAACACAAATTTAGTAAAAAAAAAAAATTATAAACAATATCTTAACCATATATCTCATCATCAACTAATCTAAATTATAAATTAACTATAATATCTAATCCCTCTTTTTTTATTTTCCAAGAGCCGCCCATCCCAGCGAAAGTATAATATTACTTCCAGTTTCTGAAAAGGAATGCTTGCTCGGTAAATCAGTTTAATGTGCAGGGTGTTTGAAAGAAAGTTGCAAATATGGTTGTAAGTGTTAATGTACATGGTTATAGTTGAGACCAAAGGTAAAGCGCCCCAACTTTCATCCCAACCCAACTAAATTATAATATAGGTGCAGTTGCTGAAAATGAGTATTGTCCTAAAAAATGAGTCCTCAAAAATGAGTTTAATGACCATGGTATTGGAGAGAAGGTAGTAGATATGCCTATAAGGGTTAATGTAGTAGATATGCCTATAAGAGTATTGGAGGGAAGGTAGTAGATATGCTATAAATATTTTGGCCTATATTTTATAAAAGTTGATAGTTATGGTAACCACAAAAAAAATAGATATGAATATTGATTTTTATTTTAAAGTGTTTTTATGATGTTTTTAACAACACTATTGTTTACATATTCATTTATAAGGAAGTAAGAAAATAGAGGAAAATAGACATGAATGGGAGGTAACTATCAAAGGCACCAAGCAATTGTTCACTTGTCTTGTTGGTGGTTGTGCGGGGAACTTGAGTCGATCTAAGCTATCTGGCCTTAATCATCATCGGGATACCAACCACAATCTCCCACCAATTCCTCCACGTCAAAGAGGTCGAGTAAGAGATGCAAATGCTACATGGGCGGTCAAATCTACAAGTGCAGTAAAAAGGCAAAATGCAAAAATACAATATGATTTAGATGCAAGGCTATGTCATGCACGACAACAAGCATATAAAAGATTTGTCAATGAAGAAATTCTTTCAGCTGTAAGTATTTATTAGTATTTATTTGTATATGCTTTTTTATTAATATTTTCAATGAAGAAATTCTTTCAGCTGTAAGTATTTATTAGTATTTATCTGTATATGTTTTTTATTAATATTAATTTATTGTTGTGGACTAAATTCATTGAAACTTGTTTTCACAGTCAGTTGTTACATTTGATCAGCTTAATGATACTTCAAAGCAAAGGATTTGTGAAAAAATTCAACGTTGGGATCAAAGTCTACCTCGTAGACGTATGGAGACAATGAAGCGCATAGACATTGCTTTAAAAGAGAAAGTAAGGATTGAGGTTCCTGATGATGTGGGGGAAGAAGGATTAGATGGGCACAACTATATATTAAACTTTGATGAAACTAATCAGAACAATGACAACACAGTTGAGTCCATTTTTTTGCATATATTAATTTTTTAGACATTTTAACATTAAATAATATTTATATTTATTATAATTGTATACTAATTTTTCATTATTATTGATATGCATAGCCTAATCAACAAAATTCCCCAAGTTCAAGCCACCAACTATTACTGCGCTCACCTAGATTTCAAGGTTTTCAAGGGGTTATTGGGCCAGTAATTTTTTAATCCATATAACCTATTCCACTAAAAACATTAATATATAAATTGTTATGTTTTACCATAATGATGGGATGAGAAATGGATGTTTTGTATTATATATCGTTATCCTTGATTTGTTTTGATTATGTGTGTGTGTGTTATTTCTTATTTATGGTGCAGGTGTTCCCTTTGGAACCATCACAATCAATGAAAACCCCTTGTCGAAGTCTTACGAAGAATGGAAATGAAATGGTTCAAATGCTAGAACCATCTTCACGTCCAATGTCACAATGCAAGGTAAGATTATATTTATTTATACTCTTATAAATTTAGCATATTTTTACATTTAATTCTATTTGAGTCATACTTATATCTATGTATAATCTAATGTTCAGAGTAATGAATATACATCTCCTAAAACACCTTTGCACATGTATGATGGTGGACATGATACTCAACAAAAATCACATTCTCCTCAACCATTGCGGCATTCACCTAGACTTCAAGATAAATTAAGAGAGGTAAGTTATATACTACATATCTTAGCTCATAATAACATTGACATATTTTTTTATGACTAGTTAATGCATTTTCTTTTCATATTCGTTACATGTTCCCCATATTCTCATTATATCTATATAGATTTTGATATTTGTTGATAGCTAGTCAATGCATTGTCTTTTCATATTCGTTACATGGTCCGCATATTTTCATTATATCTATGTGGATTTTGATATTTATTGATAATGTTTTAATTTCCACAGAAAACAAAAAAGATAAATGTTGATGCTATGGTTAAAAGGACCAAAATCACGCCAAAGGACTTGAAAGCACGTGGGTTCAAGTCACGCAAACAATACATAGAGCATATATGCTCAACTAGCATTTCTCTCACTAAACCCACTAGGTTTGCTACTTTGAAGGCTAAACATTCCAGCAAGTTGTGATTGGAGGAAGTTACAAGCTCGAATCTTAGAAATAAATGTTAAATTTCTGCAAATATACTCGGGAGAACAACCTTGTTATTGAATTTACATAATATATGTATTTACTTGATATAGCAAGATCACCCTTGCAATTGGTGAAAGAAATATCCTCGTTGTCAAATATTTGAAATCAACGTTGAATATTTGGAAATATACTCTGGCGAACAAGCTTGTCATTGAATTTTCTTAATATGTGGATTTGTTTGACCAACCTTTGTCATTGAATTTGCTTATTAGATAGATTTATTTGATATTTCATTCATTCCATTTGACAGAGTTGTCAACATTGTTGTTAAATTCCCGAAAAAGATTTAGATTTCGGTAAACGAGTGATATGAACCCAGCGCAATTTTAATATTTTTTATTTTGTAAATGATTTTAATAAAGTGATTTTAAAATATTATTGTGAGAGTTAATCATCATCTTTTTAATTCAGGTTCAAGGTTTTTTTTCTCATTCAAGTTATTCTTTTGTAATTGTGGCCAGTATTGTGAAATGTATTATGTATATATACAAACAATTTTAATAGTTGAAAGGGTAATGATATTTTTTATTCATATTTATATAGGTATTATTTTATTTTTATTTTGAATTTTAAAATAAATTTTATAAGTAAATGGGTTATTTTGGAAATATTTTAAGAAAATGTATCTAAAAATAAATTTCTAGTTAAAAAAAAATTACATTATTTATATAAAAATATTTATCATATAAATCGATTATTATCAAAATATTTATGATCCAAGTAATGTTCTTAAATGGTATATTAGCTAGTTTACATTGAGTATCGCATGAAACATTTTTTATTTTTTATAAAAGAATGTAATGTATTATAAGAAATAAGATACATATGGAAATTTGGTATCCCTAAGCTAGTTAAGTGGTTAGTGAATTACTTTAAATGGTTGAGTGTTTTGAATTTTATATGGTTTCTATCTCCAAAACAAATGCATTTCAAGCTAATGAAATGTTACATGGTGCTAATTATTATTCCAAAAATGTTTATCCAAATGAATTTTAATTTTTATTCATATCTTTTTCCTTTTTTTCTTTTTCCTACTTTTTTAACACCCCATATAACAAGTTTTACAATGCACATTTAAATTTATTTTGAATGAGACTTCTTTTTCTTATTATTGGCTTGATTTATTTCTAAACTCTATCATAGGGAAACGTAGGCAAATTCATCTACCCTATAAGTTGGAGAACCACATTGACCTCTATCAAGGAGGTGCTCTTCCAAATGTGTCATTTCATAAGACTACCATGATTCTCATCTCACATGATATTCATCTAGCATTTGAGATTGAGATGGATTCCTATAAACATGCCATATGGGTGGTACTAACTAAATGCTCAAGATCCATCACCAACATATGTATATATTGGTTTAAGTAGTGAACATTCACTACAATATTTACTCAAGAAATAAACTATTGTTCACAATGATAATAAGCACCTTGAAATTCCACAAACATAGAATAGCATTACGATGAATGTTACGTGAAGTCAATCACTTAATTGTTAGTATAAATTAAACATCATGATTAATTACCAAAAAGAAAGCACAAATAATGACACTGATCTTCTATTATGGTGACTAGCAATTGGATTGATGATGGTTTTGCAATTTAACACTTTGGTTTAAATGTTTTCAAATAAGCTTAAGTGCGTCTATACTTTATATGCATATACAAATTCTATGGAATTTTATGATAAAAACAAAACATGAATAACTATAAGACAACCTAGAAAAAAAATAACATTTTGTTAAAGTTGAATTCTGTTTGTGCTACTTCAAGATTTCACATATTACCACTATTGCATGAGGAACACCATTCTCAAAAATATCAAACATGGTCAATGGGGTCTAGCATGGGTGGTTAAAGTAGTGTGTGATTTTCCTTTGTATCTAAGTTTGATTACCTATGAAGTACATGCTTGTTTCTCATGGCTAATTTGCCTCCACAAGGAACCACTTCATATGGATGGAGATCAATGCACTTTTTGGTAAATTTGGAAAAATATATCATCCCTAGCCATGATCAATTAGATTTTTTTTCTCATTTACAAGTTACATGTTAAATTTACATTCTTGGAGAAGAAATTTCAAACAAATAAAATATTAGGAAACTTTGGGGTGGAGAAGAATACCATATTAAAAATATATTTCTTATTTTCATAGATGACACAAATGGTAACCACATTTTTCAAATATTGTTTTCTCTGAATAACATTTAATTCAATAATTTAAAAATTGCGAAAATTTCTTGGAGTTTTATTAATGAGAAAACTATGGGAATTAATTTTAATATATTTATTTGGATGTTTGTTGACCACTAATAGGGATAATGACTATCTTATCTTAGTTGTGGATCACTTCAATGAAATTATCATGATGATACCATATAAAAAAAATACTTTTAGTCCATTATGTATAAAAATATACTTTTAATGCATTACGTCAAATAATTATTCTTTGATAAGGTGTGGATGTATTTTTGTTTACCATTAATAACTGTAACATGATTATGAGAGTAGATGACACAACTAGACTTCACCGACATTGTTGTCATTAAATAACACCAATAAGAAGAAGTGTATCACATGTGAGAAATACCACTACACCAAATACTAATAATAAAAAATATAAGAAAGAAATATATATATATATATATATATATATATATATATATATATGGTTTGAAGAACTTGCTCCACAAGTAGGAATGACTTAAAAGTCTTAAAAAAGTGGACAAATCCATGTTCAAAATGGTATTTAAATGTGTAATTATATTTTATTTTTACTAATAGAAGGATGATACGAGTTAAGGGGAACACCCTATCGATTTAGATGAAAGAGGGATACTAAATCCATAACTTGTACTCCAAATTAATTTAATGGGTAGCGAGGATTTATTACACTAATTAAAATACTAAACATGGCAATGATCTATTTGAGGTCTTATGTAATAAAATTTATTTATAAGAAATATCAAATGATTAAAAATAAATATTATTATTGAAAATATGAATCGATATACAAAATATCTAATCATAAACTTACTTTTATACATCACTCTCCTAATAGATCCTTGCCTCTAAATCTTGAGGGAAAAAGAGTAGCTCATGCTATATGGGTTCCTTTTCCTACTTTTTTCAAATTTTGTTTGTGTATGACCAATTGCACTTAACTTTAATGGATAAGAGGTTTTAAAATGACCATCTGTAACGAGGACAAATAACTTAGTATCATATTATATTGAAGATGCTTAATATGGTGATAAGAGTAAATATTGCTCAATGCACATACTAGGAATCATATGATTAGTAATTCCATCCCACATAAATGCAAAATATAGTTGTAACAAAGAAGATAATTTTTCTTATAGAGAATGTTCAAGTTGAAAAATCTCAATCAATCCGATTCATGGCTTTCCTCGATGATTTCTACTTGCATTTCTGCTCACAAATAGTCATGAAAAGTGTGGATTTAGATTGTGATATGAAATATATATATATATATAATATACACAATTATAATCCCCTTATTCTTGTTGCCAAAGATTTTTATTAACTATATCTATAAGGTCATCAGAATTATTGTTTCATAGTTAGCATCAACACAACAAATGGAGTGTTATCACCAAAAAATTGATCATCTAGCCTAATTTACTAGATGGATCGAAGTACACCATGTAAAGCCAATTTTACCATAGTAAAATTGCTTTCACTGTGAGAAATTACTTAATAAACCTCCTTTGTTAAGTAATTTATAGTTAAACTGATGAAGAATAATTAAATAAATTAGTACTTATTTGATTTTATTCTAGGAATAGTTAATTAAACCATTTTTCAATTATTATTCATTGTCATACTTGACCCAATCATGAAAAATTAATAGATAAATCATAAATTATCTTATTTTTCTCTAAGAATAATTAATTAATCACTAATTAATTATTATTCTTTGTCAAATTTAACTAAAACCCTTAGGAATAATTAAATAAATCCTTATTTGTTTATTATTCCTCAACTAATTCCTCGAGATGATAAATAAATTATTTATTTATTTATTATTTCTAAATAAAAGTTTAAACACTTTTTCCCTCCTAACCAAATATAATAAAGTATTTCAAGTGGTTATTCTAAGAATGGGTTAATAATATTTTATTATTGCTCATTATTCGAGAATAACTCAATATTTTATTATAAATAGAAGGGTTTTCCACTCATTATTCACTTCTGATTATTTTCATTGTTGCACTCATTGTTGTAACTCTGACTATTTTCATTGTTGCACACTATATTTTTGTCGGGTTTACACATTATAGAGAAGAGAGACTCTACACAAGTTGAAGATGTTTGAGGATAGCCACGAACCCATCCCATAGAGGGGGATTGGCAACATTTATTTGTTCCCTTCACAGGTGTTATAACAAAATTATTCTTTGTATATCTGGTTTCCATTGGATGATTGGAGTTATTACTATTTTTTTTTTTTGTTTAACTATGATTGTGGCATAGATCCGAATTTTGGTAGGATTTGCTTCTATGAGTTGCTGTAGATCTATAATGTTTAGCAACCATTTATGTTGTTGAGATTGTTTGCCATCCACAATCTTAAGTGGGTTCTTTTTGTACATGTTTGAGAAGAAAACACTACAACAAAATTGGTGACTCCACTGGAATTATACTTCAGATCCAGAAACCTTGGTGACCTTCAGTTTTCAGCTTAGAGTTTCATCTTTTTTAAGTCTCTTAATGTTTCCTAGCTTTTTAATCTTATATATGTTAAAATTTTTAGTTTCACAAGCTTTCTGCTCTTTTCTGCAGGTCACAGGAACTAGCTGCGACAGAGATGACAATTTTTTCCGAGATTCTCCGAATGAGAATCAAGGAGCAGAAATTGCACTTTTTAGCCCAAAAAGTGGGAACTAAAGTCTAGAGCGCACCTTTTAGCCCAAAAAGTGTGATCTCACTTGAAAACAGGTTAGTACTTGTGATTTTTGGGTTTCTGGTTTTTTCCGAGAGCTGTCTACCAAGTTATTTAACCTTTGTATCATCCTACCTAGGCCTTGATCTACTCTAATTTACTCATCGAAGTGGAATTTAGCCCCATAGGGATTCTAGTATGGTTCTAACTTTACAGGAGGAGTGTAACTAAGTGAGTAGTTTGAGTTTCTGCAGCACTTTAAACCATATTTTTCATATATGTACCCTTCTATTTTAGATATATAAAGATAGGTTGTCACCATACATAGTTTCATATTACAACTTGTTCGGTCAACAGCCTTAGGGTCCCATCAGTTTCCCTAGGTGTTTGACCCATCTCTCTATCTTTTCACTGCGATCTTTCTCTCTCATTTTCTACTGTTGCTGCACCACTTTCAAGCAACTTAGTGTCAGTTGATCCCAATCACACCGACATTAAGATATATTGACCTTTTAGTGTATTTTTCGTTGATTTAGACACCAACTAGCATAGTGTTTGCAAACCCATTTCGGGTGGGGTTTAGTTAATTGTTTTTCTATTCATTTTTTGTTGTTAATTTCACTTTATTTTCAACAAATTCTTTTCTTTTTTACAAACACGATATGGGCTTAATCAATAAATACACTTGCACACACAAGAACACCTTAAGTGAAGGGCACTTGGTTTACACCACCAAGCAAATACTTAACATAATAAATTTATCTTCCCTCATCGAGGCAAAGGCATATTGTTGATCTCCCTTCACCGTTTCTGTGTCATGTGTGTCTTACTACCGTTGTGCCACCTAGGCGTTCATTGCTTTGTATCTGATAAGCAGACACAATGGGTCAAATGGTTGCCTATGGTTGAATGGTGGCATAACACTTTCTTCCATACAACAAAAATGGAGCATATTTTTTGGAGGATTCTGAAGGCCATCTCCTTCCTAATCCTCCTAATGAATTGTACTTTAAGAAATGTCGCTCATAGAACATCCCTTTGATTTGTGTGTCTTTATTTCTACCATCACATTAGGTAGATTGCATCATCTCATAAGTTGTTTTTTTCACCTTTCAGATGGACCATCATCCACACCATATATCGGTCATGTTGATGGTGTGAGTCACTTCTCTAGGAATCTAGACTTGGCAACCTTAGCCATTTTTACCCCCTTGCATATGTTAGTCCTTTCGAATGTCGTGTGCATTGGATCTGCCACCAATAACCAGGCCGAATATGATGTAATGATAGGTTTTTTAGTTGATTCCCCCACTCATCACATACTTCATCTTCATGTTCGTTTATAATCCTTTCTGCTTATCATGAAAATGAATGGTGTGTATCATGTGCATAACCACATTCTATTTAGAAAATATCTACGAGTTAAGATCTTAGTACATGAATTTGAAACAATTACTTTCATTCATGTTCTGAGAGCCCAAAATAACTATGTAGATACCATTGCAAATAACATTCCATATTGGCATTTATCACATGTATACCACAGAAGACAACCATAAAACACAATACATGGCAAATCATCATTGTCATATAAAGATGCATAATCACATTATGTATCACATAAAATATATAAGTGTTTGGAGTCTACCACCATTATGTATCTGTTGCCATGAATCTTCCCAAAATATTTCAGTGTTGCCATTCTTCACTTCCCAAAAGCTGTGCTGCTGAATGAGATTCCTGTGCTGCTTGGCCGAGTTCCATATAAGGGAACCCATGCTAACCTCTGATATTCTTATTAGTTCCTCCGCTGGGTAATTCCTTGCATACTTAGATACATGAACTTTCCTGCATGTGCATATCTTCCATATATGCACATCGTTCACATATCTTCGTTTATGTTACAGAAACTGTGCGTATATATGGAAACTGGGCATATACGGAAGATATGCACATAGACGGAAACTGGGCATATATGGAAGATATGCACATGTCTTCCGTATATCCCTAACTTTCCTGTGTGTGCATATCTTCTATATATGCATGTCGTTCATGTATCTGCATTGCAGATGCGCAAATTCCATATACAGAAATTGCGCATATACGGAAACTGTGCATATACGGAAGACATGCGCATATCTTCCGTATATGCCCAGTTTCCGTATATGCGCACATCTTCCGTATATGCACAGTTTTCCTATATACGCAGTTTCTATAACATAAACGAAGATGTGTACAAATTCCATATACAGAAATTGCGCATATATGGAAACTGTGCATATACGGAAGATGTGCGCATATACGGAAACTGGGCATATACGGAAGACATGCGCATGTCTTCCGTATATCCCTAACTTTCCTGTATGTGCATACCTTCCGTATATGCACGTCGTTCGTGTATCTGCATCGCAGATGCGCAAATTCCATATACAGAAATTGGGCATATACGGAAATTGTGCATATACGGAAGACACGCGCATATCTTCCGTATATGCACAGTTTCCGTATAAGCGCAATTTCTGTATATTGAATTTGCGCGTATACAATGCAGATACATGAATGACGTGCATATACGGAAGGTATGCACATACAGGAAAGTGAGGGATATACAGAAGACATGGGCATGTCTTCCGTATATGCCCAGTTTCGTATATGCGCACATCTTCCGTATATGCCCAGTTTCGTATATGCGCACATCTTTCGTATATGCCCAGTTTCCTTATATGCGCACATCTTCCATATATGCACAGTTTCCGTATATGCGCAATTTATGTATATGGAATTTACGCATATACGATGCAGAATGTCTTTCGTATATGCCCAGTTTCCGTATATGCGCACATCTTCCATATATGCACAGTTTCCGTATATGCCAAATTTCTGTATATGGAATTTGTACACATCTTCGTTTATGCTTCTGCATCGTATATGCGCAAATTCCATATACATAAATTGCGCATATACGGAAACTGTGCATATACGGAAGATTTGTACACATCTTCCGTATATCCCTAACTTTCCTGTATGTGCAAACCTTCCGTATATACACGTCGTTCGTGTATCTACATCGTATACACGCAAATTCAATATACAGAAATTGCGCATATACGGAAACTGTGCATATACGGAAGACACGAACGACGTGCATATACGGAAGATATGTACATACAAGAAAGTTCATGTATCTGCATCGTATACGCGCAAATTCAATATACAAAAATTGCGCATATATGGAAACTGGGCATATACGGAAGACATGCACATGTCTTTCGTATATGCCCAGTTTTCGTATATGCGCACATCTTCCGTATGTGCACAGTTTTTGTATATGCGCAATTTATGTATATGGAATTTGCGCATATATGATGTAGAAGCATAAACGAAGATGTGTACAAATTCCATATACAGAAATTGCGCATATACGGAAACGGTGCATATACGGAAGACACGCGCACATCTTCCGTATATGCCCAGTTTCCGTATATGTGCATATTTTCCGTATATGCACAGTTTCCGTATATGCGCAATTTATGTATATGGAATTTGCGTATATACGATGCAGAATGTCTTCCGTATATGCCCAGTTTCCATATATGCACAAATTATGTATATGGAATTTGCGCATCTGCGATGCTGATACACGAACGACGTGCATAATCGAGAGGTATGCACATACAGGAAAGTTAGGGATATACGGAAGACATGCGCATGTCTTCCGTATATGCCCAGTTTCCGTATATGCGCACATCTTCCGTATATGCATAGTTTCCGTATATGCGCAATTTCTGTATATGGAATTTGTACACATCTTCGTTTATGTTACAGAAACTGCGCATATACAGAAACTGTGCATATACGGAAGATGTGCGCATATATAGAAACTGTGCATATATGGAAGATGTGCGCATATACGGAAACTGGGCATATACGGAAGATATGCGCGTGTCTTCCGTATATGTACAGTTTCCGTATATGCGTAATTTCTGTATATGCGCAAATTCCATATACATAAATTGCGCATATATGGAAACTGGGCATATACGGAAACTGTGCATATACGGAAGATATGCGCGTGTCTTCCGTATATGCACTGTTTCCGTATATGCGCAATTTCTGTATATGGAATTTGTACACATCTTCGTTTATGCTTCTACATCGTATATGCGCAAATTCCATATACATAAATTGCGCATATACGGAAACTGGGCATATATGATGTATATGCGTAATATACAGAAGACATGTGCATATCTTCCGTATATGCCCAATTTCTGTATATGCGCACATCTTCCGTATATGCACAGTTTTCGTATATGCGCAATTTCTGTATATGGAATTTGCGCATCTACGATGCAGATACATGAACGGCGTGCATATACGGAAGATATGCACATACAGGAAAGTTAGGAATATACGGAAGATATGCGCAATTTCCGTATATGTGCATATCTTCCGTATATGCATGTCGTTTTTGTAATTTGAAATTATTTTAAAAATTTGCATTTTGAAAACCAATATCACTACTTTGAAAATCCAAATTTACACTTCAAAACAGCTACTTTGAAATTCACTATTTTTTAATTTAAATTAACAACTTTGAAATCAAAATTTATATTTTTGAAACAAAACATGACACTTAATGCTTTAGAAATCAAAATTCGCAGTTTGGAGATTAGAAATTAATGGAATTCACATTTTTTTATTCCAAATACATACTTCTATCCATCGATATTTCCACTCTTAAAAATCAACATTTCACTTTAGAATATTAACCATTTCAAAATTTAAATTTACAACTTTTAACTATATACTTCCTTACTATATCAATTGTAATTTTATTTTGGTAATCTTAATATTCCCTCTTCTCCAATCACACCTTTAACCCCATGAAACAAAAAAAATTCAATAAAGGTTAAAGAGGTTAAATAACAAGTACATGTTTATTAAATGGGTTGATTCTCACATGTAAAATCTATGGAATATGAACATAAACTATAAACTATAATTCATATGTAAAGAAATAAATGAATATTCTAGGGTCGAGGATGTGAAAATATATTTAAGCTGTCATATTTTTTTCGATATATATTTTGTTTATACTTAAGAGTCATTATTGTATGTTAGCTTATGATAAAAATATCTACGGTTACATATTTGTTAAGAGACTTGGTAAGAATATTTTTAAAGTGATATTGGATTGTAATGTGTGGTTATTGTTTTTTATCTAGTATCAAGTTAGAAAGGCATATGTATTTTTAGACAGATTAATCTTGAGGTGCGAGGTATAAGTCTTAAGATTACATTTTAAACATCAAATAAGATATAAATATAAAAGTAACTTAACTTATAAACTTGATAATTTGTAAATAATAAAAGAAAAACTATTCATCAAAAGTAATGTAACATTGATAGAATATAACATCGCATCCACATAAGGATTTAAAATTCAATGAAGATGTTGTCATCAACACAAGTATAAATTTATGTATTTTTATTCAAAATAGGTCCAACTATACATGTTTCTTTTTTACAAAATAGAACTTCATTTCAACATAAATAATGGAATCTCATGCCCATAAATGACATAATGGAAAAACAACATCATGATCGATCTAAAGTATGGGTCTATAAGTCACCCTCATCCCTCTTGGCACTCCCAGGTGGATTTCCAAATTGATATCTCCGCAAAAAATTACAATAATCAATTAGTTGTAAAAATTGAAAGGCATATAATCAATTTCATTAATTCATGATGATATTTTGATCAAATACTCATTCTCACCGTGAGGATTTGAGGCAATGGAGAAGACATCCCTTCCTGGGTAGATGGCGGAGCACTTGGTGACGGATATAGGCATGGTTCAGGGGTGCTGGATAAAGGCATGGTGGATGTGAAATAGGGAAAAGGTAGTGGGTGTGGGTGACAATACACCCCCACCGGTTGTACAATAGTGGGAATCACTGTAGGCCGGGGGATTAACCTAGGGGGGGAATTGGAATGTTAAGGGTGGACGATTGAAAAAATGAGAATGGTGGATGACTAAAGGGTAGGGGTGAGCATTGGGAAGGTATTACAGAGGTGGTTATAGGCATGGAAGAATTTATGGAGGAAAAAGGTGGTGGGTGTGGGTGATGATACATCCTAATTGGTTCAACAATAGGGGGGAGCACCCTTGGGGAGGATATTGGGGTGTTAATGGCTAAAGGAGGGTTCCCAATGCTAGATCTTTTTTCAATAGCATATTCATCAAATAAATGAATTCGACAATTTGGAATGTTGTGAGATGTGGGTCCCTCAGCCGTAACAATAAAAATAGTTCATATAGTCATGCAAATGTGTTGAACATGCTAATATATCGCATTTAACGTAAAACAATGCATAGCATGAAATTTCCATACCAATATTGGGTATAATAGAATCTTGCATTATCTCAGGCGCGTGGTCCACATTTCTTTGTTTTTGAGAAGATGACCCCAATTGTTCATCCATTCTTTTTTTCCTTGCATGAACTCGTCCAACCCTTTCAAATTGTAGATTATCTGTCCCTGATTTTGACTTGCGACCACATCGCCTCTTTTTATTTACTGGACTCAAGAAACTATGTTTTCTCTTGGTAGTGATCTTGGATGGAGTTATAGTATTGAAAAACATTTTGTTGTATTCTTGACATGCTTTGTCTACCAAGTTGTTCAATGCATATGCCTGTTCCAAATTTGTAGGTATTATGGATCTCAATTTCTCAAGGGTTGATGAGTTAACATGTTTCATCTCATCATGTTCAGAGAATGCACTATCTTGTCGTACATTGGTCGATTCAACATTGTATGATAAATTCTCTAAATTATCAATGCTTGTTTCATTATGATAATTCAGATTGGGAGGAGAATCAAAGCATGGTGAAAGCTCTGTTTGGATTTCTGGGCCCAATTTAGGTGTTTCATTCAAATCAAATAAAATTCTAGGCCTTTCTGTCCTGGGATCAGTGACACCATGTGCTACATTTTCACCCAAAATAGTGTTACTCACTAACATCTCAACTTTCAATACATGTTTACAGATATTTCCATTCAGGGCCCAATTGCAATTGTAGAAGTGTAGATTAGAACCCTTATATATGACATTGTACCAAATGTCACGAGTATCCTTATTTTGGCTACGAACCTAATAGTCATTACTCTTTTCATCAGGCACACAATCTTCATTTGGGATTTTCTTAGCTCTACACTTGGATGAATTCAATTGTTCCTGTATTTTTCTGGGTCGTACAAAACCAGCTTCTTTTAAATGGTGCATATGATTGTAATATAATACAACCTTTGTCAACAAAACATAGATGAACTAATCAACCCTTCTATGGCATGCATTGTTCTTCTCACATAGGTACCTTTCCTTGATATACCGGTGGTAAGATTCAATGGCATTGTTCGTATCTTGATTTGAATGTGGAAAATTTCTGTATGCTTTTGCCCACATATCTGTAGAAAGAAATTTATTAGTTATATATTAATAAGTATACACATGACATGAAAAATAGAGTCATTAAAACCACCAATAAGAAGCTTACATATTTTTTTGTTGGCTATCCAACTATTTCTAAAATATTCCAAAAATCTTTTTTTTTCACTGAATTCTTCAAATAAGCTTTCAGCTTTCTTTCTCACAGATTCATCATCTTTACACATGTGCATGATTTCTCCTAAATCACGAAAAATGCTTATTTGGTTTTCCCTTCCTTGGACCTTGTTTCCAACATTTTTCAACCATGCACAACGAACATGCCACACACATAATAATACTTTGCACTTGATCGAAGACCTGCAATAACATAATTTTTAGTGAGATTATACATCAACAATATTTTTTATGCCTCTTGTAAAAATAATAAACACATCACCTCAATGCTTCAATTTTGGCAATAGCATCATCTGTGATGAAGGCAAGAACATGCCAATCTGGTCGCTCTCTGTTTCCAATTGCAAGTAAGGCCAACATCCATTTAGAAAGATCAGCTATAGTATTGCGTGATGATATCACCCAAGCTATTGGAACCCCATTGTGATGCTCGTCGAAAACCATTAAGGTGTAAATTTGATACTGCATTACAAAAAATGTGCATAATTATATTTATATAAGATACATGCATATATATGAGGTTAAATAAATGAATCAAATTTAGGATAAATATGTACTCACCCCATACTTATTTGTACTAAAGGTTGAATCCATTGAGATAATATTATTGTGAGAGTATTTCAGCATCATTGAACACATCCACTTTGTTTGTATGCCTATGATAAAAGGGATATTTTCAACAAGATCTTGTTTTTGGCAGAAGAAAAAACTCTCTGGGTTTTCCTTATACCAGCACTCTACACTTTTTGGATCACTTTGATCTTTAGCATACTCTAGCCTTATGATATCATTGTAAATGTTACTTATATATTTTTTTGTCATGTATGTATCTCGAGTTATCCCTGTGTATAACTCACCAGATCCATCCTTCACATCAGAGATGAACTTGTCCCATATCATTGTAACATTAAAACCTCTTTTAACGAAATGTTGGACACTAGATCGCATATCCCAACTTAAATGTGGTGCATAATTGAATCTCATGGGCCTACCGATTGCATCTGTCCCATGACAAATAACATTGGATTTATCAATATGTCTACATGCAGTATATATTATTACAACATCATCTGGTCTCATTTGAAGTCGTCGCACAAAGAAGTGACATTGGCAACCAACTTTAATACTTTCATGTCGATTGCGGTTTGTCTTTGGATCTGATGATGCACTCCTAATTATCCTTGTTGACTGTGGACCATATGAACACCAATAACTGTACGTAAAAAAATTACTACAAATTAGATATAATATTTATGCATATTGAAAAAATTATACGTATCTTGAAAAAGCATATAGAGACTCACACACTGTACTCCAGGTATGTTGAGTAATTGGTGTGTGTGATATCCTCTATTCCTCTACTTCGATGTTTCTTAAGAAGAAATTGAGTGGGTGCACTTTCATTTGATTCCTCTCCACTTATGAAATCATCAAGTCGACAATATGGAATCACCGCAACTTGGTCCCCCCCAATCTCTGTCCATGTTAAGTCTTCTGCTGAAAATTGTATCATATCTTCTGGGTCTTCAACTTCCAACTCGTTAATCTTCCCCCACTTATTCATTCTTAAATTACCTGTACAAATTGCATTGAAAATAATTTAGTTTGAGTAAATATTATGGTCTTGATCGATGCATAGCGTACTAAGCATGGAAGTCTCATTTTTAAGTAAATATTTTATACTTTTCACGTAAACCACTTTGGGATTAAGTAATATTCAGGGGATCTTAGATGACATTGTACGATAAGTAAGATATTAATAAGCTTAAATATCTCTGACAATTTTAGACTAACCATGTATGACATATGAATTCTTTCTGGAGGTGGGGCCACCATGTTATTGTCAAGGGGCGACTTGTGATGGAAATATGTGTGGAAATGGATTTATCAGGAGCTCTACCAGATGAGGTGATCTTAGAAGTTTTTGATGAAGAATGGGTGCAAACAGTAGATTATGAGCACATTCCGTTCAGATGTCACAGATGTCATGAACATGGACACCATTTTAGAGATTGTCCACTCAGTAAAGTAGTAAGCAAGAGAAAAAATAACACAATGAAGGAAACATACATATTTCAGAAAGTGGTGAATCGTGGAAAGGGCAGCAAAAGAGGACCAAAACAACATCAATATGAAGGTCAACAAATCAGTCAGAACAAATTCCAAGTGCTTGAGGAAGATGAAGAGATCTCAAAAGAAGATCAAGCAATGGAAGGAAGTCCTGCGGACAAGGAATCTGAAGAAAACCGGGAAAACACATAAGACATCGATTAGCAGAAGGAATCCATAATGAGTGATGTAGAACTGGAGATGGATCAGGAGATGACCCAAAATGAGATGGACCTGGAGGATCATGAACTACAAGAAATTCTTGATAAAGAAAACCTAGATCTGGAAGGGTTTTTGATACAGGGAACCACGGGAGGAGTAGATTCGTTACCACAAGAAGAACTCAATAAAATACAATAGTTGTTTCTATGGAAATCACAGGCTGGCCGCTAAAATACCTAGAGTCAGTTAGATGAACATCACTATTCATTGGCGTGAGCGCAGTAGATACCATAGTTCTTTAGTTAATGGAGAGCCTCTCTTCTTTTCTGGGATCCAGGTTCAGGCAAGAAAGTTGAGCAGGCATGGAAGGAATCCTTGTTTTACCGGCAACAGGAATCTTTACATTTTTGGGCCTCGTAGAGTAAAACCACTTCCTTGGCGGTTTTTGGATGTTCGCATCGCTCTAAAGTGGGAAACGGTTTTAGCGATTTTGCAGCGATCCCATCCAACATCCTACACATGGCAGAGAGAGGGTTTGGAAAACCACCCTCCATCGCACACTAACGTCTGGTCCACTTGTTCGGTGCGATATTATGCTCTTCCGTTGGATTTCTTTATGTGGATCAACGATCAAGATTGTTCGTCTCAAAGGGACTTTGTCGGGGACTAAATTGCGGGAGATCTCGCGAGCTACCAGGGGCTGGTGGCAAATTTTGGGTTATTTTGAATTCGGGTCTAGATTCACTGTTATCTTCCATGCATGTTGAGCCTTGAGGTTGGAATTGGTGGATTTCGGGAGATTCACATGCGCGAAGTTTATTCCACCATTCGGACTCGAAATCCATTTAGTATGGTTTCTATTATTTCATCGGGTCGGTTTTTGGAATCTAAGAATATGCCTTTTTGGCTCCGATTTGCGTCTCATCTGTCAGAACTTTGCAAACGGATAGGCCGATTTAGGATTTTGTTTGTATTTTAAAGGTCTCGTAGTTAAATTTGTGGGCCCGTGGCCCAGACTTGGTACCCAAGCCCTGAGTGGATAGATTACTCTATGTCCCTCAGGTCTCTTTGGGTAGTTGTATTATATGTAATTTGTTTCTTTGTTTCTAACGAATAAAAGGTACGAATCTTGCTTCAGCAAAAAAAAGAATTTAAGTTAGTCTTCCCCATTATATCATTGCTCACCCTAGCTTACATACTTAATATTAAACAATGAACCAACTTAACATAAGCTGATGCACCCCGCATCTTTTCTTTATTAGAAGCTTAAGTTGGAGGCTTATTTAGCCTAATAACACCCGTCTTTTTTAATTAAGTAGATTATGGAGAGTCCTTTACCAGATCTCAAGGTATGTGGTTATAGATGATAATGAGTCATTGAGAAAGGTAACTTTTAAGTGTAAAAGCATAGGTTGAGGCTTCTCGAGTCTAATAATACCCCTCATTTTTTCGTTTTTTACATAAGTAGATTGGAGAGGTCTTCACCATGAGATGTGATGGTATTGAAAGTTGAGAGTGAATTTTTCAAAAACTAATATTAGGTTTAAGTTATTGTGAAACAATATATAAATTATTGTAGATATTAACCCGAAGTAATTTATTATAGCCCACATTGTCATTTTTGAATTTTTATTATTTAATTTATTTTTTGAATTTTAATTTTGTTTATTATTTTATTATTCAAATATTTGAAAATAATTTTAAAAAATAATAAGTAAATGGAAATATTAGTTATATGATTTAATAAAAGATGTAATTTATAAAATATGATATCAGAGAAAGCTAATTAAAAAGTAGACTTATATTCTATTATATTTTATTTAATTATGAAACTTTACATACAAAAAAAGAGTATTTATTACAGAGTTTTTTTTGACATTGTATTCTAAATGGTTCTTATGTTATGCTCTTAAATCTAACTCTTAGATACTCTACTCTACCACGAGACAATACAATGCTAGAAAGATGGAACCCCCTCTTTCTAGTGACCTGGTGTTTAACATAGCTTGATAATGATTTCAGATTAGGGTTTTCACATGTCTCAACACTTCGTTATTGTTAAATACATATAAATATTGAAACCCATAAAAGAAAAAAATGTAAGTGAATATAAAAATCATATAATTTAATACAAGATATAACTCAGGGGATATCATATAACAGAAAACCTAATTAGAAGGTGAGGCTTATACTCTACTCTTTTTTATTTAATTATGGAAATACAAATACAAAGAAAGGGGTATTGACTATCGAGTTGCCTATGACATTGTTGTCTATATGGTTGTTGCAAATTATCTTTCTCCTTTGTTTTGATCTCAAATCCCACTCCTAGATGTTATGCTCAACTATGTTTTAATACAATCCTAAAAAGATGGAACCCCTTCTCTTCCTAGTGACGTAGTATTTAACATAGCTTGGAAACTATTTAAGGTTTAGGGTTTTCACATTTTTCAAGCCACTATTAGTGTTATGGTTTTGGACCTTTTAGGATCTTTTTGAATGCCCACACGTGACTAACTCCACATATCTAAGTAATGGCGTTGATGCAGCGTCCACTTGGTACCACCGTATGAACAAGTTAGCTCAACTTGTGGGAGGCATAGCTTCTGCATATGAAATTTGATTGAGGTGATTTTCACATTGTTTGAAAGCTAGAATTGGTGTGTAAAGCGACATCAAGAGGCAGAGAGCTATGCTCACAAAGCTTTCACTCATTTCATATCCCAAAATAACTTTAGAGGGCTTTAAATTCTAAATCTCAAAATTAAGACATATCATAAAATATGTCACAAAAGATAATTCCTCCAATTTTTCTACCCAAAAAATATCAAAATAAATAACAAATTCTCTAATAATTCATTTTAAATCAGTTAAAAAAAATGTTTCTTTTCAATTTTTATTTGTAGAATTTATTTTAATGTATATTCAAGTGAAAGAAGAATTGGAATGTTTTGTGTAGCATTGTCTTGTTATTCTTAATATGAAAAAGTAAAGTATTCATGTATTCTTAAAATGGAATGTGTATCACTTTTGTGGTGAGGAGAGGAATGTGTATAAAAAGAAATTACATACATAAAGAAAAATGAAAAATAAAGTGTTACTTTCCCTTTAAGTTAAGCTATGTGATCAATCAAACAAGGAAAATATTTTAGTTTCTTTTGCGTATGATAAAAGGTCCTATGAAGACCTATTCGTCCTTTCCACTCTATAAGTAACTGGGCCTTGCGGAGATATATTTTGTGAAGGGTACTGGGGCTATGTCGCGAAAGAACTGGTGACGCTTCCAGCAGCCAAAAAATGACGGGTACTGGGGCTACGTCCCGAAAGAACTAGTGACGCTTCCAGTAGCCAAACAATGACGAGTACTGGGGCTACGTCCCGAAAGAACTGGTGACGCTTCCAGCAACGAAAAGAATCAACCAAGGTATTGAATGAGGCTTTAGTGCTTCCCACAACTCCACCTATAGGGAAAGATGCCCTAAAATTTGGCCAATAGGATACCTTCGTCTCACGGAGGCAGTCGAGTCTTTAGCTTCTTCGTAATCGGTTATCAGTATCGAGCACTATACAGGTTGGGTAGCCCCATATAGGACTGCACACACTGAGCCTAAGCCGAACCCCCTCTGAATCAGGTCTTTGTGCTGCCTGGGTTGTCTTTTCCATGGACTGATTGAAGGATTTGAAGCACCCTAAAAGACAACTTCTATGTTTCAAAATGTAACATGACCATGGCGGCTTATTGGATGCCCACCCCCAACAGTCCTAACCTAAACTATAAATTATTTTGTGGCCCATGTGGGGAAATTTAGTTTGTTCAAGTTATGATTGCTTTTACGTGTCTTCCTTCACTTATGGTGTGAAAAATTAAGCTTAAATAAACTAAGTACAAAAGGTTTTTACACTTGATTCCCTTTGTTCAAAGTTTAAAGTAGATTAGTGTGTGTAGTGAAATGTGTGTAAGTGACAGAGTGAACATACAAAGTTTGTAGTCATGTGGATATTCAATGATCCTTTTCAAATTCGTCTACTTACACTAAATTATGTTTGTTCCTTACCTGCAAATAAAATAATGTGTGGTTGATGGGCCACTTACTTCCTTCCTATTACACTATGTGAGCCTAAAAAGGGAGATGAAAAATTGAGTGCTTTGAGAAAGATTTCAGATGCAAGCCCAGGATCGTCTAAAAGACGCAAGGGAAGCAGGGGCTACTCCCTTTCTTTAATAACACCAGTTCCTAGTCCCAATGCTAATGAAGTAAAGATGCTTTGGTTAGTAAAAAATATGAGTGAATTATGGGCCACTTACTCCTTTGCTAATTAAGCTATGTGACTTGGTAAAATAGCAAAACAAATTGAAAAAATGTGTGGATTATGGCCACTTACTTTTCCCCTTAATTAAGCTATGTGTGAAATGTAAAAATTTTAAAGTAAAGGCTAAGTAATTGCCCTACTAATACTGATTATTAAAACAATCTGAACTATATGCAAAAAAATTGTAGAGGTGAAGGCAATTCACTAAAGGTTGTCAGTCACCCACGAAAGAAAAATTACAATGATTGTTTTTGTTCTCTGTAAACCGTGGGGTTAGGCTCTGCACAAGCGAGTGAACCGTGTGTCAATCTGCAAGAAAATGATAAGTGTTAAGCCAAATTATAGATATTAGGAGTGAGAATGATTATAAGCAATATGCATTATCAATGTTCTAAATTTAAACTTATATGATTAAAGAACAACGTATTTTATAAATGATACTATACTATAAATAATTTGACTAAAATTTACAATCTCACTAAAACAAATTAGTATTGAAGAACTAAATTTATTTATACATTCAAAAATATAATTTACCCAATAAAAAATTGCATTATAAAAATTTTGAATATAATTTAATAAAAAACTTACAATCTTATAAAAAAACAAAAATCATTAGATACGGTAATAAATTCTGCAAGTTTTGTTTCTTTATATTCGGTGGCCCTTTTTAGACTGGTTACAGGAATAGTTCTGAACATTGTGTATGTGGATGGGAAGCTTAGTATATCTTTTTATTTTCACAAATATGGGAGAGATATGGATAACATGTACTAGTTTTTATTTTCTAATATAAAGTTAATATTTTTCTCTTTATGGAAGAATAAAATTGTGAATTTAAATTATCTAAATAATTTTTCTAATGTATAAATAGATTCAATGTTTTATTAAAAGACAATTGAGATACCTAATTTATGCAAATTATATCACTGAAACATGAAATGTTAAGAACTATCAAATTTGAAAATTAAGATTCTAAGAAGTCCTAAATTTCCATGAGAATAATTACCCTAAAGAAGACCAAAAAAACATCTGATAATAAAAATTACATGAACTTTTTTTTTTGAAATAATTAAATAAAACTGAAATATTTCCAAGATTTCATGGATAAAATTGAAGTAAAACCATTATTCTCATTTTTACCCCTAAATAAATATGAAATCTACCTTCAAAATAAAAATATAAACATGACACATAATGTGAACAAATTTTATTTTTGAAGAATAATGGGCAAACTGAAAATAATGGGGAACTGAACTGATTTGATAACAGTTATGACAGGTTAGTCCACTCTAGTCCAGAGAAAAAAAGGCGTGGCGTGCCACCATAGTCCTCTACCATGTTCGCGATGCCGATAAACACCACCGACCAAGCCGGCAGTAAAGACAAATGATTCCCGGGCCCCGACCGAAAGGAGTAGTTCCCACGATAATACCTATCTTCTTCTCCTCTGCTTTGAATTGAATTGAATCGCATTGCACTGCAAAGCTCATTTGGCTTACAATGGGAATTATGCCTTATTGTTTATTAATTATATTTCTGCATTTTTCCACACTCACTGGGACTCGAACTAGAGCCCAAAGGGAAATTGCCCCTTTACATTCCACTAAAACCCCGATGCTCTCTACTCTTCACGTGCATCTACTTTCTCCGTGTTCTCATTTCAGATTCATTTAACAAAAAATTTAACTCGAAAATTACAACTTAGGCCTCTGTCAAATGACTACTGGCATCCATAATGAAGACCTGTAAAGATTACCCTCAAAACTCTAATTTGAATAGCAGCATGCAGTCAACTCCAATAGTGATGGCAATCTATAAATGGAAATAAACTAAGGGGATTTCAATGAGGTGTCTTCAAGAAATCAAATCAGTTGCTGGAACAAGAGGAGATGATCACGGCTATAGCCTTGGGATGAGCGAAGGAGAATAAAATTTATCATTATTTTTAATTTTTTTTTTTAAGTAAATAAATGTTGTTTTACGAAAACAAATTTGCCAAAACTTCAAGAAAGCTTTCAAATAGGGAGCGAGAATTGCAAAAATCCCATTAAAATTTAAAATATGACATAAGATCAAACCCCCGAGATGAAAGAGCAACCCTGGATTTAAAAAATAAAAAAAAAAGGAATAAGATTTGGTCAAAGAATTAGCCCTGCCCCTAAAAAATGATCCGGAATTTGAGTTCGAAGTTTGCAGTATTTTTCTTTCTCGGAACTTTGACTTTTTCAATTCCATGCACGGTTTTCACTTGTGTTCAAAGAATTTAACCCTCCTTCCAGAAGAGATTACAAATTTAGTATTTATCAGACACCCTCATAAAACTTTCACAATCTCACACCCGACAAAACCAAATTCTGATTATTTTTAATTTTTTTTTAAAGTAAATAAATGTTGTTTTACGAAGACAAATTTGCCAAAACTTCAAGAAAGCTTTCAAACAGGGAGCGAGAATTGCAAAAATCCCATTAAAATTTAAAATATGATGTAAGATCAAACCCCCGAGATGAAAGAGCAACCCTGGATTTAAAAAATAAAAAAAAGGAATAATATTTGGTCAAAGAATTAGCCCTGCCCCCAGAAAATGATCCGAAAATTTAAAATATGACGTAAGATCAAACCCCTGAGATGAAAGAGCAACCCTAGATTTAAAAAAAAAAAAAAAAAAGGAATAAGATTTGGTCAAAGAATTAGCCCTGCCCCTAGAAAATGATCTGGAATTTGAGTTCGAAGTTTGCAGTATTTTTATTTCTCGGAACTTCGACTTTTTCAATTCCATGCACGGTTTTCACTTTTGTTCAAAGAATTTAGCCCTCCTTCCAGAAGAGATTACAAATTTAGTATTTATCAGACACCCTCATAAAACTTTCACAATCTCACACCCGATAAAACCAAATTCTGAAGTACAGAAGTGTAACAGTACTAGCATGAGAGGGCTTTGCATTGCGGTAGAGCGTTACCAGTTTCGAAGGGCTGCAAGGGATCACCAACGACTGTTCACCGTTGCTCCTGTTTGGTGGTTGCAGGGTCTGAATTGCCGGGATTAGTCCAGAATCCGATGGGCGTATTAAGTCTGGTTGGTGTATGGAAGATGGATCCCGGCAGAGTTTATGAGCCTTAATGCGTGGGTTGGTAAACTATGGAGGATGCATCCCGGCAGAGTTTATGAGCCTTAATGCGTGGGTTGGTGAACCTCATTAAGACATCAAACCGAAGGCGGGCATGAACACCGGCGCTGGAGGCGGGCAGGAGCACGCATTGCCGGTACTGGGTGAGGAGAGATGGATGCATGGATGCATGCCCATGATCAATGGTCCCGGTGACGTCAAGCTCCTGTCAGGTGAGTGTAAGGATGGAGCATTAATAATGCTATAGGGTCTGAATTGTCGGGATTAGTCCAGAATCCGATAGCGTATTGAGTCCGGTTGGTGTATGGAGGATGGATCGCGGCAGAGTTTATGAGCCTTAATGCGTGGGTTGGTAAACTATGGAGGATGCATCCCGACAGAGTTTATGAGCCTTAATGCGTGGGTTGGTGAACCTCATTAAGACATCAAACCGGAGGCAGGCAGGAACACCGGCGCTGGAGGTGGGCAGGAACACGCATCACCGGAACTGGGTGAGGAGAGATGGATGCATGGATGCATGCCCATGATAAATGGTCCTAGTGACGTCAAGCCCCTGTCAGGTGACTGTAAGGACGGAGCATTAATAATGCTATAGGGTCTGAAATAGGAGTTGCCGTCGTTATAAGCTTTGGTACTTTTGTAGCGACCCATGAAAAGGTTGGGAAGCCTTGGCATGTATTTAAAGTGGGTATTGAATGATGCGATCGACCTGTCGTTATAAGCCTTGGAATGCTGCGATCGACCTGTCGTTATAAGCCTTGGTACTTTTGTAGCGACCCATGAAAAGGTCGAGAAGCCTTCGCATGTGTAGTTGAAAAGCCTTGGTGAAAAGGTTGACTACTTCGGTACTTCATATCCGTCTGTTATTTTCAGTGTGTGTCATCAACGCCATAATAGGGCCGACGGTATCGTCCGGTTTGTTGCTTTTTGTTTTTTTTCATTCGTTCAAACTTGAGTTTAGGCCAAGGCCAACTTCTGGATGGGAGAACAATGCCCTCAATACGTTAATAAAAATTATTATCGCATAGTATTAATCACTATCCTCACAACTTAGTTTTATTATTATTATTATTATTATTATTACTGGCAAAATGATATTTTAATTTCATGATTTTAAAAATACTGTTATTACATAGTAAAATAAAAAAATTCATTTTTTTTGGCTGTGTGTGGTGGTATTTTATGTAAAAAAATAATTCATAATTATAATTGTAAATAATTAATATATAAGAAGAGGTTGTAAAATAGCTGAATGACTTTGACGAAAGGCGGGAACTGTGCTCTGCAACTCCAATGGCGATCTCTCTTCTTCAACTTGCAGGGACCTTCCCACAGGCTTACAACAGACCGGATGAGGGCGTCCACGAGCCAGTTGGTGTCTCCTCTCATCTGGGAAAAGAATCATGTCTGGAAGAGATAACATTACAATTTTTTTTATTCGCTAAATGGGTTTTCTTTGTTACAACCACACCTGCAAGCTCTCAGTCTCCTTGGCGGGGGAAAAATACACCTGATTACTTCTCCTGTGTGTGAACCACGACCTTTCTTGCCTCTGGATGGTGAATCAGTGGCTTGGGCTCTTGGCTCACAGCGCGATGACACCATTATATCTCATTCTATCTGGCTTGCAACATCCCTTGGTAACAGCTCCGCCACCAACATGCTGCCGCGAGCGTGGATAAGTGAAGTGGGGCTTACAGTGTCCTAGTTCATGTCTGAACTAGAGACCCATGCAAATGAAAGGGGATGGACTACAAAGGACTCAATATATCCTAGCGCAGTGACAGAGTACTTAAAATATGTCCCTCATAATCCAAATCTGGAGGCACTAGGAAGTGGACAAAATATAAAAATGTGGGGTGAATCAGGGTTCGCAGAGAACTCGCCCAATCCATCGGATCGTGGCTCCAAAATGGTTGTATCTTACTGCTTGGGTGAAGAACAGATTCAAATCTTCATCAAAAAGATAGAGGGTAGCCATCATTGCATGAGGCTCAAAAAGGGGCTAAATATTCAGGAGTTAAAGGAGGAAATCCAGAACCAACTTGGGACACCCACCATATATGAAAACTTGGTATTCTCAGGACGTAGTCTATAGGACCTCCTTTCACATTAGGAATATGGCATCAGCAATGACTCAACCATTTTTCTTAATCTGAGACTGCGTGGAGGATGTAATGGAGATAGCTCAAAAAATATTGGCTCCTTTAGAGATGCAGTCAAGGGAAAAGAAAAAATGCAGCATAAACCAGCACCAACACCAGAGATTCTAGGTCCCTATTTAGTGGAACAAAAATTGGAATCCCCAACGATCCAAGTAACTCTAACAGAGGTAGCTGATCTACACACTGAACTATCCAAAAATGCTGTCATTTTAGATTTAATGGATTCTGGCCAAAATCCGATGCTCTGCATCAATGGATTTACTCCTCATGGACACCAAACTATGATATACACCTATGCTCAAAGGGATTTTTCATAGTTAGCTTCTGTACAGAACAAGAACGCAACAGTATTATCGAACAGGGGCCATGGTTTTGGGGAAATGCTGGCCTCTTCATCACTCCCTGGTTTGCTGAATTTGATGCAAACACTATGAAAATTTCAAGAATGCCTGTATGGGTGAGGCTCCATAACCTCCCTCTACATTTTTGGCATCACAAAGTTTTATCAGCCATTGGGAATTCCTTGGGGAAATTCCTAAAAATTGATGATGACAGAGTTAGCAGGGGAATTTTCACATTTGCCAGGATTTGCATTGAAGTGGACCTGAGTCAGGGACTGCCTGAACACATCACATTGAACTACAACAATACACTGAGGACTCAACGACTCGACTATGAGAACACTGCATTTAGATGTCGCAGTTGCATGCAAACAAGACATCTCCAATACAATTGTCCACTGTCCAGAAAGGACCCCAAAGGAAAAAAGAAACAACAAAAAAAGCCCAAAGGGTGGCAGCAGACCGACTTGATGGATGATGAGGACATGCAGATAGAACCTACAGAGAACCAAACAAAAACTGATATATATCCGGGACAGAAAAATACTCAAGAAGAAATTACCCCAGACTCTCAACTGGGGCCAAACAATATACAACAGCATCAAGAACCTCAGTTGGAAGTAAGTGGCATAAAAAGAACTCATGGATCTGAAGGATCTGAATCCGACAAGGAACTTCCATTGAACACACTGGAAAACTAGCTGGCCATTACACCCTCTCCTAACTCGGAAGGTTGGAGGAGGGTGGAGAAGAAGAAGGGCAGAAAAGCATAGGCCTGCTGATTTTTATTATTTCTTTTATTGTAATTTTGTCCTCTATATGGACAGCCTTCTACATATGCTTCTAGCATCTACAACATGTAATTTTTTCATCTGAATTAAATTACGTCGTTTTTCCATGGGGGAAAAAAGAAGAGGTTGTAAAATAGATGTGATTTAAGTTTATCATTTGTTATTAGAAACTGGTAAGATTAATTTACAAATAATAAGATTAATAAACTTAAATCATAAACAAAGGAAGGTGTTATAATTTCTTAAACAAATTCATTATAATTTGGAATTGTTTTAATGTGGTTTAGGAGTGATATATATAAAACTAATGAAAGAAGTGTTAGTTTTCCTATGTATTTATGAGCTATAATCTTAAATAAAATTGTAATAGTTATCTATTGCATCACTCTCATTACAACTTATCTATCTATATGTATGTATGTGTTTGTTTGTGAGGAATATTCATATGTGTATTTGATGCAATAGCACATGCAACAAAGGTTTTTAATTGTTTAGAATTGTTTTAGTTTTATTTTACAAATATTGGTAATGTGGTTTAGGATTGAAAAGTATAAAATTAATGAGAAAAGTGTTGGTTTTCTTATGTATTTTTAAATTAGTATGAGCTATAATCTAAAATAAAATTGTGATAGTTATCTATTGCATCACTCTCATTACTATGTGTGTGTATGGAATACTCTTATGTGTATTTAATTTGGTATTAGAGTTTGATATTATAAGATAAGATCTTGGTTCCATTTGTCCTTGTAACTTTAGTGAAATAGTTTTGAGAAGAAAACATGTGTTGTTTGAAGAAAGCAGTGAACCTATAGATTGAACAACTTAAAAACATGTCTACCATTTAAGTAAAGTAATCACTATTTTAAGTTGCATCAAAGTGGAATGAGGGGGGGAAGATGCCAAGTCAAAATTATGTTTAAAAAGTGAGAGCATGATGTAAATTTTATGTTTCAAGTGATATATATAATGGTTTCCCTTATTTGTAGCTTCCATTGTATTTGGTTAGAAATAATTATAAAAATAATGGAACATTGGAGAGAAGTCAATCCATGGGTGGATTCTTATTTGGATGAATCAACCAAGATATATGGGAAAACTATACAAATTGGAAGTTTATCATGCATATGTTGATGTAGGGTAGAATATTTGGCCAAGCCATAAGAGAATAACTATAAGGTGCTCTTGGGAATGTACATGAAACACAACATGAAAAACTTGAAGATTTTGAAAGTCACTTAAACCTTTGTATAAATAAAAAATTACAAACTTCTCTTAACTAGAATGGAGTAAGATGTCTTTCAAAAGAGAATGGAGGAAAATGGAAATATTAGTAACTTTAATTCTATAACCAAAAATTAAACAAATTAAAGATAAGATAAGCTTGATGATATTGATAAAAAGGTTCAATGGATATACAATTATATCAAATGACATATATGCTTAATCTCAAATGGTGATGTTTATCACTTGTATTGTAGCTAAAGGAAAAGAACCTATATTTGATGAATTGTGATGTGGTGTACTACAACATGTAGCAAAAAAAGTATCTCACTTGCAAAGTTCATATTTGAATTTCATATTCAAAGGAAAACAACCATAAAGAAGAAAGTAGCTGGAATGACGTAAAAAAGGTAAGTTGAATATGAAATTTTTCATCATGTCAAGGCACCACTAGGAACATATACCAATGTGAAGAGTAATTATGGATGGTTCTATCATGGCAAGTTTGGGCATTGTGAAAAAGAATTTTAATGAGTCCAAATATTGAAGGAATTCACGAAATTATGTTGAAAGAAGAAACACTTAGTAATGCTTTCAAAAGTCTCAATTTGTTTATCTCAAACACCATCTTATCAACACATGTACATGTTAATATATGGTTTATTGAAATATACCATGAGAACAATAATGGTGTCAATATCTTAGTAGGAGACAATAGCTGATGAGATTAAAGGTTATGGAGATGTATGCATGACTTTTCCAAGTCGTCATATGAAACAAATGAAAATTTTGATATATATTTTAGTGATAAAGAAAAAAATAATTCTAGTTTCCAAAATTGCAAATCATAATTTAAAGGTAAACTTTGTAATTTATAGTTTGGTGTAACCACATAGTCATAGAAAGAGGAGCTACAATGGGAGGATTAAACAATATTGAATTTACATAGAAGGATCATCAAGCATTGGATTTAGCAACTATGTGAACTAAGGAATTGAGGCATCAAAAGTGTGGTAATTAAAATAACAATGGCCTTATGTTACATGAAAATAATTTAATGGTAGGCGGTCTTCTAAATTTTATGAGTGAACAAAATGTATGTAAATTATGTGCATTAGGAACATACCATATGGAGGATATTCCTATAAGTGTATAAAAGAGAGGAAAGGGAAAGCCCAGAGATACAATTAGTGGTACCATAAAAACCAAGTCATTTGGCGGGGTGTCTTATATTTTTATCTTCATTGAGCATAGATATAGATCTACAATAATTTAATTTATTAGAATTAAAAGTGATTTGTTTGAGTATTTTGAAGAATTTAATAACATGATTGAAAAGAAAACTTGAAGGTCCATCAAGATCCTCATTTTCACATAAGGAGGAGAATACACATCAAATACATTCATGAAATATTGCTAGAAAAATGAGATTCATCAAGAGTATATTGTAGTACATACTCCTCAATAAATGGAGTGGATGGGAGAAAAAAATAAAAATTTGTTTGGATGTGCTCGTAGCTTAATTAAAGGTAAGAATCTTTCTAACGGATGTTTGGATGAAGTAATAAGTATTACTTCAGAGTTCGAAAATAGAATCCTTACAGAATAGTAGAGCTCAAAACTCCTTATAAAAAAAATTAGCTATAAACTAGTAGTTAGTCAGTTAAAAAGTTTTGTGAGCACTACATTTTACCACATTCCAGAACAACGTAGAATAAAACTTGATCCCAAGGAAATTGTTATGTATCTAGATCAAAAATTACATGGAAATATAAGAAAAGACAAATCAATGACTAATAATAAGCCACCTCAAGGGGGAAACCTCCTTTTATATCACATAAATGAAAAATTATTGGATGTTTCAAACAACAAGACCTCCTTGGTATATATAGGAGTCTAAAGTGTCAAAATATAATTTGAGCCTACATAAAAATAATAATGCAAGGGTTCAACAATAACAATAGTGGGCTTGTATGGGGCACAACAATAATAATATTGGGGATACACTAGTATTATAGGAACCTAATATGCCCCTCTCCTTCAAAAAAGTGTTGTCCTCAGTGCTTAAGTAGTTTTGGATGATTTTCTATGAAATACTTATCCACCCATGTGGAATCTTCAGTAGGTAAGTTCTTCCACTTAATGAGATATTCTGAAATAGATCGATTTTGTAGTTGTCAGATTCTTGCTTCCATGATTGCTTATGGCTCTGATATGATTTGTCCTTCCTCGTGAAGTTCTGGGAATATAGTTTGAATTGGTAGCTTGTCACCTATAACCTTCTTTAAGCATGAAACATGGAAAAGTGGGTGTACTCGCACAGATGTCAAAACTCTAATTTGCATGCAATAGTATTAATATTTTGTAACACCTTGTAAGAGCCATAATACTTGGGTGATAATTTATTATCCTTCTTATCTTGATTGAGGGACATTCGTTTTTATTCTTGTAGCTGTAAAAATACCCAATCTCCCAAATCAAAACTTCTTTCACTGCAATATTGATAATCTCGTTGTTTCATTCAGCTCTATGCTAGAGTCAGGCTATCCCTTAAGAGTTGGAGAATTTTTTGTTGATGATTGATTTGATCTTCCACTCCTTGAACCTTAGAATTGTATCTTAAATATGATGTGATGGATGGTGGATGATATCCATAAAGAACCATAAATGGGGTCATTTTTATTGGGATATGGAAGGAAGTATTATACCACCATTCTACTAGAGGTAACCAATTGACCCATTATCTTTGTTTATCAAATAAAATGAAACAAACATATCATTCCAAAAATTTGTTCACTGTCTCATTTTCCTAATTATATTGGTGATGATAAGATGAGCTATGAGCTAATTGAGTACTAAGACAAGAAAATAATTTTGTCCAAAATTTCTAGTGAAAATGGGATCTTTGTCTCTCACAATAATCTTTGGGCTTCCATGTAACTTTTGAATTGTTTCCACAAATGTAGTAACGATTGTAATGGCTTTGAAAGGATGAGATAGTGCACAAATTTTGCATACTTAGTAAGTCTATCAACTACCACCATGATGACATTCTTTCCTTCAGACTTGGGTAAACATATGATAAGTCCATTGAGAGCTCCTTCCAATGCAAACTTGGAACGGATAATGGTTATAAAGGACCCAAGGTATTAATCGTATCAACTTTATTTTATTGGAAAAATAAGCATTCTGTCACAAACTTATGAATATCAAATTTAAGGCCATCCCAAAAAGGTTCCTTCTTGACCTTGTGGTAAGTTTTTAAAAATATTAAGTTCTCTCTTATAAGAGAGGTTTGTAATTTCAAACGGACCTTTTGTTGGATTTGGGACTTTTTACATAGATATAAGTGATCTTTGTACCATAGTGAATCATTTTTCAAAATAAATGTATCAAAATCATTGGGATCTTCCTACAACTTTTGAATGAGTGTCCACACCCCTTCGTCATTCTTCCATTCAACCCTTCATTTAGTTATCTAATCAGGTCAGATAATATAAATGACATAGAGAAATGCTTCCATATCCTCATCCCTTCTTAAGAGTGCACCTGCAACAACATTTTGTTTCCCTTTTTTGTATATGATTTCAAAGTCATAACCCAACATCTTTGCGACCCATTTTGGCTACTATTTTGAAGATAATGTTTGTTCCAAGAAGTATTTAAGACTATCATGATATTTTTTTACCTTGAAGCATCTTCCCACTAGGTAAGGGCATGTAGTATTTTTAACATTTCCTTCCCATAAATAGATTTGTGTAAATACTTTTCCTTCAGTAGATGATTTTCAAAACTCATGGCTCTTCCTTCTTGCATTAAAACAATAGGAATCCCATTTCCTAAGGCATCACATTCCACAATAGAAGATTTTCTGAAGTCTGGTATAGCTAAGACCACTGGTCGACACGTTTCCTCTTTAAGACATTTAATGGCCTTAGTTGCTTTCGAAGTCCAAAAAAATGTACCTTTCGTTATTAATGTTGTTAGTGGTATTTTCTATTTTCCCATAATTCTTAACAAACTTCCAATAATACCCTGCCAACACATGAAATCCTCGAATATGCCTTAAGATTGTAGAATTTCCCATTCCTTTATGGCTTCTATTTTTTTAAGGTATATCTTAACACCTTTATGAAATACAATATGGCCTAAATATTCCACTTTCTGTACCCCAAAGAAAATTTGGAGGGTTTTACATATAATTGTTTTTCTACCAATAGTTTGAGTACCCTGTCAACATGTTAAAGATGATCTTTCCAAGGCTTGCTATAGATTAGTATTTTATCAAAGAATACTAACAAAATTTTTCTAAGAAATAATTTGAAAGAGGAATTAATCAAACCTTGAAATGTGAAAGGTGCATTAGTAAGGCCAAAAGGCATGAACACAAATTATAGTGACCTTCATGAGTTACAAATGGTGTTTTCAGAATGTATTTTTTCTTCATTTGAATTTGATGATATCATGAACGAAGATCTAGCTTGGTGAAGTAAATTGCTCCATGTAGTTCATCAAATAATTAATTAATGATAGGAATCAGAAATTTATCTTTAATAGTGATCTTATTTAGCTATATATAATCCAGACACATGTGCCATGATCCATCCTTCTTATGCACCCATAGTACCAGAGAAGAGAAAGAACTTTGGCCGGGTTGAATTATACTTGCCTCTAGTATTTTGACAACCATACATTCAATTTCACTCTTTTGGGAATAGGGATATTTGTAAGGCCTGATGTTTAGAGCAACACTTCCTAGATTCAAGTGAATAGCATGATCATGATCACGGATAGGTAGGAGACCTTTGGGAATCTCAAATACCTTGGAATGTTTGTTAAGGAATCTTTTGAGATCTTGAGAAATAGGTTACTTAGATGTTTTAACATCTAATGCGTATAATTGTGCAATTACCCCTCGTTGTTCCCTCTTCAAAAGCTTTGTCATGTCAATAGAGCTAATTATCTTCCTAGGTTTTCCTATGATACCCCTTAATTCAGTTTCCTTCCCTTCGTATAAAAATTTCAAGAAATGTTCTTAAAATTAAATATCTCATTCCCAAATATTGTAACCATTAGACTCCTAATACAAAATCAACACTACTCATTGGAATGGAAAGAAATGGACTATTAAATACATATTCCACCATTGTTAGATTGATATTATGGCACTTCCCTGAGCAATTTATAGTTCCTCCATTTGTAACCATCACTTGAAACTTTTGTGCTCGTTATAGAAAGAAAATCAAGTCAGTGTCCATCTTACAATGAATGAAAGTATGGGTACTACCTGAATCAATTAACATTATTAACTTTTTCTTCTTGATATATCCTTCTATTTTGAGAGTTTGAGGAGTGGTAATTCCTCCAATGCATTACAAGATATGTTTAGATTCATTTAGTCTTTTTCAACCCCTGTGGTTGGTTCTTCATGTATATCTTATTCTTTTGATGCTTCTTGTTCCTCTTCTTCCTCCTCTTCAGAATCAATGTAAAATAATTTATTCTCAACGCACTTATGACCTTTGGTGTATTTGTTATCACAACTATAACAAATCCCTTTTTCTCTATTTTCCTCCAGTGGTTGTGGTGTCAATCATGTAGGTTGTAGGAGGCTAGGAGTAGTAACACTTCCATTTTTATATTTGTGAGTAGTAGACCTCCTTATTTCCATAATTTTGCTTTCAACTTTTCTTGCCACCCTGAATGCATTCTCTGATGAATCAAGTTCCCAAAGACCACCCTCATGTTGGATGTTATCCTTTAAATTCCTACGAAGCCATCAATCTGATGCTCCTATAGACTATTAGTTACCTTGATATTCATTCTTTGGAAGTCATCAATGAGCTACCCAACTTAGCCATTTTGTTTCATATTTATCAATTGGCTAAATAAGGTATTGCTCATTATGTCCTCATAATGTGTTATGTATTCCTCTATAAAATTTTTCCAAGTGAAGCGATTTGAAAGAACAAAGCCTTCAATACCACATAAATTGATTGGGTTCTAAATATAAATATGTAATGTGTACCATCTATGTGTGTTGCACATCGTATATATCAAACAACTTCCCCATATGTAGTATCCATGTTACTGGATCCTTGTCATCAAACTTCCTCATATCAATATTTAGAAAATGGTTGGTATTCAACCCAAAGTTAGAGTCTTTAAAATCAATATTCACATTCCTTTTGTTTTCATCATGAGTTTCATGGAATACCTTTTGAACACTAGGAAGTCATTATTCTATCAAATTTGTCAAACATTCCTTCAAACCTTCCATATTTCCTTTTAAACATTCCATGTCCCATTTTATGTTTTCTTTTTAACCATTCATCATCACTGTTGGTTCATCTTTAGTTGCTCTTTGTTTCTCTTTGTTGCTCTTGGTCTCGTAATTTTGATATATCATGTTGCATTTCTTCTTCTTCTTCATGCATCACAGTAGAGCATCATAAGGGCTTAACTGGTGTATCATTTTCTTGTTTTGGAGGGATTTTAGAACCAATTAATGGTATCTATGCTTGACTATTCCATTTGAATCACTTCAAACTAATTTTTGAAACAAAAGTTATGGAAATTTAAAAACACACACCTTTAAGAGTTTGATTTTGAGTTTTTTGATCTGTATGAACATAAAACTATTGGATATATATGATTTTGGCCTCCTAAGATATGAAATCATGTCCTCAAAGATAAAATCTCAAACAAAATCTCGCATGATAGTAATTAGTTTCAATATTTCTAATTTTGAAGTTGCTAGGCTTAGAGGTCAAAGATACCACCATGCTTATTACACACCAATCTGGCAATAATTAAGAAGTAGAAGAATTAGAATCTCGATGAGGAAAACATTCATAAACAAAATACACATAATGGACAAGCACACGTCATTCATGATCACAATAAGCCACATAATCCATATCTGTAAAAATACAAGAAGAAAAATATTGAGAAATATTTTCATTCCAAATCCATAATATTTGCTTCAAAGTTTGTAAAATGCAACCATTAGTGTTCTACCAATACTTATAGGTCTGCCGCATTGATCATGAATTTGACAATATTTTCCATTCGCTGGTGTTTAAAGACAATTACGACACTATCATCACAAAATTCAAATGCAAAAATAGGCTTGTCATAATTTTTTTTATCTGATATACTCTTCATGACCTCCATGTCCTTGACAACATATCCATCTTTTTTACACAAACATTACCATAAATCATTCTTAGGAACTTTTCCTTGTCATGATCTAGAACAATTGATGTCTCAACATAATTTGGAATGAAATCAAGAATATCCTTTTCTTCATCAAAATTGGTGACTTGAGCACCAGGACCTTTATCATTCCTATCCACAAAACTCATAGCCTAATTTTCATCAGTACCAAGGAAACCTTTTGTTGTTCTCACTATATAATAAAACTCTATTTCATGCAAATTTTTATCATGTTCACTTGATATTTGCACATCCTCCTCTTGCATAAGACTCCCCAGGTGATGCACTTGCATCAGACTCCTCGGGTGAAAAAACTTGACCTCCAATCAAAATCTACAAAAGCCTCAAAGGTACCTAACAAAGTGTTGTTATTACCCACATATCTAATAATTTTGTTTCTTTAGCCTTGATTTGTGTCTGTGAGGATCCCATACTTAGTTATGAAATCTACCACTTTCTTTGGTGAGATAATCTTGCGCAGTTAGCTTGTTGCTAGTTGTCCTCTGCCTTCCTCAATCCCAGATTCTACTTTGTAGTTGTTTCACCTCTGTTAGGCTGATGTAGTTCCCTCTAGTCAACCAAGTGCGCAAACTAATCACTTGTTCCTTGCCATCGTACTGTACCTTCAGTACTCCTTTTATCAACATCATTAGTTTCCCAACCTTCATGTCCAGGCATCATTCTTGTTGATACATGTTGCTTCTCACTTGTTGTTTTAAATTATTGCTACCAACTATCCTCCTAAACATGTACCAATAATGTAGGATTTCATTAGTTTCTTCACAATAGAATATACCTCCTACATATTTAATGCACCTATAACAACAAAATCCATCCTCCTTGTTGCCTTTAACAAAATACACCATGGAAAATTTTTGGGTCCTTTGAAAAATAAAATCCTACCCCAATTTCCTTGTTTGCAATAAATCGTCATGATACAGAATTGTCTCATTCTTCTCCTCGTCTTCTTACAACAATTTTTTTTCCCTACCTCTTCATCTTTGATTATGATATGAGTAGCCTACTTCCTTCTTTTCTAAATGGTCTACTCAATTTTTACTCATCATGACCAAATTTGTTTGCATACTGTAACTTCGTATCTTTTACAGTCCTTCTCTTCTTGAACAATGTTTTGTATAGGAATTGCAAGAGCCTTCTTCCACTTTTCTTCATTTATCTCCACAACACACGATTTCCATGCCAAATTATCTCTTATCCTTATGAAGGGTTTCTTGCTCCTACTTTCCAAATGTTGAACTTTTCTCAGACATGCACATATAATAAACATGTTATGGAAAACAAGTTCTCTCCCTTGACTTTCGGTTGCAAATATATGGGTCTTTGTCTCATCAAAAAAGTTAGTTTTTCCTTGAACCCTTCCAATATCTCCTACAACTCCCTAGATGTCACTCTTGTCATTGCCCCATAGAATCATGGTTTTCCTTACAAAATACTCCTCATTTATGTCTTGGCATGCTCTTCCTTGAGGTACTTCTAAGTACCCTGCTTAATAATTATCCACATAATCCAATTCCTGTCTCTCCTTACATGAATGAGACAATGGTGTCTCCTCCTTGTTAACAACTAACTCTTGGTTGTATTATCATCCTTGGTTTATTTTGGCCTCCTTTGGGATACTTAAGTTTCACTGTATGGAGGGATTTTCAGTAGCTCTCCCTCCATGATCTTCATACTGAACCAATATAGAAATATGAAAAACATGCAATTTCTTATATTTTCCCAATTTCCATTTGCCTTCAACCCACAGCAAAATATTTTCAAAAATGACCCAATAAAGTTACTAAAGTTTTTTTTAGTAAATGACCATATCAGCCTAAAGTATTTCATTAGTCAGCCTAATCAAAATGAAAGACAGACGAGATGGTCAGCATTCCTTAGTGAATTTGAAATTGAAATAAAGCATATTAAGGGAAAAGAAAACAAAATTGATGATGCACTAATTAGGCATGCTCATTCCTTGATAGCAAGTGCAGGAAGTAGTATAAAAACATATTTTGAAGAACAAGTGCAACAATCAATGCAACAAGACCTTGGATATCAAGAAATGTGGCTAAAAATGTAGCAGGAAGAAATTTTGGGGTATGATTTAAACTCAAAAGGTCAAATTACTTATCATAATAGGTTATATATTCGCAATGTAGCAGAATTGAAACAAATGATTCTGGATGAGCACCACAAGAGACCATAAACGCGTCACCTGGGATACCAAAAAATGATAATAGCCTTAAGAAAACAATATTTTTGGCTAGGTATGAAGAAAGTAGTAGCAGATTCTTTAGCCAAATTCTTAGAGTGTCAACAAGTGAAATTGGAGCACCAACATCTGGTAGGATTACTGAAGCCGCTACCCATTCCAGAATGGAAGTGGGAGGTGATCTCCATTGATTTTATAACAGGGTTACCGAAGACCAAGAATTAACATGAATCCATTATGGTAGTAGTTGATACACTGACTAAATAAGCACACTTTCTTCAAGTATAGTCCACCTTTAGGACTGCACAAATTGCTAATATCTTCATGAAGGACATTTTAAGACTTCGTGGCACACCAAAATTGATAATTTCAGATAGAGATGTGAGATTTACCACTAATCTTTGGAAGGCCTTGTTTAGGGGCTTTGGAACTAAGTGAACTTTAGTACTGCATACCATCCTCAGAAGGATGGGAAAACTGAAAGGATTAATCAGATTTTGGAGGATATGCTTTGGATGTATGTAATGGACAAGCCCACGAAATGGGAAGATTTTTTCAAACTAGATGAGCTTTCCTATAGTAACAACTATTAAATGTTTATAAAAATGAGCCCCTTTGAAGCCTTCTATGGCAGTAAATTCCATACACCACTCAGTTGGAGCCAACCTGAGGATAGGTTGATTCTTGGACTAGATATTTTGTCGAAAATGGAGCAGACACTGCGAAAAATTCAACAAAATATTAAAATAACCCAAGACCGAAAAAAATTTTATGGAGATAAAAATAGGGCATATAAAGAGTTCAAAGTTGGAGATAATGCATATCTGAAGGTTAAGCCTCAAAAAAGTACTCTCAAAACAGGCAGTTGTGCTAAATTAGCACCACGATTTTGTGGGTCGTTTGAAATTCTTGATCAAGTGAGTCTAGTAGAATTGATCCATGTGGATGTTGGTGGCCACCTACCTATTCCACTGGGACCTCCACCACTGTATTTTTTAGTTTTTCAGTTTCCTTAATTATAGCACAATTTAATATTATTAGTCGTTTTTTGGTTCCTGAAATTCTAGAGTTGTTTTGAGGCCTTAAATGATGTATTTTTGGGAAACCTGGGGCCATAAAATATTGTTAACTAGTGTTTTCCCTTCGAAAGTTATAGTCCTCATATAGATATTTCTAACAAGGTATTGTGCGCGTCAAACAGAGATCGTATGCCAAAGTTATGACACCAGGAAGTTGATGTACCAATTTACCCAAACAGGGCCCATAGTTTTGGTGCTTCATCTCCTGGGGTTATTTTTTTAGATGTTTAGGGTTTTCCATTATTTATCAAATTAAATAGGCCTTTGAGCCTCATTGTAACACAGTTTAGAGGCATGTAGCTTCCACATCTCTTCATAGAGATAAGCTACCATCGCCTGAGCTAGTCTTATTTCCATTATGTTTCTAAGCATATTTCAGTATTTGATATTAATGAAAGGAAGTTTTATTTCTACTGCATTTTCATTTATGGTTATATCTTTAATTTGTTGTGTTCCTATTTAAATTTGGATCAGTGGTATCAGAGTGGTATGCTCTTTCTCTATTTTTCTTTGCATGTCCCCAACGAGGTCAGAATATAAGGAGTTAGGGCTTGAACTAGTCAAACCTTTGCAAGACCGGCCTTGCAAATCCTGACAACCTCCCATGGGGGAAGAAAAGAAAGATGGGGGGCAGGAAATCCTTTCAAAATTTTGCTCGAGGAAGCCCTCAAGTGACAGAGGAATGTGATGATGGACAACTTTTCCCAGATCCTTCAGTGACTACCCAAGGAAAAAAACATCTATTTCCAGAAGCTACTCTGGAAGCGCCACACCCTTTAAGGTACAAATTAAATTTGACATTCCCATATTTGAGGGTAAAATAGATGCGAACACTATAGGTAAATGGTTAAATATGTTAGAAGGATGTCTTTTGTTCATGATTTTTCTAGCCGGGAAAAGATTACTTTTTCTCTTCTCAAAGTTGGCCCCCACATCAAGGAATGATGGGAAACCTACTGTGAGTAGAAGGATGAAAGTACACCCTCACTATTTTTAGTTGCACCCACTTGGAATTTGTTCCAGGACGCCATCAAGGAGCAGTTCTACCCTATGAGGAGCTATGAGGACAAATACATAAAGTGGACCACACTGCAGCAGGGAAGGGACCAAGACATGCTAGAGTTTACTAATTTTTTTCATACCCTTCGCATGAAGTTGGGTATCAAGGATTCTGAGCGGTATTTGGTACTAAAATGTCGCAGTTGCATATATAGGTACATCTAGGATGAGATGGAGTTCCTGGACATCTCTTTGCTTGGCACGACATACTGATATGCTATCAAGATCGAGCAAAAGTTTAGAAGGAAGAAGTGACACTTTGGATCCGTGAATCTGAAGCAATGGAAAGGCGTCCCCAAACCAGAGAACCAAGGACAAAGCCAAGGCAAGGTGACCTAAGATAACCCATCAAATACAGAAGAAAATATCACCACCAGGAAGTCAAATAAGGACACATGAAAGTGGTGTGAGTTCCATAAGAGCCCCACTCACAACACAAGTGAGTGTCGGGCCAAGTAGTCATTGGTGGCCGAGTTGAAGGCTTCAAAATTAGATGCATGTTCTGACCCTTATTCAGAATTCGATAAGAGGAATGACAAAGGGAAGCATAGTATTGATGCAGAACCTAGCACCACTATTGCCACCACAAATATACAAAAGAATGAGACCGAAGATCTAGAGGAGGGGGAGTGTCTCTTCCAATCATAGATTTGAGTGAAGGGTTCGCTGCTGTAATTTATTGTCGACAATGGGAGCCAAAAAAACCTCATTTAAGCAAATGTCATGAAGTGGTTAGAGATATTGACCACATCACACTCACATCCATACAACATTGGGTGGCTTCACCAAGGACGAGATCTCTAAGTCAGCGAGCAGTGTCGCCTTCCCTATAGAATCAAGCCCTTCATGGATGAGGTATTGTGTGATGTTGTTCCTCTTGACATTTGTGATGTATTATTAGAACAACCATACTTTGTTAAGATATTCTGACACATGGGAAATAATTAAGTACAACTTGGTTCTAGTGTATAGTTAGGTAAAGTGTGTTTCTTTAATATGTACTTTTGGTAATTTACAATCTGACGATCATGATATGTTCTAGACATGAAGTGATCTAAGGGTTCATTCTATCCTCGGTATTACCGACACTTGATCCATGGATTAATACTCGATTGGTCCATAATCTCTATTTAAAGAGCATGGAGGGTCATTTGTTAGGTGAAAATTCATGATAGAAGCTTATGTAATTTTTATTTCCTCTACATTAATAAATTTCCTAAAGTGGTCACGTTGGCTTAGGCTGTGGACTGTTTCCCTCTTTGAGGGTTTTAACCACGTTAACAATACTGGTGTACTGATCTGTGATCTGATTGTGAGAAGTGTCACTTGGTGTTATATCAAAGGAACTTATCCTATAAATTCCTACATGGTATCAGAGTTATTTGAGGGCCACATTTGTTGGTGATCCAAATCTGAAGCCGCCACAAGTGCATCTGACTATCGTTTCCTAGATCTATTGTTTCTCATCACTTTTGGGCTGAGACGACTGCTCTATTGTCATAAGAGCATTTGTTCCAGTGAGGAACCCCTTTTGTTTCACGTGAAAATGTTTTTGGTAGGCATAGCTACGTCATTTTTACGATCTGGAGGTATATAGTCTTTATTTGTGGTTATAGTTATTTATCTCTCTATTTATTTCGGTTTATATTCCTTTATAATTTTTATTACCGGATCTATACCTTTCATTTCTGCGTATGATATTTGCCCCGCGACTCTGTGTGATCTGGGTGAACTAGAAACAAAAATAAAGGATTTTTCTCATGCGTATGCTCTTTTCTTATGATGAGTCTCAAAGAAATTCCAACAATTTTTAATGTGGGTTTTCTTATGAAGACAACACAACCAAAGAATGACCATGAATATTTGAATTCACCTATGCATCCATCTTACCATATCCAATGTTCATTTAATTTTATTCCACTACCTTTCAATGAGTCATAAATCTTATCAAAACAATGTTATACAAAATGTGTATCATGTGTACGATCATCACCGATATATAAATGATATTCTTTAATAACATGTCGATTCTCACTGGTTCTTTCTATATGATCAATGTTTTGTTCAGCATGTTTATATAGAATATGGATAAACATATAAACTTGGTCAGAATGATAATATTCACTTTGTATTTTATTTTGTTCAACAAACGTCTAATTCTCTATAAAATCAACTACTGACAAAATGGTCCCTGATGGAAAAATTTCACGAGAATTTTTGAATTGTAGGTCCTCCCATCAAGCTCTATACGAATACTTGGTGTACTTATAAATTTTTGCCTCAATTGTTTTCAAAAAAATCTATCACAAAAATTTCTTCTTCTTGTAAATAAATCTTTTTAGCACTTGTATTATTATTTGAACTAATCGATATATGGATATATCCATATCTCTTCCATTTCACTTTTAGGTTAGACAGTGATTGATCATTTATATCAATAGAATATTTTTGTGAAATAAAGTCAAATTTCCACAATGATCACATTTTTTACCACCAACACATTTGTTTTGGTAAAATATTTCATGACTTTCTCTTGCACATAGAATTTTGGATATGAAACCATGCATAGTGGAAGGAGGAGGTGAATTTTTCCAAGCAAAATTACCAAAATTAAGGAAGGTGTCATAATATCATTGAATTCCACATGATAATGACAACAACAAGTGTCGCGTACAGTGATAGGTTTAACATACCATGGTTTTTGTTGCATAAAAGTACTAATTGAAACATTAATTCCATGATCCTCTTCAATGAAATATTGAACAACTCTATTTTATTGGTGTCCAAGATATGTTTTTCATGTTCTTCATACTGATTCCGTGCTATTCTTCACTGCATCACATCCCTTGCTTTTGGTGAAACACGTGAATTTTTCATCCAATATTCATATATAATTTTTTTAACATCTTCTCCAAGTCTATATTTGTATGGTTGCTTACAAATAGCTGTCTAACAAGTGATCTCATCATTTACATCTATTTGTAATCAAAATTTCCTATGTTTGTGTAATTTTTTTCATGAGGTCCCTAATGCTTTTTCCATAGATTTTGCCAAACGTTTTTCTTTATTACTTGATGAAACCACTACCATTTGTATTGCTCTACATGCATCTATATCACTTTTCTTTCTAGATATTTCAATTGATTTTAGAGTAGTACTAATATTTTGACTCGCATTTTCCTTCACCTTTCTATCTTTCGTTGATTTTCGAATACCCAATAGAGTTGTAGGTTATTTTAATTTTTTTGATGTTAAGAGACCTCTCAAATTTTGAGCTTGAATTGTCACACTTTCATCTTTGAAGAACCTATCAATAATGAACTTAACACAATATCGTATAACATGGTTGACTTTTTTTTCTCCATATATGTGAGTGTCAACATTTTCTAACATCTCATCATCGATATTGATTTTATCTAGTTTATGATAGATTTTTCGGCGAAAATCACATGAGAAACCATTTGCTGACGTGTTTCGAACCAACCAGTGTGGTTCATCGTCAGGACAAGTTGGTTCGAAACGCGTCGGCAAATGGTTTCTCATGTGATTTTCGCCGAAAAATCTATCATAAACTTGTTATGGATCACAGAAGCCTCAACTCTATAATTGATTTTATCTCTACATATGAAAATTAAATGTAAATGTGTATGAATATTCATTAAATAATTAAATTAAAAAATAGAGTTTGAATGAAATTGAAATTAATAAATATGTATAATTTTAATAATATACATGACATATATACATACCTGATGGTGATTCAACTCCTTCACTTGAATCTCTTTGAAAATATTCAACAAAATCATCAATCATTGGTTCATTATATTTTTTCACTTTGTCTTTCAACTTTCTCAAACTCATCATCAATGTTATGAGGAATATCTCTCTCTATTTACATTGCAAAATATTTTTCAAATTAGTTCATCAAATAAAAATTAAATTTCACAATACACTAGTTAAATTTTAAATATCATTTATAATATTTACATTTACATACATTCTTCAACTTCTAGTTGAGATTGATTTTCCTTTTCAATATTTAAGTGTTCTTCCTTCTTTCTTTTGTAGTAGTTTCTTGTGTATTCTCTAAGAGACTCAATGTCTCTTATTCGATCATATTTTCTCTTGCAATTTATTTGATTTCCCATCATAATTCAATCTATCTAGATTTTTAAAATCTAACACCAAAAATTCAATTTCAAAAACCTACAAAAAAACTCACTTTCAAAATTTAGACCAAAAAACTCACTTTAAAAATTCAGAGAAAAAAAAAAACCTTACTTTCATAAATATTGACTTAAAAAATTTAACCAAAATGATTTACTTTTAGAAAAACACACTTTAAAAATTCAGTCCAAAAAACTCACTTTAAAAATTCAGCCCAAAAGACTTACTTTAAAAATTAAGCCCAAAAAACTCACTTTAAAAATTCACGACAAAAGACTTACTTTAAAAATTAAGCTAAAAAAACTCACTTTAAAAATTCAACCCAAAAGACTTACTTTAAAAATTAAGCCCATAAAATTTCCTTTAAAAATTTAGCCGAGAAGATTTAGTTTAAAAGTTCACTCCAAATGAGGAAAGAGTGTGAAAATAATGTTTCGGCTCCATTTATTTATATCGTTCAGGTGAAACACTTTTTTCGGAGGGTCACATCGTTTCATTTTTGCGGCCAGTAGAAAATATTGACACATTCTCGGTTGAACCTTAAAAATATGGCCGAAATTTTAAATTAATTCCGTTGAATTAATTTTCCATTTATTTTAACGAGCGTCGACGAGAAACACAACTTCGACTCAATGCGTTTTTAGTTCGTCCAAACTACTTTAACCTGCAACTCTACAACAACTCGGTTCTCATCACCTTTATCCAACTTCAGAATGATTAAACTCCATCAAATTCGGTGAATTTACTTTTGGAACCAATACCATCATTTGCAGAAATGAATCTACTTTCAGTAGATATAAATTTTCTGGAATTTTATACAAATTTTCTAATTTTAATTAATTTTTTAATAAAATATGTGTAAAAAAATTTTGATGGTCATTATGAATCAGTGAAATTAAAAAGTTGTATCTTCCAAAATACACTATAAAAAATATGAAAAATGTATGGTTCATTACCTTGGTTCATCTTTTGTAATGGGTAGTTTTTTAATAAAATTTGTGTAAAAAAATTTTGAAGGTCATTACGAATCAATGAAATAAAAAAGTAGTATCTTCCAAAATACAGCATAAAAAAATATGAAAAATGTATGGTTCATTACCTTGGTTTGTCTTATGTAATGGGTAGTTTTTGTATTTTTAGTTTATAACTAATATGTTGAGGAACTTGTCGCTATGCTAAACATCTTCAGAATATGCAGTGTTTTCATATTGGTTCAATTCAAAAAATTCTACTAATTATGATGTGCATCAGTTGGTTTCATAAATATAATGATATTGAAGTAGATTTTGTCTAGATTATTGCAACACATTTTTTTTTCAAAAACACCAAGTTAACAAAGAATACACTAGTGCTAAAAAAAGGATGAATTTTTATGAATCCCTTGGTTTTGAAAGAATGCACAGTTAAAAAATTCCAAAAAATAAGTAATATAAAGCTAATAAAATTTCTGACAAGTTTTGTTTTTATTGTGGAATGAAATTATAAACGGAAAAATTCCTTTGGCTTGCCAAAAGTTGAAGAAGTTCTAAAAATGATATTTTTTCTCTAAAAAAGGAAAAAAGTGTAACCCAACTTCACATTTTCACCTCAAACCGAAGAACAATTTACAGTGATATTTCTTTTTTGTATTATGTAATTTGCAAAGAAATACTACTTAGCATAACCATAGAACATGAAAACAATGTAAAACCACAAAAACATAAACACATTTTGATCATTTATTCACGTATCTGCATAAATCACTTTGCCTGCCACAAAACCTAATAGACAGAGAGATGCTCCACCCAACCAATGAGAATTGGTACCTCTACTACACTTCCCCCACCCCCTCGAGCCAGTTTCACAGCCAAAGAAACCTTTCAACAGAGACATCTATGGGTCCAATATGATTCCTCCTGCCAACATCCTTCCATCCTCAATACAATGTCCTATCCTTACGGAAAGTAGCACCACAATTACTCAATTACTTGGGCCCCCACCTACTAAGGTCCACGTTCATAAGTTTTTCTTAGGCTTTTCCCCTCTCACCCTCTTAGCCAACCATATCCAAAATTTACATAGTCCATCTCTGAGAGAAAATAATCTAGGCAGGCACTACCTCTACCCAATTGCCCTTATTGGTCTTTCCCTAACTATTTTCTTAACTTTATGATTGTGAAATTTTTCTCTTAACATATTTCTCCCACTATATTTACATAGCTAGGCGAATGCAACATTTTATTAATATAAAATTAAAAAATAAAGAAAACATTTATTTATATCACATATTCATACTTAGCCTTCAACATAGTCCATTGTCCGTAAAAGTAAATTTAGAAGAGAGTAAATGAAATATTTTCAAATCATTAGGGGATGTTACATATCCCCCCCAAAAGAAAAAAATCGTCCTCAATGTTTTCTTGGCCTTGGAACAAACTACGATATGCCTTGCACATAAAAGTTTCATCTTCCCAGGTAGCCTCTTTCATGCTAAAGTGCTTCCATTGAACTTTAACTTGGGTGATTACTCGCTTATGTAGCATGGTTTCTCTATTATCTAGTATGTGCAAAGGATCAACCAGGAATTCTTCTTCTAGCTCGATCTACATTCGTAATCATTAATTCAGTCATTAGTTTCCATCATTTATCAAGGAAAGAAAAACATATATAATCATTATTGTTGGACACCTAATCCTCTAAGGGTTGGTGTGGAAGCTGAATAGTCTAAGGAAGTCCAAGAGACCTTGGAATACGAAACCAAAGGTCATGTGAATGTACTATAAATTTATATCATTTGTTAATAATAGACATACTTTCATGCTTATCATTCATCTGTTGTTTCTACCATGAATGTGTCTAACATGGTATCAGAGCGGGTGATTGTTGATCCTACTCCAATCTAGCCCTGCTCCAATTTGAACCACTAGTTTTGTGGCCTCTCTCTTCGCATGTCAGTTTTTCCTTCCTTCTTGTCAAAACTACCATTATTATTGTGTGCATTCCTATTTCATTTTGTGCCCTCTCACAAGGTATCTGTTCATCCATTTCCCTTGTCATGCGCCTGTCGAACTGACCTCTCAGCATGAATCTTGTTGAGTTCTTTGTGGGACCATTTATCTCACTGATTCCCTAAATACAAGTGCCTATCAGCACCTTTCCGGTGCCCACGCCCATTTAACCAGGAAATATCATGCACCTCAAACCCTATTAGTGGCATCATTGACTAAGAATATCGATCTGTTAAAGGAAAACAACATTGTAAAAATGGCATTGCTCTATGTGTAGAAAATACCAGTCGAATCTGCCAAAATCAGCGAATTCAAATAAGTGTTTCTCCACCCACTACAATCTGAGTAATGACATGCACAATCAACCTTGAAATTCGTGCAAGAATTTTAGAAATGGATAATACTACAACAATTAGTTCAAAATATGTTTCTGGTCGCAGGAGTTTAGTTTGTAAATTTTGTGGAAGTTGAAGCGGTAGAAACCAGAGTGATTGCGCTGGATTGGCAACTTCCTTTAAGATTTGAAACTCATTAATGTTTTTTATTATGAGGATATGCTCATCAACTTTATCGTAGTGCATTTTGATCATAGTGCGGGCTTCCATAGATGACTGGTGGAGATGCAGGCTTCCATAGATGACTGGATGTGACATGGAGTCCTCATCATTAGGTGGATGCCCTGAAGGTTCTAAGTAGGACAGTGAAATTGATGGTAAGCCAGCTCATCTAGGGGTAGGATCAATGTTGTGAAGCTACAGAATTTTCCTTGGCACTCTCTGAGAAAAACAATGACATTCCTCACAAGCGTTGGAGTAGGGAAGTCACATCCAGTTTCAGTTAAGATTAGATATTTATGATAGATTAAACCAATGGTGAGAAGAAATGATGTCAGCTGTCAAAATCCCTTCGATTTAGATGATGAAGAGGCCAAGCAACCTCAAACTTCAGCCTCACGGGTGAAAAAATACTCGAACCCTTTCGACGACGATGGCCATGGGTTTTCAGGTTCGAGTCATGCCAAGATGACTAAGACATTGCAGGAGAAAAATTACACGAACCCTTTCGATGATGGCCATGGGGTTTCAGCTTCGAGTCTCACCAAGAAGTCGGTCGCCAAAGCAGTGCGGCTCAAATCCAGCAAGACACGGGTGGAAATCCCTGAAGTTCAGACCCACAATCCGTTTAGCGGGGGCAAGGAGGAAGTCGAGCCTGCGTCTCATAATAAGAGCAATCCCAGGGACTCAAAATCAAGATTTAATGAAAATACTGACCATTCTTATGAGGGTTTGAGCGAAAATAAAGGTGAGAATTATATCTCCCACGTGAAACAGTGGATGATTTCTGTGGGAGAGTCGGCCATGAGAACTGCAAGAAAAGTGAAGGAAACGAGCACTCATCAAGTCCGCAAGATCTGAATCAAGAAATGTGGGGGCTCCTCATCAAGTGATACTGGTAAGAAGATCCCCAATTCGAGCTTTTCATCATTTGATAGCACTGTTAATGTGATTCCTAATTCGAGTTCTCAAGACAGAAAAGAACGGTTATCATGGTTTGAAGATAAGGTTACTTCTTCTGCCTCTTCATTAGTGCACAAGAATTATAAGAACGATTATAAGAACGATTTCTAGGACAACAGAGGGTTTGAGAATCAATCGGTCTAGGAATTAGAGAGATACGCCATTTTCAAGTCTGAGGAGACCACTACATCTTCTTCTGGGCCTCCGATGACTTCTGCCAGACGGTACCCATCTCCCACTATTGGTTGAATTCTCCCAACACCAGATGCCCTCACTCTTAAACAAGCACAGTCTGCCGATAGGAGACACCCATTTCCATCACCTACCCTGGTGGAAGATTCAAAAGTAGCTAATGGGTCGTTGGCTATTGGCAAACGCACTCGAGGACGCGGTCGAGGCCTTTAACCTTCAACGTGTAGCTTATCTATTTCCATGCAGAGGGATTCTTTCTCATCCAGAGAGAAGTCCAACGGCCATACCGTTAATCATACGCTTAAGCCCACAACAAATATTGTGCAAAGAATGAGGGATTTAGCTTCAAATTTACAGGGAAGGAGACCCTTCAGAGGAAGGTGACCCTTGAGAGGAAGAGGACGCTCTGTAGACAAAGTAGTGAATTTGTAAATAGGGCTTTTCAGCGGTCCATTAACGAGGGTCTTGTCGGAAATGGGACACCTAATGCTGCAAGGTGTGCATCTTTTGATGGAAGAATAAGGGTTGCAACAAAAGTGATAGATCCCTATTCAACAATCAAAATTACCACTTTATTATAGTTATTGAGAACTTAATCGTGTCTACTACTGAAAACACACTTAAAGTCAGCAAAGATACTCTCACAAATATTCAAACATGTCTGCAACATACATAAGAAAAGATTGAATTTTTGCAGCTTGAATCACAGCTACAGCAAGAGGAGTTACAAAAGTATAGTCATTATTCTCAACTCGTCTTTGTTTATAACATTGAAATACTATCCACCCGGATGCGGGTGTATTGACATGCCATTAAGGCCATCCCGAGCCTCAACACCTGTTGACAAGGCCGAGGAGGATCGCAGGTACAAGACAGTGATGACAACCAGTTTTTATTTAATGCTGAGGGAAAATAATGGTAAGGAGAGGTAGAGCATGGTAGCTACTGCATTGAAGCCGAACGAGTCTGCTCCAGTCTCGAGGAGTTCGGGAGTTATGGATTTTGGTACGAGGAATATGGTATTGGCAGGGGCCTGGTTATTTAACCACATTGCCCAGACCTCCAAGGCTCAGAGAATGTCGTTTGATGCGCGCGATGGGCAGGATACTGTGCTGCAAGAGTTAATCAAAGAAACGGAGCAAAGGCTCCAGACGCTCCATTTGGATACTGTCATGCGTCGAAGAGGAGTGCCTCGTCGAGGCGGTCGTTCTGGGGTGCGCATTGTGAGGGATGAGGAGGCGCCGCATCCCATAGCTCCCATAGCGGCCAGACCCCCCTCGTCATCCAGTTCAGAGGAGGAATTCCTGTTCTTGCCGGACTCTTACCAGACTTTTCGCTTCCGAATTCCTCGAAGGATCCTTCAGTCGGACGTAATCGTTAATTTTTCTGTGTATCTCTCTGAAGCGCCCTCGGTCAGCCCCTCATGGTCTTCCCCTGCTTCTGCTAGCCTCCAGGGCAGCGAAATTCTTATGGGGGATATGCAGGGCAGAGTATATCGTATGCCCCATCCGTTGGCAGCCGCAGATCAAGTTGACCCGCCTCAGCCGGCTCCGGAACAGGACAACGCACTCCATGATGTTTCTGTGCAGGAGATCTTGCCTCTGCGGAACCGAGATCAGAATAGAATTGAAGGACATGATTCGGTTCATCCGGGTTCGGAGGGCTAGCAGCAGGATGATGAGGAGTCGGTCATTTGGCTTGATCCGCCAAGTCCGGAGCAGAGGCAACCACCTGTATCGCCCAGTCACCTTACCTGAACCTGTTCGGAGGTGTTTCTCAAGGTTTTTGCTCACTTGTTCATGTCTGTGTTGGTTAAACTTTCCCTTTGTTCAGTTTCTGTTATAAGCCCTATAGAGGCAGTTTGTTAAAAGTCAGAGTCAGTAAGCTTAAAATGTCTATTTTTGGCTATCCGAAACCATATGGGATCCAAGAAACTCATTTGGACATTTTTGTAATGCCAGCTCAGTGGTCTGAAATTCTGTTTCAGTTGTCTTAGGTGTCTTTGTTAGAGGGTGGCCTCGTCCCCCTTGGATGATGTAATTTATGTAAATATTTTTCTTTCTTAATATAGAAGTAGCCTTTACCCAGAAAAAAAAAAAAAAAAAACATTGAAATACTATCCCATAAGAAACAAATCAATAATGTTGTAGTTGATTTAGATATGGTACCCAATGAAGCAGCAAAGTCACATGCAGAGGCAGAAATTCAATTTGCACTTCCCAAGTTGGTCATCAGACCTTGGGAAAAGCTTGTCCACAACAAGAATAGAACTGGTCTTGGATATGACAAGGATATGTCCTTTCATATTCTAAACTACTCCAAGCCAATCCAATTTCAAATTGATGGATTTCTTCAAGACAGTTCATCTTCACCTGCTCCTCTTCAGATTTTGGTCCTCTTCCACAGCAGCCACAATAGATTGTGAAATGCCAACACTATGACCGAGTTGGCCATATGAAAGATCATTGTTTTGATCTTCATCCATGTGAGCATTGTCATAAAACCACCCATTCTTCACACAGATGCTTCAGAAACAAGCCTACTGCAAGAACAAAGATTCATCTTGGATGGATCACTTCTTGGCAATGGGCATCAACAGCCAAGAAGATATTTTATTCATATGTCCGAACTTGTTCTAGAGTATTGAACAGTATTGCAGTTGAGTTTTCTCCATCATCTCACCTTGTATCTAACGGGGGGAAGTGATGGTCATCTACAAGCTTCAAAGCCACATCAAGTGAGCCTGATCCATAACCTGCCATACCAGATTCAGAGTCGTAACCAGAGATAAAGATGCCCCTAAGCATGCCTTTAGTTGGTGATGCCTCTTTAAAGAATTGGGGACACTTCTTCTAGCATAAGACTTCATCTTCTTGCCAATTTTGGAAGAGTTCCAAGAATTTCATTAAGCATTCCAGAGTTGTTGGTCATCCTTAAACCATCACAGGTTGAGACCTCCCTTTTTAGGTTGAGGTTCTCCCTTTTATGTGGGGTGAGACCTCCCTTTCATGGTTGAAGGTTTTCCTCTACAAAACATCAGGAGAACTTCCTCTAGCAGAAGACATGAGCTTCATGCCAGACTTGGAAGAGTTCCGGGAACTGCACTAAGCGTTCTAGTGGGTGTTCATCCTTAAACCACCTCCCTTTATACCAACATTTCAGAGAGCACATTCAGCCTAGCATTGCCATGCATTTTGCACATTTTGTATTACAGCTCTCTTCTTGGACTCATACATACCCCTTCGAATTAAGGGGGTAATGTTGAACACCTAATCCTCTAAGGGTTGGTGTGGAAGCTAAATGGTCTAAGGAAGTCCAAGAGACTTTGGAATATGAAACCAAAGGTAATGTGAATGTACTATAAATATATATCATTTTTTAATAATAGACATACTCTCATGCTTATCATTCATTTGTTGTTTCTATCATGAATGTGTCTAACAATTACAAATTCATTATTCACCTAAAAATCCTACAAATTAATGATATGTCTAGGATCACGCACATATATTTCTAGTAAGGAAATGTGGAATACATTATGCACATGTATATGACTAGATAAAGTCATTTGATAAGCTACATGTCTAATCCTGGCAAGCACTTCAAAAGGGCCACAAAATCAGGGAGCTGACTTTGTGTGAATTCCCCATTTTAAGGAACATCTTTTGGGTTTAACTCTAACATATGAATGTTCTTCCACCTAAAATTGTCTATAAATCCGCCTTTTGTCTTCATATGATTTTTGTTGGTCTTGGGTATCTTTCAAGTTTCTCCACACCTTTTTCATAGTTTGATCCATTGCCTTCAACATATCAAGCCCTAATATTAGTGTATCATCAGGATTACTCAAGTTAAGAGGTGTTCTACACCTTCATCCACACAACAATTCCAATGGGCTCATTCTTAGGGAAGCATGATAATTGTTATTATAGGATAATTCTACTAGGTGGAGATATTCTTCCCACTTGGTAGGTTGTTACATAATGTACATCCTCAAAATATCCTCCAAAATCTGATTCACTCATTATGTTTGTCGATTTGTCTGTAGATGGTAGGTAGTATTGAACTTCACTTTGGTGCCTAATCTTGTGAATAAAGCTTTCCATAAAGCATAAATAAATTTTACCTCTCTATTAGAAATTACAGTTTTAGGTATACCATGCAAGTGAACAATTTCTTTCATGACTATATGAACAATTTGAACTACTTTATAATTCCATTATACGTAAATAAAATGTGGAGAATTACTTAACTTTTCCATTAGAACCATTGTCGAATCATTTTTCCTCTTTGAATTGGGAGGCCTATGATCAAGTCTAAAGTGATGGTTTCCAATTTCCACTATGGAATGGAAAATGGGTGAAGTAAACTAGTTGGGTGTTGATGCTATGATTTTTCCTGTTGGCACTCTAGACATCTCACCAAATATTCCATTACCTTCCTCTTTATGCTTAGCCAAAAGAAATCCTTTCTTAAGGTTGTAATCAACTTCTGGTATCTAGGGTGGGCAGCATAGAGGATTCTATGGTACGTATCTAGGATCATTTGTTTAATAAAGTCATGATTAGGAACATAAATCCAATTCCTATAGATAAGCAAATCATCATTGTTGTTGACATACCCTAGTTGTTTTTCGGTATTGCTTTCTTGTTTTATTTTCTGCTGTAAAAAAATGATATTTTGGATCTTTTAAAGCCATGTTTTTTATTTGTTCTGTAAAATTAGATTTTACCTGATGAAACAAAATTTCATAAACAAAATTCAACCTTCTAATTAAGTCATCTTCCATCAAATTTTCCTTACCCTTCAATTGTTTTATATCAAAATTGAATTCACTCAAGAAGGCATTCCAGTGTGCATGTCAAGCATTAAGCGTAGTTTTATAAGATATCAGTCATGCTACTATGATAAGTCATTAGGATAAATTTCTTTCCTAATAGATAGTGTCCCCATACCTTTAAGGCATGAACTATGGATGTTAATTCTAGAAAATAAGTTGAGTATTGTTTCTTATGCTCCTTTAACTTCTGAGATTCATAGGTCACTATCTAGCCCTCTTGCATTAACACTCCACCTACTATTTCCTAGCATGCATCTGTACGAACTACAATTTATTTCTCAGGGTTTGCAATTATTAAGACAGGGGCTATAGTTAATAGGTGCTTCATCTGGTCAAATCTATTCTCACATTCTTGTGTCCATTTGAATGATCTTCATTTATTCTCTAATGAAGTCATCGTGTAGGCCACTTTTGAGAACGCGACTATAAAGTAGCAATAATAGCCTGTTGAGCCCATAAAGGACCTAATATCTTCAACATGCTTAGGAATATAACACTCCATACTTATCTTAATATCTTCCAAATCTACTTCTATCTCTTCTTGGGTGATCACATGCCCCAAATACTATATTTAATCTTTGAAGAAATCACATTTACTATACTTAGCATATAGATGGTGTCCGTGCAGATTTTGCAGGACTATTTGCAAATGCTTCTTATGCTCTTCTAGATTTTTGGAATAAATCAAGATATCATCAATAAAAATTAACACAAACCTATCTAGATAGGGGTGGATTTTTCTATTTGTTAGGCTCATAAATTTGGTTAGGTCATTAATAAACACAAAAGGTGGGAACATAGATTGATAATGTCAATAGCGAGTCCTAAATATAGTTTTCAAATGTCTTCTTCTTTGATTCATATATGATGGTAGCTTGATCATAAATCAATTTTAGAGAATACAATAGCCCCCTTTACCTGGACAAACAAATTTTTGATCTCGGTTAATGGGTACCTTTTTTTTAATGGTTAATTTATTCCATTATCAATAATTGATGGATAACCTTAAGGCATCATCTTTCCTTTTAACAAAGAGTATAGGAGCTCCATAAAGCAACAAACTAGGATGACTATACTTCTTGTCCAATAGCTCATGTAACTGCCTTTTAAGCTCCATTAACTCGAGTATGCTCATATGATAGGGTGCCTCAGATAGTGGAGCAGCCCCTGGAATTAGTTCGATTGTAAAATTGATATGCCATTTAGGGGACAACCCAAATACTTCTTAAGGAAATACATCTACAAAGTCGAGAACAACTGTCATATCTCCTAAATTTGTTTTATTTTCCTTCATACTGGAATATACCACCTGAATAGCATATATTTGAAAATTCTAGAAAACATTTTTCAACTTGTGTTGTTACTTTTATTTTGGATCTAGTGGCTGAATGAACCAACCATGGGAACTTAAATTTGTTAATTTGTAAGTGACACAACTCCACTATCTTAGGGTTAATATAACTTAAAATATCCCAAGGATCTATTAAAATCGACACAACATGGATACAAATTCTAACTTAAAATTCAATCATGGTGGATTGGTTCTCAACCTCTCAATCCTCTATAGCAGCAAGGATCCTCGAAAGACTTCTCACCACCTTTTCTACCCTAGATGCCTCTTGGACATTTGTTTCTTGTTCTATCTTCTCATGGTAGGGGAATTCTCGAAGGTAAAGTGGTCCCCCATAACCATAGCATTAGATTGGGGGTTGCTAAGCCTTGTTACAATCCATTTTACCTGATAACTCCAACCGTTTTCACCCACTCTGAAATTGAGTTTTTTGCTGACTTTTAATCGCAATTTTTCATTGCTTCCCTTTGCTAAAATTCCTCGACACAATGCCCTTTAGAACTTTATTATTTGGAGGATATTTCTACCCTTTCTTAGTTGACTAAGACTTATTATTTCCCCTTTTTGTTTCTATTGTTGATGGTAGCAAATTCTTTCCTTATGATTAACTTTTTCCATAGTCTTAGGGTTATCAAACTCCAAGCGCTCTTTCATGGTCAATGGCAAACTGCTTATAAAACATTGTACTTTAGCCTTCTCCTCCCACATATAAGGTACATAGAGCAATAGGGAAGTAAACTTGGCACAATCTCTCCAGCATGTCTCACAAACCTTTTCTAGTCATAGAGAAATTGGGTGGGCTCAAAGTTTTCCTAAAATTTTCCTTATATAGAGATCGGCTCGGGCTCAAATTTTTGATGAGCTTCTTATGTCTATCACATAGAGAGATTAGCAGTGCTCTAACGAACTTTTCATGTCTAACATAGAGAGATTGGCTAGAGAGACATTGGCACCAACCAAACTCAAACTTTTTTCCATCTCACTTTGTGTTAGACATGAAAAGTTCATCAAAAGTTTGAACCACAACCAATCTGTTTTTGTTTAAGGAAAATTTCAAGGAATTTTTTCTAAGCAAAAGTTCATCAAACTTTTTTCCATCTCACTTTGTGTTAGACATGAAAAGTTCATCAAAAGTTTGAACCACAACCAATCTGTTTTTGTTTAAGGAAAATTTCAAGGAATTTTTTGTAAGCAAAAGCTCGTAGTAGAGTGAGAGGCCCCAAATCCAACATAGTAGGATGCATATCCTAGGAAACTACCAATAGAGGCGTGTATTTTGCTTATAAATATGCATTGTGAAAGATGGGTGTTATCAATGCCCTTTAACCAATATGAGAGCTCGACTTTATTGTGTGGATACATATGCTCGCTTCTACTTGCAAGTAGAACTAAAAGGCACTATGGCTAATATTTCTATGAATCCAATTGTCTATACCATGGAACGGTTTCAGATGTCGAGTTTGACGATGATTAACACATCAAACACTCTTAGAAGTTTTATTTGTGATCTAATCCTTTGTGTTAAGCCTCGATTATTATTGTGAACATCTTGTTTTGTTGACTTAATTATGTATATTTATGATGCACCTGCCCTTTAATCTCATGTAATACGTTGCAGGAACATTGTGGGCAACAAGTGCACATATTACCACAAGTTCTGAACTGTTGTCATTGGCATAGGCAGTAGCTCGATTAGGATGGCTTTTCGGACCTGAAGCCATTCTTGTGTTGTTGTTTGTCACATACTATAAGTCTTTCCTACTTGTCAACTACTATAGACCCTAGGATCCAATCACTGGAAGGAAAATCTATACCTATATTGATGATGTGAGAGCCAGTCTAGCTATACACCTAGATTCCTTGGATGGATTTCGTTTAAAACTTCATGTTTAATATGCCTCTTTCGAAACTTAGAATTCTAATTTTTTATTGTACCTTTTCCCAGGTCCATTCTAGATGTGGATATGTGGTTTCATTTAGTATGTGAATCTATTCGAAACTGCAATTGACTACACAATAGTCGTATTCATCAGCATATCATGATTAAAATGAAATTCTAGTTCCAGTTGATTAATAATTGTAGCCAATCAATTACAATTTCAGTTGATTAATATTTGTCTCCAAGTACTGTCAAACATTCACCATATTTCCATAATTATATTTGCCATTATTTATATAAATTTGGACTAATTTGCTTGTCTTAACGAGGCAATCAAGAAGTCAAATTGCTTCAACACTTATGGACATGAGAACCCTTGCCATGCCTCCAACAATTAATATATGATAGCATTTGGAGCAATATAGATGCTAATTTCACATGCATAATACTTGGAGAAAATATGGTGGTTTTGTATCGTCGCTGTAGTCATGTCATTCACCAATTCTACAATCAGAGTTGGCCTTGGTATTGTTAAAGTAACAGGTCTTCCCATGACTTTCTGAAAATATTTCACATCGTGTAATCCTCCGAGAGTTCCCATGGCTTGGGTGCTTTGTCATTGATGAGCACAACAAGCAGCAGAATGGCGATATATCATTTTGTCGAGTGGTGGCATGGACTATGTATCATCTGCCCATTGAGGCCGAGGAAGACGAAAAGCCCAAGTTGTACAAAGAGAAGGTGTGTGTCAAACACTTCGAGAATTTCAAGCATTCGGAGGATTTTAAGCTTATGGAGAAATTTCGTTCTTGTCAATTATTCTGTGGTGTAAGATCGAAATCCCTGAGAATTATTTTCTGGTCTAAGATCGAAATCCCGGAGAAGCTTCTATCTCTTTTTCCCCATTGGGATCCATTCAACACCAAAAGTTGGCCAATCTGGAATTTTCCAAGACAACGAAGAGTAAAAGTGTGTCATTTTCCACCAATTTTATTTTACATGATTAAAAATTTACTGATATTAGAACACAGTCCCTCCGTTGGTAGGTAGACAAACTGGTAATAGAACTATATCTTCAGAGAAAAATGAAATGAGTATATTGTCTAATATATTGCAGTTGCAGAAAAATATGTCAATGGAATACTTCATAAATATTTAAAAGTTATAAAACACCAGCTATGAAATGACAAAACCATGATCACTTCAGAGAAAAATAAGACTAATCCCTGAACATAAATTATTTCAATTAATTATCGAGTCCATAAATTCCATTCACAAGATTGCTCGAATGTACCACCTACATATTTAATCTAATTACGCCGATGCGGTGGGATGAAAAGTAGGCTCTGCGGAATGGATCGCTCATCAAAATCGCATTTGACCCTAACATCGCAGTCTATGATTTTCATGCAAAAATTCAAATACTAGCAAAGTGCAGATATCCTGTTTTCTCAATTATTTTGAGGCCTAAGATCCAAATCCCAGAGAAGCTGCTGTTTCCTTTTCTTTCTTGGGAGCCATTCAACACCAAAAGGTGACCAATCTGGCATTTTCCACAAATTTTATTTATATGGTCAACTATGTTGTCATAGTCTTTAAATTATTTAAGTTAGGAGAAAAAATTACAGTTTGTAAATTGAAAGTTTTGCTTGGAAAATTCGAAAAAAAAGAGGCAAGCAAACAAAATTCTAAACAACGACAATAATTTATTTTTTAAATATATTAAATTAACGCAAGGAAAAAATGGGTGCGTCAAGATTTAAGGAAAACGCTTTTTACAAAGATAATCATGCCCTTCCTTATTGCAAAACCCTAAATATAAATTGCATCCAATACCATTTTGGAATTTTCCTTCACTTTAATCATACCGTGACATTCAACCATCTTTTAAATCAAAGGTTAAAAAACAGCTCCAAAATTGACATTTGGAGAAAAAAAGATCGTTCCTTCTAACATGTAATATAAAAGTTTGACCATATTTCTCAAGATTTACAAATTGATGTCAAGTTTCCTTTCTGATACAATGATCTATTTACTTCGTATTCAGATCCAGCCTCCGGTGACAGAACTTATTGAAACTTTTGGATTATGGCGATTCTCACACAACCAATTTGAACGAGATCACAAAATCTCCAGAACAATCCACTGTTGTTGTTGCTACTAGGAAAATCAATATGTACGTGAAGGCAAGCACATAGTAAATTATTGAATATTTAACGTAATTTGAAAGTTATTAACGATCCGCCGAATCTCAAAGTTCATGAAATTTTTTAAAATGTATGACTAGTACTTTAGCAGGCCTTTTGGGGGAGGCAGAATGTATCGGTCAGGCCATGCCCATTCTCTATCTAAATATCATCTTTAGACCCCAGGATGTTTGCACTTCTGGATGACAATGCTTGACCCAGACACCTGTACTCATTCATGAAGAATATATTAATTTTAATGGTAAGTTTAATATTAATATTAATATTAAGTTTAATTTTAATATTAATGTTAAAGTTTAATATTAATACATTTGTTAGATTTAAATATTAAAGTTAATATTAATAAATTTATTAATATTAGTATTAGTATTAATATAAATGTTTAATATTAATATTATTAATATGTTATTATTGCCGAGACCATGTCTGAGTCAATAATATTTTTAATATAAATAACATTAATTAATACTAATATTAATAACTAATATTAAATTATGTTGATTGGCATATAAATGACACAAAATGATGCTTTCAATGTATATGAACTATGGTTAACATCATATTGTGACAAATGTTTCAATATGAAAGCCAATCATGGTCAACCATAGTCTAACGTCTTATTCTGACCTAGGGTGTAATATTTATCCTAGGGAGTAATGTTTATAATATTTATCCTAGGGTGTAATATTATTCATAGGGTTTATAATATAAATCCTTGGGTTTAATATAAATCCCTTGGGTTTATAATCATGGTCAACCATGGTCCAATCTCACATTATGACAAAGAATTTCTCAATATGAAAATCAACCATAGTCCAACATCACAATGTGGCAAAGATTGCCTCGATATGAAAATAAATCATGACCAACCATAGTCCAATGTCGTTTGTGACAAATATTGTCTCAATATGAAAATGAACCATGGTCAACCACGGTCAACCATGTTTATTTTAGGGTTTATAATAGTTATCTTAAGGTTTATATACCTTGTGTTTATAATATTAATCCCTTGGGTTTAATATTGTTGCTTTAGGTTTATAATATCTTGGGGTTTTAGAATAATCCCTTGGGTCTATTAATCTAAGGCTTTATATTCCTAGGGTATAAATTTATTCATAGTATTTATAATATTAATCCTAGGGTTTAATATAAACCCCTTAGTTTTATAATCATGGTCAACCATGGTCAACAATGGTCCAATGTCGCATTATGCCAAATGTTATCTCAATATGAAAATAAACCAAGTCCAATGTTGCATTATGACAAAGATTGTCTCAATATGAAAATAAACCATGGTCAACCATGTTCTAACGTTGCATTGTGACAAATATTGTCTCAATATGAAAATCAACCATGGTAAATCATGGTCAACCATGGTCACATTGTGGCAAATATTGTCTCTTGGTCCAACGTCACATTGTGACAAACATGGTCATCCATGGTCAACCATGGTCCAATGTCGCATTGTGACAAATATTTTCTCAATATGAAAATCAACCATGGTCAACCATTGTCCAACGTCACATTGTGATAAATGTTGTCTCAATATAAAAATCAATCATGTTCAACCATAGTCCAATGGTGCATTGTGAAAAATATTGTGTCAATATGAAAATCAACCATGGTAAACTATGGTTAATCATGCTTATTTTAGGGTTTATCGTATTTATCTTAGAGTTTATATACCTTGGGCTTAATATTATTCCCTTGGATTTATTCCATCATGATCAAGGATGGTCAACCATGGTCTAACGTCCTTGGTCAAACATCCTTGGTCAACCATGTTTATTTCACGGTTTATAATATTTTTTTATGGTTTATATACCTTAGGTTTATAATTTTTATCCCTTGGGTTTATTATTACCTTGGGTTTATAATATCAATCATTGTCAACCATGGTCAACCATTGTTGACCATGTTTATTTTATTTTAGGGTTTATATACCTTACGGTTTTAATATTAATCCCTAAGGTCTATTAGTCCCTTTGGTTTATAATATCGATCATGTTGAACCATGGTCCAATGTCGCATTGTGACAAATATTTTGTCGATTTGAAAATCAGTCATTGACAAGCATGGTCAACCATTCTCCAATGTCACATTGTGACAAGGATTGCCTCAATATGAAAATCAACCATGGTCAACCATGTTTATTTTAGTGTTTATAATATTTATCTTAGGGTTTATATACCTTGGGTTTATAATATTAGTCCCTTGGGTTTAATATTATTCAACCAGGGTCAACCATGTTTTATAAAATCAATGGTGGTCAACCATGGTTAATCATGGTCAACCATGGTCCAATGTGATATTGTGAAAAATATTGTCTTAATATTAAAATCAATAATTGTCTCAACCATGGTCAAGCATGGTCAACCATGGTCCAATGTCACATTGTGAAAAGGATTGTCTCAATATGAAAATCAACCATGGTCAACCATGTTTATTTTAGTGTTTATAATATTTAACTTATGGTTTAGATACCTTGGGTTTATAATATTAGTCCCTTGGGTTTAATATTATTCAACCATGCTCAACCGTGGTTAATCATGTTTTATAAAATCAATTGTGGTCAACCATGGTCCAACGTCACATTGTGACAAATATTGTATCAATATGAAAATCAACTATTTTCTCAACCATGATTCAACATCACATTAAGACAAATATTGTCTCAATATGATAATCATCGTCAACCATGGTCAACCAAGGTCAATCATGGTCAACATTGGTCAACTAAGTTTTATAAAATCAAAGATGGTCACCCATGCGTAATCATGGTCAACCATGGTTGAACTTCACATTGTCACAAAGATTGTGTTGGTATGAAAATCAACCATGGTTAAGCATGGTCAAGCATGGTCCAACATCGCAATGTGACAAGGATTGTTTCAATATGAAAATCAACCATGGTCAACCATTGTCAACCATGTTTATCTTAATGTCTATAATATTTATCTTAGCATTTATATACCTTTAGTTTATAATATTTGTCCCTTGGTTTTAATATATTCCCTTGGGTTCATAATCCTTGGGGTTTTAGTATTAATCCCTTAGGTTTGTTACTCACTTGGGTTTATAATATCAATCCCTTGGGTTTATTTTTCCCTTGGGTCTATAATATCAATCATGATTAACCATGGTTAATCATAGCCAACCATGGTCAACCATGGTCGAATGTCGCATTGTGACAATGATTGTCTCAATATGAAAATCAACCATGGTCAATCATAGTCCAACGTTGCATTGCGATAGATTGTCTCGATATGAAAATCAATCATGGTCCAGCATCGCATTATGACAAGGATCGTCTCAATGTGGAAATCAACCATGATCAACCATGTTTATTTTAGGGTTTGTAATATTTATCTTAGAGTTTATATACCTTGGGATTATAATTTACGTCACATTTTGAGAAAGATTGTCTCAATATGATAATGATCGTCAACCATGGTAAATCATGGTCAACCTTGGTGAACCATGTTTTATAAAATCAAACATGGTCATCCATGGTCAATCATGGTCATCTATGGTCGAAGGTCATATTGTCACTAATATTATGTTGATCGGAAAATCAACCATGGTTAATATGAAAATCAACCATGGTTTATAATATTTATAATATTTATCCCTTGGGTTTATAATATTTATCCCTTAGGTTTAATATTATTCCCTTGGGTTCATAATCTTGTTGGGTTTTAGTATTAATCCCTTTGTTTTTTATTCCCTCAGGTTTATAATATCAATGCCTTGGGTTTATAAGATCAATCCCTTGGGTTTATCAGATCAATCCCTTCGGTTTATTATTCCCTTGGGTTTATAATATCAATCATGTTCAACCATGGTCAATCATGGTCAACCATGGTCAATCATAGCCAACCATAGTCAACCATGGTCAACCATGATCGAATATCACGATGTGACAAAGATTGTCTCAATACGAAAATCAACCATGGTCCAACATCGCATTGTAACAAATATTGTTTTGATATGAAAATCAATCATGGTGTAGCATGGTCAATCATGATCGAACGTCGCATTGTGACAAGGATTGTCTCAACTATGGTCAATAATGTTCATTTTAGGGCTTATAATATTCATCTTAGAGTTTATATATTCTGGGTTTATAATTATTATCCTTAGGATTTATTATGGTCAACCATGGTCAATCATGGTCAATCATAGTCAACCATGGTCACATTATGACAAAGATTGTCTCTTGTCCAACATCACATTGTGACAAAGATTGCCTAAATATGAAACTCAACCATGGTCAACCATGGCCAACCATTATCCAATGTTGCATCATGCCAAGGTTGTCTCAATATGAAAATTAATCATGGTCAACCATAGTCGAATGTCACATTGTGACAAAGATTGTGTCAATATGAAATTCATCTGTGGCCAACCATGGTCAACAACGTTTATTTTAGGGTTTTAAATATTATCTTACGGTTTATATTCCTTGGGTTTATAATTTATGTCGCATTGTCAAAGGTTGTCTCAATATGATAATCATCGTCAACCACGGTCAACCATGGTCTATCATGGTCAACATTGATAACCGTTTGGTCAACCATGTTTTATAAAATAAAACATGTTCATCTATATTGGTCAATTACTGTCAACCATGGTTGTATGTCACATTGTCACAAAGATTGTGTTGATATGAAAATCAACGAACATTAAGCATGGTCAAGCATGGTCGAACATCACATTGTGACAGGATTTTCTCAATATGAAAATTAATCATGGTCAACCATTGTCAACGATGTCTACTTTAGTGTTTATAATATTTATCTTAGGATTTATATACCTTGGGTTTATAATATTTGTCTCTTAGGTTTAATATTATTCCCTTGGGTTCATAATACCGTAGTATTTTAGTACTAATCCCTTGGGTTTATTATTCCCTTCCGTTTATAAGATCATTCCCTTGAGTTTATAATATCAATCATGGTCAACCATGGTCAATCATAGCCAACCATGGTCAACCATGATCGAATGTCGCATTATGACGAAGATTGTCTCAATATGAAAATAAATCATGGTCAATCATGGTTCATCATCACATTGTAACAAAGATTGTCTTGATATGAAAATTAATCGTGGTGTAGCATGGTCAATCATGGTCCAACGTCACATTGTGACAAGGATTGTCTCAACCATGGTCAACCATGTTTATTTTAGGGTTTATAATATTTAGCTTAGGGTTTATATATCTTAGGTTTATAATTTGTATTCCTAGGGTTTATTGTGGTCAACCATGGTCAATAACCATGGTCACATTGTGACAAAGAATGTCTCTTGGTCCAACGTCACATTGTGACAAATATTCTCTCAATATGAAGATTAACCATGGCCAACCATTGTCCAACGTCACATTGTGCCAAAGGTTATCTCAATATGAAAATGAATCATGGCTAACCATAGTCCAATGTCACATTGTGACAAATATTTTGTCAATATAAAACTCATTTGTGGTCTACTACAATCAACCATGTTTATTTTAGGGTTTTTAATATTTGTCATATGGTTTCTATACCTTGGGTTTATAATTTTTATCCCTTGAATTTAATATTATTCCCTTGTTTTTTTAATATTAATTTGTTGGGTTTATTATTCCCTTGGGTTTCCAATATTTATCTTAGGGTTTATATACCTTGGGTTTACAATATTGATCCTTTGGGCTTACTATTTTTCTCTACATTGTGACAACCATGGTCAACCATAGTCCAACGTCGCATTGTGACAAAGTTTGTCTCAATATGTGATGTAGGCACATCTAACCCCCCCTTAATTAATGGAGGAATCCAAAGTAGACCATCGAGCAAAATAGGGGACAATTCTGTTCAAAACAGCGTAAACGATGGAATGGATAAAAGTCTCGAGGAGACTTATTAAATGTAATACTGCCACATATGTATTCTGTAACGAGCTTTAGGGCTTCAGTTGAGTGATTGAAGGAAAGGATTGATCAAATCCCTTCAATGATCCGGTCTAATGTATTCTTATAAATAGTGAACCTACGCATTCAATTAAAATATAGAGGAACATATAGAATGTGTGTAAGCCAAGAGTAGTCAAGATGTAGTTGAGAAGGAACTTGTTCTAAGGCTAAAATGCCTTAGATCTTGTAATCACGTTGTGTATAATATAAAAGTGTGACTTCTGTGGATTTGCACAGGTCTGTGTATTAAGTCTTTTCAGTTCTGTTGTATATATGTGCATGATGGCTTGAATCCAGTGTTGGTAGATCGTTGATTGACCATCGATCACTGTTGGATCGATGGCAATCCAATGATTATGTGAATGTCGTCTTTAGAATAGACTGTGGCAGAAAACTGTGCTAAGTACAGGAACCCATCGAAGGTGAGCCGAATTCCTGTTTACACTAAGAAACAGTGGAAACTTAGTCAGAATTAAAAATCTAGATTTGAACCCTTATAAAACATGGCCCATACCCTTATCGAGTATGGAAGATTGATTGCAGATCGGCAAGTCAAAGGACCAGAGGAGTCAAAATGGCAGAACGCCGATATGCTGATAGTGATAAATCGGTAATCGGAAGTCGGGGTGATTGACAACGATATCATCGATAGACCAAGGTCGATGAAGTGATGTTGCCGATAAGCTCTAATCAGTGATCGGAGATCGCGTCAATCAGAGTTCGGAGGAGGGACTTTGTAGAGGCAGACTTGACGATATATAGATTCGGGTATATATATTTTAAAGTCGGTATATGTGATTCGAAGCAGATTTCCATGGTTTTTTCGTATTCTGATAGTCGAATGGTTCATGATTTTAAGGCTTAAGGGCCTATATTAATGCTTCCAATAAGGCTTGTGGGCCATAAACCATAGGCCTCAGGATCGATTTCTTTAAGGAAAAGGGATTTTGATTAACCCCCGAAATCTCTTTCCATCATTTGGTATCAGAGCAGAAGAAGATTCTACGTGCAAAGGAAGGTTAAAGGATTTCCTACGAGAAGGAAGAAGTAGTGCAAGTAGAGGAAAAGGAGGTACAGTTATGTTAAAGCTGGAGAGTTATGATCTTACTGTCATGCAGAAAGCAGGCAGCCGAAGGTGAGAAGATTTGCAACAACTAGAGGAAGGTGTGCTCAATCGCTTCCAGAGAAGAGAACCAGAAGGATGCCAAAAGAGCAAGTGAAGAGGGCTTGGTGAGGTATCGTGTAGCAGAGGAAGACTGTTACTGCAAAGGTTGGTTGCAGCTCACAGAAGATCATAAAGGCAATTCCACAGAGATGTGGGTAGAATTGCTAAAGACAAGGAGGAGCATATGACCCGGAGGTCATAATTTTTTTTCCCTCGAGAGTCTGATGTAGGAGCATCTAACCCCCCCTTAATTAATGGAGGAATCCAAAGTGAAACAAAGAGGAGACATGGACCATCGAGCAAAACAGGGGACAATTTTGTTCAAAACAGCGTAAACGATGGAATGGATAAAAGTCTCAAGGAGACTTATTAAATGTAATACTACCACATATGTATTCTGTAGCAAGCTTTAGGGCTTCAGTCGATTGATTCAAGGAAAGGATTTATCGGATCCCTTCAGTGATCCGATCGAATGTATTCTTATAAATAGTGAGCCTGCACGTTCAATTAAAATATAGAGGAACAAATAGAACGTGTGTAAGCCAAGAGTAGTCAAGATGTAGTTGAGAAGGAACTCATTCTAAGGATGAAATGTTGTAGATCTTGTAATCACGTTGTGTATAATATAAAAGTGTGACCTCTGTGGATTTGTGCAGGTCTTTGTATTAAGTCTTTTCAATTCTATTGTATATATGTGCGTGATGGCTTGAATCCAGTGGTGGTAGACCATTGATCGACCATCGATCACTGTTGGATCGATGGTGATCCAATGATTATGTGAATGTCGTGTTTAGAATAGACTGTGGCGGAAAACCGTGTTAAGTACAGGAACCCATCAAAGGTGAGCCGAATTCCTGTTTACACTAAGAAACAGTGAAAACTTAGTTGGAATTGAAAATGTGGATTTGAACCCTTATAAAACATGGCCTATACCCTTATCGGGTCCGAAATATTGATCGCAGATCGGTAATTCAAAGCACTAGAGGAGTCGAAATGGTGGAACGCCGATATGCCGATAGCGATAAATCGGCGATCAGAAATTGGGGTGATTAACAACGATATCATCGATAGACTGATGTCGATGAAGTGATGTCACCGATAAGCTCTGATCTGTAATCAGAGATCGCATCAATTGGAGTTCGGAGGAGGGACTTTGCAAAGGTGGACCCAGTGATATTTAGATTCGGGTATATATATTTTAAAGTCCGGTATACGCGTTTCGGAGTGGATTTCCATGGTTTTTCCATATTTCGATAGTCGAATGGATAATGATTTTAAGGCTTAAGGGCCTATATTAATGCTTATGATAAGGCTTGTCGGCCATAAACCATAGGCCTCAGGATCAATTTCTTTAAGGAAAAGGGATTTTGATTAACCCCCAAAATCTCTTTCCATTAATATGAAAATCAACCATGGTGAACCATGGCCAACCATTGTGCAACATTGCATTGTGCCAAAGGTTGTCTCAATATGAAAATCAATCATGATCCACCATAGTCGAACGTTGCAATGTGACAAAGATTGTCAATATAAAAATCATGTGGTAAACCCTATAATACTATAATACAATAAAATCTCCCCCCTCAAAGAATAAGGCAATGAAGAATGAAATGCTAATGGGTGTAGAAACCACAACATCATTCTACATCTTGTATGGGTGCATTAGATACACAACTTTGGGTGAAAATGCGCGAGAAAATATGTTGATGTGGTTTGGCTTTTACATTCATTTTTGGTCGACTAAAATTTCCAACACAGTTTTTGCATATCAAGTGAGTATAAGTATCAATACTCTTTAATCCATTTGATCAATCTTGCATCCATGGTAGACATATTTGTTACATAAGCAAAGATTTTTTTAATATTTTTGTTTGGGTTTTTTATTTTTTTCCAAACAATGGCCTGATCGTTTTGGACCAATATGGCATCTATGGTAGAAATCATCGTTATAGAAGAAAATATATATTTAGTTATGTTTTTCCTTTTCTTGTGAATACCTTGATGAAAAAATCATGCTTTATGTTTCCATTCAAGTAAATTTAGCTTTTGCTAGTGTTTGGGTTCCTTGACAAATTATTTTGTAGCGAATCATATTCAGTTTAGTTCATCTAGTATGGATCGCAAGGTGAATTTTAAGATATTGATGGTTAGTAATAACTTTTGTGGCATATTGATATATAATAGATTTATTATGTGTATTTTACAATAGTATTTTTATAATTTTAATTGAATTGTTAATAATTTTTATATGGATATTAGGGATTTAAACTTTCTGAAATTTTTTAAAATATTTTTAATAATAGTTATAGTTTAAATATTCATATTTATCATAGTTATGCTTTTTTTTAAATTAAATTTATTAATTAAAAAAAGTTATATAATTCATAAATATAATTTACAGTTTTTTGGGCATGTTGTATTGGCTCATGGTATTGTAACAAAGCCTATTTTTATGTTAAAAATCTTCATGGTTAAGAATCTTGTTACATGGTTTTTTAATTGTCTGTCTATTTTTAAATACACCTTTGAGAGGTTTAATTTATTATCAATAATTATTAAATGGATTCCTTCGAGATTTTATTTTGAGAGTCTTACAACAACACATGGAGAAAATATGTATGGAATGTTGGTTCTAGAGTTGTAGCAACTCTAATTCTTCTAGCTAGATCAAGGTTTCTCATCAACAATACATTCATATAAGTTGTGAGTGAGGCTTTTTAAATGATATTGATTGAGAGATAAAGAAATTTAGGCACATTTAGTAAATACTCACATTCCCACCTTGAATTTTGATCATTCTAGCTCACTTACTCAAATATTTCTCTTTGAAAACTCTGTGATTAGAACCACTTTTTAATTCATTATCTCCTAAAATTTTGATCACAACAATCTAGATCATCCAAGGCGATTCCCAAATAATGGCTCCAAAGGAATTGATATTAAAGGATGTTAATTCATATATGCAAAAATTCAATGCCAACTTATTCAAGTGTGGGATTGTTGCCTATGTAACAAAATGCTACAAGATTTATCATTGTTTTGAGTTGAAGGATTATTATGCAATTTAGCCAACCAACCACTAGACTAAATTGAATTTTTTAAAGCATCTATAAGAAGAGAAATTGGAAGAGTTGATGCTCTACTTTCCTTGAATTCTACTTTGAATTTTAATTTACTTGCTTAAGATGTTTGATTTATTTTTTTTACCTAAATTATTACTATAAATAAATTCATCGCCTTAAAATAGAGGCTTAACCTCAATTTTTTTTATTAACATTATGTACTTGTGAAATTTGTTCCTCCCAAATGTCTTATAGTGTCTTTTTTGTCAACATATTTCCAAAAAACTATATTCTAATAATCTAAATTTAAATTTAAATTATGGAATGACTACAACAATATGCAATATCTCATTATCCAACCCTTGATTCTTTCTTATTGCAATGGATATGACTTCTTTCAAATAATTGGGCGTATCTAGATAAAAAAGTAGACAAGATATTAGATGTAAGATGCAATAACTATTATGGAGATTTTCTAGCTAGGTGAGGCCTTTGAACTAAAATCCGAACAAAGGGAAACTTCTTTACCTGTTTTCATAGTTCACAAGAACAATTAATCTAGCATTAGAAATAATTATGAAAAAAACCTTTTTTCAACTTACTATTCCAAAAATACAAAATTAATACTTAATTTTTTGTCTTCTATTTATTCATGACACAGACCCTAGGGACATTTGTTGCACGTAGTCATCCGGATTTATTGAGAAATGAAATAAAATATAGATCTAAATAGAAACATAGAGCTACAATGAAAACTAAACTGATTTAATTAATAACAAATACTGAAAATTGTTTACATGCAGAATGGAAACAAACTATCTTGGGCATTGGTAGCTTATCTTTGAGAAGAGATGTGACAGCTACATGCCTTCTGAACTATGTTACAATGAGGCTGAGAGGCCTATTTATTATTGAGAAATAATGCAAAGCCATAAACATAAAAAAACCTAACCCTAGGAGATGAAGCACCAAAACCTTATGGGCCCCATTGGGTTTAATTTGTACATCAACTTCCCGAGTCTTAACTTTGGCATATGATCTTTGTTTGATGCTTATGATACCTCGTTAGAAATATCTATCCAAGGAATATAACTTTCAACTAAAAACCCATGCCACAAGCTATAGGTATGCTATTTTTGCAAAAAAACATTGTTTAGGGCCTCAAATTAGCTCCAGAATTTTAGGACCCGAAAAAATGGCTAAAACAGTGAATTATGTTACAATTAACGAAACTAAAAGAAGCATTGGTGGGGTCCAAGTGGAATAGGTTGGTGTCCACCAATATCTACTAGTATTAGTCCTCTATCCTCAAGAAGAAATGCTCCCCATTGTGTTGAGTTCCTCCACGAGATGGGGAAACTCCTGTTGAACTAGGTCCTTGGAAAGGCACTTGGCTTGGTGTAGTCGTTGGCCAATTTTGACAACCCATTACAGTTGGATATTATATTGGTGAGTGTTCTTGATCTATGTGTCCATGGTTCGATTCGTTGTGGCATGTTCTATGCAGTCTGGGTTGAGATCTGTTGATGTTAGTTGTTTTGCAATGTATGATGTATCCAACAATGGTGGAAAGTATGGTCGAAGGTAGTCCACATTGAGTAGTGGGTTCAAGCCAAAGAATGGGGGAATGTTGAGCTCAAAATAATTGTATCCCACAACCTTAATAATGGTGTAAGGCCTGTATTGGATTGTTTGGATCTTCTAATGGGCTTCGACGTGGTGTTATTTATGCATATGAAACCAAATATTGTCACCCACATGAAACATGTGTGGAACCCAATGTTGATCATGTTTCTACTTCTCCTTGGCACTGGACTTCTCCAAGATGTTGTGAACCTGTTGGAAGATGGGTAGGATGTGTTCAATAAACCTAGTTTCTTTATCAGCCTCAAATTGTACATGTGTGAATTATGGTTGTGTAGTCGCATGAGGCATGGCAACATCAATAAGACACAATGGTTGAAATCGTAGACCCACTTGAAAGGGACTGCGACCAGTCAAGCTATGGAGAGACTTGTTATAATTGTGTTGCACATAGGTAAGGATCTCATTGTATGTTCCTGGATTATTGGAGTTGTACATGCGTAGTATGTGCATTCTCATCTTGTTGATGACCTTTGTTTGGCCATCCATCTGGGGATGAAATGCAGTTAAATTAGTGAGCTTGGTGTCCAACAATGTCCAAAGGCTCGACTAGAATTTTCTCAGAAACCTACTATCCTGATCTAATATAATGGTCTACGGGATCCCAAAATGTACACATACTCATTCAAAGAAGAGTTTCGAAATGTCCTTTGTTGTGATACTCTTCTTTCAAGTCACCAATATAGCCATATTAGAAAATTTGTCCACGACCACAAATACACAGTTATTACCATACTTGGTAGAAGGGAGGCTAAACACATAGTCCATGGAGATGGATTCCTAGGGCTAGCTTGGAGTAGGCAGAGGAGTGTACGGGCCTTGCTTCCTGATGGTTGGCTTGGCGATGGTAGAGGCAGTGCAAGATCTGATATATTTTCCAGCATCTTATCAGAGTTTTGGCAAGTAAAATTAATTTTGTAGTACAACCAGAATTTTCTCCATACTAAAGTGTCTTGTGACCTGGCTATAGTGTGCCTCCGAAATCAACTTGGCACACTCGCTTGAAGGAACATAAAGGTGAACCAATTAGAATAATAAAACATCCTAGAGGTGGAAGTCTGGAACTTTCTTTCCATCCACTAGAATATAGTATGTGGTGGTGAATTCTAGATCATTTTTGTACAGATGTGGTCATCGAGAATTCTTGTGGCCACAATAGTTGAGAATAGTGGTCAATGTTTCAACTGGGGATTGACTAAGTCAATCAAGAACATGATTGGTTCTTCCCTTCTTGTATTTAAAGTTCAAGTTGAATTGCTGCAGATATGTATACCACTTATGATGGCGATCATTTTGCAACTTCCCTTGTGTGTGTATAAACTGAAGAGGTTGGTGATCTATGTGGGTGATCACCTCCTTTCCTAGAATTATATGTTCTCATTATCGGTAAGCCTGCATGATAGAATACATCTCTTTAACATAGATGGGGAGTTTCTGAATTGTATAAGAAAGTGTTTCACTATGATAGGCCATCAGATGTATGTGTTAGGTGAGAACTGCACTAATAGTATAGTCAGAGGTGTTTCTTTCAATTTCAAATAGTTGTTGTAGGTTTGGAAATGTGAGTACTAGTGCAGAGGAAAGAAGGTGCATCAGCTCAATGAAGGCATTTTGTTGGGAAATAGACCAGGAAAACTTTTCGTTTCTCTACCCTTGGTAACCTGACTCAAAGGACAAGTAATATGAGAGAAAACCAACACAAACCTCTACTAAATATTGGCAAGGCCCAAAAATTTGTGAATCTCTATTAAAGTGGTTGGGGTTGGCCAATCCCTAATGACTTGGATCTTAGCAAGATCCACATGCATGTCTTGCTCATCAATGATGTAGCCTATATATTGGACCTAGTTCATGCCAAAGGTGTATTTCTCTAAGTTGGCACATAGTTTGTGTTGTTGTAGGGTTTGGAGGACTTGTAGAATGTGTTGCAAGTGCTCTTCCAAACTCTTGTTGAGATGAGGATGTCATCCATATATGCAAATAAAACTGAGTTAGTGAAGGGTTGAAAGATGTCATCCATCATCCTCATAAAAGTTACATGGCAATTTGTTAATCCGGAAGGCATGGCCAACTACTCAGAAAGGCCCTCATTGGATTTGAAGGCAGTCTTCCATACATCTAAGGGTTCTATTGGAACCTGGTGATAGCCAAACTTGAAATTGATTTTGTTGAATTACTTGGCCCTCTTGAGCTCATCAAGAATTTAATCTATCCATGGGATTGAATACTTGCTCCTGATAGTGATTTTGTTGAGTACCCAATAATCAATGTAGAGCCTCAAAGTCCCATCCTTCTTCTATACAATTATAATCGATCTCCCACATGATAAGGAACTTAGTTGGATGTGCCCTTTTTGCAACAACTCCTAGATTTTCCACTTGATTTATTCATTTTTCATAATGGAGAGGTGGTATATTAATCGATTGGGTAGAGGTGCTCTAGGAGTAAGATATATCAAATGCTTGACTTGACATTGCAAAGGTACCCTTGTGAATTAGGAGAAGATGTCCCTATATTCTTCCACAGCCTTATCCAATTGCTTCTGCTACATGGAGGAACCCTTCCAGGAGGCCATGGATGTGGCTAAAATCTTCCCCTTACTTTGAGAGTAAATAAAAAATAAAAAAGAAAAATCTCGATATGGGACATAATCTTATTGCATTTCTTAGCAAAGATAAAAGAAATGGTATTAGACAGGGCTACCTCTAGTATCTTATACAACTTATTGTCCAAAGTAATAATAACAGTGCGAAGCTTGGACTCATATGCAGCATGACACTTCCACTAGTATGGTTGGCCTAATAACACATCACGAATTTCAAGAGAAGAAAAATCACATAATACCTCATTTGTGAAGGGCTTGATGTTGTATGGAAGGCGAAATTGTTGGATAATGTGAAGATCTTATCCTTGGTACAACCACCTAATAGTGTATGGCTACAAGTGTGGTGTGGTCGGTAGACCTAATCACTTAATGACCTCTGCTAATATGAGGTTATTCTGGATCTAGATGTTAACAACGAAATGTGGTAGAGACCCCTCACCTGCATCTATGAGTGGAAGAGATATTCCCCTTCCTCCAGATCTTTAGGATCAACCTTCTAGACCTTGGTGGTGGCAACAATGGCATTGGGCTCTGTGTCAATAATTTATTGTTGGGAATCGCAATTTCCATTAGAAAAATACCCATAAGTGTTAGTCAATGATCACATTTCCATAGATAAGGATCCATAAGAGAAGGTTAGTACATGTCACGAAACACACGGGGAACACTAATTTATATAAAGTCCAACAATACCCCCGTAAGGGTTAGCTTGGTGTGAATTGAAATCGTGACCTACGGTCTAATACCACTTCTTGGGAATCACGATCTCCATTAGACCAAAACCCACATGTTTTATTCAACAATCACATTGCCAGAGATAAGGATCCATGAGAGGCAATTAGTTCATGTCATGAAACACACAGGGAGCGATGGTTTATCCAATGTCCAACATATGCTTCCCTTTGTCACTACCCTTGTCGAGTTCTAACTCATAGTCAGAACACGAATCTTCCTTTGAGGTCTTCAGCTTGGCCATCAGTGACTTCTTGACATGACACTCACTTGTGTTGTGAGTGGGGCTCTTGTGAAACTCACACCACTTTCTTGTGTCCTTCTTCTTCTTCGTCATGATATTCTTTTATTATGACTTTGATGGGTTGTCCTCGGTCACCCTTCCCTAGCTTTTTCCTTTGTTCTGTGATTTAGGTGTGCCCTTTCCCTACTTTCAATTTACTTATCCAAAGTATCGATTCTTTTTTTTTTAATTTTTGCTTGATCTTGATGGCATATCAATATGCGGTACCAAGCGAGGAGATGTCAAATAAATCCATCTCATCTTAGATATATTTGTGTAGATAGTCACTGTACTTGAGAACAAGATGTTTCTCAAAATTCTTAATACCCAACTTCATGCGAAGGGTATGAAAAATATTTGCGAACCTTGGTATGTCTTATTCCCGTCCCTGTCAAAGTGTGGTTCATTTTATGTACTTAATTTCATAGCTCCTAACAGGGTAATATTTTTCCTTAACGACATATCAGAAGGAATTCCAAGTGGGTGCGGCTGAAAACAGTGAGGATTCCCTCTCATCCTTCTTCTCATAGTAATTTTCCCACCAATCCTTGATGTGGCAATTGGCCTTCAGGAGTGCAAAAGTAATATTTTCTGTATTGGAAAATTCATGAACTGAAAAACATCTTTCCACTAGATTTAACCATTTATATACGAAATCTCAGTCTATTTGGCCTTCAAGTACAGGAATGTTGAAGTAAGCTTGTACCTTGAAACGGGTTGTTGGGCATTAGATCCCCACACAGCATGTTTTGGGGCTCAAAGCCCAAGTTTTGGTCAAATGTATTGTAAGACACCGCGAATTTTGGGCGCAGAGCACGAAGTATAGGTTGAGTCATAGGGTTGTTCGCCCCAAGTTTTGTAATGTAATGTAATGTCATGTCGGCCTACCCATGGTCCACCAACCATGGGATTATATAAATACAGCGAGGCTCTATGTTGTAAAGAGAGTGAACTAGAGATTGAGGAATACGAATGGTTTGAGCATAGAGTAAGAATCTAAGTGTATTGGGTCATAGTAGTAGGAAGAGGCTCTGTAGCTAAGTGCACAGAGGCCTAGTAGAGTCTGCAACTAAGTGCACGGACCCCTGCAGATGAGTGCGCAGGGTGGTATCGAGTCTATAACCTTGAACGAAGAATAATAAAGAGAAGTTGATTCCAATTTCTGTGCATTTGCTTGTATATTGTATTCTATACATTTATACTGTTTTGTTTATCGTGCACACTTATATGAATGCTTGATGTACTATTAATTATCACTAGACTTACACAAATAAATTAAGTATTCGGATAATAATAGGTTAATAGTAAGGAACTTGGGTAATAATACGGATCGTGCCCCAACCAGGGCTGTGCGAAGGCATCATCACAGGTTATAAGGGATGAATAGATGCGTGTAGCGATGTACACGCAGGGTCAAACCACGTACTGCTAGAGCTCATCAGACATCCCCAGGGTGCGAAAACCTAGTTCTAGCACCCTCCCATACTACTTTGGGTGAGACCTCAGTCCGTGCTTTGTTGACTGTTGCCGAAAGGGCCAGTAGTACCAGGATTTGTTTAGCTAAATCACCTTTGAACCTGGGTCAGGCCCCTACTTTCCAGCAAATGGTTCCATTGCCAGGACCGGGATCTGCATAAGGGATGTCTGATGTCATGCCACTGGAATACAATAAAGAAAGAAATTAAAGGGTGGTTGGACAAGAAGATTCACAAGTTCGCAACGTAGGAAAACAGAAATTCGCGAGTATCTAAGGAACAGTGGTTGGAGCGCTACTTGTATATGGAAATCCATGAAATTTTCTTTGCATCCTTTCCTTTTGAGTTGTATGAGTGGATCGCGAAGCTAGCAGACAGTCAGGGAAGGTGCAGGCTCAACAAACCAGTCGTGTGGACTTCGGAATTAGTGCGCAGACTAGAAGTGTCAGGAGATAAGATCGCACGAGTTGTGGACCATTGGCTCAACCGAATTATAGGAGGATTTATCACTAAGTTCACGGTAGAAATGACCATCAGTGATAGTGAGGCGGAGTGACGTTTCCTCAAGGGGCCGCGAGGTAAGTATATCAAATCTTTGAACACTTGGATTAAGACGTTATTGTGTGAAAAGCAGGTTATGTGAATAAATTAATGTTTGGGACCATGAGAAGTGGGAAGATATACATAAGTGGAAGTAGTGAAGAATTAGAAACTAGTCCCTTAATTTCCCCCTCGCAGGAAAGCAAGGAAGAGCTCACGAAAGTTTCTCCGAGAAGCGCGGTCAGTCTGATAAGGCAGTGAATTCCGCGCTTACCACCTCCACCTACATCGCCACCCGTCTCACCCTCCTCACCTCCATCTCCACCCACTCCACTTCCGCCACCACCACAGTTCAGTGTGGCAAGTGCGATCAAACTACTGTATTCAGAGGAGTAGGGAATGAAGATCCAAACCAATTCTGGTTCGTGGTAAGAGCGATATGGGAAGCACAAGGAGTCATGGATGACAATATCAAAAAGGCTATGCTGGTAAGCGTGTTTCAAGATTGCGTATTAACATTGTACATCAAGCATTTTAATGACCATCCAAATGCAGGAATAGCAAAAATCCAGCCCGCTCTGAACAGGGAATTTAGCAGGCCAAAGTCGAAAACACAATCAATCATCAGGTTTAAGGAGATCGCAATGCTCCCAGGCAAGACCGCTAGGATCTGGACCAAAGACAGAAGGGCATGATTCGCAAAGCCAACATGACGTTTACAAATGGACAACACTACGCATGGTTTGTACCATCACTAACACTGCACTTAAGGACGGCACTGTCACAACAAAAACATTCTACCCAGGCCGAAGCTTTGGAGATGGCAATGAGATTGCATGAGATCCCAATACAAGACCCTGGTCTGGGAGTCCAACAAATCAACGCGCAACTGCAAAATCTGTGTATGGAGATGTAGAGTTTGAAACAGGACATGACACCTCAACCAGAGGCGCATGAGGAGGTATGGTGCATAAAATTCAAAGGCCAGGGGAATGACAAGGACCACTGCCCAGTGTTCGTGAATTACTTAGCAGGAGGAGGGCCGATGTTGTTAAGACCTGAGGTATAGGCAGGACCAAGCGCGGCACCTGCATTATGGTGCGCGATCTATTAGATAGGAGGAAAATACACTATAGATAATTGTCATCTATTGCAAAAGTATACGTAGACGTCCCAACAATTGTTTTGTAATTTCTGCAGGTTGGTAGGACATGATGAACGCACCTGTAGAAGCTATGAACTAATGATGGATCAGACTCCTACCTATAGGGTCCAGACTAAAATGTGAGCCCTGGACCCAAATGCAGGAATAACGCACGCTGCATTTTAGGGGCACGGTCGAGGTTGAGGTAGAATGGGACCAGGAAGGGGTCGTGGACAGCTAATTTGTTACAATTGCAGAGGGCTAGGACACTATGCCCGTGAGTTTACAAACCTGACAAGGACATCATGTTTGTATTGTACTCAGTTTGATCATGAGGTAGAAGACTTCCCTACATTGATAGTGAGACTATGCGAAAAAGGGGTACTTCAGCCCCCTCCGACTCAAAATTTGTAGATGATGAGGTATGAGCCACGCGAAGAAGACCCAATGTAAACATGATGCTAGGGAGCGGTGTGACCACTGGCGATGATAAAGGGAAGCAGTCAGAAGAAATTTTGTGGGTTAGCAAGGCTCCTACAAAGGAACTCAAATTTGATTTAGAACACACAAAGGAGACATTCATGGAAGCTAAGAAGAGCTTCACGGAGGCCTCCACTTCAGGTAGTAAGGATCAACTAGAACTAGGGATGGATCCTTGGAAACTTGGAAAGCATGCATTGCGCACAGGAAGGGAAATGAGGTTGACTGTGCAAATCGGTGAGTAATAAATGGATCAGGTAATCCTGGATCTCAGATCGAACATGAATGTACTATCAAAACAAACATGGGAATGCATGGGCAGATCAGCGCTACAATGGTCTCCTATTCAGTTACAAATGGCAAACCAACATAAGATCTTGCCCATGGGAATATTACAAGGGATAACACTAGATATTGAAGGTGCGAGTGCGCAGGTGGATTTTGAAGTGATAGAGATTTTCGATGATAGTAATCCCTATCCCACGCTACTAGGAATATACTAGGTCACCGATATGAATTGAGTCATAAATCTGAAGAAGCGCAAAATGATCTTTGAAAAAAGTAATTACGCGTAGTAGTACCGCTAGATCCAGCCGAAGGAGTGCGATACACTGAACCGGTGCGTGACAATGATAGTGATGACGATCTTGATTGTATCTACAAGATAACCACATGGGAAGAAGATTGGGTGAATCTGACTGTAGATGGAAGGATTTCATGGGAGCGTGAAAGCTCCTGCACTTTGGATTCAAACAAAGAAATAGAGCAATGGCAGAATAGGTTGCATGAAGTAACAACGCTTAAGTGCAACATGATGGTTAGATCACTGTGCTACGTGACAATAGAGGCAAGGGATTTTCCCACATATGATGGGTTCACAATAATGGATGCATTCCTGAACAAATTTGAAAGCATAGTACCAGAACAACAGTGGTTTGATGCTCTGAAATGGGCACTGCGCACAATGCCCACAAGATGGTGGGGTAGGCATCAGGGAAGTTTTGAGGACTGGTGTGGATGCAGAAGAATGATGCGCCTACGATTTGGGAAACTGCATATTTTTCTAGTAGAGAAATATGATGGACGAGATGATCCACGCACACACCTCACGAAATGGACCAAGGTCTATGGGGAAGAGCCACAACCTGAATGGGTACATTTATTCTATCATACCTTGGATGTCATACCCATGAATTGGTATACTAACATGTAGCTCCGCCATGGTACAAACAAATGAGATGTCTTGCGCAAGGGATTTCTATTAACTTTCACATTTGAAGATCATTGGTCAGATACTGTTGACGATGTGCTACAGGCAGTCAAAACAGTTATCTTCAAAATACCCCAGGAGCCAATGGAAGTACTTCAGCCAGAATGGGCAACACAGTTGAGCTGCGCGCTAGAGTGTTACAATGTAAATGTTGAGGAGGATGATGAGGACCCACAAAACATTAACATTTTAGAAACGGAAGGTTGTCGCGAGATTCAAGGACCATCACTTGAAGACCCCGACATCACCGCACCACTAAAGACAAAGCAGGTAAACATTGGAATGGAGGTGGAGCCAAAGTACGCAATGCTTGGGGACTATTGGGACGATGCCACGGTGGATAAGGTCACTGAGTTACTCCGCAAATACCAAGACTTGTTCCCGACCAAAATTATGGACTTAAAAGGGATTGTTGGCGACTTAGGGATGATGAATATCACCCTGAAACTTGACGCGAAGCCAGTTAAGCAGCGGCCTTACCGCTTGAATCCAAAGTATAAAGAAAAGGTCTGTGACGAATTAGAAAAAATGCTCACAGATGGAATTATTGAACTGGTGGAAGAATCTGACTAGGTGAGTCCTATGGTAGTACAGGAGAAAAAACAGAAGGGCGAAATAAGAATATGCATGGACCTTAGGAAGCTGAACGACGCCTGTGTACACGATCCATTCCCGACACCATTCACAGATGAAGTACTAGAGAATGTTGGTGGTCAGGAAGCATACTCATTCATGGATGGGTTCTCAGGGTACCATCAAATCAAGATTGCGCCGGAAGATAGGAGCAAAATGACCTTCACAATAGAATGGGGCTGCTTTCAATACACCGTTATGTCGTTTGGACTAAAGAACGCACCAACTATATTTTCGCGCATCGTTGTGGCTGCATTCAAAGAATACATCCACAAGTTCTTGGAGGTCTATTTGGATGATTGGACTATCTTTGGATTAGTTAAGCACCATGTAGCAAGCTTACTCTTGATGCTGGATACTTGTCGCCAACACCAGATTTCACTGAACCTTAAGAAGTGCACATTCCTCGTTCCCTTTGGAAACCTGCTGGGACATGTGGTCTATAAACAAGGATTGATGGTGGACCCTAAGAAGATTGTCGTTATTCTAAATTTGGAAGCACCACAAAGTGTTAAACAACTATGCACTACTCTGGGGCATACTGGATACTATAGGAAGTTCATCAAAATTTATGCCCAAATAATAGCGTCGATGAAAAAGCTATTGAAAAAGGATGTTACATATTGCTAGAATGATGATTGCATGAAGATTTTGGATGTCCTGAAGGGGAAACTCGCCTCTGCTCCAATCCTGGTCTTCCCAAAATGGGATGTGGAATTTCATGTACATGTTGATGCATCATGTATTGTGCTGGGAACCGTACTCATACAAGAGGGCGTGGAGGGTGTGGATCACCCGATCGCGTTTGCAAGTCGAAGATTGTCCAAAGCAGAAAAGAACTATTCCACCACCGAGCGCGAGGGGTTGGCAATGGTGTACACGCTCCAAAAATACCGACACTATTTACTCAGAGGACATTTCAAGATGTATACCGACCATTCCGCGTTGAAATACCTAGTGAATAAGCCTGTGTTGGGGGGGCGCATATGCAGATGGCTCTTACTGTTTCAAGAATATGATTTTGAGGTCATAGTCAAGTCGGGACGCCTAAACACAGGACTAGATCACTTGTCATGAATTGAGATGGGCGAGGAACCAATGAATTTGGAGGAGGGACTACCTGATGCACAACTCTTTGCAGTGCGCGTTGCGGATGGACACTTCGAAGATATAATCCATTTTCTAACAACAGGGACTACGCCGAAGGAATACTCATTCCAACAGAAGAAGGAATTGGTGGTGCACACAGTAGACTTTTCTGTCATCGCGGGGCACCTCTACAAAATGGGCAATGATGAGATATTGCGAAGATACGTACCTGAATTTGAGCGAGGTCAGATCCTCGTGGAAGCACATGGGGGCACTGCAGAAGGACACTATGCAGGACGTGCGACCGCACATAATATTCTTCGTGCAGGGTTATGGTGGCCAACCCTGCACTAGGATTCGAAAGCACACTGTAAGGCCTATGATATATGTCAAAGGACTAGAAAACCATCATGAAGGGACAAGATGCCATTAAATCCAAAAATGACACTATAGCCATTTGAAAAATGGGCAAATGACTTTGTGGGACTGATCAAACCTTAGGGAAAGATGGGCATGCACTACATCATCACCGCGATGAAGTACCTGACACAATGGGCGGAAGCATAGCCAGTCAAAGACTGCACAACTGCTATGGCTGCGAAGTTTTTGTTCAAAAATGTGTTGACATGATTTGGCTGTTCGAAAATCTTAATGAGTGATCGCGGAACACATTTCCTAAATGAAACCATCAGCGTGCTCACAGAAGAGTTCCAGGTGTATCATCAGAAAAGTACACCATACCACCCACAAGCTAATGGGACAGTAGAGGCATTCAACAAAATACTGGAGACTACACTGACCAAAGTATGTAATGTGCAACGAAATGACTGGGACCTGCGCATACCTGCCATATTATGGCCTTACAGGACAACGTGCAAGAAATTGATGGGACAGACACCTTTTCGGTTAGTCTATGGCACAAAAGCTATCATGCCGATGGAATACATCGTACTTAGTCTGTGAATAGCAGTGCTTATAGCCATGACAGACCATGAAGCTTTGGAAGAAAGGCTCGCGCAATTATAATAACTCAAGGAAGAACCGTTTTTGGCCGGATTTCATCAGCAGGTACAAAAGCAGCATGAAAAGGCCTCACACGACTGCCATATCAAGTTGCGCACCTTCTAAGTAAACAACTTAGTGCTGTTGTATGACAGTAAGTTTTAAAAATTTATGGGAAATTTCAGAATGCACTGGCTAGGACCATACATGGTTAAGGAGGTCACAAACGGAGGTCCAGTCCAGCTAGTCAAGCTAAATGGAGAACCCTTCCCAAGCAAAGTAAACAGCAGTCACTTGAAGCCCTACACTGGTGGGTCAGCTATCTGACTAACTAGTCGAAACATAGTCTTCACGACCCGAGGAACTGGATGAGGGCACGGAACTATAAACACATGTAGAAGATGCCGGTACTAAGGTAAGGACACAATTCAGACATAGATGATTCAGAAGACAGAATGCAGCAGGTGCAACAGGCAACAGAACAGTGCGTTGCAGACCTCCGAGCAGTGCGGGACCAGTTGGAGGAACTCCACGTCAAGATCGCCACGCCCACTAAGTGACTCGAGGACGAGTTATGATGTTTGTGTTGGGGGTCTATTGGGCATCAGATCCCCCCACAACATGTTTTGGCGCTCAAAGCCCAAGTTTTGGTCAAATGTATTTTAAGACTCTATGAATTGCGGGCGTAGAGTGCCAAGTATAGATTGAGTCATAGGGTTTTCCGCCCTAAGTTTTGTAATGTAATGTAATGTCATGTCGACCTACCCATGGTCCACGGACCATAGGATTATATAAATAGAGTGAGGCTCTAAGTTGTAAAGAGAGCGAACTAGAGATAGAGGAATATGAATGGTTCGAGCATAGAGAAAGAATCTAAGTGTATTGGGTCGTAGTAGTAGGAAGAGGCTCTACAGCTGAATGTGCAAAGGCCTAGTAGAGTCCACAGCTGAGTGTGCGGACCCCTGCAGCTAAGTGCGCAAGGCGATGTCGAGTCTATAACCTTGAATGAAGAATAATAAAGAGAAGTTGATTCCAATTTCTATGCATCTGCTTGTATATTGCATTTTATACATTTATATTGTTTTGTTTATCGCGCACACTTATATGAATGCTGGATATATTGTTAATTATCACTAGACTTACACAAATAAGTTAAGTATTCAGATAATAACATGTTAATAGTAAGGAACTTGGGTAATAATACGAATTGCGCCCCGAGTAGGGTTGCGTGAAGGAAACATCACAGGTTGCGAGGGACAAATAGATGCACGTAGCGACGTACGCACAGGGTCAAACTGTAGACCGCTAGAGCTCATCAGACATCCCTAGGGTGCGAAAACCTGGTTCTAGCACCCTCCCATACTACTTCGAGTGAGACCTCAGTTCGCTCTCCACAGACTGTTGCCAAAAGGGCCAGTAGTACCAGGATTTGTTTGGCTAAATCACCTCTAAACTTGGGTCAGGCCCTTACAAGCCAACAGAGGTGGTGCCTCCAAAGTGATGGTTGGATGAAGATGCATCGCCTATTGGCATCTACCAAAAGAGTGGGGAAAATTTGTACACCATCTCGTTTATTTGATACATAAGGGCTTCTTCGACAAGTAACTTGATATGATCTCCTACTCTCTCATCTTTATTTTCTTCCACCATGGGAGGTTTTCAGTGTCAATGAGGACAATCTTGTAAGGGCTCAACTAGTTCAAGTCCCAACTCCTTATATGTCGACCTCGTTGGTGACATGCACAGAAAAACAAAGAAAGAGAAAAATGCTCTAATACCACTAATCTAGATTTATGTAGTAAATAAATTAAATACATAATTAAAAAAATAAAAAAATAGAACTACAATGAAAACTTAACTTCAGTTGATTAATAACAAACACTGATAATTGTTTACATGCATAATGGAAACAAACTAGGTCGAGTGATGGAAGCTTATCTCTGAGAAGAGATGTGGTAGCTACATGACTTCTGAAATGTGTTACAATGAGGCTCAAAGGGCTATTTATTATTAAAAAATATTAGAAAACATGAAACATCCAAAAACTTAGGCCTAGGAGATGAAGCACCAAAAGTCTATGGGCTCCGTTGGGGTTAATTGGTACATCAAATTCTCAATGTCATAGCTTTGGCATACGATCTCCATTTCATTAATACTATACCTAACATTAGAAATATTTATTAGATGAATACAAATTTCAACAAAAAATCCCTACCATAGGCTATTGGTTTTCCCGTTTTCCAAAAAATCATTGTTTCGGGCCTCGAAACTGCTCTGGAAATTCACGACCCAAAAAAACTACCAAAAATATTAAATTTTCCTACAATTAAGGAAACTACAAGAAATATTGGTGGGGGTCCAAGTGGAATTGGTAGGTGGCTGCCAATATCCACCTCGATTATGTAGCTCTTGTTTAATTAGTATAGATTTATTTTAATTGTGAATCAATTGTGTTAAGAGGGATCAAATGTTTTGGAATGAAAACCTTTTTAAGAGTATGAAATTTGAAAAAAAAAATATTGCACCTTGAGAGATTTTTATCTCTCTAGTGACTTGATATATCCATGCTTAAATTACTTTTTTGAATGCATAAATGGATTAACGTCTTGGAAATCCCATTGGGAACTTGGATTGTGCGGACTGCACAACTTAAACTTGAAGTTCCAAACAAACTTTGCTTGATTTCAAATAAAAATGACTTAAAATATATATCTTAAAAAAGTAAGAATGTAGAATAATGAGACTCCTTGAAATGTTTTAACTATAAAAAAAATAAATTTTATAATTGGCCCCCCGCCTCCCCACCTCCTCCCCCTCCCCCCTGACACACACACATATATGTATATTAATTATTGACATTGAAATATTTTACTTGACATGGGTATTGAAATATTTTATTTATAAATCAAATTGAATTTATAAATATTTTTTGCATGCTATAAAACATTTCTATATTAAAAATTAAATGAAGTACATAACTCTACATAATTTTTGTTTATATATTTTTTTCAATTATTTCTTCTCTTTGACATGGAAATATTTTATTATGATTAACATTAAAATATTCTCTCTATATATACATGACTTTAAATTATTTTATTTCTCTATTGTTGATATAAAAAAACTTATGTTATTTAATATGGATATTGAAATATTTTATTTATGATAACATTGAAAGTGAAATATTTTTACACATCTCCTTCATACTTGGTGATATCAATAACTAAACTAGCTAATACATTGAGATTTTGATTCCTTAGGGGCACATGTCAACTTGAGGTTGAGTAGAAAAGAAATTACACTTAAACTTCTCGCTGATACTGGGTTGTAGAATGCACAAAAACTAATCAAGGGAGCTAACAAAATATTTATATTTATTTTGTTTTTACTACAGCCAATATTATTGTTTTATATAGAGAATATTTTATTTTTATTTTAAAGGTGACATGTGTCAATTTGAGGTTGAATTACACATCTCCCTCGTGACAGACTATATAATGAGCCTGTGAGAAAAATAAGTTTGGTAAATGCATATGTCATTGTTATTGGTGAAATTTAAGTAATAATATGTAGGACATAGTCATGTATTTTCTTAATTATATTATTTTATTTTAAAAGAGACATGTGCCAACTTGAGGTTGAGCATTGAAGGAATTACGCATCTCCCTTATAATTGGATGCAGAATGTATCCTAGCGCAATTAATAAAATGATATATATATATCTATATATATATATATATATATATATATATATATATATATATATATATATAAATAATAGAAAGGTTTTATAAATAAAATGATAATATAATTATTTTAGCTTTTAAAATAAAATTTTGTAATTAAATAAAAACTAATTACTCAACCATGAAGCCTCACTCCAAGAGTGTCTAGAGAATTGAACATGTGACCTCTCAATAGAAAAAGTTCTTTAATGACAAGAACTCAACCAAATAAGCTAAGCCTCAAGGCTATTTGTGAGATAAATTTAGTATGTAATATATATTTTTTGTCTTTTTATATATTTACATTACATTTAATGCAAATTTAGGTAGGCATGCAAATATTGATGAGGATAGATATATTGTTATTTTTAATTATACAATATGTATATTAATTATAGTAAAAGATTAAATTTATATGGTTGTGTTAAATTTAAAAATAGTTATAAACATAAAATAATAATAATTAAAAGAATGTGTAGGAGAAAGTGTTGATATGTGTGTGTGTGTGTGTGTGTGTGTGTGTGTGTGTGTGTGTGTTATAATTAATAGTAAATAACATGAAAGTGTTTATTTGGTCATTATAAGAATATGTAGGAGTTATTGAAAATCCCTCGAATGGCATGTTTTACATACATGAGGGTGGGAGGGGGGTGGTCGGAGGGATGTCACCATCCCACTTGGCCATCTAACCGGGGAATGGGGTTGCAAATTCCCTTAGATGATCATTAAAAGTTTTAGATTGACATGGGGAGCATCGCAATGCTGTAGTCTGACATCATTTTTGTTGAACACCACCTCCATCATTTGCACTCTTGTAATGTCTATGTCATCAAGCTCGTATTATCTTATCTTGTTCATTTCAGACTCTCTTGTGTTACTAAACATACCTATTAGCCACAAAAATAGAATTTAATGCCTCAATCATGGCAATTCAAAGCTATAACTATGTTATCCACCTTGGATAGTAGGTTACCGAGCGTATCAAGGTAATTTCAAAATACATCCCCATTGTCTTCATGGTTCAATCTCGTCTCTAATGTGGTAATTCATTAGTGAATATCAACTATGACTAGTTCAATCCTATGAGCCATGCTCACAGAGTTTCATTATCTCAATCTATCTAGATGAAATTGAATATTCGGAAAGCGAAATTGTCAATGTGCTTTTCTCCACAAGGTTGGAATGTTAATCTCACCTGACATTAAGGCTTACTTGAAAAATAGGGATATTTTCATGGAGGTCTATGTCAAGTCCCAACATCAGCCAAAGTAGTTTATAGATTTGAAGCAACACTGCACCTATCAAGAACTTTTCCCTTGAGAAGGTTTACCCTACTCTCCGCCTGGTTTTTTCTCAAGTATCATTCTCATGTTGTTCGTGCTTGGTCTACTACTTTTTGTAGCAACCTAGTTTTCATTCCATCTCTGATGACTACCAACTCTCTCTACCTCTAGGATGTCATCTCCACCTGGTGTCTCCCAGTTACTCATATTGCTCGAATATGTTGGAATGTACCTTTGTTGGCACCTCTCCAACTCACAATTGACCTCATTCATCTATTTAGGATGAAAAAGTGGCTATATTATACTTTCTTGGGCCTTTCAATTGTACACCTTTATCTCTTTCTTGACACAATCCCACATTCCTTAGCACTTTTCCCATCCTCATGGATCTAGCATGCCGTGATAGTGAGCTCGAGTTTGTAGGGGTGTAAACAACATACTATTTGTTTGCATGGCAGTACGCATACTCATCGCATATTGAGGAAGCAATAACTTTATTTCGGAAACTTACATAACCCCCATTTAGGAAGAACTCACTCATGTTGAGCGAGAAGGGACCTTCTAAAGGAACTTACTCTTGGATACTGAGTTACTGGAAGAATTTTCTAGTTGTGTGCTTGATATGAGGCACACACATGGGTGCTTCAATAAATATATGCACACAGTGGACTTGTATTGGCTCATGAAATTCCTTTTAGGCATTTCTCTCTTGCATCAACATGAGCATAGAGAGGACCTCCTCCTCTCCATGGAGCATCTACATTGGTACATGAAAGACTTGGATTAGTGACTGGTGTGCAACAATAAGCACCTAGACATTCCCCCTACTACTGGCTACCTATTTATGAGTTACAAAGATCCAATCCAAGTTGCAAAAGCAAATTCATACCTCTCCTCCTAGTCCCTTGTTATGTCTTTGGTTTTTCAATTTCTTATTTACTTTGTTTTCTTTCATGGTTTCAAAGACCCATATTTTAGCATATGTAAGGTATATTTTGAACTCCTAGGAAGCTTTTTCTCTTCTTCCTCTCTTTGCATGATACATTTTTGTATATATATGAAAATCTATAATTTTATATGTGAACTCAAATCTTCATAATTCTTATCCATCATCAAAGTTATCTAATTTTGCAACAAATCACCCCTTTACTTAAAGTAACTTGAATGAATGTGGTATTGAAATATCTCTATATTAATAATGAAAACTATCCTTTTGTAATTTTTTACATTGATGATTAATGCCTTGTAATTCCTTGACCTCCAATTACATCTTGGCACCTCTATAATGCAATCTTTTCACTTTAAATATGCATTTCCAAAATTCATGAAAAACTCTTTCCAAATTTATGAAAAGAATCCATTGAAAAGGGGTTTTATTTTCTACATGGTTAGTATTTCATCCACAATTCTTAAAGCCCTCCAAATCCTATGGCAGGGGAGAGAGAATATATATTAGTATAAGTTATTCCAAGATTCTTCTAGACAATCACAATTAGTTATAACTACCTAGTTGAATCCCTCTAGATAAAAGTTGTGCAAATTTTCGATCAATCTTATTGAAACTGCTCAGACATTTTAAAAGATAATTAAGTACTAGAAAATATCAACATTCCATAATCCCATTGTAAATTGAGACTGAGTTTTCCTTTTGTGTTTCCTCTAGCACACCTAGAAAGAGTGGAACCTTATAATTTTTCATAATTCTTCCTCCTCTGTGGATTTTGTTTGGCCTAGACTTATCCACCTACACATATGTGAAAAAACTTATCTCTCTCCTTAGGGCTCATATGACTAGATTTCCACTTTGGTTATTCTTCCTATCTTGGTGAAGCTTAAAATCCACCCCTCTTTGTCTCTTTCTTCTCCTTTCCTGCCCCCTCCTCCCTTAGCCTCCCCTGGCTTTTAGTCCCCCCTTCCTCTTGATTTTCTCAAAAAATGATTTAATAGGCCCTCCAAAGGAAACCCTAACAATGTTGGCTAAGGGTGTCTCTTTTAGAACCATTTTGGTTAGCCTATATTTGTGGTTGTTGTTTCAATGGGACATAATAACAACAACGAAACATAATTTTTTTCTCTTAAAAAATGGAATATAGATCAATATTTCACAATACTTCTCCAAACTCATTATGGAGGGAAACTCTAAAAAATTCATTTCAATAATCAAAAGATTGATAAATGGGCTTACCATAGAAAATCTCACTTCAAGATGGAAATTGGAAAATTACATCTCTCAAATCTCCCTTCTCCCCTTTGAGGTATAGGTTATCATTCCTTCTCATATACATTGATCTCATAATACAGTAGCAAATTTCACTATTAACAAGGGGATCTCTCATCCTAATCTCCATCTCTCTTCTTCCTAAGGAAGTATCCCTCTTTCCTCTTGGAAAGATGATTATGTCTCCCTATTGAATAAGGACTTCCAGTGACCCACATGGGGTGATGAGTATAGATCATGGGAAAAGGGATCTAGTACCCCCACTATCACCTAGGTCAATAGAAGAGGGAGGCATGGATACCACCCTCCTCCATATATCATAGCATGATCATGATAGCCATATATCATCATTACACATCATGTATCAATTAATTATGAAGGGTGGTGTAAGTTACAAAGGTTCTCGATAGTGGTGGGATTAACATGGCCATGGGGAGATGGTGGTATTTTCCAGCAAGATACAATTTGTGCACTGAGTCAAGCCTTTTCTTTTTGTGTTTATCTTTTACTGTGGGTATTTTTACTATGGTGCAAGACATTTCTAATTTCCCATGGTGGAAGGTATAGGTCCTCCTGGCATGACCTCCCCCATAATCACAATCCCTAGGTGTGTCTTAACATTCAGTATGGTCAATTTATTAAGGAAAACACATAAGATCCATACTTCATACCATCCACTGCTAAACAACGCTTAAATCTAGGTACTATTTTTCTTGGTTTATGAAAGCATTGATTCTATATTTGTTTAATTTGGTTGGTTACATTTAAACACATGTTTCATATTTGATAGCTTGATCTCAAATCTACAAATTGTAATATCTCTGGGAAAGCATTATTCTTTATTTTTAGAGAGAAACTAGTTATTGTTTAGGCATGGTCTCCCTAAGTCCTCTAGCCTATGCATTCTCCCTTTCCCCCACTACTCATTCTCACCATTGCTCTTTGTACTTGGTTGCTTACTTCTTCTTGTGGTTTCAGCTATTTCTTTTCCCACTATGGCCTATCAACAATATTACATTCGAAGAGGTGTGTTGAACTGTGGGGAGGGTAGTTCTTGAGCTTGCTTTTGAGCCCATTCTGTAGCTATCCTCTTTCATTTGCATACCCACTATAGGTCTAAAAGGATATTCAATATGTTGTTGAAAAAGTATTGGAAGATAGGGGAGAGCACACTAATGCAAAGGTATTCACCTTTTTCACTTACTAGGTACTATAAATTGGTAACACCAAAGGTTGATAGAACCATTATCTCTACAACATATAAATGTTTTGGCACATCATTTCCCTACTATGAAATGTCCTCCTAAAGAGGAATGAAGCCAAGCGGAAAATCATTCTATAACTAGATGAAATTCAAGCTAAACACAAGGACATGGAACATCAATTGGCTTAGCATGGTAAAGGACCTGCATCGCCAGGAACCCTGGCTGACTCCATTGAGGTGCCTACCTCCTCTTAGTGTATTTCAGATGGTTAACAATTTTTGAAGCACTACTGTTATACTTATCATAGTATAGCATTCATAGATAATGATGATAGTTTTTCCTATAATAGGTATGGAGCATTCTAGATCATACTCCAAGTTGTTATTTTAGGCTAGAAATGTTCAATATAATTAGAATGAAAAAATGTTGGCTCAAACTATGTTTAACTTTTGTATCATTTTGGACCAAAATGCTTTTATTTCAATGTTTCTTTAGTTTCCCTAGTTGCAAATTACAATGATAGAAGATCATATATGTTTGCATGTTTTCCTATGTGGTTAATAGAAGGCCTACTAACTTACTGAGAAAAAAACGATAGATATATTTATATAATTTGAAAGTAAAAATAAAATATTATAATATAGCCATAAGAACATTCTACTTAGAGGGAGACCTGAAATCTCTTCACTTTTTTTAATATAGAGTTGATACAAGTATTTTAGAAAATATTAATAACATAGAAAGGTATTTCAATATAGGATATAAATAAAATATTTTATTGTCTACATTAAGTAAGATAATTTTATATAAAGTTGACATATATATAGGAAAAAAAATGAAAGTTAAAAATTCTTATTATAGAGATAGGTATTTTCTAGTTCCTAATATGAGGGAGATGGGCAATTCCTCTTAGACCCAATATTGAAATAAAGAGACAAATAGAGAAAGGGAGTAATTGAAGGTAAAATATTTCTTACTTTGTCTAGATGCTTTCTACTTTCACTATGAAGGATATGTGTAATTCCTTTCATACTAAACATGTAATGGATGTGTTGTATTAAGAACTGTGTAAATCTATCATAACTTTACATCTATCATGCACCAAGATAGATCAAAATTTGTGGAATATGTTGCACCTCTAGGGATTTCATCTCTCTAGTTGTATGGGTTAAAACATTTCAACTTTATGTTGCTAAATATGGGGGAGATATTTAATTCTTTCATGATCAATATGCAGTTGACATGTAGTAAAATAAGAACTAATGTACATCCATCTTATCTTTGAATATGACATGCATTGAGAAAGATCAAAACTTGATGAAATTTTTGCACTTTTAGGGACATGACCCTTTCAATGCAAGATAGTTTCAAAGTCAAGATGGATGTATGTTAGTGGTAAAACATTTTAATGATGTGTTTTTTTAGTATGATGGAGATGTGTAATTCCTTCCAAACTCAACATGGAGTTGACATATAGCATATTAGGAACCAATGTAGATCCATCTTAGACTTTGGATCTATCATGTGTCGAGCTAGATCAAAATTTTAGAAAGGTTTTGCACCTCTAGGAACTTGATCCCTCTCATCACATGACAGCTACAATATTTCAATACTATGCTGCCTAATATGAGAGACATGTAAAATCTGTTTTGCTCGACATGGAATTGACACATGGCATATTAAAATTGGCATAGATTCATCTTAACTATAAATCTATCATGTGTCTAGAGGCATTTAAATTTGATGAAATATTTGCACTTAGAGGGATTTAATCCCTCTTCATGTATGATAAATTCATATTTAGATGGATCTTCATCAATTGTACCAAAAGGAACTCTCTACATCCCAAATGAGAGAAATGAGAGAGATGAGTAATTCCTTCCATACCCAATATAAACTTGGAAATTTATAACAATTTAAAAAAAAATTAATAAAAAAAAAATTATTTCAATACTAACCATAAATAATATAATATTTTATGTCCACTTTAAATAACAAATATAATAACAAATATTAATCTTTTATCTCAAATAGATGGGAGAAATATTCCTAAGAATTACTATTATATTTATAACAACATTTTATAGTAAAAGAAATATGTAAATCTATTTATTATTTAAAAATATTAATAACAAAATCAAATTCAATATAAACATAAATGAAATATTCAAATCTCTACTTCAACTAAAATATTCCAATCTAAACTTATATAGAAAATGAGAAAAAAAAAACATATTTTAATGAAAAACCTATACTTGATCTTAATATTCTTTGCGAAATTGTACTTCTATATATCTAGTGACAAACATACGAGTTAACCCTTTCATAGGGTACAAACATACCGAACCTTTTCCTTTATATATGCCACTTACAAAGATATCACGGTCTTGCGGGCCAACCTATTCATAGACAACAAACATACCAGGGCTTTTCAACCTTTTCATAGCCCAATACATAAATACCAAGGCTTTCCAGGGAGGAACCGAAAACTTTCTGAAAAGCTTGACACAAAACTATAAACCGCCATACAACATCAAGTAATCGTGAGCCATCTAAGGCAAATACAAAGATAAAGAGAACAGAGAGGGAGAGATCGCTAACTGAAGCTGGCATAGCCTGAAGCAATATAGGTGTTTTGAGAACCTGGAAACACGGTGTCAATTTTCGACATTAATTTTTTTTCATAATCTTCTTGAATTCTTACAAGACCATTGTGACTCTGTAGAAAAATCTCATGAAATCCTCCTTCACAATAGAATACAACATTGGCAACAAAGGCATTATTCATTCAAAATACCTGACACGAACCTATAAACCGCACTACAACATCAAGTAAACGTGAGCAAACTGGCGCACAAAGAAAATATAGAGAGATCGCTAACTAAAAGAGATGTGTTTTGTTTACCTGGAAGGGCAGTGCCAATTTCAAACCTTATTTTATTTTTAATAATCTTCTTGAATTCTGACCAGACCGTTGTAGCGCTCTTCCCCAACAGTTCCTCTAACAAATCCTCCCTCCACTCCGTCTCCATTCGTGCATTGAGATCCGCAACAAATCCACTCTTGATACCTTCACAATACTGTAAATACATGGCTGTCACCAGCCCTCCTTCATCCCACCCTTGCTCAGTATTATCAAGTTCATTCCTTAATGCCGATGGATTTGAGACATTGAAACCTGCAGCTAATCTTATATATTCGGCCATGCCTTCAAGCAGACCAAGGGGTGCCTTTCTGCCACCGTCCCAGAGCCACAGACGACCCATTTCTCTATAAACAAGGCCTCTAATCTCCTCGTCTACCAAATCTGCAAGATATTCACTATTTATGTGTATTTTGTTATCTTCAGTCAACGCATTCTCCGTGTACTTGTTATCGATGGATAACACCACTGTGTGAATATCTTTTCTTGGGTAGTGGGGATTTGCATAGAGGAGATTGTGTACGAAATGAGTAGCCTCCATGAGAAGAACAGTGAGAGCCTTTTCCCCTATTGACATGTCCAGCCTCGATGTCTTCACCACCACTAGGTATTCCAGTGTTCTGTCAGCAGCTTCGTAGTTTGCCCACATTGTGAGCATTATCATCACCGTAAGAAACAAAATTCGCCTCCACAGATCAGACACACAGGAATTTGTCATTCTCCTCATAAACTGATGCAGCCTTACCATATCTCAATCTAGCAACTCCCACGATACAGCAAACATCATAGGGAAGGAACCATTGTCATGATGCACAAAACACGTTATCACATGTCCCAACTAATTAATTAAAGAACCCTGGAGATAAGACAAAACATCAATGGGAGGGATTCCGATTCTTGTCTTTACGCAAAACATGATGTCTAACCCTTATGTTTTATGGGTGAAAAAACTATTTATTAAAATAGCCAAAATATTATATCGTAAACTATCATGAAGGTTTACATTTATTAAAATTATATAGGTATTAATTTAATATTATTTTGGATTATGAAGAATTACTTTGAAATTTGTTTAATATATATTTAAGAAGATAATACATTATTTTTTTTTATGTTGTTTATCTTTGTAATTTTTGGTTGAAATTTGTTAAAAAATATTATTGTTAAATCTTGATATATGGATTTAGTTTCCAGAAGCACTAGGATTGTGAAAAGTTTACAAATCACACTCGTCATTCCATCAAATCCTTTCTAAACAAATTAGATTGAAAAATATGCCAAAAAAACCTCCAAAATGTATAATAGATACACTAGACTTTTATTCTTCTTTGAGACAAATATTTAATATAAAAAATTGTTAATATTGCTAAAAAAGAGTTAATTTACTATTATTACTATTTTGTAAATTTAAAATCTTTATTTCCTCGTAGTGTCTTCAAAACCAAATTACATATTGTAGTCATATAGTGTTGATTCTTATTTTCATGCAAAAGGACTCTACCTAACTCTAGTGAAGCAAGAAAGTCACCCATCTAACCTTTACAAAAAGACTCAAAAAACAAAACTAGACATTATGGTTATAACCAAACATTACAAGACATAAACTAAGATCAAATAAGCTAGCAGATTTGTAAACCATTAAGAATCCCAGGAAGAGATAGGAATTGGGTCCTTTGCGCTCGACCTGAAAGAAGCAGTTAGATCAAAATCACATTGAAGATTCCCTTCAACATGAGCCAGGGATTTTCTATGGTTTCTATCCTTGGGGTTCCTTACTCTACTTCATCATGGTCTAAATTAAGACTATAAATTGGGTTCTAGTTCTCTTCTTGGGTTTGTGGGTTACCTTCATGAGGCTTTGTCTCATGTTTGTTTATAGGTAGTTCACTTTGAAACCCTACATAGCCAAAATAGGTAAACTGAAAATCAACAAGGTGAGTGTGCTTCGCTTCAATAGTTGGTAGTGAAACTACTCAGAAATACTATTCTAGCTACCTCAAATACTAGGTTGTCAATTGGGTTTGTAATGGAGTAGTTAAATGAAGATGAGATTATGTAGTAGGAACAAAACGATGTGGAAAATACTAATTAGGGTTCAAAACTTTGTTGGAAATAATACTGAGAGGGGGGGTGAATCAGTATTATCAGATCAATCAAACTTTTTCAATGCTCAGAAACATATACGCTACTTCAGTTAGGTGAACCAGCGTGTACACGCTACTATGACTAAATAAAACAGCGTATAAGAAGAAAACTCATAATTTAGTTAGCTTATTCTTCAGTTAAGTTCATCAGGACATTATTCACCACATTAATAGTAAACAGGTGCAGTATAACAGAACAGATCAAAAGCCACACACATGAACACCAAGATGTAAGGTGGAAACCCAATGTGGGTGAAAACCACCTGCTGCAAGTTGTCTCTATCTTTCTTTAATATGAAACTTCAGTTTACAATCTTTTGTACTGGTGCAGCCTTATACCAGTACGCAGGCTACAACCTGCAGAAGGCTACAACCTTCTCTCGTTCTCCAAACTTCCTTGGAAGGGAGCTCCAACCCCCTTTGCTCTTGTACTAGCCAAGATACTAGTACGTAGGTGCTGACCTACAATCTTCTTTCCTTCAGGTACCACCTTTCATACATTTTCAGACTGGATATTCCTGAAGCACAACATTACAATCTGTGGACCCCAATTCATTCAATTTTCACAACAGATCATTGAAGCATAAAACAACCAAACTTTGAATCACTGAACCACTGAACCCTGTCAATCACCAGTTACCAGAACACAGAGCAGACTACAGAACTCTGCAATAACAGTCAGACCCCCACTGTAAACCCAAAATCAAGCTTCAAAAGATATACGCTACTTCAATGAGCAAAACCCGCGTATACACGCGCTTTTACCGAAGCCAACCTGCGTACAGATCTAAAAATAAACTTTCTCAATTTGCAGTTGTACCAGACATCAGTTAGACTCAGAACATAACATTGCGACAATATGCAGATCTAGAAATACGCATAATCAACCATATCATGATAGTGCATTTCAAACCATTAGATCCCGATCTATCCTTAGATCTAGTCTTCCATTAACCGATGTGATCTCTCCTTGGCTTAGATCAAGCAACCCAGAACCTGCATATCAGATCTCTTTCTCTCTTAGATATTCAAGCCTTGTCGAAAGATGATTTTGCCTAATGATCTTCTTCTCCTTATATAGCCTTAGGCCTTGCTCAATACCAAGAGCCAAAACCATAGTAACACAATACCATCAACTTCAAAACTAGGGATCGACACGCCCGTCGAGACACAATGGTCCGAAATCATAGGCACAACTTCCAAGGACTAACCACCATGGACCAAAGGTACTTTTCCACATACACGCGCTTTTTCTGAATCCAACTAGCGTGTACACGCGACTTGGGCTTAACGAACCTGCGTATATGAACTTCCTTAGCATGCTGTACTAAGATCTGTCTTCTGATTAAGTTGCCATCACCTGTACCAACCTCTGAGTGAGTTGCCATCAAGGACAACACTTGAATCATAATGCCAACAATCTCCCCCTTTGGACTTGATGGCAACCACCACACCAAGTCACTCTCCCCCTTTGACATCAAGGGCAAAGGGCTGTGCTCCCCCTGAGGACATGCTGATACCTCTACTTGGCTGTGCTGACTCATGCTCCCCCTGACAGTAGGCCAGATCTGCAAAAGATGTTCTTCAACAAGAACCAAGAATTATACACCATAAGGGACTTTCCTATCACCAAAAGACTCAATACTTACATCCATACTCCCTACCAAGAGGGGACATATCAGAAACAACCAATTACATTATAGCAGTCATCCCAGGCATAGTGGGGAAACCAACATAGGCCGTTACATGACCTTGACTCCATAAAAGAGATATCACAAGAGAGATATATGATATAGAGACAACAGATCTAGACCAAGACTTATGAAAATCATCAGCAGCATATTATAAACATCTTTTTAGATCAGCAACCAGGATTTCTTTTTGAGCTCCTTTTCTTGAAATCAACAACCAAAACATCTGAATGCCAACAATACTTTATGAGACTTTTAAGCTGCTCCCCCTGAACCTGTGCCTGCTGCACCTCCTGAAACCGTGCCTGAAGAATTCTGACATACCCACTGCTGTTCAGAACTCCAGAGTTTTCCCTTGCTGTTTAGAACTTCATATACGCGATTTCTCCTGCAAGAAAAGGCGTATGGACGCGGATATAATCTCTGCAACATGCGTACACCATACACACGACTTTCTCACAATAAATCCGCGTGTATACGCGTATATACCTTTCGTAACTTGCGTATACCAACTTTTCTGTAGAACAAACAAGCTTCAACAGTAGGATGAAGCATCAACTACTCCCAGCTTTTGTCTGAGATATTCAAAAGTTTCCCTGGGCAGTGGTTTTGTGAGAATATCAGCAACTTGTTCCTTAGAAGGAACATACTCCAACTTGACCTTCTGCTCAAGCACTTGTTCCCGAAGAAAATGGTACTTGATTGGTATGTGCTTGGTCTTTGAGTGCATGACTGGATTCTTTGAAATGCTGATTGCACTTGTATTATCACATAAGATAGAGACGGGTGGAGTGCAAGTGATTTGAAAGTCCTGCAAGGTCTGCATCATCCAAAGAAGTTGTGTGCAACAAGATGCTGCAGCCACATATTCTGCTTCAGCTGTAGATAAGGCAATCGAACTCTGTTTTTTGCTGAACCAAGATACTAATCTAGAACCCATGAAGAAAGCACCACCACTTGTGCTTTTCCTATCATCCACACTTCCAGCCCAATCTGCATCTGTGTAAGCATGAAGAGTGAGATCTGTATTTCTAGGATACCATAAGCCATAGTTTTGGGTCCCTTGAAGATATTTGAACATTCTTTTGACTGCCTGAAGATGAGTTTCCTTTGGGTTGGCTTGAAATCTTCCAACCATTCCTACTGCATGTGTAATATCTGGTCGAGTCCCTGTCAAATAAAGCAAACTCTCAATCATGGATCTATAAGTGGGTTGGTGAACTGCTGCTGATTCATCATTAGCACTGAGGCTGCATCCTGTAACCATGGGTGTACAAACTGGCTTTGACTCTTCCATGCCATACTTCTTCAAGATCTGCTTGAGGTATTTGGTTTGAGACAAGAAGATACCTCCTTCATTTTGTTGGATTTGCAATCCAAGAAAATATGTCAATTCTCCAAGAAGTGACATTTCGAATTCTTTCTGCATAACCAAGGCAAAGTTTTGACTCATAGTCTCTTCATTGCTGCCAAAAATAATATCATCTACATAAACAACAAGAATTAGCAATTTGTTATTTTCAACTTTTATATAGAGATTGCTATCTGCTGATCCTTTTGAAAAGCCTTGTTGGTGAAGATATTTGTCCAACCGATAGTACCAAGCCCTTGGAGCTTGTTTGAGTCCATAGAGTGCCTTTTTCAATCTGCATACAAGGTTTGGATCATTCCCAAGAATGAAGCCATCTGGCTGCTCAATATATACTTCTTCTTCTAAGTCTCCATTTAGGAAGGCTGATTTCACGTCCATTTGAAATACCTTGAAGTTTTGAAAGCTTGAGAGAGCAAGGAACATTCGGATGGCCTCTAGTCTTGCCACAGGAGCAAAGGTCTCTTCAAAATCTATTCCTTCTTGCTGTGCATACCCTTTACAAACAAGTCTGGCCTTGTTTCTAATTACTTCTCCATTTTCATTTAATTTATTCTTGAAGACCCATTTTGTTCCTATTACATTCTTATCTTTTGGTCTAGGAACTAATTCCCAAGTGTTGTTCTTTTCGATTTGCTCAAGTTCTTCATCCATTGCTTTGACCCAACATTCATCTTTGCATGCCTCTTTCACATTTTGTGGTTCAGTGGAGGAGAGTAGTGCCAAGTAGCTTGAAGCTTCTGCAAGTGTCCTTCTTGTTTGTACTCCTGCTTCTTTCTGCCCCACAATCTGAGTTTCTGGATGATTCTTTTGGACATATCTGGATGGAGTCTTCTCTTCTATTCTTGTCTGCTCCTCTGGTTCTTCTTGAGATTCTTCTTCTTCTTGAGGTTCTTCTTCTTCATCATTTCGCCTTTGAGAGTAACCTTCATCTTCTTCAATGTCTTCATGATGAACTTGCCTAGGAATATATCCCTTCTCATCAACCACTATATCAATACTGTCAACAATTCTGCCAAGTCTTTTATTGTAGCACTTGTATGCTTTGCTATGTGGAGAATAACCAAGAAGAATGCCCTCATCTGCTCTAGGTTCAAGTTTGCCAAGTTGCTCATCAGTATTCTTAATATAACATTTGCTCCCAAAGATTTTGAAATGCTTCACGGAAGGAGTTTTACCACTCCAAAGCTCATGAGGTGTTTGAGTGCTGTTTACTCGGACATTTGTTTTGTTAAGAATAATAACAGCAGCATGTGCAGCTTCACCCCAAAAGGTTGCAGGAGTACCTGATTCATCGAGCATAGCACGAGCCATTTGTTGGATAGTTCTGTTCATTCTTTCCACAACCCCATTTTGCTGAGGAGTTCTAGCTGTAGAGAATTCTCTTCTTATCCCATGTTCATCGCAGAAATCGAAAAATTCATTTGATGTGAACTCCCCACCTCTGTCAGATCTGAGGCACTTAATTTTGTGTCCTGATTCATTTTCAGCCAATGCTTTGAAGGATTTGAATTTTTCGAATGCTTCATCTTTGTGCTTCATAAGCCCTAACCAAACAAACCTTGAGAAATCATCAATGAATAATATCAGATATTCTTCTCCTCGAGGTGTCCTTTTCCTAAATGGACCACATACATCTGTATGGACTAGCTCAAGAGGCAAGCTAGCTGATCCTTCCTTCTCTGGAAAGTTAGTTCTGGTTTGCTTTCCAAACTGACAAGATTTGCATATGGTGTTGTCTGGAATTTTGATATCTGGAAGATCGCGAACTGCCTGATATTTGCATGCTTTCCTTATTTGTGAGAAGCTTAGATGTCCCAACCTTCGATGCCATAACCAGTGCTCTTCATCCTTGCTAAGATAGCATTGTTGTTGTCCTTCTTCAAATATGTACAGATTATTTGGAGTTCTTTTGCCTTTGAGAACTGTTTTACCTGTATCAAGATCACGAACAAGACATCCATTCGATCTGAAAATAACCTCGGTTTTTTGATCACACATCTGGCTGACACTTAGTAGATTATGCTTCAATCCATCAACATACAAAACATTTCCAGCCTTGACCTTTTCTTTCAAAGGAGCAATACCTTTTCCTTTTATAGTTGCAGGAGTATCATTTCCAAAAGAAACTTTCTTTCCCTTTTCTAAAGTAGAATAAGATTCAAGTTTTTCTTTATCACCTGTCATATGTTTCGAACATCCACTGTCAATGTACCATAGATTTTCCTGTCCTTCTGCATAAAAAGCTATTCCACATCTTTCTGTCTGAGGTTCCTTTATTCTCCATTTTTTGGTGCTCGTGGCTTGTTCCTTTTTCTCCTGAAACCTGCTCCTGCATTCAGAGTCTTTATGACCAAAATTATTGCAAATAGAACATTCAACTTCATTTTCAAGAACCGAAAAGTTGTTATAGGTCCTCTTTGTAATCCCTGTCATACTTCTTTGTTTTTGAGCTTCCCTAGTCATGATTGTTTTATATGCAACACACTGAGCTGCTTTGTGACCAAAGTTATGGCAAGAAAAGCATTGTCCATTGAAGAAGCTTCTGCGGTTATTGAATCTACCAGCCAACTGATTGTAATTTCTATTTTCATCTATTCTTGAGCCAAACTGAGAAGATTTTACCTGTGGTTGGTTGTAGCTTTTGTTCACCCTTAAGAAGGATTGTCCCTGATAGTTTCTGTTTGTAATTCGTCCCTGCTTTACCTGATTATCTTCATTGTTCTTCTGCTCATTTCTTCTTGCTGCATCAAGATAACTTTTTGAGGTGGATGCTTGAGAGGTTTCTCCATTATAGCCCAAACCTGTCTTGTTTAGAGGAGACCGCTGCACATTGATAATCTCATCCAAAGTTTCAGATCCTTTGACAAACTTAAGATTAATAGCTTTTGTTTTCTCAATTTCTTTTCTGAGACCAACAATTTCACCTTCTAGTTTTTCAAGATGTTTTTCCTTTTCATCAATTTGAAATTGCAAAGTATCAATGATCACACTCTTTTCTTCTATGCATCTCTTGAGTCTAGTAATTTCATTATAGAGATTATCCACATCTACAGCATCCTCATAATCATCATCTTCAAATGCCATTAACAGCTTATATTTATTACCTTGTTCATCTTCATCACTGTTTGATAAGCCATCACTATCTTCATGGGTGTAGTAGCTTTTCTTATTTGCACTTTGTTTCTTGTTCCATCTAGCAGGTTCTTTTCCTTTATCCTTATAAGGACATTTTGCAGCATAATGACCTACTCTTCCACAAGCAAAGCATTTGAAAGGTAGCTTACCTCTGAACCTTCCAGAACCCCTTTGAAGATTTCTGACAAAATTTGATTCTTCTTCCTCTTCTTCTGGAACATGGCTTGCTTCATAGTAATCTTCTTTTCCTGATGCCTTAAAAGCAGCTTCCCTTCTGTCAGATGGACCTCCCTTTCTCATTTCATAAGCAGTTAGAATTCCATGTAGCTGAGACATAGTGAGAACACGGAGATTTTCTTTTTCTTCTATTGCAGATACTTTAGATTCAAACTTGGGGGATAATGATCTTAGAATCTTTTGAACTACTATAGTCTCTTTTATTTCTTCACCCAAATTTTTCATACAATTAACAATCTCATCTACCCGAAGAAAATAATTAGCCACACTTTCATCATTATACATCTTGAGAGTCTCATATTGAATCCTGAGAGTTTGAAGTTTAGCTTGCTTTACCTGTTCATCTCCTTCATAGCTAGTGATCATTTTGTCCCATATCTCTTTTGCTGATTTGAAGTGCATGACCTTCATGAATTCTGTTTGGGATATACTTCCTAATAGAGTACTGACTGCTTTTGCATTTGTTTCATACTGCTTTTTCTCAGCTGGATCTGTAGGAGTAGCTGAAGGAAAAGCATAGCCTGTTTCTACAATGTTCCAAACTTCTGTACCAAGAGATTGAAGATATGCAGTAACTCTTACCTTCCAATAATTGAAATTTGTCCCATCAAAAATCGGTGGCCTGATTGATGCTTCTTTCTCGTAGTTGCTCATGATGAATGATCTACCTTCAAGCGATCAAGCTTCTCTGAAGGACCTGCTCTGATACCAATTGTTGGAAATAATACTGAGAGGGGGGGTGAATCAGTATTATCAGATCAATCAAACTTTTTCAATGCTCAGAAACATATACGCTACTTCAGTTAGGTGAACCAGCGTGTACACGCTACTATGACTAAATAAAACAACGTATAAGAAGAAAACTCATAATTTAGTTAGCTTATTCTTCAGTTAAGTTCATCAGGACATTATTCACCACATTAATAGTAAACAGGTGCAGTATAACAGAACAGATCAAAAGCCACACACATGAACACCAAGATGTAAGGTGGAAACCCAATGTGGGTGAAAACCACCTGCTGCAAGTTGTCTCTATCTTTCTTTAATATGAAACTTCAGTTTACAATCTTTTGTACTGGTGCAGCCTTATACCAGTACGCAGGCTACAACCTGCAGAAGGCTACAACCTTCTCTCGTTCTCCAAACTTCCTTGGAAGGGAGCTCCAACCCCCTTTGCTCTTGTACTAGCCAAGATACTAGTACGTAGGTGCTGACCTACAATCTTCTTTCCTTCAGGTACCACCTTTCATACATTTTCAGACTGGATATTCCTGAAGCACAACATTACAATCTGTGGACCCCAATTCATTCAATTTTCACAACACATCATTGAAGCATAAAACAACCAAACTTTGAATCACTGAACCACTGAACCCTGTCAATCACCAGTTACCAGAACACAGAGCAGACTACAGAACTCTGCAATAACAGTCAGACCCCACTGTAAACCCAAAATCAAGCTTCAAAAGATATACGCTACTTCAATGAGCAAAACCCGCGTATACACGCGCTTTTACCGAAGCCAACCTGCGTACAGATCTAAAAATAAACTTTCTCAATTTGCAGCTGTACCAGACATCAGTTAGACTCAGAACATAACATTGCGACAATATGCAGATCTAGAAATACGCATAATCAACCATATCATGATAGTGCATTTCAAACCATTAGATCCCGATCTATCCTTAGATCTAGTCTTCCATCAACCGATGTGATCTCTCCTTGGCTTAGATCAAGCAACCCAGAACCTGCATATCAGATCTCTTTCTCTCTTAGATATTCAAGCCTTGTCGAAAGATGATTTTGCCTAATGATCTTCTTCTCCTTATATAGCCTTAGGCCTTGCTCAATACCAAGAGCCAAAACCATAGTAACACAATACCATCAACTTCAAAACTAGGGATCGACACGCCTGTCGAGACACAATGGTCCGAAATCATAGGCACAACTTCCAAGGACTAACCACCATGGACCAAAGGTACTTTTCCACATACACACGCTTTTTCTGAATCCAACTAGCGTGTACACGCGACTTGGGCTTAACGAACCTGCGTATATGAACTTCCTTGGCATGCTGTACTAAGATCTGTCTTCTGATTAAGTTGCCATCACCTGTACCAACCTCTGAGCACCTGTACCAACCTCTGAGTGAGTTGCCATCAAGGACAACACTTGAATCATAATGCCAACAAACTTTATGGATAACACAAATAACCAAGAGGAAGCTTATAGCCACCATGCTTTTATTTAGTAATAGTACTTTTTTTTGCATTTTTTTCTTAATATTAAGAGTTTTCTTATAGATTCCATACTAGTAATAGTTATCTGAAATCCCTTGTGAAGGATTTCCTTGTTTTTGTAGTTAATAGATTTCAAATTTGGGATTATTTCCAAGTATTTTTTGACACTTACCATATATTTATATTATGATGTTTATTAATGTCATAGTACCAACATTTTAATAAAAAATATATCCATCTTGTTAACAATAAAATATTAATATATAGTTTGAAATTGAAGCTTACAATATCAATTTTAACCCTATATAGTTAATTTATGCAAACACATTCTTAATAAAATAGAGAATATGCAATGACACACAAATTCAACGAAAATATTTTACCCTAGAAACCCAAATCAGGAAAATCAAAAAGAGTTTTTAGTATATAATATATTTACAATGTTACAATACAATATGTATATCTAATGACATCCATAAACCCCGAGTCTAGTAAAAATGGATTAGAATACAACCATAGTTCCTTGACTAGAATTACAAAATTGTGGGCTAAACCACCATGCACCACAAAATTGCTAAAATTCAAAATCGTGTGCCAAGAACGGATGCAAAAATAGCCCAAAAACAATTTCAGGGAGGTTTCTTCCAAACTCAACACTAGGGGCAATAGGGGTTACCTTCACCACTATGCTTGGTGCAATGAATCACATGTTACACTAGTGATGCAAGGAATATAATGCATACCCAAAATTATCCAACTTCTTGTTTTCCTTGCATAAAAGGTGTTGCAGAAGAACATTATAAAAAGTTTAAGATAATAATGCCATCGCTCCTATACAAGAAGGGAACTTCTCAGCGTTTATCAATTTTGTTAATGAGTGGACAACATTCTTCAAAGTGTCCACCTTTACCAGTAGCACCTTCTTGTCTTCAATTATACCACTCATCAAGTGATACCAAACATCAATATTCTTTGTCTTAGTTTCACGAGTTAGATTATTAGCAAGGAAGGTTACACTCTTACTTTCGTAATATGTCCTTATAGCTTGTTGTAACAACACAATACTTGCACATAATCTTTGTAATCATATTGATTTCTTTCATGAATGAGTGGCTACCATGTATTCAACTTCTAATGTTTATAATGTAACTGCAAACTATCCCTTTCTTATTCAACTAATTACTCCTCCAAATAGGTTAAACACATACCCACATATATATTTTCTATTATCTATATCTCTAGCCTAGTTTGTGTCAACAAATACTTTTATGTTCAAAACTTTTCCCAATCCTAGTCTTCCTTAGTAACATAATCCATAATCATTAGTTCCATGCATTTACCTAAAAACCCTCTTTACTATTGACCAATGTTCCTTCCATGGTTTTGGCATGTACTTTCTCAATACTTCCACTACATTTTCAAGGTATAGTCTAGTAAAAACCATTTCATACATCAAATTGCTAACTACACTATCATAAATAACATGGGATGTGTCCTCTTCATCTTTTGTTTCTTGGGATACTAACTACAAATAAATTTACATATACAAGAATAGGGACATTTATCGGTTTACATTCATGCATTTTAAACCTCTACAATATTGTGTCGACATACTTAGGTTGATTTAACCAGAGTTTCATATTTTTCCAATCTCTTTTAATTTCCACACCAAAAATGAAATTTGCAACACAAAGATCCCTCATGTGAAATTTGGAAGACAATTGAGTTTTCACATATTGGATCAATTTGTTATAACTTCCAATTAGCAACATATCTTCCACATACAATACGAAATAAATAATATGGTCACAAACTAATTTGAAATACACAGTGATCCTCTTTTCTCCTTATGAAGCCAATTCTCAATATATAGGTACAAAAAATTTTATACCACATCCTTGGTGATTGCATTAACTCATACATGAATTATTTTGGTCTGCATGTTATCTCTTTTTCCCCCTTCACTATAAATTCTTCTGGTTGCTTCATGTAGAATTCTTCTTCTAGATCCCCTTGTAGAAATGGTGTCTTCACGTCTATCTATTGTAGTTCAAAATCCAACGTAATAGCAATAGATAAAATAAATCTTGTAAAAGATAACTTGGAAACATTAAAAAAATAAATAAATCACCAAAGATAATTCCCTCTACTCGGAAATCATGTTCTGATACTAAGGAAACTTTGTATTTCTCCACTTTTCCTTCTACATTCAAATTCTTCCTAAAAATCCAATGGGCTTTCTTCCATCTGATAAATCCACTGTATCCCAAAAATTGTTTTTGTCCAAGGCTACCATTTCTTCAATCATTGATCTTCTATGGATTTTTTCAATCTCTAAATCCATTGCAACCCTAACATTTTATTGATGGTTAGAAAAATTAAATCAACAAAAATAAGGGAGTATCAACCGATGGCATGTCCCAATTATTTTCTATTTCATTTGGTATTGTGACATCCATCAATATGTGAACCGAAATGTGTTTTGAATATGATGTAACATTTATCTAAGTGAAAATATATATAATATAAAATCTTCTTATATATTATATATAATATTTCAATATAATACTTAACTAACATAAATCCTACATGACTAGGAGCAAGTTTATAAATATCATATACAAATTAAATATTAATTACTGAATTATATAGAAAAAAAAAAAAAAAACTAGAAAATACAAAATCACGACTACATATCCTTATATTTTTGAATGAATGGTTATTCAAAAATAATATTATGCATACTTTTGTATCCGATAAAATTTTGATATAGAAATTTTGAAATAGAAAAGAAATTCATGCATCAATGTGAAAGACAAAAGTTAACAAACTTATAGATATGTAATTTGAACAATTACAAATTCCCATAGTCAAATTCTACAGCAGAAATATGGTCTCAAATTTTATTATTCTCATTGATAATAATATATAGCTTATAATACAAAGTTTTCCAGCCCCCTCTTCATTAAAAGAGTTGCTTTCATACTAATTTATTAGTCAATTCTATCATTCAACTTCTTAGAAATTTTGTTATAACAATCTCAATAATTTAGTAAAAATTATTTTTAACATCCTTTGATTACTCCTTTTAATCAATAATAACTTATAAGTACTACTTTATTTTTTATTAAATTATTTTCTCATATATCATAAAGATGTTTATAAACTTCATGGTTGGGAATACTTTTCTCACTCTTTCATTAAAGTGCATTCTGTGAACCAACCCTTTACTTCTAATGAGGAACCACTTCATATAAATATATTAGATAGAGATCTAATAGACTGGGGGAAGAAACAAAAATACAAGTATTTCCATCTTGGAGCTATAAAGTTTGGCCTGAATCCATTAGTCTGACCATTTCTGAATGTGTATTCTCTCTATTATGTAGTTGATACTAGACATAAATAGTTTGAAGATGCTTCAATATTCGTTTTTCAACTCCTTTACATAATGGTCTAGCTTTCTGTACAGTCTATCTAAAGTATGCAGTTTCATTAGAAGATCCCTACATCTATGATCTTCTAAAATCCTATATTCTACCTGGTGGATTTGATATGTCTATTTCATCACTCATCTGTCAACTAAAATGTATGGTAATAGTCTGCTTTGCAAATGATACTCTTCCACCTCTGAAATCATTTGTTGAAAGAACTTCTCATTTATACAATTTATTAGAAACAAATCATTCTTCAAACTCTCAGCATGTTACCTTTGACTGGACTGGCATAAATTATCCTACATCTTGGGAAAATAAATATCAGTCCTATAAACAAGCATTGTTAGAAACTGAGAAGAGAAATTATTTCTGAAACCCTTTACCGCTTCAAATCACTAAGGACCAACTCTCTTTTGGTCATAATCCTTCCAACTCTTGCATACAGCCAATAAAGCCACAACATATCTGCAAATCTGCTAAGTCTGGTCAACCTTCTCATTCTAGAAAATACACTGACTTTCTAGCCTGCATTGACAAAATTAAGGTTTTTTATGGTACCTCTAAGATAACCAATCTATACATGTTTTCAGTAACATTTCCAAGAGAAAATACAAAAATAACAGTCAAGCTCCCAACAGGAGAATCTTCTTTTATCCCAGGAAGAAATCTCCCAACAACTCCTTTTTGCCAATACCAATCTGATGGGAAAATCAAGCAAGAATATATGCCAGTTAGATCCTCTACAGCAGATTCAAGTGTGTCAGATGAATGCAAACTGTTAAATTATTCAAATCTTCAAGTGAATTTAACAGCAAAGAATTTAGATGATTTCCATAAGGATCTTCTCAGAATAATATATGATAATCAAGTTGAGAAAGAAGGATTGCAAAAAAAATTAGATAAAATGGACATCTTATCTCATGTTTTAAGTGATGTTGATGAAATAAAGAAGGCTATAGAAAAGTTAAATATTAGGCTTTCCATTCTTGAAAAGATTTATTATAGAGTCATATAACTCTCTAAGTCATTTCAAAAGCCTATAAGGAATGGTGTTGCCTTTGACCCATTGAGACAAGAAATCCTAAAAGAAGAAACTAAGTCTAGTCATAGAAGACAAAAGTCACTTGATCTGTTTTCTTGTGAAATAGAACCATATTTACAACCATAATGGATTTTTGGATTTCATATAATTTGTATTCGAGTGTTTTTTAAAAATTTAATTTTTTTTTTTCAGTCAATGGGATCTTTTGATGCTGTTGGACACCTAATCCTAAAGGGTTAGTGTGGAATTCGAATGGACAAAAGTAGTCCAAGAGACCTTGGGATCTGAATCCCAAGAGTCACGTATTGTACTATAAATGTGTATCTTATGTTAATAAAAAATGCATTGAATGATTTATCTTTCACACTCTTGTGCTGTCCATGTGTGTTTAACATGGTATCAGAGCCACTTGTTTTTCTGTGGCCTGTTATGTGCACGTCAGTACTGTGCCCTCTGCACTGCTGAATGTGCTATACACCTGAGCGTTGATGCGTTTTTTTACATGAGCGTTGATGAATGCATAGAAGCGTTGTTACTGGTGCGTTTTTTACTGCCTCTCTACGCATGAATACTGGTGCCTAACATGGTGACAGTGAATGGTATTAAACGCTCCCCTCTCTCACGCTACTGACCTGATTCGAAACGCTACTCCTATCTGCCATAAGGTATTTTTAATCATTGTCTGCACTCTGCGCTCACTGAAGCTAAACATAATTGCCTGACTGCATTCTGGAAACGCTCTCTCTCTCACTCTGTCGTTCTGTCTTTGCGTTGTTCCTGACATAACGCTCTCTGGCTGCCTCTGTCCTGCTTTGTAACTCCTTTGCATCGATTTTTCCACTATTACGACTCTACCATCAGATAGATTTTCGCAGTCCGTAAACAAGAAAAAAAAAGTAAGTCCCCAGGCTGTGGTTTTATGGCTCAGTGTTTGTTGGTCTAGCAATTTATAAGTGTGGAGGTTTGAACAGTATACGATTTCTTGCATTTGCTTTTCTGATCGCGCACGAAATTGTTTTTTTGGTTAATTTCAAAACATCAGTTACACTAATAAGCTGAGAACACAGTTGAAAGTAGGCAGCTGAAATATAAGAATCCAACAGTAGCTAGCCTGGATATTCGTTGCTGTATTCCTTCCCATCGATGGAGTTTTAAATCCCTAAAAGTAATCCAAGGAGTTCCAGGTTGCTATCAGAGATGATTCGCTGACGGTATGTAGGCGTATTTATGGTCCCCGGATATCAAAATTGTTTTTGGGTAAACGATTGCATTCGTCAAACAGTGGTCCTGCGTATCTTTCGAAAATGTAATGAAAGAAATGCAGACTGTTGGTATTCAGGGTACTGATGGTCCCCAGTTCTGGCTATCGTCGTCTGCTAATAGCGTGTGCTCGTCAGAGGGTGGTCTTCGTATCTTTCGATAAGTAATTAAAGAATTATTGTTTCTATCACTTCGATATTGGAGTGATCCACGGTCAATCATTCAATTAAAGAATGAGCATTGTTTGCCATGGTCATCTGCGCATGTGGTGTATTTTATCGAGATATTCGCATCTTCTATATAAAATATAGATGCCGCTTCAAACTTCAAAGCGCTACTCAATTCTTTTACATTTGCCAAGCACTTGGCTCCCAGATATGGCCATTGATATACCTATAATGTGAAGGGTTTTATTAACGGCCGAGTTCCTTTAAGTTGCCTTCTTTTCTGGATTGGTTTGGATGGTGCACCTGGGATGCTTTTTACACTGATGTTACTGCTGAAGGCGTGGATGAAGGTTTGAAAAGCCTGTCAGAGGGTGATACGCCCCCACATTTCGTGATCATTGATGATGGTTGGCAACAGATTGGCAGTGAAGTCACTGATCCCAAGGCCACTGTTCAGGAAGGCGCACAGTTTGCTAGCCGATTGACGGGAATTAAAGAGAAACAGAAGTTCCAAAAGCATCGTAGAGGATGTGAGATAACACAAGATCCCCCAGGGCTCAGACATGTTGAAGCCGAAGCCGCAGTGTAAGTCCTTCATACAGTCGTAGAAGCTGGAGTAGAGATGATAAGAGAAGGAAAAGATCTCGGAGTCGTTCTGTAGACAGTGGTTCCCCAGTTCGGCACAGTTGGTCTTGCCATAGCCGCGAAGTGCAGATCAGTCTAGTCCTCCTGCTAGGTCTCCTGCACGTGCAAACTTATCGCCCAGTGCTCGAAATCTGTCTCCAAAACTTCAGAATGGTGTCTTGGACTGCTTGATTTCTTGATGAATGTCCCTGCCCGCTTGCAAATCTGAAAAGCTGCCGCATGCATTGATTAAAGAAATAATTACCAACCTGTCTGGCTCTATGCCTACGCGTCGCATTTAAGAATATATTCTGAGCGCTTCGTGGCAGAGGCCATGCTCTACATAGTCTCTCATCAAGTTGTTCCATGATAAGACATCGTGCTGGTTGTGTTCGTGTGTATTGCTTTGCGTGGATAGATTTCGGTTTCCATATGCAGTGGCACCTGCTGAATCGCATTCTCTTTTCTTTTTCACTTTATTCCCTTGCCGGTGTTTCACTGTTGCTGCTGCAACAACGGTGAAGGCAGGAGTCTCATTGATAGCTGCAGACGCCTCACCAGAGATCGAATCCTCATTTGTATTTTCTAGACAGATATTTTTTGACGAAAGTATTTTTCTTCAGTGAAGAATTGTCAAAAGCTTGTATCAGTTTTTGTATTGTGGCACTGGCTAGTAAAGCATTCATTACAAGAAACTTAAACTTGCACCAGCAAATTGTTGGTGATTTATATACCATAACTGTTATACACTGTCAAATAGCAATGACAGAGCAGAAAAAGAAGAAAAGGACACACAGCTAGCTTTAAGTGCAGAAGATTCAGGTGCTCAAATTGACTGATTTATAGCATATATATAGGGTATTATTGTTCATTTTTTTAGAACTGTTGGATTCGAAACTTTGTGGAATTATACTGGACTTTGAGATTTTTCCAAACTCCTTCGCACAAGCTGTCAAGGGGGCGAAGATCAGCTGGCTTCTCTTCTCAGTTACCAATGTTGCAGTTGCTGCTGCCCCAGTTGTGGAACTGTATTTAAAACTCATTTTAGTTTCTGTTCCTTGATTCATTTGCTGCACATTTACAAAGGATTTTTCTGTACTGTGAGTGGGTGTTATTTTTACTCATTGGGTCATAGTTGTAATCAGTTTTTTAAAGGGGTGTAATTTTGACAATGGAGAATATGCCTCGAATTACTGAAATATTAGAGTTCATAAAAACTCTCATACATTCCTCAGATCATGATACAGTGAGAATAAGCAAAGCTTCTCTGGTTGATATTAGAACCTGTTTGTATAATGTACAAGAGAATATAGAGTTTTTGCAGCTTGAAACAAAGCTACAGCAGGAAGAATTACAGCAGTGGAGTCATCATTCTGAACCTGTTACTGTTCAGAAGATTGAAACAGACTCCCATAAACAGCAAGACAATAATATTACAGTTCATTTAGATCCAGTGCCCAATAAAGTAGCAGCTGTATATGCAGATGCAGAAACCCAGTCTGCACTTCCCAAGCCCATCATCAGACCTTGGGAACAACTTGTCCACAACAAGCACAGAACTGGTCTTGGATATGACAAGGACTTGTCCTTTCATATTCCAGACTATGCCAAGCCCATTCAGTTTCAAAGTGCTGGATTCATTTATGACAATTCACCTGCTCCTCATGACAGTTCAGCTTCAGCTGTTCCAGACTCTGCCTCTCTTCCACAACAACAACAACAACAACAAAAACAACAGATCGTGAAATGCCAACACTGTGACCGAGTTGGCCATCTGAAAGATCATTGTTTTGATCTTCATCCATGTAAGCACTGCCATAAAACCAGTCATTCTTCACACAGATGCTTCAGAAACAAACGTCCTGCAAGAACAAAGATTCATCTTGGATGGATCGCTTCTTGGCAATGGGCATCAACAGCCAAGAAGATATTCCAAACACATGTCAGAACCTGTTCCAGAATATTGAACAGTCTTGCAGTTGAGTTTTCTCCATCTTCTCACCTTGTATCTGACAGGGGGGGAAATGATGGTCATCTACAAGCTTCAAAGCCACATCAAGCGAGCCTGAGCCACAACCTGCCACACCAGTTTCAGAGTTGTAGCCAGAGACAAGATGCCTGAACATGCCTTCAGTTGGCAATCTGGGACTTCCTCTAGCAGAAGACTCCAGCTTCTTGCCAGTTTTGGAAGAGTTCCAGCAGAGTTGTTGGTCATCCTTAAACCATCACAGATTGAGAACACTTCCTCTAGCAGAAGACACCAGCTTCTTGCCAGCTTTGGAAGAGTTCCAGGAATTGCATTAAGCATTCCAGAGTTGTTGGTCATCCTTAAACCATCACAGATTGAGAACACTTCCTCTAGCAGAAAACTTCAGTTTCTTGCCAGTTTTGGAAGAGTTCCGGGAACTGCACTAAGCGTTCCAGTGTTGGTGGTCATCCTTAAACCACCGCCCTTTTTTACCAACATTTCATAGAGCACATTCAGCCTAGTGCTGCCATGCATTTTTTGCACATTTTGTATTACAGCTCTCTTCTTGGACTCATACATAACCCTTCGGATTAAGGGGGGGAATGTTGGACACCTAATCCTAAAGGGTTAGTGTGGAATTCGAATGGACAAAAGCAGTCCAAGAGACCTTGGGATCTGAATCCCAAGAGTCACGTATTGTACTATAAATGTGTATCTTATGTTAATAAAAAATGCATTGAATGATTTATCTTTCACACTCTTGTGTTGTCCATGTGTGTTTAACAGATGCCAAATAAACAGAGATACTTAGATATTTTGTCCTTTGAAATTGAAGCACCAGAAACATTTAGGGAATCTATGGTATAATATTCCACAAGTATGTCTTGAGTAAAAAACATAGTAAATTTGGCAATCAGAGCATTAAATAGACTAATAACCACTATGCCAGAACATCCCATGCTTAACATAGGTTGCCAAAGCACAGAAGAGATTAAAGAAGAATTGCAGCTCTTGGGAAATTAGAGTATTGCAAATCAAGTTGAAGATATTACAATTACTCCAAAGCATATTTATAATCTCCTTATTGTAGGATTTACAGGTCTTGCATGGGAATGGTGTCATTGATTGCCCGAAACAACCAAAGATGAATTTCTAGATTCTCCTACCGCTGACAGTAATCTTCTTGAACCCTTAGGCCTATAATTCTATGGATCTAAACTAGTAGGATCAGATGCAGAACATCAGCAATCTCTTTTCATGTCTCAAAGATTAGGAGATTTGTCCCTTAAGAAAAAATATTTCTGTTGTATGCAGAAATTACTTATACAAGCAAGGAAATCTAATGATCCTACATATATCAAGTATTACATCCATAGCATTTCAGGAGCCCTTCCAGATGCAGTAGAGCAGTATTTTAAATACAAGGACATCAGATTGTAGGGTATGACACAAGTTATGGTAGATTACCATATATATATATATATATATATATATATATATATATATATATATATATATATATATATATATATATATATATATATATATATATATATATATATATATATATATATATATATATATATATATATATATATATATATATATATAGATATGGTAATCCAAGAGCATTGCCTCGAAAAAAGGGTCTCAAAGGATTTTAAAATATTTAATAATATGTTTACTCCATCTTTGTGCAAGAATATCAGCAAAATGCCAGAATGGGGATATGGTGCCTTTAATAGAGGACACCAATGCATAAATTTTGCATCTTGCTACTGTAAACAATGCAAGCACAAGAAGAAAAGGTATAAAAAATACTCTTTCAAATCTAGATGGACCCCTAATCTTCCTACCAAATATTATAAAAACTCCAAGCCCTACAAACGATCCTTTCCAAAAAATTCCTATCTCAAAAGGTGGTTTACTGCAAAGAAATCTATTGTCTATTACAATTTCAATAAACTAGGACATTACGCCAATAAATGTCCCAAAAATCCTAGAAACTCTCATCTTTCTGCTCTATTTACCTATGACCTTAATCCAGAATGGTGGGATCTTTATTTTGTAGATTCTATAACTCCTCCTCCTTCCTCGTCGAATGATATTATTTTTCTTCCTACTGATGAAGACAATGATTCCTTTTTTGATACCTCTTCTGAATCTGATACTGGCACCTTGCTGATCAATTTTGTCTCTTAGATCCACAAAATTGGGGGGGAGACTAGTCCCAACTACCCTTCCCTACAAATTCTCAATACCCAAGCTTTGAAGAATATTGTCAAAACCTGCAAACCCCACGCCCACAATATGACATGTTCATGTTCTCTATCCCTAAAGAGAAGAATCTCGAAGAAAAGTTAGAAGAGATTAATCAAAATCTTAATAGTCTTCCTGTTTGGCAAGTCCAAGAAAGAATAGCATTGAGAGATGAAAGAGATTTTCTTCTACAGCAAATAGCTAAACCTATTTCCCAACATCCTACAACTACCAACAACTCTCCCTATAAAGTAAATCTAGCTATTTATAATCCTGCTGACCTCTATTATGGCCCTTACAAACATTATGATAGGCAGCAATTTAGAAAGGATAAACAAGCTCTTTTATTGGTTCAAATTGAAGAACAAAAGAAAATAGCTAAAGAAGCTATAGAAAAAGTCAAAGAGCTTAAAAGCATGTTGGAAGCTATTAGACTGGAGGAGACTATCTCTTCAGATGAAGAAATGTCTAGGGCATATGAAGAAATTGAAAAATATCTAGCCTATAAGGCAAGATATAGAAGAAAAAATAAGGGAATTAAGTTCAGTGAAGAAGATGATAAATATGATGAAGAAATAAGGACAGAACCAGAATTAGAACACCCTACATTTCTTTCAGTAAGTGTTAAGTTCTTCATAAAAGCTTGGATCCATCTAGACAATAGAAAGCCCCATCAGATTGATTGTTTAGTGGATATTGGAGCACAACTTAATCTAATGAGAAAGAAAGTCATACCAACTTATCTATGGAAAGAAACGAGATTTAGGGGAACAACTGTAAATAAAACAAAAGTAATTGTTTTTGAAGAAACAAATCCTTTATCCATAGAAATTGAAGGGGAAAAGTTAGAAACTGTGCTTTATGGTGTACAAGAAATTGCACATGATTGCATTTTAGGTTCTAATTTTGTAAATATGGTTAGACTAGTTACATTTGATGTAAAAATGTAGGAATTGAAGTTTCATGTAAATAATCAACAGATTCAAACACAAATGTATAAAGGCAAAATATGCAAAAGTAAAATTGCAGAAGAAAAAACGGAACAGAATAATGAGTGTACTCTTTGACTCCTAGAAAAGAACATAACAAAATGTTCATGCCTTTTAATGACAAGCCATAATACTGTATAAAAGGAGAAAAAAATGGACGGAAAGGGTATGGCATCACAAGTGTAATTTGTGGATTCAACAAGTCATATTGGTATTTTCGCTATAAATTTTTTCTAGGTTTCTTCAAATGGTGAAATTTTGAACATATTGAGGAGATATCAAGGGGAACAACTAATTAAAATTGTAGATATTTTTTTGATATACTTTCAAAGTTATATACTATGGAAGACAGGGTTTGTGATTAGTCCTAAATTTGCTTCAAATGAGTCACCTTGATATTTTCACTATATCTTATGGGATGTTTCAAATAGTGAAGCTATGATGAGATAGAGGAAATAACGTTAGGTATATGTGGTTAAAATTTAAAAATTCTTTTTTTTATATTTTTTGAGATACGACCTATGCAATTTGGGGTTCTTGAATGCCCCTAAAATTAGTTTCAAACAGTTCAATTTAGCATTTCCACTATAACATATTTTCTAGTACATTTTAGAGCATTAAATTGTGATGAGATCAAGGCAAGATCTATAGGTATATGTAGTAAAATTTGTATACATCGGTTAGTTATATTTTGAGATATTCCTTTTCGATATTAAGGTTCCTAAATATTCCTGCAATTAATTTCAAATAGGCTAGTTTGGCATTTTTTCTATAACTTATTTTTTAAAACTTTTTAGACTATAAAATTTTTAGAGATATTAGGAGACATAAAGAAGTATCTTAGGGAACGATATAATAATGAGGTTTAAGAAATTGGATATATGGCATTTTATACAAGTTCATTCTTTAAAATATAAAAAGAACAACAATGTTTGGGATAATTACCATAAATTTCATTTAGAGACTCAAATTTTGGTCAAACCTACTAAAGAAAAAAGTATTGAGAAAACTTAGTGAAGATAGAACTAGCAAATAGACCTGGTTGAGGTAGAAGTAAAAATTATACATGATGAAGATGATACGAATGTTATCATATTTTGAAGACGTTATATGCACTAAATATTAAATGTAATTGAGGGTTGTTTCTCAAACAAAGGGATTGATTTCTCTTGCTAAGTTAGTTTTTAGTGGTTATGATCCAAAATGGATCCCAGAAAACCCTCTAAGTCTTTAAAGTCTTTTAAACATTAAAAATTATCGCATGAGAGGAACCTTAAAAAAAGGCGAATTACACTATCGGGAGGAAAAAACATGAAGAAAATAGTGAAATAAAGCCTATCAAAGGTCAAAGTAATGACGCACAGAAGCCATTGGATTTGGCCGATCAACGGTCTAGATCCGATCGGCATATCGCAATCAGCGGTGGCAGGCGAAGGATATCGGAGCCTATCATATGACAATTGTGATCGCAATCAGCGTAGGTCAACGAGGATTGTCGATCAAGCACACAAATTGATGGCCCAGGCTAACTCGCGATATCGTAATCGGCGATTACGCAGGAGCGCTTGCAAATGGCTCGGGGGTCTATGCGATATGCGATTGCGATCAATCGCATTACAATATCGCATCGTAGCTACACAAATGAGCGGGGTTGATACAAATATGGCTTGCGACAGCCAGACCCAATAGGGTTAAAGGCAATATTTTATATATTTTGAAATCCAAAAAATGGAATTTTCCTTTGTATTTCGCATTTCCGCCAAATAAATGAATTGCAAAGCAAATGTGCCCGATGCAATGAAACTGGACCCGAAAGGGTTTATGAATGCATATGTATAACATTTCAAGTCCGCCATAAAGCCATTTTGCGAGATTTTCAATGTTTTAATGTATTTTTCAAATACAAAGGGAAACCACGAAACGAGCGGGATTTCGGGCGGGTTGTAGGCGGTAAGTGGTTTTGGTCAGGCTCTACCCGAGCCCATACACTGGCTGCAACGTGGCCAGGTGCCGGAGAGAGAAAACCACCCTTTTCGAGTGGTTAGCCCCCGTATGCATGAGCCACCTGGAATGGATCTCAACCATTGGATCAAGATGACTCATATCAACGGTGGATATGTGATAGCGATATACAGGCAGACCTGATAGGAGTATAGAGTGGATTTAAGGATATTTGAAGTCTGATAAACGACAGTTTGGCGAATTTTCCTGTGTTTTTAGTGTATTTCTCTGTGTAAACATAGAACACTATTTTTGGGGATTTCAAAGGCCCGATGGTCCCTTCCGTTGCAGAATAGGTGGACACCTTCCCTGAAGACGTTATGCCATGATTGCTAATGCTCAGAAGGGGATTCAAGCAGACAGAGGCCGAGAGCCAGAGAGACCGAGAAGGGGAAACGAACAGATAACACCGATTGGCTTTAAAGCCATAGGCTGACAGAAGACAGGGACAAGCGGTGTTGAGACAGAGTAAAGACAGAGACAAAGAGTGAGAGAACGAGTCTGTGTACTCAGAGAGGCTTGAGGGATTCAAGCAAAACTCCTGCTGTTTTGTATCTGTTGTGTTCAGACTCATATTTGAGCTCACATTTTGTAAAATTATTCTCTTGAAGACATAATAGAGAGGTCACCACTGAAGGTTGGACCAGGAGATGTAGCCCAGGAGTTTTGGGTGAACTCCATATTAAATTTGTTGTGTTATGTGTGTTGTCTATTATGTTTCTTTAACTGCTTCATTGCCTATATTATTCACAATCTTATCGATCTGTTGCACTAAGTAATGTAGGAAAATCCATGCACATGAGTATGTAATACCTTAATATTAGTCTAAGACCTCATTTACAGATCAGGTGGTATCAGAGCTTTAGGTTTGCTAAGGTTAGACAAGCTTGTGCTGGATTGTTGAATGCTAACTATGTCAAAGCTCAAAATAGCAGAAGGATAAATTGTTGAGGCTAATCCAGAAATTGGAAGAGTCTATCCTAGGAGGAGGATGGAAAACAAACCTCATCGGAATCAGACTCTCAGTTCATGGACAGTTTCATGACCATGAGAGCCATGGTGGAAGAGATGTATCGAGAATTTAAGAAAGGCCGAGGTGAAAGCACTTCAGTATCTCAAACAAAAAAAGGAGCAGAGGAACCTCTTCTAGATGGCCATCCAGAAGGAAAAGGAAAATAAGAGAGACCCTCTCCACCATCGACTCCATCATCACCATCCTCATCATCTTCTTCACATAAAACTAGCCCTGAAAAGAAAAAGAAGAAAACTATTGTGATTAAATTAGATGTGAAATTTGCTTTGCCAATTTATGATGGTGAATTAAATGCAGAGAAGCTAGATAATTGGATTAGGAAGATTGATGTATATTGCAGGGTGCAGAGAATTAATTTATAAAGGAGAAAGATTCAGCTGGCCAGCCTTCACCTTGGAGGAACTGCCCTAGTGTGGTGGGAAGGCGGGACACAAGCTAATTTGAAGAAGCATGGTAAAATTCTTTCTACCTGGAATGAATTTGTTTCTGCCATTAAAAAACAATTCTATCCACTATCATATATGCAGCAAGCGATGATGAGTTGGCAAAATCTTCGCCAACTAAAGGGCCAAAGTGTACAAAGTTATACCCAGGAATTTAGAAAAATAGCTTTAACTCTAGGCATTTCTCTAGACTCACCTAAAACTTTGTTGAATTATATAGGTGGTCTACATAGCTATTTGAGGCACACCATTCTAATGTTTAATCCCACTAGCCTAGATGATGTATCAGTTCAGGCTACACATCTATAAGCTAGAGGCAAGAATGTGAACCTGGAGATTAGGGGATCATCGAAACCATCTACAAGCAAGAACAAGGAAAAGAAGAAGCAAAAATGGAAGGAGAGGAAGACAAACACTATATTGTTGGGTTGTGTTATTCTTTCCACGTGGTTAACAGGGGGTTTGAGGGGCACCCATAACCCCACTTTATGGGGTCCGGGGCAGCGCCCTAGAAAATTTTGGTTTTGGACCCTATGTTAGGATGGGCGGACCCACATATGGTTTTGTGCATGATTTTCGCACATGTTTTTTGGACACGATGGTTTTCGGTCCATGGTATTGGACGCAATGGTTTTTGGTCCATGGTATTGGATGCTTCGACGTGTATAAATATGTATTATAACATTGAAAGGAACATAATGAAAAATCAAGCTGGTAGTCCCGGTCTTGGGATCCAAGGCAAAATCTCTATGTATATGTGTTTTATGTGTTATGCTCTCACATTATTTATTTTCTATGTTCTAGAATTCGTATGCAAGTAATTTCTGTACAGGGTTAAATCCTACATATACAGAAAGACAAACCTTCGTGCACTCATTGCAAGAAGGATGGACACGATGATGAACACTGTTGCTCTTTGCATCAGGAGCTGAAACCCAAGAAGTTTGGTGGTAAAAAAAAGAAGACTGCTGTTGCTATTCAAAAAGATTTGGGGTCATACTCAGGTGATGAATCAACAGTCACAGCCACAGGTATAAAAGGTTATCCGCTTAAGAGAATGTAGAGATCAAGAAGTAGGTACAGGAGTTGCTCGATAAAGGGTTCATCAAACCAAGCACATCACCATGTGGATCTCCAATTGTGTTGGTGAGAAAGAAAGATGGTTCATGGAGGATGTGCATTGATTACAGAGCACTGAATAAAATAATGATTAGGAATCGTTATCCTCTCCCTCGCATAGATGACCTATTAGATCAGTTGAAAGAAGCAGTTGACTTTTCCAAGTTGGCGTAGTGGCTATCATCCAGTCAGAGTAGCAGAATAAGATGCATCGAAGACTGCTTTCAAAACAAAGCAAGGGCTATATGAATGGCTGGTTATGCCTTTTGGCCTAACTAATGTTCATGCCACTTTCATGAGAGTTATGAATGATGTACTCAGACCTTTTATTGATGATTTTGTAATTGTATATTTAGATGACATTCTTGTTTTCAGTAAAACATGGGAAGAACATTTGAAGCATGTAAAGTAGACTCTAGATGTTTTGAAAAGAGAAAATCTCTATGTGAAACTATGAAAATGTGAATTTGGCAAAACATCTTTAAATTATTTGGGTCATATTGTAGGGGGTGGTGAATTGAAGATAGATCCCTCTAAGGTTGAAGTCATTTTGAACTAGCCTAAACCCAAATATGCTACAGAAGTTAGGAGCTTCCTAGGAGTAGCACAATATTGGAGAAAGTTTATTGCTAACTTTTCCTTGATTGCAGCTCCCTTACATGCTTTAACAGGATTAAACAAGGTGTTTCAGTGGGGAGGAAAACAGCAGAAAGCCTTCGACACCTTGAAAGAAAAAATTAGTATAGCAGTACTAGCATTTCCAAATCTTCAAAGACCATTTGAGATTGAAACAGATGCCAGTGACTATGCCATGGGAGCAATGTTGATGCAACATGGTAAACCCATATGCTATCATTCTGAGACATTTATTTCTGTAGTGGTTAATTATCCCACATATGATAAAGAATTGTATGCATCAGTACATAGTGTGAAAAAGTGGAAACATTACTTAATGGGCAAAGAAACAATTATACATACTGATCATCAACCACATCAGTATTTTCACTCACAAACTAAATTGCAACAATCAAGACACTATAGGTGGATGGGTTTTCTACAACAGTATCATCTTGTCATCAGGTATAAGAAAGTCATACACAATAAGGTTGCATATATGTTATCAAGACCAATCATAAATGCATCTACTATACTTAAGCATAACTCAGTATTGCATGAAAGCTACATTGAACAATATGCTCAAGATGTAGATTTTAAAGATGTATATGCAACTTTAATTCATGGAAAACAAGTACAAGAATTGGATTATCATGTTAAGGACCAACTCATATCATTTGGGAAAGTTATGCATTCCTCAAACTGAAAGAGTTAACATAATCTGAGAAGCACATACTTCTCTAATATCAGGTCATTTTGGTGTAAGTAAAATCATTGCACAGCTGCAAAGGTTCTGTTATTGGCCAAGAATGCATGAAACAATTTCTAGATATATTAAAGGGTGTACCATGTGTGCTAAAACCAAGCCTAGCAATAGAAAACTAGGCTTGTACACTCCACTTCCAGTTCCTTCTCATCCTTGGGAAAGTGTTTCCATGGACTTTATTGGGGGATTGCCAAAATCTAGAAAAGGTCATGACTATTTATATGTTATTGTGGACAGGTTCAACAAAATGTGTATTTTAATACCTTGTAACAAGCATATTACAGCTGAACAAACAACAAAGTTGTTCTTTCAGCATGTATGGGTTCATTTTGGGTTACCCACTTCCATTGTATCTGATCGAGATTCCCGATTTGTTGGGAAGTTTTGGTCAAGTCTGTGGGAACTAATGGACACCAGACTGAAGAAGAGCATAGTCTTTCATCCACAAACAGATGGCCAAACAGAGGTGGTCAACAAGATAGTAATCCAGTTGCTCAGAGGCTATTGTAGCAAGAATCCCAAGCTTTGGGATGAACATTTGTGTTATGTGCAACATGCTTACAACCATGCTAAACACTCTTCTACATAGAGATCTCCTTTTGAGACTTGTTTTGGTTTTACACCAAGGTCTCCCTTGGATTTTGTCTTTAGTAAAGACATAGCAGTTGATGGATACAGTGATGTGAACAAAGCAACCAAGTTCATTGAACAAATCCAAGAAATTCACCAGGCAATGTAGGAACAGCTGGAAAAGAGCCAGGCCAAGTACAAGGCAAGGCATGATAAGCATCGAATTGAGCACAGCTTCCAAGTTGGTGATCAAGTCTGGATGTACATAAAAAAAGACAGAATGCAAGGTGAAGGTAAGAAGATGAAGCCAATAAGGTATGGGCCTTTCAAGATACTTGAGAAAATTGGTGAAAACACTTTTCACCTTGATTTGCTAGCTTACATGCATATCTATTCAATAGTTAATGCAGAGAACTTGAGATTATTTGAACCTTCATTGATTGAAGATCCAGAAGAGAAAATTCAGTTGCCTTCTATTGATGATCTGTTACCTAAATATCTCAATGAGTTGTAGGAAGATATAGTTCTGGATAGGAAGGTGAGAACTATGCGCAGAGGGGATGTTGAGTACCTTAGAATCAGACTCAAAGGTTCAAAACCAAGCAGTGCAAGATGGATAGAGATTGGACAAGTGAGGAAGTTGTATCCTCACTTGATTGATGCTTAAAAACCAACTTTTGGTGGTCCAAAAGCTTTTTTAGTGGGAAGGCGTGATCCAAAATGGATCCTAGAAAACCCTCTAAGTCTTCAAAGTCTTTTAAACATTAAAAATTATCGCATGAGAAGAACCTTAAAAAAGGTGGATTACACTATCGGGAGGCAAAAACATGAAGAAAACAGTGAAATAAGGCCTATCGGAGGTCAAAGGAATGATGCACAGGAGTCATTGGATCTAGCCGATCAACGGTCCAGATCCGATCGGCATATCGCAATCGGCGGTGGCAGGTGAAGGATATCGGAGCCTATCATATGACAATTGCGATTACGATCAACGTAGGTCAACGAGGACCGTCGATCAAGCGTGCAAATCGACGGCCCAGGCTAACTCGCGATATCGCAATTGGTGATTACGAAGGAGCGCTTGCAAACAGCTCGGAGGTCTATGCGACATGCAATTGCGATCAATCGCATCACAATATCGCATCAGAGCTACACAAAGGAGCGAGGCCGATACAAATATGGCTTGCGACAACCGGACCCGATAGGGTTATAGGCAATATTTTATATATTTTGAAATCCGGAAAACGTCATTTTCCTTTGTATTCGCATTTCTGCCAAATAAATGGATTGCAAAGGAAATGTGCCCGATGCAATGAAACTAGGCCTGAAAGGGTTTATGAATGCATATGTATAACATTTCAAGTTTGCCATAAAGACATTTTGCAAGATTTTCAATGTTTTAATGTATTTTTCAAATACAAAGGGAAACCACGAAACGAGCAAGATTTCAGGCGGGCCATAGGCGATAAGTGGTTGTGGCTAGGCTCCGCCCGAGCGCATACACTGGCTATCACATGGCCAGGCACCAAAGAGAGAAAACCGCCCTTTTCGGGCGGTTAACCTCCATACGCATGAGCCACCCGAAATGGATCTCAACTGTTGGATCAAGATCACTCAGATCAACGGTGGATATGCGATAACGATATACAGGCGGGCCCAATAGGAGTATAGAGTAGATTTAAGGATATTTGATGTCCGATAAACGGCAATTTGGTGAATTTTCCTATGTTTTTAGTGTATTTCTCTGTGTAAATAGAGAACGCTATTTTTGTGTATTTCAAAGGCTCGATGGTCCCTTCCAATGCAGAAAAAGTGGCCACCTTCCCTAAAGACGTTATGCCATGATTGCTTACACTCAGAAGGGGATTCAAGTGGATAGAGGTCGGGAGCCAGAGAGATTGAGAAGGGGAAACGAACAGAGAGTGACAATTGGCTTTAAAGCCACACACCGATAGAAGACATGGACAAGTAGTGTTGAGACATAGCAAAGATAGAGACAGAGAGTGAGAAAACGAGTCTGTGTACTTAGAGAGGCTTGAGGGATTCAAGCAAAACTCCTGTTGTTTTGTATCTGTTGTGTTGAGACTCAAATTTGAGCTCACATTTTGTAAAAATCTTCTCTTGAAGACATAATAGAGAGGTCACCACTGAAGGTTGGACCAGGAGATGTAGCCCAGGAGTTTTGGGTGAACTCCATATTAAATTTGTTGTGTTATGTGTGTTGTCTATTATGTTTCTTTAACTGCTTCATTCCCTATATTATTCACAATCTTATCGATCCATTGCACTAAGTAATGTAGGCAAATCCATGCACATGAGTCTGTAATACCTTAATATTAGTCTAAGACCTCATTTACAGATCAGGTTAGGATTGGTGTCTTTGGTAGGTTTGTGCCTATGAATATTTGTAGTTGTGGGGATTGGTGTCACCACAAGCTTATTGTCTATAAAAATATATAAGAGTAGGTTGGTTCCTACCAAGGTTTTCACTAGTGGGGATAAGTGTCTCCACTAGGTTGGTGCCTATAAACAATTATAAAAATATGCTTTTTGGTTCTCCCAGAAAGATCTCCATGTAAATATAATTTTCCATGTTCTATAGTTGATAGATATCATATGTGATTGTTATTTATGGTTCATGAATTCATAAATGAGTAAAAAATATCTTATACTAATTCACCTCCCCAATCTAAGTGTGTTCCCAATAATTAGTATCAAACTAGCTTCCTATGGAAACATTCTAACCACTGGAAGGTAGATATCAAAAAAACACATGGCTAATCAAGAAGGTTTCTCCATAAAAAAGGTTTCATTTTTTGATCGAAGAAATTATGATTTTCAGAGATATGTTGTAGATAGTTATAAAGCTCCAACATCTCCACAAATAAATCGCACTGGAAAGAGGGATAGTGAACATAATGCAAGAGCCATGTACGTTATTTTATGTGGTCTATTAGAATCATATTTTAACAAGGCGATGCATTATGAATAAAAAAAAGAAACTTGGGACAAACTTTGAAATATCTATGAAGATTATGATGAGGTTAAGAAAGAAAAACTCCTAATACATACAAGGTAGTTCTATATTTTAGAAATGAATATGAGGAAAATGTTGCGATTTTTTTTCTTTTTCTTCATATTTTTTCTTCCTTTTTCTTCTGCTTTTAGGTGGTTTTTGTGAAGGAAGGACTAGGGGAGGTAGAGAGTGATCGAGAAAGAGAGGAAGAAAGATGGAGGAATTTGGAGAGAGAAAGGGAGTGAGGTGGGGAAGAGACAGAGAGAGAGAGAGAGAGGGGTCTCCTCCTCTCTCTCTCTCTGTGTGTGTGTGTGTGTGTGTGTGTGTGTGTGTGTGTGTATATGTATATATATATATATATATATATATATATATATATATATATATATATATATATATATATATATATATATATATATATCTGTAGATATGTGTATATATATCTAGATATATATATATCTAGATATATATATATATATATATATATATATATATATATATATATATATATATATATATCCCTCTCTAACTCTCCACACCTGCTTCAAAACAAACCCTATTCACCTTTTTCTCTTTATTTATCCCTTGTTGGACTCACAATTGCCACTAGACCAAACCCATAGGAGTTTGTTTTTGCTACAATTTCCAAATTTAGCACCATGAGAGGAGGTTATTCCATGTTGAGAAACACATGAGAAGCATTGAACTCAATTTTCATCATCCTTCTCTCTCTCTCTCTCTGCAACTCTATCTCTACCTCCTTCTCTTAATCCTTCTATATTTCTCCCTCTATCACCCACCTCAATCTCCATATCCCTCCATATCTCATTGCCTATTTCTTCCCATAATTCTCTCTCTCTCTCTCTCTCTCTCTCTCTCTCTCTCTCTCTATATATATATATATATATATATATATATATATATATATATATATATATATATCTGTGTGTGTGTGTGTGTGTGTATATGTCCTCTGCTTATTCCCTCTTTCATAATAAACCCCCTCTAAATTTGTCTCTCTCTTCTTCGCCACGTCTCCCATAACTCCTCTCTCCCCACTCTCCCTCTCTCTCCCTTCTTGAGCCTCTATCCCTATCTTTATCACTTTTCAGCCCTCATGTGCTCTCTCTTCCCCGGTTTTTTGTCCTCACTCATTCCTAATTCTTTCCAACTCCACACTCTCTCCCTTTCTCCCTTCCTCTTTCAAAACCTACAATCTAAAAACTGATTGTTTGATAATGTTAAGAACCTCTTAGATTGCACTAATCAAAGGAATTGTAATTTCAAGCATATAAAAAAAATCATAATTTAAAAGAATACAAAAAAAATACAAAATCAAGATCATAAATTTTGAACAACTAATCACTAAACAAAACACTCTATCCTCTACAAATCTATTGGTTTTTGTAGCAAGATTCTATCATTTTTGTACTCAAACGTTGCACTAACATAAACATATATATTACAATTTGCATGAAAAATAACATACCAATGATAGGAAAATACAAAATTCATATAGCTAAACACAATTTATATAAATAAAAATTATATATTTCGATAGATAATCCATTTGTCCACATTTCATACTTTTACACCATCTTCAAATTCAATGTGTAAGTACTTCTAATCATTCCTACAAGTTAAAATATTCTTGTTTTTATAAGTTTATATTGCCACTAATGCATCATGAGAGACCATCATTAGCTTGTACTCACCCCTGAACATTTGCAAAAAAATAATTTTTTAAATCCTGCTAAATTGTCATTGAAGTATGTTGATAAGTTTTTGGAAAAGTGTTATTTGTAGGTTTTGCAATGTCCTACATTTTGAGTGGTCTCGCCATCCATCATCAAGGGCTCAAATAAGGAAGATGAAACATAAAGGAGCGACGTGTTATTTATAATTAAATATTTAAATAGATAAATTTTAGAAGAAATGACTATGTAAACGTTGGTATGAACGTTATTTAAGTAATAAATGAACATTAATCAATTTTTTAAAGACAAGAGAAATATTTAAAACTTTTGACCATAATTTAATAATAACAGTGTTTGAAATAATTTAAGAATAAATAAAGGGATAAGCGCATAGATGTAACACCCTCCTCTCACATCTACCCAAGCAACCAGCCAGTCAAGGTAAACATGCGACGAAAGGCCGCTATGATATGATTTGACCTCCTAAGTCACATTAAGGAAGTGGAACCGATGGAAACACACCATACATACATTCAACCTCAGCCTTAGGACCCTCAAGAACCAATGAAACACTTCAGACAACTTTCCCTTAGGTCCCACTAAACTTTTGGACAACTTTACCTCTAGACTCTCTCATGTTATAGGTATGCCAGCATCTAAGGGCCTCTGGACACTCTCACAAGACTACAAGTTAACATCCAGGAACTCTTTTTGCTAGTTTTGTGCCAGCATCCCCAAGATTTGAGCCATTTTTTTATGCCCGCAGCCCAAGTCACTGCCTAGAATTGAATCACATCTTCATAACAGTAAAATAACAAGGAAATGAGAGTGCAAAATAAATCATTTGAATGATACCTTGACTGGACCCCTACTAGCCATGATAGGAATTTTCTCAAATATATCACAAAAATGTAATCTATAGGTGTAAATAACCTATCTGAGCATATGGGTCTTATACTTAGATGATAATCGCTAAGTAACATTGATGCCTCAACACATCAACCGCCATTTCATCCATTAGGTCATATATACATTGATCATTCAGTTACAAGTAAAAACATGATGAGAGCCATACATAACTTATGTCATAAAACATGTAAATAACCAGCATAATAGCAGCAGAAATACTCATGAAATATTAGCCATATAAACAACATATAACCTAGTGTAATATTCATAGAACTACAAGGAGAAGTAACATCATATTGATGAAGAAAAATCCAAACCTGGGATGGGAGTTCCATGTTCCACCTGATAGTAGAATGGCTGAGCCAAATCTCTCTTCATGCATTCACCCCCGTGCCATATTCCAAGAATGATAGTGGGATATCATAGAACACATCAATCAAAACTCATCCAAGGCTTCCAAAGGCCATCCACCTCAACCCATCAAACAATGGTTCCACCTCACGATCAAACATCAAAAAACCATCATCAAGTTGGTCTCTATCCTAGCGATCCAGGGCTCCAGAATGTTTGTTCCAACCAAGGCTCCAGGACTAGTAACTCAACCCATAGCTGTCGTCGGGCTCCATAGCGTTTGTCCAACCAAGGCTCTAGGACTAGTAATTCAACCCACCAAGGGCTCTAGAGCATTTCTCCAACCAAGGCTATGGGACTAGTAACTCAACAAAGGTTGTTACAGGGCTCTATAGCATTTGTCCAACCAAGGCTTCCAGGAACTAATAACTCAACCCAAGCTAAGGAAACATGAGAACCATCCAAAAAAAAACAAGGAAATAAACCCACAATCTCCATGGTTGTCCAAGAAATGCAAAGGCTAGGCAATCCTCTATCGATCCAGCAAATCCTCCATGCCAGTGATAGATCATGACAAATAATCCACATGCATATTCCATGCATGCAAAAACTAGTGAGGAAAACATAAATGCAACTCAGTACCTGCAAGCAAATCTCATTGTAGCTGCTAATCCCAATGTCCTCTTGTGCTTTCCTGGTCTTCCTTTGCCTCCTTGCTCCAAAATCCAATTATGCCACACCCTCCAAGAGTGCTCCAAGAAAACTCTAAGTATCTAAGAGTATGAAAGAGAGAGAGAGAGAGAATAATGAGAGAGCTCCAAAACTGAACTGGCGAAAGATTACCAACTAATCCTCAGAAGCCTTTTTTATCTTCATTTTCCATTATTTTCCTTCATTTTCCTCCTCACATGCAACTTGTGACATTTCACCTCTTTTTTCTCCTAATCTCCTTTATTTTCATAAATAAATGTGCCAAAAATTCCATTTTGCCTTTACAAAGCCTCAGCCATTGCCTTTGCCAATTTCTTTAGACATTAATCAATCACAAGTGATGTCCATCACTAGGATTTTGCCTAACATTCAACTTGGAATAAGTGTCCCATCGACTGTGGTTGTTATTTTTCCTTTATTAACTTTTATTACATGTAATTTTCACTAAGGCTATTACAATAGAGTCAAAGAATGAATAAGAGAATTTTTTACCATAATTTTAAATTATAATAATTAAAGGTTTCTGACCAAAAATAAAATAATCATGATAATAATAGATATTAAAAATTAAAAAGTGATAATAAAATAATAATAAAAGTAAATAAAAATAAAAATAAAACAAATTATAAAGAAATTATAACAATAAAAGTAAAATAATAGTAATAATAATAATGTCATAATAATTATAAAAATAATTTAAAATAAATTATAAAGATATATAATAAAAAATAATAATAATTAATTTGTTGAGAGAATAAAAAATGGTGACAATGAAATAAATGATAATAATATTGATTCGAAAAAAAATATAGCAATGACAATTAGAATGACCTTAATAAAATTATAGAGGAAAATCAGGAAATTTGCAAAGGGTGTGGAGTTAATAGGAGGATGGGATAGGAAATTCCCTGTTACTTATCGTGGGTTATTCACATCACACCATGTCGTGGGTTATTCACATCACACCATGTCGAGGTTGTGATGAGGAACTTGCGATTTCACACCATGTCGAGGTTGTGATGAGGAACTTGTGAAATAAATCGCAGTCGACAGAAGGCACGGGTCGGGAAAATGTTTATCACCTACCGCCGAGATTTACATCACACTGCAAAGGTGTAGCATAAGTTTCTTCGAATGCGGGTGTGTAGGCAGTATTGATGGAGGATGCACCCAGAAATCCTCTCTCTAGATGGGAAGGTATTACTTTGCACGAAAGACTAAGACATGGTGGGACCCTTGACTTGAGCTAAGGTGGAATATGCCACGTAGGTATGGGAGACTACTTGATTCCACGCAGGGTTTTGGATGGCGTGGACACGTGATGTAGCAGATATTTTGACATGGAATTCTAACAGTGTAGCACATGACATTGTGAGGGGATGCAACATTGTAGGATTTTGTAATCATGACATCATTAGGTCAGCAGAAGTAGATGGCATGGAATCTTGTGATAACATGGTACCAAGTGACACATGGCGGTGGTTAGTGATGCCACTTTGCATGGGTGCTATGTGGTGTTGACAGGGAGTTGACATGGCCCAGAGCCATGTCATTGCACAGCGCAATTCTCTAGAGATGCTTTGCAATGCATTTCATAGGTGGGGTGTTTTTCACAGATGTTGTGAAGGACACTGAAGTCATGGGATCAAAATTGTATGTTACTTAACGTGAAATTGTTTTCCATGGTACATATGTTTAGGAGTGGAGCGCTCCTAGAGGTTGGAGTAGTGGTGTGATGGCACAATAGTGCTTTAGCACTATGATGTGGAAAGCGTCATGTTGGAACTTGTGAGAGGTGGTAGTACCACGTGGTGGGTCCTTGTTGATGTGGAATAGGTTGAGGGGCTCAGATTTCAAATGGGCCTAACATTTTTCTCCATGAATCAGATTGAGATAAAATTTACATCATCTGAATCTCTCAACAAGCCGAATGTGATGGTATTGTCCAAATTTAATTCAGCTAACTTTGGAGAAGGGGAAATTTTATAACCCAATCTTCGTGATGAAACCATGAAGATTGGATTAGTTGAAAGTAACACCTCTCACTTGCCTTGAAAATTCCAACAAAGTAGAAGGAAGCATTACATCCATGTGATCACCCTTAATAACCTTCAACCTTTTTATTGAAAATTACAAAACAAAATCAACATAAAGAAATGCAAATCAATAAAGACATTATTCTAAACAAACCAATAGATACAACTTATAATTTAAACTATTAAATAAATAAAAATTTAATTTGATGGATTATTTAGATTAAAGGAAGCAAAGAAAAAAAGTAAATATAACGCTAAATGAGTTTTTATACCACTAGTTTTTCCTTAAAAATCATTGTTAAAATATTTAAAAATTTAATGTGGTGGACTATTTAGATTAAAAATGTGGCGTAAATGTAATGCTAAATAATCTTGTTATAATGTATTCTGATTTAAAATCATTGTTAAGAAATTATGCATAGGATATTGACAATGAAATATTCAACTTAGGATCATGGAAAATTTTAGGGGCTAATATTCGTAGGTTGGCTAATTTTCCATGATTTTTCCATAAAAAGATTCGCCAATTTCCATTTTTTATAGAAATGATTCGCCCAAATTTTACAATATAAAATTATTTTACCTTTAAAATCGTCAACCTTATATAGACAATATATATAAAATCATTATAGATTTTAATAATTTTACAAATATATGAATAAACATTTTATAGTTTTCATATTAGGGACTAGTAATATTCGCCAATGTTTTTAAACTTCAAGTTAATTTTTTGTCCTTAAACTTTTTCCTGGTTGAGATGTCTTCAATAATTATTTTTTCATGAAGTATTTTTGATATATATATAAAAGAGAGTGATGAAAAAAGATATAAAAGATTTAAAATAAATTTATAATTTATAATTTTAAAATTATAATTATAATTTCAAAATTAAAGAAAATATATTTTATTTTACTTTTTTCTATTTGGAGTACAATAGTAATAAGTTAAACAATATAGAAGATAAGAAGATTCTTAAAATTGCTTTAAATTTTATAGAAAATCACTTTCTATTCAATTGAGGTTGTCAAAAGAATGTCTAATATTAACTAAACCATTAAGAATAAAAGAAAAAAAACATTTTATAGAATAAACAAAATATTACAAATATTATTATATCAAAAGTTATGGAGAAGAATGTGGTTTAATAAAAGTTCAGAGTAAAGGGAAAACTAGTATATTATAATGGGGTGATCAACCCTAATATAAAAAATCAAAAATATCTCTTTGTTTGAGTCTAAAGAAGCAAATAAATGTTGCTAAAATAAGATCTAATTCTCCACAATTCCATTGTGAAAGCGGGTATTGGTCTTGATTGTTAAGATGCCTTGCGATGAAAGAGTCTATCACCTCTATGACGCTACAAAGGTTGAAAATGTCCTACATATCATTTTGAAATATTCATCCCACTGTCAAACTTCCTAACCTTCTCACTAAGAAAAAAATATAATAAACCTGAAATATTTTATTCGAACCAAAATTTAAAAAAAAAATCCAAAAAAACCTCTTACCTTCCAATAAATTAATTTAATTCATTATATTGTTAATAATTATTATCATAGTCATTATCAATAATGACCTATTATACATTCAATTTAATTTGTTCTAAACCTAATGACGAAAAGAAAATTGCTATATATAGACTATTCCCAAAAAAACACATGATAATAGATAGCTATCTTTTATTCAATATTAACAATAATTTCCAATTAAAAAAATTATCTTTATAAAAATAAATTTTAAATATGGATATTTTATAAAATTGTAATTTTTTTTAAATATGAACCTTTTTTAATTAATTAGTGGAAATAATTTCTTTCTAAAGAGGGATATTGTTATTTATCAATATTATTAATCAAATTTTTTTATTGAATTTTAAAATGAAGAAAGGTATGAAATATTATTCACAATAATATTTAATTATGTAAATAGATAAATAGGCATATTTATTTTGGAATACGTTTTTAAAATTTTAATTAGATAGTAGAAATTTGATCTGTATAAAATAGCCACAAAATATTTGCCTACATAGGCATGTCTATTTTGTAGGCATGTCTATTTTGGAACAAGGCTTGGAAAATTTTAATTTAATTAGTAATAATTATTAGCACAACCATATGAATTAATAGCTAATAAACTTCCATAGGCATAATTTCATGATAAACATAAAAACACTTATGAAATAATATATCTCAAAATTTAAAAAACAAATTCATAAAAATTATAACTTTATTTTAAATTATTATTATTTTTATTTTTAAATTTAGATAGTGAGATATGTCTAGGGTATTGAACTTTGGATCACTTGGATACACAAGGGTTTGCCAACATGTTTTTTTTCAATTGTGTTACCACCTTTGGAGGATTATTATTATTATTATTATTATTATAAATACAAAAAATTAATATATGAGTTAAACATATATACAAGATTCTTAACTCGTAAATAGTCTTTGTTATAATACCATGGATTATCAATACCATATGCCCAAAAAAAACATAACTCATTCTATATGACACTTGTTCATATGAATTGTTTTCAATTAATCAATTTCATTAAAATGACGAAAATGGCATGACTACTTTTGAGATAGATCAAAAACCTCGATATTCTAGAATATCTTGTGGAAGTTAAATCTCTATCACCCACCTAATAGTTGTTCTTAATTAAATTAAAATTTCAAAAGACATATTCGAGAATAGACATGTAGGGATTTAACCACCACATAATATTCTAGAATATTTTTAATAGTAGGTCTCAGATCGAAGGTTGAGATTTTTCTCAAAAGTAGTTATGTTCCTTTTGTCATTTTAATTAAATTGATTAATTAAAAAGAAATGTCATATGAACATTAGTTGTTATTTTTCAGACATGTAATGTTACTAAGGCATGGTATATTCACCTATGATATTATAACAAAGCCTAATTACACGTTAAGAATCTTCATGGTAAAGTGAGGGTAAATCTCCATGGATAATAATCTTCGTACATGTTTTTGCATATGTATATACTAATTCATTTTTATAGCTATTAATAATATTTAAAATAAAGTTATAATTTAGTAAATATTTATGATTTTTTAATGTCGACAATGTGATTTGTATCATAAGGCAACTTCTTTGATACCTATCCAGAGGCATTTAATTTACATAGTTATGTTAGTTTTAGGAGTAGTAATGACAAAGGGTTGAGATTTATTTCAAAGGTAATTATGTCATTTTTGCTTCACTAAGGGGAAAAAATGTTTTAAAATTTTATTTATATATATATATATATATATATATATATATATATATATATATATATATCTGTTTTTAATTCCTGAATGAATTATGTTTTTTTGGGGCATGTGGTAATTAGAAGTTATCATATTGGTCAAGTTAATGTTACAAAATCTATTTACAAGTTAAAAATACCCATAGTAAAATGAGGTGAATCCACATAATTATTTTGATAATATGAGATCGATAAAAGTACCTGAAAATGAATATGGCAATCAAATAAAATTATTAATGAGAAGATATTTTTCCAAACACATATTTTTTTGGTTTATATCTATTTCTAAAATAAATTCAGGATTCATTAAATTTCGTTTAGAATATTAAATTTTTATATTAAAATCAAATTATATGCCCATATCATTATATAAATGAAATAGCAAGTTGCTCCAAAAAATTGAAAAGTGAGGGGCAGATCGAAGGAGCTCTGAAAATGCGCAGAACTAGGGTTTGCTGCAGGATTTCAGAGTTGGGTGCCATGGAGGGGCAAGAAGGGGGGAGCTCCACTCCCTCCTACAGTGATGTTGTATCAAACCGCTTCAAGAAGCCCATGGAAGTGGAAACAGGGGGTACAGACAAAGGAAAACAGGAAAACAGCAGAGCACAGAGGCAGGCAGAAATGTAGGAGGAAGTCAGAAGAGAGAAGCGTACAGGAGTAGACAGTCAGAAGGCTAACCCCAACAATAGGATAGGACCATGTAAACCTAAGGCAGCCATCACAACCTAGTGGTGTTAAGTGATCCAGCGCTACAGGCACATAGGGAGCACATGGCGACTTATGCAGTGATATGTAAATTCATGGGGTTCTGGCCAACAAAGAAGGCACTACACGCATGGATAAAGAACCATTGGAAACCTAAGGGAGAAATAGATCTACACCTTGGATCCAAGGGTTTCTTCACAGTTGTGTTTACGAACCTAGTGGATAAAGACAGGGTGTTTGAAGGAGGACCTTACTTCTATGCAGTTGCAGGCCTCTATATGAGGCCATGGGTCATGAACTTTGTTCCGGAGCGAGAAACATTTACATCAGTGCCGGTTTGGGTAAGACTATATTCCCTACCTCTAGATTACTGGCTGCCAGAATCATTAAAAGCCATAGGTAATAAACTAGGGCATTTCTTAAAAATTTCAAAAGCCACTCTGCGAGGAAAATATACCTCCTTTGCCAGAATATGCGTGGAAATGGACCTTTCTGGGGCTTTGCCAGAGGAAATAATTCTAGAAGTATATGATGAAGAATGGGTACAGGCAGTGGACTATGAGCATGTACCCTTCAGATGTCGCAAATGCCATGAACACGGGCACCTCTTCAGAGACTGCCCTTTAAGTAAAATGGAGAGCAGTATCAAAGCAACCTCAGGTAAAGAGACTGAAAGCTTTACCAAGGTGGGGGGCAGAGGAAAAGGAGGGAGAAAAAATAAAAATAAAAAAACTATGAGGAAAAACAACCTAGTCATAATAGGTTCAAGACATTAGAAGAAGAAGAAGGGGATGAAAGAACGAATCAAGTAATTAAGGACAATCTTGTAGAGAAGGAAAAGGATGAGAGCATGGAGGATAGACCTGATAAAAGCCAGCAAAGGGAGGATCAGCCAAGCACTATGGAACTTGATAGGGACCAAGAGATGACCCCAAGAGAAGTGGGTACGGAGGATCATGAACTGCAGGACATACTGGAAAGGGAGCATCTCGATCTAGAAAAGTTCCTGGAGGAAGGAACAACCAAAGGAGTGGATTTGCTACCTCAAGATGAATTTAATAGAGTACAACAGCTCTTCCTCTGGAGAACGCAGGCAAAGGGTGCAGGGATCAAAATAAACTATGATAGTCAGGAAAATGGAGGGGTTAAAACTATGGAGGCAACAAGGGGACAAGCTCCCAAGAACCCAGGAAGGAAAAGAGGAAGGAAAAACAGAATGAGCTGTTGATTGAATGTGGAAAACTCATGATCAACTCAGGTAAGATGAAAGACCTAACTAGTTACTCCTTTACAAATCTTTCTTAATGAAGCTTACAACATGGAATATTAGGGGTCTAGGAAGCAAAAGGAAACAAATAAATCTCAACAATAGAATGAAAGTAGAAAAACCAGATATGATATTTATTCAGGAAACAAAATGTTCAATAGAAAAAATAAGAGAAATACACAACAAATGGCTGATTAAATATGAATATCTAGAAGTCAAAGCAGATAAAACAGCAGGAGGAATTCTCACATTTTGGAACCCTTAGAAACTAGGAATACGAGATGCTGAAGCATCCAGGAACTATCTATCAGTGGTCATCCAACCTTTGGGGGACAAGGAAGTTTATTTGATTACAAATGTTTATGGTCCACAAAATCCTGAAGACAAAATCGGGCTTCTTACCTCACTGGAGGAATTAAGAAACAGGCATTCGGGTATCCCCTGGATTCTAGGAGGGGACTTTAACATGATCAGGTCCCTATTGGAAAAAAAAGGTGGAACCAGATCACTAGGCAGAGATTCCATAGCATTTCAAAATTTCATAAACAACATGAGGCTAGTAGATACAGAGACAAGTAATGGTATCTTCACCTGGAATAATAAAAGGGGAGGAGAGCCTCAAGTGGCCTCAAAATTGGACAAATTTATTATCTCGGAGGACCTCATCCTTATAGGCCCTGACTTGTCAGCTACGATACTCCATTTTGGTGGCTCGGATCACTGGCCTGTTCAACTTGAAGCATCCTTTATAGGAACTCCAAGAAACAGACCTTTCAGGTTTGAAAACATTTGGCTTACCCATTCTGACTTCATCAGCAATATTGAGAAATGGTGGACAGAGGATATGCAAGTTCAGGGCACTAAAATTTTCCTCTTGCATAAAATATTGAAACACATCAAACTCAGGCTTAAAGATTGGAATAAGAATGAGTTTGGCAACATTTTTGAAGCCAAAAAAATAGTTGAACGGAAGCTACAAGAAATTAACCAGATCCTCATCACAGATGGCTTCAACGAGGAGAGAAAGGAACAAGTTGACCATCATCAACAGGAATGGGAAGGATTATGCAAGCAAGAGGAGATATTCTAGAAACAGAAATCAAGGGTACTATGGTTAAAAGAAGGAGAAAGGAATACACAGTTTTTTCACAAATCTACCATGGATCACAGGTCTCATAACAGGATTTCAAAAATCAAATATTCTCAAGGAAATCAACTCAATACCCACAAAGAAATAGAAGTTGTTCTGGTTCAACATTTCCAAGGCATAGCTAAGGAACCTCTTTTAGACAGATCTCAATTCATTAATGAATTTACAAAGCACATTCCTAAGCTTGTGACAAGAGAAGACAATTATAATCTAAACAGACCAGTGAATGAAGAGGAGGTCAGCGGAGTCATCAAAGAGATGCAAAAAGGAAAAGCGCCAGGTCTAGATGGCTTCAATGTTGACTTCTTTAAAGCATGTTGGGGAATAGTCAAGCACGATATCATCGATGTGGTGGAGGACTCAAGGAAAAACAAAATTGTTTTGAAGGCACTCAATACCTCTTTCATATCCTTGATTCCAAAGCAGGTTAATGCTATGACACTAGACAGATTTAGACCAATAGCATTATGCAATGTGGTGTACAAAATTATTTCCAAAATAATTTCCAACAGGCTTAAGCCCCTTCTTCCAACTCTCGTGTCTGAGGAGAAAACTGGATATGTGGAAGGCAGGCAAATTCTCAACAATATCATTCAAGCTCATGAGGTGGTTCACTCACTTAAGAACAATAGGCAGGCAGGAATGATTATACAACTTGACCTAGAAAAGGCTTATGATAAGCTAAGCTGGGCTTACATCAGGGAAGTTCTAATAGCTTATGGCTTCGACCATAACTGGATAAGATGGGTAATGGCCCTTGTAACTACCTCCAGTTTTTCAATCTTGTTAAATGGTTCACCATCCACAACCTTTAAACCTACAAGAGGTCTCAAACAAGGAGATCCACTCTCACCCTTCCTCTTTATTCTCATGATGGAAGGGCTTGGCAATGCTATCAAATTTGCCAAAGCAGAAGGCCAAATCCAGGGTCTCAAACTTACCATGAATGGAGAGGCTTTGACCCATCAACAATTTGTGGACGATACCATGTTGCAGGGTACACCCACGGTCAAGGAAGCTCTAGCCTACAAACAAATCTTGAACGACTTTGTAAACGCTGCGGGTACAGAGGTAAGCCTTACGAAATCAAAGATTTTCCTTTTTAATACTAACATTTCTATTCAGAGATATATATCTAGAATTATATGCTTTCAGAGATATATGCTACCCTCCAAATATTTGGGAGTACCTCTGAGCAAGGAAGTTTGGGAGCCTGTGACCAATAAGCTCCAGGACAAAATCTGGAAATGGACAAACAGGTCTTTGAATTTAGCAGGACGACTAGTACTCACAAAAGCTGTCCTTCAAACTATCCCCATCTTTATGTTTTCAGCCCTTCCAGCTCCTAAAGGAGTTATGCAACAATGCAAAAATATCCAAAGAGATTTTCTTTGGGGCAAAGGGGAAGAGAGAAAAAAATGGGCTTTGGTAGCATGGGAAAAGATCTGTAAACCTAAGACACAAGGAGGTTTGGGACTTGATGACCCTGAAATACTTAACAAAGTTTTGGGGGTAAAACTATGGCGGAGATGGCTAAAAGATTCAGCTTCAGCTTGGGCCAAAATTTGGAAACAGAAATATGCAAACAATTGGCAAGAAAGGGATCACATTAGAATGTCTGGGCTCATCAAAGGCTTCCACGTTTGGAACAAAGCTTCGGAGAATAGATCCATTGTTTAGAAACAGAGTTTCTGGGAAATAAGGGCTGGAAACCTTGGTTGGTTTTGGGAAGATAATTGGCAACAGGAACCTAAACTGTTAAGAGAAGAATTCGCCAATCTCAAGAACGATACTAACAACAAAGGGTTACTCAGGGTAAATGACTTCTGGGATCAGGAAAGAAGCAAGGGAAAATGGAGAATATGGAAGAACCTGGTATACAGTGATGACTCCCTGTTGAAGGCACAGGCAGAAGCTTTAACAACCATCTTGGAACAGAGAAAGATTCTAACATCAGCAGATTCAGACCAGCTGAGATGGGGAAAAAACAATGAAGGTAACTTTAACCTCAAAGAGGCCAAGTGCATAGCCCTTGGACTTGACTATCCAAACCCTGATTGGGTATGGAAGGACCTATGGCAGAACCAAAGCTAGATGAAAATCAAACTGTTCACGTGGTTAGTGCAACATAAAAAAATTTTGACCTGGGAAAACCTTAGGAAAAGAGGGGTATCTGGTCCATCTAGATGCCAGCTATGTGAATTACAAGAAGAAACTATGGATCACCTACTCAACTTCTACCCATTCACATCCACCTTGTGGAACTGGGTAGCTTCAATATTCAAACAAACAGACAGGGACATGGGCAGCATTACTAATACTTTGAAGAAGTGGAGGAAAAATTTCTTTGATAATGAAATAATCAACAAAGCTTGGGCTTTAGTTCCAGGCTTTCTAATCTGGGATGTCTGGAAAGAACGCAACAACAAAATATTCAAGAACAGGAAAGGTTCTCCCCAGAACATCATGGCTCAAATTTTAAGACAGCTCAATGAGATAGTAGGGACCCTCATTAAAAACCCCCCTTAGGACCAACCAAAAGATACAAATGTGCATATACTACTGCATTTGGGTCTTCAGGGGCTTGTCCCATAGGGCAAAAACATGAATGTAAGTCATATAATAACTGATAAGGATTTCTGGCAACCCCCCCCAGGGTTTTTTGAAATGAAATATATATGGGGCCTCAAAAGGAAACTCGGGTATGGCGAGGTATGGAGGAGTAATAAGAGATGAAAAGGGTTTCATAAAAACCGTCCTTCATAGCCATTTGGGAAAAACCACTAACAATATGGTAGAGCTCATGGCCCTTGAGCAATGTCTAGAAATCTTGAGGGACTCAAATCTCCATAATACCATAATTGAAGCTAATTCTGAATTGATTATTAATTTGGTTAAGAAAATTTGCTATGGCTCAGCTCCAGATAAAGTCTCAAGACATTGGCGGCTTCTGCAAGTTTATCAACGGATTCAATCCCACCTGCAGAACATGAGAACCCTTAGTTTTACTCATGTGCACCGAACAACCAACAAATTAGCAGACATATTAGCTAATGAAGGCGTACTCTATGCTAAGAGCAATAAAATATATGATTGGAAAGAGACCCCCCAAGGCAGATTGAGGGAAGAGTGTCTTAGACAGGCGAACATGGACAGGGAATTCTATCAAAGCAGGGGAAACTAGAAGGATGTAGACTAAAGGAAATAGGGGAATTTTGATCTTTATGGTGAAGCAGTGCATGGATATATGGTCTTCAGGTGGGAATTTGTACCCAAAACTCTACAAACCCAAAGTTATTGGGCGGGAGTCAATATAAAGAACAAGTCTTTTTATGAAAACAAAATTCTCTAAAATTCACCTTTGAATTAGCTATGTCGGGTGCTTGGTTAACGTGCTGGCAGTTAGGAAAATTTGAGGCAATCCTAGGGATTTCGCATGGCAAATTGCAAGGAGGTTATCATGCCAGGTGGACCGGAACTTAACTTAAACGATGGCTTTATTTGACTTCAGGTCCGAGTGCGTTGTTAATTACTGTGCATGTTACTCAGCAAGGTTAGGATTAGTGGATTTCGGGTAGAATACATGCTCGAGGGTTATCCCCCTAGGTGGACCTGAAATCATTATATTGCTGTCCCTATTTCCTCATCGGGTCTGATTCAAGGCTTAAAGAGTTTGCATGTTAGCGTTCTGAAATAGAGCCTCGTCCGTCAGATCTCTGGAGGCACATTGAACAATCTTGGCAATAGATTGTATTATGGAGGTCTCGATGTTATTTTTTGTGGGCCTTTGGCCCATATTTTGGGCCGTTGGCTCAGTTCCCAAGGCTTTGTGAGGCTCGATTACTCTATGGCCCACATCTCCTTTGGTAATGTTGTACTTTATGTAATTTGCTTTTATGATACAATTAAATAGAAGGACCAACTCTTGCTTCAGCAAAAATAAATAGCAAGTTGCTCACTAGACTTTGGGTGGAGGATGAATGCCTTGCAATAGGACCCCACCTAGTTAACCTTACTCAAAAAGGAAATAGCAAGTTCATTCCAAAGTAACTAAGGTATACTTGATATTTTCATATTAACTTCTCTACATTATTGGGTTTATTGATTATGAATCTATATAATATGGTTGTCTGCTTTTGACTTTGACTCCAAAATGATTAGGTAAAATTGGAAGTAGACTAGTATCTTTATTTCCAAAGACAAACACATGTATTAAAATTCCTAAGTCGACAGCCATTGAGGATTGCGGTGGAAAATCAGGAACCGCTCTAGAGATCTCCTCAATCCTTTTATTTGATTGGATTTGTATTTGAGAAGGGTGCAACCGAAAATATAGATTTTTGATTTGTCGGAGCTCAGAAATTTGGTTGATTGTATCATGGTGGTTGGAGTCTGGACAGAGGATGATGGGTGCATAGTAATTTACACTATTCCACTTATTACACTGTGGATATAAATTACCATAATGGTTGTGAAGGGTTACCACAATGGATTATTTTATTTTTAATAATCTTCTTGAATTTTGACCGAATCATTGTGGCACTCTCCCCAACAACTCTAATAAATACTCCTTCGACTCCTACTTTGATATTTTCTACAAATCCTCTCTTGATACCTTCACAATATTGTAAATACATTCTGGTTAGCAGACCTCTTGCATCTACCAGTACTATAAGTTCTGTTAATTAATACCGATGGATTTGAGATAATGAAGCCTGCACCTAATCTTTTATATTCAGCCATGAATTCCAATAGACCAAGAGGAGGCCTTTTGCCTCTGTCCTAGAGACATATACAACCCGTTTCTCTGTAGAGAATGCCTATAATATCCATTTCCAACATATCTGAATGTATTCACTATGCATGTGAATTACATTATCTTTAGTCACTACATTATTCATTATACTTGTTATAAATGGATAAAACTAATGCGAAAAATGAGCGATTTTTCACTTCCATGAGTGCATGTTTCAAACTCCATGGACATATTTCGTATTTTACATTACGATTCGACAAATGGAGAGCTCGGAGATTCAGTCACCAACACGCAGAATGAGGAGTCAAAGACAGACCCATCCTGGTGCAATAGGTCAGATGAGAATATCCTCCAACATCTCCTACCCAATTCTCTAGATGGCCACAAAACTAGTGGCACAATTAACAGGGTGGATGAATTACCCACTATGATACCACTGTAAGACAATCAAAGTGGAAACCACATAAATTGTATATTAATGATTATCTCAACCAATGATGTACAATTTTTACATATTAATGCATACAGGAAAAATGTTTAATTAGTTTTCGGGTCTTCTTTGTCTCCAATAACTACTCAAACTAACCCAAGCTTAATCTTGAGGATTAGCTGTCTAAAAATCCTCCCTTAATCTGAAGGGATGTACCAAAGTCTAAGAATGAGAGCTCAAAATGAAAAAATTCATCTCATCCAAGAGATGAATTTCTCTCAGGAAATGATTTTTAAGGATGACCACAAATCAATATGGGAGAACTCAAGGTTTCAACCAACACCAACTCTAGAACCTTCATAGAAGTTCTCAGAACAACCAAAAAAGTGGGTTTAGGGTGATCACAAACTCTAAAACAATCAATTTAGTTCCCCGAACAATTCCAAATATGGAAGTGCATGTTCACAAACAACTTAATCAACTCAATTAGCAAAAACTGAAGTCTCACAACTCTGGCTCTAACTAGTACAAGTTGTGGATCAGGCTCAATGTAGATATCTGACTCAGGCTCGCTTGACATCTCGAACTCGAACCTATAGCATACCATCAACAATTCCCTCTTATCAGATAGAGGGTGAGAATTATTATTCATCACTGCAAGACTTTTCGTCACTCTCAAACATATTTTTCGGTATGAATTGTAAATCTTCTTGGTTCTTTTTGTCCAATCCCAAGAAGAAATACATCTAAAATTTAGCTTCTCCCTTGCAGTAGTATTCTTTTTGGAACATCTATTTGTATGGTGCTTTTGATTTCCACAATGATCACAAGGTGAATATAAAAACATTGATCTTTCAAATGTCTAACTCTCTAAAATTGTTGGCATCAATTAACTTGTTCTGGAACAACACCATCTAGAAATCTTGCACTTTTGAATTGTATAGGTTTAGCAAAATGTGGAATGTGAAAATATACATTCAGAATATCCTTTTTGTAACCAAAACCAATTCTGTGTTTGTCATGTGTAATCTCTTCCCATGTTCTTATAACATGTTTCACATCAAAACTTCTAACCACATCCAAATTTTCTCCTAAAATCACTTCATTTCTCTGATCATTCGCTAACTGATGATCAAGCTCAAAAAAACTGTTGTTCTGAACAAGAACAGGGTCAAAATTATTTTTTTGTAATTCATGCAATTCATCTCACTAAAACTGGGACTCTAGCTACAAGAATTCAGTTGTGCTTTTAGCATTTTTCAAACATGATTGGATGTCAGAGAGTGTGTCCTTGCTTACTTGGACACTATTATAAATAGTAGCTGACATTAAATTTTTCAATAACTGTAGAAAATCATCAAGTTTAACCATTTTATCCAGCAATCAACTTTCAAAAAATGAGCATCGGCTACTACCAAAAATGCAACTAATACAACGTATTTTGACAGATAAAAACACAGACAACTTTAAAAATTTCTGACCAAAATTATCTCACAAGGATTTGAACTTGTGACCTCATGATATTTAACATACGAAATGAGCTCTTATAGCCACAATGCATTTTACTTTCCTTAACTTTGTAGTTAAAAAAAAAAAAAATTAATCAATGCTCAGCAAAAAAACTGAAGTCTACTTCTTAGCTATTAGTGGTATTTTTGTTGGTGAAAAATGGCTGCTAGTATTTAAACTTTCATTGTTTTTAGGATACCGGATTCAACTTATACATAATGGACATAATTAAATGAATCCAAATTTCTCACCTTTGGAGATATGCATTAGCCATACACTCACTAGTTCTTTCTTTGTCGTGGCAAGAACAATCAGTAGCAACTCGTGCAACATCTCCTAGTTTCAATATGGCATGCTACACGGGTTCAATCTGATGAAGAAGGTTAAATTTGAAAATCTAAATATTTGCAACTGATTTTAACTCTGCCAAATTCTTCAGGCTGGGGGACCGTGGTGGTAAAGATCAGTAATGTCTATACCGGAGAAAGAGATTTAATCATGGTTAATTACTTCTATAAAGAGCCCGTCCCACCACAAAGTTTCCTTTCTAGCGATGGTTTCAACATTATCCATCAAGCAGGTAGATGTAGTTTTCAATGATCATGAAGTTATAAGAGGAAGAAATAACACAGGTAATGACAAAGGAAAAAAAATTGTTCTTTTAAGCAACAAAATAGAAAATTACATTACGGTCTAAATCCAAAATCGTTGTTTTCCACTTTCTATACGTCGACTTCTGCCTCAAATAAAATACAATAGTTCTTTACAAATTTGATTGTTATATGAAAACTTTATATTTTCTTCTCATCATTCGAAATTCAATCGGAGGAAGAAAAGAAGAGGGGCACCTCTCTCCCATTCGCAGTAGAAATCAAAAGAAAAGGAGTAATGTTCATTGCAAACATAAAATTTCTCAACGAAATTCATTTTGATGTGAAAAAAAACATGTTTCACTTACCCAAACATTTAAGCATAAGCAAAAGAACAAACATTTAATGCGTAGAGACCAACAACCTCTTTTTAAGAAATTTCAGAGAAGACCTACATCTGTGGTTGGCGAGGAATTTAATTTAATGGTCTCCAAGAATTCCTTCTGCTCTCAACTATTCTCATAATGCTAAAATTTTTGTATATTTTTCCTTCTCGTTATCAATCTTTTGAATGTCATGAAAAAAAATTGAAATTTTACAAGAGCGAAATATTCATTCGAGGTAGATAAAAACCTGCAGCAGTAGATGTGGTTACCTCCATTTCACGGTGAGCAAGGCATTGCACACTTCTCAAAACACTTCTTGTGATTCTTGAAAACATCTCCACATCTTTAAGTCTTAGTGTGTGTTTCTAGTTTGATCCATGTTCTACATTAAGACTTTAAATATTTAGATTATTCTACACATTCTTCAGTCTGGATTTCTCACTTCTGCATTCATTTAACTAGGTAATAAATCTTTGTCGTGCCACTTCACACTCCTCGTAGTAGTTTTAGGACTTTCATTTTTTTTCTTCACATACTCTACCTAATTTTAACACTGCCTTCAAGCAAAAGTAAGCTTCATACTAATTTTATTTCTAGTAGCCCTGCATTCACCAGATCAACCATAGTTTGGCGGAGTTCACAGTCTTCAATATACAAAAATGCGTAAGTATTTTGGTAGATCACACAGTTTTCTCCTTTTGTTTGAATACTTTAGTCACCAACACGCACAATAAGGAGTCAAATACAGGCCCGTCCTAGCATAATAGGTCAGCTAAGAATCTCCTCCAATATCTCTTACCCAATGCTCTAGATGGACACAAAACTAGTGGCACAATTAGCAAGACAGATGAACTACCCACTCTGATACCACTGTAAGACACACGATATTGGAAACCAAACTCAAACATATATTAATTGATTTACATGAATGATATACAATATGTACATATTAATACATACATGAAATAATTGAATTAGTTTCTGGGTCTTCTTGGACTCCAATAACTACTCAAACTAACCGAAGCTTAATCCCTAGGATTGGTTGTCTAACACAACTTAAGTGAGTCGTACACCTAAAACAAATATGAGACATAAACTAAATAAATTGCTAAATGATTTATCAGGGAGTTAAGCTAATGTTGTTAATGTGAATCTAGAGGGAAATACAAATTTTATATGAATATTATTTCAAAACTAGCCTAGATCTATTTTAAGTCCCTTTCTACCAAGTGAGGAGTAGGATCAAATATCACAAATATATTTTTAGAGTGAAAAGAGATTTGATCCCTCTCCCCCTTTGGTAGAACTGAAGTTAAAATGGATTTAGACTGGTTTATATTTTTTATTTATTTTTTATAAACAAAGTTAGGTTTTATGTTTAGTTTTAATTATTATAAATGTGTAAGTCTAATTGCTTCTAATTACGATGGTTTTATGCTTACTTTCATCAGTTGTTAATTTGTAACCTTTTCTTGTCTCCCATCCTTATAAATTTGTAACTCTATTATTTTCCCACTATTTTTATGGTTTTATTTATTGCTTTTAACAACAATTAATTTGGAACCCTACTTCCCATTGTTGTCAATTTACAAGTAGAAAATTTGTTATGTAACCAGATGACAAAACAAAAGAAAATATAGATGAACAACTTAAAAATCAGCCTCTTAGAGGGGGAAACTTCCTTTTACATCACATAAATGATCAATTCTTGGATGATACAAATGATAAGACCTCTTTGGTATATATTGGAATCTAAAGAGTCATAATATAATCAGGGCCTACATAATAATAATAATGGAAGGGCACAACAATAACAATAGTGGGTATCTATGGGGCACAACAATAACAATATGGGGACTACATGGAGAACATCAATAATAATATGGGGGCTACACTAGTATTGTAAGGACCTAACATGCCCCTCTCCTTCAAAAAAGTGTTGTCCTCAACGCTTGATTAGTTCTGGATGCTTACATATAAAATACTCATCCTCCCATGTGGAATCTTTAATAGGTAAGTTCTTCCACTTCATAATATACTATGAAAATGATCAATTTAAGAATAAATAAATGGATAAGTGCATAGATGTAACACCCTCCTCTCACATCTACCCAAGCAACCAACCAGTCGGGGTAAACATGCGACAAAAGGCCACTATGATATGTTTTGACCTCCTCAATCACATTAAGGAAGTGGAACCGACGGAAACACACCATACAGACATTCAACCTTAGCCCTAGGACCCTCAAGAACCAATGAAACACTTCAAACAACTTTCCCTTGGGTCCCACTAAACTTTTGGACAACTTTACCTCTAGACTCTCTCATGTTATAGGCATGCCAGCATCTAGGGGCCTCTAGACACTCTCACAAGACTGCAATCTAGCATCCAAACACTCTTTTCGCTAGTTTTGTGCCAGCATCCCTAAGATTTGAGCCACTTTTTCAAGCCCAGAGCCTAGGTCAGTGCCCAAAATTGAATCACATATTCATAACAGTAAAATAACAAGGAAATGAGAGTGCAAAAGAAATCATTTGAATGAGACCTTGACTGGACCCCTACAAGCCATGACAAGAATTTTCTCAAATATATCATGAAAATGTAATCTATAGGTGTAAATAACATATCTAGGCATAGGGGTCTTATACTTAGATGAGAATCGTTAAGTAGCATTGATGCCTCAACACATCAATTGCCATTTCATCCATTAGGTCATAGATACATTGATCATTCATTTACAAGTAAAAACATGATGAAAGCCATACATAACTTATGTCATAAAACACCTAAATAACCAGCATAATAGCAGCAGAAATACTCGTCAAATATCAGCCATATAAACCACATATAATCTAGTGTAATACTCATATAAATACAAGGAGAAATAACATCATATTGATGAAGAACAATACAAACCCAGGATGGGACTTCCATGTTCCACCCGACAGTAAAATGACTGCGCCAAATCTCTCTTCATCCATTCACCCCTGTTCCATATTCCAAGAATGATAGTGGGATCTCATAGAACACATCAATTAAAACTCATCCAAGGCTTCCAAAGGCCATCCACCTCAACCCATCAAACAATGATTCCACCTCACGATCGTACATCAAAAAACCATCATCAGGTTGGTCTTTATCCTAGCCATCCAAGGCTACAGAGTGTTTGTTCCAACCAAGGCTCCAGGACTAGTTACTCAACCCATAGTTGTCGTCGAGCTCCATAGCGTTTGTCCAACCAAGGCTCTAGGACTAGTAATTCAACCCACTAAGGGCTCCAGAGCATTTTTCCAACCAAGGCTACGGGTCTAGTAACTCAATCCAGGTTGTTACAGGGTTCTAGAGCATTCATCCAACCAAGGCTTCCAGAAACTAATAACTCAACCCAAGCTAAGGAAACATGAGAACCAACAAAAAAAAACAAGGAAATAAACCCACAATCTCCATGGTTGTCCAAGAAATGAAAAGGCTAGGCAATCCTCTACCGATCCATCAAATCCTCCATGCCACTGACAGATCATGACAAATAATCCACATGCATGAAAAAACTAGTGAGGAAAACATAAATGCAACTCGGTACCTGCAAGCAAATCTCGTTGTAGCTGCTACTCCCGATGTCCTCTTGTGCTTTCTTGGTCTTCCTTTGTCTCCTTGCTCCAAAATCCAAGTATGCCACACCTTCCAAGAGTGCTCCAAGAAAAATCTAAGTATCCAAGAGTATGAGAGAGAGAGAGAGAGAATAATGAGAGAGCTCCAAAACTGAACTAGCGAAAGGTTACCAACTGATCCTTAGAAGCCTTTTTTATGAACAAGGCCTCTATTTTCTTCATTTTCCATTATTTTCCTTCATTTTCCTCCTCACATGCAACTTGTGACCTTTCACCTCCCTTTTCTCTTAATCTCCTTTATTTTCATAAATAAATGTGCCAAAAATTCCATTTTGCCTTTACAAAGCCTCATCCATTGCCTTTGTCAATTTCCTTAGCCATTAATCAATCACAAGTGATCTCCATTACTAGGATTTTGCCCAACATTCAACTTGGAATAAGTGTCCCATCGACCGTGGTTGTTATTTTTCCTTTATTAACTTTTATTACAAGGAATTTTCACCAAGGCTGTTACAATAGAGTCAAAGAATGAATAAGAGAATTTTTTACCATAATTCTAAATTATAATAATTTGAGGTTTCTAACCAAAAATAAAATAATTATTATAATAATAGATATTAAAAATTAAAAAATGATAATAAAATAATAGTAAAAATAAATAAAAATAAAAATAAAACAAATAATAAAAAATAAAATAATAGTAATAATAATAATATGATAATAATTATAAAAATAATTTAAAATAAATTATAACGATATATAATAATAAATTATAAAAAATAATAATAATTAATTTGATGAGAGAATAAAAAATGGTGACAATGAAATAAATGATAATAATGATTCGAAAAAAAATATAGAAATGACAATTAGAATGAGCTTAATAAAATTATAGAGGAAAATTCGGAAATTTGCAAAGGGTGTGGAGTTAATGGAGCATGGGATAGGTTGTGATGAGGAACTTGTGAAATAAATCGTAGTCGACAGAAGACACGGGTCGGGAAAATGTTTGTCACTTACAGCCGAGATTTATGTCACACTGCAAAGGTGTAGCATGAGTTTCTTCGAATGTGGGTGTGTAGGCAGTGTTGATGGAGGATGCACCCAGAAATCCTCTCTCTAGATGGGAAGGTATTACTTTGCACGAAGGACTAAGACATGGTGGGACCCTTGACTTGAGCCAAGGTGGCATATGCCACGTAGGTATGGGAGACTACTTGATTCCACGTAGTGTTTTGGATGGCGTGGACACGTGATGTGGTAGATATTTTGACATGGGATTCTAATGGTGTGGCACATGAGTTTGTGAGGGGATGCCACATTGTAGGATGATGTCATCATGACATCATTAGGTCAGCAGAAGTAGATGGCATGGAATCTTGTGATAACATGGTAATGGGTGACACGTGGCGGTGGTTAGTGATGCCACCTTGCATAGGGTGCTATGTGGTGTTGACAGGGAAGTTGACGTGACCCAAAGCCATGTCATTGCAAAGCTCAATTCTTTAGAGATGCTTTGCAATGCATTTCATAGGTGGGGTGTTTTTGACAGAGGTTTTGAAGGAGACTGATGTCGTGGGATCAAAATTGTATTTTACTTAATGTGAAATTGTTTTTCATGATACATATTTTTAAGAGTGGATCGCTCCTAGAGGTTAGAGTAGTGTTGCGATGGCACAATAGTGCTTTAGCACTATGATGTGGAAAGCGCCATGTTGGACCTTGTGAGAGGTGGTAGTGCCACGTGGTAGGTCCAGGTTAGAGTAGTGTTGCGATGGCACAATAGTGCTTTAGCACTATGATGTGGAAAGCGCCATGTTGGACCTTGTGAGAGGTGGTAGTGCCACGTGGTAGGTCCTTGTTGATGTGGAATGGGTTGAGGGGCTCATATTTCAAATGGGCCTAATTTTTTTCTCCATGAATTAGATTGAGATAAAATTTACATCATCTGAATCTCTCAACAAGCCGAATGTGATGGTATTGTCCAAATTTAATTCAGCTAACTTTGGACAAGGGGAAATTTTATAACCCGATCTCCATGATGAAACCGTGAAGATTGGATTAGTTGAAAGTAACACCTCCCACTTGACTTGAAAATTCCAACAAGGTAGAAGGAAGCCTTACATTGATGTGATCACCCTTAATAACCTTCAACCTTTTTATTGAAAATTACAAAACAAAATCAACATAAAAAAATGCAAATCAATAAAAACATTATTCTAAACAAACCAATATATACAACTAATAATTTAAACTATTAGATAAATAAAAATTTAATTTCATGGGTTATTTAGATTAAAGGAAGCAAAGGAAAAAAGTAAATATAACGCTAAATGAGTTTTTCTACAACTAGTTTTTCCTTAAAAATTGTTGTTAAAAGATTTAAAAATTTAATGTGGTGGACTATTTAGATTAAAACTGTGGCGTAAATGTAATACTAAATAAGCTTGTTATAATGTATTCTGATTTAAAATTATTGTTAAGAAATTATGCATAGCATATTGATAATGAAATATTCAACTTAGGATCATGGAGAATTTTAGGGGCTAATATTCATAGGTTGGCTAATTTTCCATGATTTTTCCATAAAAAGATTCACCAATTTCCATTTTTTGTAGAAATGATTCGCCCAAATTTTACAATATAAAATTATTTCACATTTAAAATCGTCAACCTTGTATAGACAATATATATATAAAATCATTATAGATTTTAATAATTTTATAAATATATCAATAAACATTTTATAGTTTTCATATTAGGGACTAGTAATATTCGCGAATGTTTTTAAACTTTAAGATAATTTTTCGTCTTTAAAATTTTTCCTCGTTGTGATGTCTTCAATTATTATTTTTTCATGAAGTATTATATATATATATATATGATGTCTTCAATTATTATTTTTTCATGAAGTATTATATATATATATATATATATAAAAGAGGGTGATGAAAAAAAAATATAAAAGATTTAAAATAAATTTTAAATTTTAAATTTTAAAATTATAATTATAATTTCAAAATTAAACAAAATATGTTTTATTATATTTTTTCTATTTAGTGTATAATAGTAATAAGTTAAACAAAATAGAAGACAATATAGAAGATAAGAGGATTCTTAAAATTGCTTTAAATTTTATATAAAATCATTTTCTATTCAATTGAGGTTGTCAAAAGAATGTCTAATATTAACTAAACCATTAAGAATAAAGGAAAAAAAACATTTTAGAGAACAAACAAAATATTACAAATATTATTATATCAAAAGTTATGGAGAAGAATGTGGTTTAATAAAAGTTTAGAGTAAAAAGAAAATTAATATACTATAATGGAGTGATCAACCCTAATATAAAAAATCAAAAATATCTCTTTGTTTGAGTCTAAAGAAGCAAATAAATGTTGCTAAAATAAGAACTAATTCTCCACAATTCCATTGTGAAAGTGGGTATTGGTTTTGATTGTTAAGATGCCTTGGAATGAAAGAGTCTATCACCTCTATGACGCTACAAGGGTTGAAAATGTCCTATATATCATTTTGAAAGATTCATCCCACTATCAAACTTCCTAACCTTCTCACTAAGAAAAAATATAATAACCTTGAAATATTTTATTTGAACGAAAATTTAAAAAAGAAATAAAAAAACCTCTTACCTTCCAATAAATTAAATTAATTCATTATATTTTTAATAATTATTATCATATTCATTATCAATAATGACCTATTATACCGTCAATTTAATTTGTTCAAAACCTAACGACGAAAAGAAAATTGCTATATATAGACTATTCCCAAAAACACACATGATAATAGATAGCTAGCTTTTATTTAATATTAGTAATAATTTCCGATTAAAAAAATTATCTTTATAAAAAAAAAATTTAAATATGGATATTTTATAAAAGTGTAATTTTCTTAAATATGAACCCTTTTTAATTAATTAGTAAAAATATTTTTTTTAAAGAGGGTTATTGTTATTTATCAATATTATTAATGAAAAAAATTTTATTGAATTTTAAAATGAAGAAATGTATGAAATATTATTCACAATAATATTTAATTATGTAAATAGATAAATAGGCATGTTTATTTTGGAATAGGTTTTTAAAATTTTAATTAGATAGTAGCGATTTGATCTTTATAAAATAGCCACAAAATATTTTCCCACATAGGCATGTCTATTTTGGAACAAGGCTTGAAGAATTTTAATTTAATTAGTAATAACTATTTGCACAACCATATAAATTAGTAACTAATAAACTTTCATAGGCATAATTTCATGATAAACATAAAAACACTTATGAAATAATATAACTCACTTACTAAAATAAAAATAAAAAATCATAAAAATTATAACTTTATTTTAAATTACTTTTATTTTTATTTTTAAAATTAGCTAGTGAGATATTGCGAGGGTATTGAACTTCTGATCAATTGGATACACAAGGGTTTGCAACATGTTTTTTTTTCTATTGTGTTAACACCTTTGGAGGATTATTATTATTATTATTATAAATACAAAAAATTAATATATGAGTTAAACATATATACAAGATTCTTAACTCGTAAATAGACTTTGTTATAATACCATGGATTATCAATACCATATACCCAAAAAAAAACATAACTCATTCTATATGACACTTGTTCATATGAATTTTTTTTAAGTAATCAATTTCATTAAAATGACGAAAATGGCATGACTACTTTTGAGATAGATCTAAAACTTTGATATTCTAGAATATTTTGTGGAAGATAAATCTCTATCACCCACCTAATAGTTGTTCTTAATTAAATTAAAATTTCAAAAGAAATATTCAAGAATAGACATGTAGGGATTTAACCACCACATAATATTCTAGAATATTTTTAATAGTAGGTCTTAGATCAAAGGTTGAGATTTTTCTCAAAAGTAGTTATGTTCCTTTTGTCATTTTAATTAAATTGATTAATTAAAAAGAAATGTCATATGAACATTAGTTGTGATTTTTCAGACATGTAATATTACTAAGGCATGGTATATTCACCTATGATACTATAACAAAGCCTAATTACATGTTAAGAATCTTCATGGTAAAGTGAGGGTAAATCTCCATGGATAATAATCTTGTTACATGTTTTTCCAAATGTATATACTAATTCATTTTTATAACTATTAATAATATTTAAAATAAAGTTATAATTTAGTAAATATTTATGATTTTTTAATGTCAACAATGTGATGTTTTTACGATAGATCTTTCGGCGTAAATCACATGGCATTTCATTTGTCAACGCGTTTCGAACCAACTAGTGTGGTTCATCGTCAGGACAAGTTGAATGAACAGATCTTGCTTTGCGTATTAAATAGATAAAGCAGAACCTCCAACGGGTAAATCTCATGACTAGGTAACGGCTAAATAGACAACGGTTAGATTTGCCCAGTAAACGGTTAGTTTGGACAGGAATAGGGGTAAAATTTATTTATTTATTTAAGGAAACTTCTTTGATACCTATCTAGAGCCATTTAATTTACACAGTTATGTTAGATTTAGGAGTATTAATGACAAAGGGTTCAGATTTATTTCAAAGGTAATTATGTCATTTTTGCTTCTCTAAGGGAAAAAAAATGTTTTAAAATTAAATTATATATATATATATATATCTTGATTCCCAAAGAAATTATGTTTTTTTGGGGCATGTGCTAATTAGAAGTTATCGTATTGGTCAAGTTAATGTAACAAAATCTATTTCCATAGTAAAATGAGGTGAATCCACATAATTATTTTGAGAATATGAGATCGATAAAAGTACCTGAAAATGAATATGGAAATCAAATAAAATTATTAATGAGAAAATATTTTTCCAAACACATGTTTTTCTGATTTATATCCATTTCTAAAATAAATTCAGAATTGATTAAATTTTGTTTAAATTATTAAATTTTTATATTAAAAATAATATATTAAAATCAAATTATATGCCCATATAATTATGTAAATGAAATAGCAAGTTTCTCACTAGACTTTGGGTGGAGGATGAATGCCTTGCAATAGGACCCCACCTAGTTAGCCTTACTCAAAAAGGAAATAGCAAGTTCATTCCAAAGTAACTAAGGTATACTTGAGATTTTCATATTAACTTCTCTACATTGTTGGGTTTATTGATTATGAATCTATATAATATGGTTGTCTACTTTTGGCTTTGACTCCAAAATGATTAGGTAAAATTGGAAGTAGACTAGTATCTTTATTTCCAAAGACAAACGCATGTATTAAAATTCCCAAGTCAACTGACCCTTGAGGATCACGGTGGAAAATCAGGAACCGCTCTAGAGATCTCCTCAATCCTTTTATTGGATTTGATTTGTATTAGAACTGTGATATGAGAACGGTGCAACCAAAATTATATATTGTTGATTTGTTGGAGCTCAGAAATGTGGTCGATATTATCATGGTGGTTGGAGTCTGGAGAGAGGATGATGGGTGTACAGTAATCTGCACTATTCCACTTAATGCACTTTGGATATAAATTACCATAAGGGTTGTGAAGGGTTACCACAGTGGATTATTTTTTTTTCAATAACATTCTTGAATTTTGACCGAATCATTGTGGCACTCTCGCCAACAACTCTAATAAATACTCCTTCGACTCCTACTTTGATATTTTCTACAAATCCTCTTCTGATACCTTCATAATATTGTAAATACATTCTGGTTAGCAGACATCTTGCATCTACTAGTATTATAAGTTTCGTTCATTAATACCGATGGATTTGAGATAATGAAACCTACACCTAATATTTTATAATCAGCCATGAATTCCAACAAACCCGTCCTAGTGCAATAGTTTGGATGAGAATCTCCTCCAACATCTCCTACCCAATTCTCTGGATGGCCACAAAACTCGTGGCACAATTAACAGGGTGGATGAACTACCCACTCTGATACCATTGTAAGACAATCAAAGTGGAAACCAAATAAATTGTATATTAATGATTATCTCAATCAATGATGTACAATTTGTACATATTAATGCATACAGGAAAAATGTTTAGTTAGTTTTCGGGTCTTCTTTGTGTCCAATAACTACTCAAACTAACCCAAGCTTGATCCTGAGGATTAGCTGTCTAAATTTCCTCCCTTAATCTGAAGGGATGTACCAAAGTCCAAGATTGAGAGCTCAAAATGAAAAAATTCATCACATCCAAGAGTTGAATGTCTCTCAGGAAATGACTTTTAAGGATGACCACAAATCAATATGGGAGAATTCAAGGTTTCAACCAACACCAACTATGGAACCTTCATAGAAGTTCTCAGAACAACCAAAAAAGTGGTTTTAGGGTGACCACAAACTCTGGAACAATCAATGTAGTTCCCCGAACAATTCCAAATATGGAAGTGCATGTTCACAAACAACTCAATCAACTCAATCAGCAAAAACTGAAGTCTCACAACTCTGGCTCTAACTAGTACAAGTTGTGGATCAGGCTCAATGTAGATCTCTGACTTAGGCTCGCTTGACATCTTGAAATTGAACCTATAGCATACCATCAACAATTCCACCTTATCGAATAAAGGGGAATTATTATTCATCACTGCAAGGCTTTTCGTCACTCTCAAACATATTTTTCAGTATGAATTGTAAATATTCTTGGTTCTTTTTGTCCAATCCCAAGAAGAAATACATCTGAAATTTAGCTTCTCTCTTGCAGTAGTATTCTTTTTGGAACATCTATTTGTATGGTGATTGTGCTTTCCACAATGATCACAAGGTGAATATAAAAACATCGATCTTTCACATGTCTAACTCTATAACATTGTTGCGATCAATAAACTTGTTCTGGAACAACACCATCTAGAAATCCTGCACTTCTGAATTGTATAGGTTTAGCAAAATGTGGAATGTGAAAAGATACATTCGAAATATCCTTGTTGTAACCAAAACAAATTCTGTGTTTGTCGTGTGTAATCTCTTCCCATTTTCTTATAACATGTTTCACATCAAAACTTCTAACCACATCCAAATTTTCTCCTAAAATCATGTCATTTCTCTAACTGATGATCAAGCTCAAACAAACTATTGTTTTGAATAAGAACAGGTTCAAAATTATTCTTTTGTAATTCATGCAGTTCATCTCACTGAAACTTGGACTCTAGCTACAAGAATTCAATTGTGCTTCTAGCATTTTTCAAACATGATTGGATGTTAAAGAGTGTGTCCTTACTTACTTGAACACTATTATAAATAGTAGATGACATTAAATTTTTCAATAACTGTAGCAAATCATCAAGTTTAACCATTTTATCCAGCAATCAAATTTCAAAAAAGGAGCGTCAGCTACTACCAAAAATGCACCTAATACAACGTAATTTGACAGATAAAAACATAAACAACTTAAAAAAAATTCTGACCAAAATTATCTCACAAGGATTTGAACTTGTGACCTTGTCATATTTAACATACCAAATGAGCTCTTATAACCACAATGCATTTTCCTTTCCTTAACTTTGTACTTAAAAAAAATTATAATTTAATCAATGCTCAGCAAAAAAACTGAAGTCTACTTCATAGCTATTAGTGGCATTCTGTTGGTGAAAAATGGCTTCTAGAATTTAAACTTTCACTATTTTTCATGATACCAGATTCAACTTATACATAATGGACATAATAAGATGAATCCAACTTTCTCACCTCTGGAGATACTCATTAGCCATACACTCACTAGTTCTTTCTTTGTCGTGGCAAGAACAATCAGTAGCAACTCGTGCAGCATCTCCTAGTTTCAATGTGGCATGCTACACAGCTTCAATCTAATGAAGAAGGTTAAATTTGAAAATCTAAAAAATTTGCAACTGATTTTAACTCTGCCAACTTCTTCAGGCTGGGAGACCATGGTGGTAAATGTCAGTAATGTCTATACTGGAGAAAGAGATTTAATCGTGGTTAGTTACTTCTACAAAGAGCCCGTCTCGCCACAAAGTTTCTTTTCTAGCGATAGTTTCAACATTATCCAGCAAGCAGGCAGATGTACCTTTCAACGGTCATGAAGTTATAAGAGGTAGAAATCACATAGGTAATGGCAAAGGAACAAATTTGTTGTTCTTTTAATCAACAAATTGGAAAATTCCATTACAGTCTAAATCCAAAATTATTGTTCTGCACTTTCTAGACGTCGACTTATGCCTCAAATAAAATATAGCAGTTCTTTACAAAGGTAATTGTTGTATGAAAACTTTATTTTTTCTTCCCATTATTTGAAATTAAATCAGAGGAAGAAAAAGAATAGGGGCACCTCTCTCCCATTCGCACTAGAAATCAAAAGAAAAGGAGTGATGTTCGTTGCAAACATAAAATTTCTCAACGAAATTCATTTTTTATGTGAAAAGAAGCACGTTTCACTTACCCAAAAATTTAAGCATAAGCAAACGAACAAACATTTAATGCGTATAGACCAATAACCTCTTTTTAAGAAATTTCAGAGAAGACCTAAATCTGCAATTGGCGAGGAATTTAATTTCCAACCACCCCCAAACTAAATACAAGACAGTAAAGAATTAATTGAAATTTTCAATGTTTAATTTGATGGTCTCCAAGAATTCCTTTTTTCTCTCGACTATTCTCGTAATGCTAAAATTTTTGTACAGTTTTCCTTCCCGTTATGAATCTTTTGGATGTCATGAAAAAAAAATTGAAATTTTACAAGAGCGAAATATTTGTTCGAGTTAGATAAAAACCTGAAGCAGTAGATGTGGTTACCTCCATTTCACTGTGAGCAAGGCATTGCACACTTCTCAACACACTTCTTGTGATTCTTGAAAACGTCTCCACATCTTTAAGTCTTAGTGTGTGTTTCCAGTTTGATCCATGTTCTACATCGAGACTTTAAATATTTTGATTATTCTACGCATTCTTCAGTCTGGCTTTCTCACTTCCGCATTCATTTACCTAAGTAATAAATCTTTGTCGTGCCACTTCACACTCCTCGTAGTAGTTTCAAGACTTTCATTTGTGTTCTTCACGCGCTCTACCTAATTTTCACACTGCCTTCAAGCAAAAATAAGCTTCACACTGATTTTGTTTCTAGTAGTCCTGCATTCACCAGATCAACCATAGTTTATTGGAGTTCACAGTCTTCAATATACAAAAATGCAACAAGTATTTTGGTGGATCACACAGTTTTATCCTTTTGTTTGAATACTTTAGTCACCAACATGCACAACAAGGAGTCAAATATAGGCTCCTCCTAGCATAATAGGTCAACTGAGAATCTCCTCCAATATCTCCTACCCAATGCTCTGGATGGACACAAAACTAGTGGCAAAATTAGCAAGACGGATGAACTACCCGCTCTGATACCACTGTAAGACACACGATATTGGAAACCAAACTCAAACATATATTAATTGATTTCTATGAATGATATACAATATGTACATATTAATATATACAGGAAATAATTGAATTAGTTTATGGGTCTTCTTGGACTCCAATAACTATCAAACTAACCCAAGCTTAATCCCTAGGATTGGTTGTCTAACACAACTTAAGTGAGTTGTACACCTAAAAAAAATATGAGACATAAACTAAATAAATTGCTAAATGATTTATAAGGGAGTTAAGCTAATGTTGTTAATGTGAATCTAGAGGGAAATACAAATTTTATATGAATATTATTTCAAAACTGGACTAGATCTATTTTAAGTCCTTTTCTACCAAGTGAGGAGCAGGATCAAATATCACAAACATATTTTTAGAGTGAAAAGAGATTTGATCCCTCTCCCCCTTTGGTATATCTGAAGTTAAAATGGATTTAGGCTAGTTTATATTTTTTATTTACTTTTTATAAACAAAGTTAGGTGTTTAGTTTTAATTATTATAAATGTGTAAGTCTAATTGCTTCTAATTATGATGGTTTTATGCTTGCTTCCATCAGTGGTTAATTTGCAACCTTTTCTTATCTCCCATCCTTATAAATTTGTAACTCTATTATTTTCCAACTATTTTTATGGTTTTTTTTATTGCTTTTAACAACAATTAATTTGGAACCCTACTTCCCATTGTTGTCAATTTACAAGTAGAAAATTTGTTATGTAACAATATGACAAAACAAAAGAAAAATATAGATGAACAGATTAAAAATAAGCCTCTTCGATGGGGAAACTTCCTTTTACATCACATAAATGAACAATTCGTGGATGATACAAATGATAAGACCTATTTGGTATATATTGGATTCTAAAGAGTCATAATATAATCAGGGCCTACATAATAATAATAATGTAAGGGCACAACAATAACAATCATGGGTATCTGTGGGGCACAACAGTAAAAATATGGGGACTACATGGAGAACATCAATCATAATATGGGGGCTACACTAGTATTGTAAGGACCTAACATGCCCCTCTCCTTCAAAAAAGTGTTGTCCTCAATGCTTGAGTAGTTATGGATACTTACATATAAAATACTCGTCCTCCCATGTGGAATATTTAATAGGTAAGTTCTTCCACTTCATAATATACTATGAAAATGATCAATTTCGTAGTTGTTACGTTCTTCTTTTTGTAACTGCTTCAAGCTCCAATACAATTTTTCCTTCGTCGTCATGTTCTGGAAATATTGTTTGAACTTGGAGCTTGTCACCTATAACTTTATTTAACCATGCAACATGGAAAACTAGGTGTACTCCAGAAGATGTAGACAACTCCAATTTGTATGTCATAGTACCAATATTTTGCAAAACCTTTTAATGGGCATCGTACTTGGGTAATAATTTATTATCCTTCTTAGCTTCCTTGAGGGACATTTGTTTGTATGGTTGTACCCATGAAAATACTCAATCACCTGCTTCAAAAATTATCTTACTACAATGCTAATCTTCCTGTCATTTTATTCTATTCTGCGCCAAAGTTAAGTTATCCTTTAATAGTTGGAGAAATTATTGTTGATGCTCGATGTGATCTTCCACTCCTTGAATCTTAGAATTTTCTCTTAAAGACAATGTGATAGATGATGGATGATATCCATAAAGTGTCATAAATAGGGTCATTTTTTCTGTAGCACGGAAGGAAGTGTTATACCACCATTCTTCCATAGGTAACCACTTGACCCATTATGTTTGTTTATCAGATACAAAGCAACAAAAACATGCTTCTAAACATTTGTTCACTATCTCATTTTTCTCATCATATATAGGATAATATGATGAGCTTTGAGATAATTGAGTACCAAGAGAAGAAAATAATTCTCCCCAAAAATTTCCAGTGAAAATGGGATCTCTACCACTTATAATAATCTTTGGGTTTACACATAGCTTTTGAATTGTTTCCATAAATGTGGTAGTGGTTGTATTGGCTTTGAAAGGATGAGATAGTGAACAAAAGTGTGCATACTTTGTAAGTCTATCAACACCACCATGATAAAACTTTTTCCTTCAGACTTGGGTAAACCTATGATAAAATGCATTAAGACTTCCTCCCAACATTGAATTAGAATGGCTAAAACTTGTAACAAACTTGGGGTCTTAATTGTCTCAACCTTTTTTTTGGCAAACCAAATGTTCTGCCCAAACTTATGAATATCAAATTTAAGGACATCCCAAAAAACATCCTTCTTGACCCTTTTGTAAGTTTTTTAAATTCCTGAGTGCCCTCCTAAAGGATATGTGTACAATTCCTAAAGAATATTTTGTTTGAGTTGGGAGTTGTTACATAGATATAAGTGATCTTTGAACCATAATGATTCATTTTTCCAAATAAATGTATCGGATGTATAGGGATCTTTCTGCAACTTTTGAATGATTGTCCACACCTCTTTATCCTTCTTCCATTCATGCTTTACTTAAGTTATTCAATCAAGTTTGATAATAGAAATTGCATAGAGAAATGCTTCCACATCCTCATCCCTTCTTGAGAGTGCATATACAACAACAATTTTTTTCCTTTTTTTGTAATGATGATTTCAAGGTCATAACCCAACATCTTTGTGACCCATTTTTGTTGCTCTTCTAAAGATAATATTTGTTCCAAAATTTACTTAAGACTATCATGATATGTTTTTGTCTTGAATTGTCTTCCCATTAGGTAAGGGCGCCATTTCTTTAGGGCATGTAGTATGACAACATTTCCTTCTCATAAATGAGTTTGTGTAAATACTTTCCCCTTGATTAGATGACTTTCAAAATAAATCAGTCTTCCTTGTTGCATTAAAAAACACCAATTCCAATTCCCGAGGCATCAAATTCCACAATAAAGGTTTTTGTGAAGTTTGGTGTAGCTAATACTAGAGCTTGGAACATTTCCCCTTTAAGATGTTCAAAGTCCTTAGTTGCTTCTGGAGTCAAAAATACGCATCTTTCTTTAGTAATGTTATTATAGGTCATGCTATTTTCCCATAGTTTTTAACAAATTTGTGATAATACCCTATTAATCAAAGAAATCCTTGAAGATGCTTTAGGATTGTAGGGATTTTCCTTTTCTTGATGGATTTAATTTTGTTAGGGTTTACCTTAACACCCTCATAAGATACAAGATGACCCAAATATTCCACCTCCTTACCCCAAATAAATATTTGGAGGGTTTTGCCTACAATATTTTTCCCTCCAGTATTTTAAGCACCCTGTCAACATGTTGAACATGATATTTCCAAGGCTTGTTGTAGATTAGTATCATAAAAAATTACTAACACAAGTTTTTTGAAAGTGGAATACATCAAACCTTGAAATGTCAAAGGTGCATTAGTAAGGCTAAAAGGCATGACCAAAGTTCATAATGACCTTCATGAGTTTTGAATGTTTTTTTTGAAATGTATTCTATATTCATTCTAATTTAATGATATCTAGATCGAAGATCCATCTTGGTGAAGTAAGTTGCTCCATGTAATTCATCCAATAATTCATTAATGACAGGAATGGGAAATGTACCTCTAATGGTGAGCTTATTGAGTTCTCTATAATCCAGAAACATATTCCATGATCCACCCTTATTGTGCACTAATACTACTGAGAAGAGAATGAAATTTGGCTAGGTTGAATTATACTTGCATCTAGCGTTTCTCCAAACAAACATTCAATTTAACTCTTTTGGGCATAGGGATATTTACAGGGTCTAATGTTTGGAGGAACACTTCCTATAATTAAGTGAATATCATGATCATGACCACTAATTGGTGGGATACCTTTGGGAGTCTCAAATACCTTGGAATGATTGTCCAAGAATATTTGGAGATCTGGAGAAATAGATGATTTCAATGTTTGAACATCTAGTGAGCATAATTTTGCAATTACACCTTGTTGTTCCTTATTCAAAATATTTTTCATTCCATTAGAGTTTATTATCTTCCTCAGCTTCCTTTCCTTCCCAGAGAAATTTCAAGAAAAATTATTGAAAATTAAAATTTATCCTCCCCAAATATTGTAAGCATTGGACTCCTAATACAACATCACCACCACCCATTGGAATGGAAAACATTAGAATATTAAACAAATATCCCCTCATGGTTAGCTTGACATTATGGAACTTCCCTTAGCAATTTATAGTTCCTCCATTTGCAACCATCACTTGGCACTCTGGTGTTGGATATAGAAAGAAATTCAATTCATTGGCTATCTTACAATGATTAAAATTATGGGTACTACCAAAATCAATCATTGCTATTACCTTTTTCTTCTTGATGTATCCTTATATCTTGAGAGTTTAAGGAGTCGTAATTCTCTGCAATGCATTACAAGATATCGTTGAATTCGTTTCTTCTTTCTCTGAGGTTATTTCCTGGTGTATATCATCATCTTTTGATGTTTCTTGTTCTTTTTCTTCCCCCTTTTCACAATCAAGGTAGAATAATTTATTCTTAGCACACTTATGACCTTCAGTGTTTTTTCTATCACAACTGTAACAAAGCCCTTTTTCTATTTTTTCCTCGAATTATTGTGTTGTCAACATTATAGGTTGTGGGAGGCTAGGAGTAGAAACACTTCCATCCTTATAGTTGTGAGTGGTAGACCTCCTTATTTCCATAATTTTGTTTTCAACTTTTCCTTCCACCCTTAATGCATTCTCCAATGACTTAGGTTCCCAAAGGCTAACCTCATGTTGGATGTTATCCTTTAGATTCCCTAGGAAGATATTAATCAAATGCTCCCCTAGAATATCAATTGTCTTGATAATTAATCTTTCAAAATCCTCAATTTTCTCCCCAACTGAACCCTTTTATTTGAGATTTATCAATTGGATAAAGAAACTATATCATAAAAATAGTCCAAGTGATTAGTGATTTAAGAGAACAAAGAAATTGATACCATACAAATTGATGAGATTCTAAATATAAAGATGCAAAGTGTACCTCTTGTGTGTGTTGCACATCATGTACTAGTATCCATGTTACCGAATCCTTGCCATCAAACTTCCTCATATTGAACTTTGTAATTTGGTTGGTATTGAACCCAAAGTTATAGTCTCTAAAATCAATATTCACATTATTTTTGTTCTCATTGTGATTTTCATGGAATACCTTGTCGTCATTAGGAAGCATTTCTTGTAGAAACTTTGTTAAGCTTTCCTTCAAACCTTTCATTTCTACTTTTAAACCATCCTTCAAAACTTCCATGTCCCTTTTTAATTTTTTCTTCTAAACCATCCATCTTAGAATTCATCATCGCTTCTAATTCATTTTTTGTTACTCTTTGCAAGAGAAAAATTGTTTGCACTTGGTCTTATAATTTTGATATATCATGTTGTATTTCTTCCTCTTCTTTATACCTCATAGTATAAATTTATTTCTACATATATATTTTTTTCATTTCAAGGAATTTTAAATCAAATATTGATATATATGCTTCAATATGCCCTTCAAATCACTTCAAACTGATTTTTCAAACAAAAGTTATGTAAATTAAAAAAAAAATGTACACACCTTTTTCTTGCGCTTAGGAGCTCAATCTTGAAACTATTATATCTCCATAATTTTGACCTTCCAATGTCTGAAACTTTGTTCTAAGGTAAATTTCTATGTTTACTCTCCAACCCCACCACTTAAACCAAAATTAGATTTTTAAAGATAAAGTTATGCCAAATCTCTCGCAATGACCTGATTATGGATTGGTTCAGTATAGTGAACTCATTAAAGATGTTTTGAGGTATAAAACTTACCTCCTAAGGAAAATTATAAAATAATAGTGGAAATAACAAAATATGATTAGATTTCCTCATCAAATTTTGGAGAGAAAAAAGAAAAAGATACTTTTTCAACTTATATTCCTATAATGTTACTCAAATTTCAAGTGAGAGTACTCATTCGATGTAGAATTGGATTTCACATCCAAGGAGTACCCATGTTGAATAATTTTAATGGATTCTGCTACACAAAAAATGTGAAATACACAAATAAACATGATTGTAATCACATCCTTTCATGTATTTCTCATTTTTTGTGTTATGGGCTCCATCGAAAGTATTGAACATGGGTACTCCTTAGAAAAAAAAAAAAAAAATTATGCATCCAAAGAGTGCTCCTGCTCAAAATTTGAGAAAAATCGTATGGAAATAAGTTGAAAATACAAGTTGAAAAAGTAGTTTTTTGAAAAAAAATAAAAAATTATTTTTACCTTTTTGCTCTAAAAATGTTGAATTATCCCCCACGGTTGACATCATCATTTTGAAATATATAAGTTCTTATAAAGTTGATTTTGGTTGTACATTTGTGTTTTTAGGCCCATTTTTTACCTCAAGATTTCTCTAATGTTTTATGGACTATCACGTGTCATTGTTTTGACCTTTGGCTCTTAAATTTGTCCTAAAGAAACTAAAGTCCATGTTATATTCAAATCTAGCACTCGAAGAAAATTTTATGACTATTTTCCCTAGGTCACATGTTTGAGGCTGAATTTTGGAGCATGTAGAAACACTAAATTCCTTGGACCCTATTTCCGAAGATATAGTGAACCATGATCTAGAATTTTTGCAAGAATTTCACCAAAAAGTTTACTCCACATGCTATACATTTTAACTTGAGAAGCCTCATAGAAAAAAGTTATAAATAAAATACAAATATGACCTGTTTGAAGAAACAAAACACTAGGATCCAAAGCTCTAATACCAAATGTTATGTAACCAGATCAGAAAAAAGAAGGAAATATAGATCAACGACTTGAAAGTAAGCCTCTTCAAGGGGGAAACCTAAATTTACATTACATTAATGAATAATTCTTAGATGATACAAATGACAAGACCTCCTTGGTATATATAGGAGTCTAAAGGATCACAATATAATAGGGGCCTACATAACAATAATGATGTAAGACCATAATAATAATAACAGTGGACTTCCATGGGGCACAACAATAACAATATGGGGCTACTCAAGTATCATAGGGACCTAACAAAATTATTTATAAAATATTATTAACAATTTAAGTGTTTTTGAAACAATATATTCTTCCATAACAATTTAAGTGTTTTCGAAACAATATATTTTTCCATGACATTAAACCATTACAAATAAGTCTCAAACTTGATAATTTTGTAAAATTCGAAAAAAATAAATTTTTTTCTTATATTGAATTTATTATAAAAATAAAAACTTCCAATCTACATAAGTATTTAAATTTAGCATATTTCTTGTAGTCATTATTGGGAAGGAATTCAAAAAAAAATATGGTAATTTTACATATATTTCAAGTTAGACTTCGTGGTTGAGTGGGAAAGAAGCGATCCATTTGCGTAAATCTTCCTAGAACTGTATTCCAAGGACATAACAGTCGCCAATCTCCAGGGATCGTGAACCACATAGAAAAGAAACTCTACAACAATATAATACCATACACTATCAAAAAATAATATGTTTATGTAAAGATAAAACATTGACTTCACATTCAATATATTTACATACATTATAATAATAAAATGTTAAAATTAATAAATTTGTGTATAAAGATGATAAAAAGTTTAATTTTAATTAAATTTCATTTTAGAGAAAATAAATGGAATTTCATTTTATAGGTCAAAGTAAAACTTCTGATTTGGTTGAAATGCACTAGTTTAATGAGTTTATTTTTTAGTTTTTTATCAATAAATTAATAAATTAATTAATTGAGAAAATAATTAATTTAAAATTTTTAATGTATATAACCTAGTTAGATGATACTAAAGGTAATATTTTGTTCAAACAATGTGGTTTGTGTTATAAAAGAGGCATTGATCTATTCTTATAACTTTGCAAAAACGTTCAGTAGTTCATGTAAATGGTCATCAGATTTTCAAAAGTTGGAAACTTAATTCATTTCTTTGATATAACTATCTTATAGCTTTTCCCATTTATTGTTTCACCCTATGATATTGATTATCAAAATCATTTAGAATACAAAGAAAAAAATGGTAAACATAAAAGTATTGAAGGTGAAAGAGATATGCAAAAAACATAACTTTGAATCAGAGCTTTAGTTTGATGCCGTGACTTACCTTTACCAATAATAGCAAAATCCTAAGCAACGTTGCACAATGGAATCAGAATTTTGATAATCCCATTTTATGGATATTGCAAGATCTTATTGATCTATAGGTTTCCCTATAGTTAACAATAATAGTTGGAGCCTATTAAGAAAACACATGGCAAGAGAAGGAGAATCTTTTCTCTGTCCCAAATTCTAGAGTCGTCTATGGGCTTGGTTATTTTTATGTATGGAATTGAACTTATGTGTTTTTAAATATGCTACATTAGAGAAAAATACCATGGGAAAAATCATGGGTTGTCAAAACTCGGAGTCAAAATGTTTATGTAACATAAAAATTTGGCAATTTTACTTCAATTTTATTTTAATTAATAATTTTATTTTTTTATTGTATTTTATTTTTTAATTTAATTTTGTAACTTGGAGTCAAATTGTTTACACAACACAAAAATTGTGAAGGGTAAATTCACTATTTTATGTCACTTTTATTTTAATTAATAATTTTATTTTGTTATTTTATTTTTATTTTCATATAATTTGACCAAGTCAAAATGTTTATAAGATAAGACATTACAACTTATTTTCCATACTGTACTGGAGAGCACTTCTCAACACAATAAAAATGAAACAAATTTTTGAAGGTGTTTTTTTATTTTAACAATTTTGAATGTAAATGTGTTTTGTTATTTTGGATTGAGAGGTTTCAATTCATTATATAGTTAATATTATGTGTTTTCTTCTAAGATGTCATAGTATCAAGTCCAAAAGGGGTTAATGTATGTATCAAATCTACAAGGGGTAGGGGTAATGTATGTATGATTTTGTAAATTTTAGTACTCACATCACTACATAGAGGTGAGCGTTGTTTCAAAAATAAAAGGATATTAATGCCAATTTAGTGTCTGTCTTGGCCATGGCCTTAAAATTGGATTATTATTATTATTATTATTTTTATATTAAATGTTTTTTTAAATAAGTTATATAATATTAAAAATTTTAATATTTTCTTAAAAAATATTGTCATTATGTATTATACTAAAATAAATTATTTTTCTAATTAATCATATAATATGTATCTTTTTAATATTTATTAAATATAGATTGCAAATTACTATTGCTTGTATTTTCTATTTTGTAAGTAAAAACAAGTAAGGCCAATTTTATTTTTATTTTCCTAAGTAACTATATAATAATAAATTTTTTAATGTTTATTAGATGAAGATTTTAAATTGTTATTATTTACAACTTTATTACCTTTTGAATGTCTTTTCAATGTGGCTCTTTTATCCTTGGTGGTTTTGTTCTAAGCATAGTAGCTTGTATTTCCACTTCCTTAATACTACCTTGGGAAACCCATGGGGGTGATTTTGAGAAGTTCATGGAAGAAAATATGTATAGATCTTGTTTTTCAGAAGTTCGGGGAGAAAATGTGTATAGATCTTGTTCTCTGCTTGAAAATATGATGAATAATTTAGATCTAGTTATCTTCATTGTAATGGTAATATGGGTAAATCTTCTTTGAGCAATATTGTGAATATATTTCCTCATTCTCCTCCTCTTCTCGTTATTGAAGCCCCCTTAATCACAATTTCCATAGTGGAAGATGTTGCTTTTCATGAGGTCTTCTACCATAAGGCTTATTCATCATTTTAATGGCCTTTGTCCTTGTTTAGCTCATTTTCATAAATGGATTTCATAATCTTGGAAACCTTAGTTAAGAAAAGGGCCTTTGTTTACCCCTTTGTAAAGGGTCACTTTATTGTTGAGTTTGATATTACTAAATATATGAATTTTATTGGCATTATGACGCATGCGTTGTCCTTGATGGAAACTCACTTGTAACAGAACAAGTATATGGTAACTATATGAACCTACAGGTTTGATCATAGGTGACAGAATGATGGAATAGAATAATGGGTCAAAGGTTTACAGATAAGAATCAGAAGCTTGATACAGGAGATTGTTGGCATTATGGTACATGTGTTGTCCTTGATGGAAACTCACATATATGATAACCAGATGTATCCACAGGTTAGTTCAGAAATGATAAAGTGATGTATGATGGAAACTCACATTGTAATAGGTCAATTCAGAGGTAATAGAGTAATGGCACAAAAGAATAGGATGATGGGACAAAGGATTACAGATCATAATCAAGAAATTGAGGAAAGAGAATGTTTTAAGTTGTATATGTTGTTTAACCTAGTCCAAGTTGTGTATACATGTGGGTACACATAATAAAAGGTGCGTATATGTATGCACATAGTTTCACAAAAGGAAAAGCATGTATGGGATGGAAAATTAAGGTTAAAGAATACCAAGGGTCCAGACCATGGTATTAGCCCACAATATTGAGTGGAATAGCGGCTACTTGATCCCGTCTAAGAATACCATAGGTTCCAAGTGTTGTTTTGGTTCATGGTATTGACAAAGGCTCTAACTATATAAGGAGGAGAAGATAAAGGGGCTAAAGGGGGAAAGAAAAAGGGTTTTTCATGAATACTTCGATCTGAAGTATATTTTGTGTTGAAAGTGCTATGATTATGATATAGATCTAAAACATCTTGTGCACCCTTGGATACAATAATGGATCATGATCATGAGACCTGAAATGACTTACCATTGTATGATATGATAATGGATAGGCTAGATCTGAGTGCTAAAGCATGTTTTATCCCTTAAATGATATGATCTGGGTATATCTGAAGTCTTGAAAAGCTATGAAGGTATAAGTCAATATTTGCAGATCTATACGTAGGTTCGCATCAGTGAAGGCATGTATACACGTGGATTAGGCACTTCCAAGTAGTGTATGAAGAGGAAGGGATTTATGTTCAGAAATGACTGATCTATATGATCAATGCTATTGTTTTACTGTTGTTTGTCAATGATTTCTTCATTAGATCTGAAGTTAAGGAGATTGAGTCTAGCTGACTAATTAATTGAGTAAGAAGGGTGATCTTTGCTTCTATCTGTTTAAAAATCTGTAATATGACAGTAGATCTTCATAATGTCTTTGGTTAGTACATTTTTTGGTTCAAAAGTTTTATTATTCAGTATCTTTAGAGGTATACGCAGGTTGAGTTATAGAAAGTAGCATATCCACACAGGTTGTCCTCATTGAAGTAGCATATACATTTTGAATTATGATTTTTGAGGTTGCAGTTGGTTCTAGTTGTTGATGTAGTGTTTTGGGTTTAGCTCTGTGTTCTAGTGATAGTGATCGGATTGTTCAGATTGATTGATTGTGTTTTGCTTTAGAGTTGAGAGGTTTTAGTAATTGCTTGATTCAGAAATTGATGATTAGGTTTCAGTTATGTCAGAGATTGATGATTTGGTTTCACTAATTGATTGATTCAGATGTGTCAAAGATGGATGACTGTGTTACAGTGATGAGTTACAATTTGATTTTTGATATTGATCTTAAGTGTTGTTAATGGGTCCAATATGAAAATTTGATGAAACGTGGCCTACAAGTTATGATGTGTTGAAGCAGGTGGATCCAGTTTGAAAATTTGATGAAACATGGTCCATGGAGGATGTTGAGGGTTGGAGCCTTCAGTGAGGAAGTCGAAGCTTCCTGCTAATAGTAGCTAGTGATTAGAATAGGGGGTTGGAGCTCCCTTCCATTAGAATCTGGAGAATGAGTGAAGGTTGTAGCCTTCTGCAGGTTGGTTCCTACATACTAGTACAAGTTCATGCTAGTACAAGAAATAGGGGGGTGTAGGTTCCTTCCAGTAGAAGCTAGAGAACTAATGAAGGTTATAGTCTTCTGCATGTGGGTGCCTGAGTACTGGTATGAGTCTGCGCCAGTGCAAGATTGTAAACAACTTTTTCTTTATATTAGAAATAAGATAGACATGAGAGAGGCAGGTGGTTTTCTCCCACATTGGGTTTCCACCTTAAAATATTTGTGTTCATGTGTGTTGATTATGGGTGATGGTTAATTTTGTTCTTACAGCACATGGTTACTGTTTATCTAATGTTTAACAAAGTACTGATGGACTGGCTAAAGATCAAAATATGATGAATTAACTGAATCATAAGTTCACTGAATATACACTATTGGTCTTAAGAACAGTCGCGTACACACGTGGGTTCCTTTCAGTAAAGTCATGTATAGAAATCTAAATATGAAATGTAAAAATTTATTGATTTGGAAATATTGATTCACCCCCCCCAGTATTTTTCCGAACAATTGGTATCAGAGCGGGTCCTTTGGCAGAGGCTTGCTCGCTTGAAGGAGATCCGTTGAAACAATGGGAAAGAAGAAAAAGAAGAAAGCACCTCAAAAGAACAAGACATCTGAAAGGAATAATGACAACAAGTAAGACGATTGGCTAATAGGTGGAAGCAAGTATTCAGATTTAGAATCACCTCAGAATGAAGATGAACAAGCAAAAGAATTATCAGATAATAAATTTTTGTTCTCTGGTGATACATTTCTTTGTTCATGCAATATTGAGGATAATGAATGTGACATTGAAACAACTGAATTTTATGGGTGGAAGTGAAATAAATCTTATAGAGATAGAACTTAAAAGGCTCACAGATAAAATTAGAGATCAACAAGATCTATTTGACAAAAGGGATTATACCTACAAAGAAGAGGTTACCAGGTTAAAAACTCAGTTGGAGGAAGGAAACAAAATAAGGAAGAAGTACAAATAAAAGAAAGATCAATGTAAAAGGTTGTAGGATGAAGTGACATCATTAAGAAATCAAGTGAATGAAAAAAACACAACAACCAAGGAACTTATAAAAAGAACCAGTTACTGTGAAGGTCTTGAAGTTGACATCGTCTCTCTAAAAGAAGATCTTGAAAATTCAAATAAGCAGAATGAAGAACTACTTAAAGAATTTGAAGAACAAGAAAATAAGATTCTCAAATTAAGACAAGTGGAAGAAGGAAGAAAAGTGGAAGAAATCATGAAGAAGAAGTATCTAGAAAAGGAAGAGTAATATCAAGTTAAGTTAAATATCCTAAAAGGTAAATTAGAAGAAAAGGATAAACTTTTACGATTTCAAGATAGTACTAATGTTTTGGACAATACTCTTAGTAATCAAAGGTCCCCTACCATCAAATTTGGTCTTGGTTTTGATGAAGTTGTTAAAGGTGAATCTAGCTCACAACCTGAGGCAAGGAATTCTAATGGAAAATCTGAAATGCTCAACAAGGAGACAAGAAGTCAACCCCATCAACAACCAAGGAAAGAAATTCTTCAAAGAAAATCATCTACTAATTATAGAAGTGTTAATCGATTCTTTCCTCAGATCAATAATGTTTAATGTTCTATATGTCATAATTTTGGACATGTTGTAGCCAGGTACAGAAGTAGAATGTTTCAAGCTAATAACTATCTCACAGAAAGATGATCAGCTTCCTAGTACTTTAAGGGATATTATTTTTCTTGTAATATGTTTGAGCACAAAGCCATTGATTGCTATAGAAGGAATATGAAATATATAAGATGTTATGCTTGTAACAAGTTTGGGCATATAGAAAAAGAATGCAGGAACAAGTCTATGGATTACCATAGACAATATGGTAAGCAACCAAATAAGAACATTTATATCAGAAAATATGAAAAAGATGAATATACCAAGAAACAAGAAAAGGAAGATCAGATAAGGTGTGGTCTTTCTCTCTGCTCATTCGAAGACAAAGATGATAGTGGATGTTCTCATCACATGACTAGAGACAAGACTAAAATGGAATCTCTGATGAAGAACCATCATGGTAATGGTATTCTTGGAACTGATGTTCTAGGATCAGGGATAGTCAGAAAAAACTCAAGGGGAGATGAAAGTGTGAAATTTCAGTACTCCACCATCCATACGGGGATCTTTTGAAGTCTAGTCACATATATACATGAGTTAGAAACTGCAAATTCGTGTATATTTTGGTTTGATGAAGAAGTTGTGGGACAGACTCAGGAAAAGGGTCTTATAAGGTTCAGTCAATTATCAATTGTCTTTTCTATTTTGATGGATGATGTTTAGAGTTTGTTGATGTTATTTAGATGTTATTTTGTCTCTCACAAGTTATTGATGTCTTGATATATAACTGGTTGATGATGATGCATTGATGATTCTTACTGATATATGAAATGATTAGATCTGACAGTGAACAGTTGGCACAGACATAGGGGGAGATGTTGGGTGCGGGATCCCCCAAGGCAAGTTTTGGGGCTTAAAACCCAAGTTTTGACTACGTCCGATGTAAAGACTCCGCAAAGTGTGGGCGTGGAGCGTGAATTTGTAATTGAGTCACAGGGTTGTCTACCATTACTTTTGTAATGTAATGTCGGCTTGAGAGTTCTACCCATGGTCCACGAACCATGGGATTGTATAAATAGGGCGAGGCTCTAATTTGTAAAGAGAGCTAATTAGATCTAAGAATAAAAGAGAGGATGAAGCATTAAGTCTTGGTTGAAGTGTAAAGTCGTGTCTTGGGTCATAGGATAGGAGAAGGCTCTGCAGTTGAGTGCGCAGGGGCCTAGTAGTCCGCAGCTAAGTGCGTGGACCCCTGTAGCTGAGTGCGCAGGGTGAGTCAAGTCTATAACCGTTGGAGAAAACAATAAAGAGAAGTTCTTACCATTCTATGTGTCTTTTTCCTGTTTTATGTATTGAAATATATTGGGTATGAATTACAAGTTTACTGTTTATTTGTTGTGTGAACTTATATGAATATGTTGAATAAGTGAATATAAGATAAGTATCTATTTATGCGATGTTAACTAACAGTTATAAGAAGACAAGTAATATATACAGTGTAACTTAGGGAAAGAGCACAGATCGCTGCCTTAGCAACACGAAATCACCTCAGCCCCTTATTAGGGTTACACGAAGGCGACTATAACAGAGCGCAAAGGCCTCGCAGGTCAAGGAAGTGGGTGAAGTGACCTAAGCGAAGGTATTCACAGTTGGACTAAACCAACCCCTCAGACATATCAAGGGTGTGGAAACTTGGTTCCAGCATCCCCCCATATTGCTTTGGGTGAGACCTCAATCCGCTCTCTGTGGGCTATTACCGAAAGGGCCAGTAGTACAGGGATTTGTTTGGCTAATTAACTCTGAACCTGGGTCAGGACCCCTCAAGCCAACAAATGGTTCCGTTTCCGGGACCAGAATCTGCATAGAGATGTCTAATGTCGCATCACTAGAATCCAATTAAGAAGGATATTGAAGGGTGGTTGGACAGGAAAATTCATGAATTTGCAGCGCAGGAGAATAGGAATCCACGACTATTGAAGGAAGAGTGGATAGAATACTACCTGTACACAGAGATCCACGAAATTTTCATCACATCTTTCTCTACTGAGCTATACGAGTGGATCACGAAGCTAGCAGATAGCCAAGGAAGGTGGAAGCTCGACAGACCTATTGTGTGGACCCCAGAGTTGGTGCGCAGATCGGAGGATAGGATTGTGCATGTTGTTGATCACTGGCTCGATCGATTATAGGAGGATTCATTACTGAGTTCGCGGTAGATACTTCAGTCAGCTATAGTGAGGAAGAGTGAGGCTTTCTCAAGGGACTGTGAGGTAAGTACATAAAGTCTCTGAAAACTTGGATTAAAATGCTATTGTGTGAAAATAGGATTATGTAGCTACATTGATGTTTGGAGCTACACAAAGTGGGAGAATTTATAGAAACGAAGGAAGTATGGGATTAGAGACTAGCCCCTTGATTTCACCTCTGTGAAGGGATGAGGAAGAGTTCGCGAAGGTATCTCCACAAAGTGTGATCCATTCGATAAGGTAGAGGATTCCGCGCATACCACCTCCACCCACACCACCACTAGTTTCAGCATCATCACCTCCATCTTCACCCGTACCACCTCCGCCACCACCACATTTTAATATGGCAAGCTCGATAAAGTTGTGTGTGTTCAATGGAGTAGGAAATGGATATCCAAACCAGTTTTGGTTCATTGTAAAAGCCGTATGGGAAGCACAATATCAAGAAAGTGACATTGGTTAGCGCTTTGTAGGATCACGCGTTGACTTGGTACATCAATCACTCAAGTGATAATCCGAATGCGGAAATTGCGGTTATCCAAGCTGCGCTAACTAGGGAATTTAGCAGGCCGAAGTCAAAAGCACAGTCGATCATTGGGTTCAAATAGATCACGATGCTCCCAGGCGAGACTCCTTAGGAGTTGGATCAGAGGCTGAAGTGCACGATTCGCGAAGCTAACATGACTCTGATGGATGGACAACACCGCGAATGGTTTATAGCATCATGATCGCCGCATTTGAGGAATGCGCTGTCACAACAAAGTTTAACAACTCGGGAAAAGGCTTTAGAGATCACGATGAGGCTGCATGAGACCCTAATACCGGATCCTAACTTGGGAGTTCAGCAGATCCACATGCAGTTGAAAAACTTATGACTCGAGATGTAGAGTCTAAAACAAGACAGAATAGTCTGACTAGAAGCACGCGAAGAGGTGTGGTGTGTGAAATGAAAAGGTTAGGGCCATGATAAATACCACTACCCAATATTCATGAATTACCTCATGGGAGGGGGACTGATGTCGTTAAGATCGGAAGCACAAGCAGGACCGAGCACAACACCTGCTCTGTGGTGTGTGATTTGTCAAATAGGGGGAAAACATGCTACATACAACTGCCATTTATTGTGAAAGTACAAGCAGAACTCGCAACATTGTTCTGTAATTTTTGTAGATCGGTGGGGCACGATGAGTGCACATGTAGAAGTTATGAGCTAATGATGGATAGAACTCCCACCTATAGGTTTCAGGCCGAAACGCGGCCCCTAGACCAAGGCGTAAGGATGGCGTGAACTTCCAGGGGTACGGATGAGGTCGAGGTGGAGGAGGACCTGGGAGAGGTCACGGACAACTGATATGCTACAATTGTGGAGGGCCAGGACATTATGCCCACAATTGTACAAATCCAATGCATCCATCATGTCTGTACTGTACCTTGTTTGATCATGAGATGGAGGATTGTCCTACACTGATAGCTAGGCTACACGACAAGGGAGTGCTACCACCTCCCCCGACTCAGAACCTGCAAATGATGAGGTCTGAGCCGTGCGAGGATGATCCAAATGTGAATATTGTGCTCCGAAGTGGAATTACGACGAGAGATGATAAAGGCAAACAGCCCGAAGAAAGTACTTGGGTTTGCAAAGCTCCGGTGAAAGAAGCAGAGTTTGATTTGGAGTGCACTCAAGAAACCTTTATGGAAGCTAAGAAGAGCTTCGTTGATGCCTCCACTTCAAGAAGAAAAGATAGACTGGAGCCAGAAATGGACCCATCGATGCTCACAATGTTCCTGGAAACATGCATGAAGCTACTACGTGACAGTAAGGCTGTAAAGGGATTACATGAACTCATTATCAGATGCGCAGGGACCGCGCAAGGAGAACTACACGTAGTTCGAAAGATTGGAAAACACAAGACAAGAACAAGAAGAGAAATGATGTTAACCAGGAAGATTAGAGAATATGAGATGGACCAAGTAATTTTGGATATAGGGTCAGACGCGAACGTTCTGCCAAAGCAGACATGGGAGTGCATGGGGAGGCCTACACTGCAATGGTCTCCTATTCAGCTGTGCATGGTGAACCAACAGAAGATAATACCCCTGGGGTGATTGTAGGGAATCACTGTGGATATTGAGGGAGCAAGCACGCTAGCAAACTTTGAAGTCATAGAGATTGTTGATGACAACAATCCCTACCTCGTGCTCTTAGGAATTGATTGGGCCACTGACATGAATGGGGTGATTAATCTGAAAAAGTGCAAGATGATTTTTGAAAAGAAATCTCTGCGCGTAGTAATATCATTGGAACCTGCTGAGGGATTGTGCTAGATTGACGATGATTTGAACTACATCTACAAGATAACCGCGCGAGAGCAAGACTAGGTAAATACCACTACATATGGACAAATTTCATGGGAGCGGAAAAGCTCTTGTACTTCATATTCGGATGAGGAGATAGAGCGGTGGTAGAACAAGTTACACGAGGTAACCACGTTAAACTGTAATATGATGACAAGATTGATGCGTTGTGTATCAATAGAGATGAGAGATTTAACTACTTACGATGGATTAGGAGAGGTAGATGCTTTCCTGGACCAATTTGAAAGGAAGGTGCTGGAAAAGCAACGATTTGAAGCCTTGAATTAGGTACTGCACACTACACCCACGAGGTGGTGGGGTACGCAAAAAGGAAACATTGATGACTGGCACGCATGTAGGAGGATGATACGCACATGGTTTGGGAAGCATATGGGGCGGCCGACAGCTAGATACAATGGCTAGGATGGTCCACGTGTGCATTTGTCTAGATGGGTACAAACGTATGGTAAACCACCTGTGCGTATGCACATGAACTTCGCAATGGGAAATATGGACAATAAGCATGTGTTGGGGAGGCAAATGCGTGAATGGATCCTCAAGATGGAACAACAGTGTGGAAAGAAAAAGCGTGCAGACGGTTTCCCATGCAGAATCCTTTCATGAAGTGTGCAGAGCTCTGAACAAGGTATGTAATGCGCAACGAAGCGATTGGGGCCTACGTGTACCAGCAATCCTATGGGCTTATAGGGCAAAGTGCAAGAAACTAATGGGATGGATGCCTTTTAGGTTGTTTTATGAAGCGAGCGCTAAAATACTGATGAAGTATATCATGCATAGCCTGCTCATAACAGCGCCCACGAATACAACAGATTGGGGAGCCTTGAAATAAGGGATCACACAGTTGGAAGAATAAGAACTCTTGGGACCTGATGAAGAGATCCAATGGGGTAATCTTAGGCTCCAAGAACTCTTTAATGCAAAAGTTTGTTTGAGGGAAAAAGGTGCCATGGTGGAAGAAGAAATCAAGAAGCTAGAGGGAGGAATGAAAAGGGATTTTCTTGATAAAAGGACTATGGTGATAAAACGGGATGCACACTATTGCATTGATAAATTTGAAGACTACCACTGAGAGTTGATCAGTTTGATGCCTTGGATTGGACTGCCTATTACTAAAAGGATCACAGATGGCGGCACGATGTAAATGGTAATATGCGCGACGCAAGTAGTAAGGTTAAAAGGAAAACATTTCCAAGAAGAAGTAAATGATGATTGGGTAAAGTCGTATATAGGTGGCACGACCACCTGACTAGCCATGGGAAGCACAGTCCTAGTTCTCCATGCAGTTGAAAGGAGGTGCGGGACTATAAATTACTCTGCCCGAGATTTGCGCGATGTCAGGACTGTGTGCAGAAGCGAAGTGTCATGGGGTCTGCGACGACGCAAGTATAGCTGCGCTGTCACGCGGGTTGGCTGGAAAGTGACCATTATAGTCACTATTCACAATGTGATGCTTGGTTTGAGACCAAATGGAGTGGGTGAAAGGAATTTAAGGCGATCTTTATGGGCAATATTTTGGAAAATCTACCACCAAGGAAGCATTAATGGACTAGATTTGGGGGGAACAGTCGAATTTGAATTCAAAAGGCGCTATAAATTACAAAGGGTTACCCAACAAACAATACTTGGTCATTTGAGAATTGAACTGTCGTGCACCCAAATACTTCTAAACCCAGACCTGTTGAGAGCATTGTTGGATCACCCACCTGAGCAGTTGAGCAATTTCAGGAAAAATAAGATGGCAGCATCTAAAGAAGCCAGGGAAATCAGAGAAATGACCACCGAAGAGGCCGCACAGGCCATGATAGTAGAATATGCCCCTGAGAGTATCGGGATAGTTGCGGAAATCCCTAAATCACCGCGCACGCCGAGAACCAAGAAAGATAAGCTGCCCATGATTCCAGTGCACGTGTCCCCTCGAAACCCGCTACAAACTAAGTTAACAATGGAAGAAAAGGGGAAAGCAGTTAATTTGGAAACCGATGAGGAGGAGGAAGACCTTGAGGACATCTTGATAGAAGAGGACGAGGACGAAGACATGGAGAAAGAAACTGAGGGCATGGACCCTCTAACCAAGCTGCCCGTGTATGTTCCTCCGTGGAAGGGGAAGGCGAAGGTGCCCAAGGATATTGATGAGAGTAAAAGCTCTCTACAGACTCCGCTGCTACCCGATGATATCATTTTCGAAGGAGCACACCTAGGATGGGTACCGAGTTTGAAGTTCAAATATTGGGATCCAGATATGCTTCTTGAACCGGATCAACTGAAGCTTGGACTGGATATGACTCAAACAAGCTACCAAAAAAGAAGGGATGCCCCGAACTCGAGAACGGCTGCCTCTGGATCTTTATCTCTAACTTCATCCGCATCTGTGTCTGGCAGCGTAGTCTTGAACGATTATGGAGAGCGATATGTTAATTAGTAGTCCAAGGCTTGCCTGTGTGTACAGGGCCCGGGTACATATTCACCGCGGCATGTTGATCCGCGATTACTAGCGATTCCAACTTCATGTTCTCGAGTTGCAGAGAACAATCCGAACTGAGGCAATCTTTCGGGATTTGCTCCGCCTTATGGCCTCGACTGTTAAGGATGCGTAAGCAGGCTCGACTGTTAAGGAGAGGACCCTTTAGGGGGCTCGACTGATAAGGAGAGGAGAGGATGCGTAAGCAGGCTCGACCATAGGGAGAGGACCTTTAGGTACTCGACTCTTTTTTTACTTATTTGGGGGGGCCAATAAGTAAACCCAAGAGGGAGAGGAGAGGATGCGTAAGCAGGCCCTGACCACAAGAAATTCCCTCACTTGGCGACCATGTAGCTCATGAAGCCGAAGAGAAACATCGCGGCGAGAGTCGTAGAGTTGGAGCCGTGCAAGTGGTTGTGCAGCGACGAAAAGGCAGGGTTGTTGAACCTGCTCTGGGTGTCACAATATCATCGTGCCCTAGTGACTATCTTCGTCATCAGGCAGCTTCTCTGCCTGGTGCATGATGGGTGTTTGTGGCTAGAGGAGCCCATCCCATCACGGACCACCTGATCTATAGAATTAACCGACTCCCTTGTAAAGGGGAAGACCTAGCAGACGTTTCGGAGGGTAAAAGAAGTGATTTGTCCATCGCGGAGGTCGTGAAAAAGAAATATCAGTTGGAGAAGAAAAAGAGGGGCTACACGATCTCCAATATCAACGACAAGGCAGTCAAAGTCACGACTCAGATACTGGCAGGTAAGGTCATGCGGAAGTGCCGTGTGGATGACGTGCCCGTGCCAGTGGTTTCACTTGCCGAGCAGTGCGCAGAGGGGATCCATTTTAACTGGTCCGAATACTTGTGCAAGGATTTCCTGGAGAATTATTGCAAGGCACAGGAATAGGCGAAAACCTTCCACTATGCGTGGCTTCTGCTGTCCATAGTGCTGGTGCCTGGGGAATTGCCTGAGGGCAGGAAATTCCCCACAATTGCGAGGGATCTCCCAGAGGCCGCGAAGTACGCCTCGTTGTGGGCCACTAAAGATGTGCGCAAGATCCGAGACAGTAAAATATTTTGGGTTTTGACGGAGATGAACATAAGAATGGGGATTAACCACAAGCTGCAGTTATCGCCCACTATCTATAACAGCTTACAAAGCTTCACAGAGTTTAAGGCAGACTTCCATCACGTCTACATTAGGCCGTGCAAGGACCCCGCAAAGAAGTGGAATGAACTACCATACATGGCCATGGATGATGTTATCTTCGAAGTACTTGAGGCGTGGCCACCAGAGTGGCGTGCTCTAGCCATCTCTGCGGTGGAAGCAGACAAGTCAACTGCAAAGAAAAAGAAGGTGGAGGCAAAAATATGGGTAGCGCAGTTGGTAGAGAAGAGACAAAAAGAGGCCGCAGCAGCAAAGGCGCAGGAGGTGAAGGACGCTGCAAAGACAGCAGCAGAACAGTAGAAGGCCGCAACAGAAGCGCAGAAGGCGTCAGAGAAGCGTGACGGTCGGAAGTCACCTTCACCTAAGCAGGTACAAGAAATGGAGATAGACACAAAGGGGGGTGGCATAGACCTACAAACAGTGTCGACATAGTTAAAGCACCAGTGCCCAAGAGAGCAGGTGGGGCCGCGAAAGAAGTCGAAAGTGTCTACGACTTCTTTTGACTCGATCACCCTCACCGAGGGAGATCTACATGATATAGGGGAGATGGTGCGCAATGTCACCACAGAGGCCCTCCATCAGTTGGCAGAGGAGAATTAGATATTATTGGGGGCCCTCTGGGCACAGATTCAGGAGTTGCAAGTGAACACTCCTCAGGTTGGTACTCTCTCGACCATCCTCGCAGTAGGAACGACCGTGGCTGAAGAAATGTTGCTCGCCCGAACGACCAACACAATAGTGATGCTAAAGGGAGCACCGATTATAGAAAAATGAGGCCGACAGGCCTACGGTCAGTGCATTGAAGGGGGTAGGGATCAACATGGTTGCACTACCTAGGGAGACACTCTATGTCCTACAGGATGGAGTGACTGCAGAATTGTGAGCCAAGGAGGGCCGCGTGCTGCAATTATTAAGCGAAAAAAGAATCAACATGGAGCAGTTGAGCTTACAGCGCACCGAGGTCGTGTCCTAGAACAGGCGGATAGTGCATGTACTTGAAAAAGCCTACAAGATGGTCCATGAGTTAGCCATCCCAGCGAACGTACCAGCAGAGACGTGCATCCAGAGGTTAGCAGCAAGAGTGCACGAGGTGTGAGAAGAGATGGCCAAGGTTCAGCTGGAGTTGAACCTTCAGATAGCGGAGCTGCAGTTGAAGGAGTAGCCTTCAACTCCTCCAGAGGTAAGGGAACAGTGCCCTAGTTCCATCAAAACGAGCATAGAAAAGATTAGTAGTGCAGTGAGGGACTGCACCAAAATGTTGGAAGAATTATTCGAGGTTCTCACCGCTCTACAGGGGGACCCAAACATACAGCGCTTGGAGACAGAGGCGCGTGAACTGTAGCAACAATATGACGACATAAAAGGGACCACGCAGATAGTGGCCCTTACATAGAGGCTCGTGCAGATGCAATAGGCCAAGGCACTTAAGGAGCAGGTAGACGTGACGCGGCACAAAGAAGCGATGTTGAAGGCATGCACCCAACCATGGATTGATGAAGCCTTCATTATTACAGCATCAATTGAAGGCAAGCTCGTGCAGATGCAAGGGACACAGGAGCAGATACAGGGAAGCAGTTTAGATACCTCAGTCTCTGAACAGCACATCCAGGAGATACAGCAGGCAGCCGCTCAGTGCGCTACTGACCTCGCAGCGGTCCGAGCAGAGTTGGGAGGTCTCCGTGTGAAGATCTCCGTACTGACAAAGTGACTCAAGGGCGAGTCATGATGTTGGTGTTGGGGGCCTGTTAGGCGCGAGATCCCCCAAGGTAAGTTTTGGGGCTTAAAAGCCAAGTTTTGACTACGTCCGATGTAAAGACTCCATGAAGTGTGGGCGCGGAGCACGAAGTTGTATTTGAGTCACAAGGTTGTCCACCCTTACATTTGTAATGTAATTTCAGCTTGAGAGTTCTACCCATGGTTCACGGACCATGGGGTTGTATAAATAGAGCGAGGTTCTAAGTTGTAGAGAGAGATAATTAGATCTAAGAATAAAAGAGAAGATGAAGCATTGAGTCTTGGTTGAAGTGGAAAGTCGTGTCTTGGGTCATAGGATAGGAAAAGGCTCTGCAGCTGAGTGTGCAAAGGCCTAGTATTCTGTAGCTAAGTGTGCATACCCTGCAACTGAATGTGTAGGGTGAGTCGAGTCTGTAACCATTGGAGAAAATAATAAATATAAGTTTCTTATCATTCTATGTGTCTTTTTCCTATTTTATGCATTGAAATATATTGGGTATGAATTGCAATTTTACTATTTATTTGTTGTGCAAACTTATATGAATATGTTGAATAAGTAAATATAAGATAAGTATCTGTTTACATGAAGTTAACTAACAATTATAAGAAGATAAGTAAGATTCGCAGTGTAACTTAGGGAAAGAGCGCATATGGCTGCCTTAGCAGCATGAATTCACCCCAGCCCCTGATTAGGGTTGCACGAAGGCGACTATAACAAAGTGCAAAGGTCTCACAGGTCAGGGAAGTGTGCGAAGGGACCTACACAAAGGTATTCACAGTTAGACTAAACCGACCCCTCAGACATCTTAAGGGTGCAGAAACTTGGCTCCAACATCCCCCCATACTGCTTCGGGTGAGACCTCAGTCTGCGCTTTGTGGGTTGTTGCCAAAAGGGCCAGTCGTACAGGGATTTTTTTGGCTAATTAACTCTGAACCTGGGTCAAGCCCCCTCAAGCCAACAAGAGAATATGCTATGCTTCGAATAATGCATTATTGGCATTATGTTTAGAAGTCTTTGGTAAATGATTCTTATCAATGGTGAGGATGCTTATGTTGTTGAAGTGTTTCAATGATGCATCATGGTATGTTGCGGTCATGAATTACCTATGATGAAATCACAAATGACACTTTGCTTGAGCCACTTAGTTGTTTTGATGCTTCTGATCATATTTGTGGATGACTCTTTTGATGATGCATATAGTTATGTTTATTACATGGTGATCTTCATAAGTTCAAGGAGAAGAACAAATCTTGAGTACACATCTTCATTATTTGATGATGATAAGTGTCACTCATCGTTGTTATGTTGTTGTCATTATGCCTTCAAAGATGCATAAATTTAATATGGTGTAGTTATGAATGAGGATTCCTATAGTTCTTGGCTCTCACAAGGTATATTGTTTGAGGATTGTTTCTCTTTATGGTATCAATAAAGTTTTACAAATGACTATGAGCTCATGGTTTTCTTTTCACATTGATGAGAAGCTAGATGCATATTTCTATCACTATGATGGATACATGGATGATTACTTAAGTTGTGATGTTGGTATAAAATATCCTCTTGTATGAAGAAAATTAGCCAAGAGAATGGTGTTATTACAGGTTTTATGAAGACATGGTTATTTGGAGACATGGATTACTTAGCCACATAATGATCATGAATTCTTACTTTACGATGATAGGTTTGGTTCTCACATATGTTTATCATGGTTGATGCTTATCAGATGTGGGATGTTGGAAAACTCCCTAGTAATGATACATGGTTGATATATTGAGGATTGTTGTGAAAAGAACATGTAGTTCCTACTATGATGATTTGATGATGATGTTGTGGTCATGGATGATGACTATGGTGCTTTCACATATATATGATATGATGTGAATGGTTTTGTATTACTGCTTGGAGATATGACATATGCTTAGTTGATTCATGGAAGGATTTGTTAAGGCTTTTTCTACTAAGGAAACAGAGCAAGTTGATCTTGATAAGATCAAGAGGATGAGTTGATATCTATATGTGGCATACTTAGTCACAGGTTGATGATATTAAAGTTACATTGTCTTATCTTACGAATTGATGATGGACATATACAAGTTGTTACTCTTGATGCTGTGGACAGATGTTTATGATGCATATCATATATGATCTATGATAGTTTCTGATAAATATCATGATCTTGTTTAGGTCTTTGGTCTTTGTTATAAATATCATGTATATCATTTGATTTAGAGGTCATGTAAAGACCTATGATGTAATAATTGTCATATTCATTCATGTATAGACTTTTGAGATCATGTCAAATATGTAATCCCACTTGGCTGGGTGGTTGAGTGAAATATGTACCCCCACTTGGTTGGGAGATTGATGTATGTATGAGTCATTGGTGATAGGAAGGTCATACTCACATAGTTGAGTTAGAGAGTCATGTTATTCTTTTGAAAAATATTTCTGCAAACTCTGCATGTGCTCAGGGGGAGAATGGACATTATAGTGCATCTCAGCATATACTAAGGGGGGGGGGGGGGGATATCTTGGTCCACCCTTTTCCCTTAATGTAAAAGGGGGAGAGTAGCTTGGTGTTTTGAGAGTAGCTTGATATTTTGAAAATCTTGGTGCTTGTCTTGATGTTATTTACAGGTTGTGGTGACCAAACATCAAAGTGGTTGCCATCAAGTCCAAAGGGGGAGATTGTTGGCATTATGATGCATGTGTTTTCCTTGATGGAAAATCACCTGTTAAAGAACAAGTATATGGTAACTAGATGAATCTACAGGTAAGATCAGAAGTGAGAGAATGATGGAACAAAATAATGGGTCAAAGGTTTACGGATTAGAATCTGAAGCTTGATACGGGAGATTGTTGGCATTATGGTACATGTGTTGTCCTTGATGGCAACTCACATATATGATAACCAGATGTATCCACAAGTTAGCTCAGAAATGATAAGGTGATTTATGATGGCAACTCACATTGTAATAGGTCAATTCAAAGGTAATAGAGTAATGGTATAGAAGAACAAGATGATGGGACAAAGGATTACAAATCAGAATCAAGAAATTGAGGAAAGAGAATGTTTTAAGTTGTATACGTTGTTTAACCTAGTCCAAGTCATGTATACACATGGGTACACATAATAAAAGGCACGTATACGTATGCACGCAGTTTCACAGAAGGAAAAGCGTGTATGGGATGGAAAATTAAGGTTAAAGAATACCAAGGGTCCATACCATGGTATTAGCCCACAATATTGAGCGGAATAACGGTTACTTGATCCCATATAAGAATACCATAGGTTCTAAGTCTTTTTTTAGTTCATGGTATTTATAAAGTCTCTAAGTATATAAGGAGGAGAAGAACAAAGGGTTAAAGGGGGCAAGAAAAAGGGATTTTCATGAATACTTATATCTGAAGTATATTTTTTGTTGAAAGGGTTATGGTTATGATATATATCTAAAACATCTTGTGTACCCTTGGATACAATTTTGGATCAGGATCATGATACCTGAAATTACTTATCATTGTGTGATCTGATAATGGATAGGCTACATCTTAGTGCTAACGCATGTTTTATCCCTTAAATGCTATGATCTGGGTATATCTGAAGTCTTGAAAAGTTGTGAAGGTATAAGTCATTATTTGCAGGTCTATACGCATGTTCGCATCGATGAAGGCACGTATACATGCGGATTAGACACTTCCAAGTAGTGTATGCAGACAAAGGTCTTATTGTTCATAAATGACTAATCTATCTGATGGGTGTTGTTGTTTTACTGTTGTTTGTCAATGACGTCTTCATTGGATCTGAAGTTAAGGAGATTGAGTCTAGTTGACTAATTGATTGAGTAATAAGGGTGATCTTTGTTTCTATCTATTTAGAACTCTGTAATATGACAATAGATCTCCATAATATCTTTGGTTAGTACAGTTTTTGGTTCAAAAGTTTTATGATTCAGTATCTTTAGAGGTATATGCAGGTTGAGTTATAGAAAGTAGCATATCCACACAAGTTGTCCTCATTGAAGTAGTGTATACATTCTAACATATGATTTTTGAGGTTGCAGCTAGTTCTGGTTATTGATGCAGTGTTCTGGGTTCAACTCTATGTTCTAGTGATAGTGATCTAATTATTCAGATTGATTGATTACGTTTTTCTTCAGAGTTGAGAGGTTTCAGTAATTGATTGATTCAGTTGTGGTTGATTCACAAATTGATGATTGGGTTTCATTTATGTCAAAGATTGATTATTATGTTTCATTAATTGATTGATTCAAATGTGTCAAAGATGGATGATTGTGTTATAGTGATGAGTTACAGTTTGATTTTTTATATTGAGCTTAAGTGTTTTTAATGGGTCCACTATGAAAATTTGATGAAACGTGGCCGACAAGTTATGATGTGATGAAGCAGGTGGATCCAGTCTGAAAAATTGATGAAACATGGTCCATGGAGGATGCTGGGGGATGGAGCCTTCAGTGAGGAAGTTGAAGCTTCTTGCCAGTAGTAGTTGGTGATTATATCAGGGGGTTGGAGCTCCCTTCTAGTAGAAGCTAGAGAACAAGTGAAGGTTGTAGCCTTCTTCAGGTTGGTTCCTGCGTACTAGTACAAGTTTAAGCTAATACAAGAACTAAGGGGTTGTAGCTCCCTTCTAGTAGAAGCTTGAGAATGAGTGAAGGTTGTAGCCTTCTGCAAGTGGGTGCCTCATTCTGGTATGATTCTACACTAGTACAAGATTGTAAACAACTTTTTCTTTATATTAAAAAGAAGACAGAGATGACAACAGCAGGTGGTTTTCTGCCGCATTGGGTTCCCACCTTAAATCTTTGTGTTCAGGTGTGTTGCTTATGGGTGATGGTTTATTTTGTTCTTACAGCACATGATTATTGTTTATCTAATGTTTAACAAATTTTTGATGCACTGGCTAACAATCAAAATATGATGAATTAACTGAATCATAAGTTCACTGAATATACGCTAGTGGTCTTAAGAACATTCGTGTATACACATGGGTTCCTTTCATTAAAGTCACATATAGAAATTTGAATATGAAATGTAAAAATTTATTGATTTGAAAATACTGATTCAGGCGCGCGCCCCCCGCCCCCCACCCCCCCCCCCCCCCCCCCCCCCCCCCCCCCACCTCTCTCAATCTTTTTCCCAACAAATTCGATTTTAAACTCTAGTCCCTAGTTTTGGGGAAACTCTAGTTTATGTATGAAACCTTGGACTTCTTCCTTCTTTCCCCTAAATAATTCTCTCTTCTCAATTACTATGTGGTTTAGACTTATAAACTTCCTCTACATTTCTAGGGTTTTTCCTTTCTTAAATCCATTATAAAGTATCTTAGAAGATATTATCGTAGAAGTAACAAAACAAAGAGATGGAGAACCACTACATATGTTGGTATATGCGTTGATATGGACTTCAAAAAAGGGTTTCCAACTTAAATAATTTTGCAACATGAGAATTACTCTTAGGAACTAAATTAAATTATGAACATGTTTATTTTCATTGTATATGATTCTTTGAGTCATGCCACCTAGTAGAAAATTTCCCAAAAGGGCTAAGGAAAACTAGGAAAAAACAACAAAATTGAATCTAGTGGGTGGGATCCAGATGAGCATGAACTAATTTCAAGGAAGATTCTCTTGAGCTAGGCCATCCTATTGGTCTAGTTCCATACTTCCACCTCAACCATGTGTTGTATTACTACCAATGTCACCTTTGTGTTCCTTCAAATGAGTGTGTCAAGTTGATCAAGCAACCACATTATTGTTGGGTGTCAAGGCACCTTGGTGTGGAGAAGATAGTAGTATTACTTCAAAATTACTTCTATTGGCCAAAGCTTTGATAGGATTTCCAATAGTATATTATATCATGCACTACGTGTGCCATTGTTAAGCCAATCATCAAGAAGTAGGGGTTGTACACTCCTCTTCCTATCCTAGGAAAGCCTTACAAGTTAGTCTCCATGGATTACATGTCACATTTTCCATCCAGCAAGTATAGTAATGATTGTTTGTTTGTGTTTGTCAATTCGCTCTCTAAGGTGGTCATTTTTTCACCATGCAAGAATAGTATCATAGCTGAAGCCACTGCTAACCTTTTCGTTTAGCATTTTTGGGTTCATTTTGGGCTACCTCAGACCATTATTTCAAATACGGACAATATGTCCTTCAACACCTTTTGTTCTTGCCTATGGTTTCTCATGGATACTAAGTTCAACAAATCATTTACCTTTCATCCCCAATCAGATGGATAAACAAAATGTGGCAAAAATATTTGAAATATCCCCAATTTTCCTAAGCCACTTAGGAAATATTACACTTTTTGATCATTTTCAAATTAGCAACATTTTTTGTTATTTTGACTTAGGAGAAGGAGAAAATCAAATTCTTGGTGGCTCATGGGGGCAACACACAAAAGGAATTCACACATCCTTTGGAAAAGCACACTTGTGGAGAGAAAAGGAAGGAGAGGGAAGGCGTAGTAGTGGAGAATGGGTCCCATGAGGAGAGGAAGAGGTTAGCAAGCATAAATAGAAGATGAGGTCCATCACTTGGGGGCCTTTTGTGAATTTGATCATTGAACAATAGTTTTCTTGTCTTGCTTAGGAAAGTTAACATTGTGTTGTTTAGCACCCGAGATTTCCGAGTGGGAATCTTGCCTCTTCTTCTGTGGAGTTCGAGTGCCACCCTAGAAGAGTCATACACCGGACACTTTGGAGTCATTCCGGAGCAGCGAAAAGAGATTGTGTCCACTTTTGTGCAGCATAGGGACATTCGGGAAGAATTCGCACCTCTTGAGGGAGCCATCTGTGGAGTATCTCTTTTGTCAGGGATTTCAAGACTAAATTGGAGCATCATTTCTAGGATATTTTGGGTGGTTTAGAGGTCAGTCATTGGGGGATATTTATGGGTTAAGTAATTGAATCCTAGGGTCTGTGTAGTCTTCTTGGAAGTTACTTAAGTGTGACCAAGAGCGAGCATAATTTGAGAGCCTACGGGCTGGAGCACGGGGGCTTCACTCAATGAATCTCTAACATAGCACGTGCGTTCATGGCATACTAAACAATACCCTCAATTTGACTACATATCTGGAAAATACCTCTAAAAATCACTTTATTTAAACCATTATCAATAAGAACCTAATACACCTTCCCAATTTAAAATTCCCCTACTTTCACTATATTATGAAACCAGCTCATAAAAAGATAGAAAAGATAGATCAACGCCTTAGAATTCAGCCTCTTCGTGGGGGAAACCTACTTTACATTACACAAATGAATGATTCTTTTATGATTCAAATGACAAAACCTCCTTTCTATATATAGGAGTCTAAGGAATCACAATATAACCCAGCCGACCTAACAATAATAATATAAAGGCACAAAAATAACAATAGATGGATTCTATGGGGCACAGTAATAACAATATGGGGACAATAGGGGCACAACAATATTAATAAGGGATACAACTACAATAGTAATGGGGTAATCACTAATATTATAGGGATCTAACACGCCCCTCTCCTTCAAAAAAGTGTTTTCCTCAACGCTTGAGTAGTTCTAGATGCTTCTGTATAAAATTTTCATCCTCCCATGTGGAATCTTCAGTGGATAAGTTCTTCCACTTGTTGAGATACTCCGAAATTGATCGATTTCGTAGCTGTCAAGTTCTTGTTTCTGTGATTGCTTCTGGTTCCAATATAATTTTTCCTTCCTCATCAAGTTTTGGCAATATTGTTTGAACTGGGAGCTTGTCTCCTATAACCTTCTTTAAACATGAAACATGGAAAACTGGGTGCACTCGAGAAGCTGCAGGAAGCTCCAATTTGTATGCCATAGTACCAATCTTTTGCAACACCTTGTACGGACCATAATACTTTGGTGATAATTTATTATCCTTCTTAGCTTGCTTGAGGGACATTTGTTTATATGGTTGTAGCCGTAGGAATACCCAATCACCTACATCAAAACTTCTTTCACTGCGATGTTGATCTGCCTGTTGTTTCATTCTATTCTGCGCCAACATGAGGTTATCCTTTAAGAGTTGGAGGACTTGTTGTTGATGTTCGATGTGATGTTCCACTGCTTGAACCTTAGAATTTTCTCTTAAATATGATGTGATGGATGGTGGCTGATATCCATAAAGTGCCATAAATGGGGTCATTTTTGTTGTTGTATGGAAGGAAGTGTTATACCACCATTCAGCCAGAGGCAACCATTTGACCCATTGTGTCTGTTTATCAGATACAAAGCAACGAAGATATCCTTCCAAACATTTGTTTACTATCTCAGTTTGCCCATCAGATTGAGGATGATAAGATGAGCTATGAGCTAACTGAGTACCAGACAAGAAAATAATTCTGTCCAAAAATTTCCAGTGAAAATGGGATCTCGTCACTTACAATAATCTTTGGGTTTCCATGTAGCTTTTGAATTGTTTCCATAAATGCAGTAGAAACTGTACTGGCTTTAAATGGATGTGATAATGCACAAAAGTGTGCATACTTGGTAAGTCTGTCAACTACCACCATGATGACACTCTTTCCCTCAGACTTGGGTAAACCTGTGATAAAATCCATTGAAACCTCCTCCCAACGTTGGCTTGGAATGGATAAAGGTTGTAATAGACCCGGGGTCTTAATTGTTTCAACTTTATTTTGTTGGCAAACCAAACATTCCGCCACAAACTTTTGAATATCTGATTTAAGGCCATCCCAAAAAAATTCCTTCTTAACCCTGTGGTAAGTTTTTAAAAATCCTGAGTGCCCTCCTAAGGGAGAAGTGTGCAATTCCATAAGAATCTTTTGTTTTAGTTGGGAATTCTTACAGAGGTATAAGCGATCTTTGTACCATAACGAATCATTTTGCCAGCTAAATGTATCAGATGTACTGGAATCTTGTTGTAACTTTTGAATAAGTGCCCACACTTCTTCGTCATTCTTCCATTCCTCCCTTGCTTCGTTTATCCAATCTGGTTGGATAATAGAAATGGCACACAACAATGCTTCCACATCCTCATCCTTTCTTGAGAGTGCATCTGCCACCACATTTTGCTTCCCTTTTTTGTAGATGATTTCAAAGTCATAACCCAACATCTTTGTGACCCACTTTTGTTGCTCTTCAGAGGATAATCTTTGTTCTAAAAAGTATTTAAGGCTATCATGATCTGTTTTTACCTTGAAGTGTCTTCCCATTAGGTAGGGTCGCCATTTCTTAAGTGCATGGAGTATTGCCAACATTTCCTTCTCATAAATAGCTTTGTGTAAAAACTTTCCCTTGATTGGACGACTTTCAAAAGCAATGGGTCTTTCATCTTGCATTGAAACAGCACCAATTCCATTTCCTGAAGCATCACATTCCACAATAAAGGTTTTTGTGAAGTCTGGTGTAGCTAAGACCGGTGCTTGGCACATTGCCTCTTTAAGATGTTCGAAGGCCTTTGTTGCTTCTGGAGTCCATGAAAATGCATCTTTCTTCAATAATGTTGTTAGAGGTGCTGCTATTCTCCCATAATTCTTAACAAACTTGCGATAATACCCTGTCAACCCGAGAAATCCTCGCAGATGCTTTATGGATGTGGGGATTTTCCATTCCTTAATGGCTTTAATTTTTCTAGGGTCTACCTTAACTCCTTCATGAGATACAATATGACCCAGATATTCCACCTCTTGTACTCCAAAGAAACATTTGGATCTTTTTGCATATAATTGTTTCTCCTCCAATAGTTGTAGCACCCTGTCAACATGTTCAACATGATCCTTCCAAGACTTGTTGTAGATTAGTATATCATCAAAAAATACTAACACAAATTTTCTAAGGAAGGGTTTGAAAATGGAATTCATCAAACCTTGAAATGTTGAAGGTGCATTGGTAAGGCCAAAAGGCATGACCAAAAATTCATAATGACCCTCATGAGTTCTAAATGTTGTTTTCGGAATGTCTTCAGTCTTCATTCTGATTTGATGATATCCTGAACGAAGATCCAACTTGGTGAAGTAAATTGATCCATGCAATTCATCCAGTAATTCATCAATGACAGGAATGGGAAACTTATCTTTAATAGTGAGCTTGTTGAGCTCCCTATAATCTGGACACATGCGCCATGATCCATCCTTCTTGTGCACCAATACTACTGGAGGAAGAAAGAACTTTGACTAGGTTGAATTATACCAGCCTCTAGCATTTCTGCAACCATACGTTCAATTTCACTCTTTTGGGCATAGGGATATCTGTACGGCCTGATGTTTGGAGGAACACTTCCTGGAATCAGATGAATAGCATGATCATGATCACGAATAGGTGGGAGACCTTTGGGAGTCTCAAATACCTTGGAATGATTGTCCAAGACTTTTTGGAGATCTGGAGAAATAGATGATTTCGATGTGGAAACATCTAGCGAACATAATTGTGCAATTACACCTCTTTGTTCCTTTTTTAGAAGCTTTGTCATACCATTAGAGCTGATTATCTTTCCTGGTTTCCCTGCAATACCCCTTAATTCAACTTCCTTTCCTTCCACAAAAAATTTCATGAAAAGTTCTTGAAAATTAAAAGCTATTGTACCCAAGGATTGTAGCCATTGGACTCCTAGTACAACATCAACACCTCCCATTGGAATGGAAAGCATTGGGCTAGTCAATACATATTCTCCCATGGATAGCTTGATATTATGGCACTTTCCAAGAAATTTATTGTTCCTCCATTTGCAACCATCACTTGACACTCTGGTGCTGGATATAGGAAGCAATTCAATTCTTTTGCTACCTTACAATGAATAAAATTGTGGGTACTTCCTGAATCAATCAACACTATTACCTTTTTCTTCTTGATTTGTCCTTCTATCTTGATGGTTTGAGGAGTGGTAATTCCAGCCAATGCATTACAAGATATGGTCGGATTCATTTGTTCTTTATCTAGGCTTTGTTCCTGGAGTATATCCTCTTCTTTTGACCTTTCTTGCTCCTTTTCTTCTTCCTCTTCACAATCTATGTAGAATAATTTCTTCTCAGCACACTTATGAACTTTAGTGTATTTGCTATCACAACTGTAACAAAGCCCTTTGCTCTTTTTTCTTCCAATTGTTGTGGTGTCAACCTTATAGGTTGTGGAAGACTAGGGGCAACAACACTTCCATCTTTATAGTTGTGAGTGGTATGCTTCCTGGTTGCCATAATTTTGCTTTCCATTTTTCTTGCTAACCTGAATGCCTTCTCTAATGAATCAGGTTCCCAAAGGCGAACATCATGTTGGATATTATCCTTTAAAGTCCCTATGAACACATCAATCCTATGCTCCTCTGGAATATTTTTTACCCTTATGTTCAATTTTTGGAACTCCTCAATGTGCTCCATTATTGAACCCTTTTGTTTGAGACTTATCAATTGGCTAAAAAAAGTGTTGCTTTTTGTATCCTCATAATGTGCTGTCAATTCTTCCGTAAAAATTGCCCAAGTGATAAATTTGTTTACGAGAGCAAAGCCATTGATACCATACAAACTGATTTGGTTCCAAATATAAAGTTGCAATACGTACCTTTTGTGTGTTTTGCACATTATTGAGATCGAAAAATTGCTCCATCTGTAATATCCATGTTGCGGGATCCTTGCCATCAAACTTCCTCATATCGATTTTTGGAATATGGTTGGTCTTCGATCCAACATTAGAGTCTATGAAATCATGATTAACATTTCTTTTGTTCGCATCATGAGTTTCCTTTACTACCCTTTCACCATTAGTAAGTATTTCTTGTAGAAAATTTGTCAAATCTGTCTTCAAATCTATCTTCAAATCATCAATCTTAGCTTCCACGCCCTTTATCTTAGATTCCACGCCATTTATCTTAGCTTCTGTTAGCTTTTGTGAGAGTGAAATTTGTTGCACTTGGTCTTGTAATTTTGATATATCATGTAGCATTTCTTCCTCTTCTTCATGAGTCATGCTAGAGCTTTCAGGTTGCTTACTAGGTGTTTGCATTTTCTTTCCTCGGGGCATCAGTTACCGATAATAATGCTCTACTATGCCCTTTGAATTCCTTCAAAATAATTTTTCAAACCAAGCTTAAGAAAAAATTTAAAAAAAATCTACACACCCTTTTTCACTTTGTAGGAGCTCAATATTTCCTCTAATACATCTCTATAATTCCAGATCATCTAGTTCTAAAATTGTGACGGGCAGTAGCCCTCTGTCTCCTCTTTCCAATGCCACCAGTCTGATCCCAATTGGATTATTCAAGGAAGAGTTATGCCAAATCTCCCACAGTGACCTGATTATAGACTAGTTCAGTAGAGCAAACTTGTACGACGTGCCACGTGTCCCTGTTTCGACCTTTGGCTCTGAAAAATATATACAATAAACTACAGTCCGTCCTCTTTCTATACCTTCTTAAGAAATTTCAATCCAATGCTCAGAGAGAAAGTTATGATGATTTTCCTCAGGTCACATGTTTGGAATGTAATTCAGGAGTTTGCAAAAAGACCAACTTCCTCCGATCATATCTCCGCAAATATAGCGTGAGAAGCTCTGAAATTCAGATCCGAGGTTCAGTGCAATTTCGTCTCAAATGGGTTTTTTTTTAGCTTCTGAAAAATTGTAGAAAAAAAGTTATAGTGAAAATTCCACGATGACCTATTTGGAGCAGCGAAACCCTAGAATCCAAAGCTCCGATACCAAATGTTATGAAACCAGCTCACAAAAAGATAGAAAAGATAGATCAACGCCTTAGAATTCAGCCTCTTCCCGGGGGCAACCTCCTTTACTTTACACAAATGAATGATTCTTTGATGATTCAAATGACAAAACCTCCTTTCTATATATAGGAGTCTAAGGAGTCACAATATAACCCAGCCGACCTAACAATAATAATATAAAGGCACAAAAAGAACAATAGAGGGATTCTATGGGGCACAGTAATAAAAATATGGGGACAATAGGGGCACACCAATATTAATAAGGGATACAACTACAATACTAATTGGGTAATCACTAGTATTATAGGGACCTAACACACTACATATTGTAGGTATCCATTTTTTCATTAACATTTTTTATATCCCTTTATTTTCATTAAGAATCTTAAGAAAAGTATGCACCTAGAAAGAATAACCTAAATACTAGGTAGTCGAAAACTTGAAAGTTTCAATAAAAAGAGGCAAATATAAGTTGGTTGATTTACAAATACATACTCTAGAAAATCTGAATGGAAAATACATAGATCTGAACTCCAAATTGCATCTATATTCTATTGAATACTGAAAAACATACATTATAATAGTTCAAAACAAAACCTCGATAACAAAAACAATGGTGCGCCTTTCATATCACTTATAGAATAGGAAGAGGAGAGAAAATACAATGAATATGGACACATGCAAAAGCATATCTGGTTGGACTTTGTCAAATCATAGCCCTAACCTAATCGCTTAGTGCACCATAGGTGGATGGTAAGAGTGCCAAGGGTATCTCCATCAAAACATGAACTGGAGCATGAAAGCATGCATCCCTTCCTTTAGATTTGTACCCTCTACCTAAGATGGGTCTTTCTCATGCATAAGTATTCTAATTGACTAGGGATCATGGAAAATTTTAGGGGCTAATATTCGCAGGTGGGATAATTTTCCATCATTTTCCAAATAAATATTCACCAATTTCCATTTTTTATAAAAATGATTTGCCCAAATTTTACAATATAAAATTATTTCACCTTAAAAATTGCCAACATTATATAAAGAGTATATATAAAATCATTATAAATTTGAATAATTTTACAAATACATCAATAAACATTTTATAGTTTGGATACTAGGGACTAGTCAGATTCGCCAATGTTTTTAAACTTCAAGATAATTTTCCATCCTTAAAATTTTCCCTGCTAGGGACCTGCACATTTTTAGTAAGAATAGATTATGCATGTTAAAAATAGAAAAATAAAAGTTCTAATAATAGAGAAACTCTATCCAAAACTGAAATTGTTAAATTTGAAACAACATCTAAACTAGAATTAGCTAAAGGTGCGACATGCATTCCCTTAGGATGCATGTACCCTCTTGCAAACAATAGTCTATTTCAATGTCTCCTATGGCATGCATGTCCCCTATACCAAGTAATGTTTTGTATGATTTCCTCCTTCACTTTCATTCGACTTACTCATCGCTAATGTAAGGAAAGGGTGAAGGTGTTATAGTTGTTCTCTTCTCTACCGCCCCATCATTGGGAGGATCAATAGCTGAGCAACAGGTAAAAAATATTAACACATGCATTAGACATACATCATAGCTGTATTAGTAATGTGATGTGTGTATTTTCAAGTGAAAGGTTGCTTCGGAGTGGGAGCGGAAGCGGGAAGTGGGAGTGGAAATGGGAGCAAGGAGTGACATTTTCAAAATTTCCTGAGTCGAGAGCAATTTTGGGAGTGAATTTTATATAATATATATTTTTATATATTTTGATGCATTTATGTCAAAAAAATCATGTATAATGATGAATTTGTGATAAAAAAAACAAACAAAAAAATGGATTAAACCATATAACATAATTCATCTATTAGTTATAATCTTCATCAACCAAAGGTCCACAAATTACAAGTTCTCCTTAATATATAATGTAAGGGTGAACATAACAAACTCAGACTAACAGATGCTTTTGAAAAATTTGAATGTCGACATATCTACAGGGAGCGCAACACTCGGGCGGACTACCTATCCAAGCAAGCAGCGCAGAGGGAAGAAGCGGACTGGCTAATACAAGAAGACCTGGATGGAACCTACTTTCAGCACTACCATCGACCTTTTGTTGATCATCAGGCACAAAGGGATACTCAGAACTGAAAGGGGTCCCATTATGCCAAACAGATGCTTTTTTTTTTTTTTCATTTACATGCTATTTAGATAAAACTGATAAAATGGACAGCAAACTATATATTTTTTGTGTCTCCTTAAATGGGAGGCAGAACTCACGGTTGCACAGCACAGCAAACACAGTTTATATGGTATCTCTATTTTCTGTTTTCTATTATAGACAGAAGCTTTTTGGACAGACACCTCTCCGGAACTCCCTGCGTGGACCAACAGTTCGGAGAGAGAATGGTTATATTCATATGATCATATCTCTGTATCTTTTTCAGTTTTTTTTTTTTTGGAACTCAGGACAGTCTCCTACAGAACTCTTTGAGAGACACACTGTCTCAGTATGAATATGCACAGCATCTACAGAATGTAATTTCAAATGACTAATAGAAATTACGACTTTTTCCACGGGAAAAAAAAAAACAAAAATAGCATTGAGTGCAATCGATCTCTGAATTAAAAATACATCATCAAACAAATAGGCTTTGGATGGCCTCTAGTATCCAAAAAATCGTGCTACAACAAATACCTACATATCATTAAAATCATTGCCTAGCTTGGGATATTTCTCATTAATATGACCCTCTAATAATTAACATAAGATAGAAACAACGTAGCATGTCAAGTCAAGATTTTTATTAAATCATGGGTAAATATTTAGTAGGGTCATAATAAAGGAGTTTGACAACTAATGTCACTAACATCAATGTACATAGATGGCTTGGTGTTCCTAAATAAATACAAGTTTCATACCCTAGTACATGACAAAATCCAATGGAAACATTGCAATCCCCCCAATCTTGAAATCCTAAAAAACTGACAAGTGTGTTGGATTTTGAGTGATATCTAAAATTATATTTTCTCCATATGAAATCTAATGAGGTCGGAACCACTCTCAAACATCCTAAGTCATTTCATGGTAACGTTAAAAATTTAAGTGACATTGAGCATATAATAGGGGGGTAAATGGTTTTTGTATGTTGTATTTAAATATATGTATGATAAGATATTGTTTATGCAATACATTAGCCATGCAGAGTCAAATAACAAGTGGGCTAGTGAAATAGAGGTTGAGGAGTATTGTGGGAGTATCGAGAGTGGGAGGGAGAAAGAAAACACTATGGTAATATTAGGTCCAAGGTAGCCTAATATTCAAGCCTATGGCCCTAGTATCGATATGCAATTCATGGTAATATTAAATTCTTAAAGTAAAAGTGAAATTCTCCTTTATCTTTATAAAGGAGAATGTCATGTTTACTTTAAGAATTTAACATTACCATGAATTGCATATCGATACTAGGGCCATAGGCTTGAATATTAGGCTACCTTGGACCTAATATTACCATAGTGTTTTCTTTCTCCCTCCCACTCTCGATACTCCCACATTACTCCTCAACCTCTATTTCACTAGCCCACTTGTTTTTTGACTCTGCATGGCCAATGTATTGCTAAACAATATCTTATCATACATATATTTAAATACAACATATAAAAACCCTTTACCCCCTATTATATGCTCAATATATTATTTCACTTTTTCCTCATTTTTTATGCCTCAATATGTATGGTATTGCTTTGTTAGTGAAGCCCCATGTGGGATGGAGAAACCAAGGAGGGTTCTAAGGGGAATTTTACAGGAAGTTTTGAGATATTTTCCGGGAAATTGGAGGATTAGCAGCAATGTATTTCTAGTCAGTGCATTTAGCCAGTGAGACTAGAAATTTGCACCTTTTGTAGGTTTTACAATGGCTAGGTTTGGGACCAATTCCTTTATGAGTCTTATGGAGAAAATTTAGGGGAGGAATCTATTGCATTTTTAGAGGAATTTCAACTCTATTATAGTAGAAAATTTATGTTGTTATTTGGTATGTAGTTGGGAGGAGCAAGCTTAAAATTGTGGTCTTGGGTGGTCGGTAAAATATACCCAAACCCTTTCTATATTTTTATGGAATATATGTGGAGAGGCCACAGCTAAAATTATAGAAATTTCAAGGCACTTTTGAGGGGTCAAATACAGGGATGTTTCCAGTTTCCAGCAACATTTTTGCACCAGGCAGGGCGCAGTTTCTCCAGGATGGTTCTTAGGAATTTGACCCCATTCATTGATATATAGGTTATGCATTTCTTGTTGTAGAAATCCTATATTCCTCTTATCATAATCATTGTACCCCCATTCTATATACTAATGTAATGGGTTCAAAAAAAATTTCCCCTTTCAATGAATTAATTGTGTATGGTTATGCATGTTGAAATTTGATAGTTGTAACTATTGCATTGTTTCTATTATTTCATTGTATTTTTCCTTTAGGGATATTACAATGGTATTATAGCCATGTTCTTTGCCAATTGTGGGGTATCCAATGAGATCATTGGAGATTTGGGCATGTATACATAATGACGGGTTAAATCGTAGACAACCCATGACTCAAGGAAGATTTAGTATGCAGGAATTATGGGGTGGAATCCACTGGAACAATGAGAGATTAGCCCAGTTGAGGAAGGTGTCAGACCAAATACATCCACATCTATATAGAAGAGACAATAGAGGTGGAAAGGTCTTTTGCCTGCAACCATTTTCACAATGTGGGGAAAGTCGATGGAATCAGGGCACTAGACCTCCTCAAAAGGAGTGGACAAGACAGGGGTAGTTAGAGGGTGAGACCAGGGGAAGCTTTTGCTAGTGGATACTTGGCTTTAGATATAAGGAGCCTAAAGAGGATGTTTTGCATGAGGCAAAGGATATGCAAGAGTGTGAGGAGCACATTGATATACCCAGTGTGGCACAGGAATCACCATTGTTGGAGACCTCTTTGATAGCACCAGTTGAAAACTTTGTGGAGAGAGTGGAACATACACCATGGAGCCATTTTATGATGGGGTGCCAGGAGACGAAAAGGTACTTGGATCCATGACTGAGTTCCTAGATAGAAACCACCTACAGCATCATGGAGAACACATAGAGGGATGTGAGCTAGTCATGGAGGGGTAGTCCTTGACTCATGTTGAGCCCATCGTGGAGGAGGACAACTAGTCATATTTTGGGCCAACCACTGATATAGTGCAAATAAATGCATAGACCATAAACAAATATGTAGTACTTCCAAATAGTATCTCTCTTCGATCTTATATAGATGGGGCTTGCAAAATTGTTAGGCTACCTCTGCACAATGGAGAGAGAGATGCAGAATTATCCCGAGAAATTTTATGTGTCGACTAGAATAGTGATATGAGGTGACATGAGTTGCATAGGGGGAAACATTCCCAATATGGGGGGCTAGTTCTATGTATGGGAGTCTGTGCTTTCAATCCTACCCTTGGGTTTAGATGGCGATAGATTTTGATTTGTTAGCCAGTGGAGTGGCCTAGGCATATGGAGTTGGTCATAGTCTAGAGAGAGGGGCAGCATACTTGTTCAAGCATTAGGGATACTAGAGGCCCAGGTTGTCAATGGGATCCCGGTGGGACTACCTACTATTTACCCGCTACATAGATTGACTACAACATTTGTAGCATAGTTGACCGAATGGGCGAGCACACGTAGTCGCTAGGGGATTTTTAGTTAGCATTAGTGGCCAGTCAATTTGTGAGGGGACTCCATGGGTCATCTTGTTATGTTGTTATTCATGGGGTCGCGGGAAAGATCAACACAATTGGGAAAGAGATAATTAGAGGAGGTGGCATTGGCAAGCCACCAGACAGTGCCTTGTATGGGGCTAGGGATTCTCCATAATTATTTGGGGCATAGGGAACACAAAGGAGAAGACCAGTGGTTGCATATCTATTAGTACATAGGGAGATTCACCTTGTGGGTCCCTCAGGGAGGATTTGGAGGGGAAATCCATTCATCAGAGGGTATGGTGATGTGAAGGTGGAGGTGATGATGTGATTCAGGTGCGAGTTGACATGGAGATGCATTGTGTTGTGTTGTAGTGTGCTTGATTTCACTATGGAGTAGGAGGAGTAGCTCACATCACATTGAGTACCAGCGGGGAGTGTGAGGTATAGTGACACATGAAGAACACCAGATGGTATAATAGTAGCAAGGAGTATCCAGTGGTGTACAGGAGTAGGCTGCAATATAAAGTGGCATGCTGAGGAGTACGAGGATGCTCAGTGTTATGTAGGGGCATATGGTGTTTCACAGCGAGGTCTTCAAGTGTTGCCTCCAATGAGACTTGTGGGCAAAGACACCAAGCATACTTTGGGTGTAGTTCACCCTTGATCGAAAAGGATCTGGATGAGCGACACTTGATTGTATCCATGGGGACTCACATGCTTGTCCCTCTTCTACATCACTCACAGGCACAAATGATTTGGTTGTTGTCTTTTGACACTCTGTGCATGAGCAGCAGGAGACGAGGAGCTCACCTGAGATATTTGGATGGCACTCAGTGCACCAGGGGAGAGACTTCTTAGTGGTGGCATTGGGTCAGTGCATGAGTTGATAGCCACAAGTGGTGAGATGAGGTGATCTTCTACAGGGGTGGGATATCATTCATCATTGAGCCTCCGAATCAAGATTTGGTCACGAGGTAGACATGTGCCACTCTTTCCGCAGGGCATGCCAGGACCTTGCATGACCAAAGGATATCATGTATGGATGATGCAGTTTTCCAATATGTGTCTAGGCTCTAGACATTATATTGACATATTATCGAGAAGTCATATGGCATACTTAATGATGATGGTTGACATGAGTAGGATGGATCCACATACACTGAGTCGATTGTGAGTATCAGATACACATCTATTGGTTACATTAAGGGGGTAGCTATTTGGCACATGTGGCTTCCAGTGATCATAAGTACTACGCAGTGGCAGGAATAGTGCATCTTAGCATGCATCATATTATTTTATGATATATGGAGCCTATAAATTAATTGCATGCAAGTATTAGGGATCAGACACAAATGGATTCCAGTATTTCTCAGAGCTATGCCACAGTAGGCCTGGTATGGGATCTAGGGATTCAGTTGGCTAACAAGCCACTCCATTTTGTGAGAAGAAGGACCATAGTAGAAGGTGATCTAGCTCACTTTCGGGTTTACACATGAGGGATCATTGACGCCTCTATTGTTTGGCAAGGTAGGTTTTTCTAGTTGCATCTCAGGATTGGGATTAGTAATAGACGGGTAGATATTGACATCATAGAAATACCTAGGCAAGATGAGCTTAGCCTTCGTTGATATTTTTCCACCAGGTTTTAGGGGAGGAGGATACAGTGTGCCCATGATGGGTAGCATGTTAGAGTTAGACTAGTGCAACAACAGCATGGTGGAACCTTCTTGAGAAGAGTGTGGGACCTGGGCATCATAGTACTAAAAAATCTAATGACCTTTAGGGATGATTTGGCCACTACAGGGAGAGATCATTCAGATCTTCCCTTGGGCTTTTGTGACTTGTTGATAGCATGGGGTACTTCATCAGAATGGTAGGTTGGTAACCAAGAGGATATCGTGGGAGGATAATGTGGGAGAGACTCCCTCCCCAAAAGGGTTGGGTTGTATCTTTATGAGTTTACTCTTGGAATGCATGAGGTGGACTGCCCAGTAGGACAAATTCATGGGGAGTTGAACAGAGTCCTGCATCATTATGATTCTATACTTATTGATAGTATGCAGAGGGTTTCTAGTACCTATACCTGACTGGATAGTGAGTGGAGAAAAGGGGTTCCACATTTATCAGGGTGGCTTGGGATCCTAGTATCAAGGAATTCATTTATGACAGGATAGTGCATGGGACACGAATGACTCAGTGGCACTTTTGGGACCATGGTATTGTTTGTTGTGAGTATTTTGGCCATCTGATAGCAGGAACGCTTCTTCAAGCTTTTCTTGAGGATAAGCAATTTTTGGTGGGTAGGACTATAATATTCCCAATTTTCCTAAGACACTTAGGAAATATTACACTTTTTGACAATTTTGAAATAGCAACAATTTTTGGTATTTTAACTTAAGAGAAGGACAAAATCAATTTTTTGGTTGGTTGTCAGAGCCCCACATAATGGGAATTCGCTCTCCCTTAAAAAAATCACACTTATGGAGAGAGAAGGAAGGAGAGGGAGGTTGTACTAGTGGATAATTGGGCCCATGAGGAGATCAAGATGGAAACATGCATAAATAGAAGATGAGGGCCATCATTTGGGGCCATTTTGTCAATCTAATCATTGAACAACAATTTTCATGTGTTGCTTAGCCAAGTCAACATCGTGTTGTTTAACACACAAGATTTCTAGGTGGGAATCTCACCTATTCTTCAATGGACTTTGAGTGCCACCCTAGGAGAGTCATACACTTGACACTTTGGAATCATTATAGAGCAGAGAAAAGAGATTACTTCCACTTCTATGTAGCAAAGTGATGTTGCAAAATAATTCACACCTCTTGAGGGATCGATCTGTGGAGTATCTCTTTTATCGGGGATTGCAAGACTAAATTGGAGCATCAATTATAGAATATTTTGTGTAGTTTGGAGGTTAGTCATTAGGGTAGATTTCTCGGTTAATTAATTGAATCCTAGGGCTTGCTAATCTTATTAGAAGTTTCCCAAGTGTGACCAAGAGCAAGCATAATCAAAGATACTTAGGGATGGAGAAACCAAGGAGGGATTTGAGGGTAATTTTATAGGAAACTTTGAGAGGTTTTCCAAGAGATTGGAGGAGTAGCAGTAACCTATTTCAAGGCAGTGCGTTCACCTAGTGACATTAAATTTGCACGTTTTGTGGGTCTTACAGTGGTAGGTTTTGGGACCAATTTCTTTCTCAGTCACATGGAGAAAAATTAGGGGAGGCATCAACTACATTTTTAGAGGAATTTAAACTCCATTACATCTAAAAAGTGTTGTAGTTAGTTGGGAGGAGAAATCTTAAAATTGGGGTCCCTAGTGGTCGTAAAAAATTGCCCAAACCCTTTCTGTGTTTTTGTTGGATTTATGTGGAGATGTTATTTCTAAGATTGGATAAAGTTTCGGTCACTTTTAAGGGGTCAAATATAGGGTTGTTTCTAGTTTCCAACAATAGTTTTGCACCAGGCAGGGTGCAGTTTCTCCAGGATGGTTCTCAGGCATCTGGAGCCATTGGTTGACAATTGGGTTATGCATTTCTTGTTGTATCAAACCTAGATTCCTATTATCATAATCATTATACCCCTATTTTATATATTAATGTAATGGGTGAGAAAAAATTTCCCCTTTCAGTGAATTAATTGTGTATGGTTGTGCATGTTGAAATCTAATACTAGTTGTAACTAGTGGATCATTTCTATTATTTCACTGTATTTTTTCCTTTAGGGATATTACAAGATTATTTTGCATATATTTCATATGTACAACTCCAATAATCTATGTGCATGGGACAGAATCCTTCCATATGTTCAACATAGCTATAATAGAGCATTCCATAACTCTATTGGTCATAGTCCTTTTCAAGTGTGCTTCGTGTTCCAAAAATTGTCCCTAATTGATGTAGCTATGCCTATTTCATATTCACTAGTAGATTCATAGACTGATTAGGTCAAGAAATATAGGGCAACCAAATTTTTTGAAAGGATCCAACACCTCCAACAATAGGTCCAAGATATCCTATAGAAAGCCAATTCTGAGTACAAGTAGCATCATCACCAGCAGAGGGTTCCACGTCAATTTCAAGTTGGTTATATTGTGTGCTAAATTTATAGAAAGAGTGCCTCACAAACCCCCATAGTAATATCATACCACTCTAATATGTGCCTCACACAATTTTCAAGGATGTGGGTTATAATGCTTTTGAAATAAGTATTTCCCCTTTCCTTGGCTTTCACCCAGTATTTAATGCAAAGTTGCTTCAATCATATTTTGCACCTCTACTAGGAAACTTGGAGGCAATCAAATAATTGGCCCTAACAAAACTCAATCATGAGTGCATGAAATATACTATAGTCGATCAGATCATGGACACTAAGACAAATAATACCTGTTAGCAACACACACAACTCTATTGGGTTGTCAAATCATGACAACTTCTTCGCCAAGCCAAGTGTCTCACTAGGAGCCAAATTCAAGAGAACTTCCCCATATGATGAGAAAACTTGATGCAATCGAGACCATTTCATCCTAAGGGAGGAGGATTGGTCTAGGTGGATATCGATGACCACCCACCTCTTCCACCATCTCAATGGTTCTCTATCTTCTTTCCATATTTCTATGATTTTTGAGTTCCAAGCATCTGAAGCCATTTTGAGGCCCTAAATGATGTTTTTTGACAATTCAGAAAGCTAGGGATTAACAATCCCTAGCTTAAATTAAACTTGTATTGCTTAGATAGTTCTTTACAATGACCTGTCATGCTCCCCAAATAGATATTGTATACAAAAGTTGTTCCCTTAAGAATTTGAACTATGCGCCTAAAGGCCCACAAGCCTTTTGGTGTTTCATCTTCTAGGATTAGTTTTTTAGACCTCTAGGTTCATTTATTTATGTAAAAGGACCATTATTTCGACCTCTTATACAACTTTCACAAATGCACGTCGTCATCATCTCTCCATGTTTAGGGATAACCACCAACAGTTTAGCCATCTTGTGTTATATTATTTCATTCAATCATAGAAGTTTGGTTTTAACTATATTATTTTCCTCTCTACTATATTTATCTATGTGTGTTTCATTTAATTTGATGCATTCCATCTCACTCCTTATACAACCTGAAGCACATACAAAAGAAACAAAACTAGATTTAGAATAAATTACAGATACCTTAATAGAGATCAGTGAACACTACAAGGAAAATACCTTCTAGCGGAGGTTATAAGGAAGGTTTTTAGTGTTATAAAATTTTCAAAAGTTGTCAAAAAACCTCTGCTACAACATTTGTTTGTAGTAACAGATGTTTTAGCATTGTTGATAATAAAGCTTCATCACAACTAAAAAAAATTGGTAGTCGAAGGTTTTAGTGAATGTTTTTTTCGCAGTTCACATAATGGGAGGAAACATCAATGCACTACCACTATAAAAGAACTCATGTTGTAAATTTAAATAAAATCTCTCGGAATGGAAGCAAATGTTTGGAGCACCATTGCATCATCGCTATAAAATAACCAGTGTTTTAATAATAAAAATGCACTCGCTCATACAATCTATGAAACCATGCACCTAGGTGTTGATCGAAAGCAACACTGGTGCCTGAACAGTATACCACCCTAGTGATTATGTCTTCAACAAACACTTCAGGTCATACCTTTCAAGAACAACACAATGGCAGGGAAAAAAATATTGCAAACACGGTGCTTTTTTTAAATTTACGGCACTAGTGCTTATGAATTGTACAAAAGCATCGATTCACTACTAATATAAAAGAACTAGTGTTGTTAATTTGAATAATGCACTAGGGTGTTGTGTCTATGAAATCACTAGTGCTTTAAGAATTATAATGTACTGGGATGTATCTATGATACCATGAACCAGGGCATTGAATTCAACAATATCGGTGATTGAAAAGTATAATGGCCCAATGCTAATGTATTTCTGAATGCCCTGGTACTAATGTTTTTCCAAATTCCCTGGTGTTGTACTTTTCAAAAAATTCATAGAGCCTTGCAAAAAAATAATGTCATACCGATGCTTTTAGGTAATATAATGGACCGGTGCATATTTATTTTACAGGCACACTGATATTTTGTATGGAATACCATTTTTTATTATTATAAATATCGTTGCTAAAAATTCATATTCAAAGCGGAGTGCATTAATGTACGATGTATCGGTATCTATTTTATCTTTTTTAGAGACATTGACCTGTGACAGTGCAATTATTTGATTTTTTAAATCTGTTATTCATCGAAAAATTGACATATATCTTATAACAATAATCATATAAATTACATTTATATTGGTGCATTTGTATATGATGTTTGGATTAATTTTTTGTATCATCAAATTTTGCATCTCTTCATTATAATATTTAATCATCCATATATTTAATCAGTGGTGTAACATTTCACAGTGACATTGGACAATGCAATAAAATAAATTAAAATGTATTTTATTATATATGAATAAAAGGCTCTTTGTAATACAAAATTGGATAGTTATTGGTAACTCCTTATCTTTCAATTGGTACACTATGTCCATTACATTAAAAAAATGTTTTCTTTTCACAGATAATTATTTCAAAAAATACAAGAGTGTGCATTGATATCCAAATAGCTCATCATTTTTTAGTGGAACTCTTGTCAGTGCTCGAGCTACTTCCATGACTTGGGTTATCTGGATGAATTTTTTGTTGATTGAATCAATTTTTTTTGTCTTCTTCAAGTTCCATATACAAACATAAAAATAAAGTGTAATGAATGTATATGCATTGGTGAGAATAATGAAAATTGAAATAAATAATATACATCAATATAAATTGAAAATAAATGTACCATAGCAAGAAGTGAGTCATGAATTTTACATATTCTTTCAAAACAAAATCTCATGCCTTCTTTCAACAACTCTTTTGTTGGCGTAGTTCCATACTTTGTTTCCTGCAAGTTTTATACCTCATAATAAACCATAGATATAATATAAAGGATGGTTTTTCTATATCAATTATAAACTCAGGGAATTAAAACAACATAGATACTTATAAATTTCACAATTAATTTTTGATATGCCAACATATACTCATAACCCATATTTATCCCAATGTCAATTAATTCTTCCAATGGCTCTTCTTTGTATGTTAGCACCTATTTGAAGACATTCAAGTATGGTTGTTGTAAAACAACTTAAAATATACAAAAATGAAATCTTAAGTTGTTGTAAATAAATATTAACAATTACTCACAAACTTTGATATCAACACTTTTCTTCCTTTTCGTCCTGTATTATGTGCTAAATGGGTTCCGTTTTGTTTTTTTTCTGCATGAAAATTATTGGAAATTAATATTTAATGCTAAATTATTTGTTTATATGTACCTAATAGAAAAATTCAATGAATACATACATTTGAAGCACATTGTTTTTTAGATGGTTCCTCCTATGATGCAATTATGTCCATTTATTTGACCATCTCCTTGTACACTTTTTTGGACATTCCTACTGGCATGTTTTAGATATCATCTCATTGATCCTTTGAGATTTTCATAATCTTATTGACATATGAAAAATAAAGATAAAAAATTTGATATTAATAAATGAATGTTTTGTCGTAATACATACATGTAACTCTAGAAAAGCATTTTAATTATGAATATTACTTTTTGAATGATTATTTTTAGTTTTTGTATGATTTTTTCTAATGCAAGTCTGATAGGCCTCATTAACCATTGCTCTGGAAATGTTTCCTATAGTTTTAATATAAGTTGGTTCTTGGAATCATCTGATTAATATTTGTATTATAAGTGGAAAATACGTTTGTGCATTCGTTCCACTATATCCCTCATAGTTTTGTGAAAAAACATTCCCCTTTCATTAACCTCCAACACCACTCTAGATGAGCTAAGGACCAATTCATTATCATTTACATGTTCTATAATTTTTTGTTTTCTTAGAATGATATTCTTTTCCTTCGGTGTTGGTCCCTATATAAAATTAAACATATGTGAATTAATAGATTGTTTGAAACATGTTATCTAATATTCTGAGGTATATTATTAATGAACATTAAAGAAAAATACTCATATTAAATAATATTTTTTCATTCACCTCATTCATCCTTCAACATTATTTCCATCGGGCGTTTACACTCCTTTGCACTTAGATCAGAAATAATCTTATCTAGCTTCCTCATTTTGTGACTTTGTATGACACACACTAACCAATACATATTAGTTAAACTTACATATAGTTCAAACATATTAATTTTGTAAAGAATTTACAAAGAACTTTTTTTTCTGCTTTTTTGGATGTGTTATCATTGTGCCGATATTTTTGCTATTTGACCACTTCTAAGGCATTTTTTTATCAATATACAACCTGCACCATTCAATATAGAATCCACTAAATATATTTTATAAATAAATCACATAATTTTCAGCCAAAAAGAACTCTAGAACCTGGTGCGCTTATGTGAAAATGCATCAGTGCATTTAATTTAGTAAATGCATTGCGCATTTAATTTATGAGGACCAACAATGAAAATTAATTTATTTAAGTTACTTTAAATTATGATGGTGCAACAGGTAATTATAAAGACATTGCCATCATAGAAAATAACAAAAACATAAAAACAATAAACACAAGTGGTTTTACTTAACAATGTTATTTGTCATAGGAGCATCGATGTGTTTAATTTAGTAAATGTACTTGGCATTTAATTATTAAGAACCAACAACAACAACAAAAAAATTAATTACTTTAAATTATGATAGTACGATAGGTAATGATAGAGGCACCTCCCGCATAATAAATAATGAAAACATAAAAATTTAGGCACAAGTGGTTTGACTTAACAATGTTATTTATCATAGGAGCACTAATGTGTTTAATTTAGTAAATGCAATCATTGAGCACCAATATCAAAAATCTTTTTTTTTTTTAAATTACTATAAATTATGACAGTGCCATAGGTAATGATAAAGGCATCACCATCACAATATTTAACGAAAACATTAAAAATTAAACATAATTATTTTGACCTAATGGTGTTATTTGTCATAGGGGCATTGATGCATTACATAAAACATGGCGCAATGTAAACATAAGTCATTTTTTTTAAAACAAACATGGTTGTTACAGTTTGGATATGATTCAACAAGTGGTCTTCTTGCTTTACATGATAAATGCCTTATATGTTATAACACAAACCCATTAAATCTAAAATACCTAAAATGAAAAGCCCAAATTGTGAAGTGGTAGAGGGAGTTAAACCCTAAAGTAAAATTTTGTAACCACTTAAAAAAGAAGAAACAAGGGTTTAAAGTAAGTATTGATTTTTTTTCTAAATTTTAATTTAATGTAAATACTAACAAACATTGTAAAATCTTGTATTAGTAAAATCAATAGTGAAATTTTTACTATTCAAGGATTTTATTTTTTCTAGATTTTAATTAAATATAACAAAAATTGTAAAAAAAATTATTAGTAAAATTTAAAATTTTTACTATCCAGGGTTTTGAGGAAATCACCATACCTTTCAAATTTTGATCTTATGAATTGTTATGTTATTCCAAAATATTTTGTTGCTCCATGGTGCTCCCAATATGTCTCTCTTGGAAATCTCTCTTTTAATTCAATCTAATAGAAATTGTAAAATATTTTATCAATAATATCAATAGTAAAATTTAAAATATTTGCTATGAAGGGCTTTGAGGGAATCACCATACCTTTCAAATTCTAATCTTCGGAATAGTTTTGTTGTTCTGAAATATTTTGTTACTCCACAGTGCTCCAATATGTCTCTCTTGCAATTCTCTCCCTTCAACTTTTGGGAAAAATAATGAAATAGTGAATAGTTTCGTACTATTTAAAAGACTTTATAAAATTGGATTTTGAAAAATCAATTATCATTCATTTTTCAATCTGAATAAAATAAACGTGCCATTTTTTCACTTTTTTCTTAAAATTAATGTGTTTCATGGTATAATGCATTGATGCGTTTACAAGAAATGCGCATCGCTTAAGATAACTTATCAGTGCAATAAATATTTTTAACATACCAATATGATAGAATTGCTTTTCTTTTCTTTTTTTCGAAATCCCAGAAAATAGTGCCATAATTACTTTAGCGCATCAATGCGTTTATGACTTAAAAGCATTGGTGTGATTAGTTTTAGAACAGCACCAATAGGATAGAATTCTTTTTTTATTTTTGAAATCCTAGAAACAAGTGTTATTACTCAAACGCATCGATGTGATTAGTTTTAGAAGAGCATCGATATGATAAAATCTTTTTTTATTTTCAAAATTTGGGAAATGTGTGCAGTTATTATTGCGGGGGTAGATGAGTAAGTGTGTCCGTGCAGCTAAAATTTAATTAATGTCAGCCACAAAAAAAAATAAATCTAAAAATTAAAATCTAAATAATGTCGCCTTAAATAATATCTTACACAACTATATAAATCACCAATTAAGAATTCATTACGACAACAAAATTCTTTCGACATATTTGTTCTGAGTCTATGTCACAAAAAAATTCGTGTGATAATCATCGTACTCATTGGATTGGTGTTGCTCTCCACTTACATGTATTGGTTGCATTCGTTGGATTGGCATTACTATCCACTTACAGGGAAGTTCAATTTAATTAATGAAATCCACAATAAATAATGTATATTATTTTTTTCTATTGTAACTATCCACATGCACTCGTCCTTCATTGCAATTAGTGAAGACGAATCAATATTTTGCATAGAATTGTATGCATGCAATCTTGCTTAAACACTCTTAAAATAAATCTAGATTTAGATTCCTAGCATCTCTAAATCTTTTAAGTCATCGATGAGTCTGACCGTAAATTCTGAGAGCTCCTGCATCTTAGACAGAGAATATATTTGATCCAGAACGTTGTTTGGGAGAAGGGGAAAAAAATGTACAATACACATCCCTGAGCTAGGGATGGCATTTTTTATGTATTCATAGCCAGTTACTATCCATTTCACTTCTTGCATATAAGCCTCAACATATCCCTGCCACTAATCATGTAATCGGTAAAAGAACATGATTGATTAACTGTTAATGTGTTCATCTTCTTCTCTCTTTCAAATTAAAAATCTCAAAATTGCTTCTCCACCGTCAATTGCACTCTTAGTACATCCATGGAAGTGAAATGAAAATACTAACAACATCCAATTAAGCTAATGCCTCTACAAAATCACATATTTTTATCAACACATACGCTATTTTTTAATATGGAAGTCATATCCATAACGACCTGAACAACTCAATTTTAATTTTAATTTGGTTGGATTTCTTGGTGGAAATTTGAAGGGAATTTATGGGAAAATCCTTAAAACATAATACACCATCTTTATGGTACCATGCCTTCTCATAACGAGAAGCAATCCTTTGGTTGGCAGAAGATAAAATCACTTTATCCATAAAATTACTTTATACAAAAATAAATAGATTGAATTGACATATTCACAACTAACCAAAAATAATTTATAATGTTTAACTTAAATATGTACAACTAACCAAAAATAATTTATAATGATTAACTTAAATATGTACATGTCAAATTTATTGTTTGAATTTTTTTATCTATCCTATTTAATGTTTTGAATTCTTTACTCTACAAAATATATTTAAAAAGGCAAAATGTGTTCTCTGTAACGTCAAATTCAGGATGATACGTTGTAACAATTTTTGTGGTTCAAAATAATTTAATCGTCGTTTAAATGTTCACCTATTTCTCCAAGAGCTTCATACTAAAATTATGGTTCTTGGTTTCCTGGGTTTTGAATTCATTAATGGAATTAATATCAAGATTGGTACATGGTTTTATTTTTAATCTTTCTAATTTAATTTCGTTAATGGATTTGGTGATAATGATTTGACTATTAATATCAAGGTTGGTACATGGTTTTATTTTTAATCTTTATAATTTAATTTCGTTAATGGATTTGGTGATAATGATTTGACTTAACTTTATTAATGGACTGGGCATTAATGTGTTTTATGTTTAATTTTATTCATTACATCTTTATCACCAAATATTTATTAATTACATCTTTACATTTTAGTAGTAAGGTATTTTAATCTTATTTTTTAAATATGGCAGTCATATCCATAATGACTTGAACAACCCAATTATACAAATTACTTATATAATTTGGTTGGATGTCTGATTTTAATTTTCTAATTACTTATATATATATGGTTAACTTATATGTTTGTTTTTTTGGCACCGGAATATAACTTAATGAGTAATAGTAATAGAGAAATGAATAATAACAAGATTGAAGAAATAAGAAGTTTACAAAGACCAAGACGACAAGTTGTAAATCATAGGAGAGAACTAATTGATATGGAAATAGAGTAGAAAAGGATAGAAACAAATTAGCAACAAATATTGCAAAGGCAACAAATGACTAAGGATCAAAGAGGAGCACAACAAAGGAAGGATCATGAAAGAAAAAGACTAAAACAACAAAGGCAGAATGAGGATGAAAGGGAAGAAGAACAAAGGAAGGATCGAGAAAGAAAAAGGTTGGAATGACAAAGGAAGAATGTGGATGATAGGGAAGAAGAACAAAGAAACGATCGTGAAAGAAAAAGGCTAAAACGAAAAAGGCAGAATGAGGGAAAGGGAATAAGAATGAGAAGAAAAATCTTGAAGAAAAAGATTGAAATTTGAAGGAATGAATGAGGATGAAAAAAATAACACATACGTCAAAATGGATAACAAGTAAGAGCACATTGAAGAATACAATTAAGAGGTATCAATGATGTAAGGACAATAATTGAACCTTTATCTCCTATAGGTATGAATCTCAAAAATCATCTACCAATGGAGCAGTGTGGTGATGAATATTAAATGATGTCCAATGTACCAGTGGGTATGAATCTTAAAAATCATCAACCAATGGAGCAATGTAATGAAAAACTTAAAATGATTTCCAATATGTTAGTGGTTTCATATGAAGACGAACTTACTGCACAAAAATATTTTGTGGAAGAATTGATAATTTAGCTCACCTCCAAATATGCCATGTGTGTGACAAGTCATATCCTGATATTCAAGTGGTGACTACTAACACAAGTTCAATTTGTACAAGATGTAAGAGAGAGGGTAACAAGAATATATTTTCATCACAAAATCATATGAATCTTGGGTTACATCCTTCGATTCTTGGAAGTCTTACACAAGTTGAGGAAATGTTGATAGCACGAGCGAGTCTAATTTTGCAATTAATACATTCAGTAGGTGGACAATACAAATATAGAGGAAACATAATTAGTTTTCCTCAAGATGTCAAAGATGTTTCCAAGAAATTACCTCGACGTATTAAAGACTTGATTTAATGATAGTTGTGTGAAATTTTTTTTAGAAAGGATCAAACTATGATTTCACTGTTAGAAGGAAAAATGTACTAGATGCATTATTCTATAACATTAAAAATGATCCATATTATGAAGGTGTAGAAATTGATATGCATGTTGTGGAAGATTTACCAAAAAAAACAACAAATGTGTCGCATACGATTAATTCTATTATACTACCAGATATGGACAATGACATGGACTTTGTAACGTTCAAAGGATCTCCAACTCATGAAGATGCTTTAGAAGATTGTGACACAACATCCTTTGTTGCAAGGCCTCCAAATGTACCTAGGGAAATTGAACTTATTCAAGCATGGGAAAATAATCCTAATGGAGAAGTAAACCAACTAGATGGTGAAACTACAGATGTCATTAATTAGCCTACAATTGGTTCATCTCCCATAAAAGTGTATAATATTGAAGGGTTATTTTATATTGCAATTCCGACATTGTTCCCTCGAGCAGAAGCTAATTGGTTACAACCACGACTAAGAAATGTTAATCTTCATTAGTATGCAAAACATCTCCTCAAATTTCGTGATAATAGTTTTGGGATACATCCTTGATTTAGATACTTTTTACTTAATATTATCATGCTACATCATGCTCAAGTGTCTTCTACAGTTTTTGTTAAAAGAAATATGACAAAACTACCTACAATAGTTGATTAGTTAAGGGAGCATTTATGAAATCTTCCCAACTCTAAAATTACAAATAGATTGATGAGATTTGGACATGTTCTAAGAGGAACACATGCATATTGGATCAAATGTCATGCATAATTATGTGACATGGTTCAACAAATTGGGACTCCTACAATATTCTTCACACTAGGTGTAGCAGATATGAAATGATCAAATTTGCATATATTGATGCCTGCCACCTCACCTACAGATCCAAAGGAATCAAGGAAATGGAGATGCCAAAATGTGATTGATAATCCTCACATTGTAGCAAGTTATGTGCATTTGAGACATACATTGTTTCGAGATGAAATATTTTCAAAATTTCATCATGCTACAAATTTTTGGTGTCATTATGAATGGCAACATCATGGATCTCCACATGTGCATGGGTTTCTTTGGCTAAAAGATGCTCCCAATATGGAAAAATTGAATTGGAATGACCCCACTCAAGTTAGACTTGCAAAAGAATACTTTGATAGATCTGTCCATGCATTCAATCCATGCAATGAAAATCAAATAAAGATCCCTATTCAACAAAATGATGACGATCATCCTTTCTTAAAGAATGTTGAACAAATATTTCAATCTGATGTGACGATGGATTATGAAAAACTTCTCAATTGTGTTGAGAAACACATAATGTGCATTGAGAAATCATGCCTTCGAAAAAGGGGTGGAAAGCTGGTGTGTAGATATAAGGGACCATAGGAGTGGTGAAAAATGTTAATACTGTATGTTGATGAGAGTGGAGAAAGAATATATGAACCTATACGAAATGATGACAGATTAAATAAACATAATCATGAAACATTAATAATGTGGCGTGCAAATATGGATTGGAAACATATTCTTTCTAGACATGTTGTGATTAACTACATAGAAAAATATGCAGCAAAAGAAGAAAAAGGTTTAGAGAGCTTCCATGATATGTTGATGTGTAATCATTCTATTCAAAATCCAAATGAACCAGTAGCACGTGCATATAGAACATTGTTGTGTGAGACTATTGTTGACAAGGATATAGGAGCACAAGATACATGCCATATGCATTTGAAGCTTCCACTTTCTTATTGTAGTCGTAGATTCATTGTTCTAAATGTTGGGACAAAGGTTTCCAAATAGGTAAAAGTTGATGCATATGGTGACCATAATGATAATTCTCTTATTGATGTGTATATGAAGAGACCTGTGAGTATGGATCACCTTTCATTGATAGAAGTTGCTAGAGCCTAGTCATATGAAAAACGTCTCCATGGAGAGAAGTGGTTAATATCAAATAATGCAGACATTGTATGAGTATTTCCTAAGTTTTCTTCAGTTCCCCCTCGTGACAATGCTAGGTTTGTGGAGTTTTGTTTGTTTGAGTTGGTATTATACAATCCATTTCACGATTTTCATACAGATATTGGAGAGACAGATGATGACATCATATTGGGAAAAAAAATCCCTATAATCCTTAGAATATTGATCGTAATCCAATACCTTGAAAGGATCTAGCTCAATTTCCAGATGAGGATGAAGATTTTTTACATGTACAGAATGATTCTAAGCAACATGAGTGGGAGATTATTTCAGGTTTGTATAAGAATAAGTTTATACATGCCAGTGAATTTGACATGATTGGATTTAGGGATCGTGATGTTATGAAAAATTGGAGCTCTAGATTTGTTGATGAAGAGACATCAAGATGTGCAATGAACTTCATATCTAATAAGAAAAATGTGAATGCAATTGTTACTATTGAATCTTTAAAAAAATATTCATTTGAAAGTTTGGGAGAAAAGCAAAAAATAGCTTTTAATATAATTTTTGAATATCACAAAGGAGATGACAACAAAGAATCTTTGTATATGATTATCCAAGGGACAGTAGGTACTGGAAAGTCTCACTTGATTAGTGTTATTAAACAAGCACTTGAAATGGACTCTCTTCCTCATAAGATCCCATTGCTTATTTTGGCCCCTACTGGTGTTGCAACATTCAACATATCTGCATCAACAATACACTCAGCTCTTCATATACCAGTAAGGAACTTCATTGATTTACAAGGGTCAAATTTTCTTACCTTACAAGAGGAGATGAAACATGTTAAGTACATCCTTATTGATGAGATGAGTTTTATAGGGAGAAATTTGTTGACACATATTGATGCTTGGCGTCATTAAGATTTTCCTCATAATAAATATGTTCCTTTTGCAGGAATATCAATTATATTAGTTGGTGAGTTGAAAAACTACTTCCTGTTATGGATAAACTTGCATATGCATCTGAAGTTCATGCAAAAGAGTTATGGAATTTATTCACAACTATTGTAACTCTTGATACAATATTCAGGAAAGATGGAAAAAGAAATGATCAAATATGTTTTTGTCATCTATTAATGAACATTAGAGATGTGATTCCAACAATAGAAGACTAGAAATTACTAATGACACGTACAGATTCCAATTTGGATGCTTCAACAAAAGAGTCATTTAATAATGTTATACATTTATTTGCAACAAAAGATTATGTTCACAATCACAATAAGTGTTGCTTGATGTCCCTAAATCAACTTGTTGCATGTAGTGTTTCTACAAGATCAAATAGAAACCAGACCATTGAAGCAAATAAGGAAAATTTGGATAATGAGCTCCTTCTTGTTGTTGGAGCTAGGGTTATTCTTACTTTAAATTTATGGACTAATGCAGGACTTGTCAATGGTGCCTTTGGAGTATTTTAAGATATTGTGTATAATCCTAGAACATTACCTCCTGGTCCTCCAACATATGTTTTAGTAAAATTTGATAATTTTGTTGGAGTTCCATGGGATGAATTATCCCCTCATATTGTTCCTATTATACCAATTGAACGAGGTCATAATAGACAACTTCCATTAAGACTTTCTTTGGGATTGACAATTCATAAGTCCCATGGATTGACATTAGAGAAGACAACTATTAATATTGGAAGGATAAAGCGACAAGATCTTACTTTTACAGCGATATCTCGAGTTAAATATTTGGATGGCCTTCAATTTCAACCTCCTTTTCCATACAATCAATACTAAAAGATGGCAAAGTGTGTTGGTGTGTCTATTAGAAAAGTATAATAAGAGAGATTAAGATTAATTATTAAGTGATTTAATTTTTTTCAATATTTTCTTCATATCACATCTGAATGAAATTATCAATGTATTTTCTTTCAATCTATTATTAATTATTTCATTTTTTTTATCACTAAAATTTGTTACATTGATATTATTTGTTACTATTTGTATTTCTAATCATGTAAATTTCAAGGTATAATGTACAACTCAAAAATATACATAATAATTATAATCTAAAAATGTGACATTGCTACCCCCAACTGGAACCAACCTAGATCCATCTTAACTCTGGATCTATCAAGCATCGAGAGGGATCACATCTCTCGAGGTGCAAACCTTTCCTCAAGTTTTTCACTCAAAAAATAGGTTTTCACCTCTAGAGATTGTATGCCTCTCGATGCTTGTTGCCCCAATAGGTGCATTCTACAGCATAGTATGGGGGAGATTTGTAAGTGTGTCTGTCCAACTGAAATTTCATTAATGTCGGCCACAACAAAAATAAATCTAAAAATTAAAATATAAATAATGTTGGCTTAAATAATAACTTACACAACCATAAAAATAACTAATTAAGAATTAATTACGGAAAAAAAAAAAATTCGACATATTTGTTCTAAGTCATTGTCACAAAAAATTCCTGTGATATTCATCGCACTCACTGGATTGGTGTTGTTGTCCGCTTACACGTATTGGTTGCATTCATTGGATTGGTGTTACCATCCACTTACATGTAAGGTCAATTTAATTAATGCAATCCGTCATAAATAATGTATATTATTTTTTCTATTGTAATTATCACATGCACTCATCCTTCATTGCAATTAGTGAATAAGAATCAATATTTTGCATAGAAATGTATGCATGAAATCTTGCTTAAACACTCTTGAAATAAATCTTGATATAGATGCCTAGTACTTATAAATATTTTAAGTCGTCGATGAGTCTGACCGTAAATTCTGAGAGCTCCTGCATCTTAGACGGAGAATATATTTGCTCCAGAATGTTGTTTGGGAGAAGGGGAAACAAATTTACAATACACATCTCGAAGCTAGGGATGACAGTCTTTATGTATTCACAACCAGTTTCTATCCATTTTACTTCTTGCATATAAGCTTCAACATATCGTTGTCACTTAATCATGGAACTGGTAAAAGTACATTATTGATTAATCATTAATGTGTTCATCTTGTTCTATCTTTCAAATTCAAAATCTCAAAATGGATTTTCCACCATCAATTGCATTCTTAGTACATCCATGGAAGTAAAATGAAAATACTAACAACATCCAATTAAGCTAATGCCTCTACAAAATCACATTTTGTTCTCAAAAAATACGATATTTTTTAATATGGCAGTCGTATCCATAATGACCTAAACAACCCAATTTCAATTTTAATTTGGTTGGATTAGGTTGGATTTCTTGGTGGAAATTTGAAGGGAATTGAAGGGCAACCCCTGAAAACAAAAGTTATTTAAAACATAATAGGCCATCTTCATGGTACCATGCCTTCTCATAATGAGAAACAATGATTTTCTTGGTGAAAGATAAAATTACTTTATCTAGAAACAAATAGCTTAAACTAACCTATTTTCAACTAACCAAAAAGAATTTATAATGGTTAACTTAAATATTTACAACTAACCAAAAATAATTTATAATGGTTAACTTAAATATGTACAACTAACCAAAAATAATTTATAATGGTTAACTTAAATATGTACATATCAAATTTATTGTTTGAATTTTTTTGTCTATCTCATTCAATGTTTTAAATTCTTTATTTTATAAAATATGTTTTAAAACCGAAAAAAATTTCTCTGTAACGTCAAATTCAGGATGATACATTGTAACAATTTTTGTGGTTCAAAACAATTTAATCGTCATTTAAATGTTCACCTATTTCTCTGAAAGCTTCGTACTAAAATTATAGTTCTTGGTTTCCTAGGTTTTGAATTCATTAATGGAATTAATATCGAGGTTGGTACATGGTTTTATTTTTAATATTTCTAATTTAATTTCATTAATGGATTTGGTGATAATGATTTGACTTAACTTTATTAATGGATTTGGGATTAATGTGTTTTAGGTTTAATTTTATTAATTACATCTTTATCACCAAATCTTTATTAATTACATCTTTACATTTTAGTAGTGAGGTATTTTAATTTTAATTTTTTAATATGGCAGCCATATCCATAACGACTTGAACAACCCAATTATATAAATTACTTATATAATTTGGTTGAATGTCTGATTCTAATTTTCTGATTATATATATATATATATATAGATATATTTTTAACTTATATGTTTGTTTTTTTGGCACGGAATATAACATAATGAGTACTAGTAATAGAGAAATGAATAATAACAAGATTGAAGAAATAATAAGTGTACAAAGACAAAGAAGACAAGCTACAAATCATATGAGAGAACTAATTGATATGGAAATAGAGCAGAAAAGGATAGAAACAAATGAGATATAAATATTGTGAGGGCAACAAACAAGTGAGGATCAAAGAGAACAACAACCAAGGAAGGATCGTGAAAGAAAAATACTAAAACAACAAAGGTTGAATGTGGATGAAAGGGAAGAAGAATGAAGGAAGGATCGAGAAAGAAAAAGGTGGGAACAACAAAGGAAGAATGTGGATGATAGGGAAGAAGAACGAAGAAAGGATTGTGGAAGAAAAAGGCTAAAACGACAAAGGCAAAATGAGGATGAAAAGGAAGAAGAACAAAAAAAAAAATTGAAACCAAAATATTGAAATTTGAAGAAATGAATGGAGATGAAAAGGAAGAACACATAAATCAAAATAGAGAACAAGTAAGAGCACATCAAAGAAGACAATTAAGAGGTCTCAATGATGTAAGGACAATAATTGAACCTTTATCTCCTATAGGTATGAATCTCAAAAATCATCTACCAATGGAGCAATGTGATAATGAACATGAAATGATGTCCAATGTACTAGTGGGTATGAATCTTAAAAATCATCAACCAATGGAGAAATGTAATAATGAACTTCAAATGATGTCCAATGTGCCAGTGGTTTCATATGAAGATGAAATTACTGCACATAAAATATTTCATGGAAGAATTGATAATTTAGCTCATCCTCAAATGTGTCATGTGTGTGAGGAGTCATATCCTAGCATTCAAGTGGTGAATACTAAAATAGGTCCAATGTGTACAATATGTAAGAGAGAGGGTAGTAATCATAGATTTTCATCACAAAATCATATGAATTTTGGGTTGGAGCCTTTGATCCTTGGAAGTCTTACACAAGTTCAGGAAATGTTGTTAGAATGAGCGAGTTAAATTTTGCAAGTAATGAATTCAATAGATGGCCAATACAAATATAGAGGACACACAAACATTTTTCCTCAAGATGTCAAAGATGTTGCCAAGAAATTACTTCGACATACTAAAGACTTGGATTTAATCATAGTTGTGTGAAAAAAGGTCAGCAAGGATCAGGCTATGATTTCACTATTAGAAGGAAAAATGTACTAGTCACATTAAACATAACATTAAAAATGATCCATATTGTGAAGGTGTAGAAATTAATATGCATGTTGTGGAAGAGTTACCAGAAAAAAACAACAAATTTGTTGCATATGACTAATTCTATTCTACTATCAGTTATGGACAATGACATTGACGTTGAAATTTTGGAAGGAGATCCAAGTCATGAAGATGATTTAGAAGATTGTGACACAACATCCTTTGTTGCCAGGCCTCCAAATGCACTAGGGAAAGCGAACTTATTCGAGCATGGGCAAATAATCCTAATGGAGAAGTAAACCAACTAGATGGTGAAACTATAGATGTTATTAATTGGCCTACAATTGGTTCATCTCCCATAAATGAGTATAATACTGAAGGGTTATTTGATATGGCATTTCCAACATTGTTCCCTAGAGGAGAAGCTGATTGGTTACAACCACGACTAAGAAATGTGCATCTTCATGAGTATGCAAAACATCTCCTCAGATTTTGTGATAACAGGTTTGGGAGACATCCTTGATTTAGATACTTTTTACTTAATATTATCATGAGACATCATGCTCAAGCATCTTCTATAGTTTTTGTTAAAAAAAATATGACAGAACTACCTACAACAGTTGATGAGTTAAGGGAGCATTTACAAAATCTTCCCAATTCTAAAATTGCAGATAGATTGATGAGATTTGGACATGTTCTAAGAGGTACACGTGCATATTGGACCAAATGTCATGCATAATTATGTGACTTGGTTCAACAAATTGGGACTCCTACAATATTCTTCACACTAAGTGTAGCAGATATGCAATGGCCAGATTTGCATATATTGATGCTTGGCACCTCACCTATAGATCCAAAGGAAGAAATGAAATGGAGACACCAAAATGTTATTGATAATCCTCACATTGTAGCAAGTTATGTCCATTTGAGACATACATTGTTTCGAGATGAAATATTTTCAAAATTTCATCATGCTACAGATTTTTGGTGTCATTATGAATGGCAACATCGTGGATCTCCACATGTGCATGGGTTTCTTTGGCTAAAAGATGCTCCCAATATGGAAAAATTGAATTGGAATGACCCCACTCAAGTTAGACTTGCAAAAGAATACTTTGATAGATTTGTCCATGCATTCAATCCACGCAACAAAAATCAAATAAATATCCCCATTCAATGAAATGATGATGATCATCCTTGCTTAAAGAACGTTGAAAAAATATTTCAATCTAATGTGATGATGGACTATGAAGAGCTTCTCAATTCTGTTGAGTGCCACATAACGTGCAATGAGAAATCATGCCTTCGAAAAAGGGGTGGAAAGTTGGTGTGTAGATATAAGGAACCATAGGAGCGGTGAAAAAATGTCAATACTGTAATGTTGATGAGAGTGGAGGAAGAATATATGATCCTACACAAAATGATGATATATTAAATACACATAATCATGAAACATTAATAATGTGGCATGCAAATATGTATTGGAAACCTATTCTTTCTAGGCATGTTGTGATTAACTACATAGCGAAATATGCAGCAAAAGAAGAAAAAGGGTTAGAGAGCTTCCATGATATGTTGATGTGTATTTATTCTATTCAAAATCCAAATGAACTAGTAGCACGTGCATATAGAACATTGTTGTGTGAGACTATTGTTGACAGGGATATAGGAGCACAAGAAACATGCCATATGCTTTTGGAGCTTCCACTTTCTGAATGTAGTCATAGATTCATTGTTCTAAATGTTGGGACAAAGGTTTTCAAACAAGTAAAAGTTGATGCATATGATGACCATAATGATAATTCTCTTATTGATGCATATATGAAGAGACCTGTGAGTATGGAGCACATTTCATTTATAGAAGCTGCTAGATCTTGGTCATATGACAAACTATGCCATGGAGAGAGGTGGTTACCATGAAATAATGCAGCCATTGTACGAGTCTTTGCTAGGTTTTCTTTAGATCCCCCTCGTGACAATGATAGGTTTGTGGAGTTTTGTTGTTCTGAGTTGGTATTATACAAGCCATTTCGTGATTTTCATACAGATATTGGAGCTACATATATGACATCATATTGGGAAAACAATTCCTATAATCCTTAGAATATTGATCGTAATCCAATACCTTGAAAGGATCCAGCTCAATTTTCCAGATGAGGATGAAGATTCTTTACATGCACAGAATGATTCTAAGCAACATGAGTGGGATATTATTTTAGGTTTGTATAAGAATAAGTTTATACATGCTAGTGAATTTCACATGATTCGATACAGGGATCGCGATGTTATGAAAAATCTAACTTTGTTGATGAAGAGAAATAAGGACGTACAGTGAACTTCGTATCTAATAAGAAAAATGTGAATGCAATTATCACTACTAGATCATTAAAAAAATATTCATTTGAAAGTTTGGGAGAAAAGCGATAAATAGATTTTAATATAATTTTTGAACATAAAAAAGGAGATGACAACAAAGAATCTTTGTATATGATTATCCAATTAATGACAAGTACTAGAAAGCCTCACTTGATTAGTGTTATTAAACAAGCACTTGAAATGGACTCTCTTCCTCATAAGAGCCCATTGCTTCTTTTGGCCCCTACTAGTGTTGCAACATTCAACATATCTGCATCAAAAATACACTAAGGTCTTCATATACCAGTAATTAACTTCACTGGTTTACAAGGGTCAAATTTGCTTACCTTAAAAGAGGAGATGAAACATGTTAAATGCATCCTTATTGTTGAGATGAGTTTTATATGGAGAAATTTGTTGACACATTGATGCTTAGATTCGTCAAGCTTTTCCTCATAATAAATATGTTCCTCTTGGAGGAATATCAATTATATTAGGTGGAGACATGGAACAAATACCTCCTATTATGGATAAACATGCATATGCATCTGAAGGTCATGCAAAATAGGTATGGAATTTATTCACAACTGTTGTAACTCTTGATACAATATTTAGGCAAGATGGAAAAAGCAATGATCAAAGATGTTTCCATCAACTATTAATGAACATTGGAGATATAATTCCAACAATAGAAGACTGGAAATTACTAATGACACGTACAGATTCCAGTTTGGACGCTTCAACAAAATAGTCATTTAATAAGGTTATACATTTATTTGCAACAAATGATGATGTGCACAATCACAATAAGCATTGCTTGATGTCCCTAAATCAACTTATTGCACGTGGTGTTGCTACAAGATCAAATAGCAACCACACCGTTGAAGAAGATGAGGAAAATTTGGATAATGAGCTCCTTCTTGTCATTGGAGCTAGGGTTATGCTTACTTCAAATTTATGGACTAATGCAGGACTTGTCAATGGTGCCCTTGGAGTAGTTCAAGATATTGTGTATAATCCTGGAACATCACCTCCTGATCCTCCAACATATGTTTTAGTAAAATTTGATAATTATGTTGGAGTTCCATGGGATGAATTATCCCCTCATATTGTTCCTATTATACCTATTGAAAGAGGTCATAATAGACAAATTCCATTGAGACTTGCTTGGGGATTAATAACTCATTAGTCCTAGGGATTGACACTACGAAGACAACTATTAATATTGGAAGGATCAAGTGACAAGGTCTTACTTTTACAGCAATATCTCGAGTTAAATCCCTGGATGGCCTTCGATTTTAACCTCCTTTTCCGTACGATCAATACGAAAATATGGAAAAGTGTGCTAGTGTATCTAAGAGAGAAGCGGAAGAAAAGAGATTAAGATTAATTACTAAGCGATTTATGTGTGTTTCAATATTTTCTTCATATCACATTTGAATGAAATGATCAATGTATTTTATTTCAGTATATTATTAATTATTTCATTTTGTTGATCACTAAAAATTGTTACATTGATATTATTTGTTACTATATGTATTTTTAATCATGTAAATTTCAAGTTATTATGTACAATTCAAAAATATACATAATAATGATAATCTAAAAATGCGACATTGTTGCCCCCAATTGGAACCATCCTAAATCCATCTTAACTCTAAATCTATCAAGCGCTGAGAGGGATCACATCTCTCGAGGTGAAAACCTTTCCTCAAGTTTTGCACTCAAAAAAGAGGTTTGCACCTCGAGAGATTTGATCCCTCTCGATGCTTGATAGATCCAGAGTTAAGATGGATCTGGGTTGGTTTTAATTCATTGGTGTGGTTATTAATTAAATGCTTTTAATTTTATAGGAGCACATATATGATATAATTATTTTTTAATTTTAAAATCTCAGAAACTAATGCAGTTACTATTTTAACGCATTAGTGCAGTTATTATTTAAACGCATCGATGCAGTTACTTTTACAGGCACACCGATATGCTTTAAAAGTTATATGAAATTTTATTTTCACATAAAATGGCATATTCATCTCAAATTATCATTTAGGATGAATCCACATGAGTTACAATAGTTCATATTGTACATTTTCCACTTAAATTCATCGTATTCTTGAAGAACAATTTGAAAATAAAATTGAAATTTATAATGTGGTTATATGGTTCTCAAAATTTATTTTAGGTATGTACACAAAAAATTGTTGTAAATTTTTCCCTAATGCAGGAAGAAAATCGCATAACATCAAATGGTGATTTTTTCAAATTCTAGTTCATTCCATATTTCTCAAAGTGCTTCATGGAGTTCTCCCTATCCATCTCTAGTAAGTTCATATTTTATTTATATTTTGATTATCTAATTGATTTTTTTTTATCCATGTCAATTTGAATAAAATTGTATCCAAATTTGCAATATCCTAATTTAGAATCAATTTCATATGCAGAAAATATTCCACCATTTCAAAAATGTTGGAAGCTCCTATCAAGAGTATCATATCGCAAATAGTTGGTAGATGAAAATGGATATCCATTTCACCCTACCAATTGGAGCATGGCATATTCTAGCCACAATCCAAGGTCAGTGATAGTAATAATTGTTTGGTATAATGTAATTTTAATAAACCAAATGCATTGTGCTTACTAATATCATTGATGTACTAATGTTCAATATTTTTTGAAATTAGGATTGTAGTGATGATAAGCGACCCACCTACCATCTTCTAAAGTACCCCACTACAATGTCAAATCGAGGGAAGGTTTCATTGAGGAAAAATTGGAGAGGAATCATACAAAGAATGGTTGAATCAACCACTTATTCAATTCCCACTAAGTCCAAATTCACCAATTATGAATGACTATAGCAATAACAGTTATTCATTACAAGTTGGGAATGGAGGCAATCAAATAAAGGTTGTTATGGGTGATTACTTATGGGATACAATTTCAATGGAGGAAATAGTGTTATATGCATTCCAAAACAATGAGCTAGGGGATGATGCTCATATCACTAATACGTAATTTAAAATCCCGAAATCTACTTCCACCACCCCTCTCTTTGGACCTCGCGGCTAGTCGAACTCTACCCAGTTGGGGACAAAAATGTTATTGTAAAACTTGAAAGTAACGTTTTTCATGTTGAATGCATGTTTCTCGATAATATTGAGGTAATTGACCATGATCAAGTCCCTTATATTTTGATAAATCCTGTCACACTATCAACATTAAAATGGTCAATTTTATGAACATTAAATATTAACATTGTACATTTATATTTCCCACCAACGACAAGTTATTCAAAGATAAGGTTTTTCTAAGTGATAATGTCTTTCTTGGTAGTTGTGAAGAGGAAAAGCGGTTGTTGAAAATGTTGGGTGTTTAGTACATATAATGTGATGCATCTCAAATGATTATATTCTATATAGAGGAGAATATGTAGACAAAGAGATATGATTGAAATGTGGGCATGAAAGGTAACATAAATTAAACAAAAAAAAGGTAAATCACATGGTCATCCTCATAAGATATTGAGGCACATCCCTATATTCCCAAGGATTCAAAGGATTTTTCTTTGCAAAGAATTATCTAGGTTGCATGGATGGCATGCCTCACATAGAAGTGAGTTGGGAATTATGTGACTTCCGCTAGATTCAATAGCCATGAAGCATATAGAGGATACATGGCCCAAAAAATTCAAGAATAAAGTATGAAGTCTATGACTTAACATATCCATGGATGGCTTAAACCCATATTCCCTATAAAACACAAACTATTATGTTTGGCCTGTAGTAGTGATCAATAACAATATCCCCCCATGGTTGTCTATCAAAAATGTAACATCATATTTTGGCTCTCAAAGTCCATGATAGAAGATGAGTGAATAATATATATGTCTACTTACAACCATTGGTAGATGAATTGAAGGAATTATGGAAATGGATATAGGTATATGACATATCAAGACCCATCAATATATAGAGGAGTTTTATGTTGTACTGTATATGTGATTACACCACACGTGATTATCTAGGCTTAGGAGTTTTTTATGCTAGATTACATGTTTATTAATTTTTTTTATATGTAACAATATCGTTTCGCATATTAATTTAATTCACTGCAATTGTTATGATCTTCATGATCATTAACATGCCCTCTATTTTACAATAATTTCACAGGTCTTGTAAAAAAGGGTATCATGGATGTAAATTTTGTGGACCTTCTTTGAAGACCCTAGTCCAACCAGCCACAAAAATCAATGTCTCTAGGGTATTCTTTCCAGAATAACACCCTTACAGAAGAGAAATGTTAGGTCCCTATACTACTAGTGTAACCCCTTATTGTTATTAGTAAAACCCCCTTATTATCTTGTTGTGCCCATGTGGCCCCATATTTTTATTATTGTGCCCCATAGAAGCCCACTATTGTTATTATTGTGCCCTTACATTATTATTGTTACGTCAGCTCTGATTATATTATGACCCCTTAGACCCCTACATATAGAAAGGAAGTCTTGTCATTTGTATCATCCAAGAATTGTTCATTTGTGTAATGTAAAGGAGGTTTCCCCCTTGAAGACGCTTATTCTAAGGCGTTCATCTATCTTTTCTATCTTTTTGTGAGTTGGTTTCATAACATTTGGTATCAGAGCTTTGGATTCTAGGGTTTCGCTGCTCCAAACAGGGCATCATGGCATTTTTGCTATAACGTTTTTGCTACAAAGTTTCAGAAGCTAAAAAAACAACCCATTTGAGACAGAATAGGTCTGAACCTCAGGCCCAAATTTCAGATCTTGTCTTGCTATATTTTCGGAGATATAATCTAAGGAATTTAGGGTTGTTTCAGACCCCCGAATTACATTCCAAAGAGGTGACCTTGGGAAAATTGTCATAACTTTCGTTCCGAGGATCAGATTGAATTTTCATAAGAAGTTATAGAAAGAGGATAGACTGTAGTTTTTTGGGTATCATTTTCAGAACCTAAGGTTGAAACAGTAATCCGCAGCACGTCGTACAATTTCTCTCTACTGAACTAGTCTATACTCAGGTCATCATTGGATATTTGGCATAACTCTTCACTGGAGAATCTAATATTGATTAGAATTGCTGGGTTAGAAAGAGGACTCAGAGGGTTACTTTAGGACACAATTTCAGAACTTGGAGATCTAAAATTATAGAGTTACAATCATTTCAAGATCGAGCTCATAAAATCAAGAAAAGGTGATATGAGGAAGTTTGATGGCAAGGATCCGGTAAATTGGATACTATAGATGGAGCAATATTTTGATCTACATGAGGTGCAACTATTACAAAAGGTATGTATTGTATCTTCATATCTAGAACGGGATCAATTTTTATGGTATAAAGGGCTTTGTTCTTGTAAACCACTTGTTACGTGGTCAATTTTCACGAAGGAAATGATAGCACATTATGAGGATACAAAGAGAAACACATCCTTTAGCCAATTGATAAATTCAAACAAAAGTGTTCAATGGTAGAGCACATTGAGGACTTTCAAAAATTGAATATAAGGGAAAATGATATTCCAGAGAAGCATAGGATTGATGTCTCCATAGGGAATTTAAAGGATAACATTCAACATGAGGTTCGTCTTTGGGAACCTAATTCATTAGAGAAGACATTCAGGTTGGCAAGAAAATCAGAAAGCAAAATTATGGCAACAAGGAAGTCTACCCCTCACAACTATAAATATGGAAGTGTTGTTTCTCCTAGCCTTCCACAACCTACAAGGTTGACACCACAACAATTGGAAGAAAGAAGAGAAAAGGGCTTTGTTACAATTGTGATAACAAATACACTAAAGGTCATAACTGTGTTGAGAAGAAATTATTTTACATAGATTATGAAGAGGAGGAAGAAAAGGATCAATAAACATCAAAAGAAGAGGATATACACCAGGAACCAACCCCAGTGAAAGAAGAAATGAATCCGACCATATCTTGTAAAGCATTAGCAAGAATTACCACTCCTCAAACTCTCAAGATAGAAGGACATATCAAGAAGAAAAAGGTTCAAGAAGTGAAAGATCACATCGAAAAAGAAGAAATGAATCCAACCATATTTTGTAATTCATTGGCAAGAATTACCACTCCTCAAACTATCAATATAGAAGGACATATCAAGAAGAAAAATGTTCAAGAAGTGAAAGATCACATCGAGCATCAAGAAATGAATCCGACCATATCTTGTAATGCATTGGAAGAAATTAGCACTCCTCAAACTCCCAAGATAGAAGGACATATCAAGAAGAAAATGATTCAAGCAGTGAAAGATCACATCGAGAATCAACAACAAGTTCTCCAAATTTTAAAGGATAACGCCACTTTGGTGTAGAATCGAATCAAACAACAGGAAAATCAACATCACAGTGAAAGAAGTTTTGATGAAGGCATTGGGCATTTTTACGGCTACATCTCAAGCAATCTACTTATGAGAAGGAAATGTTGGCAATACTACATGCACTTAAGAAATGGCGACCTTACCTAATGGAAAGACACTTCAAGGTAAAAATGGATCATGATAGTCTTAAATACTTTTTAAAACAAAGATTATCTTTAGAAGAAAAACAAATGGGTCACAAATATGTTGAGCTATGACTTTGAAATCATCTACAAAAAAGGGAAGCAAAATGTTGTTGCAGATGCACTCTCAAGAAAGGATGAGGATGTGGAAGCATTGCTTTGTGCTATTTCTATTATCCAACCAGATGGGATAAATGAAGCAAGGGATGAATGGAAGAAGGATGAAGTTGTGGCCACTCATTCAAAAGTGACAGAATATCCCAGTTCAAACAACATTGCCAGAACTTAATGAGGTAGGAAAAATCATATTGGAACCTGGAGCATTCACAAAAACAAGAACCCGACAGCTATGAAATTGATCAATTTCATAGTATCTCATCAAGTGGAAGAACTTACCCGCTGAATATTCCACATGGGAGGACAAGAATTTTATACAGAAACATCAAGAACTACTTAAGTTTTGAGGACAACACTTTTTGAAGGAGAGGGGCATGTTAGGTCCCTGTACTACTAGTGTAACCCCTTATTGTTATTAGTACAACCCCCTTATTATCTTGTTGTGCCCATGTAGTCCCCATATTTTTATTATTGTGCCCCATAGAAGCCCACTATTGTTATTATTGTGCCCTTACATTATTATTGTTATGTCGGCTCTGATTATATTATGACCCCTTAGACCCCTATATATAGAAAGGAGGTCTTTTCATTTGTATCATCCAAGAATTGTTCATTTGTGTAATGTAAAGGAGGTTTCCCCCTTGAACAGACTTATTTCTAAGGTGTTCATCTATCTTTTCTATCTTTTTGTGAGTTGGTTTCATAACAAGAAACATCTACTTTCAATGGTAAACCAAAGAGAACCCAAAGGTCTGCAATAATGGAACTAGTTAAATGGCTTAAAGAATATCAAAGAGAGAAGGGGAAGGAGATTACATAAATGTTTGATTCAAATGGGAATCCTATGTTTGATGATCCATAATTCTTTGACACCTATGTTGAGATATTTCCCATAAGGATGAAAAGGAAATTTGTCTTTTATGAGCTCCCATATTAGGAGCATCTTAAGATTACCCACTTACTAGATCCCATTCATATATTTTAAAATGTTTCATCTTCTTTATGGAAGCACATATCATCAAAATAAAATGACAGATTCGTTGTTAGGACCGATCTTGTTTCTTCAAAAACTAAAAAAAAAACATTAGCCAAGACAATAAAATAGAGGTGAGGTTGGTCCCTCTTGTTATTTCAAAGAAGGTGATGTCACATGGATTTTAAAGAAGGATGATATTTCTTTGGAAAAGGAAGCTATAATGGGTTTAAGGATGCCTTATTTATATGGGAAGATCATTTGTTGGTGCTTCTTTACTATGGAATACCATTTGTCGGGGTTGAATTCACATGACCATTTGAACCTTCTAAGAGTATGTATGGAAAAAACATTAGTTTATTATTTGTTATTATTATTATGCAATTGGATAAACATAATTAATTTTTGTATGTGTCTACTTTGTACTGCCATTCATTAGGGGAATTTTGAGGTCTAAAATAGGCCTCCTACGAAAAATGTACAACGAGAATCAAGTTTATAAGAACCAATTGGATTGAAGATGATGATGTCAACCATGGGGGATGATTCACCATTTTTGGAGTCAAAAAGTACAAAGATTAAAAAATAATAAAATAATAAAACTACTTTTTTAACTCGTATTTTCAACTTATCTCCCTACGTTTTTACTCAATTTTTGAGCGGGAGTACTTGTTGGATGCAAAATTTAGTTCCTCATCCAAGGAGTACCCATGTTTCATACTTTCGATGGATGCTACTACACGAAAAATGAGAAATACATGAAAAACGTGATTGCAATCACGTTTTTCATGTATTTCTCATTTTTGGTGTAGCAGGGTCTTTCGAAAGTATGCAACATGGGTACTCCTTGGATGAGGAATCAAATTTTGCATCCAACGAGTTTTTCCACTCAAAATTTGAGTAAACCTATAGCGAGATAAGTTGAAAATACGAGTTGAAAAATAGTTGTCTTTTTTCCCTCTAAAATTCGATCATGTAATCTAATCTTATTTTTTTATTTCCACTATTATTTTATAATTTCCTTAGGAGGTCCATTTTACACCTCAAAAGTCCCCTAATGATCCTTTTCTCGTGCATCTGTGTGTGAACCATCATTTCCCCTAAGATATATGACATGCCATATCTAAATCATTTGCATTTGTATGTTGGATCACATCAAAGGATATTCATATGGCTAGCATTCCATGGTGGCATTAAGAGATAGCTGAGATTATTTGTATGTTTGAGAAGGAATTTCCAATGAGTTTCACGAACTTGCAGGTTCATCTTCTAATTCACCTAGTAGATGAGGTTGAATTAGTCGTGGTGGTTTCTTATCATTGGTTGTTCTTCTTAGAGAGGTACATGAAGAAATTAAAAGGTTTTGTTCGACAAAGGGAAAAACTCGAGAGGCTTATGGCAGAGGGGTACATATCATATGAGTCTTTCTATTATGTAATTGATTACATCAAGTAGATCAAAAATACACTAGGTGCGATGCTTTGGGACAACGAGAGGGATGAAGACAAAAGAGAAGGGGAGATTCTCCAAATGAATGGAAAAAGGCACCTGATAAAGAGTAAGTGGCTTAACATTTGTCAAATTTCTACATAGTAACTATTCACACTGAACTTGATAATGCATATTTTGATCTCATACATACTATATATTTTGGTTTGATTTCATCAACGTATTCACAAATCGAAACCGTTAAAAAAAAAAACATTCTTTACAATTTGGAGCTGACACAACCATGCGTCGCATTGTACGAACGAAAAAGGAGGAAATGGGATAGTGACAAGAAAGAATTCATATGGTTTAATGGTGGAAGTGTGCTTTATATTTATCATTTAAAATAAAATATGTCAATGATATGCCCCAAAAATTGGGTTATTAATCAATTCAGAGAGAAATACAGTGCATCTGGTCGTTACTTGTGTGTGGAAGAGGATGCACTAAACATATGGATTGGGTACAAAAACTCGTTAATAATCTCTTTCTGTACATTTATTTTAACTTCATAATGAACCTTTGAATCGTATCTTCTATATTTTATATTTTAATTATGTTTGGGTTATTAAATACATGACACTATGAATTTTTCACTTTTTATAGGTGTATTTGTTCCCATCTCAGTAGGCATATGGACATATAAGTTCACCAATACATAATCTATAATAAATATCATTTCATAAGTATAAAAATCTTAACGATAACGATCTAACAAGCTTAAACATCATCTAAAATACAGATTCAAATTCACTAACATCATCTAATTATATACACCTCTAGCACATATAAACATCATTAGCTAGCACACAAGTCTAATAATCTAATATGGCATCATCATCATGATCACATATAACAAAACACAAGAATTGTAATCTAACACCATCACCACACACATTCTCAAATACACATCTCAAGTCAAATAACTATTATCACATACACATCTATCTGCAAGCACATTAAATGAACATATCTAACATGACCTAACAATATACACATTGACACCAACATATGAATTAAGTACATCAATAAGCAGAAGAAAATGAACCATATATATATATATATATATATATATATATATACATATACATATACAAACAAGTCAAATATCTTATACAACATTAGTAGTGGTAGCCTAGTCTATACCAGAAGATGATACAATAGTAGTAGTGGTAGCCTGGTCTGTAAGAGAAGATGACGGATGGTCAACTTCCTCAACAGTAGAACTATGAGGTGGAGGACAAGGTGTAGTACTACCAAAACGATCATCGGCACCCTAATCATGATTCGATGAGGTGGTATGTCTAGGTGAAGACTGTGTATCAGAAGGATCACCACCATGATCACTAGAAGGATCATCAGCCTGATCATCATGATCTAATTAGATAGTATTGGGTGAAGACTCATGTGTATCTGTTACATGTCCATACCTCCTCACTACGGATAGTGCCCTGGAAGCTCCAATGATATGATGCATAAGACTCATCATATCACACGGAAAATCCCTCAAGAGTTTAGGAGTCTGGGATCTACCTTGATGTCTCATCCTATCACCGGGTGGACTCCCTCCTCAACCAAAAATTGAGAGTCGATCACAGTACACCATACTTAATCTAACGGAAGCCCTACACGACTACATGCCCATGCCCATATGCATCTGACAATGTGCCTCACCCATGGTGGCCTCGACCATCTCATCATTTGCATCTAGTAGTGGAGGAGACATGTCTCCAATGAATGTGTCAATATCTACAAAATATATATTATAGCACAATAATTAGACAAATTCATTAAACAATCTAATAAAAAAAGCTAAACAATGTGTTAGAATAAATATTATTCTAATTAATTAAGACAATAAAATGAAACTAGATTAATTTAAATAAAACACTAATATTACCTCTATCACCTGCATGCTCATCTAGTGTGAAGAGGATGCTGGGACATTATCCCCATTCCATCCCTATGTAAGGACATGACACCAAGACAAACATGTTGTCATCCTTACTAGCTAGTAGCCCAAGTGCCTTGGGGGAAATCTTGGCCAATTACTCTAATTGGCCCCTCTTGGGCATCATCTCGCCCCACATGTGCATCCACACCTTAGTAATCAACCTAGGAGGGAAATGGTCAAGAGTAGGCCTCATCTCAAGAAACCTCTCAAAAAATAAACAAAAAATATCTAAAGAAATATGGAAAATTTCCCTCCCATGTATAATAGCATGAAAACTATATAAATATATACAAAACTACCACAAAAAATGGCATACCATCTGATACATCGTGGCCTCTGCACCAAATATCGGCATAAAACAAAAGAGGGAAACTAATGCACTTCCCATGACTAGTATAGTGTGCAATGGTACTCACTAAAGTGAGAGGCACCTAACCTCCTCTACACCAAAAGAGGTGATCTATAGTTTTCCATCAGACACCTAAAATTTTATTGGATGCACTAGATGATCCCCAACATATCTATGAGAGTAGGTAAGATTACTCTCTACTACAACACCATCATGTGGGACATCAGGGAACTAGGGAAAATCCTCCCCTCTCCTGGATAGTATAGTGATAAAATAAATATCCTCCTCAGTGGGTTGATACCAATAATCAGAACTGACATGGAATGTATGTTGGTGGAAATATCACTGATGGATAAGTTGTGATAACAACCTAGAGTGCCCCTTTAGGGGTGTAGCCTCCTCATAGTACTTAAGGAGGCCTGCATTCCTCAAGAAAACTCGGGTCGCTGCAGTAATAGTGTGAGAGTATCAATCTCTCTCTCTCTCTCGTGCCTCCCACAATCATATCATATTTTATTGGTCCACTCCTTTCTCTTGTTTTTGTTTCTCCTCCCTCTATTGACGTCTCTACATAATTGACATATAAAATACATCTATCTCATACATAAATCATTCTTTTTTACTAAAGGAAAAATGTGTTTATAAATATGGACATATAACTTTCCATTAAAAAAAAAAAAATCATCCCCGGTGTGCCAAAAAAATAGGAATGTACCGGAAGTGGTGCACCACAAAAAAGGAAAGCAATGTACACAATGCATACATCTACTTGATGCACCAATTTCGGTAGGCATACATACAAACAAATTATTGATTTTTATTTTTAACACGGTGTGTCGACATAAAATTTCACACCAATGTGTACAAATAACCTTTTCACATTGTAATGGAACATTCATATTAATGAACACACCGTAGTAAAAGTTTTAACTCTTCCTAATGCATTTCAATTTACCAAAGATCTGAAAAAAAATAAAATAAAATAAAATAAAATAAATAAATATATATATATATATATATATATATATATATATATATATATATATATATATATATATATATATCAGTGTGTTAACTGAATGCATCAATTTTGGGTGCACTCTGTAAATTTATAGGGTCCATTGTAACCAGTCCGAGCCAAACCTATCGAACGCACTGCGTAGGAAAAAAAATCAAAAACAATGGATTTTTTCACCTAATTTTTAATTATACTCTGCTAAAAAAATAAATTAGAGAGAAACATATACATTACCTGTACATTTTCTTGTCGAGGAGGCATGGTTTCCATGTAAATGAAAAAAAATAATTGACCATCATCTTAGAAAATTTGAAAGCCATGCACTGAGCAACGAATGGAAGGATGGAAAGCAAGGGAAGCATCAATGGCAGGGCACTTCACATAGGCAAGAGTAGCACCAGTGCTTGAGAGATCTATAGCACTGCAAATGGTAAAAGTGAATTTTGCAACTGGTAGGGTTTTTTTTATTTAACCTTGTTCCGGTATGCATGAGTAACTGCATCGGTGCGTAACGTTTCCGAAGCACACCACTATTTTTTTTAAATTGAAAACCCTATAGAGGTGCACCTTTTTCTTTATGCGCCAAGGTGTTTTAATACATAAATAGCACTCGTGCTTCGTGGGAGTATAGCACCGAAAAGGTGAAAATGATTTTTATGATCGACGTTTTTCAAATTTAACCTTTGTCTGGTGCTATCGAGTAGTATACGCAGCTGTGCTCTGGTTTCACCTAGTGCACTGCTATTTTTTAAATTGAAATCCATATAGTGGTGCACTTTTTCTTTACACATTGAGTCATTTCAATATAGTAATAACATTGGTGGTTCATGGGAGTATAACACCGAAATAGTGAAAATGAATTTGACGACCAACATTTTTTAAATCTAACCTTTGTATGGTTCTATCAAGTAGGATACGCGTCGGTGCTCCAGTTTCGTCATGCGCACCACTTAATTTTAAAATTTAAAACCCTATAACATTTCACCTTGTTATTTACACATTAGGGTTTTTTAATATAGGAATAGCACCAGTGCTTGATGGGAGTATAGCACCGAAATGGTGAAAATGAATTTTATGACCGACATTTTTTAAAATTAACCTTTGTTTTGTGATATCGAGTAGTATACACGTTGGTGCACTTGATATAGATAGTGCACTATTTTTTCCATTTGTATAAAAAAAACCCTGGAATGGTGCACCACTTTCTATTAAGCACTGGGTCTTTCTGCTCAACAAACAACGCTTGTGCATATAGTATTATAAGTGCACTTCTATCTTAAGTTCAATACCCCACAATAGTGCATCATATTTTTTATGTTCCGGCGAATTCGTATACAAGTTTATCACCAAGGTGAGAGTATAGAACTAGACTGGGAAAAATGAATTTTACAATCAACAATTTTTTAAATTTAACCCCTTTTCGATGCTATCAAGTAGTATATGCACGAGTGTGCATTGTGTATTTAATGCACTATTATGCTTTTATTTTTATAAAAATTAACTCTAACACAATGCATCATATGCTATTAAGCACCAGTGTGTATAATTTTATACTGCACTAGTGCATTAGTGTATTATACATGCACCATTAAAAAAACATTCGCCTACCCAACTCCACTACTGACCTCCGCTACAAACAAATTTTAAGGCTATTTTAATAGGGGTTTCTACAAAAACCTCTTCTAGAGGGTAATCTCCTTGTAGTGCAATCAAGGGATATTCCCCCAAATGAAAACCCTTCATCTCAGTAAGAACCCACACAACATGGTTCAATGGAACCTCAAAATGTAGAAACTATTAAGGCAAGTTGGGTAGATCATGTTGAAGAATATGAACGACAAGAGTGTTACACGTCATTTTGTCGCACTAGGAAAATGACAATTAGTATGGATCTTTTGCAAAAATCCCAAAGAGAATTAAATTCCTTGATATCAAGGCCCAAAAACCTATTTTTGACTGTCTGCACAATTCCCTACTCATTTTTGTGCATACACAAAATACTATTAGAGTCTTCCAAAAAATGCACTCTATCTTACACTGTGGCCTGTGCACATGTCATCAATGCAAGTAAACAATAAAAAGTAAAGTATAGACGCTTTGGTAGTCGAATCTTTCCCATCTAACAGTTCGAGTTGATGCTTACTCAACCCTGATCCCTCCCATCATGGAGCTACTTCCCTCTCTTTGTGGATCCCCTATCCCACCATTTATGGATCTCATCCCTTAAGAAGAGGATCCCAAACCTCGTCCTCTTGGCCTATAAATAAAACACAAGCCAGAGGTTTAGGGAGGACCATTGAAGGTAGGCTTATGCTACAAAAATAGGGCTAGAAGGAGTTCCATCCAAGGAGAAGGTTGGAGATCGTGGGAAGAGGCTTGTAACATCAAGGTATTAAGGTTGTAAGCTTTTTCTCCTTTTTTATTCAATAAAAAGCAAATTCTCTTTCCTAATCATGTCTATTCTGATATCATTTGTGAGATTCCTTCATCACTCACATAGGTTATGACTGGTTATTGATTCAATTTAGGATGTATGATGAGTTAAGAATTTCATTTATTTTTCATTCTATATACTATATGCTTTGATCCTTTGTGTCTTTATATCTATGCAGATCTCATTCAAAACATGATGGAGAAGTTGTGGAAAGCACTGGAACGGTCTCTAAAGCATCAAGGAGAAGCCAAATGTGGAAGGCACTGAAAGGAATTCAACAGGAACTTCATTAAACGGCAAGTTATCCCTCGCATATTACTTGTTTCAATTAATCATAAGCTAAGGAAAGGTAGCAGTTATTTTCTTGTTTGTTACTATATTTTGTTTGATATCTAGGGAAATCCATCTTATCCATAAGTAGTATTAATTCGCTTAACAAATTGGTGACCATATTGGGGAACATATCGTTCCCCACCATCTCCTTGTTTTGAATTTTGATCCTTTTTTCATAGCCCTCTTTGAGTGTTTGAAAAATATTGAGAGTCTTGATTTTACGATTTTTTTTGGCTTACTTTTATTTTTTCTTAAATTTTCCCAATGTGCACACTTTATCTTTAGGCACAGAGTGTACTTCTAAACACTTCTGTTTTAGTAAACAATGTGTATACGCATTGGATCATATTGATTGTCTGTGCACATTCAAAAATATTTTGAAAATTTAAGCTTTCCCATTATTGAGTCCATGAACTTTTGATTGTTGTGTTTAGTTAGACTTGTTTACCTTCTGGAAATTTCCTCATTTTGATTTTATTTTTTAGGCTTCCTTTTTGAAGAATTCTTTACTTTTTCAAATTAGGGTTCAAAGTTTGATCTGGTAAATTGCTAATTAATCAACAAAAGGATCAGTCATTGCCGAGATAGTTTGAGTCTGTCCTTTTTTATGTCAAAATATTATATTAAGTACTTTGTTTTCTCAATTGCAAAGTTTCATTAATATTAGGAAAATTTAGGGTTTTTCAAGAGAGCACTTGTGATTAGGAATATGTTGTTTTGTCAAAGTGATTACCTATTCTTTCTCTCTATAAGGAAACACAATCTTCTGCTTACACTGATTTGTAACTCATTGCATCAAATTTAAATTATCGCTTGTGTTTGTTGAAGGAAGAATTCATTGTTTGTCTTAAGGTATGCAATAAGTTTTTAAGATAAAAAATTTGCTTCATGTAACTTAGATTTTGAGGAATTCAGGTTAAATTTCTCAAAAAAGAGCCAACAATCATGTATTATGTGTTCTCTCTGATCTGGATCTTAAAAATGATTCATTGATTCTCGTATTTTTGAAAAGTTAATGAAACCTCTTCCCTTATTTTAGTTACAATTCATCGAAATGAAAAGACTACAATATCATGTTCGATTGCACTAAGGTTTTGAGTCAAGTCATAACACCATCAGTTTCACATCCATTTACCCTTTGAGTTAGTAACAGCTTTAAAAACAGTGTTAATAAAATCAATTTAGAATTTTAAATTATTTTAGGGCTCTTTTCCACTTACATTAGATCAAGTTGTAGGGCTTTAGAATAAGAAAGTGAGTTAAATTTGAAAAGCTCCAAACAAACATGAAAATCTTGTGATAGGGAGTAAATCCATTTATTACAATTTGGCACTAGGAAGCTCCACTTACAAATGTTTTAAGCTTGTCTTTTACAAAGGAGTTAAGTGTGTGTTATTTCTTCTTTTTGCTTTTTAGTGACCTTAGGTGTGGATTGTGATTTTGAGTTATTAATATTGGTAACAAAATTATCTAAGTTGAATATAATGGCAACAATGCTGGAAGTTAGTGATAAAGAAAACCATTTTAACAAGAATCCTATTCCTCTTCCCGAATTTACAAATGTCGATCCTCCTTATATGGCTACGTTGTCACTTCCCTGATTCACAACAAGTTTACCGGTGTGGTTGTTTTAACCTTCTTTAATACCAAATACCCAAAATATTCCACCTCAACCAAGTTTTTCACATCAACCGAGTTCACCATCTCAACATCACCTCCCTCATGTTGACTGTTATGAAACCAGCTCAAGAAAAGATAGAAAAGATAGATCAACGCCTTAGAATTCAGCCTCTTCGTGGGGGAAACCTCCTTTACATTACATAAATGAACAATTCTTGGATGATACAAATGAAAAGACCTCCTTTCTATATATGGGAGTCTAAGGGGTCATAACATAATCAGAGCCGACATAACAATAATAATGTAAGTGCACAATAATAAAAATAGTGGGCTTCTATGGGGCACAATAGTAACAATATGGGCACTACATGGGTACGTCAACATAATAAGTTGGTTGTACTAATAAAAATAAGGGGTTACACTAGTATTATAGGGGCCTAACATGCCCCTCTCCTTCAAAAAGCGTTGTCCTCAACGCTTGAGTAGTTCTTGATGCTTCTGTATAAAATTCTTGTCCTCCCATGTGGAATCTTCAGCGGGTAAGTTCTTCCACTTGATGAGATACTCTGAAATTGATCGATTTCGTAGCTGTCGGGTTCTTGTTTCTGTGACTACTCCAGGTTCCAATATGATATTTCCTTCCTCTTCAATTTCTAGCAATATTGTTTGAATTGGGATCTTTTTCAACTTTTGAATAAGTGGCCATACTTCTTCGTCCTTCTTCCATTCATTCTTTGCTTCATTTATCCAATCTGGTTGGATAATAGAAATAGCACAAAACAATGCTTCCACATCCTCATCCTTGAAGAGTCTTCCCATTCGGTAAGGTCGCCATTTTTTAAGTGCATCTAGTATTGCCAACATTTCATTCTCATAAATAACTTGCTTGAGATGTAGCAGTAAAAATACCCAATCACCTACATCAAAACATTTTTCACTACGATGTTGATCTACCTATTGTTTCGTTTGATTTTGCACCGAAGTGGCGTTATCCTTTAAAAGTTGGAGAACTTGTCGTTGATGCTCAATGTGATCTTTCTCTACTTGAACATTTTTCTTCTTGATATGTCCTTCTATCTCTAGAGTTTGAGGAGTGGTAATTTCTTGCAATCCTTTACAGGATATGGTTGGATTCATTTCTTGATGCTCGATGTGATCTTTCACTTCTTGAACATTTTTCTTCTTGATATGTCCTTCTATCTTGATAGTTTGAGGAGTGGTAATTTCGACCAATGAATTACAAGATATGGTTGGATTCATTTCTTCTTTCTCAATGTGATCTTTCACTTCTTGCACCTTTTTCTTCTTGATATGTCCTTCTATCTTGAGAGTTTGAGGAGTGGTAATTCTTGCCAATGCTTTACAATATATGGTTTGATTCATTTCTTCTTTCTCTGGGGTGGGGTCCTGGCGTATATCCTCTTCTTTTGATGTTTCTTGATCCTTTTCTTCCTCCTATTCATATTCTATGTAAAATAATTTCTTCTCAGCACACTTATGACCTTTAGTGCATTTGCTATCACAATTGTAATAAAGCCCTTTTTCTCTTTTTTCTTCCAATGGTTGTGGTGTAACCCTTGTAGGTTGTGGAAGGCTAGGAGAAACAACACTTCCATCTTTATAGTTGTGAGGGGTATGCTTCCTGGTTTCCATAATTTTTCTTTCCACTATGTCACAAAGCCCTTTTACTCTTTCCAATTGTTGTGGTGTTGCTCTAAAGAAGGTGTTGCTCTTTGTATCCTCATAATGTGCTATCATTTCCTCCATGAAAATTGACCACGTAACAAGTTGTTTACGAGAAAAAAGCCCTTCATACCATAAAAATTGATCCAGTTCTAAATATGAAGATGCAATACATACCTTTTGTAACAGTGGTACACCATGTAGATCAAAATATTGCTCCATATGAAGTATCCAATTTATCGGATCCTTGCCATCAAACTTTCTCATCTTGCTTTTTCTTGATTTTAGGAGCTTGATCTTGAAATGACTGTAACTCTGTACTTTCGGATCTTTAAGTTCTGAAATTGCGACCTGTAGTAGCCCTCTGCGTCCTCTTTCCAATGCCACCAGTCTAATCCAAATTGGATTCTACAAGAAATATTTATGCACAATCTCCCAAGATGACCTGATTATAGACCTTTCCAGAAGAGCGAACTTGTATGAAGCGCCACGTATCACTGTTTCAACCTTTGGCTCTGAAAAATATGTATAAGAAACTACAGTCTGTCCTATTTCTGTACCTTCTTACAAAATTTTGATCTAGTGCACAGAGGGAAAGTTATGAAGATTTTCCCCAGGTCACCTGTTTGGAATGTAATTCAGGAGTCTACAAAAATACCAACTTCCGTAGATCCTATCTCAACAAATATAGCGCAAAAAGCTCTGAAATTTGGACCGAAGATTCGGCGTGATTTCTTCTCAAAAGGGTTTTTTTTTTTATCTTCTGAAACGTCACAGAAAAAATTTATAGCGAAAATGCCACGATGACCTGTTTGGAGCAGCGAAACCCTAGAATCCAAAGCTCTGGTACTAAATGTTATGAAACCAGCTCAAGAAAAGATAGAAAAGATAGATCAACACCTTAGAATTCAGCCTCTTCGAGGGGGAAACCTCCTTTACATTACATAAATGAACAATTCTTGGATGATACAAATGAAAAGACCTCCTTTCTATATATGGGATTCTAAGGGGTCATAACATAATCAGAGCCGACATAACAATAATAATGTAAGGGCACAATAATAACAATAGTGGGCTTCTATGGGGCACAATAGTAACAATATGGGCACTACATGGGTACGTCAATATAATAAGTTGGTTGTACTAATAACAATAAGGGGTTACACTATTATTATAGGGGCCTAACATTGACCCTTTACCTTCTTCAACCAACATGTCCTCCTACCTTTCTTCTTCTTCGCTTGGTAAAATCCATGATGCTAGTAACCAAGTGACTAAGAAGAAGAAAAAAGGGAAGAAGAAGAAGAAGCAAGATAAGAAAGAATTTAACCAACCAACCATGGTTGTAGGTATTGGTAATGTTGAAAAAACTTCCAACATGCATTGTAAGCCCAGATACCCTTGCAATATTTATAAGGGTGGCCAATTCCTTATCAATTTTCCTGGTATACCTAAGGTCTTGGAAGTATGATCAGAAAATTATTATCAACTTATTATTGATCCATCAACCTGTGACTGTGAGTTTCCCAGGAAAAATGGTAAAGTTAGGTTTCCTTGTAGGTTATTCAAAGGGATTCATCCTATTCACCTTTTCCCTCATAAGGATGCAGCCTCAAAATTGTTGGAAAAACTTATTGTTTCATAGCAACAACTTCCAATTGGTTACCATAAAATTTCTCCCAACCTATCGTCAATTGACAAAGTGATTGATCTAATTCCAAGTACACTCAATCCTACTCTTCCATTGGAGAGTGAAACACATATCACTCAAGTTGATGAACCATTGGTCGATCAAGTGTTCAACTTGATTCCACATTTAGTCGGTCCCATTCTCCCTTTAGAGAGTGAAATTAAGACTGCTCAGGTTCTTCTTGTTACCTTGGATTCTTCTACACATGGGGTAATTTCAACTGTTTCCATTGATCCCCCTCCAAGTAATTAGGTTATTTCCTTTTATTGTAGTAGAATGACAGTAACTTGTCTTCCTTATTCCACATCTTTCCAAATCATTTTGAAATCATATGGTAAGAATGTGTGTTGTACAAATGTAGATGGAGGTACTTCTGTCAGTATTTTATCCTTGTCCTCTTGGCAATATTTGGGTTCCCTTCAGCTTGTGTGTGTTACACATAATCTTTTGGCTTTTAAAATAACCATTAGCAAACAATTAGGGATCCTTCCTAAGTTACCTATCACTCTGTAAGGAAAAATTTATCTATATTGATCTTATGGTAGTCCAAGGCCCATTGGATTTCAATTTGCTCCTTGTGTGAGACTATGTCTATGCCATGAAAGTTGTCATGTACACACTCTTTCGAGTGATGTCTTTCCCTCATAATGGAAACATTGTGACTATTGACCAAATTTCATTATTTGGTTGTGATTCGATTACCAACTATCTGACATCCCTGAATGTTCCTTATATGCAAGTGGTATCTACCTCGCCACGGGTTAATTATGTGGTAACCAGTCCCATGTTTTCAGTTACTGATGCAAGCGAGCTTCTCACTGTTTTCTCAACTTCTTTTGACTCAGATCTACTAATTGACATGTTGAACCCTTCAATGGGGACATTTGAACCCGATTTCTAGCCCCCATTGATTCCGTTAGTACGTGTTCCTTCCAGAGAACTTTTCTTCCTTCTTATGAAGATCTCTTGGAAGCCATGGTAGGGAAGAATCCCTTGGCATGCGTTTCTTCCAAATGGAAGCAATGATCTAGTGCCTACGAGGATGGTTCTTTTACTGTTTCAACCTCGTTAAAAAATAAAACATATTCTTATAAACGTGAAACAAACCCTGAGCAAACTTCCTTGCCTTATGTGAAGCTCATTTAAAAAAAAAATGAAACAAGTTGTTATGAGGATTGTTGTTTTACTAGGTCAACCTCTTTAAAAAATGAAACAAATACCTGAGAGGATGCTTCTTTTACTATTTCAACCTCGTTAAAAAAATGACACAAATCCCTGTGAGGATGGTTCTTTCACTGTGTCAACCTTGTTAAAAAATGAAACAGGTCCCTATGAGGATGGTTCTTTTACTATGTTGACCTCATTAAAAAATGAAACAAATAACTATGAGGATGGTTCTTTTGTTGTGTCGTCCTCATTAAAAAGTGAAACAACTTTTTGTGAGGATAGTTTTTTATTATGTCAACCTCGCTAAAAAATGAAACAAACTCTAAGCACAGTTATTTTTGTCTCAAACTCGCATAAAAATGGAATCAATTTATGAAATTCATGAGCATAGTTCTATTTCAAGCTCGTTAAAAATTGAATCAAGTCCCTTTTAAAATATAGCCTTTTATTTGATTTTATCATTAAACCTTCATTTCATCTGCCTAATAGTAATTTATCATTTACTTAAGCAGATCAAACAAAGCTAGGGGGGCATGTACCTCTCCATGGGTACATTGTAAATTGTTGTGTCATGTTTTGTATGCAACATTTTTTTAGCATCTTTTTATGATTTTTTGCTACTTCTCCTGCTTATCTTGTGCTAAACTTTTTTAGTGATGAATTGGCTAATTTGTAATATCTGTATAAAATAAAAACCATCTTCATCCACATATAGTACAAGATAAACTGAGATAATAAGTAGTAGTTTCCATTAGTCAATATTTATGTATAAAGTTTGTCTTTACAAAATGTCATCCAAGACATGAGGCCTAGTGGCCTTTATTATCCGAATGTGTCAATACATTATCAAAAAAAAAATCTAGCCCTAATACTAGCAGCTACGCATGATGATCATGGTAGAAAATAATATCATGAGTTACTCATCATAGCATGCAACTAATTGGTCGAGGAACCCCCATGGTGTGCCTCTGGTAGTGGAGAGGCAAGTCATAAATCCCAACATCTAGGTTGTGCTCCAGTTCAGACAAAGAATATACTATATCAGGGTTCTATATTGTGGGAGCTTCCATCTGCTCACCACATCTATTGAATCAGGGTAATCTTGTTGGTTTCACCAGGCATACATCTGCATGATTTTTTCGGATAGTTAGTTTTAGATGCCAAAAAAAAAAAAAATTGAAAAATACAAAATAACCAAAATGTGAAATTTTTACCTAGGTCACCCCACTGCATTCTAGCTGGTAGTGGGATATATGAATCACTCATGTAATCCATGCCTGCATATGGAAATTCCTTGATCAGAATGATTTGACATTCCAACCATCCAAATAAATGAGGAGTATATCAAACAATTGGGCCAATCACCACCTCCGTGGCATGTCATCAACGTGAGCCACTTCAACATGTAAGGATCTTGTGGTCCTCCTACATCTATGGCTACCTGTGGGGCAAGAAGGGGGATCCTCTCTCAAGTGAGTGAGACAAAAATGGCATCATACCAAAAAAAAATGAGTTTTCCAATTTTCACTCTAGTTAGTTGCCCCTTGAGGTTGGAAACTACCCATTCACACCAGCTGAATATCATAGGCTGCAAGCACTCTACAGAAATCTGCATCTGAGCCTTAGTGAGTAAGTGAAGTGTTGCACTCCTACATAATCTTGAAAGAGTAAAGGAGATAGTCATCAATGGTTTTTATACCAATGCATCTGTCTTTGAGTTCGGACCCTGGAGAACAATATTGCACTACGTAAGTGGCAATTGTTTCACCACCTCGACTATGCCCATACAAAGAAATGTTAACTCCATTTCATTGGAGCCCAGTCAAAAAATATATGTCATCAGCATCTATTGAGAATCTATGATCCCCAATGAGGAAGCACTCTTCCTGAACATTCCATTTTCCTGCCATCCATTCCAGCAAATCTAGTTGGGCCTTTATGCTTGGGATTGTGAAAAATTTGTATAGGCCACAATTTCTCAAAGCCTGTAATGTTTCTATATGGTTCAAAGATGCCACATCATGTTCTTCATGTTCACGCTCCCTCCACCTCATTTTTGTAGATCAAAACCCTGCAAAAAAACATGGAAAATCATTATTAAACACTGTGATGATTTTTTACAAAACATTTGGGCATTTCTTATAATTTTTTCAAATCCCTTGGTGTTTTGTGTGGCCTCCTTTTAAGATAAGTGCGGATTTGCGTAGTTATATCCTTAGAAACAGCGCAAATCTCATTTTTATGCATAAAAAAACAGGTCAGTATGCGCAAGCCTGATGAAGAGAAACTACACACACTGAGGGAGATTTTCAAATTAATGAAACCCCCTAAAAAACTAAATACACTGTGAAAGGAAAATAAAAAAATCAAAACAAAGATATCAGAGAGAGCTCTTACCTGGAGAAAGTGGCTCGTGATTTGCTCCATCGATTTTCCCAGAATCCACCTCTAAAGTTTTTGGTGAAAAATGCACTCAATCTCTCTCAAATGGTAAAAACCACAAATGGTAAAAGTTTTTTTTTTACTTTTTGGATTTTTATAAGTTTTCTAGGCCCATTTTTTTCGCATAAAGTTCTATCCTACATTATTTTACCCTTTACCAGGCTTGAGAGACTAAATTTATGAAATAGGAAACTCTGGACTTCACTTATGTTTTTCTCCAGGATCCCCAAAAATGAAAAACATCGAGCTTTACTTTCTCCGGGATCGTTAAAAATTTACGTTGAAAGAATTGACCGATTTTTCTTTTCATTTCTCTTCAAACTCTTTAAACTTGAAAATGACATCGAGTTACCCCTTCACTGGATTTGTAAAATTTAAACAGTGTAAGCCTCATTAATCATAATGAGATCGAACCACTCCTTCCTAAGGTTCGTTAAAAATACTGCAAAGGACTCATCCGAAGGATGAGATTAAAGGAAAATCATATGTTATCCTCCTCAATCTTGCACAAAAATAAAGAGGTACTTGCAAGTAATGGTGGGGGGAAATTGGGAAAGAACATTCGTTTATATTGTAAAAGGAAGTATGTCCCCCTTGAACATGGCACTCCGTCACCTACGTGTCTAGGTTTGGAAATCCATTTGCATGGTAGTTGGCCAACCTCATTGAAAGTCTTCAAACCATTTTTTGGTCCTATTTTTTATTCAAATGATGCCAAGTCAAAATTTTGTGTCATCGATATGTTCAAGAGAAGTCCAACCTCAATCAAAATTACCTTGCAATTTATAGTCTTCAGTTGCGTCAGCCATCCCTGAGTCAATCCTGGATTACTCCAACTGTTGTTCTTCAAAACTTGACATGAGTTTCATGTCATAGGTCCTCTTGTGACAGGTCGCTTCCTATCAGCTCCAGATCACTGTCTAGGAAGTTGATCAAGAAACCTTCTTTGGTACCTTGGAACCTGTATGCCTTACTGGAAGGTTTCTCGCATTCGAAAATAGTTTCTCATCATTGATCTTCGATCGAATGATTCTATGAGTGTTTGACTTCATGACATCTTTTCACACTTCATATATTGTACTGGAACTACCTTGAGAACCATTTTCATTATTGGTGGTTTTTCTCACACTTATTAATGGTCTACATAATTGACCAATAATAAAGTGGCTTCTACCATGTTCGACTATGAAACATTCACTCATATGGTTAGATTCATGCTACAAATCAAGAGATGGAGATCAAGACCCTAGATCTAGTTTCATCCATCCAAGATGCGTGGAGTTATTAAATGTTCATTATTGTAAACATAGATCCATTGGTGTTTGTGTCCATAATTTGTCATCTATTAACATGGATATTTAGGTGTATTTTTGTACTAGTTCTTTGATACATTTATGTTCTGAATATGGGAATGCATATCTCAGTGATGATCTTATATTGCATTCTAACATTTGATTGATTGTTTCATGACTCCAACTACGGTCTCTAACCCAAACCTTGGCATGATAAAGCGCTTCAGTCATCAAACATCTCTTTGGAGTTTTCACTTGAGGGGGAAATCTGTTACACGTCATTTTATCACATTAGGCAAATTACCATAAGTCTATATCTTTTGATATCCATCAAAGTGTTCCAAAGCATCCCAGAGAGAACGAAATTCCTAGATCTCAAGGCCCAAAAACCTATTTTTGATTTCCTACATAGTTCCTTAGTCATTTTCTTCGTATACACAGAAAATACCATAAGAGTCTGCACAAAAGTGCGCATTGTCTTACACTGTGGCCTACACACATGACTCAACACAAGTAAAAAATAAAAAGTCTAGAAGATTTGTTAGTTGAATATTTCCCAACTAATAGCTTCGAGTTGATGCTTACTCAAGTATGAACCATCCCATCATGGAGCTACTTCCCTCTCTTTGTGGATCCCCTATCCCACCATTTTTGGATCTCATCCCTTAGGAAGAGGATCTGAAACCTCCTCCTCTTGGTCTATAAATCAAACATAGGCAATATGAATAGGGAGGACCATTGAAGGTAGGCTTACGTTGCAAAAATAGCGCTAGAAGTCTTTTCATCCAAGGAGAAGGTTGGATATCGTGGGAAGAGACTTGTAACATCAAGGAATTGAAGTTGTAAGTTTGTTCTCCTTTTTTATTCAATAAAAAACAAGTGTTCTTTCTTAATCATGTCTATTATAATATCATTTGTGAGATTCCTTGATCACTCACATAGGTTATGACTAGTTATTGATTCAATTTATGATGTATGTCGAGTTAAGAATTTCATTTATCTTTCATTCTATATACTAGATGCTTTGATCCTTTGTGTGTTTTTGTCTATGAATATCTCCATTGAAACATCATGGAGAAGTTGTGGAAAGTGTTGGAGCCGTCTCTAAGGAATCAAGGAGAAGCCAACTATGGAAGGCACTAAAAGGACTTCAACAGGCACTTCGTTAAACAGTAAGTGATCCCTCTCATATTACTTGTTTCAATAAATCATAAGCTAAGGAAAAGTAGTAGTTATTTTATTGTTTGTTACTAGATCTCGTTTGAGATCTAGGGAGATCCATATTATCCGTAAGAAGGATTAGATTGCCTAAAAAATTAGTGACCATACTAGGGAACGTCTTGTTCTACATAATCTCCTTATTTTGACTTTTGATCCTTTTATCATAGCCTACTCTGAGTGTTTGAAAAATATTGAAAGTTTGGATTTTATGAATTGTTTGTCTTGTTTTAATTTTTTCATAAATTTTCCCAATGTGTGGACTTTATCTTTAGGCACTAAGCGTACTTTTGTGCACTTCTCTTTTAGCAACAATGCATATACACATTCGATCATACTAATTGTCTGCACACATGCAGAAATTTTTTTGAAAACTTAAGCTTTCCCATTGCTTAGTCCATGAACTTTTGATTGCTATGCTTAGTTAGAATTGTTTACCTTCTTGAAATATCCTCCTTATTTTTATTTGATGTTTTGGGTTTGCTTTTTGAATAATTCTTTACTTTTTCAAATTAGGGTTCAAAGTTTGATTTGGTAAATTGATAACTAATCAACAAAAGGATCAGTCATTGCTAAGATAGTTTGAGTATGTCATTTTTTATGTCAGAAGATCAGATTAAGTACTTTGTTTTCTCAATTGTAAAGTGTCATTAATATTAGGAAAATTTAAGGTTTTTGAGGAAAGTGGGCCTGTGATTGGGAATTTGTTATTTTGTCAATGTGATTAATGATTATTTCTCTCTATAAGACAACACAATATTCTACGTATAGTGACTCTTGTAACTCATTGTGTCAAATTGAAATTATCATTTTTGTTTGTTAAAGGAAGAATTCATTGTTTTTTTCTGGGTATGTAAGAAGTTGTTAAGATCAAAATTTATCTTTTTGTAACTTATATTTTGAGGAATTTAGGTTGCATTTCTTGAAAAAAATCCAAGAATCTTGTATGATGCATTCTCTCTGATTTGTATCTTGAAAATGATTCATTGATTCTTGTATTTTTTAAAAGTTAATGAAACCTCTTCCCTTATTTTAGTTACAATTCATCGAAATAAAAATATTACAATATCATGTTCGATTTCATTAAAAAATTTAGTCAAGTCATAACACTATCAGTTTCACATCCATTTACTCTTTGAGTAAGTAATAGCTTTAAAGACGACGCTAATAAAATCATTTTGGAATTTTTATTATTTTAGGGCTTTTTCCCACCTACATTACATTAGGTTGTAGGGCTTTGGAATAGGAAAGTGCGTTAACTTTCCAAATTTGCAAACAAACATTAGAATCTTGTGATAGGGAGTATATCCACTCATTGCAATTTAGCTCTGGGAATGTCTCCTTACAAAGAAGTTAAGCACGAGATCATATTAGACCTAGTGGAGTGATCGACCCCACTTAATTGCTTACGGTAGAGTGATTTACATGTATTAAAAATGGTGTCGAAAGGTACTTGTGATCACTTAGAAGTGAACCTCAAATTAACCTTGAGGAACTTTCAAGGGGATTAAGCTTTATTACTTTGCCCTTGCGTGTACGTTTGATCTGCGACTATCCCCCAAGGTAAAAGAAAATTAAGTGGTAATCTTAGAGACCATAATCTTAGAGCTATTACCCAAGGTGATGGCAAAGGGGAAGTCTCTATTTTACCTAGAAAAAATGATGGCTAGACTCACTTGAACCTTTTTAGGGGGTATTATTCACTTGAGATGGCATAAGTGAATATTAATTGCACAAGATCATGTACATTAAGCAAGTTTTCAGTGTAACTAGTTCCAACTACTCTACCTTTATTCACTTTTCACATTGATCTCTGCGATGTTGGATTTCATCACCAACTAGTGACTTCTCTATGAAAAAATTGTTTTCATGCTTTTCAACTCCTTAGATTTATTAGCGTGTGTTATTTTCTTGTTTTTACTTTTTAGTGACCTTAGGTGTGGATTGTGATTTTGAGTTATCAATATTTGTAATAAATTTATCTAAGTTGAATATAATAGAAACGATTTTATAAGTTACAGAAAAAGAAACCCCTTTTAATAGGAATCCTAGTTCCCTTCCTGACTTTGCAATTGTCGGTCCTTCTTATATGGCTACATTGTCACTTCTCGGTTTCACGATAAGTTTACCGATGTGGTTGTTTTAAACTTATTTAATCCCAAATACCCAAACTATTCCACCTCAGCCAATTTTTTCACCTCAACCGAGTTCAGCATCTCAACATCACCAACCTCATGTTGACCCTTTACCTTCTTCACCCAACATGTCCTCCTCCCTTTCTTCTTCTTCACTTGGTAAAAGCCATCATTCTACTAAGCAGGTGACTAAGAAAACAAAGAAAGGGAAGAAGAAGAAGAAGAAGAAAGATTAGAAATAAGTCAACCAACCAACCATGGTTGTAAGTATTGGTAATGTTGAGAAAACTTCCAACATGCATCACAACCCCAGAGACCCTTGCAATCTTTGTCGAGGTGACCACTTCCTTATCAATTGTCTCGATATTCCTAAGGTCGTGGAAGTATGGTCAGAAAATTCTTATCAACTTACTATTGATCCATCGACAAGTGATTGTGAGGTTCCCGAGAAAAGTGTAAATTTAGGTTTCCTTGTAGGTTATGCAAAGGGATTCATCCTAGCCATATTTTCCCTCATATGGATGAAGCCTAATGTTTTTTGGAAAAACTTACTATTTGACAGCAAAAACTTCCAACTGGTTACTGCAAACTTTCTCCCAAACTACCATCAGTTAATGAAGTGATTGATCTAATTCCCAGTACAGTCAATCCTACTCTTCCATTGGAGAGTGAAACAGATATCACTCAAGTTGATGAACCATTTTTTGATCTAGTGTTCAACTCGATTCCATATTCAATCTATCCCATTCTTCCTTTAGAGAGTGAAATTAATACCGCTCAGATTCTTCTTGTTACCTCAAATTCTTCTACACATGGGGGCATTTCACTTGTTTCCATTTATCTGACTCCATGTAATGAGGCCATTTCCTTTGATTGGAGCAAACTAACAAGACCTCGCCTTCCTTATTCCACTCCTTTCCAAATATTTGTGAAATCATATGGTAAGAATGTGTGTCACACAAATGTAGATGAGGGTGCTTCTGTTAGCATTTTATCCTCATCATCTTGGTAAGGTTTGGATTCCCCTCTACTTGTGCCTGTTACACAAAATATTTTTTCTTTTAACTGAACCATTAGCGAACCTTTGGGGATCCTTCCTAAGTTACCTATTACTCTAGAAAGAAAAATTTTATATGTTGATCTTATGGTAGTCCAAGGTCCCTTGGATTTCAATTTGCACCTTAGGCAAGACTATGTCTATGCCATGAAAGTTGTCGTGTCCACACTCTTTCTAGTGATGTCCTTCCCTCATAATGGAGACATTGTGACTATATACCATATTTCCTCTGTTGGTCTTGATTCGATTACCAGCCATCCGGAATCCCTGAATGTTCCTTATATGCAAGTGTTATCTACCCCGCCACAACTTAATTATATGGAAACCAATCCCGTGTTTTCAGTTACTGATGCAAGCGAGCCTCTCATTGTTTGCTCAATTTATTTTGGCTCGGGTTCGGTAATTGACATGGTGGACACTTCAATGGGTATCCCCATTGATTCCCTTATCATGTGTTCCTTCCAGAGAACTATTATTCCTTCTAATGAAGGCCTCTTGATATCCATGGTTGAGAAGTATCCCTTGGCATGTGTTTCTTCCAAATGGAACCCATGATACAGTGCCTAGGAGGATGGTTATTTTACTATGTCAACCTCATTAAAAAATGACAGAGGTTCTTACGAGCATAGTTATTTTTGTTTCAAGCTTGCATAAAATTGAAAAAAACCTTGAGAATAGTTCCTTTCCTTCTGCCAAGCTCATTTAAAAAAAAATGAAACAAATTGTTATGAGGATGGTTGCTTTACTGTGTCAACCTCGTTAAAAAATGAAACAAATACCTGAAATGACGCTTCTTTTATTGTGTCAACCTCATTAAAAAATGACACAAATCCCTATGGGGATGGTTCTTTTACTGTGTGAACCTCGTTAAAAAATGAAATAGGCCCCTATGAGGATGGATATTTTACAATGTCAACCTCATTAAAAAATGAAACAAATATCTGTGAGGATGGTTCTTTTGTTGCGTCCACCTCATTTAAAAATGAAACAAGTTTTTGTGAGGATAGATCTTTATTATGTCAACCTCGCTAAAAAATGAAACAAACTCTGGGCATAGTTATTTTAGTTTCAAGCTCGCATAAAAATGGAACCAATTTATGAAATTCATGAGCATAGTTATATTTCAAGCTCATTAAAAATTGAATCAAGTCCCTTTTTAAATTGAGCCTTTTATTTTATTTTATCAGTAACCTTCATTTCATCTGCCTAATAGTAATTTACCATTTAATTAAGCAGATCAAACAAAGATCAGGGTGCATGTGCCTCTCCATGGGTACAATGTAAATTGTTGTGTCATGTTTTGTGTGCAACAATTTTTTAGAATATTTTTATGATTTTATGCTACTTCTCTTGCATATCTTGTGTTACATTTGATTACTAATGCATTGTCTAATTTGTAACATCTATAAAAAATAAAAACCATATTCATCCACATATTGCATAAGATAAACTGAGATAATAAGTAGTAATTTACATTAGTCAAAATGTCTGTAAAAAGTGTGGCTTTACAAAATGTCATCCATCACATGAGGCCCCATGGCCTTTATTATGTGAACATGTTCATACATCATCAAAAAACAAGATCTTGCTCTAAGACTATCCGCTATGCATAATGATCATGGTAGCAAGTGTCTAATCAATCCAGGAATGCCCATGGTGTGCCTCTGGTAGCGGAGAGGAAAGTCATCAATCCCAACACCTAGGATATCTAGGGTCAACGTCTCTAGGTTGTGCTCCAGTTCAGACAAATCCTCTGTTGTATCATGTTTCTGTACTACAGGAGATGTTGGCTACTCACCACATCTGCTGAATTGGAGTAATCCTACTAGTCCCACTGGGACTACATCTGCATGATTGTTTTGAATAGTTAGTTTTCGATGCCAAAAAACTAAAAATTCAAAAACAAAAAACAACCAAAATGTGAATTATTTACCTAGGTCACCCCACTATATTTCAGTTGGTAGTGGGATATCTAGATCACTCATGTAATCCATGCTTTCATATGGAAATTCCTCGATAATAATGATCTAACGTTCCAAACATCCAAAGAAATCAAGAGTATATCGAACAGTTGGGACATCACCACCTTCGTGGTGCACCATCAATGTGACCCACTTCAGCATGTGAGGATATCGTGGTCCACTTGCATCTATGGCTACCTGTGGGCAAAGAAGGGGGATCATCTCTAGAGAAAATGAGATAACAATGGCCCCATACCCAAAATTTTTAATTTTACCAATTTTCACTCTAATTAGTTTCCCTTTGAGGTTGGCAACTATCCCTTCACACAAGTTAAATATTGTAGGTTGCGAGCACTCTACAGAAATATGCATCTGATCCTTGGTGAGTAAGTGAAGTGCTTCACTCCCACATAATCATGAAACAGTAAAGGCAATAGTCCTCAAAGGAAGTCTAACAATGGTTTTGATATCAATGCATCCATATTTCAATTCATACCCTGGAGAACAATGTTGCACTAGGTAAGTGGCAGTTGTTTCACCACCTCATCTATGACCATAAAAATAAATGTCAACTCCATGGTGTTGGAGCCCAAACAAGAAATATATGTGATCATCATCTATCGTGAGTCTATGATCCCCAATTAGTAAGCACTCTTCATGCACATTCCTTTTTCCCACAATCCATTCCAACAAACCCAGCCAGGCCTTCATGCCTGGGATTGTGAAAAAATTGTAGAGGCCAAAGTTTATCAAAGCCTATAACATTTATGGATGGTTCAAAGCTACCACATCTTGTTCTTCATGTTCATGTTCCCTCCACTCCATTTTTGTAGATCAATACCTTGCTAATAAGCATGGAAAATCATTATTAAACATTGTGATGATTTTTTTCAAAAAAAATGGGCATTTTTCATAAATTTTTCAAAGCGCTCGATGTTGTCCGAGGACAGCTTTTAAGAGAAGTTTGGGTTTGAATGGTTATAGCCTTAGAAATAGCACAAATCTCATTTTTATGTGTAAAATATCAGGTCGGTATGCACAGTCCCAATGAAGAGTAATAGCACACACCGAGGGAGATTTTTGAATTAATAAAACCCCCCAAAAAAACTAAATACACGGTTGAAAGAAAACTAAAAGAAATAAAAATGAAGATATTGGAGAGAGCTCTTACCTAGAGAAAGTGGCTCATGATTTGGTCCACCGGTTTGCCCAAAATCCACCTCTAAGCTTTTTGGTGAAAAATGCACTCAATCACTCTCAAATGACAAAAACCACAAATGGTAAAAGTTTTTTTTTTACTTTTTGGATTTTTATAAGTTTTTTATGCCCATTAAAATATTACTTTTTCCTATTAGCCTCTGAAATCCAAATTTTTAATGTTTTTACTATGTTTTTTTGAAGTAATGATAATTTTTTAGTTTAAATGTGCAGAACACAAGTTATTTACGAAAATGAACCATTTTTGAGATGATTACATTTTTATCACTTTTTCAAACTCGTTAAAAACTTACAAAAAAGTGAAACCCGTGATTTTTCTTTAAGCCATTTTTAGACTCCCTAAACATGAAAAGGTTGTCGAGTACTTGACTATTCGAACTCGTAAAAATAAATGAGCATTCGTTTATTTAGTATAAGTTTTTTCCATTTTATGGACTGAACTAGACTATTTAGGAAAAAGGGTATATGTTGACTAATCATGGTCAATAGAGTTCTCCCATGCATTATTTTACCCTTTTCCAGGCTTGAGAGACTAAATTTACGAAAACGGACAATGTGGAGTTTACTTATGTTTTTCTTCTGACTTCCTAAAAATGAAAAACACTAAGCTTTACTTTCTCCAGGCTCGTTAAAAATTTATGTTGAAAGAACTGAATGAGTTTTATTTTCATGTCTTTTCAAACTCTTTAAACATGAAAAGGACATTTACTTAACCCTTCATTGGACTCATAAAATTTAAACATTGTAGGACTCCTTAATCATAATGAGGCCAAACCACTCCTTCCTAGGATTCATTAAAAATACTCTAAAGGATGATCTTAAATGACAAGAATATGTTATCCTCCTTAAGCTTGCACAAAAATAAAGTACTTTCTAGTAATGATGGGGGGGAATTGGGAAAGAATGTTTGTTTATATTGTAAAACGCAGTATGTCACTCTTGAAGATGACAGTCTGTCACTTGTGTGTCTGGGTTGGGAAATCAATTTTCCTCGTAGTTGACCACACCTCATTGAAAGTCTTCAAACCAGTTGTTGGTCCCATTTTTTAGTCAAATGTTGCCAAGTCAGAATGTCGTGTTGCCAATATATTCAAGAGAAGTCCAACCTCAGCCAAAATCACCTTGCAATTTATAGCCTTCAATCAAGTTGGTCATCCCTAAGTCAGTCATGGATTACTCCAAACTATTGTTCTTCAAAACTTGACATGAGTTTCATGTCATAGGCCCTTCTGTGATGGCTCACTTCCTATTGACTTCAGCTCACTATCTATGAATTTGTTCTAGAAACCTTCTCCAATACCTTAGATTCTGCATTCCTTAATGGAAGGTTTCTCACCTTCAATGACAAGTTTTCATCATTCACCTTCGATCAAATGATTCTATGAGTGTTCGAATTTAGGACATATTTTCACACTTCATAGATTGTACTAGAAGAACCTTCAGAAACATTGTCATTGTTGGTGTTTTTTATTGCACTTGTTAATGTTCCACATAATTGATTGATAATCAAGTGGTTTCTACCATGTTCGACTATGAATCATTCACTCACATGGTTATATTTGTATTATGGATCAAGAGATGGAGATCACAACCTTGGATCTAGTTTCATCCATCTAGACTATGTGGAGTTATTAAATATTCATGATTGTAAGGATATATCCATCGATGGTTGTGTCCATACTGTATTGCCTATTGAAATGGATTTTTAGATGTATTTTCATACTGGTTCTTTGAGACATTTATGCTCTGAGTATGGGAATGCCTATCTCAACAATGATTTTATATTTCATTGTCACATTTGATTGATTATTTCAAGTCTCCAACTATGGTCTCTAACCCAAACCTTGGAATGATAAAGCGCTTTAGTCATCAAACGTCTCTTTTAACTTTTCACTTCAGGGGGGAATTTATTACACGTTATTTTGTAGCATTAGGAAAATTACCATCAGTCTGTATATTTCGTTATCCATCAAAGTGTTCCAAAGCATCCCCCTGCAAGGCTAGAACCTAAACAATCCCAAAGAGAATGAAATTCCTGGATCTCAAGTCCCAAAAACCTATTTTTGACTGTCTGCACAGTGCCCTAATCATTTTATGTTCATACAAAGAAAAGACCATTAGATTTTGTGCAAAAGTGTGCTTTGTCTTACACTATGGCCTGCGCACAGACTCAACGTAAGTAAAAAATAAAAAGTAGAAGTCTAGAAGCTTTGTTAGTTGAATCATTCCCAACTAACAGCTTTAAGTTGATGCTTACTCAATCCTGATCCCTCCCATCATGGAGCTACTTCCCTCTCTTTTTGGATCCCCTATCCCACAATTTGTGGATCTCATCCCCTAGGAAGAGGATCCCAAACCTCCTCCTCTTGGCCTATAAATCAAACATAGGAAAGAGGATTAAGGAGGACCATTGAAATTAGGCTTATGCTACAAAAATAGCACTATAAGTCTTTTCATCCAAGGAGAAGGTTGGAGATCATGGGAAGAGGCTTGTAACATCAAGGCATTGAGGTTGTAAGTTTGTTCTCCTTTTTTATTCAATAAAAAGAAATTGTTATTTCTTAATCATGTCTATTTTGATATCATTTGTAAGATTCCATGATCACTCACATAGGTTATGACTGGTTATTGATTTAATTAATGATGTCTAGTGAGTTAAGAATTTCATTTATCTTTCATTCTATATACTAGATTCTTTGAATCTTTGTGTGTTTCTGTCTATGTAGATCTCCTTCGAAACATCATGGTGAAGTTGTGGAAAGCATTGGAATGGTCTCTAAAGAATGAAGGAGAAGCCAATTGTGGAAGGCACTGAAAGGACTTCAACAGGCACTTCCACTAGTAGAAAATGATAAACTAGTGACTAGGTGACTAAAAACATTAGATACCACAACTTTTCCAAACGAAATACTAACAAAAATGTGCAATCTTAAGTGACCCAACTAAAACGACTAACATAAATCACTAATTTAGTCGTGCGTTAAAATATATGACTAGCTAATAAGCAATACAACTAAAATGACTAACATGAATGACTAATTTACTCTAGGAACAAAAATACGACTACCTAACAAGTACTACAATAATATGAATCAGTTTTTTATGTTATTCAATCCAATTGTGTCAAGCAATTTAAACTTACAATTGATAGAGGATTGAAAGGTTTTAAAAAATTGGCTTAAAGGTTATCATTCCTTAAACAATTCGTCATCCTCACATGGTGTATAGCTAAGCCAACTTTGCAATATGTATCTCTAATAATTTGTAATTTTAAAAATATATTTTTTAATAAAAGGAATTTTTTTTGTATTTTTTAAAAATATATTCATTGAATCTTATTAGATCTACTTCTAATTTGAAATTAATTTGAAGGGGAATTTTAACTTTTAACACTATAATATCAAACAAAAACTACTTTAATTTCATATTAACTAGCCTAGATCTATCTTAACTGTGGATCTATCAAGCACCGAGAGGGATCCAATCTCTCGAGGTGAAAACTTAATTTTTTAGTGCAAAACTTGAGGAAATGTTTGCACCTCAAGATATTGGATCCCTCTCGGCACTTGATAGATCTGGGGTTAAGATGGATCTAGATTGGTTATATAATACTATATAATATATATATTTGTATTTGTGTCTCTTTTTTATTCCCTCTCTCTATCTCACCCCCCAAACATACACACTCTCCCTCTCCCTCTCTTCCCCTTCTCTCTCTCTCTCTTCCCATTCTCTCCCTCTCTATCTCTCTCCTTCTCTCTATTGCCTCCCACTCTCCTCTCTCCCTCACTCTCTCTCCATGGCTCCCTTGTCACCCCCTCTCTCTCCACCTTTCTCCCTCTATGTTTTTCTTGTTCCCTCCCTCTCTTGCCCCCTTCAATTCCATCTCTCTCTCCTCATCTCTCTCTTCCTTCCTCTCTCTCCCTTCTCTCCCACCTCCCTCTATCTCTCCCCCCCTCTCTCTCTCTTCTATCCAACTCTATCACTATCTCCCTCCCCCTCTCCTTCTCTCTCTCCCCTCCATCTCTATGCCTCCATCTCTCTCCCTTCCCCTTCTCTCCCTATCTCTCTCCTCTCCTCTTCTCTCTCTTCCCTCCTCTCCTCTTCTCTCTCTTCCCTCCTCTCCTCTCTCCCTCACTCTCTCTCCATCTCTCCCTTCTCACTCCCTATCTCTCTATATCCACCTCTATCTCTCTATGTCTTTGTTCTTTCCTCCCTCTCTCTCCCCCTCCAACTCCATCTCTCCCTCTATCCTTCTCTCTCTTCCTTCCTCTCGCTCCCTCTCTCCCACCTCACTCTCTCTCACCCCCATCACTCTCTCTCTCTCTCTCTCATCCAAATTTTTCACTATCTCCCTCCCTCTCTCCCCCTCACCCCAACCCCCAACTCTCTCTTAAATTTCATCACATTGTATTTTGTTTGAGAAATTATCTAAATTAAAAAAAAACTTAATTGGTTGTGAAATATTAAACCTTTATTTTAGATCAATCATGTCAAAGAAAATAAAATAATGAAAAACTTAAAAATATCATGCACTATAGTTAATCTATTATTGCTAGTCACTTTACTTGCTCTCATCCCTTGGATCCTTAGCTAAGATCCATGTTAGCTTAATTTTATTAAAACCTTAATTTAATTTCTATGGGAATATTTTTAGTGGTGGTGAGGATAGAGTGGTTACATATATCTCAAATTGTAACATTTTCCCTTTTAGATTCAATTAAAAAATGTTATAAAATTAAATTAAAATAAAATATTTTTACTATGAAATAAGTTATGATTTTTTGGCATGTGGTATTGATAAGCCATGGTATTGGTCCATGGTATTGTAACAAAGCCTATTTACAAGTTAATATCCATGGTAAAGTGAGGGTGAATATCCATGGTTAACAATCTTGTCATATTGTTATAAAATATTTTGATTGTAAAAAAAATTATGATTTTTGGGCATGTGGCATTGATAAGCTATGGCATTGTAACAAAGCTTATTCACAAGCTCATAATATCAATGAAAAAGTGGGGGTGAATATCCATGGTTAAGAATCTTGTCATATTGTTATAAAATATTTTGATTGTGAAATAATTTATGTTTTTTGGGCATGTGGTATTGATAATCCATGGTATTGACCCATGGTATTGTAACAAAGCCTATTTTTTACAAGTTAATAATATCTACAGTAATGTGGGGGTGAATATCCATGATTAAGAATCTTGTCATATTGTTATAAAATATTTTGGTTGTGAAATAAGTTATGGTTTTTGGGCTTGTGGTATTGATAAGCCATGGTATTGTAACAAAGCCTATTCACAAGTTAATAACAAAATCAAAATATAATAGTTTTATTATTTTTGTTAATTTAACTTTTTATTATTAATTAAGCCAATATTTAAATGTTTACGCTCATCCCTAATATCACTTTTAACTTCTTCTTTTTAATTTAGCCTCTAACACAAAAATAAAAATTTCTTATTAAAAATAAATCATTTAACCCAATTACAATTTATATATTTTATTTTTCTATTATAAATATTTCTTTTATTTTTTCCATTATAAATATTTCTTTTCTTTTTCATTTCAAGTTTAGCACTGGGTTCAAATAAAATGTTCACAAGTTACAACATCACATTTTAGCACTGCATTTTTCTTTGCCTTGTAGATATCTACGTGGAAATGCCAGAATAAATATTTATTTTCTTTTTCATTTCACGTTTAGACTGGGATTCATATAAAATATTCACAGGTTACGAATATCTTGATTTGGTTAGGAAGTATCTCCGCAGGGTTCAAATGTTCACAAATTTTAGAAGCTACGAACAACTTTCCCATAATGGGGTAATTGGCGAAATGCAACTAAAGTCCAAACGATGTGGATATCTGGAGATAGATTTGCAGGGGTGGGATAAAGGCAGTCTGGATCGGACTTCGTGAATTCCTTTCTTGGAGGTTTCCTCCCTACGTTGGATCTCTCACTCAAAACCCCAGATCCATCACCCTTCTGCAATTTTCTTGTTTTAGTGGGCTTGAAAAATTTATGTGTGGAGAGATGGGTCTCAGTTAGCGTGAATATTCCCATTTTGATAGATCACACTTTTGTAGTTGCAGATCTATGGTTAACTCTATGCCTTTATAAACATTGGTTGACTCAACCAGAAGCAGTGGGCACTCAGCTTGATTTGAATGGTGGTGGATTAAACAGGTGAAAATATGTGGAGTTCTAGTAAGTGCTTTGGTTAAGGTTTCAGGTTCCTGTACATATGTTAATTGTATAACTTTAGTCTGGGTAATTTTTACATTCAAAATTGTCAAATATGTAGAAGTTACTTTACACGTAGCTTAGATGAGAAAACAATTATCTTAATATAGCATGTAAACCTAATATTACTTTACAACTGATGTTATTGTATCCTATTGTGCATATGTTAATCGTATAACTTCAGTTTGGGTAATTTTTTACATTTAAAATTGTCAAATATGTAGAAGTTGCATTACACGTAGGTTAGATGAGAAAACGTTTGATATAACATGTAGAATTCATATTACTTACAGCTGATGCATATTGTATCTTATTGTGCATATGTTAATCATATAACTTCAGTCTGGTTAATTCTTTACATTTATAAATTGTCAAATATGTAGAAGTTACATTACACATAGCTTAGATGAGAAAAAGTTTGTCTTAATATAACATGTAAACTTCATATTACTTACAATTGATGCATATTGTATCTTATTGTGCATATGTTAATCGTATAACTTCAGTGTGGGTAATTTTTTACATTTAAAATTGTCAAATATGTGTAGGTAATTTTTTACATTTAAAATTGTCAAATATGTAGAAGTTACATTACACATAGCTTAGATGAGAAAATTCGTGTCTTAATATAACATATAAACTTAATATTACTTACAGTGGATGCATATTGTATATTATTGTGCATATATTAATAATATAACTTCAGTGTGGGTAATTTTTTACATTTAAAATTGTCAAATATGTAGAAGTTACTTTACAGGTAGCTTAGATCCACACACAAATAAAATATCAAAAATATGGTAGGGAATGATTAATCATTTTCACACTGGTTTAAAATTTCCCCTTGGTTGATGAATAGAACCAATTCAGAAGCATTGCTATTGTTGGTGGAGTATTAAGTTATTAAGACAAGATTAGTCTCTTAAATGATTGAAAAAGGCTATTTCGAATGTTATATAGAAGTTACATTTCAGGTAGCTATATCTACCCTGACGTAACTATAATATTCCAACTCCATTTTTTTCACACTTTTCAACATTTTAAAGGTTTGTCTAGTTTAGTGTGATTATGCAATTAAATAGTCGATATTGTTTAAGACATCTCCTATTTGCAACATTTTGAATTCTTAAGTGGGATCTTGGGTAGGTAGTTTTAACTAGATGGTGTTTTATAATTCAGGAAAGAGACTTTAGGAGCAATCTTGAATTGCATGCTTGTTTCCATTATGCATCTAATATTTGCAACTTTTTCCAGGTGAATAACCCAACATCTTGTGTTGAACATGAAGCAAGTACCTCAAAAATTGGGGAAGATTAGTTATTCTATTTCTAGAGGGGGATATATCTAGAGAAGGTAGCGACAACTATCATAAATGGCTTTTGTCGGGTTGTATTTAATGAGATCTCACTAGAATTTTCTACTGAAGTAAATCAATTGATGAGTTTGAAGCTTGAAGGTAGTGTTGAATAGGTGTTGCAAGGTCTCTCTATAACACTATCCATCTACATGATTCTAATCCCATGATATGGTATCTAATAACACTATTGTCTAGTGTCTAGTGGTAGATGTAGATAGAATTCTCATGTCCTATAGGTAAATTGTATCATTTAGTTTTATCATGTCCTACAGGTAAATCATATCTTTTTATTTTCTATGAAATCTCATAATGTGTCCAAAGTTTGTCTCAGATAAGGAAATATGTATGTACTCTTGTATCTATGTTGTAATAAGATGAATAATAAAGTTTTCATTGCAAAAAAATTGGATCTACCATGTAAGTTTTCTTTACTACATGAAATTATTGATTTGTTAGATCCCAACTAGTTAGGGTTGAATTTGTTTTTATTGTAATGAGATTAAGGATAAAGTTTCCATTTCAATCACTGGAATCTACCATGTAAGATTTCTTCACTACATGAAATTGTTGTTTTGTTAGGGCCCAAATTATTAGGATTATGAAGAGTCCTCTTTCATGAGAATATTTATGAATGCTCTATTCTTTCTCAAAGAATTATAGATTACAGAAAGGTGGAAAATAAATGAGATGTAGTTGAAGGGTTTATGTTTTAAAATACGTGGAGGGAGTATAAAATCATTTTCACTTGTTCAAATATTTTGGAGCACCCACTAAAGTGATTCATTTTCCTCCTAGTTAATTCCCTTTCTACTATACCAGTGCTTCTAGAATCCCTTCTCCAAAGTGATCTCTTAACTATCCTGGAGGGAAAGTGATTACTTTACTGGAACCCAGAGGTTACAATTTGATTAGAACCGAGGGATGAGAATTCTTCATATTATTCGATCTCTTCTGCAAGTTAAAAGCACATCAAACAATTTCCTTTCTATTTAATTGATACGACAATCACTCCAACATTTCTTAGGATTTTGAAACCTTTTTCACTGAATTTTTTTTTTTTTTTTTTTCTGAAAATTATGTTCTCAATTAACGAAATTAAAGAAAAGGTGAAAATGATGCAATGGAAGGATTTTCCATTTTAGTGCCTAATAATGTCTTGCTAATGTGAAGGGATTGCTATTTTCTTGACTCAATATTACTCACATTTGACTTCCTAACATTCCTTTTAATTTCATTTTTGTCATGTTTATATTAATATCCTTGAAGTTGGTAATCTATTGTGTGTGTAATAGGAAGTATTAACTATTAAGAACTCTCAAAGGTGATATTGATGGATGACTAACTTTAAATGTCCCTACTTGACACTCTAGTATTACATGATCATGCAAAGAAATTATTAATCAATATTAAAGGGAAGATGATTAACATGCAGTGTTTCTTGGCTTGTCATATAATTACTACATTTTGGACCCCAATAATATATTTGAGGCTACTTATTGGTTGTTACTTGTGGAGCTTCCCTTTGGCTCAGAAAAACATCCAGGATAAATGTCCATTGCATTGGCATTAGAAATCATCAAAGAGGACTTCACCAAAAGAAGTAGAGGACATGGGAGAAATTGGTACAATGAGCAGATAACCACTAGAGAAACACTAAGGCACCATAATTTCTTGTGTATTTAGATTCACTCGAAATTAACTAGTCACAAAAAGTACCTTTTTTCAAATATTTTCATGTATACATAAATACTCAAAACGCAATTTCAGACTAATTATTCAAACTAATAATTATCTGATAGTCATAATTTTATAATTAAATAGTATAATATGATTAATATTATAGGACACAACTATAGGGTCTAACTGTGAGGGGCATTATGACAATATATGTACACTTCTCATTGTATTAGACAATAATATCTCAGAGTGTGGTATCCATCCCACAAAATGTACTACAAAAGGTGATTGTGGGATGAATATTTTTCTTTTATTGGACCATGGTGATATATTTTCTTGGGCCTTAGTGTTCTTCTTCCCTAAGGTTTTGACACTACTCACAGCTAGCACCTTCATTCAACCAAGTGAGGTACTCATCTTGGAAAGTTGAATCATTTTTTCTCCACAATCCAATATGATGTTGTATCAATCTCATGATCCTAAAAACATAGGTCATAATAGACAATAACTTTTACCGTGGGCAAAAGCATCTCCAAATTTAAGGAACATGACTCTTTTGGGACAGGCAATAAGAAGACTTTTTACACTGACTTTTTTTTCCAGTTGTTTTCACAAGTTATCATATTCTTAGCATGTACTTTAGTTGGTATGATTGTGCCTAAGATTTTCTTGAAGGTTGAATACTAAGTTCCTAAGGTGTTATTTTCTATGGTAACGTTTTATTTGCTTTGTTTATACAAGTCATCTAGCCGCATAGTGGCCACTATCGCCCAACTAAAAACTATTTCCCAACTGAAGAAAACTTGTTTGAGTTTCTTACTTTTCTAGGGGAAAAATGGCATTGACATTATTGATGTTGAGGTATATGTCGTATAAATACTTTATAGTGTGCTTCAGTTTATATTCCAATGTTCATCGTCCTCGATGTAATATACTCTGCATTGTATCTTTTTTCATTTTCTGAATATGAACTCAATATTTATGGTAAGAAGCAGGGATTGAAGAAAGAGAACAATAACACTAGAGTGAAAAATGCAGAAAGAGAGAGAAGAGAACCAGTCTATTGATGCCCTTAAAGCCAATATCTCGCATGAGACACACAAATACATACTGATGGTCAAGTCTTTAGAGTTGGTGAATTTACCTACAAGGCTTTGGCAAAATAATGATAATGTATTGAAGTGATGAAACACTATTTCATATCTGAATTGTAGTCCAACCAATATTAAGTTGAAAACTCGTATTGTAATAATTGAAATTTCATATAATATAATTTATGTGGTTGAAATTATTTATAATTGTATTTGATATTATTTAGTATTGTAATAAACATATGTAACTTTGTGTTTTCACATTAGATGAACATGTGCATTGTATGACATTTTTTTAATTTAGTCACAAAATCATACTAATTAATTTATGTTGACTAATAATGAACACATAAAATCAATCTAAAACTACTAAATTAATAGTTCATATTGATTAATGATGAACACAAATAAAATGAATATATGACTAAATTAGTCGTTTATAATAATTATTAATGAAAGTAAATGAAATGAATATAAACTACTAAATTAGTCGTTTATATAATGAATATGAAACTACCAAAAAAGATAAATGAATACTGCAAATGATAAATTTGTGATTACAAATGACGACTAAATTTTGCATATATATGATTATTAGTATCTAATTTACAGTATCTTATAACACAACGAAAAATTAGTCATATTTCTTTGGTCATTAATTGGTTTCAAACGATGACTAAAATTTGCATATATATGACTATTAGTAGCTAATTTACAGTATCTTATAACACGACCAACATTTTGGTCATATTTCTTTGGTCATTAATTGGTTTTCTCAGATGATCATATAGTAATATATTTTGTTGTATATTTGGTCATTAATTGTGACAATTAATGACTAAATTTATGACCAAATTTATGATTAAATATACTACTAGATGACAAAATTGAGGCAACCAATTAATGACTAAGTTACAAATGACTAAAATTTGGTCATGTTATAAGATATTGTAAATTAGCTACTACTTGTCACCGACTAAAAAATGGTCTTTTATATGTGAATTTTAGTCCTTTTTTAGTAACTAATTAACCATTTTGTACTAGTGTTCGTTAAAATTGTAACTGATCCCTCACATATTACTTGTTTGAGTTAATCATAAGCTAAGGAAAGGTAAAATTTATTTTCTTGTTTACTACTAGATTTCTTTTGAGATCCAGAGAGATCCATCTTATCTGTAAGAAGGATTAGTCCGCCTAAAAAAGAGAAATTAGAACCCTTAGATCAATAAAAATTGGGAAACATGGGAATAACAAGGACCTCATCAAAGTAAAAGGAAATTTTGACAATAGAAATAAAGAAGAAAAAATACCCTTCAATCGCACAACCAATGGTGACAATAAGTCTAGCCCGTAAGCCAATTTAGCCATGAAATTTTTGTGATATTTATTATGTCAATTATTTGTCATAATTTACTCATTTAAGAAATATAATGATGCAGGAGCATCCTTGGCCTCAAGAAATCCTCATCAACTAAAACATGTTTATGTTGAGTCTGTAATAAGTGTTGTTATACCCATGTATTTTAAGTTGTTGATACACGTGTTATGTTAGTTCTCGATACACCAAGTGGATGGTTATTTCTACTCATGTGGCCATGTTTTATCGAAGAAATGACTAATTTTGAGTTGTTGACACTCCTACGATCATGTTCTAATACTCTCATTATGTGGCATTGCTGACAAAGTCAAACCGATAGTTGTTTAGCCACACTGCTACAGGACAACCACAACTAGATGCACGGTGAGAATGAGACGTAGGTTACAAATTTGGTTTTCTACATGTTGATAAAAATGGAATCAGTTTAGTATATAAAGGCGAAGAGGTTGATGGCATGCAAAATGAATTGTTTAAGTCGGTATGCAAAGAGGTTAGCAGTGTGATAATAAATTGCGTGCACACAGATCGAAAAGGGGATTGTTTCTTTTGGGATTTTTATTTTTTCATTTTTCCTATTGGTTTTCTACAAGTCGTTTTGGGCTCCTCACTCTTTGACTTCTAGCATTGGCTTTGCCACTACACGATTTTTAAAGAGCACGATGGGTTGTTGTATGAGTCTAGTGAAGGTGTTTGGTTCTTATTCATGGTATTGTTTTGTAACAACGTGGAAATTTCAATTACTTTGAAGACTCCACTCTCATATTTGTATTATTATCTATAACAACATATTTTCAACAAATAAAAATTATTTGAATCCTTTTTGTGTGCTCATGAACAAACTCTAATTACTCTTTGTTTACGTTATGTGCTTTAGTTCTTGCATTAATTAATATAGTAGTAAAATTCCAATGGCTTGAGTTTTATGCTATGTAATAGCAATCCATAGTTTGTAGGTGTTATGAAAGCTACAGAAACTTGGGTTGTGTCAAGTGGTATCAGATAAAGTTTCATTCTAGGATTTACATCTTGAATTGCTTTGTGTAATAAGGTACCAGGAAACCTTGTTCGGTGGTTGCACAACAAAAGTGCTAAAGGTACAAGTTGGGACATAGAACCTAGGTTGAGCTTTGTGGATGTTGGTGAGACATTTACAACTTGTAAGGATGCCACTGAGGAGAAGAGGAGGATGAAAATGAGGTGTGGGAAATCAAGAACTGGAAGAGTTAAGACAAAGAATATAAGAGTTAGATAATAGAAGAAATGGAGCTGCATAAGTAGATTCAGATCTCGAAGAAGAAATAGATGAAGGACAATATGTCGAAGAGAGAGACCTAATAGCAAGCTCGATTTCATACTTAAGCAATAGAGCCAGTGCAAGAGTTGAAGTTTCCTGTTATTATGGAAATTATGAAAATTTTCAAGACCCAAATCGGGTGAAATTTTCTATGAAGTTGAAAGGTCATGTTCCAATATGGTGGGACATGCTATAGAAAGATAGAGTGAATAATCAACTAGAAAAGATCAATACTTGGAAGAACAGGGTCACGAAGATCAAGGAAAGATTTATACCTATTGATTATTGGAAAATTTTGTATGGACAAGTCCATAATCTAAGACAAAAGGAGACCTTTTCTCATCAGTAAACCAAGGATTTTTTCAGACTGTCACTTTAATTAAGTATAAATGAACCATATTTTCAAAGAGTCACAAGATATGTGAATGGACTAAAATACTTGATTCAAGATGAAATGATTATGCATTACTTCCATATTGTGGATGAAGCCTATCACATTTCCCTTAAGGTAGAGGAGAAACTGAATAGGAGAACACAGTAGAAAGGTAGAGGAAGAGGTAGAACAAGGGATACTAGAGGTAGTGAAAAGAAAGAAGAATCAACCAGTGGTTAATGTGAAAGAGGTGGAAACAGTGCTAGAAGGGGCAAAGGAAGTCTCGAAAGAAGAAAGGGAAAGTATGTAATTACATGTTATTGTTGTGGAGTTGAAGGACATAAAAATTTGAGTTCTCGAGAGGACAAAGTTCAGGGAGAAGAGGTGAAGCTAGAACAAAAGTTATGCAAGTTGAGGAAGCTTCTATTTTTGGAGATAATGTGACTTGCTTCAATAATAATATGGAGAAAGTTTGTCGTTTCATATAGTATTTCTCAAGCCTAAGAAAAATATAGTGGAAGAACTAGAGCAAAGAAGGAAATTTTTCAAAACTAAATGTAAGGTCCAAGGACAATGTTGTAAGCTGGTTATAGATGGTGGAGTTACATAAAATATAGTGTCCATTGAAGTCATGGATAAGTTGAAATTCAAAACTTTGGTCCATCCAAATCCTTACAGAGTCTCATGGTTACAAAAGGAGCAGCGGGTGATTCTGACTGAGCAATGCTTGTTAAATTTTCAAATCAAAAGTGTTTAGGAGCATTTATTATGAATTGTGGTTGATATGGATGCATGCCACATACTTCTAGCAAGACCATGAGTGCTTGAAAGAAATTTCACCATGATTGTCGAAAAAATACATATGAGTTCAGGAAGGATGGACAATGATCAGGATTTGAGACACTATGAGTGGAATACTACTTTCAAAATGAAGGATGGATTGTTTGACTAGTTTTTTATGCCATTTGGGTTGACTAAATCCCATAGAAGATTCATGAGGATCATGAATAAGGTTTTGAAACCATTCTTGGAAAAATGTGTTGTAGTATACCTAGATAAAAAAAATATTTTTAGAAAAAATAAAAAGGATCACTTAGAACATGTAAGATAAGTGTTGTAGAAATTGAAGAGAATTTGTTGATAAACTTGAAGAAATGTACATTCATGCAGGATGAGTTAGTGTACTTGGGATTTGTGATTTCCAAGGAAATGTGGAAGATGGATTCTAAGAAGATGAAGACTATCTTGGAATGACCAACACCTTTGTCTACTTTTGAGGTGAGGAGCTTTCATGGATTGGAAAGCTTCTACCAAAAATTCATTAAGAATATTGGTCAGGTTTATGCACCTCTTACTAAGTGCATGAATAAGGGGAATTTTAAATGGAAAGTAGCAATAGGGAAATCATTTTCAAATCTGAAAAGAAGGTGACAAAGAAACATGTTTTGGAGCTTCCAAACTTTGATAAAGTATTCCAAGTTTACTATGATGCAAATGGGACAATGATTGGAGAAATTTTAATTCAAGAACACATGCTAATAACATTCTTCAGTGAGAATTTACACGAAGCTAAAAAGAAGTATTATGTATATGATCAAGAATTTTATACTATTTTGCAATCCTTAAAGAAGTGGAGACACTATTTCTTTCCCAAGGAATTTGTATTGTTTACTGATCATAAGGCATTACAATATATCAACAGTTAAGGTAATTTGAGTCAAAGGCATTCTAAATGGGTTTAATTCTTGAAAAGTTATACATTTGTTCTGAACCATATGTCTTGACAGTCAAATAAAATTGTATATTGGGGTAGGAGAGTGTTGATATTCAACACTTATCAGTAGAAGTGGTAGGTTTGGAAATCATCAAGGAGTTGCATGCAAAAGATATTGATTTTAGAGAAGCTTGGATAGCTTGTAAAGCACCTTGGATTGTGAATATAACCATGTTCTTGGATTACCACACCCAAGAAGGGTTTTTATTTATAAAACATCAATTGTTCATTCCTCAAGGGTCAATGAGGCTAAATATTATTAAGGAGCTACATAGTGGAGGCCTAGGTAGACATTTTGGCATCGATAGGACTACAACATTGATAAGTGAGAGGTATTTGTGGCCTAGCATCAATAAGGATTTCATAATATGGGGTTATATACTCCATTGTTGCTATCAAAAAGGTCTTGGGAAGATGTGAGCATGGACATTGTCTTGGGGTTACCAAGGACCCAAAGGAAGCATGATCTAGTGATGGTTGTTGTAGAAAGGTTTCCGAAGATGGCACATTTCATAGCATTCAAGAGAACAAATGATGCTATTGAAGTGGCTATTTATTCTTCAAATAAGTAGTGAGCCTTCATGGGTTTCCAAGGACCATTACTTCAGATAGAGATACAAGGATTTTGGGTTACTTCTAGAGGACGTTATAGAAGAAGATGTGATCTAAATTGTTATATAGATCAACCTATCATATGCAGACAAATGGGAAAACTAAAGTAATGAACAAGAGTCTTGGGAATTTGTTGAGGAGCTTGAGTGGTGAAAATACCAACTAGTGGTATATGGTCTTAGCACAGGCAAAGTTTGCATACAGTAACTCAGTGAACAGATCAACTGGTAATAATCTATTTCATATTGTTTATGGGTAGTCATAGAAAGGTGTTGTGGACCTGATACATTTTCTAGATTTGGAGGAAACAAAGAGTGTTGATGCAAGTTATTTTACAAATAACATGCAGTTGGTGCACGAACAGGTGAGGAAAATATTGCATCGTAGTAATGACAAGTATAAGGGGAAGGAAGATTTGAAAAGAAGAGTACAGGTTTTTTCCAAAGGAGAGATGGTAATGGTACATATATGGAAATAAACATTTCCTAGGGGTAACTACAATAAGTTAAAATATAATAAAATAGGCCCATGCAAAATTCTTTGAAAATTTTATGAAAACACCTACAAGCTAGAGTTGCCAAGTGTTTTAGAATGTAACTAGATTTGGTCTTCATAATTACCTTTGTAAACATGACATTGCATATTTTATATTTAAAAGAAGAAAAAAGAAATTTATTTATTTATCAAACCATCAATTTCATGTTGAAGTCTAGTTCAAAGCATGTTCTTCATACTTCTAGGGTCTTCTAGGTCAATAAAGGATTTTTTTCATGTATTACAGTGCCATTTTGACTCATTATAATAAAAGAAAATAATTATTTTTGAGTCAAGGAAGCCAATTTATCCTCCAAAATAGAGTCGAAACAAGCAAAAGAAAGTCGGCTCAAAGGAATTTTATTCGACCTCACAAAAAGGTTATAAATAAGAAGACTTTGGCTCATTTAGAACACATACTCACAACTAGTTCGATTTGAAATTGAAGAAGAGAAAAAGGAAGTGTGAGGGGCTAGAAACCAAGGAGAATCACCTAAAGAAGGAAGGAACTTTATGAAGGAAGATATAAATCTTTCCACATGTGTGAAATCTAGGGTTTTGGGCTTATTGCAGGGCCAAAAATTACAAGTCAAAAGTGTAGATGTGAGGTGGAGATCAAGACCTATTGGAGAAAACTTGAAAAAGGTTCGATCTTAGAAGAATTCATCTTGTTTGAAGAAGATCTTGTTGAATGGGTTGGGTTGGTTCTTGGGAGGAATTTTGGCTTTGGTCTTAGGCCTTGTAAGTATCATCTTAAACTGATTCTATAATAAGAGAAGTATTTTTTTTTGGTTTTCTCCTTAAAGAGGTTTTCCCTAGATTTGAGCCTATATATTGTGTACTTTGTCTCTTTGTGATCTTCATTGTTTTGATAATTACTTGATGAAAAATAAACAAAAGGTAATAAAATGCCAGCTAACATCACAATTAAATATCAAGTTAGGAAAGTCAAACATAATATACAAGAATGTCGATTTTCCAACATGGTATCATAGCTAAGGTGCAATAAGGAGATTGAAGATCACATCTTATTTGGCACTTTATTTTCAATGGCAAGGCTTATGAAGAAGGGTTTAAAATTTCTTATGAACCTCATTGTAACTATCAAAGAATGCATCTTTAAAACATCTCGAAGCTAGAAAAATAAGTGATGGATGGAACTTTCTTCTTCGCTCTTTGCAGCACTTTCAAATATGAGAATGTATGGGTTATTGATAGTGGTGCTTCCATACATATGATAGGAGAATGCATTCAACTTCAAAAAATTTCGAAAGTAACCTCTTCTCATTCAATTGAACTTGGAGAAAAGAAGACTTATCCAGTGAAAGGAATTGGGTCTACTTCATTGAAGCTAGAGACTAGTGGAAGAATTCTTCTAAACAACATACTATATGTTCCTGGATTGAAGAAAAAATTGCTTTCTATTTCTTTTCTAGAGGGTAAAGGTGATAGAATTGCTTTTGTTGATGGAAAAGTTTTAGTTTGGGCTAAGGGCTCTAGTATTGAACATGCTACGATACTTTGGATTCATGAGGTGAAACTATATAGACTTCTTACACCTCTCTCAAGGCCAATTACACTTATATTTTAGTCCTTCTGCACTAAGGCATAGAAGATATGGACATCTTCACTACAATATTTTTCCATCTCTAAATCAACTGGTCAATGGCATCCCCAAATTGAAGGAAGAACATGGAGGAATTTGTAAGGGATTTGTTTTAGGAAAGAATGTAAATAAACCCTTTGCAAAAAGTGACACTAGATAAAAGGAAATATTATATCTCATACACTTTGATATGTATGGACCTATGGGAGTAAAATCTCTTGGAGATCATCAATATTATGTGACATTCATTGATGACTTGTCAAGGAAAACTTTGTTATACCTTCTCAAGAATAAAGATGAGGTATTTGAGAAGTTTCAAGAATTCAAGAAATAAGTAGAAAATATGATAGAAAGGAAGATTAAGACCCTAAGTTCTTATAATGGTGGAGAATATGCCTCCAAATAGCTCATATAATTTTGCAAGGAAACAAGGATTACGAAGGAGGTAATTGTTCCTTATAATCCTAAAAATAATGGTGTGGTTGAAAGGAAGAATGGGACAATTGAAGAATGTGTCAAAGCCATGCTACATGATCAAGATCACCCTCAATTACTATGGGGAGAAGCAGGTGTAATAGTTGTCTACTTACAAAATCGAAGTCCTCATAAGATTCTTAACAACGTGACTTGAAAAGAAGTGCTTACAGGAAAGAAGTCACATGTAGATCATCTTCAAATATTTGGATGTCTTGTTTATATAAACACTGCAAAGGACAAAAGGAAGAAGTTGGATCCTACCAGTATCAAAAGGCACATTTGTTGGTTATAATGATTCATCAAAGGCATACAGAATCTACATTAAATAGGATCTTCGTATTAAAGTAAGTGGGGATGTCATGTTTGATCAAAATATAGGTTACAGGAGATCCAAAGGCATTCTAGTTGATTCTAATGAGGAAGAGATACCCTTTTTTGAGGATATTTGAAAGGATGACAATACTCAAAACTCTGCACCAGTTCAAAAAAATGTTGAAGGACCTAGTGAACCTGTGCAACATGTTATTATTCTATAAACTCATAAGAGACCTACTTGGTTGAGGAAAACTCTACAAGAGGTCGAGGGACATGCAGAAATGAAGGGAAGCTTTAGAGAGAGTAAAAGAGATAAAAGGTTTTCTAGTTATGGAGCCTATATGACTAAGTTCATTGAAGCTAAACCCTCCTACTATAACAATGCAACTAAACGTCAAGGGTCGAAGAATGCAATGCAGAAAGAATACTAGTCAATTATGAAGAATCATGTCTAAGATATTGTTCTCAGACCAAGTGACAAATATATTGTCACTTCCAAATGGATATATAAGATAAATCATGTTGTGGATCGTGTAGGTTTTAACCCTGTACAGAAATTACCTAAATACGAATTCTAAGAACAGAAAATAAACAATCCGAGAGCATAACACATAAAACACATATACACAGATATTTTCCCCTGGATCCCAAAATGGGGACTACCAGCGTGATTTTTCATTATTTTCCTTTCAATGTTACAATACATATTTATACATGCCGAAGCATCCAATACCATAGACCAAAAACCATCGCGTCCAAAACCATGGACCAAAAACCATCGCATCCAAAACCATGTGCGGAAAACCATGCACAAAACCATAGGTAGGTCTGCCCAACCTAATATAGGGTCCAAAAAATAATTTCCCGGGGTGCTGCCCTAGACCCCGTATAAGGGGGCTACCCACCCCCCTCAAACCCCCCGGACAAGGGGGGCTGCCGCCTCCCTTGTGACCCCCCCGCTGCGCAATCGGTGCAACGAAGGGGGGTCTCCACCCCCCTTCTAACCCCCTGGTTAACTATGTGGGCTAGTCGTGGAAAGAATATAACACAACCCAACAGATGGGAGCATTGACAAGTATAAAGCAATATTTGTGGCTAGAGGCTTCTCATAAAAGGAAGGTATCAATTATGAAGAAAACTTTTCTCCTATAGCTAGATATAGAATGATTAGATCACTTTTATCTTTGGCTTCCATAATGGGATGGCACATTCATCAAATGGATTTAAAAAAAAAACTTTTATGAATAGGACCATTGATGAGGAAGTTTACATTGAGTAACCCCAAGGATTTGAAGTCCATAAGAGGGAGACACACGTCTGCAAGTTAAGAAGGCTCTATATGGCTTGAAGCAAACACCTAGAGCATGGTATGCCAAGATGGATGCATACCTGTTGAGACTTGGATTTTTCAAGAGTTCTACAAATCCCAGCTTCTACATCAAAGTGGTCAAGGATGAACCAATGATCATACTTTTATATGTATATGATATACTTGTTACATGTGTGGAACATAAAATTTAGGAATGCAAGAGGTAGTTGTAAGTTGAATTTGACATGAAGGATCTTGGGCTCATGCATTACTATTTTGGCTTATAAGTTTGGAAAAAACCAAGAGAGATCTATCTTGGTCAAGGAAAATATGTGATAAAGATACTACAAAAATTTGGCATGATGGACAACAAGCCAATGACAACTCCTATGATTACTAATCTAAAGAATTTGAGGAGTTCAAATTCTATTCTGGTGGATCCTACTTGCTACAAAGAATTTATTGGCTCCTTGATGTATCTCGTAAATACTAGACATTTATTTTGCAGTAATGTCCTCACTCAATTTCATATAGATCCAAAACATGACCACTCTAGAGTATCCGAACACATCTTAAGATATCTACATGGAACCATATATCACTATTTTCGATATGATGCTAATAAAATTCATCTCGTGGGATACATAGATTCTGACTGTGGTGGAAGTGAGATATATGGAAGAAGCACTATAGGTGGATGCTTAAGTTTGGGATGTTTTATGATCTCATGGATGAGAAAGAACCAAGATACTATTGCTTTGAGTGGTGTTGAAGTTGAGTACATTGTTGCAAGTGAAGTTTACAGGGAAGATGCTTGGCTCAAGAAGCTATTATTTGATTTATTTTAAGGATCACTAAACCTTAAATGTATACATTGACACAATGAAAGCCACATAAATTTGATAGAGTACCCAATGTTTCATGATAGGAAAAAGCATATAAA